>CM048842.1:45319430-46569430 GCA_026545765.1 Plantago major | reverse complement strand
TACCCAGAAACCTTTTTGAGCTATTCCCTAGCTTCCCAAGCTAAGTACTTCTTGTGCTCAATAACCTTGGAGTTATTCCTTAGTTTCTCAAACTAAGTACTTCCTGTACTCCACGCCAGTTATGGTGTTGGTTTTGGTTTGATTGTCAGGTGAGCCTCTTTAATAACTTTTCAGTTAATCAGATAGCTCTATGAATCAAGTATACTTAATACACTTTTCAATGTATGGTATCTTGTTCTTTTACTGACCCAAGTCTTAGATAAATGTTCAAGAGAATGAATCTCAGATACTTGATCTTTCGATTCAACTCTTTCACAGATAGTAGTGCTTGTTTAGGGTCAGGACACTTAGAACTTTAGTGCTACTTAAGATCCAGAGCTTTTGTTGCAACAGTAAGCTTGAGGATAAGTAGTTTGCTTTGAGAGAGTAAGATATTCAGCGTGTCTAAGGTGTTCAAGGTGTCTTCTCATGCAGTCTAAGTGTTGATATTTATAGATGAATTTGAGTGCCGTTTGAATAGTATCCGTTAGGCTTAAACAAATTCAAACTATTGATATCTGTGTATAGTACTGTAACGGATTTGTCTTCTTCTTCAGAAGCTACCGTTACTTTTGTTCAGACATCTCTGTCCGTGCATTTAATGCATTGTACTATACTTTTGTCCTGTAGTGTCAACGGAACTATGCTTTGTATCAGAGACTAACTTAATCAGTTCTCTCTGAGTTTTTGAACGTCCTTATCTTCAACTTCAGATACCACTTTTATTGAAACAACTTTGTTTGCAATATATATTTCTTTTTCAGAAATGTGGTTTAAGCTCAAGATATCTGAGTGTAGATATCTGTGGACACTTTCCTTGTTTTTCAGATGGACCTTTTGATTTCTCAGATATCTCTTGTGACACAGTTTGTTTAAACCATTCGTGTCTTCTAGATATCTGGCCAAGGTATCTGTTAAACTATTTTAGTAATCTTGTGCAGTCTTCAAATCTTCAATGTCGTTGAACTTGTTCTGCTGGATGTCTTCTTCTTGGTCTTCTCTTCATAAAATAAAAATTACATTTTGAGACCTAACATTCTATACAATATTAGCTAGACTAACATACTAAGTGGGTTTCCTCTTTTACAATGTTCAAGTGAACCAAGAGTACTAATCACCTTTCTGAACTAAGATAAGTCATCATGTTGCTGATCAAAATCTAAACAGATATTCCTAGCAAATTTCTAACAAAATATCGAACAAATTTCCCCCATTTTGATCAGTCAACGATGACTATCTGTCCTATTACAAATCTGGATGAGTGAACAGTCCATCACTTAATCATTTCTTATGATCTTTCAAATTCATTCAATTAAGTGCAGAAAGTAAACATCAACCAAATCACAAGGTGTGATCTTTGCTGACAAGTTATCTTTTATAGAATAATATCTGAGAGTAAGTTCATCAGATAAGTTACAATGAAAGTTTACAGATAACTTTAGTACATGAAACAAATTTTAGCTCAGTCAGCAAAAATACAGCAAAAACTACATAGTGAATTAGGACAACAGGAGTAACCAAGCTCCAAGTAAACATCCTAATAGACTAGTCTTCAAGTATTCAAATCTTCAAGTCTTCAACAGTATTTCTATGGATCAGTCTGCAAATTTCCTATCTCCAAACCTTTTGATGTCATCAGAATAATCGTAGAGAAGTGTTCTGACGAGCATCTCAGTGTCTCTGGCAAATCCACAGACTTCTTTGTAGGTTTTGGTAGGATTTTTCTTGACAAAATGCTTGACCCACAGATACTTTCCCCACTTCCAGGCATGCTCTATTCTGATATCTGATAGCTTGAAATATTCGTAGATAGTCTTCAGATATCTGATGTCACCCTTGTATTGATCTTCAGTTAGATAAAACGACTCATAGGGTTCCACAGCAAGTCTTGCTCTTGTGCCTGTTCCTGTGATATTCAAAATTCTGTGCACATCATCTGGCTTTCCATATGGACATTCATCAGAGAGGTCCTTTCTCATGGCTTCAATTCTCTTGATAACTTCAAAGTCCAACCAGGCTTTAATATGATTGGTGTTGATCAAGATTGGCTTATCTTTTCTCCATGCCATAAGTTGTTTGTGGATTGGATCTGGAAATCTTGAATTTACTAGTAGATGCTTAAGTTCCAGAATCCAATAGTCATTCTTCTGATTGATGCACCTGTAGACAGATGAATCATTATCATTCTTCACATACTCAATTTTGGCTTCTTCTGGCCTGAGTGGAAGTTGACTTTGTCTTTGCTCAGCTCTCAGTCTGTTCCTTCTCTGTCTTGAATTCTCTTTGTGGTTGTTGCTTGAAGAACCACCACCCTGGATAGACTTGGTATTTCCAGAGGGTGTTTTAGCTGCTAGGGGCTTTGCAGCTATGGGCTCAGTTAGGCTTTCAATTTTCCTTTTTCTGTGAAGAGGAGCTTCATCTTGATCAGTCTCTTCATCATTATCAAGATTTAGTCTTGTGAGAGTTTTACAGACTTCTTCATTGCCCAGGGACTTGATTTGACATTCTTCTTCTTCTTTAGAAGATACATCAATCCCTTTAACTTGTCTTCTTCTTGGAGCCTTGGTACTCCTTGGAGGTTTCTGTGCCATGGCCCTTGTTACCATTGAAGTTCCTTCAGTAGGTTTCTGGGAAGCAACTACTATTTGCAAAGCAGCTTGACTTGAGGAGGGCTCTTTTATTCTGAGTGGTGGCTGGGAAGTTTTCTTGTTTCCTCTTTCTCTTTGAGCAACACCAGCTCCAGATTTCTTCTTGTTTGCTTCTCCTTCTTCCCATTCCCCCTGACTTTGAGGTCCAGATTTGTACAATCTTTCCCCCTTAGTCATTGTTGGCTGACTAAGTCTCATAAAGGAATCTGAGAGAGACTCAAAATTCCTTGTAAGAAATTATAGGCAGTGACCAACTTCTGAAGTTCGGCTTTGAGCTCCTGATTTTGCTTGATAAGTCCATTGTCCTTATCAGTGAGCTCTGCCAGTGGGCCTAATATGGCATCTGCTTTTCCAGCAGTGTAACTTGTCTCTTCAAAAGCTTTTTCAGCTAAAGATGCATCATCGTCCCTTATCATTCCTAGATGTTTCTGAGCAATGACTATGCTTGTTGTTCTCTGAGTGATGAGCTCAGTGAATTTCTTCAGTTCTGAAGGGACGGAGGCAATTACTTCCTTATTTTGTGAAGACAACTCCTTTTTAAGATGTGTCAGTGCTTGACATCTATTCATGTATTCATGGGAGTGGACATTTGGCAGTTTGCTGAAAATTGCTGGAGAAATCAGCTTCCTTTTCAAGTGAGAAACCGCTAAACGTTCATTGCGGTGTTCAGCCAAAGTCTTGTCTTCTTCATCATCTGAGTAATCAGCCCAGTGATCTTCATCCTCTTGGACATTCTCATCGATTGTATCAAGTCCAACAACCATCTCAGAGATTGGTTCCTTTACTTTCTGTGAGGAGGATGGTATATATTTTGAAGATGATACAGCCTTAGCATCATGCTTAGCTTCAGATACTTCTTCAGTATCGAGTTCTTTGGTGATTGCAGTCACATCATCCTGTAGCTCTTTAACCTCAGAGTAAGCAATCATTTCTTGTAGATATTGATCTTGTAGTTGATCAAGCTTGTCTCTGGATTTAGCTACATGGTCTTCCAGTTGAAGATGGAGCTGTTGTTCTTCTTCCAACAGTTGTCTGAGTTGAGCAGTTCTGGTTTAAGTATTCAGCATTTTCTTAGTGATTTCCTCAGAATCCTCAACTACTTGTTCAGTAAAATCTTTCTGTTGGGAAGATGGATGAGCAGATTTTTGAGGAGAGGAAGACGGAGATTTATGTGATGTCTTCTCAGTGTGCTTTCCAGCAGCTGAGGCATTATTTCTGTGAGAAATTCCTCCGGTCCCTGGTGCAGGGGCATCATCATCATCCTTTTTGTCTTTGTTATCCTTTTGGTGATGGTCAGTGGGAGGTTCATCAAAGTCGTTTTCGTTTATCTCTTCCTCCTCGTCATCTTCAGATACAAGATTGATCACTTCAGGAATAGTGATCTTCTGCCCATTAACCTCTTCTTGTTCAGAAGGTATAAATTGCAGAGTCTGGGGCAGGACAGGCTTGAATACCATCTGTAATCTTGTCTGACCATCAGCCTGTTCAAAGACTTGTATCAAACTGTGCGCCACTTCTCTGGAGAAATCCTTATGCAATAGGGTCGCAACTATGTATTGTTCGGTGGGAAACATTGCATGGATATAAGTCTCCAGGTCAAGAGCTCGTGCTCGTCTTGTCGGTTGATCTGTGATTCTCAATATTTCAGAGAGATCAGAGCACCTTAACTTCTGCCATTTCTTGAAGCATTGAATGTGCTTCGGCAGTGTTTGAGCCTTGAAGAAGGGAAGTAGGTCCCTTTTCTCATCATCGGGAACCTTCTTTCCACTTGTTTGAGCCTAAAAGAAAGAGTTTTGAGTGAGTTTCAAAACTTTTGTAGATATCTGAGTAGAAGTGTAGTTTAGTTTCTGAGTTACTTGAGTATGAACATCAGGCTCAGAGACTTGTACTACTAAGACAAGTGGTGTCTCAGATATCTTGTTGTGAGGTGGAGACTTGGAAGTCTGGTCCTCATCAACCTTTCTTTCTTGAACCTGAGAATTAAAAATAATACAATACTTAGGAAATTGTTTGTGAAAGAATTTGTGCAAATATGCTCTAATGATTTCTGAGTTTGCTACTTACTTCCTCAATAGGAAGCTCAAAGTCATTTTTCACAGAAACTTTGTCAGTTTCCGGTGTTCTTTCAGGTGATGTTGCCTTGAGGGCTTCATCAATTTCCATTGATGTAGGGGATGTCGCAACTTTGTCCCCTTGCATTTCTACTTCTGAGTGAGCCTGTGAGTAGAAAGTATTGAATAATTTAGAGAAGAAGGTTTAGATAACCCAAAGTGAAGAGTACTTATCACTGATTTTTCATATACCTTCATACTTGAAGACTCAATGATGTGTTCTTCAGAAACCTTGTCGGTCTCTGGGTTCATTTCTGGCATTTCTGCCTTATCTTCCTCTTTCTCAGTTGGAGCCTGTTAGAAACATTTACTTAAATGATTAAGCATATAAACATATGACTGAAAAAGTGTCATCTTAAGAACCATTTTATCACCTGTAGCACAGGCTCAGATTTCTTAAGAGGCGAGGTTGAGGGAACCTCCTTCTCAGTTTCTGAGGCAAGCTTTCAAGCTTCCTCTTGTTTCTGTGTTTCTAACTCAGCCTATAAGAAAGAATTTTTATAAGTAACAAGATGTATAAGCATAAAAATTCACAAGGTGAGAGTTAAACCATTCAGCTACCTGAGAATTGTCAGGCTGATTGGTCTCTGGAACTTTCTCTTGCTGAGTCTACTTTTGCAGTAGTTAATAACTCTTTTGCAGCATTGATGAGTTCATCTGCATTTATTAGTTCATCGGCAAGGCCTGCAGATATCTGGGAATCGACAACCTCAATGGGTGTGTCTTCTGTTCTGCCAGCAGACTTCTTTCTTGAAGTTCTGGGCTTCTTGGTCGCAACCTTTTCCTCAGATATCTTTTCAGACTTTCGCTTCTTAGAACCTTTCTGAGACCCAGTAACCTTTTTCATCATGTTCGTATACTCATATTTGTAGAGTAGGTTATCGCTATATTTCAAATTGCCTCTCTGAGCTCAATGCCAAGCATTTCCAGCAAGTAGCATATCTTCAGACCATAGCCTACTGTGGCCTTTGGCTCAGCTAGTCCTTTAGCGATTTTAGGCTCGAAGCCTTAAATCTTCTTCACAAACTTCAGAAAGGCGTACTTTCCCCAGTTAAAAGGGTTTTCCAGCCTTTTGTCTTGTTGATTCAGCAAGAACATCATGATCCAACGTTCTTGGCTTATCTGGTCAGCACTTCCCTGTAGACCATCAAAGCATCTGTGAAGAATGCTAGCCAATACATCCCAGTGAACCATGAGATGTCTGGTTCGGATGTCAGCAAGCTTGAACTTAGTGGGTGTATCTGATTTTTCAAGATCACACACATCACTGTACAGCTGTTTAACACCTTCAAGGAGATCGTCATCCTTGGTGTTATTTTCAAAATCCTTTCCAAGATTTTGAAAATCGAACAGCTTGCAGAAAGTTTTTAAGTCCAGAAGGATTTCTTTTCCTTGGACAGAAGTTTTGACAAACACTATTGTAGTGCCTTCAGAAACACAGGAAATTATCCTGGAGTTATTGTAGAATTCCAACACATCGATTGATGAAATTCCACTTGGGCGGGCAGATAGAAAACCCTTGATTTGTGCCTTTTCAAGCATGTCAAGAATCAGTTTTCTGTCGGCTTGGTTTTCTACTGCAACCGAGAGATATTCCTCAACCATGGCACCACCCCAAATCATTCTGTGATTTGAAGTCCAATGGTCGGGATTGAATTCTCCTACCATTCGGTTGTTCACAATGACCAACTCTGGTGCTTGCTTTTCAGCAGTACCAGTAGAGGATTGGGATTTTTGTGTTGTTGAACGCTTAGGGGCCATCTCTTTATATAGTGTAAGGAATTGGGATTGGTGTTTGAAAGAGATTTGATTCTGTAATTCTTTGCAGAAAAACTTAATATTGATTTGAAGAAGGTTTGCAGAGAATCAAGAGAATGGTTTTGCTATTTTTGTGCAAGTCGGAATTTTGGATTAGGCGAAAGTGATTTCTTTTGCCGAAATCCTATATATATAGCAATAGAATCTCAACAGACAAATACATACAAATTGATTTCATGTGTATGTATCTGTGATTTGCAAGCAGGCATGAGCAAAAGCTAGTTCGGCATTAAATGCAAAGTGGGCTTTGTCAGAATTTTGACAGTCCACTATTTACTGTGAATTAATTTCCACCGTACAGATCAAACGTTCAATTTCATCAAGGGTCACCATTGCTTCTTCAGCAATGATCACAATCAACAAATGTAATTGTGCCCATTTAATGAATTTTGGCTGTTTAGCTATCTGAATTACATTCTTGTATGACCAAGAACACTGTTTGCATTTGAATCTGTCAGAAGATTGAAGAATCAGTTCATGTTGTATTCCATGAAGGAAGTAAGAAAACACCTCTTATTGATGAAATCTCAGAAAAGTTCAAGGAACTAATGATAAAGGATTCTGAAAAAGAACCCTCAGAAAGGAAAAACATTATTGTGGAATGTGAGGATGACTCTGACGTAGAAAAGCATGAAATGCCTAGTAACAACCAGATGACTCACAGATATGATGAAGAATTTCCTAAGAAACTTCCAGAAATGGAACAGGTTACTGAGAATCTTCATCATGAAGAGGTATCTGAAAATGAGACTGCTGAAATGCAAGTTCCAGATATCTCTAACACTGAAAAAGTGTCAGATATCCATGGCATTTCACATATGTCAGATATCTCAGATACTGAAAAAGTATCAAATCATAATCTTAGTGATTCACATTCAGATCACTTAGATATTGATCCTACTAGCACTAAACCTATGATGAAATGGATGAAGGATCATCCTGCAAAAGATGTAATTGGACCAATTAATTAGGGTGTTAGGACTAGGAGAGCAATAGCTGAAAATGCTGATTCTCTCTTTGGATGTTTTATCTCAGATATTGAACCAAAAACCATAGAAGAAGCCTTAAGAGACCAAGAATGGATCTCTGCAATGCAAGAAGAATTGGATCAATTTGAGAGAAACAAAGTCTGGAAACTAGTTCCATTTATAGAAGGAAAATCTGTGATTGGAACTAAGTGGGTTTTCAGAAACAAAATGAACGAGTCTAGTGAAATAACCAGAAACAAAGCAAGATTGGTTGCCAAGGGATTTACCCAGACTGAAGGTCTAGATTTTGATGAGTCATATGCACCAGTTGCCAGATTAGATGCAATTAGACTTTTTATAGCCTTTGCAGCTCATAGAGATTTTAAAGTTTATCAAATGGATGTCAAGAGTGCATTCTTAAATGGTGAACTTGCGGAGGAAGTCTATGTTGAGCAACCACCTGGCTTTGAAGTTTCCTCAGAAAGTAGAATGGTCTATAAATTACAGAAAGCTCTATATGGACTGAAACAGGCTCCCAGAGCATGGTATGACACTTTGGCCAAATACCATCTGGAAAGTGGTTTCAAGAAAGGTGAAGTTGATAAAACTTTATTTACCTTGAATCACGACGGGAAACTACTCTTAGTTCAAGTATATGTTGATGACATCATATTTGGATCTAAGGACAAGCAACTTTGTGATGACTTTGCAAATCTCATGAAAAGCAAGTTTGAGATGAGCATGATGGGAGAAATTAATTATTTCCTAGGATTGCAAGTCAAGCAACTCAATGACGGAATATTCATTAGTCAAACAAAGTATGCAAATGATATGCTCACAAAGTTCAATCTAAAGCCTTCTGAAAAGAATGCTAAGATACCTGTGAGCATCGGAACCAAAATGACATATACTGAATCAGACAAGAGTGTTGAAGAACATAAGTATAGGAAATTGATCGGTTCACTACTTTACCTTACTGCAAGTAGACCTGATATTCAATATGCTGTTGGAGTGTGTGCTAGATTTCAGACAAATCCAATGCAAACACACTACAACACTGCTATGAAAATATTAAGGTATGTATAAGGTACAATAGATGTAGGTCTGTGGTATCCCAAAGAAAGTGGATTGAGTTTAGCTGGTTACTCGGATGCTGATTATGCTGGATCACTGCTTGATAGGAAAAGTACCTCAGGAACTTGTCAGTTTCTGGGCACTAGACTTATCTCATGGTTTAGCAAGAAACAAAACTCAATTGCTACTTCTACCACAGAGGTTGAATATATTGCCGCTGGTCGTTGTGCAACACAAATTTTGTGGATTCAACAACAACTTAAAGACTATGGACTCAATGAAGAGAAAACTCCTATTTTCTGTGACAACACAAGTGCTATTGCGATTATACAAAATCCTAAGTTTAATGCCAGAACAAAGCACATTGATGTTAGACATCACTTCATTAGAGATCATGTTGAAAAAGGCAATATAGAGATGCTCAAGATTGGCACTGAAGACCAACTTGTAGATATCTTCACTAAGCCACTACAAGAAAGTAGATTCTTAGCCTTAAGACATAGTCTTGGACTATTGGAACTACCTTCGAACTGAAAAAGTTCAGAAATCTGGAACGGGAATCCAGAAAAAGAGGTATCTGGAACGGGAATCCAGAAAAGAGAAAAGAGAAATCTGGAACGGGAATCCAGAAAAAGAGGTATCTGGAACGGGAATCCAGAAAAGAGAAAAGAGGTATCTGGAACGGGAATCCAGAAAAGAGGTATCTGGAACGGGAATCTAGAAAAGAGAAGAGAAATCTGGAACAGGAATCCAGAAGTCAAAGAGGCTAAAGAGCGAAAATAAAAGCGTAAAGATCTCTAAGACAGGAACTCAGATATCTGGATCACTCTGTAACAGGGAAACACTAAAGAGAATAGTACAACTATCTGCAGTCAACTACTCTCGTGAAATTTGCGTCAATTTCTATCTTTGTGAAAAACTTGGACAAATCCTAAGTATAAGACAGAATTCAGATGCAAATAGTGTTCTTGGTCAATCAAAAACGTGATTCAGATAGCTAATAGCCAAAATTCATTGAATGGGCACAAATACATTTGTTAATTGTGATCATTGCTGAAAAAGCAATGTTAACCGTTGATGAAATTGGACGTTTGATCTGTACGGTGGAAATTAATTCACAGTAAATAGTGGACTGTAAATATTCCGACATAGTCTACTTTGCATTTAATGCTAATTTTAACCGTCGCTCACGCCTGTTTGCAATTCACAGATAGATACACACAAAAGCAAGTTGTATGTATTTGTCTGTTGAGATTCTATTGCTATATATATAGGATTTTGGCATAGAAAATCACTTTTGCCTAATCCGAAATTTCTTCTTGCACCAAAATTGCAAAAAAAAACCTTCTCTTGATCCTCTGCAAAATCTCAAATTCTCTGCAAATCCTGATTAAGTTTTTCTGAAAAGAATCACTCAATCGAATCTCTTTCAAACACAAACTTCAATTCCCTACACTATATAAAGAGATGGCCTCCAAGAATTCGTCTACCTAGAAATCCCAATCCTCCACTGGAACTGCTGAAAAGCAAGCACCAGAGTTGGTTATCGTCAACAACAGACTGGTTGGAAAGTTTAATCCTGACCATTGGACTTCAAATCACAGAATGATTTTGGGTGGTGCCATGGTTGAGGAATATCTCACGGCCGTAATAGAGAACCAAGCTGACAGAAAGCTAATTCTTGACATGCTTGAAAAGGCAAAGATCAAGGGTTTTCTATCTACTCGCCCAAGTGGAATTTCATCACTCGATGTGTTGGAATTCTACAACAACTCCAGGATAATTTCCTGTGTTAATGAAGGCACTGAAATAGTGTCTATCGAGACTTCAGTCCAAGGAAAAGAAATCTTTCTGGACTTGACGACATTTTGCAAGTTGTTTGAGTTTCAAAATCATGGAAAGGATTTTGAAATAAACACCAAGGATGATGATCTCCTTGAAGGTGTTAAACAGCTGTACAGTGATGTGTGTGATCTTGAAAAATCAGATACACCCACTGAGTTCAAGCTTGCTGACATCCGAACCAGACATCTGATGGTTCACTGGGATGTATTGGCGTGCATTCTTCACAGATGCTTTGATGGTCTACAGGGAGGTGCTGACCAGATAAGCCAAGAACGGTGGATGATGATGTTCTTGCTGAATCAACATGACAGAAGGCTGGAAAACCCTTTTAACTGGGGAAAGTACGCCTTCATGAAGTTTGTGAAGAAGATTCAAGGCTTCGAGCCTAAAATCGCCAAAGGACTAGCTGAGCCAAAGGGCACAGTAGGCTATGGTCTGAAGATATGCTACCTGCTGGAGAAGCTTGGCATTGAGCTTAGAGAGACGGCTGAAATAGCCAACAGTAACCTACTCTACAAATATGATTATACGAACATGATGAAAAAGGTTACTGGGTATCAGAAAGGTTCTAAGAAGCGAAAGTCTGAAAAGGTATCTGAGGAAAAGGTTGCGACCTAGAAGCCCAGAACTTCAAGGAAGAAGTCTGTTGGCAAGACAGAAGACACACCCATTGAGGTTGTCGATTCCCAGATATCTGCAGGCATTTCCAATGAACTGATCAATGCAGATGAACTCATCAATGCTGCAAAAGAGTTCACAGCTACTGAACAAGTAGACTCAGCAAGAGAAAGTGCTTTCAGAAATGTGAAGACTATTACAGAAAGCCTTGTTGATGAACTTATAAATGTTGCCAAATCAGGTGAAAAGCACCAAGCCCTATCTGCAGAAATTGCAGGAGTAATGGACCAATCAGTTCCTAATGCTGATGAGAGCTGTGATGATGAAGAAGATAAACTAGACATCTCTCAAGTCCTAGAAAGAACAAAGAGGGCTAAGGTTACTGTAAAAGTAACTGGTGAACAGGTATCTGAAGAAGAACCTACACCTAAGGTTGCTGAACAAGCACCTATAGCAAAGGTTGTTGGTGCAAACACAACATCAGGGACAGTTTCTTATGCACAACTACAAGAAGCCCTAATGAGTGGTAATTTAGTGCTGGCAGATGCTGATGAAAATGCCACGCCTAAAAATCTGGAAGAACGCTCTACTGATCAATCTTCTGCTTCCAGACAACCACAACAACCACAAACACAACAACCACAACAACCACAAGTGGTTGATGAAATGGTAAATGAACTCCATTTTGAATTATTAGCATTACAATACGCTGAAGAAAATCCTGCAAGAGAGCAGGTTCCCCAACTCAATGAGAGGGATCAAACTGAGACATCCACTCAGAATGATCAACCAGGGGAGGCAACTGAGCTGCATACTCAGGAAAGGTATGAAGTACCTAAAACTTCAAACAAAGACGCTGCACTGGAACAAGAGGACCAAAGTATAGAAGGGTCACAAGTTCCAGAGACCAATCAGCCTGAAATTACTCAGGTAGCTGACTGGTTTAACTCTTACCTTGTGAAAATTTTTATACTTGTATATCTTGTTACTTATGAAAATTCTTTGTTACAGGCTGAGTTAGAAACACAGAAACAAGAGGAATCTGGAAAGCTTGCCTCAGAAACTGAGAAGGAGGTTATCTCAACCTCGCCTCTTAAGAAATCTGAGCCTGTGCCACAGGTGATAAAATGATTCTTAAGATAGCAATTTTCAGTCAAATGTTTGTGTGCTTAATCATTTAAGTAAATGTTTCTAACAGGCTCTAACTGAGAAAGAAGAAGAGAAGGCAGAAATGCAAGAAAAGAACACAGACACCGACAAGGTTTCTGAAGAACACATTGTTGAGCCTTCTAGCATGAAGGTATATGAAAAATGAATGCTAAGTATTCTTCACCTTGGATTATCTTAAACTTCTTCTAAAAATATTCAATACTTTCTACTTACAAGCTCACTCAGAAGTAGAAATGCAAGGGGACAAAGTTGCGACATCCCCTGCATCAATGGAAATTGATGAAGCCCCCAAGGCAACATCACCTGAAAGAACACCAGAAACTGTGAAAGTTTCTGAGAAAAATGACTCTGAGCTTCCTATTGAGGAAGTAAGTACCAAAATCAGAACTCATTAAAGCATAATTGCACAATTTCTTTCAAACAATTTCCTAAGTATTGGATCATTTTTACTTCTCAGGTTCAAGAAAGAAAGGTTGATGAGGACCAGACTTCAAAGTCTCCACCTCACAACAAGATATCTGAGACTCACCTTGTCTCAGTGGTACAAGTATCTGAGCCTGATGTTCATAATCAGGTAACCCAGAAACTAAACTACACCACTACTCAGATATCTACAAAAGTTTTGAAGCTCACTCAAAACTCTTTCTTTCAAGCTCAAACAAGTGCAAAGCAGGCTCCCGATGATGAGAAAAGGGACCTACTTCCCTTCTTCAAGGCTCTAACCCTGCCAAAGCATATTCAATGCTTTAAGAAATGGCAAAGGTTAAGGTGCTCTGATCTCTCTAAAATATTGAGAATCACAGATCAACCAACCAGACGAGCACGAGCTCTTGACTTGGAGACTTACATCCATGCAATGTTCCCTACCGAAAAGTATACAGTTGCGACTCTATTGCATAAGGATTTCTCCAGAGAAGTGGCGCACAGTTTTATAAAAGCCTTTGAACAGGCAGATGGTCAGACAAGATTACAGATGGCATTCAAGCCAGTCCTGCCCCAGACTCTGCAATTTATACTTTCTGAACAAGAAGAGGTTAATGGGCAGAAGATCACTATCCCTGACGTGATCAATCTTGTATCTGAAGATGACGAGGAGGAAGAAATAAACGAAAACGACTTCGATGAACCTCCAACTGACCATCACAAAAAGGATGACACAGACAAAAAGGATGATGATGATGCCCCTACACCAGGGACCGGAGGTATTTCACATAGAAATCATGCGTCAACTGCTGAAAATCAAACTGAGAGGAAAGCACAGAAATCTCCGTCTCCATCTCCTCAAAAGTCGACTCATCCATCTTCCCAACAAAAAGATATTATTGAACAAGTAGTTGAGGATTCTGAGGAAATCGCTCAGAAAATGTTGAATACTCTATCCAGAACTGCTCAACTCAGATAACTGTTGGAAGAAGAACAACAGCTCCATTTTGAACTGGAAGACCAGATAGCTAGATCCAGAGATAAGCTTGATCAACTACAAGATCAATATCTGCAAGAGATGATTGCTTACTCTGAGGTCAAAGAGCTACAGGATGCTGTAAATGCAATCACCAAGGAACTCGATACTGCAGAAGTATCTGAAGCTAAGCATGATGCTAAGGCTGCATCATCTTCAAAAGATGTACCATCCTCCTCCCAAAAAGGAAAGAAACCAATCTCTGAGATGGTTGCTGGACTCGATACAATCGATGAGAATGTCCAAGAGGATGAAGATCACTGGGCTGATTACTCAGATGATGAAGAAGACAAGACTTTGGCAGAGCACCGCAATGAACATCTAGCGGTTTCTCACTTGAAAAGGAAGCTGATTGCTTTTGAAACTTTCAGCAAACTGCAAATGTCCACTCCCATGAATAAATGAACAGATACCAAGTACTGGCTCATCTGAAAAAGGAGTTGTCTTCACAGAACAAGGAAGTAATTGCCTCCGTCCCCTCTGAACTAAAGAAGTTCACTGAGCTCATCACTCAGAGAACAACTAACATAGTCATTGCTCAGAAAGATCTGGGAATGATAAGGGACGATGATGCGTCTTTAGTTGAAAAAGCTTTTCAAGAGGCAAGTTACATCTTTGGAAGCAGATGCCATCCTAGGCCCATTGGCAGAGCTCACTGATAAGGACAATGGACTTATCAAGCAAAATCAGGAGCTCAAAGCCGAACTTCAGAAGTTGGTCTCTGCCTATAATTTCTTACAAGGACATTTTGAGCCTCTCTCAGATTCCTTTATGAGACTTAGTCAGCCAACAATGACTAAGGGGGAAAGATACAAATCTGGACCTCAAAGTCAGGGGGAATGGGAAGAAGGAGAAGCAAACAAGAAAAAATCTGGAGTTGGTGCTGCTCAAAGAAGAAGAAACTAGAAAACTTCCCAGCCACCACTCATAATAATTGAACCCTCCTCAAGTCAAGCTGCTTCCCAGAAACCTACTGAAGGTACTGCAATGGTAACAAGAGCCATGGCACAGAAACCTCCAAGGAGTACCAAGGCTCCAAGGAGAAGACAAGTTAAAGGGATTGATGTATCTTCCGAAGAAGAAGAAGAAGAAGGTCAAATCAAGTCCCTGGGCAATGAAGAAGGCTGTAAAACTCTCACAAGATTTAATCTTGATGATGATGAGCAAACTGATGAAGATGAAGCTCCTCTTCACAGAAAAAGGAAAATTGAAAGCCTAACTGAGCCCATAGCTGCAAAGCCACTAGCAGCTAAAACACCCTCTGGAAATACCAAGTCTATCCAGGGTGGTGGTTCTTCAAGCAACAACCCCAAAGAAAATTCAAGACAGAGAAGGAACAGACTGAGAGCTGAGCAAAGACAAAGTCAACTTCCACTCAGGCCAGAAGAAGCCAAAATTGAGAATGTGAAGAATGACAATGATTCCTCTGTCTACAGGTGCATCAATCAGAAAAACGGCTATTGGATTCTGGAATTTAAGCATCTAGTAAATTCAAGATTTCCAGATCCAATCCATAAACAACTCATGGCATGGAGAAAAGATAAGCCAATCTTGATCAACACCAATCATATTAAAGCCTGGTTGGACTTTGAAGTTATCAAGAGAACTGATGCCATGAGAAAGGACCTCTCTGATGAATGTCCATATGGAAAGCCAGATGATGTGCACAGAATTCTGAATATCAAAGGAACAGGCACAAGAGCAAGGCTCGCCGTGGAACCCTATGAGTCGTTCTATCTAACAGAAGATCAATACAAGGGTGACATCAGATATCTGAAGATTATATACGAATACTTCAAGCTTTCAGATATCAGGATAGAGCATTCCTGGAAGTGGGGAAAGTATCTGTGGGTCAAGCATTTTGTCATGAAAAATCCTACCAAAACCTACAAAGAAGTCTGTGGATTTGCCATAGACACTGAGATGCTCGTCATAACGCTTCTTTATGATTATTCTGATGACATCAAAAGGTTTGGAGATAGGAAATTTGCAGACTGATCCATAGAAATACTATTGAAGACATGAAGAGTAGAAGTCTTGAAGACTAGTCTATTAGGATGTTTACTTGGAGCTTGGTTACTCCTGTTGTCCTAATTCACTAAGTAGTTTTTGATGCATTTTTGCTGACTGAGCTAAATTGTATTATGTTTTAAAAGTTATCTGTAATCCTTCTTTGTAACTTATCCGATGAACCTACTCTCAGATAGTATTCTATAAAAGATAACTTGTCAGCAAAGATCACACCTTGTGATTTGGTTGATGTTTACTTTCTGCATTTAATTGATTGATTTGAAATATCTTAAGAAATGATTAAGTGATGGATTGTTCACTCATCCAGATTTGTAGTAGGACACATAGTCATTGTTGACTGATCAAAAAGGGGGAAATTTGTTAGGAAATTTGTTAGATATTTTGTTAAGAATATCTGTTTAGATTTTGATCAGCAACATGATGACTTATCTTAGTTTCAGAAAGGTGATTAGTACTCTTGGTTCACATGAACATTGTAAAAGAGGAAACCCACATAGTATGATAGTCTAGTTAATCTTGTATAGGATGTTAGGTCTCAAAATGTAATTTTTATTTTATGAAGAGAAGACCAAGAAGAAGACATCCACGCAGAACAAGTTCAACATCATTGAAGAATTGAAGACTGCACAAGATTACTGAAATAGTTTTACAGATACCTTGGCCAGATATCTTAAAGACACGAATATGTTTAATAACAAACTGTGTCACAAGAGATATCTGAGAAATCAAAAGGGTCTATCTGGAAAACAAGGAAAGTGTCCACAGATATCTACACACAGATACCTTGAGCTTAAACCACATTTCTGAAAAAGAAATATATATTGCAAACAAAGTTGTTTCAATAAAATTGTTATCTGAAGTTGAAGATAAGGACGTGCAAAATTCAGAGAGAACTGATTAAGTTAAGTCTCTGATACAAAGCATAGTTCCGTTGACACTACAGGACAAAAAAAAGTATAGTACAATGCATTGAATGCACGGACATAAATGTATGAACAAAAGCAATGGTAGCTTCTGAAGAAGAAGACAAACCTGCTACAGTACTATACACAGATATCGATAGTTTGAATTTGAGCCTAACGGATACTATTCAACGACACTCAAATTCATCTATAAATATCAACACTTAGACAGCTTGAGAACACACACAGAACTTACACAACTGAACTTACATTTACAAGCTATCTCAAGCAAACTACTTATCCTCAAGCTTACTGTTGCGACCATAGCTTTTGATCTTAAGTAGCACTGAAGTTCTAAGTGTCCTGATCCTAAACAAGTAAAGCTATCTGTGCAAGAGTTGAATCGAAAGATCAAATATCTGAGATTCATTCTCTTGAACAGCTATCATAAGACTTTGGTCAGTAAAAGAACAAGATACCATACATTGAAAAGTGTATTAAGTATACTTGATTCACAGAGCTATCTGATTAACTGAAAAGTTAATAAAGAAGCTCATCTGACAACTCAAACCAAAACTAACACCATAACTGGCGTTGAGTACATGAAGTACTTAGCTTGGGAAGCTAGGGAATAACTCCAAGGTTATTGAGCACATGAAGTACTTAGCTTGGGAATCTAGGGAATAGCTCAAAAAGGTTTCTGAGTATAGGAAGTACTTGGCTGAGAAAGCCGGGGAACAACTCAGGGGGAACATTTGGTTGGGAACCATTTGTTTAGAAATCTTAGAATAGGATTATTGTAAGGTGACCTCAATTATCTGTTCTATTGAATTCTAGGTCTTTGGAAGACCGAAGTGGAATAGTTAGAGGATTACGCCACCTCCAGATACCACTATACTTGCTGTGTTATTTACTTTTCTGTACTTACATTTCAGCAACACACACACACATTTTAACTGTTTCTGAACTTATCTATCTTAAGTCTTCCGCGCTCTGAATCTAAGTATCAGATATCTACACAGATATCTGAGAAATAGTTTTTATCGACAAAAGTTTTAAAAGACTATTCACCCCCCCCCCCCTCTAGTCTTTTACTTTGCCGTTATATGGACCAACAAGTGGTATCAGAGCAAGAGGTTCACCAGCCTTCTGCACTGAACCTAGATCCCCAGAGAGGTGAAGGAACGTTGTCAATTTTCGAGGACTATTTAATTTGTGTGTTAAGTGTGAAGGTATGTCTCTGAGTGATGCACCCGTTCTCAAACCAGAGAACTACGAGAAATGGAAAAATAACATGATGCTCCACCTCGAAGCCATAAGTGACGAAATGATCGATGTGATAACGAATGGACCGATAGTCATTCAACAGCTTAAGCAAGTCATGGAGGTTTCAAATGGAAGAGACAGAGACCAAAGCGATGGGTCTTCACAAACTGATGCGTCAACAAGTGGGAGATCTACTGGTCAAGTTATTTACGAACCAAAGCCCAGAGAACTCTGGACATCAGAAGATGCCAAGAGGAATCGTCTGGATGGTCAAGCTCGTAATATCATCATCAGGTCAACACCTGAGCACATACAGTGTAAACTGTGGGGGTGCTAAAACGGCGAAAGTTGCCTGGCAGCTGATTGAAGAAATCTGTGCCGGAACTGAGAAAACCAAGGAAAACAAGTTCGAAGTTCTCAAGCTGAAATTTCAAAATTTCAAAAAAGGACCCACTAAAACTCTAGAAGAACTTGATTTCCGATTTATCACCCTCATGAGCGATATGGCTGCACTTGGTGAAAGCAACAGATACTCCCAGTCAGAAAAGATTAAGACTATTGTCAGAAGTCTTAACCACAACTGGGAGCACACAAAATTCTTTTATTTTAACCAAGGAATGCCAAATATCACTCCAGTGGAACTCTTCTCATCTTGCTACGGTTGATTATAAGACAACTCAAAGAGAACAAACAACTGAAAAGTTGCAGAATGTTGCTCTAGTTACTCAAGGAACTTCTGAAAAGAAGAAAATCAAGGAAGAGACTGAGGATGCTTTTGCTGCAAAGCAAATGAGCAAATATGCCAGTCGAGAAATTGAGAGAAGAAAAGCCAAAGAGAAGCTGAAAAAGTATCTAGGCTCAAACTATCACCAGTACAAAAATATGCAAAGCTCGCTGAACAAGCCAGCGCAGAAATCATCATGTACTGAGGAAGCAGAAATTGGTAAAGATATCTGTTTCTATTGTCAGAAACCTGGTCACTTCAAGAAGGATTGTCCTGCCTTCAACAAACTAAAAACAGGTGACAAGAAAGATAGGAGAATCTTCAGAAGAAGCCAGAAAGCTTTACTAACTGAAGAGAGAAAGAAAATTCAAACTCAACTGGATGCTCTAGACGTTGAGACAGACTCTGAAGATGATGATTCAGATGACTCAACTTTACCATCACCAGAATTATGTGGAGTTACTCACGATATAATCGACTTCGGCCTCAAGAAGAATGAAATGTGTGGAGTTGCTGAGATTGACGGTCCAGATATCTCCAACATTGAAATCTGTCTTATGGCTGATGAGGTAACACATACTTCTTGTTATACTTATGAAAGTGATGAAGATAAAATAAAAGATCTAGAAAATCTCAGGAAAGAACTTGACATCTATGAAAGAGAATTTCTAATGATCCGAGCTAGAGCCGAAAATCTTGAAGAAGAAAAGAATTTTCTTGCAAAAGAAAACTCTCAACTGGTTAAGATATCTGAGAAAAAGGATGCTGAAAATGCATTTCTCAAAGCTCAGATATCTGAGACTGAAAAGTCACATAAAGAAGCAGTGGCTGATCTGCGAAAGAAAAATGAAGATCTTCTTTCTGAAAACGAAGAACTCAAGAAGAAAGAATTATCATTCCAATCTTATGCCAAAGCTAGTGACACTCTTACTGAAGTACAATCTTACTTAAGAGATCCTTCAGAATAGAAAGGACTTGGGCTGAATTCACAGACAGATTGTTCTACCACTCTGAATAAGAGTAAGGAAAGAAGAACATTTGTGAGTACTCAGCGAGATGGTTCCCATGCAATCTATAGTATCGGGCAGAAGACTAAGATTGTTGACAAAGGAAAGGCAGTTGCGATTAAACCTTTGTGGGAAAAATAGGTCAAAAAGAAAACTGTTGGGCATGTCTCTGAAAAGAAACACAACACTGAAAAGTGTAAACATCCACAATGCTATGTCTCTCAAAAGGGAAGAATTGCAGGAGCTGGCAAATTCTCCCATGTCACATTTTTTGGAAAGAAATTAGACCAACCACAGACTAGCAAAGCTGCTGAGAAAAGATCTCAGATAGCCTCAAGTGCTCGAAATGGTATTGGCTACAAAGGCATCGGGAAACAACTTTCTCATGAATATAAACTAGAGCCAGAACGATGGCTAAAGGCTAGAATTGCTCAAAGCAATTATCAGAAGTGGAAGATGAATCAAGCCACTGAAAATCTGAATGCCAGTACTAGAAGAAATCTGGCTAGGAAAGCTAAGTTCGCTGAAAAGCAAACTCAGAAACCTGACAGGTATCTGAAAGCACCAAATGGAGCACCAAGGAGCACACCAAGGAAGAAAATAATTCTTAATAATGATAGTCATTGAACTAGAATTCATCCTTATGTTCCTATCAGACGAACGAATGTTCCAAGGAAATTCATTCAAAAATGGATTCCTACTGGAAGATTGTTTAGTCCTGATGGTTCCAACTTCAAATTGAGAACCTAATCTCCTGTTTCTAGTTGTGTGCAGAATGCTTCTTGGACTAAAGCACAATGGCTATTTGATAGTGGATGCGAAAAGCACATGATAGGAGACAAAGCAAATCTGATCGATTACAAAGCTTGCAACACAGGACCAGATATCAGGTTTGTTGGAGGAGAATTAAATCCCTCTCTGGGATTTGGAAACGTCAAATTGGGATCTTTAACAATCACTGACGTATTACATGTTAAGGATTTGAAATATAATCTATTTAGCATGAGCCAGTTTGCAGACAAAGGTTTTACTGTGAAATTCAAAGCAAAGTACTGCAAACTTATTGACAATGAGTCAAAGCAGACAGTCTTGGTTGCTCGGCAGAAAGGAAGTCTTTATGTTACCGATTGGGCTTCTGCCACAACTGAAGAATGTCTCTTAGTGAGTCAATCTGGTCACACAGAAGAGCATTGGTTATGGCACAAAAGAATGAGTCACTTGAATTTCAAAACTCTGAACAAACTTGCCAAGAAAGAATTAGTGGTTGGCCTTCCCAAAACATCTTTCAGAAAGGATGGTATCTGTTCTGCCTGTCAGATGGGGAAACAATCCAAAATATCTTTCAAGTCCAAAACTAGACACTCTAGTGTTAGACCACTGCAACTTCTACATATGGAGATTTTTGAATCATCTGTAACTAGTTATGCAGGAAAGAAGTATGGTCTGGTTGTTATAGATGACTTCTCAAGATTCACTTGGGTTGTTTTTCTGAATCACAAATCTGATGCTAGGGTGGAGATACCAAACTTGCTGAAAAAGCTTGAAGTCATGAAAAATGACAAGGTATCTGCAATCAGAACAGACCATGGTACTGAGTTTGTCAACCAGTACATAAAAGAGTTTTGTACCTGCAAAGGTATACAACACCAACTTTCCTCTGTAAGAACACCTCAACAAAATGGTGTTGCAAAAAGGAAAAACAGAACCCTTAAAGAAGCAGCAAGGACAATGCTAGCTGACACTGAAATAAGTGAAGTTTATTGGGTTGAAGCTGTATACACAGCCTGCTACACTCAAAACAGATGTTTGATAAACAAACACCATGATAAGACTCCTTATGAAATCTTGATTGGTAGACCCCCTAATATTAAACATCTGAAAGTGTTTGGTTGTAAATGTTTTATTCTTAACAACGGAAAAGAGTATCTGAGAACAATTCAACCAAAGGTAGATGAAGGTGTATTTCTTGGTTATTCTATGAATAGCAAAGCTTACAGAATTTACAACAAAAGAACAAAGAAGATTGAAGAAACAGTTCATGTTGTATTCTATGAAGGAAGTAAGAAAAGTTCAAAGAACTAATGGTAAAGGATTCTGAAAAAGAACTCTCAAAAAGGAAAAACATCATTGTGGAAAGTGAGGACGACTCTGACGTAGAAAAGCATGAATTGCCTAGTAACAACCAGATGACTCACAAACATGATGAAGAATTTCCTATGCAACTTCCATAAATGGAAACTGAAGATATTCATCATGAAGCTATCTCTGGAAATAATCTCTCTGAAAGATATGTTCTAGATAGCTCAAACACTGAACAAGTGTTAGACATTAATCACTCTTCTAAGGAGCAAAATGTCTTAGATACTGAAAAAGTATCAAGTCTTAATCATAGTGATTCACATTCAGATCACTTTGATGCCGAACCTACTAGCACTAAACCTATGATGAGATGGATCAAGGATCATCCTACAAAAGATGTAATTCGACCAATTAGTCAAGGTGTTAGGACTAGGAGAGCGATAGCTGAAAATGCTAGTTCACTCTTTGGATGTTTTATCTCAAACATTGAACCTAAAACTATAGAAGCAGCATTAGGAGACCAAGACTGGATCTCTGCGATGCAAGAAGAATTGGATCAATTTGAGAGAAACGAAGTCTGGAAATTAGTTCCATTTATAGAAGGAATATCTGTGATTGGAACAAAATGTGTTTTCAGAAACAAAATGAATGAATCTGGTGAAATAACCAGAAACAAAGCAAGATTGGTTGCCAAGGGATTTACCCAGACTGAAGGTCTAGATTTTGATGAGTCATATGCACCAGTTGCCAGATTGGATGCAATAAGACTCTTTTTGGCCTTTGCAGCTCATAATGATTTTAAAGTTTATCAGATGGATGTCAAGAGTGCATTCTTAAATGGTGAACTTGCAGAGGAAGTCTATGTTAAGCAACCACCTGGGTTTGAAGTTTCCTCAGAAAGTAGAATGGTCTATAAACTACAGAAAGCTCTATATGGACTGAAATAGGCTCCAAGAGCGTGGTATGACACTTTGGCCAAATACCTTCTGGAAAGTGGTTTCAAGAAAGGTGAAGTTGATAAAACTTTATTTACCTTGAATCATGACGGGAAACTACTCTTAGTTCAAGTATATGTTGATGACATTATATTTGGATCTAAGGACAAGCAACTTTGTGATGACTTTGCAAATCTCATGAAAAGTAAGTTTGAGATGAGCATGATGGGAGAATTGAACTACTTCCTAGGATTGTAAGTCAAGCAACTCAATGATGGAATATTCATCAGTCAAACAAAGTATGCAAAAGATATGCTCACAAAATTGAATCTAAAGCCTTCTGAAAAGAATTCTAAGATAGCTAAGAGCATTGGAACCAAAATGACCTATACTGAATCAGATAAGAGTGTTGAAGAACATAAGTATAGGAAATTGATTGGTTCACTACTTTACCTTACTGCAAGTAGACCTGATATTCTATATGCCGTTGGAGTGTGTGCTAGATTTCAGATAAATCCAATGCAATCACACTACAACATTGCTATGAAAATATTAAGGTACATCAAAGGTACAGTAGATGTAGGTTTGTGGTATCCTAAAGAAAGTGGATTGAGTTTAGCTGGTTACTCAGATGCTGCTTATGCTGGATCACTGCTTGATAGGAAAAGCACCTCAGGAACTTGTCAGTTTCTAGGTACAAGACTTATCTCGTGGTTTAGTAAGAAGCAAAACTCAATTGCAACTTCTACCACAGAGGCTGAATATATTGTTGCTGGTTGTTGTGCAACACAAATTCTGTGGATTCAACAACAACTTAAAGACTATGGACTCAATGAAGAGAAAACTCCTATTTTATGTGACAACACAAGTGCTATTGAGATTACGCAGAATCCTAAGTTTCATGCCAGAACAAAGCACATTGATGTTAGACATCACTTCATTAGAGAGCATGTTGAAAAAGGCAATATAGAGATACTCAAGATTGGCACTGAAGACCAACTTGTAGATATCTTCACTAAGCCACTACAAGAAAGTAGATTCTTAGCCTTAAGACATAGTCTTGGACTATTGGAACTACCTTCGAACGGAAAAAGTTCAGGTATCTGGAACGGGTATCCAGAAAAGAGATATCTGGAACGGGCATCCAGAAAAGAGAAATCTGGAACGGGTATCCAGAGAAGAGGTATCTGGAATAGGAATCCAGAAAAGAGGACTCTGGAACGGGTATCCAGAAGTCAATGTCTAAAGAGCAAAAAGTCAGCTTAAAGATTTCTGAGACCGGAACTCAGATATCTGGATCACTCGATAAAAAGGGAACACAACAGAGAATAGTGTAACTATCTGCAGTCAACTACTCTCTTGAAATATGCATCATTTCTATCTTTTGAAAAACTTGGACAAATCCTGAGTATAAGACAGATTCAGATGCAAACAGTGTTCTTGGTCAAACAAAAACGTGATTCAGATAGCTAATAGCCAAAATTCATTAAAAGGGCACAATTACATTTGTTGATTGTGATCATTGATGAAGAAGCAATGGTGACCCTTGATGAAATTGAGTGTTTGATCTGCACGGTGGAAATTAATTCACAGTAAATAGTGGACTGTAAAAATTCCGACAAAGCCCACTTTGCATTTAATGCAGAACTAGCTTTTGCTCGCGCCTGCTTGCAAATCACAGATACATACACACAAAATCAATTTGTATGTATTTGTCTGTTGAGATTCTATTGCTATATATATAGGATTTTGGCAAAAGAAATCACTTTCACCTAACCTGAAAACTCATCTTGCACAAGAATAGCAAAATCACTCTGCAAACCTCTCTTCAATCTCTATAAATCAAGATTAAGTTTTTCTGCAAAGAATCACTGAATCAAATCTCTCTCAAACACCAATCCAATTCCTTATACTATATAAAGAGATGGCTCCCAAGAATTATACTACACAAAAATCTCAATCCTCCACTGGTACTGCTGAAAAGCAAGCACCAGAGTTGGTTATTGTGAACAACCGACTGGTAGGAGATTTTAATCCTGACCATTGGACTTCAACTCACAGAATGATTTGGGGAGGTGCCATGGTTGAGGAATACCTCACGGCTGCAATAGAGAACCAAGTCGACATAAAGCTAATTCTTGACATGCTTGAAAAGGCACAAATCAAGGGTTTTCTATCTGCTCGCCCAAGTGGAATTTCATCACTCGATGTGTTGGAATTCTACAATAATTCCAGGATAATTTCCTGTGTTTCTGAAGGCAATGCAATAGTGTCTGTCAAAACTTCAGTCCAAGGAAAGGAAATCCTTCTGAACTTGACAACTTTCTGCAAGTTGTTCGAGTTTCAAAATCTTGGAAAGGATTTTGAAATAAACACCAAGGATGATGATCTCCTTGAAGGTGTTAAACAGTTGTACAGTGATGTGTGTGATCTTGAAAAATTAGATACACCCACTGAGTTCAAGCTTGCTGACATCCGAACCAGACATCTGATAGTTCACTGGGATGTATTGGCGTGCATTCTTCACAGATGCTTTGATGGTCTACAAGGAGGTGCTGACCAGATAAGCCAAGAATGATGGATCATGATGTTCTTACTGACTCAACAAGACAGAAGGCTGGAAAACCCTTTTAACAGGGGAAAGTACGCCTTCATGAAGTTTGTGAAGAAGATTCAAGGCTTCGAGCCTAAAATTGACAAAGGACTAGCTGAGCCAAAGGCCACAGTAGGCTATGGTCTGAAGATATGCTACTTGCTAGAGAAGCTTGGCATTGAGCTCAGAGAGACGGCTGAAATAGCTAACAGTAACCTACTCTACAAATATGAGTATACGAACATGATGAAAAAGGTTACTGGGTCTCCGAAAGGTTCTAAGAAGCGAAAGTCTAAAAAGGTATCTGAGGAAAAGGTTGCGACCAAGAATCCCAGAACTTCAAGGAAGAAGTCTGCTGGCAAAACAGAAGACACACCCATCGAGGTTGTCGATTCCCAGATATCTGCAGACCTTGCCGATGAACTTATCAATGCAGATGAACTCATCAATGCTGCAAAAGAGTCATCAACTACTGCACAAGTAGACTTAGCAAGAGAAAGTGCTTTTAGAAATGTGAAGACTATCACAGAAAGCCTTGCTGATGAACTCATTAATGCTGGCAAGACAGGTGAAGAGCACCAAGCCCTATATGCAGAAATCGCAGGAGTAATGGACCAATCATTTCCTAATGCTGATGAGAGCTCTGATGATGAAGAAGATAAACTAGTCATCTCTCAAGTCCTAGAAAGAACAAAGAGGGCTAAGGTTACTGCAATAGTAACTGGTGATAAGGTATCTGAAGAAGAACCTACACCTCAGGTTGCTGAACAAGCACCTATAGCAAAGGTTGTTGGTGCAAACACATCATCAGGGACAGTTTCTTTTGCTCAACTACAAGAAGCCCTGATGAGTGGTAATTTAGTACTGGCTGATGATGATGAGAATGCCATGTCTAAAAATCTGGAAGAACGCTCCACTGATCAATCTTCTGCTTCCAGACAACCACAACAACCACAACAGCCACAAGTGGTTGATGAAATGGTAAATGAACTCCATTTCGAATTACCAGCTCTACAATATGCTGAAGAAAATCCTGCAAAAGAGCAGGTTCCCCAACTCCGTGAGAGGGATCAAACTGAGACATCTACTCAGAATGATCAACTAGGGGAGGAAACTGAGCTGCATACTCAGGAAAGGTATGAAGTACCTAAAACTTCAAACAAAGAAGCCGCACTGGAACAAGAGGACCAAAGTATAGAAGGGTCACAAGTTCCAGAGACCAATCAGCCTGAAATTACTCAGGTATTTGAATGTTCATAAAGTTACTCATAAAGTTTCTTTGTTACAGGCTGAGTTAGAAACACAGAAACAAGAGGAAGCTGGAAAGCTTGCCTCAGAAACTGAGAAGGAGGTACTCTCAACCTCGCCTCTTAAGAAATCTGAGCCTGTGCCACAGGTAATAAAATGATTCTTAAGATAGCATTTTTCAGTCAAATGGTTATGTGCTTAATCTTTTGAGCAAATGTTACTAATAGGCTCCAACAAAGAAAGAAGAAGGGAAGGCAGAAATGCCAGAAAAGAACCCAGAAACCGACAAGGTTTCTGAAGAACACATCATTGAGCCTTCTAGCATGAAGGTATATGAAAAATCAGTGATAAGTATTCTTCACCATGGGATATCTTAAACTTCTTCTAATTTATTCAATACTTTCTACTCACAGGCTCCCTCAGAAGTAGAAATGCATGGGGACAAAGTTGCGACATCCCCTGCATCAATGGAAATTGATGAAGCCCCCAAGGCAACATCACCTGAAAGAATACCAGAAACTGACAGAGTTTCTGAGAAAAATGACTCTGAGCTTCCTATTGAGGAAGTAAGTAGCAAAATCAGAAACCATTAAAGCAAAATTGCACAAATTATTTCAAACAATTTTCTAAGTATTGCATTATTTTTAATTCTCAGGTTCAAGAAAGAAAGGTTGATGAGGACCAGACATCCAAGTCTCCACCTCACAACAAGATATCTGAGACACCCCTTGTCTCAGTGGTATAAGTATCTGAGTCTGATGTTCATAATCAGGTAACCCAGAAACTAAACCACACCTCTACTCAGATATCTACAAAAGTTTTGAAGCTCACTCAAAACTCTTTCTTTCAGGCTCAAACAAGTGCAAAGCAGGTTCCCGTTGATGAGAAAAGGGACCTACTTCCCTTCTTCAAGGCTCACACACTGCCAAAGCACATCCAATGCTTCAAGAAATGGCAGAAGTTAAGGTGCTCTAATCTCTCTGAAATATTGAGAATCACAGATCAGCCAACCAGACGAGCACGAGCTCTTGACTTGGAGACTTACATCCGTGCAATGTTCCCTACAGAACAGTATACAGTTGCGACCCTATTGCATAAGGATTTCTCGAGAGAAGTGGCGCATAGTTTGATAAAAGCCTTTGAACAGGCAGATGGTCAGACAAGATTACAGATGGGACTCTACAATTTATACCTTCTGAACAAGAAGAGGTTAATGGGCAGAAGATCACTATCCCTGAAGTGATCAATCTTGTATATGAAGATGACGAGGAGGAAGAGATCAACGAGAACGACTTCGATGAACCTCCCACTGACCATCATCAAATGGATGATACAGACAAAAAGGATGATGATGATACCCCTGCAGCAGGGACCGGAGGAATTTCACAACGAAACAATGCCTCAGCTGCTGAAAAGCACACTGAGAAGACTTTACAGAAATCTCCGTCTCCATCTCCTCAAAGGTCGACTCATCCATCTTCCCAACACAAAGATATTACTGAACAAGTAGTTGATGATTCTGAGGAAATTGCTCAGAAAATGCTGAATACTCAATCCAGAACTGCTCAACTCAGACAACTGTTAGAAGAAGAACAACAGCTCCATCTTCAACTGGAAGACCAGATAGCTAGATCCAGAGACAAGCTTGATCAACTACAAGATCAATATCTGCAACAGACGATTGCTTACTCTGAGGTTAAAGAGCTACAGTATGCTGTAAATGCTCTCACTAAAGAACTCGATACTGAAGAAGTATCTGAAGATAAGCATGATGCTAAGGCTGCATCATCTTCAAAAGAAGTACCATCCTCCTCCCAAAAAGGAAAGAAACCAATCTCTGAGATGGTTGCTGGACTCGATACAATCGATGAGAATGTACAAGAGGATGAAGATCACTGGGCTGATTACTCAGATTGTTATTACGGACATACGTCCAATCCGTTAAGGGCGCCATAGAGCGTGTCCTAGAGCGCATCACGGCTTAACTGGCCAATTCAGTACTGGTCCGACCTCACATGGTCCGCCCAAAGTGATTCGAACAGTACGCTGAAGTCATTAACCTCCACAGCTAGTCCGAGCTTGCTAAGGAAAGGCTTCCAAACCTGACCATGTCAGTACAAAGGTGCCTTACGGACCAGACGAGAGAATCTCGGTCACCACTATCGCAATAAGCCCAAACGTACATAACAGAACCACTGAGATACTTCCATGGAACTCTAGGCTCGGACATCCAGAGTTGGCCAAGGACAGATCAACCAGACAGACAGATCTGTCCGAGGAACTAACACGGACCCAACGGGCGGAACAGTACTCTCAGCGGGAAAAGGTCCAAACTACCCTCCCAGGCCCTTTAACCGGTATTAGACTACTGTGCACTAATGGGCCATGGGCCGAAGGTAGCATTGGTGTCCAAATCTGGATCGTACACTTTGCATCACCTTATGAGCCTCGCCATAAGTACTCGATAACTATAAATAGAACACAGGGTCAAAGACCCCCAGGTAAGAAGAATCCACTGGTCGGATACAGTAACCTTCCTCATAAACCATTACATTGAGAGCTCTCAACTCTCTCTTGAGTAAAGCCTCCCTCCGGATTGATTCAGGCAATACGGATATCCCGTTCTAACCACCACCCCCCCACTTAGTCCTTTCAGGTACGCAAGCAGTGAAGTGGTGCCTCGGACCTCTAGCTGGAGGTGGGATCGAGCTCAGGATATTTGTAGTGGTTTAAGTTAGTTGGTGTTGAGGTTTACCCCTCAGCATTTTGGCGCCGTCTGTGGGAATTTTTACAAAAAGCATTGGTGTTTCGATTGAACCAATGGAAAGATCGAGATGAACGGCAAGGGCTAGTACTACAAACGTAAGAACTCCTCCACCGCGCCCGCGGGGACGTACGCCCACCCGGGGACGCAGGGCAGCAATGGCAAGAGAAAGATATCCAAGTGAAGGATGCACAGCCAGTCCTTCCTCGGAAGAAGGCACGGCACGAGCTTCTCCGACAGGAGCTCAAGGCCCACCCACAAGCCAACAATTCACCATGCCTGATGGACGCACGGTCCGCACTGACGACCTCGGATTGAGCGAGATGCAGTTCGACAGACTGCTGACGATCATCCAAGGGTGCCTGGGCTCTAACAATGCCCCTCCACAGCAAGCCACTCCGCCAATGGTTACGCCTCCTCAGGCAGAGCTAGCGTTGTCTGCTAACGGGCAACGCCCAATCCAGCAGAGATTAGGGGATCAGCAACCCCAGGAGGACTTGCGAGATCTGTTGGACAGGAGGGCCTCAGCTTCTCAAGTCCGAGGGGAAGGAAGCTATCATGGAAGGAGAGAGCGCCAAGAGAGGAATAATAGAGGCCCTGAAGTACCTCTGTCGGTACCTCCGAGAGTTAGAGATCAAGTCGCAAAAATTGTCCCAAGAGTCTGCGTAAACGAACGACCCGCGGATGTAGCCACACATCCGAGGACAGGGGAAATCGTGACGGCCGACGAGATCTATGCCCAGCAACTGGCTCTGGAAGGTCAAATTCAAAGCCTTGGGCGTCTGGTGAAAAACCACGAGCAGATAACTACCAGTGCACCAAATCCCTTGTGTGACAGCATCATGAGGGAGAAGGAGAGAAACAGGAATTCAGATCAAGTGATCCCACACCTGGAATACTACTATGGGGACGCTTGTCCCATGGGTCACTTAACCAGGTATAACAGCAAGATGGATTCTAAGGGGGATGAGCGACGACACGAAAGCCCTCACTTTCTCGTCCACTCTCTTTGGAACTGCCATGGATTGGTATACCTCTCTGCCAAACAAATCAATACAGTACTACGCGGACCTATCTACTAAGTTTCTGGAACGATTCGGGAAGTCAAAGAGGAGAAAATGCACGGTGTAATATCTGGCAGGCGTTATACAGGGAGAGCACGAGGATTTAAGGACTTTCTTGGATCGATTTCACACGGAGGTTCTTTGGGTCGAGCCACACAGTATTAAAAAACGGGTCCGTCACCTGTATTCTAATACTCTCAACCCGGAACTCCGAAGAAAACTCTCAAGCCAAGAGATCAGAAGCGAAAAGTACTTAGAAGATATCTGTGAAGAAGTGCTGTACGGAGAAGAATACCGGCGGAACGTTCCAGTAAGAGCCAGCTCCAAGAAGGCCAAGGACCCAGTGAAGCAAGATCAACGTCCGGTAAAATTTGATTCGAGAAAGGATCAAAGAGACAGAGGTTTTCACAGGGAGAGAAGTCCGCCAAGGCGATATGCGGACTATACCCGGCTCAACAGACCAAGATCCGACATCTTGGAAACTATCATCGAGAAGAAGCTGGATGTCCAGTGGCCGAAAACCTCTTACCACGGACGTAAGCATAAGAATGGAAAAGGCTACTTCAAGTTCCACAAGTGTCGCGGACACGAAACTGACGATTGCATTCAACTAAAGACAGAGGTGGAACATCTGGTAAGAGATGGGAAATTGAAGGAACATATCAATGAGGGCGGACCTGCCAGGCATGAAAGAATGGAACAAAGAAGGGAGGAGAAGAGGACGGAACTACCGCCCCACTTATTGCCTCTTCCCCCTCCGCCAGTCAACTATCCGCCCCGTTTGGATCAACGCTCTTACACATATGTAGATGATGTTGAAATGGAGAACGCCCCATACAGCGGGGTGATCAACACAATCGCAGGAGGACCGACGGGAGGCGATAGCAGGAACGCAAGAGAGCGGACCGCCCAGAATCTCCGGAATAATGACCGAGCGTATGCTGATCCGGCAATTCCAGGCACTAACGTCATATCTTTTGATGACAGTGAAATCCCTCCTCCTACGTCAGGAGGAGAAGACATCGAAAACCCGGATGTTCCACTGGTGGTCTCTCTGACCATTGCAACCTATCGCGTAAATAAGATCTTGGTTGACACTGGGAGTTCCTCGAACATCATCTCTAAAAGCACACTGGATCAGATGGCATTAGGTAGAATTCGATATGGCAGAGTGCTCACCTCCATATTAGGATTCGGAGGAGGAACTGTGCGACCTCTCGGAAGTATCATGTTACATGTTTCGCTCGGCACCTTTCCGGCAAGGGTGACACAAGAGGTTCGCTTCGTGGTGGTCGAACAAACTTTTGACTACAGCGCCATCTTCGGACGCCCAGGTCTCAATCAGTTCCGGGCTATTTCCTCTACCCTCCACAACAGGATGAAGTTCCCAACAGCCTTCGGAATCGGACAAGAGCTTGGGAATATCAGAGAAGCGTGGGAGTGTTACATTATGTCCACAAGGAGGGCATCCGCGCCCGTGCTGGCAGTCACCATGACTCCTAACGCGCCCACTATCCTTCCGCCCAGAAAAGAGGACTCACATGTCGGCGTAGGAAGCCAGAAGGAAAAATTTCCTAGAACGACACGAATTGAGCCCCATGAGACCCTTAAAGAAATCGAGATCATCGCTGGCGATCCCGGGAAGAAAACCAGGATCGGAACCGAAATGAATGTGGAAGTAGAGATGAAGCTCATCACTTGCCTCTGAGAAAACAGCGATGTGTTCGCCTGGAGTACCGACGATCTGAAGGGGATTGACCCAAGGATTACAGTTCACCGTCTGAACATGGATCCTTCGGTCAAATACATCCGACAGAAGAGGAAAGACTTTGGTCCGATCAAGGACGCCATCATATCCGCAGAAGTGGACCGACTCCTGCAAGCAGGACACATTGAAGAAGTCCGCTACTCCGATTGGGTTTGCAACGTGGTTCTGGTTGAGAAGTCACCAGACAAGTGGAGGATGTGTAACGACTTTACGAGGCTGAACAAGTTCTGTCCAAAGGATCCTTATCCATTACCACGGATAGATCAACTAGTGGACTCCACGTCCGGATGCACGCTGATGAGCTTCATGGACGCGTACCAAGGCTTTTACCAAATTCGGATGCCCAAGGAGGACGTTAAGAAAATAGCCTTCTTCGCGGCCGGAGGAGTGTACTGCTTCAAGGTAATGCCATTCGGCCTAAAGAATGCTGGAGCCACCTACCAAAGCCTGGTGAACCAGATGTTCAAGGATGAAATCGGAAAGACGATGGAGGTGTATGTGGACGACATGCTCGTCAAAAGTAAAACAGAGGAGCAGCATGTGCACCACTTGAACAAATGCTTTGCTATCCTGCGGAAATATGGAATGAAGCTAAATCCGGAGAAATGCGCCTTCGGGGTGAAGGGAGGCAAATTTCTGGGATATATGGTCACGGAAAGGGGGATAAGCGCTAATCCCGAGAAAATCAAGGCAATCCTAGATTTTCCGCATCCGAAAAACCTCAATGAGGTACATCGGCTCCTAGGCAGTCTCATGTCCTTAAGTCGCTTTATTTCCCGATCAGCAGAAAAGAATCTTCCGTTCTTCAAGACCCTCCGGAAAGGAGAGAGCTTTGTGTGGACCGCGGAATGTTCTGAGGCGTTCGAAAAATTGAAGAATGCCTCCATTCCCCTCCACTGCTATCCAAACCCGTCGAAGGAGAATCACTCTACCTCTACCTAGCGATTATGGAAGAGGCAATGAGTTCCGTCTTAGTACGGATTCAGGCTAACGAGCATTTGCCGATTTACTATCTTTGCAAAGCCCTTGCTGGGGCGGAGACAAGATACGTGAAGATCGAGAAACTCGCATACGCCTTGGTTTACACTCGCATACTTTAAATCTCATAAAATTGTGGTACTAACTGCGGAACCTTTGAAACAGGTCTTGGGGAAACCCGACCAGTCTGGACGACTCTCCAAGTGGGCAATTGAGCTAAGCGAATAAGACATTTGCTACCAGGCTCCGTCAGCCAAGAAAGCTCAAGTTCTCGCCGACTTCCTGGTAGAATACCCTGAGACGGACTCAGAGACAGTCTCCGACAGATAAATTCTGCAATGTCTGGCTACCAAAAAGGTCCTACAGAGGCCAATCCCGCTGAAGCTACAGCCGGAAAACTTCGAGGATGCTCAGTTTATCAATCGGCCCTCACTTGAATCAGGCGAGGAAACTCGGATCAACCGGATGTTTCTCCTCGACAATATTGTGAACGGATCAGATATTAGCAACTCCGGAACCGAAGTCAAAGGAAATGAAGAACAGCACCTGGAAGCCCCTAAGCCGAAAGCAGATCCCCAAGCTAAGAAGCACTCTTCGGACATCTGGGTGCTAGAAGTGGATGGATCCTCCACCGGAAGAGTCGGAGGAATAGGGATTTTTCTTAAAAGCCCCGATGGCGCGGAACTCGACTATGAAATTTCATTGGAATTCAAAGTCACCAACAATGAGGCTGAATATGAAGCGTTGTTAGTCGGGCTACGCTTGGCTAGGTCACTCCAAGTCCGCAAGCTCAAGGCTTACACGGACTCACAACTAGTAGCAGCTCAGCTTGCAGGGACCTTTGCTACCAAGGGTCCTTCGATGATAAAATATCTTGAGCTACTCAAACAGGAAACCAGCCTCTTTGAAGAGTTCGCCCTGGAAAAGTTTGATAGAGTCAATAATGAAAGAGCAGATGCCTTAGCAAAATACGCATCCACGACAGCGGCCCTGGATACGAGAAGAGTTATTCTGCTCACTGTAACGCACTCATCCGTCATTAGTCAGACACTGGCTGTCATGGTAACAAACCCAGAGAAAGATTAGATGACCGACATCTGGAACTATCTACAGAACGGATCTCTTCCAATAGATCCGACAGAATCAAGGAGAGTGAAGTGTCGAGCCAATAGATACTTTATCCTTGGAAGCGACTTATACAAGAGGTCTTTTGCCGGCACTCACTTGAGATGCCTATGCCCGCAAGAGGCTAAAACTGTGCTGGAACAAATACACAACGGGAGCTGCGGTAGTCATTCTGGTGGAAGAACTCTAGCCCAGAAAATCATACGATAGGGATATTACTGGCCTAGCATAGACAAAGATTCCGCCAACCATGCTCGAAAGTGCGCAGATTGCCAGTACTATGCAAACGTTACACATCGTCCGACAAGACCTATGATTCCGACAATCATAGCGTGTCCTTTCGACCAATGGGGAATCGACATCGTCGGACCATTTCCAAGGGTACCCAGCAGAGAAAGTTCATGATTGTCGCTGTGGAATACTTCACCAAGTGGGTGGAAGCAGAAGCAGTTGCTACTATCACGGAGAGCAGGGTACGGACATTCATTTGGAAGAACATCATCTGCCGTTTCGGCCTGCCTAGGGTCCTTGTCTCGGACAACGGCGCCCAATTTTCAGGCCAAAGACTCAAAGAGTGGCTGGAATCCTTTAAAGTCGAACAACGATTCACGTCCGTCGGACATCCGCAGGCGAATGGACAAGCTGAGTCCACCAACAAAACGATAGTGAAGATCCTTGAAAAGCGGTTGAGGACTTCCCAAGAAAACTGGGCAGACGACCTCGACGGCGTGCTATGGGCTCACCGCACCACTGCGCGGACAGCGACCAAGGAAACTCCATTTGCCCTGGTATACGGCTCGGAGACAGTCATACCAGCAGAGATTGTTGTTGAAATTATGAGAGTCCAAGAGTTCGAAGAGTCTGCCAATCGCGAGGCACGAATATTTGATCTGGACATCTTGGAACAGAAAAAGGACGGACGCATTGGCTAGTATCCATAGATATCAAGCAACGGCAGCCCGAGCTTACAACCAGAATGTTCGAGCAAACAACTTACAGGTCGGAGACCTAGTACTTCGCCGTGCGGACATTCTGGCACACGTTGGCAAACTCAAACCCAACTGGGAAGGACCCTACAAGATTGTCGGAGCAAGAGCAAATGGGAATTACGAATTAGAAGATGAGAACGGGCATCCACTCAAGCATACTTGGAACGCTAGAAATCTACAGAAGTTTTACGCATAATGATGGCAACCCAAATCTCCGACAGATTGACTAGACGTCTTAGATCCCGACCAATGGTACATCAAAAACTCTATCAGTTATGTTTTTTGTCATTTTGAACTCTAACTATCAAGTACACGGAACTCCGCCAGATCTGTTTGATACTTTTGTCATTGGCCCCAGAGCCCACAAGTTGTAATTGAATTTCCGACAAATCAATACAACTTTCTTTCGACTTATGACTTCTAGATATTTGTATCTAATGACAAGACAGACAACAGAGCATTACAGTCCCGGATCGATATCTGGACTTACAGAACTTGTTGATCGATATTTCTTGCAAAGACAGATTGTAAATCATCCTGTCAATGCTACTTACAGTCACGGATCGATATCTGGACTTAAGGACGCATTACAAATAGAAAAATACAAGGAATGTCCCTGGAGATACGTCATCTTCCAGCGCGCATCGTTCCTTCAACAATATAGACTTCCGCGCTACTGCAGCAGGCTCCACGGACACATGGATATCCATCTACTTGCACATAGGAACATGGTTAGAGCACGACGAACTCCGTCAGGACGCCACCAAGGCATGGCATCGCCAAAATCCTGGTCCGTGGAAGCCACGAGGCACACAGCAAAAGATTTCTGCCTACCCGGCTTTAGAGGCTCAAACTCTCTCTGAATTAGGAAACCATTTCCAATTTGAGAGAGATTTGAATCACTAAAGTTGGAACGGAAGAAAAGAGAAGAGCCCCGGCTTTGATAATTTACAAGCCCTAACTATACAGGCAAGAAAAAACGAGTTTGGATCAACTCATCTAGGTTTGGCAAGGAGGTCGTGCCTTTTTATAGGCTACTCCAACCAATCTGCGTCCGCCACACACACAGCTAGGTGTCAGGTTTGACCCAACTGTTCCCGTACGACACGGATGGATCACTTTTGCGCTTAACCACATTCAAGCGGGCCAAATGATAAACTGGCATTTCGAATTTACTCAACCGCCTTCCGGCATTTTTAGTCGTGGGAAGAAGTAGACATCTTATCGGATGCAAAGGTTCGAATCTTATATATATGCAAAATTGTTCGAACGTCTACATACATTTGTTATAATCCGACAAAAGGCAAGAAAAAAGGTACATGCTACTACGGGGCATAACCCGCCTTGAACATCACCACCTCCCGGAGGTTGAACCTTGGGATTCTGAGCCACCCTGACTGGGCGCTTTGTCAGATCTTGATTCTCCTTCGGATCAACTTCTGTCCGCCACGCCCTCTTCGCCGCCTCTGGCTATTCTCGGCAACTCAAGGCATCGCCTTCAAAGTCCAGGACGATCGGGTCACGCCAAGTTCCCCTACCCGGGTAGATGGGCGGATGCATGTTTCCGCAGGCGCAGTTCACCCAGTGGCCATATTCATCGTCGCTCGAGTCCGACATTCTCAAAACGCTAACTGATGCGAAATACTGAAATAGCTAGAATACAAGAGGATTTGAGAAGGAGTATAGCGGTGAAAAAAGGGAAAATTACCACACCCTTATTTATAGTCGCAACAGGTCATTCAGATCTCGCCATCTGTCGACCATCCGACGACTAGGGAGATGAAAAGACGTGGTCATTATGACCATTTCACTGTTTCAAATTCCTCCTTCTAGAAGACTCGCGCTTTCCAACGAGCACACTCCGAAGATCTAATTGATAGACGTTTTGACGTTACTATGATGTCTACAAGCAATAACGATCCGAGTTCTTAAGAGATGTCATTTACAAAGCGACTCAGCATATCAACAACGCGCAGTACGGAAATAAGGACATCAGTAAGCAAACATTTGGGAAACTCGGAAGGAATTCATCCCTCAGAATGATTTAGAATTTTAAAAGAATACATAACATGTTCTGTATTAAATAAACATCCACAAGGGTACAGAATTCTCACGGGGCATACCCCGGTCTTGTCACTTAGGCCAAGTCCGGCTTGGACCAGCTTCATCGGCGTCGGGACCTTCAGTGGCTTCAGCAGCAAGAGCCTCGGCGTGCGCAAACAAGTCGAAATCAGCGGGCATGTCAAGAACACGGGTAGGCAAGGCAAACCACTTCTGCAGGAAAGCTCGATAATCATTGAAGGGCACGAAGCCCACCTTTAAGAGAGCTTCTGGGATCCACCTAGGGAGGAAAAGTCCGCCGTTTTGGATCTCAATCTCACCTTCCTCGGTGACCAGCTCCGCGAACTCGCATGCGGACAGTTGCTCGTCCGAGACACTGTCGACGGGCACTTCCACGCCGTTCGCATTAACCCCTCCGCCTTCCAGTCAAAATCCGGCGGAAGAAGTCCCTTGGAATGAAGCTGCCCAATCACGGACACAAACCCATCCAGACGGGAGGCATCTGATTTGTCCACCATCAGGAACTTGAAAGAAGCGGACCTCAAGAAGTCACGGCCAGCATACAGACGGACATACTGGAGACCTCCGACTAGGAAATCCTTGAAGTCTAGAAAGGCCTGCATCGCCTTATCGACGAATCTACCCTGGTGGTCAAGATCCGCCTTGATCTGCTCCCAGCTGGTCTTCAACTTGTGGAAGTTCACCTCTTCCTCCTTCAGCCTCATCTCCAGCTATTTCACCTTTTCCGCCTCGTCCGCGGATGTGGCCACAGCCTTGTGGAGGTCCTCTTCAATGGTAGCCCGTTCACCGGCCTTCCACTGGATGGCCTTGATGAAACACCCGAGCTGGGGAAACATCCGAGCAGATACAAGTTATATTTGTATCACATTAAGAACAAAACAAGTAAACCAAGGACAAACTACTTACCCGCTGGTATAGAGCATCCAGCCCTCCGACTCGCTGCACTTCTGGGACTCCACAAGCGCGCTCGTATTCCTTATCCAGAGTAGCTTGGTCCATGGGCAGGATAGCAGCCAACTGCTGCCTCTTCGCAGCACCAGGGACCTCGGAGGTCTTCGCCCTTTTTCGCCCCGAGATAATGGCGTCCCGCATAAGCGTCTCCCGTGCGGGAGCTTAAGCACTAGGAGCTCGGGACCGAGTAGTATTGCTCCGAGTGGCAGGGGCCTTGCCCTTGTCAGGCACCGCCAAGGACTGGGAGTCCTCACCCGCCTTGGTCAACCTTTCTTCTTCGGCGGCAAACACAGCGGCATTCTTCGGATCCGGCATGGGCAGACCCGTAGAAGTGTTGATGATTCGGGTCCTTTGACCAGCCGCCACCTCTAGGGCCTGCAGCTCCCTCTGCAACCTCTTCTTTTCCCGGAGAGTCGACATGATATAGTCAAACCAATAAGCTGCATATTGAACCACAGGCATCAGACACAGCTAACTTATCGAAGAAATACAAGCATAAAACACGGAATCAGAACAAGAGGTCACAACGAAGAAAATGCATAAAAATTCAGGTAATCTAATTCTTACTGAAGTCCGTCCTCCCGCCGACCTCGACCTCACCCGTCAGCCCACACAAGTTGGGCAGCGGCTGACAGATTAATCCATGGAATGGGTAAGTCGGAGGATCGTGCTTTTTGTGGATGGCAGCCACCCACGGAGCCACATTCTTGGGGAGAGGGCGCCAGTCCGGGATGCTATCCCTCAGAAACTTATTGGGCAGTTCCCACTGCCCTCGATGCCTTTCGGATGCTCCAGGCTTCAGAGCCATCGGCACGAACACGTACTTGTCCCACCATTTGGACCCCAGCAAAGAAATAGAGTCCGAGATGAAATTATAGGGCTTCCTATTCATGAATGTATAGAATAGTGGATTCCCTAGACTGAATGACACATGGAAAAGCTGCCTGAAATTCTCAAAGTTCACGGGCTGCCCTTTCTTCTTGCAGAAAACGGCGAAACAGATGAGGGTACCCAAGGATTTGAGAATAACCTGACTCGGACCGATCCCGATGTGATTCAAGATGCTCTTTAATTCCGTGGCGATGGGAAGCTTCCACCCACACGCCAGGGCCACCTCGTGCACGCATATGTATTCGGCTGGCGGATTATAGAAGGCATGTCCGGGCTCAGGGACAAGGATCTCCACAGTATCAGGAATCTCCCACTTCCGCCTCCATTCGGGGATATCTTCCGCCTTCACTCTGGACGGACACGTGGGAAGAAGTCCGTCGGCATTAAGTTCTCCAAATCCATCCGCTATCACCACAGCGGATGCAGGACGCGGAAACTTGATTCGCGCAGCTTTCGCGCCACGCCCTGCAACCAAAGGCATATCAGATCGGACATGACCAGTAGGATGGAATGAGATTTGACGATTACTGCGTCTCCGAGGACGAGCAACAGGAGACTCATCACCTTCTTCCTCCTCTTCATCATCATCCCCTTCATCATCTTCTTCATCATCTTCGACATCTGCTGGTCTCTAGGATGTACTGGGGATAGACGGACCTTCTCCTGCCACGACGCGATCTTCCTCTCCAGCCTCAAATATTTCGACCTCGTCCGTTTCTCGGCCACTATCATCCTCACGCTCCACATGTGGCTCATTAGGACCTCGGGAAGGTCCGACACCCCCGACAGTCCGCGATTGGATCAGCGATCTAGCCCATGCAGGACCGTCCTGCACGGCATCAGCTCGGACCCCATGTCCAGCGTCCGAATTTCTCGAGGAACCAAAGCCTGCGGTGAATAGTTCCTCCAGGGATAGGGACATATTCACGGACCTAGTTCCTAATTCTATAGCATCATCATAGCTGGGTACCTCAAACGGGTTCTGACTATTGCTCCCGGACATCCTAAGGCAGAAGGAAACGAGTTAGAAACGATATTGGTGGTTGTCCGAGAGTTCGTTTACGTATCTTCTTAAATAAAAAAACAGCTTAAGATATGGTGCATAACAGGCTTTACACTGCCCCTGGGCCAATATCAGTACCTGTGGCACCACCCTTGGCACACTGCCATGAGCCACCGGCACTAGCAACTACACGACACGGCACGCTAAGACAAGCCGATTCACGACTGCTTGTGTGCCAAATGGCACCAAGATACTACCAGATAAGCACATACATTCGAATTTTGGTTACACAGTATTAAGCATGCACCAGTACAAAGCAGAGCAAAATAAACACCCAGCAGGAAGCATATCACAGAAAAAGGGAAAAACTTGCTTGATCAAAGTAAATACGTACTTACTTGGCAAACAGTCGACTATGGAAGTTTCTGCGGATGACTAAGCCGAACAATCCTCCGAAGGAACAGATGTGCAGCAAAAATCTATGAATTTTGAGCGATTTTATTTGCTCGGACGCGTCATCAATTGCTCGGATTGATGTATGAATGCACTGAGTTTTGATATCGCCAAAAGTGTGAAAGTGACCGATGGGATGACTATTTATAGTGGTCAACCTGGAGAAAGCCAAGAGTCACATCACCTGGATTTGAATCTCAACCATTAGATCATTCTAATCCAAGGGTTGCAACGTTCCACGAAGGGGTTGCTGTCAGAACGGCGCACCTAAACTGTAACAGACACGTCGCATCAGTTGGGCATCCAACCCCAACCGTTGATGATGTCCCAATCCAACGGTCGTGACGCTTCATTCGGGATCCTTTCCCAGTGGGCTGAACAAACAACCTTTCGGACCTACTTGACTTACGGATCAACGACCCAGCAGCACCAGCTCAACAAAACTGCCTAACGGAAAGTCTCCCAAAGGCTACACTACATCCTAACCGTACTCGGAACTATATATCTCAATTACAAGTACCTTTTCCATCTACAGTCCGAGCACTTACGCTAACTCAGACTGTAGAAGGAAAAGGGGGGGGGGGAGAGAGATATATGGAATTCCTGAACACGGAACACGGATGACAGATCTAAGCAGGTGCGGATTTTTCCCTCTCTCCAAATTAACGATTCGGACACGCTCCACAACACACTCGTTCTCTTCATAGTTACCAACTATCTTCTACTAAGATACTTGGAAACTAGGGGGACATATGTTGTTACGGACATACGTCCAATCCGTTAAGGGCGCCATAGAGCGTGTCCTAGAGCGCATCACGGCTTAACTGGCCAATTCAGTACTGGTCCGACCTCACATGGTCCGCCCAAAGTGATTCGACCAGTACGCTGAAGTCATTAACCTCCACAGCTAGTCCGAGCTTGCTAAGGAAAGGCTTCTAAACCTAACCATGTCAGTACAAATGTGCCTTACGGACCGGACGAGAGAATCTCGGTCGCCACTATCGCAATAAGCCCAAACGTACATAACAGAACCACTGAGATACTTCCGTGGAACTCTAGGCTCGGACATCCAGAGTTGCCCAAGGACAAATCAACCAGACAGACAGATCTGTCCGAGGAACTAACACGGACCCAACGGGCGAAACAGTACTCTCAGCGGGAAAAGGTCCAAACTACCCTCCCAGGCCCATTAACCGGTATTGGACTACTTTGCACTAATGGGCCATGGGCCGAAGGTAGCATTGGTGTCCAAATCTGGATCGTACACTTGGCATCACCTTATGAGCCTCGCCATAAGTACTCGATAACTATAAATAGAACACAGGGTCAAAGACCCCCAGGTAAGAAGAATCCACTGGTCGGATACAGTAACCTTCCTCGTAAACCATTACATTGAGAGCTCTCAACTCTCTCTTGAGTAAAGCCTCCCTCCGGATTGACTCAGGCAATCCAGATATCCCGTTCTAACCCCCACCCCCACTTAGTCCTTTCAGGTACGCAAGCAGTGAAGTGGTGCCTCGAACCTCTAGCTGGAGGTGGGATCGAGCTCAGGATATTTGTAGTGGTTTAAGTTAGTTGGTGTTGAGGTTTACCCCTCAGCACAGATGATGAAGAAGACAAGACTTTGGCAGAGCACCGCAATGAACATCTAGCGGTTTCTCACTTGAAAAGGAAGCTGATTGCTCCTGAAACTTTTAGCAAACTGCCAAATGTCCACTCCCATGAGTACATGAACAGATACCAAGTACTGGCTCATCTGAAAAAGGAGTTGTCTTCACAGAATAAGGAAGTAATTGCCTCCGTCCCCTCTGAAATGAAGAAATTCACTAAGCTCATCACTCAGAGAACAACAAGCATAGTCATTGCTCAAAAAGATCTGGGAATGATAAGGGACTAATGCTTTTAGCCGAAAAGCATATGCCATCTAGTTTCATTAGCTCATCGATATGACAATGGACTTATCAAGAAATCAGAGCTCAAAGCGTACTCTAAGTTGGTCTCGCCATAATTTACAAGGACATTTTGATTCTCTCTCAGATTCCTTTATGAGACTTAGTCAGCCAACAATGACAAAGGGGGAAAGATACAAATCTGGACCTCAAAGTCAGGGGGAATGGGAAGAAGGAGAAGCAAACAACAAAAAATCTGGAGCTGGTGCTGCTCAAAGAGGAAGTAAAAACAAGAAAACCTCCCAGCAACCACTCAGAATAAAAGAGCCCTCCTCAAGTCAAGCTGCTTTGAAAATAGTAGTCGTCAGAAGAAATCTCAATCAAGAAAGGAAATTGACAAGATTATCTGATCAAAGAAGAAGTTAAAATTGAGTATGTGATGAATGACAATGATTCCTCTGTTTCAGTGCATCAATCAAAACGGCTATTCGATTCTCGAACTTAATCATCTACCGTAAATCAAGATTTCCCATCATTTAAATAACTGGCATGGATAAGCTTTCATCAACACCAAAATCATGATTGTCATCAAAAGGTTGAGATAGGAAATTTGCATCGATCCATAGAACTACCGCTGATTAATCAAGATAATCTGTCAGATCATCTTGATATCGTCAATTTAAAATGACATCATCCTAATTGATTAATTAAGATTTGTTGACTTATCAAAAATTGTTAGAAATTTGTTAGATATTTTGTTAGAATATCTGCTTAGATTTTGATCAAACATGATGACTTACAAGAAGACATACTTAAGTTCAACAACATTGAAGATTTGAAGACCGCATAAGATTATCAAATAAGATTGCGTATATCTTGAAGACATGAATGGTTTTAACAAACTATGTCACAAGAGATATCTGAAATCAAAGGTCTATTCGCAAAAATGTTCAGATATCAATATTGAGTTTATCTGATAGATTCAACGGCATTCAATATCAACACTTAGACCGCTGAGAAGAGAACCCAAGACACCGAATCTACGCTACTCAACACATATCTTTCTAAAAGCAAACTACTTATTCTGAAAGCATCGCTATAATTTTGATTCAGAAAGTCTGTTCGATCTCAGATCAAATATCGAGATTCATTCTGAACAGCTATCATAAGACTGGGTCAAGAAAAGAATAAGATACCACATTGAAAAGTGTATTAAGTATACTGACAACTCAAACAAAACCAACACCATATTCAAGTACTGTGAAGTACTTAGTTTGGAAGTTAACACACATTTTAAGCTTATTTTAAGTATATTCACACGTATATCTGAGAAATATTTATCGACAAAGTTTAGCATTCACCCTCTAGTCTTTTACTTTGCCGTTATCTGGACCAACAACACGCGGCCAACCGTTCATCTGGCACATTGTCCACTTGGACCTCCACTCCATTAGCATCCGCGGAAGGAATCAATCCTTCCGCCTTCCAGTCAAATTTATGTGGAAGTAATCCCTTGGAGTGCAACTGGCCAATGGCAGATGAAAACCCATCCAAGCGGGAAGCATCGAATTTGTCCGCCATGAAAAACTTAAAGGAGTCCGACTTCATAAAGTCTCGGGCAGCCTCAAGGTGAGCAAATTGGAGGTCCTCGAGCAGCAGATCCTGCCAGTCCAAGTGTTGGTCCCGATAACGGCAAAGTAAAAGACTAGAGGGGGGGGGGTGAATAGTCTTTTTCAAACTTTTGTCAATAAACAATATTTCTCAGATATCTGTGAAGATATCTGATACTTAGATTCAGAGCGCGGAAGACTTAATAAAGATAAGTTTAGAAATAGTTAAAATGTGTGTGTGTGTTGCTGAAATGTAAATGCAGAAAGTAAATAACACAACAAGTATAGTGGTATCTGGAGGTGGCGTAATCCTCCAACTAATCCACTTCGGTCTACCAGAGACCTAGAATTCACTAGAACAGATAATTGAGGTCACCTTACAATAATCCTATTCTAAGATTCCTTTAAACAAATGGTTCCCAACCAAATGTTCCCCTTGAGTTGTTCCTGCTTCAAATTTAGTACTTCCTGCATCGTAAACCTTCGAGTTATTCCCTAGCTTACCAAGCTAAGTACTTCCTATACTCAAGAACCTTGAGTTGTTCCTTAGTTTCCCAAATCAAGTACTTCCTCAGACTCGCTAACCTTGGAGTTATTCCCCATTTTCCCAAAATCAAGTACTTCCTCTACTCCTATTAACCTTGGAGTTATTCCCATTTAACTAAGTACTTCCTATACCCACGCTTATGGTGTTGGTTTAGGTTTGAGTTTGTCGATGAGATTCTTGTATTAACTTTTCGCTAATCGTAATTCTCAAAGGAACTAAGTATACTTAATACACTTTTCAACAGATGGTATCTTGTTCGATTTTATCGACCTAAGTCTTATGATATCTGCTCAAGAGAATGAATCTTTATAGTTGATCTTTGATTCAACTCTTCACGATAGCTTTGCTTGTTTAGGATCGTGACACTTAGAACTTCAAATTCTACTTAAGTATCGTAGGCTTTGGTCGCAATGTGTAAAGCTTGAGGATAAGTAGTTTGTTTGAGAGAGTAAGATCGTGTATCGTAGTATAAGGTATCGATGAGTTCAAAGGTATAAGTTCTTGGTATGTTCTCAAATGCCTAAGTGTTGATATTTATAGATGAATTTGAATACCGCTGAATAGTATCCATAGCTCAAATTCAAACTATTGATATCTCGTATAGTAATCGTAGCAGTTTTTCTTCTTCTTCGGTTACCGCTGCTTTTGTTCGTGCATCTCCGTCTGCGCATTAAATGCATCAGACTATACTTTGTCCAGAGTGTCAACGGAACTATGCTTTGTAATAGAGATTCCTTTGATCGATATCTCCGATTCTTAGCACGCCCTTATCTTCATTCTTCAGATACCACTTGTATTGAAACAATTTTGTTTGCAATATATTTCTTCTTCGTAAATGTGGTTATGCTCAAGGTATCCGAGTGTAGATATCTCAGGACACTTTCCTTGTTTCCAGATTGACCTTTTAATCCTCGATATCTCGTGACACAGCTTTGTTTGAAGCTCTTCGTGTCTTCGACATATCCGTGAAGGTTTCAAAACTGCTTTCAATCTTGTGCGCTTTCAAGTCTTCAAAGTTGTTGATCTTCACGCTTGATGTCTTCTTTTTGGTCTTCTCTTCATGAAATAAAAATTACATTTCAAAGGCCTAACATCCTATACAAGATTTACTAAACTATCATACTAAGTGGGTTTCCTCTTTTACATTGTTCAAGTGAACCAAGAGTACTAATCACCTTTCTGAGACTAAGATAGGTCATCATGTTGCTGATCAAAACTTATACAATATTTCTAACAAAATATCTAACAAATTTCCTAACAAATTTCCCCCTTTTTGATCAGTCAACGATGACTATCCGTCTATTACAACTGGAGTGTGAACAATCCATCATTTAATCATTTCTTATGATTTTCAAGTCAGTTAATTAAGTGCAGAAAGTAAACATCAACCAAATCACAAGGTGTGATCTTTGCTGACAAGTTATCTTTTATAGCATAATATCTGAGAGTAAGTTCATCAGATAAATTACAATTGAAGAATACAGATAACTTTAATCATAAAACATTTAAGCTCAGTCAGCAAAAATACAACAAAAATTACATAGTTAATCAGGACAACAGGAGTAACCAAGCTCCAAGTAACATCCTAATTACTGCTTTCAAGTCTTCGCTTTCAAAACTTCAAGATTCTCGTGGATTAGTCCGCAAATTTCCTATCTCCAAACCTTTGATGTCATCGTAATAATCATATAGAAGAGTTCGCAAGCATCTCTGTTCTCGCAAATCCACGCACTTTTGTAGGTCTTGGTAGGATTTTTTCGACAAAGTGCTTAACCCACGTATACTTTTCCCACTTCCAGCATGCTCTATTATGATATCCGAGAGTTTGAAGTAATCGAGATAATCTTCGATATCCGATGTCACCTTGTATTGATCTTCTCCGATAGAACGACTCGTAGGTTCCATAGCAAGTTTTGCTCAGGTCGCTCCTCGTGATGTTCGTAATTCCGCACATCATCCGTTTTCCATATGGACATTCATCGAGAGGTCCTTCTTCACGGCTTCAGCTTCGACAACTTCAAAATCCAACCATGCTTTGATGTGATCGGTTGATCAAGGTCAGTTTGTCTTTTCTCCATGCCATGAGTCGTTTATGGACGGGTTCGAAATCTTGAATTTACAAGTAAGTGTCTCAGCCTGTAATCCAATAGCCATTCTTCCGATTTATGCATCCAGAGACGAGGAACTGTCATGCTTCACATACTCAATCTTCGCTTCTTCCGCCCGAGTGGAAGTTGACTTTATTTCGCTCTTAACTGCTCCTTCTTTGTCTAGAATTCTCCTTGGGTTGTTTGAAGAATCACCACCGGATAGACTTGGTATTTCCAGGGTGTTTTAGTCGCTAGTGGCTTTGCAAATGGGCTCGCTTAGGCTTTCTAATTTCCTTTTTCGTGAAGAGGAGCTTCATCTTCATCGATTCCTCATCATCATCAAGAGTAGTTCTTGTGAGAGTTTTGCGCCTTTCATTGCCTGTGGGTTTGATTATTTGTCCTTCTTCTTCTTCTTCAAGAGATATCAACCCTTTCGACTTGTCTTCTCCTCGAGCCTTGGTACTCCTTGGAGGTTTCGTGCCCTTGCCCTTGTTATCATTGAAGTGCCTTCAGCTGGTTCTCGAAGCACTATTTGCAAGGCGTACTTCGAGGAGGGTTCTCAGATATGAGTGGTGGCTGGAAGTTTTCTTTGATCTACTTCCTTTCCGAAAATTACCTGCATTTCTTTTTCATTTCGCCCTTCTTCCCATTCCCCGACTTTGAGGTCCAGTCCAGATTTGTATGTCCTTTCCCCTTAGTCATTGTCACTCACCTCATGAAGGAATCAGAGAGAGTCAAAGTGCCCTCAGAGATAATTGTAGGCGCTACCAACTTTTGAAGTTCGCTTTAAGCTCTGATTCGCTTTGATAAGACCATTGTCCTTATCGCTGAGCTCCGCCAAGGCCTAAGATGGCATCCGCTTCCAAAGAAGCTTGCCTCTTGGAGAGCTTTTTCAGCTAATGAGACATCATCATCCCTAATCATTCCCAGATCCTTCTGAGCAATGACTATACTTGTAGTTCTCTGAGTGAAGAGCTCAGTGAACTTTTGCAGTTCAGATGGGACGAAGGCAAGTACTTCTTGGTTTTGAAGAGACATCTCCTTTTTCAGTTGAGCTAGAACTTGGTATCTGCTCATGTACTCATTGGAGTGAATGTTTGGCATCTTGGTGAAGATCTTAGGACCAATTAGCTTCCTTTTCAAGTGTGAAACCGCCAGATGTTCATTGCGGTGTTCTGCCAACATTTTGTCTTCTTCATCATCTGAGTTGTCCACCCAGTGATCTTCATCCTCTTGGACATTTTCATCAATCGTGTCAAGTCCAGCAACCTTCTCAGAGAATGGTTTCTTCCCTTCCTGGGAGGAGGATAGAACATCTTTTGAAGATGATGCAGCCTTAGCATCATGCTTGTCTTCAGATACTTGTTCAGTATCAAGTTTTTGTCGTTTAGCATTAACAGCATCCTTTAGTTCTTCAACCGCAGAGTAAGCATTAATCTCTTCGAGATATTGATCTTCAAGTTGAACAAGCTTGTCTCTGGATTGAGCAATTTGATCTTCCAGTTGAAGATGGAGCTGTTGTTCTTCTTCCAACAGTTGTCTGAGTTGAGCAGTTCTGTCTTGAGAGTTCAAGATATTCTGATTAATTTCGGCAGAAAGCTCAACTACTTGTTCAGTAGTATCTGGAAGTTGGTGAGAAGATGGATGAGTGGATTTCTGAGGAGATGAAGACGGAGATTTCTGTATTTTCCTCTCAGTTTGCTTTTCAGCAGTTGAGGCAATATGTTTCTGTGAAATTCCTCCGGTCCCTGGTGCAGGGGCATCATCATCATCCTTTTTATCATCATCCTTGTGATGGTCAGTGGGAGGTTCATCAAATTCATTTTCGTTTATTTCTTCCTCCTCGTCGTCTTCAGACACAAGATTAATCACTTCTGGTAAAGTGATCTTCTGCCCATTTACTTCTTCTTGTTCAGAAGGTAAGAATTGCAGAGTCTGGGGCAGAACTGGCTTGAATGCCATCTGTAATCTTGCCTGACCATCCGCCTGTTCAAAGGCTTGTGTCAACCGATGCGCCACTTCTTTGAAGAAATCCTTATGCAACAGTGTCTCAACTGTGTATTGTTCCATAGGGAACATAGCATAGATGTACGTCTCCAAATCAAGACCTCGTGCTCGTCTGATAGGTTGATCTGTGATTCTCAATATTTCAGAGAGATTAGAGCACCTTAACCTCTACCATTTCTTGAAGCACTGAATATGCTTGGGCAGGGTGTGAGTCTTGAAGAAGTGTAGGAGGTCCATTTTATCATCAATGGTTACCTGCTTTGCACCTGTTTGAGCCTGAAAGAAAGAGCTTTGAATGAGTTTCAAAACTTTGGGTGATATCTGAGTGTGATTGTAGTTTAGTTTCTGGTTTACCTGAGTAAGCATCGCAGCTCAGAGATTGAACCATCGAGACAATTGGTGTCTCAGATATCTTGTTGTGAGGTGGAGACTGTGAAGTCTGGTCCTCAGCAACCTTTCTTTCTTGATCCTGAGAGAAATACAATACTTAATAGGAAACAGTTTTTGAAAGAAATTGTGCATGACTATGCTTAATGAAATCTGAGTTTTGCTGCTTACTTCCTTAAGTGGAAGCTCAGATTCAATTTTCTCAGAAACTTGTTGGCTCGATTTCTTTCAGGTGATGTAGCCTTGGGGGCTTCATCAGTTTCCTTTGATGCAGGGGGGGTCGCAACTGTATCCCCTTGCTTTTCTACTTCTGTTTGAGCCTGTGAGTAGAAAGTATTGCATTGTTTAGAAGAGATAAGTGGTAACCCAGGACACAAAATACTTGACACTTGAATTATCATATACCTTCAAGTTAGAAGGCTCAGTGTTGTATTCTTCAGAGACTTTGTTGGTCTCGGTTCGCTTTGCATTTCGCCTTTATCTTCTTCCATCTCAGTTGGAGCCTGTTAGAAACATTTATCATGAATTAGCTTGTAAGCAATTTTACTGAAAGATACTTCTCTTTTAGAATCATTTACCTGTGGCACAGGCTCAGATGTCTTAAGAGATGAGGTTGAAGGAACCTCTTTTTCAGTATCTGAGGCAAGCTTTTCAGCCTCCTCTTGATTCAGCGTTTCTAACTCAGCCTGTAACAAAGAAATTCTTAACATTAACAAGATTTATAATTATTTAAGAAGTTTCATAAGATGAGAGTTAAACCAATCATATACCTGAGAAGTTTCAGGCTGAATGGTCTCTGGAACTCGTGACCTCTCTATACATTGGTCGTCTTGTTCCAGTGTAATTTCTTTGAATGAAGTTTCTGGTACTTCACACCTTTCCTGAGTTTGCAACTCAGTTGCCTCCCCTGGTTGATCATTCCGGTAGGAGTCTCGCTTGATCCTCTCATCGAGTTGGGGAACCCGCTTCAGGATTTTCTTCACTTGGTGAAATGCTTGAAGATCGAAATGTAGTTCGCCTACCATTTCACAACCATTTGTGGTCATGTGGTTGTTGTCGCTATGTTGTGGTTGTCTGGAAGCAGAAGATTGATCAGAGGGGTGTTCTTCCAGACTTTTAGACATGGCTTTTCCATCATCATCAGCCAGTATTAAATTACCACTCATCAGGGCTTCTTGAAGTTGAGCATAAGAAACATTCCCTGATGATGTTGTTGCACAAACAACCTTTGCTATAGGCTCAGCAACCTGTGGTGTAGGTTCTTCTTCAGATACCTTAACACCAACAACCTTTGTTATAGTTCAAAGAACTGTGGTGTAGGTTCATCGTCAGATACCTTAACACCAGTTACTTGTTCAGTAACCTTAGCCCTTTTTGCTTTCTGTACGACCTGAGAGATGACTAAATCATCATCTTCATCTTCTGAGCTCTCATCAGCATCTGGTACTGATTGGTCCAATACACCTACTATTTCTGCAGTTGGGGCTTGGTGCTGTTCACCTATCTTGGCATCATTTATCGACCATCGCCAAGGTCGCAGATATCTGGGATTCGACAACCTTAGCGGGTGTGTCTTCTGTCTTGCCAGCAGACTTCTTTCTTGAAGTTCTGGGCTTCTTGCTCGCAACCTTATCTTCAGATATCTTTTCAGACTTGCGCTTCTTTGAACCTTTCTGAGACCCAGCAATCTTTTTCATAGCTCATACTTGTAGAGCAGATTGCTGTTGGCTATTTCAGCCGTCTCTCTGAGCTCTATGCCAAGCTTTTCCAGCAAGAAGCATATTTTCAGACCATAGTTTACTGTGGCCTTGGGCTCAGCTAATCCTTTCGCAAGCTTAGCCTCAGACCTTCTTCACAAATTTCATGAAGGCGCATTTTCCCAGTTGAAGGAGTTTTCCAATTTTGATGATTCAAGAAGAACATCATCATCCACCGCCTAGGCTTATTTGTTCAAGACCTCCTGCAGACCACAAAGCATCCGTGAAGGATACATGCCAAGACATCCCAAAGGAACCATCGATGTCCGTTCGGATGTCAGCAAGTTTGAACTCAGTGGGTGTATCTGATTTTTCAAGATCACACACGTCACTGTAAAGTTGTTTAACACCTTCAAGGAGATCATCGTCCTTGGTGTTAATCTCAGAATCCTTTCCAAGATTCTGGAGTTCAAACAAATCGCAGAAACTCTTCAAGTCCAAAAGGATTTCCTTTCCTTGGACTGAAGTTTTGATAGACACTTGTTCACTGCCATCAAAAACACAGGAAATTATCCTGGAGTTGTTGTAGAATTCCAACACATCTAGTGAGGAAATTCCACTAGGACGAGCAGATAGAAAGCCCTTGATTTTTGCCTTTTCAAGCATGTCAAGTATCAGCTTTACGTTCGGTTTTCTATTACCGCCGTAAGGTACTCCTCAACCATGGCACCACCCCAAATCATCCTGTGATTTGAAGTCCAATGGTCAGGATTAAACTCTCCAACTAGTCGGTTGTTAATAATAACCAACTCTGGTGTTTGCTTTTCAGCCGTACCAGTGGAGGATTGGGATTTCTGGGTAGAGGTGTTCTTGGGAGCCATCTCTTTATATAATATAGGGATTTGAATCTTGTGTTTGAAAGAGATACGATTGAGTAATTCTTTTCAGAAAAACTTAATCAGAAATTCAGAGATTTTAGAGATGTTGCAGAGGATTAGGAGAAGGTTTTTGCTGTTTTGATGCAAGTTGAAATATCGGTTTAGGCAAAAGTGATTTTCTTTGCCAAAAACCTATATATATAGCAAGTCAATCCCAACAGTCATATACATACAAATTGGTTTTGTGTATACGTATCTGTGACTTGCAAGTAAAAGCGTGAGCAAAAGCTTCGCATTAAATGCAAAGTGGGCTTTTTCGTATTTCACCAAATTCACTATTTATCATGAAAGGTTTTCAGCCGTTCATATCAAAACGCTTTATTTCATTAATGGTTCCGATTTCTTCTGCAGCAATGATTCACAATCAACAAGCGTAATTGTGCCCATTTATGAATTTTGGCTATTAGCTATCTGAATCACATTTTTGTTTGACCATACACACTGTTTGCATCTGATTCTGTCTTTGTCCTTAGAATTTTTCAGAGTTTTTCACAAAGATAGAAATAGTGCATGTTTCAAGAGAGTAGTTGACTACAGATAGTTGTACTATTCTCCTTAGTGTTGTTTCCAGAATGTAGTGATCCGTATATCCGAGTTCTGCCTCAAAGGATCTCGTTGCTTTCTTTTTGCTCTTTAGCCTTTTTGAATCTTCCTTTATGGATTTCTATTCCAGATATCTCCTTTCTGGATTCCCGTTCCAGATTTCTCTTTTCTCCTTTCTAGATTCACGTTCCAGATACCTCTATTCCCTTTTCTGGATTCCCGTTCCAGATATCTGAACTTTTTCAGTTCAAAGGTAGTTCTATTAGTCCAAGACTATGTCTTAAGGCTAAGAATCTACTTTCTTGTAGGGGCTTAGTGAAGATATCTGCAAGTTGGTCTTCAGTGCCAATCTTGAGTATCTCTATATTGCCTTTTTTAACATGATCTCTAATGAAGTGGTGTCTAACATCAATGTGCTTTGTTCTGGCATGAAACTTAGGATTTTGAGTAATCGCTATAGCACTTGTGTTGTCACAGAAAATTGGAGTTTTCTCTTCATTGAGTCCATAGTCTCTAAGTTGTTGTTGAATCCACAAAATTTGTGTTGCACAACAACCAGCAGCAATGTATTCAACCTCTGTGGTAGAAGTTGCAATTGAGTTTTGCTTCTTGCTAAACCATGAGATAAGTCTAGTACCCAGAAATTGACATGTCCCTGAGGTACTTTTCCTATCAAGCATTGATCCAAAGATAATCAAAGATCCTAATATCCATAAACTCAATCCACTATCTTTGTGATACCACGTTTCTATATCTACTGCATTTTCACATACCTTAATATTTTCATAGCAATGTTGTAGTGTGTTTGCATTGGATTTGTCTGGAATCTAGCACACACTCCAACAGCATATTGAATATCAGGTCTACTTGCAGTAAGGTAGAGTAGTGAACCTATCAATTTCCTATACTTGTGTTCTTCGACACTCTTATCCATTCAAGATAGGTCATTTGGTTCCAATGCTCATAGTATCTTAGCGCCTTTTCGTAGGCTTTAGATTGAACTTAGTGAGCATATCCTTATGCATTTTGTTCGACTGATGAATATTCCATCATTGAGTTGCTTGACTTGCAATCCTAGGAAGTAATTCATTTCTCCCATCATGCTCATCTCAAACTTGTTTTTCATGAGATTTGCAAAGTCATCACAAAGTTGCTTGTCCTTAGATCCAAATATGATGTCATCAACATATACTTGAACTAAGAGTAGTTTCCCGTTGTGATTCAAGGTAAATAGAGTTTTATCAACTTCACCTTTCTTGAATCCACTTTCCAGAAGATATTTGGCCAACGTGTCATACCATGCTCTGGGAGCCTGTTTCAGTCCATATAGAGCTTTCTGTAATTTATAGACCATTCTATTTTCTGAGGAGACTTCAAAGCCAGGTGGTTGCTCAACATAGACTTCCTCAACAAGTTCACCATTTAAGAATACACTCTTGACATCCATCTGATAAACTTTAAAATCTTTATGAGCTGCAAAGGCTAGAAAGAGTCTAATTGCATCCAATCAACCAATCACGATATGACTCATCAAAGTTCAGCCTTCATCGGTAAATCCCTTGGCAACCAACCTTGCTTTGTTTCTGGTTATTTCACCAGATTCATTCATCTTGTTTCTGAAAACCCATTTAGTTCCAATCACAGATATTCCTTCAGTAAATGGAACTAGTTTCCAGACTTTGTTTCTCTCAAATTGATCCAATTCTTCTTGCATCGCAGAGATCCAATCTTGGTCTCTTAATGCTTCTTTAATGGTTTTTGGTTCAATATCTAAGATAAAACATCCAAAGAGAGAATTAGCATTTTCAGCAATTGCTCTCCTAGTCCTAACTCCTTGATTAATTGGTCCAATTACATCTTTTGCAGGATGATCCTTGATCCATTTCATCATAGGTTTAGTGCTAGTAGGATCAGCATCTAAGTGATCTGAATGTGAATCACAAAGATTTTGATGTGATACTTTTTCAGTATCTGAGATATCTGACATATGGGAAATGTCATTGATATCTGACACTTTTTCAGTGTTAGAGATATTTGGGACTTGCATTTCAGCAGTCTTATTTTCAGTGCTAGTAGGACTTGCATTTCCACAATAAGGTTTTTCCTATCTGAGGGTTCTTTTTCAGAATCCTTTATCATCAGTTCTTTGAACTTATCTGAGATTTCATCAGTAGGGGGTATTTTCTTGCTTCCTTCATGGAATACAAAATGAACTGATTCTTCAATCCTTTTTGTTCTTTTGTTGTAGATTCTGTAAGCTTTACTATTCATCGAGTAGCCAAGAAATACACCTTCGTCCGCCTTTGGTTGAAATGTTCTCAGATATTCTTTTCCGTTATTGAGAGCAAAACATTTACAACCAAATACTGTCAGATGTTTGATATTGGGGGGTCTACCAACCAAGATTTCATAGGGGGTCTTGTCATGGTGTTTATTTATCAAGCATCTGTTCTGAGTATAGCAAGCTGTGTTTACAGCTTCAACCCAGTAAACTTCACTTATTTCAGTGTCAGCTAACATTGTTCTTGCAGCTTCTTTAAGGGTCCTGTTTTTCCTTTCTGCAACACCATTTTGTTGAGGTGTTCTTACAGAGGAAAGTTGGTGTTGTATACCTTTGCAAGTACAAAACTCCTTTATGTACTGGTTTACAAACTCGCATTCATGATCTGTTCTGATTGCAGATACCTTGTCATTGTTCATGACTTCGAGCTTTTTCAGCAAGTTTGGTATCTCCACCCTGGCATCAGATTTGTGTTTAAGAAAAACAACCCAAGTGAATCTTGAGAAGTCATCTACAACTACCAGAACATATTTCTTTCCTGCATAACTAGTTACAGATGATTCAAAGAGATCCATGTGTAATAGTTGCAATGGTCTAACACTAGAGTGTCTGGTTTTGGTTTTGAAAGAGATCTTGGATTGTTTCCCCATCTGAAACGAAGTACAGATACCAACCTTTCTAAAGGGTGTTTTGGGAAGACCAACCACTAATTCTTTCTTGGCAAGTTTGTTCAGAGTTTTGAAGTTCAAGTGACTCATTCTCTTGTGCCATAACCAGCCTCTTCAGGACTGATTGACTCACCATGAGACATTCTTCAGTTGTGGCAGATGCCCAATCGGCAACATATAGGCTTCCTTTCCGCCGAGCAACCAAGACTGTCTGCTTTGATTCATTGTCAATAAGTTTGCAGTATTTTGCTTTGAATTTCACAAGAACTTTATCCGCAAACCGCTCATGCTAAATGATCAGATTTCAAATCTTTAACATGTAGTACGTCTGATTGTTAAGGATCCCAATTTGACGCTGCCAAATCCCGTTGAGGGATTTAATTCTCCTCCAAAGAACTGATATCCGTCCCGTGTTGCAAGCTTTGTAATCGACTGATTTGCTTTGTCTCCGTCATGTGTTTTCCGTGATCCACTATCAAATGCCATTGTGCTTTAGTCCAAGACGATTCTCGCATATAACAGAAAGTGAGATTAGGTTCTCATATTTTTAATGGAACCGTCAGGATCAAAAGATCTTCCAGTGGGAACCCATTTTTGAATGAATTTCCTTGGTAAGTTCTTTTGTCTGACAGGAACATAAGGAGGAATTCTAGTTGAATGAGTATTATCATTATTAAGAAATATTTTCTTCCTTGGAGTGTTCCTAGGTGCTCCAGTTGGTGATTTCAGATACCTGTTAGGTTTCTGAGTTTGCTTTTCAGCAAACTTTTCTTTCCTAGACAGATTTCTTCTAGCCCTGGCATTCAGATTTTCAGTGGCTTGATTTAACTTCCACTTCTGATAATTGCTTTGAGCAATTCTAGCTTTTAGCCATCGTTCTTGCTCCTGCTTGTACTCATGAGCAAGTTGCTTTCCGATGCCTTTATAGCCAATACCGTTTCGAGCACTTGAAGCTATCTGAGATCTTTTCTCAGCAGCTTTGCTAGTCTCTGGTTGATCCAATTTCTTTCCAGAAAAGGTGACATGGGAGAATTTGCCAGCTCCTGCAATTCTTCCTTTATTAGAGACATAGCACTGTAGGTGTTTACACTTTTCAGTGTCATGTTTCTTTTCAGAAATATGCCCAACAGTTTTCTGTTTAACTTGTTTTTCCCGCAAAGGAGTAGTCGCAACTGCTTTTCCTTTGTCTACAATCTTTGTCTGTTGACCGATGGTATAGATTGTATGGGAACCATCTTGCTGAGTTTTTAAGAATGCTTTTCTTTCACTCTTATTCAAAGTGGTAGAACTATCTTTCTGAATTCTCAGCCCAAGTCCGGTTTTCTCTGAAGGATCTCTTAAATAAGATTGTACTTCAGTCAGAGTATCACTAGCTTTGGCATAAGATTGAAAAGATACTTCTTTCTTTTTGAGTTCCTTATTCTCAGAAAGAAGATCTTCAAATTTCTTTTGTAACTCAGCCATTGCTTCTCTGTGAGAATTTTACCTCGATATATCGAGCTTTGAGAAACGTTGCCATTCCTTTTCTCGTGATATCTTGATCAAGTGAGAATTTTCCTTGCAAGAAAATTCTTTTCTTCTTCTAGATTTTCAGCTCTTGCACGGATCATTAGAAATTCTCTTTCATAGATATCCAGTTCTTTTCTGAGATTTTCTAGATCTTTAATTTCTTCCTCATCACTTTCATAAGTATAACAAGAAGTATGTGTTACCTCATCAGCCATAAGACAGTTTTCAATGTTGGAGATATCTGGACCGTCGATCTCAGCAACTCCGCACATTTCATTCTTCTTTAAGCCGAAGTCGATTATATCATGAGTAACTCCACATAATTCTGGTGATGGTAAGGTTGAGTCATCTGAGTCGCCTCTTGAATCTGTCTCAACATCTAGAGCATCCAATTGAGTTTGGATTTTCTTTCTTTCTTCAGTTAACAAAGCTTTCTGGCTTCTTCTGAAGATTCTTCTATCTTTTCTGTCACCTGTCTTTAGCTTGTTGAAAGCAGGACAATCCTTTTTGAAGTGACCAGGTTTTTGACAGTAGAAATAAATATCGTTGCCGATTATTTCCTCAAGACATGAAGCTTCGGTCGGGCTTGTTCAATGAGCTTTGAATGCTTTTGTATCGGTGATAGTTGAAGCTCAGATGCTTCTTCAAAGATCTCTTTCTTTTCTTCTTTCAATCTCGACCGATATTTGCTCATTTGCTTAAAGCAAACGCATCCTCGCCTCTTCCTTGCTTTTCTTCTTTCAAGTTCCTTCGAGTAACTAGAGCAACATTCTCGCAACTTTTCGCTTGCTTGTTCTCTCGAGTTGTCTTATAGTCAATCAGTAGCAAGATGAGAGAAAGTTCCATCGAGTGATACTTGGCATTCCTTGGTTAAAATAAAGAATTTAGTATGCTCCCGCTATGATTAAGACTTCTGACAATAGTCTTAATCTTCTCTGACTGGGAGTACCTATTGCTTTCCCCAAGTGCTGCCATGTCACTCATGAGAGTGGTAAATCTGAAATCAAGTTCTTCCAGAGTTTCAGTGGGTCCTTGCTTGAAATTTTGGAATTTCAGCTTGAGAACTTCGAACTTGTTTTCTTTGGTTTTCTCAGTTCCGGCACAGATTTCTTCAATCACCGCCAGTAACTTTCGCTTTTAGCACCCTACGCTTTTACAGATGTGCTCGTGTCGATCCGATGATGATGTTTCGTGCTTGACCATCCAACATTCCTCTTGGCATCTTCCGATGTCCAGAGTTCTCTGGGCTTTGGTTCATAAATAACTTGGCCTGTAGATCTTTCACTTGTTGACGCATCTGTTTGTGAAGATTCTTCGCCTTGATCTCTGTCTCTACCATTTGAAACCTCCATGACTTGCTTTAGTTGTTGAATGACTATTGGGCCATTCTTTATAACTTCGATCATCTCGTCACTTATGGCTTCAAGGTGGAGCATCATGTTATTCTTCCATTTCTCATAGTTCTCTGGTTTGAGAACTGGTGCATCACTCAGAGACATACCTGCACACTTAGCACACAAATTAAATAGTCCTCAAAAATGGACAAAGTTCCTTCACCTATCTAGGATCTAGGTTCAGTGCAGAAGGCTGGTGAACCTCCTGCTCTGATACCACTTGTTGGTCCAGATAACGGCAAAGTAAAAGACTAGAGGGGGGGGGGGGTGAATAGTCTTTTTCAAACTTTTGTCGATAAACAATATCTCTCAGATATCTGTGAAGATATCGGATACTTAGATTCAGAGCGCGGAAGACTTAATAAAGATAAGTGTAAAACAGTTAAAATGTGTGTGTGTGTTGCTGAAATGTAAATGCAGAAAGTAAATAACACAGCAAGTATAGTGGTATCTGGACGTGGCGTAATCCTCCAACTAATCCACTTCGGTCTACCAGAGACCTAGAATTCACTAGAACATATAATTGAGGTCACCTTACAATAATCCTATTCTAAGATTCCTTTAAACAAATGGTTCCCAACCAAATGTTCCCCCTGAGTTGTTCCCGGGCTTCTTCAGCCTAGTACTTCCTGTACTCAGAAACCTTTGAGTTCTTCCCTAGCTTCCCAAGCTAAGTACTTCCTATACTCAGTAACCTTGGAGTTGTTCCTTAGTTTCTCAAATCAAGTACTTCCTATACTCCGTTAACCTTGGAGTTATTCCCTGATTTTCCCAAAATCAAGTACTTCCTCTACTCCTATTAACCTTTGGAGTTATTCCCTGATTTAACTAAGTACTTCCTATACTCCACGCCAGTTATGGTGTTGGTTTAGGTTTGAGCTTGTCAGATGAGATTCTTGTATTAACTTTTCAGTTAATCAGAATTCTCAGTGAACCAAGTATACTTAATACACTTTTCAGCGTATGGTATCTTGTTCGATTTCTCGACTAAGTCTTATGATATCTGTTCAAGAGAATGAATCTCAGATAGTTGATCTTTTGATTCAACTCCTTCACAGATAGCTTTGCTTGTTTAGGATCAGGACACTTAGAACTTCAGTCCTACTTAAGTATCAGAGGCTTTGGTCGCAACAGAAAGCTTGAGGATAAGTAGTTTGTTTGAGAGAGTAAGATCGTGTATCAGAGTATAAGGTATCTGATGAGTTCAAAGGTATAAGTTCTGTGTATGTTCTCAAACAGTCTAAGTGTTGATATTTATAGATGAATTTGAATACCGTTGAATAGTATCCGTTAGGCTCAAATTCAAACTATTGATATCTGTGTATAGTACTGTAGCAGGCTTTGTCTTCTTCTTCAGAAGCTACCGTTGCTTTTGTTCAGGCATCTCTGTCCGTGCATTAAATGCATTGTACTATACTTTGTCCTGTAGTGTCAACGGAACTATGCTTTGTAATAGAGATTCCTTTGATCAGATATCTCTGATTCTTAGCACGTCCTTATCTTCATTCTTCAGATACCACTTGTATTGAAACAATTTTGTTTGCAATATATATTTCTTCTTCAGAAATGTGGTTAAGGCTCAAGGTATCTGAGTGTAGATATCTGTGGACACTTTCCTTGTTTCCAGATTGACCTTTTAATCCTCAGATATCTCTGGTGACACAGTTTGTTTGAAGCTCTTCGTGTCTTCAGATATCTGGTGAAGGTTTCTGAAAAACTGTTTTCAGTAATCTTGTGCAGTTTCTTCAAGTCTTCAAAGTTGTTGATCTTCTGCTGCTTGGATGTCTTCTTTTTGGTCTTCTCTTCATGAAATAAAAATTACATTTCAAAGGCCTAACATCCTATACAAGATTTACTAAACTATCATACTAAGTGGGTTTCCTCTTTTACATTGTTCAAGTGAACCAAGAGTACTAATCACCTTTCTGAGACTAAGATAGGTCATCATGTTGCTGATCAAAACTTATACAATATTTCTAACAAAATATCTAACAAATTTCCTAACACCAAGTCCGATTTTATCTCCTACCAGCTAGCCTTTAACTTATTGATAAGCGTATCCTTTTCTTTTAGTTGAGCCTCTGTCGGCTTCACCTTCTCCGCTTCATCCACGGATGCGGCCATAGCCTTATGCAGCTCCTCTTCAATGGTGGCCCGCTCACTAGCCTTCCACTACATAGCCTTGACGAAGCATCCGAGCTACAAGCAGTCTGTATAGACACAAGTTATATTTCTATCATACTGAGAACTTGGCAAAAAAAAAAAAAAAACATGAACGAGTTACTTACCCTCTGATACAGCTCATGGAGCTCTCCAACCGCTCGACCTCAGGGAGTCCGCGAGCCCGTTCATATTCCTTATCGAGAGCAGCTTGGTCGGATGACAGGATAGCGGACAGCTGCTGCCTCTTAGCAACAAGAGAGGCATCAGAGGCTGCTCCCCTCTTCCTCCGTGAAGGTGATGGCGTCTCGCATCAACACATCCCGCTAGGGTGCGGATATAGTGGAAGCTGGTGGCTTGGGGGCAGTGGTGCTGCGAGTCGCAGGGCCCTTGCCCTTATCGGGCACCACCAAGACTTGCAGATCCTCACCCGCCTTCTCCTGCCTCTCTTCCACCGCCGCAAACACCGCTGCATTTTTTGGGTCCGCCATAGGAAGACCCGCGGACGTATTGATGATCTTGGCCCTTTGGCCAGTAGCAAGCTCAAGGGATTGTTGATCCCTCTGCAGTCTCTTCTTCTCACGGAGTGTCAACATGATATAATCAAACTAGTGAGCTACATAAAAAAATAAACGTATCAGCCACGGTTACATAAAGGGGAGAATAACAGGAATCTCAGAAATGAAAATTCATGGCAAGGCATTGAAGAGAAAGGAAAGCATAAATCCTAATTTAAGGATCCTTACTGAAGTCGGTCTTTCCCCCAACTTCCACGACATCAGTCAGCCCGCACAAGTAGGGAAGCGGCTGACAAATCAATCCGTGGAACGAATACGTAGGTGGATTGTTCTTCTTATGAATCTCTGCCACCCACGGAGCCACATTCTTCGGAAAGGGGCGCCAGTCCGGGATACTCTCTCGTAAGAACTTTTTTGGCAGCCCCAACTGCTCTCGCCTCCTTGCGGACATCCCGGGCATTCAAAGCCATCCGCACAAAAATGTATTTATCCCACCACTTCGACCCTAGAGAAGAAATGGAGTCGGAAATGAAGTTGTAGGGTTTCCTATCTACAAAGGTATAAAATAGGGGATTCCCCGGACTAAAAGCAACATGGAAGAGCTGCCTAAAGTTCTCAAAATTCACAGGCTTCCCCTTCTTTTTACAAAAAACAGCAAAACAAATAAGGTTTCCCAAAGACTTTGGGATAACTTGGCTCGGACCGATCCCAATATGATTTAGGATATGCTTCAGCTCGGGCGCGATTGGGATCTTCCACCCACAAGCGAAGGCCACTCCGTGCACACACATGTATCCATCGGGCGAATTGTAAAAGGCATGCCCGGGCTCTGGAACCATGATTTCAACGGACTCCGGGATCTCCCACTTCCGCCTCCACTCAGGAATGTCCTCAGGTTTTACTTTGGACGGACAAGTGGGGAGTAGCCCGTCTACATTCAACTCTCCGTATTCATCCGCTATCACAATGGCGTACGCAAGACGAGGGAATTTGATTTGCACCGCCTTGGCCCCACGACCCACAATCATCGGAAGTGTGGATTGAACGGGCACCCCGGGATGCAACGCAATTCGACGACCACCAAGTCTTCGTGGGCGGGCAGCTTGAGTAGCTTGTTCCTCTTCCTCCTCATCATCCTCTTCTTCTTCACCATCTTCCTCCTCCTCTTCTTCACCGTCTGGTCTCCCGGATGTGCTTGGGTTGGTCGGACCTTTCTCCACAACAACTCGATCATCTACACCAGCCTCAAACATCTATACATCATCCGCCTCCCGACTACTCTCGCCTCCTTGCTCGGCCTGAGGCTCATTTGGACCAACGGACGCCTCAACACCACCTATGGTCCGCGTTTGGACTAGCGACCTAGTCCTAGCACCATCTCCCTGGCCCGCTGCCACGTCGGAATGAGTCTCTGCTGTATCACAGACTCTTTGTCCAGCGTCAGAGTCCCTGGAAGACACAAGCTCCACGACCAGATAGTCTGTTAGGAATATCTGTTAGTATTTTGATCATTCATCACATGTTCTTATCTTAGCCAGAAAGGTGATTAAGTACTCTTGGTTCACTTGAACATTGTAAAAGTGGAAATCACTGAGTATGAATTAGTATAGTAAATCTTGTATTAGGATTATAGGTCTCTGAGTGTAATTTTTATTTCAAGAAGACCATGAAGATCAATCCTATCAATGGAGCTTATCTGAAGATTAGAAGACTAAAGATTGCACAAGATTTATGAAGACATCAAGGTTTAGTCTAACTCAGAAAGACTATGTCCTTAATCCTTAATTAAGTGTATTTACTTGCATTTGAAATCAGGTTATGGACATATGACATCATGAGTAAGGAGCATGCAAGCCATCATAAAGGTTCATGTATCCGTTGAGACTAAAGGACAATGAACAGTACTATGCATTAAATGCATCAAGAATCACGTAAAGCAAGTCCTCTCTGAAAAATGAGATAGTGACTTCTGAGTACATAGTTCAAGATATAAACGGATATAATTTGATAGAGAGCACAACGGATATAATTCAAATGCCTCTCAAATTTATCTATATATATAACACACTTAGATGCTGAGAAATACACCTTAGAATGCACTATCTTGCAAACTTACCATCAGGCAAAGTATTCTCTCAAGCACTCTACTATCCTTTCTGAAAGCTTTCTGATTGCTTAAAGAATCACTAGTAGTTCTAAGTTGTCCTGAACCTTAACAAGAGATTGTTATTCGTGAAAGAGTTGAACTATCAGATACCCTTTCTGAAGCTCATTCTCCAGAACGGACATCAATTACTTGGGTCAGTAAAGAGCATACTGCCATCCACTGAACAAGTGTATTAAGTAGTCTTGTTCTATCAGGCTCTCTGAAAACATAACTGAAAAGTTATACGAGATGCCTCTCTGACAAAAACCATATAACCAAACACCAACACGGCGTGGAGTAGAGGAAGTACTTGATTTGTGAAATCAGGGAATAACTCCAAGGTTATCTGAGTAGATGAAGTACTTAGCTCTAGGAGCTGGGGAATAACACAGGGGGAACATTTGGTTGGGAACCATTTGTTTAAGAATCTTAGAATAGGATTTTTGTAAGGAGAACTCAATTATCTGTTCTAGTGAATTCTAGGTCTCAGAAAGATCGAAGTGGATTAGTTGGAGGATTACGCCACCTCCAGATACCACTATACTTGTTGTGTCATTTAACTTTCTGTATTTACATTTGAGCAAAGCATACACACACATACTTATTGTTTCTACACTTATCTATCTTAAAGTCTTCCGCGCTCTGAATCTAAGTATCAGAAACCCCCAGGTTTCTGAGAAATTGTGTTTATCGACAAAAGTTTTAAAAGACTATTCACCCCCCCCCCCCCCTTCTAGTTTTTTACTTTGCCGTTAGCTGGACCAACAAGTGGTATCAGAGCAGGAGGTTCACAAGCCTTTTGCACTGAACCTAGATCCCCAGATAGGTGAAGAAACTTTGTCCCTTTCTGAGGACTATATAATTTGTGTGTTAAGTGTGCAGGTATGTCTCTGAGTGATGCCCCCATTCTGAAGCCAGAAAACTATGAGAAATGGAAGAACAACATGATGCTCCATCTGGAGGCCATTAGCGACGAGATAATCCATGTCATCAATGAAGGGCCTATCAAAATCAGACAACTGAGACAAGTCACTGAAGTGTCTGATGGAAGAAAAGCCTCAGATAAGGAAGATGAAAGTGAGGATGCGACTACTAGTGATAGTGGTCGTATTGTTCATGGAAGCATTGTGTATGAAGACAAGCCAAGAGAACTCTGGACATCTGAAGATGCCAAGAGACACAGATAGGATGGTGTTGGTCCAGATAACGGCAAAGTAAAAGACTAGAGGGGGGGGGGGGGGGTGAATAGTCTTTTAAAACTTTTGTCGATAAACACAATTTCTCAGATATCTGATACTTAGATTCAAAGCGCGGAAGACTTAAGATAGATAAGTGCAGAAACAATTAAACTGTGTGTGTGTGTTGCTGAAATGTAAGTACAGAAATGTAAATAACACAGCAAGTATAGTGGTATCTGGAGGTGGCGTAATCCTCTAACTAATCAACTTCGGTCTTTCAAAGACCTAGAATTCACTAGAATAGATATTTGAGGTCACCCTACAAAGATCCTATTCTAATATTTTTAAACAAATGGTTCCCAACCAAATGTTCCCCTTGAGTTGTTCCCCGGCTTTCTCAGCCAAGTACTTCCTATACTCAGAAACCTTTTTTTGAGTTATTCCCTAGATTCCCAAGCTAAGTACTTCCTATACTCAATAACCTTGGAGTTATTCCCTAGCTTCCCAAGCTAAGTACTTCATGTACTCCACGCCAGTAATGGTGTTGGTTTTGGTTTGAGTTGTCAGATGAGCTTCTTATATTAACTTTTCAGTTAACCAGATAGCTCTGTGAATCAAGTATACTTAATACACTTTTCAATGTATGGTATCTTGTTCTTTTTACTGACCCATGTCTTATGATAACTGTTCAAGAGAATGAATCTCAGATATTTGATCTTTCGATTCAACTCCTTCACATATAGCTTTACTTGTTTAGGATCAGGACACTTATAACTTCAGTGCTACTTATGATCAAAAGCTATGGTCGAAACAGTAAGCTTAAGGATAAGTAGTTTGCTTTGAGAGAGCTTGTGAATATAAGTTCAGTTGTGTAAGTTCTGTATGTGTTCTCAAGCAATCTAAGTGTTGATATTTATAGATGAATTTGAATGCCGTTGAGTAGTATCCGTTAGGCTCAAATTCAAACTATCGATATCTGTGTATACTACGGTAGCAGGTTTGTCTTCTTCTTCAGAAGCTACCGTTGCTTTTGTTCAGACATCTCTGTCCGTGCAATTAATGCATCAGATCGCATTTCTTTTGTCCTGTAGTGTCAACGGAACTATGCTTTGTATCAGAGATTTAACTTAAACAGTTTTCTCTGAGTTTTTAAGCACGTCCTTATCTTCAACTTCAGATACCACTTAAATTGAAACAACTTTGTTTGCAATATATATTTCTCTTTTTCAGAGATGTGGTTAAAGCTCGAGGTATCTGTAAGAAGATATTTGTGGACACTTTCCTTGTTTTCCAGATAGACCCTTTTGATTCTCAGATATCTCTTGTGACTCAGTTTGTCAAAACTATTCGTGTCTTCAATATATCTGGCCAAGGTATCTGTAAAACCATTTCAGTAATCTTGTGCAGTTCTTCAAGTCTTCAATGTTGAACTTGTTCTGCTTGGACGTCTTCTTCTTGGTCTTCTCTTCATAAAATGAAGATTACATTTTGAGACCTAACATCCTATACAAGATTAACTAGACTATCATACTAAGTGGGTTTCCTCTTTTACAATGTTCAAGTGAACCAAGAGTACTAGTCACCTTTCTGAGACTAAGATAGGTCATCATGTTGCTGATCAAAACTAAACAGATATTTCTAACAAAATATCTAACAAATTTTCCAAATAAATTTTCCTAACAAATTTCCCCCTTTTTGATCAGTCAACGATGACTATCTGACCTATTACAAATCTGGATGAGTGAACAATCCATCACTTAATCATTTCTTATGATTTTTCAATTCATTCAATTAAGTGCAGAAAGTAAACATCAATCAAATCACAAGGTGTGATCTTTGCTGACAAGTTATCTTTTATAGAGTAATATCTGAGAGTAAGTTCATCAGATAAGTTACAATTTGAAGTTTCCAGATAACTTTAATACATAAAACAGTTAAGCTCAGTCAGCAAAAATTACATAGTAAATTAGGACAACAGGAGTAACCAAGCTCCAAGTAAACATCCTAATAGACTAGTCTTCAAGTCTTCATTTCTTCAAGTCTTCAACAGTGGTTCTTATGGATCCGTCTGCAAATTTCCTATCTCCAAACCTTTTGATGTCATCAGAATAATCATAGAGAAGAGTTCTGACGAGCATCTCTGTGTCTCTGGCAAATCCACAGACCTCTTTGTAGGTTTTGGTAGGATTTTTCTTGACAAAATGCTTGACCCACAGATACTTTCCCCACTTCCAGGCATGCTCTATTCTGATATATGAGAGCTTGAAATATTCGTAGATTATCCTCAGATATCTGATGTCACCCTTGTAATGATCTTCAGTTAGATAGAACGACTCATAGGGTTCCACAGCAAGTCTTGCTCTTGTGCCTGTTCCAGTAATATTCAGAATTCTGTGCACATCATCTGGCTTTCCATATGGACATTCATCAGAGAGGTCCTTCTTCATGGCTTCAGTTCTCTTGACAACTTCAAAATCCAACCATGCTTTAATGTGATTGGTGTTGATCAAGGTTGGCTTGTCTTTTCTCCATGCCATTAGTTGTTTATGGATTGGTTCTGGAAATCTTGAATTTACCAGTAGATGCTTAAGTTCTAGAATCCAATAGCCATTTTTCTGATTGATGCACCTGTAGACAGAGGAATCATTGCCATGCTTCACATACTCAATTTTGGCTTCTTCTAGCCTGAGTGGAAGTTGAATTTGTCTTTGCTCAGCTCTCAGTCTGTTCCTTCTCTGTCTTGAATTCTCTTTGGGGTTGTTGCTTGAAGAACCACCACCCTGGATAGACTTGGTATTTCCAGAGGGTGTTTTAGCTGCTAGGGGCTTTGCAACTATGGGCTCAGTTAGGCTTTCAATTTTCCTTTTTCTGTGAAGAGGAGCTTAATCTTCATCAATTTCCTCATCATCATCAAGATTGAATCTTGTGAGATTTTTACAGCCTTCTTCATTGCCCAGGGAATTGATTTGACCTTCTTCTTCTTCTTCAGAAGATACATCAATCCCTTTAACTTGTCTTCTCCTTGGTACTCCTTGGAGGTTTCTGTGCCATGGCCCTTGTTACCATTGCAGTACCTTCAGTAGGTTTCTGGGAAGCAGCTACTATTTGTAAAGCAGCTTGACTTGAGGAGGGCTCTTTTATTCTGAGTGGTGGCTGGGAAGTTTTCTTGTTTCCTCTTCCTCTTTGTGCAGAACCAACTCCAGATTTCTTCTTGTTTACACCAACTCCTTCTTCCCATTCCCCCTGACTTTGAGGTCCAGATTTGTAAGTTCTTTCCCCCTTAGTCATTGTTGGCTGTCTAAGTCTCATAAAGGAATCTGAGAGAGACTCAAAATATCCTCGTAAGAGATTGTAGGCAGAGACCAACTGCTGAAGTTCGGCTTTGAGCTCCTGATTTTGTTTGATAAGTCCATTTTCCTTATCAGTGAGCTCTGCCAATGGGCCTAGGATGGCATCTGCTTTTCCAGCAGTGTAACTTGCCTCTTGAAAAGCTTTTTCAGCTAAAGACGCATCATCGTCCCTTATCATTCCCAGATCTTTCTGAGTAATGACTATGCTAGTTGTTCTCTAAGTGATGAGTTCAGTGAACTTCTTCAGTTCAGAGTGGACGGAGGCAGTTACTTCCTTGTTTTGTGAAGACAACTCCTTTTTCAGATGAGCCAGAACTTGGTATTTGTTCATGTATTCATGGGAGTGGACGTTTGGCAGTTTGCTGAACGTTTCAGGAGTAATCAGCTTCCTTTTCAAGTGAGAGACCGCCAGATGTTCATTGCGGTGCTCTGCCAAAGTCTTGTCTTCTTCATCATCTGAGTAATCAGCCCAATGATCTTCATCCTCTTGGACATGCTCATCAATCGTATCGAGTCCAGCAACCATCTCAGAGACTGGTTTCTTTCCTTTCTGGGAGGAGGATGGTACTTCTTTTGAAGATGATGCAGCCTTAGCATCATGCTTGACTTCAGATACTTCTTCAGTATCGAGTTTTTTAGTGAGCGTAGTGACAACATCCTGTAGCTCTTTGACCTCAGAGTAAGCAATCATCTCTTGCAGATATTGATCTTGTTGTTGATCAAGCTTGTCTCTGGATCTAGCTATCTGATCTTCCAGTTGAAGATGGAGTTGTTGTTCTTCTTCCAACAGTTGTCTGAGTTGAGTAGTTCTGGATTGAGTGTTTATCAATTTCTGTGCAATTTCCTCAGAATCCTCAACAACTTGTTCAGTAATATCTTTTTGTTGGGAAGATGGATGATTCGACTTTTGAGGAGATGGAGACGGAGATTTCTGTGTTTTCTTCTTAGTTTGCTTTTCAGCAGTTGAGGCATGATTTCTTCCTGAAATTCCTCCGGTCCCAGGTGCAGGGGCATCATCATCATCCTTTTTGTCTTCGTCATCCTTGTGGTGATGGTCAGTGGGAGGTTCGAAGTCATTTTCGTTTATCTCTTCCTCCTCATCATCTTCAGATACAAGATTGATCACTTCAGGGATAGTGATCTTCTACCCATTAACCTCTTCTTGTTCAGAAGGTATAAATTGCATAGTCTGGGGCAGGACTGGCTTGAAAGCCATCTGTAATCTTGTCTGACCATCTGCCTATTCAAAGGCCTGTATCAAATTGTGCGCCACTTCTCTGGAGAAATCCTTGTGCAATAAAGTCGCAACTGGATACTGTTCGGTAGGGAACATTGCATGGATGTAAGTCTCCAGGTCAAGAGCTCGTGCTCATCTGGTTGGTTGATCTGTGATTCTCAATATTTCAGAGAGATCAGAGCACCTTAACCTCTGCCATTTCCTGAAGCATTGAATGTGCTTTGGCAGGGTTTGAGCTTTGAAGAAGGGAAGTAGGTCCCTTTTCTCATCATCGGAAACCTTCTTTGCACCTGTTTGAGCCTGAAAGAAAGAGTTTTGAGTGAGCTTCAAAACTTTTGTAGATATCTGAGTAGAGGTGTGGTTTAGTTTCTGTGTTACCTGATTATGAACATCAGGCTCAGATACATGGACCACTGAGACAATTGGTGTCTCAGATATCTTGTTGTGAGGTGGAGACTTGGAAGTCTGGTCCTCAGCAACCTTTCTTTCTTGAACCTGAGAGTTAAGAATAACACAATACTTAGGAAATTGTTTGAAAGAACATGTGCATAAATATGCTTTGATGAATTCTGAGTTTTCTACTTACTTCCTCGAAAGGAAGCTCAGAATCAATTTTCTCAGAAACTTTCGCAGTTTCTGGTGTTCTTTCAGGTGATGTTGCCTTGGGGGCTTCATCAATTTCCATTGATGCAGGGGATGTCGCAACTTTGTCCCCGTGCATTTCTACTTCTGATGGAGTCTGTAAGTAGAAGGTATTGAATATTTTTAGAAGAGATATAAGATAACCCAAGATGAAGAATACTTCTCACTTGATTTTTCATATACCTTCATGCTAGAAGGCTCAGTGATGTGTTCTTCAGAAAACTTTTTGGTCTCTGGGTTTGTCTCTGGCATTTCTGCCTTATCTTCCTCTTTCTCAGTTGGAGCCTATTAGAAACATTTATCTTAAATGATTAAGCACATAAACATATGACTAAAAAGTGCTATCTTAAGAATCAAATTATCACCTGTGGCACAGGCTCAGATTTCTTAAGAGGTGAGGTTGAGGGAACCTCCTTCTCAGTTTCTGAGACAAGCTTTTCAGCTTCCTCTTGTTTCTGTGTTTCTAACTCAGCCTGTAACAAAAAAAAATTATGAGTAACAAGATGTATAAGCATAAAAATTTTCACAAGAGTTAAACCAGTCAGCTACCTGAGTAGTTTCAAGCTGATTGGTCTCTGGAACTTGTGACCTTTCTATACTTTGGTCTTCTTCTCCCAGTGCAGTTTCTTTGCTTAAAGTTTCTGGTACTTCACACCTTTCCTGAGTATGCAACTCAGTTGCCTCCCCTGGTTGATCATTCTGAGTAGATGTCTCAGTTTGATCCCTTTCAGTGAGTTGGGGAACCTGCTCTTTTGCAGGATTTTCTTCAGCTTGTTGTAATGCTGATAATTCGAAATGGAGCTCATTTACCATTTCATAAACCACTTGTGGCTGTTGTGGTTGTTGTGTTTGTGGTTGTTGTGGTTGTCTGAAAGTAGAAAATTGATCAGTTGAACGTTCTTCCAGATTTTTAGACGTGGCATCTTCATCATTATCAGCCAGTACTAAATTACCACTCATCAAGGCTGCTTGTAGTTGTGCATAAGAGACTGTCCCTGATGATGTGATTGCACCAACAACCTTTGCTATAGGTGCAGCAACCTGAGGTGTAGGTTCTTCTTCAGATACCTTATCACCAGTTACTGTTACAGTAACCTTAGCCATCTCTGTTCTTTCTAGGACTTGAGAGATGACTAGCTTATCTTCTTCATCATCAGAGCTCTCATCAGCATTGGGAACTGATTGGTCCATTACTCCTGCGATTTCTGCAGATAGGGCTTGGTGCTTTTCACCTGTCTTGGCAGCATTAATAAGTTCATCGGCAAGGCATTCTGTAATAGTCTTCACATTTCGGAATGCCCTTTCTCTTGTTGTATCTACTTGTTCAGTAGTTGAGAACTCTTTTGCAGCATTAATAAGTTCATCTGCATTGATCAGTTCATCGGCAAGGCCTGCATATATTTGGGAATCGACAACCTCAATGGGTGTGTCTTCTGTTTTGCCAGCAGACTTCTTCCTTGAAGTTCTAGGCTTCTTGGACGCAACCTTTTCCTCAGATATCTTCTCAGACTTTCGCTTCTTAGAACCTTTCTGAGACCCAATAACCTTTTTCATCATGTTCGTGTACTCATATTTGTAGAGTAGGTTATTGTTGGCTATTTCAGCCGTCTCTCTGAGCTCAATGCCAAGCTTCTCCAGCAAGTAGCATATCTTCAGGCCATAGTTTACTGTGGCCTTTGGCTCAGCTAGCCCTTTGGCAATTTTAGGGTCGAAGCCTTGAATCTTCTTCACAAATTTCATGAAGGCGTACTTTCCCCAGTTAAAAGGGTTTTCCAGCCTTCTGTCTTGTTGATTCAGCAAGAACATCATCATCCATCGTTCTTGGCTTATCTGGTCAGCACCTCCCTGTAGACCATCAAAGCATCTGTGAAGAATGCAAGCCAATGCATCCCAGTGAACCATCAGATGTCTGGTTCGGATGTCAGCAAGCTTGAACTCAGTGGGTGTATCTGATTTTTCAAGATCACACACATCACTGTAAAGTTGTTTCACACCTTCAAGGAGATCATCATCCTTGGTGTTTATTTCAAAATCCTTTCCAAGATTTTGAAGTTCGAACAACTTGCAGAAAGTTTTCAAGTCCAGAAGGATTTCCTTTCCTTGGACTGAAGTTTTGACAGACACTATTGCAGTGCCTTCAGAAACACAGGAAATTATCCTGGAGTTGTTGTAGAATTCCAACACATCAAGTGATGAAATTCCACTTGGGCGAGCAGATAGAAAACCCTTGATTTGTGCCTTTTCAAGCATGTCAAGAATTATCTTTCTGTCGGCTTGGTTTTCTATCGCAGCCGTGAGGTATTCCTCATCCATGGCACCACCCCAAATCATTCTGTGATTTGAAGTCCAATGGTCAGGATTAAACTCTCCTACTAGTCGGTTGTTCACAATAACCAACTCTGGTGCTTGCTTTTCGATGCATCAAGGAGGATTGGGATTTCTGTGCAGAAGAATTCTTGGGGGCCATCTCTTTATATAGTGTAGGGATTTGAATTGGTGTTCGAAAGAGATTTGATTTAGTGATTCTTTTCAGAAAAACATAATCTTGGTTTGCAGAGATTGAAGAGGATTTGCAGAGAATCAAGAGAAGGATTTGCTATTTCTGTGCAAGATGAGTTTTCGGATTAGGCAAAAGTGATTTCCTTTGCCAAAATCCTATATATATAGCAATAGAATCCCAACAGACATATACATACAAATTGATTTTGTGTGTATGTATCTGTGATTTGCAAGCAGGTAAGAGCAAAAGCTAGTTCGGCATTAAATGCAAAGTGGACTTTGTCGGAATTTTTACAGTCCACTATTTACTGTGAATTAATTTCCACCGTACAGATCAACCGCTCAATTTCATCAAGGGTCACCATTGCTTCTTCAGCAATGATCACAATCAACAAATGTAATTGTGCCCATTTAATGAATTTTGGCTATTAGCTATCTGAATCACGTTTTTGTTTGACCAAGAACACTATGTGCATCTGAATCTGTCTTATACTTAGGATTTTTCCAAGATTTTCACAAAGATAGAAATAATGCGCATTTCAAGAGAGTAGTTGACTACAGATAGTTGTACTATTCTCCTTAGTGTTCTCCGTATATAGAGTGATCCAGATATCTGAGTTCCTGTCTCAGAGATCTTAAGCTGTCTTTTTGCTCTCTAGCGTTTTTGACTTCTGGATACCCGTTCCAGATTTCTCTTTTCTCTTTTCTGGATGCCTGTTCCAGATACCTCTTTTCTGGATACCCGTTCTGGATTTTTCTGGATGCCTGTTCCAGATTTCTCTTTTCTGGATGCCCGTTCCAGATATCTGAACTTTTTCAGTTCGAAGGTAGTTCCAATAGTCCAAGACTATGTCTTAAGGCTAAGAATCTACTTTCTTGTAGCGGCTTAGTGAAGATATCTGCAAGTTGGTCTTCAGTGCCAATCTTGAGTATCTCTATATTGCCTTTTCAACAATAGCACTTGTGTTGTCACAGAAAATGGGAGTTTTCTCTTCATTAAGTCCATAGTCTTTAAGTTGTTGTTGAATCCACAGTATTTGTGTTGCACAACAACCAGCAGCAATATATTCTGCCTCTGTGGTAGAAGTTGCAATTGAGTTTTGCTTCTTGCTAAACCACGAGATAAGTCTAGTTCCTAGAAACTGACAAGTTCCTGAGTTACTTTTCCTATCAAGCATTGATCCAGCATAATCAGCATCTGAGTAACCAGCTAAACTCAATCCACTTTCTTTGGGATACCACAAACCTACATCTACTGTACCTTTCACATACCTTAATATTTTCATAGCAATATTGTAGTGTGATTGCATTGGATTTGTCTGAAATCTAGCACACACTCCAACTGCATATTGAATATCAGGTCTACTTGCAGTGAGGTAAAGTAGTGAACCTATCAATTTCCTATACTCATTTTGGTTCAACACTCTTATCTCATTCAGTATAGGTCATTTTGGTTCCTATGCTCATAGGTATCTTAACATTCTTTTCAGAAGGCTTTAGATTGAACTTTGTGAGCATATCCTTTGCATACTTTGTTTGACTAATGAATATTCCATCATTGAGTTGCTTGACTTGCAATCCTAGGAAATAATTCATTCACCCATCATGCTCATCTCAAACTTGCTTTTCATGAGATTTGCAAAGTCATTACAAAGTTGCTTGTCCTTAGATCCAAATATGATGTCATCAACATATACTTGAACTAAGAGTAGTTTCCCGTCATGATTCAAGGTAAATAAAGTTTTATCAACTTCACCTTTCTTGAAACCACTTTCCAGAAGGTATTTGGCCAAAGTGTCATACCCCGCTCTTGGAGCCTGTTTCAGTCCATATAGAGCTTTCTGTAATTTATAGACCATTTTACTTTCTGAGGAAACTTTAAAGCCAGGTGGTTGATCAACATAGACTTCCTCAGCAAGTTCACCATTCAAGAATGCACTTTTGACATCCATCTGATAAACTTTAAAGTCTTTGTGAGCTGCAAAGGCTAGAAAGAGTCTAATTGCATCCAATCTGGCAACTGGTGCATATGACTCATCAAAATCTAGACCTTCAGTCTGGGTAAATCCCTTGGCAACCAATCTTGCTTTATTTCTGGTTATTTCACCAGATTCACTCATCTTGTTTCTGAAAACCCATTTAGTTCCAATCACAGATATTCCTTCAATAAATGGAACTAGTTTCCAGACTTTGTTTCTCTCAAATTGATCCAATTCTTCTTGCATTGCAGAGATCCAGTCTTGGTCTCTTAATGCTTCTTCAATGGTTTTTGGTTCAATATCTGAGATAAAACATCTAAAGAGAGAATTAGCATTTTTAGCTATTGCTCTCCTAGTCCTAACACCCTGATTAATTGGTCCAATTACATCTTTTGCAGGATGATCCTTGATCAATTTCATCATAGGTTTAGTGCTAGTAGGATCAACATCAAAGTGATCTGAATGTGAATCACTACGATTTTGATTTGATACTTTTTCAGTATCTAAGACATTTTGCTCCTTTGAAGGGAAATTAATGCTGACACTTGTCCAGTGTTTGAGCTATCTGGAACACATCTTTCAGAGAGATCGTTTCCAGAGATAGCTTCATGATGAATATCTTCAGATTCCATTTCTGGAAGTTTCATAGGAAATTCTTCATCATGTATGTGAGTCATCTGGTTGTTACTAGGCAATTCATGCTTTTCTACGTCAGAGTCATCCTCGCTTTCCACAATGATGTTTTTCCTATTTGAGGGTTCTTTTTCAGAATCCTTTATCATTAGTTCTTTGAACTTTTCTGAGATTTCATCAGTAAGAGGTGTTTTCTTATTTCCTTCATAGAATACAACATGAGTTGATTCTTCAATTTTCTTTTTTCTTTTGTTGTAAATCTTGTAGGCTTTGCTATTCGTGGAATAACCAAGAAATACACCTTCATCCGCCTTTGGTTGAAATGTTCTCAGATACTCTTTTCCGTTGTTGAGAACAAAACATCTACAACCAAATACTCTCAGATGTTTGATATTTGGGGGTCTACCAACCAAGATTTCATAGGGGGTCTTGTCATGGTGTTTGTTTATCAAACATCTGTTCTGAGTGTAGCATGCTGTGTTTACAGCTTCAACCCAACAAACTTCACTTATTTCAGTGTCAGCTAGCATTGTCCTTGCAGCTTCTTTAAGGGTTCTGTTTTTCCTTTCTGCAACACCATTTTGTTGAGGTGTTCTTACAGAGGAAAGTTGGTGTTGTATACCTTTGCAAGTACAAAACTCCTTTATGTACTGGTTGACAAACTCGATTACCATGGTGCATTACGATTGCAGATACCTTGTCATTTTTCATGACTTCAAGCTTTTTCAGCAAGTTTGGTATCTCCACCCTAGCATCAGATTTGTGTTTCAAAAAAACAACCCAAGTGAATCTTGAGAAGTCATCTACAACTACCAGACCATACTTCTTTCCTGCATAACTAGTTACAGATGATTCTAAAAGATCCATGTGTAAAAGTTGCAGTGATCTAACACTAGAGTGTCTGGTTTTGGACTTGAAAGAGATCTTGGATTGTTTCCCCATCTGACAGGCAGAAAAATACCATCCTTTCTGAAAGATGTTTTGGGAAGACCAACCACTAACTCTTTCTTGGCAAGTTTGTTCAGAGTTTTGAAGTTCAAGTGACTCATTCTTTTGTGCCATAACCAGTGCTCTTCTGTGTGACCTGATTGACTCACCATGAGACATTCTTCAGTTGTGGCAGAAGCCCAATCGGCAACATAAAGACTACCTTTCTGCCGAGCAACCAAGACAGTCTGCTTTGACTCATTGTCAATAAGTTTGCAGTACTTTGCTTTGAATTTCACAGTAAAACCTTTGTCTGCAAACTGGCTCATGCTAAATAGATTATATTTCAAATCCTTAACATGTAATACTTCAGTGATTGTTAATGATCCCAATTTGACGTTGCCAAATCCCAGAGAGGGATTTAATTCTCCTACAACAAATCTGATATCTGGTCCTGTGTTGCAAGCTTTGTAATCGACCAGATTTGCTTTGTCTCCTGTCATGTACTTTCCGCATCCACTATCAAATAGCCATTGTGCTTTAGTCCAAGAAGCATTCTGCCCACAACAGGGATCCATTTTTGAATGAATCATCAGGACTAAACAATCTTCCAGTAGGGACTAAACAATCTTCCAGTAGGGATCCATTTTTGAATGAATTTCCTTGGAACATTCTTTTGTCTGATAGGAACATAAGGAGGAATTCTAGTTGAATGATTATCATTGTTAAGTATTATTTTCTTCCTTGGTGTGTTCCTAGGTGCTCCATTTGGTGCTTTCAGATACCTGTCAGGTTTCTGAGTTTGCTTTTCAGCAAACTTAGATTTCCTAGCCAGATTTCTTCTAGCCCTGGCATTCAGATTTTCAGTGGCTTGATTCATCTTCCACTTCTGATAATTGCTTTGAGCAATTCTAGCCTTCAGCCATCGTTCTTGCTCTAGTTTCTGTTCATGAGCAAGTCGTTTCCCGATGCCTTTGTAGCCAATACAATTTTGAGCACTTGAAGCTATCTGAGATCTTTTCTCAGCAGCTTTGCTAGTCTCTGGTTGGTCTAATTTCTTTCCAGAAAATGTGACCTGGGAGAATTTGCCAGCTCCTGCAATTCTACCCTTTTGAGAGACATAGCACTGTGGGTGTTTACACTTTTCAGTGTTGTGTTTCTTTTCAGAGACATGCCCAACAGTTTTCTGTTTGACTTGTTTTTCCCATAAAGGATTAGTCACAACTGCCTTTCCTTTGTCTACAATATTTGTCTTCTGACCGATACTATAGATTGCATGGGAACCATCTTGCTGAGTACTTATAAATGTTCTTCTTTCCTCACTCTTATTCAGAGTGATAGAATAGTCTGTCTACGTATTCAACCCAAGTCCTTTCTTTTCTGAAGGATCTCTTAAATAAGATTGTACTTCAGTAAGAGTGTCACTAGCTTTGGCATAAGATTGAAAAGATAATTCTTTCTTTTTGAGTTCCTTGTTCTCAGAAAGAAGATCTTCATATTTCTTTTGAAGTTCAGCCATTGCTTCTTTATGTGACTTTTCAGTCTCAGATATCTGAGCTTTGAGAAATGCATTTTCAGCGTCCTTTTTCTCAGATATCTTAACCAATTTAGAGTTTTCCTTTGCAAGAAAATTCTTTTCTTCTTCGAGATTTTCGGCTCTAGCTCGGATCATTAGAAATTCTCTTTCATAGATATCAAATTCTTTTCTGAGATTTTCTAGATCTTTTATTTCTTCCTCATCACTTTCATAAGTGTAACAAGAAGTATGTGTTACCTCATCAGCCATAAGACAGTTTTCAATGTTAGAGATGTCTGGACCATCAATCTCAGCAACTCCGCACATTTCATTCTTCTTGAGGCCGAAGTCGATTATATCGTGAGTAACTCCACATAATTATGGTGATGGTAAGGTTGAGTCATCTGAGTCATCTTCAGAGTCTGTCTCAACGTCTAGAGCATCCAGTTGAGTTTGGATTTTCTTTCTTTCTTCAGTTAGTAAAGCTTTCTGGCTTCTTCTGAAGATTCTTCTATCTTTCATGTCACCTGTCTTTAGTTTGTTGAAGGCAGGACAATCCTTCTTGAAGTGACCAGGTTTCTAACAGTAGAAACAGATGTCGTTACCAATTTATGCTTCCTCAGTACTCGGTGCTTTCTGAGTTGGCTTTTTCAGCGAGCTTTGCATATCCTTGTACTGGTGATAGTTTGAGCCTAGATGCATTTTCAGCTTCTCTTTGGCTTTCCTTCTCTCAATTTCTCGACTGACATATTTGCTCATTTGCTTTGCAGCAAGAGCATCCTCAGTCTCTTCCTTGCTTTTCTTCTTGTCAGAAGTTCCTTGAGTAACTAGAGCAACATTCTGCAACTTTTCAGTTGTTTGTTCTCTTTGAGTTGTCTCATAATCAACCGTAGCAAGATGAGAGAAAAGTTCCACTGGAGTGATATTTGGCATTCCTTGGTTAAAATAAAAGAATTTAGTATGCTCCCAGTTGTGGTTAAGACTTCTGACAATAGTCTTAATCTTCTCTGACTGGGAGTATCTATTACTTTCCCCAAGTGCTGCCTGTTGATACGGAAATATGTCCAATCCGTCATAAAAGAAATAGGAGCGAATACTAAGGCGTCCTAAGTCATCCAGTGGATCTGAGTCACTATAGTCCGAGCTGATGGTCCGATCCGGGTCGACCAACCATGGTCCGACCCACCTTAGAAGAAAGGAACAAAGGATCTGGAGCCTTTGAGGTCCGACCCAGGAGCCTATTGGTCCGACCCTTGAAGGTCCGAACCACCCTGGAACAAGGAGGCAATACTCAAACAGTACTGTCTCCGAGCCGGACGGTCACTCGGATCCAGCATGACAATCTCACAGGGCAACCAAGCAAATGGGCACCAAAGAGTGAATGGTCCGAACCCAGGAGCTCCGAATCGGAAGAGTTGGACAGGCATGAGGACTCCCTCAGCTGATAGCCAAGTGAGGTCCGGACCAGGCGTCCGAACTCCTCTCTCCGAACCTGGGAATCCGGCAGACCAAACCTCATCTCCTTGAACTCTTCCAATAATGACCAAACTATCCCTAAAGCCCAAAGAGGCATGGGCTAGAATCTCATTATTGGGCTTTGGGCCTCATTTTAGCATTGGTGGCTCAATCTCGGATGTACACTTGTCACGATCCTGTGAGATCCTTCAACTAGAAGGATATCCTATAAAAGGGGCACACCTCCCCATAAATCAAGGTAAGTCACTTCGACACCCAACTTTCGTACATTACACAGAGTCGATCTTCAGTCACTCTCGAGTAAAGTCTCCAATCCGGTTTGACACCTGGCAAACCGGATCCTAACCCCCCCCCCCCCCCACTTCAAGTCACTTGTGCAGGGTCTCTCTCATTGCCTCTTACCGATATTGACAAGCAAAGGAGAACAACAAAAATTCACTAAGTGTTTGGGGAGTTCCACCCTCAACGTTTTGGCGCCGTCTGTGGGAACCTTTACAAAAAGTCCCATTCTCTACAGCTTCTAATGGCAAGAACAAGGAGGTCCGCAAGAACCAATGCCACTGCAGTTGGTACACCTGCTCCAAGACAAAGAGGTAGGCGTCTTATTAGGCGAAGCAGAGCAGCGAGGGTTCCCTCTAGAGATGCGACAGATTACCCAGCGACGGCCGGACAGCTAGTCTCTCATCTGGAGAGGAAAGAGCCACTGATCCACCAATAAGAACCCGGACACCTGGAGTAGAAGGACAGGTTCCTCCGCCAGGAACATATGGTCCTCCTCCGGGGAAAAACTTCACCCTTCCAAACGGGCAGATTATCCGTCCTAGTGAGTTCGGAATGGATGAGAATCAATTTGGCCTCTTGCTCACCACTATTCAAGGATGCTTTGGATCAAACAATCTCCAGCCTCCCCAACTCACTCCACCTCTGGTAAACCCAAGGCAAGCTGAACCTGCTCAGTCAAGGAATGAACACCGCCCCATCCAACAACGATTGGGGGAACAAGCTCAACCAGAAGATCTAAGGAACCTTCTCAACAGGAGGGCCGCTGCTTCTCATGGACAGCAAGGAAGAAGTCCAGAAGTTCCACGGGTAGACGAAGTAGGAACCAGTCGGCGAGGAGCTCAACAACAAGCACCAAGAGATCAGATGGCGGAAAGCATCCCGATAATTCCAGTCGGTGAGCTTCCCCCTGATGTAGCAGTCAACCCCAAAACTGGTGAAAAGTTGACAGCTGAGCAGATCTACCTCCAACAAAAAGCCTTGGAAACACAAATTGCCACCTTGAGCAAGATGGTTAAAGCGCATGAGAAGGTGACTGTTAAGACTCCCAACCCTTTATGCAACGAGATCAGGAGAGAACGGAAGCGCCCCGACTGCGTTATCCCAAACCTGGAGCATTACTATGGAGATACCTGTCCTGTGGGGCATCTTACTAGATATGAAAGTAAGATGGAAAGCAATGGACTCAATGACAACATGAAAGCTCTCAACTTCTCTACCACGCTTTTTGGGGAAGCAATGGATTGGTGGACCTCACTACCAAATGGTTCCATCAAATCTTATGCAGATGTCGCTTCCCTTTTCTTGAAAAGGTTCGAGAAGGCAAAGAAAAGGAAGAGGTCAGTTGAGCACCTGGCAGGCAAAATCCAGAAAGAGCATGAGGACCTTAGAACCTTCCTTGATCGCTTCAATGTTGAAGTTCGACAAGTAGAGCCTCATAGCATCAAAGAACGGGTCCGACACCTGTATGCCAACACTTATAATGATGAGCTTAGGAAGAAGCTTTCCAATGAAGAAATCACCACTGAAAAGTACTTGGAAGATATTTGCGAAGGAGTCTTGTATGGAGAAGAGTATCGACGAAATGTCCCGATTAGAGCAGGGATAAAAAAGGGGAAAGAACAGAAAGGTAAAAAGGGGCCTAAACCTATCAGGAGCGGCAAAAAGAGTAAATTCTCTAAGGACTACTATAGGTTTCACAAACAGAAAGGTCACCAAACTGAGGATTGCATACAGTTGAAGACAGAAATCGAAAGGCTAGTGAGAAGCGGAAAGTTGAAAGAACCCATAAGTGAGGAAGAACCATCCAGGCATAGAAAGAACGAGCAAAGAAGAGAGGAGCGTGGTTCAGAACCTCCGACAGGATCTTTACCACCACCTCCAGCGGAAATCCCGCCTCGACACGCCCAAAGATACCAAGGGTATCGCGAAGACATAGAAATGGAGAATCTTCCTTACAGTGGAGTCATCAATGCCATTGCAGGAGGTCCAACTGGAGGAGATAGCCGAAATGCAAGGGAAAGGACCGCACAACACTTGAGAAACAATGATAGAGCTTATGGTCCACCAGCTTTGAAAGGCACGAATGCAATCACCTTTGATGATAGCGAGATTCCCCCACCAACGTCTGGCGGAGGAGATCTCAAGGACCCCGATGTTCCTTTGGTCGTCTCTCTAGTGATTGCCACTTACAAAGTCAATAAAGTATTGGTCGACACAGGAAGCTCTTCCAATGTCATATCCAAACGGACCGTGGAACAAATGCACTTGGGCCAAATACAATATGGAAGAGTCTACACTTCTTTGGTAGGTTTTGGAGGATCTGTAGTACGCCCCATTGGGAGCATACCACTACAAGTCTCTATGGGCACCTTTCCGACAAGGGTGACCAAGACGATCCTCTTCGTGGTAGTTGATAGCACCTTCGACTATAACGTGATCTTGGGCCGCCCAGGGTTTAACCAATTCAGGGCGATTGCTTCTCCCTTAAATAACAGGGTAAAATTCCCCACCCTTAGCAGCGTGGGAGAAGAAGTGGGCAATGTCAGGGAGGCCTGGGAATGCTACATCATGTCGACCAGAGGGGCTACAATACCAGTTCTTTCGGTCACTAAAGGCCCTAGCAACCACTCTCCCATTGTTCCAACTCCGCTAAAGGAAGAAATCGGCGTTGGGTCGCTCAAGGAAAAGTTCCCCAAGACAGCTAGAATGGAACCCCATGAAGCCTTGAAAGAAGTCCAATTGGTCGAAGGAGATTCAGGAAAGATAACTCGAATTGGGACGGAGATGAGCCCAGAAGTGGAGAGGAATCTCATCACTTGCCTTCGTCACAATCGCGACATCTTTGCTTGGAGCACAGATGATCTCAAAGGGATAGACCCAAGGATCGCAGTTCACCGTCTGAACATGGATCCAACGGTCAAGCATATCAGGCAAAAGAGGAAAGACTTTGGACCTGTTGAAGATGCTATCATAGCAGGAGAAGTCGACAAGTTGGTAAAAGCAGGACATATCGAAGAAGTCAGATACTCCGATTGGGTCTGTAATGTGGTCCTCGTCGAGAAAGCTCCAGGAAAGTGGAGAATGTGCAATGACTTCACTAGACTCAACAAATTTTGCCCAAAGAATCCTTACCCATTGCCCCGCATAGACCAGCTCGTTGACTCCACTGCTGGATGTGCGCTTCTAAGCTTCATGGACGCATATCAAGGTTTCTACCAAATTAGGATGGCTCAAGAAGACATCAAGAAAACGGCATTCTTTGCGGCCGGTGGAGTCTATTGCTTCAAGCTTATGCCATTTGGCCTCAAGAATGCAGGGGCTACTTACCAACGGCTGGTAAATAAGATGTTCAAGGAAGAATTGGGTAAAACCATGGAAGTCTATGTGGATGACATGCTCGTGAAAAGTAAGACTGAAGAGGAACACATCGGCCACCTTACCAATTGTTTTTCCATCCTCCGGAAGTACGGGATGAAGCTGAACCCCGAAAAGTGCACTTTCGGAGTGAAAGGAGGAAAATTCCTCGGTTATATGGTCACAGAGAGAGGCATCAGCGCTAACCCGGAGAAAATCAAGGCAATCATAGATTTGCCACAGCCCAAGACTATCAATGATGTTCAGAAGCTTCTGGGGAAGGTGATGGCACTGAGCCGCTTTATCTCAAAATCCACCGAGAAGAACCTGCCTTTCTTCAAAATTTTGCGCAAAGGGAATAAGTTCGAGTGGACAGGGGAGTGTGAAGAGGCCCTGGAGAACTTGAAGAAGTATCTCCTCTCACCACCTCTCCTGTCTAAACCCATGGAGGCTGAAACTCTTTACCTCTATTTGGCCACTACTGATGAAACAATGAGCTCTGTACTAGTACGGGCACAAGGCAACGAGCATTTACCAATCTACTATTTGAGCAAAGCCCTTGCAGGCTCCGAGGACAGATATGTCAAGATTAAGAAGCTCGCCTTCGCACTAGTTTACACTGCGCGACGACTAAAGCCTTAATTCAAGTCGCATCGGATTGTGGTCCTCACAAATGAGCCACTCAAACATGTCTTGGGCAAACCGGATCAGTCAGGACGCCTGTCCAAATGGGCTATTGAGCTAAGTGAGTATGATATTGGGTATCAAACCCCAGCTGCAAAGAAAGCACAAGTTCTGGCCGACTTCCTGGTAGACTATCCGGAGAAAGCAGAAGAAGAGAGCGAAAGCTCCCAGGAAAAGGCGAGAAAGGAGCCGAAAAGACACAAGGAGGAAGTTTCCAGCTTGCAACTAAGTATCACCAACCCATGGATGATACGCTGAGAGTAAGACACATGTTTCTCCTGGATGAGGATCTCAATACCTCGATAACTGCATCTTCTGACAAGAAGCAGGAGGTTGCGAAAGCACTCACTTCCACTCTAGGAGACCAAGAAAGAGATAAAGAATGTTGGACATTACAAGTGGACGGATCATCCACTGGACGACTGGGAGGAATAGGAATTTTTCTTGAAAGCCCTGAAGGAGCCAAGCTGGAGTATGCTATCACCCTCAATTTTAAAGTAACAAACAACGAGGCCGAGTATGAAGCACTCATCACCGGCTTGAGGATGGCAAGAGCCCTTCAGGTAAAAAGGATCAAAGCCTTTACCGACTCACAACTAGTACAATCCCAGTTCTCCGGGTCCTTTAACACCAAGGGACCAAACTTGATCAAATACTTGGAGATCCTCAGGAGCGAGGTTGAGCACTTCGAAGAGTTCACTCTTGACCAATTTCAGAGAGAATGGAATGAAAAGGCCGACGCCCTCTCCAAGTATGCCTCAGCCTTAGGAGCTTTGGATACAAGAAGTGTCATCCTAATGACTCGCGCGGGATCCTCCCTGGTAAACACCAACGGACAAATGCTCCTCTTGAGCACAGGAAGAAACTGGATGACTGATATACCCCACTACCTCAAGGATGGTACTCTACCTGTGGATCCTAGAGAAGCCAGGAAAATCCAATGCCGAGCTAATAGATATTTTATCTTGGAAGAGGATCTCTACAAAAGATCCTACAGTGGAACACACTTGAGGTGCCTAGGTCCTCAATAAGCGAAAACCGTGATGGAGGAAATCCACGCCGGAAGCTGTGGAAGTCATTCAGGGGGAAGAACTTTGCCCCAAAAAAACATAAGGCAAGGATACTATTGGCCAACCATTGACATGGACGCTGCCAACTTTGCCCGCACTTTTGAAGACTGTCAATACTATGCCAATATACCACACCGCCCGACCAACCCTATGATTCCGTCAATCATAGCATGCCCATTTGATCAATGGGGCATAGACATAGTTGGTCCCTTCCCGCGTGGCACGCAACAAAAGAAGTTCTTGATAGTAGCAGTGGAATACTTCACTAAGTGGGTTGAGGCGGAAGCAGTATCCACCATCACGGAAAGTAGGGTTCGAACATTCATCTGAAAAAACATCATCTGCCGATTTGGACTCCCACGAGTGCTAGTTTCGGACAATGGAGCACAATTTTCTGGAACAAGACTGAAGGAGTGGCTTCAATCTTTCAAGATAGAACAACGCTTTACTTCCGTTGGCGACCCCCAAGCCAATGGTCAGGTGGAAGGCACCAACAAGACCATAGTCAGACTCTTGGAAAGAAGGTTGAGAACTTCCCAGGACAATTCGGCAGATGATCTCGACGCGGTCCTTTGGGCGCATAGAACGACACCCCGGACTGCCACACAAGAAACACCTTTCTCCCTTGTCTATGGATCCGAAGCGGTCATCCCTTCGGAGACGGTGGTGGCAACCCAGAGGATCCAGCAATACACTCCAGTTGATAATGAGATCGCAAGGATCAATGATCTTGAGCTCCTTGAAGACAAGCACGATAAGGCATTGGCCAACATCCTTCGGTACCAAGCCATGACTGCTCGAGCTTACAATAAACGTGTTTTTCCCAAGGATATACAAGTTGGGGACTTAGTCCTCAGGAGGGCCGATATACTAAGTCATGTGGGAAAACTTAAGCCCAAGTGGGAAGGACCGTACAAAGTCACCGGAGCAAGAGTTAATGGAAGCTTTGAGCTGGAAAATGATCAGGGGCGGGCCTTGAAGAGAACTTGGAATGCCAAGAATCTTCAGAAATTTTACACTTAGAAAAGGAGCATGGCAACGACTGTCACCTTCCTTTTTTCTTGACCGATCTGTTTTTTGTGTTTGATTTTCGAACAAGGCCTCGAAGCCCTCAAGTTGTAATTCGATTTCCGTCAAATCAATACAACTATGATTTCATAAACATTGTTAATGGTTACGCCCTCCGAATCTCATGATCCGAACAGGCCATGAAAACATTTTTTAACTACTCAGTCCGAACCTAGATCGAACAAAGATCCGGATCGGATCAACAATGAAACCAGCAGCCCACAAAGGAAGAGTATTTTTATTAACAACGGAATGCAGAATTACAAAACATTGCAGATTTACAAGAACAAGGACCGAGGAGCTCTAACCGAGCCTATAAGAGCAAAACACCTACTATCATTCTTCGCCTTTGCGAACAAGTTTCTTACTCAACCTCGACGCCCTGAACCAAGCCAAGTCCGAGCATTATTGGTCTCACAGATCTTCGACTGCTCCGGACGAAGGAAGGAATTTCCCATCCTAGCTTGCAAAAAGTTCACCAATAAAAGACTCCAGGGATCCGCTTCGGATTAGCTGGTAATTCAAGTCAACCAGCAGAGATAGTCGAGGCCTTACCAAACACTTGGACATTGCTTCGTGACTCCAAGGTCAACGAGCAACCTCCGAATCATGCGTCCGCATCTCCTTTAGCACAAATCTCTCCGATTTGAAGTACCTGACAGGCAACTAGCCCGGACAGCCTGGACGTCCGAATCAATCCGGAAGCTCCACTTGTTCTGAGTCCCAACAAAGTTGGCATTGTCAGGAGCTCTGTTTCAGAATTGCAAGTCGCTCTCTCGGGCCTTCAATTCTGGAACATAGCTACCAACAAAACCAAGTTGCTCGAACAACAAAACTTTGGAGCAGGATGAACAAACTACTGGAAGAGATATTTCCGGAAGTTTTCGACGATCCGACTCCCAACAAGACCGGCACTGTCGAGGTCTCCCTTCCAAAATTGCAAGTATTTCCCTAGAGCCTTCAATTTTGGAACGAAGCCACCACCAGAGCCAAACCGCTCGGATACGGACCCTCAAAGAACGAGCCAAAAAAAATCTGAGAAGGTTAAGTACACTACCTTCTATCCGAAGGACGAACGACTCGGAGCACAATAGGATTGACAGCATGCTTTCCAACATCTCGGGCAGCTCTTACGCCGAACCTCGAAATATTGGAAAGGATACTACCAAACCAATTATGCCGACTCGTTGCCCCCCGGGCATATATTCGGAGTAGGGCGCTTCGGATGTACCAAGCCTCAGAAAAATGATTACATGAAGATCCCCAAACCATCCAACTAATCTACCTCTACGGGGCTCAAGTCACGGACATAGACCATAGCCCCGGAGAAAGAAGATTAGCCGGGCGATCTGAGGAATTGATTGCCGAAGAAATCCGGCCTCACTCAGTACGGACCGTCTCCTCGAAGATCCGAGACTGGCTATCTAAGCAATTTTATTTTCACGCCTCTCACCATGAACTGACCCGGGTAGACTTCCGAAGCATCGGAGAAATACCTGGGACACAATCACATGCGAGAGCAACGGTATAAATGTGCTCACAAGCCACTCGGACTCGACCTCCGGACCTTTAGTTACTATAAAAGGGAGGAAAGTACTGAAGAAAAGCCGTACAAATTAGGGGTATATATAGAGAGAAATGATCAATCGGCAGTGGACTCGTGTCCCATACTCGCGGAAATGGGCTTGGCCGAACATGGGCCTGACGCTTCGACTACCATTGGCCCAGCCCAATAATCCAGCCAGATGATCAGTCGCTCTAACTAAGTTACTCATTCGGACGTATCAGCTCGGGGCTGCCATGACAACCTCCGAAGCAACTATGACTCCCATTGAGTAACCTTATACTTAGTACTGATCGTCTAATTCACTCTCTCACAAGTCTGTATGGCTCGGATTATTACACCAAGTCAAACGTCCGAATCAACACTACTTAGTGCAATATGAGGAAATTCATTTTGCAGCAATCTTGTCACTCTAAGACGTGACTCCGAACTTCTTGCGATCCGGATTATTCCTATTAAGGATTCCGATTCGTATGGAAATAATGGTTGATCGTCCCACAAGACCCACATAGGAGAATTTGCATCCAGCAAATTAACCCTCTGGCGGCTTGAGTCTCAAGGGTTCGAACCCATTATCCAAATTTGGGAGAGTTGATGAGTTACTAAACAAATACGAAACTAAACGTGCAGGATTGTAAGCAACAACATTAGTATTCCAGTGATCAACAAAAAAGATCCGAGCCACCAATGGGCTCGAACCAGCGAATATCCATTAAGGACAACTTTTGTATTTGTACAAAAGACGCTACGCAAAAAAGGGATGACAACACTTTCAAGCCCGGAGGCACACTACTACAAAACACAAACCGGGGCATACCCCGTCTTCACTATGTACGGCGTTCGGATGAGCTAGGCTGCGACCGATAGGGACCTCCCGTATCCTTCTCCGGAGGCGCTTGACTTGACTGTTGAGCCGCTTGGGCCAGCCTCCGTTCTCTCCGAGCTTCAAGCTCTTTCAGGAAGGCCGGACACTGCTGCATCAAGTCCAGTTCACGATCAAAGCCACGAATGGGCCCGGGTAGAGTCAGCCAGTCTCGGTTGTGCTCCAAATGGTCCTCCAAGGGAACGAAGACACTGGACATAAGCACCCGAGGGACGAAGGGGGGGAGATACGGACCGCCATAATTTTACTTCTTGGTCTCCGTCTCATCGCAGACCAGCTCCACAAATTCACACTTGAGCAGGTCTTCGTCCAAGACACCCTCCGGAGCAAAGTCCGACCCATCTCCATTCTTGAAAGTAGATACCCCCTCAGCCTCCAAGTCACAGTCACTCGGTATCCAACCCTTCCCTCGGCACTGGCCTACGGCTGCATCAAACCCATCTTGACGGGCCTCGTCATACTTTGACTCGAACAAAAACTTGCAGGAGTCCGAATTAAGGAAATCTTGGGCAGCCTTCATCCGAACCCCAAGCAGCTCGCCGAGCATCATATCCTTGAAGGTCCGAGAGACACCAACGAACTCATCCAGCCCGTCTTGGTGAGCTTTCAAGTCAGCCTCCAAGGACAGTATGGCACTCTTCATTTTGGCCGTTTACGCCTCGGCCTCCTGTTTGGCAGCAATAACCTTCTTTAGGCGCTCGGACGTGCTCTTCAACCGGGACGCTTCAAGCGCCCGGGCTGCCTCAGCCTTTGCTAAGTCATCTTCGAGGGTGGCCCTCCGAGCAACTGCCAAGGAGCACGCTTCCACAGTGACCACAAGCTACATAACGACAGAAATCATGAACGTTTAGAAAGCTCCGAATCATAGCAAGATAACAAAATGACCAAAGCACCTACGCACCTTGTGTTGAGTGGCGACCAACTCGGCGATCCGATCCAACTCCGGGGCAGCAGCCAACCGAGCAAGCTCAGCGTCCGAATCCAGTTCCGGCGCATCGCTCATCTTGCCCTTGCCTTTTTTCGCAGGTGGATTTGGACCTTCGAACGCACGCTTTTTGGCAACCGCAGCACTCGACCCGCTCGCGGGTGGATCCCGAGATACGGATCGAGGGGGCTTCCTCGATCCCTTCGATCCAGCTACCTTACCCTTATCCGGGGTAGGGATCGTTTGGGCCTCTTCGCCCGCAGCAGCCCTCCGGGATTCCTCCACTCGGAACTCAGCAGCATTTCTTGGTTCGCCCATCGGAAGGACGGTGGACGTTTTGATGACTTGGGTCCGAGAACCCTCTGCCATCTCCTTCCATTGCCGCGTTACATTGGCGTTCAACTCGCATGGTCGACGCCATTATTACTCGAACCAAAAAGCTGCACATCCGAGTAACAGTGAGTTAAGAATACAGAAGCACTTACAAGATCAATACAACTTAACAAAACTACGGACCGAATCGGGCAACCACCCCGGGTTAAAGGAAAATCACTTACTCAGATCTTCCATGTTATCGCAAAAACTGGGCTCGGACAAGCCGGCCAGATACGGAAGAGGTTGACATATCAACCCTCGGAAAAAATATTTTTCCGGCTCCTGGTTCCGATGGAGCGCTTGCATCCACAAGGGAATGTTTCGTGCAGGCGGCTTCCAATTCGGCAGCCGGCCGCGAAAGAACTTCTTCTCAAAATGCCACTTGGGCCTCTCCTCTTCGGACTGGCCTGGCTTCAATGCGGGTCGGACGAATATGTAACGCTTGAACCATTGGATTCCCAACGAGGACAGGGGGTCAACAAAGAATGTGTATGCTTGACGGCATACGAACGTATAGAAAAACCTATTCCTATTACTAACACTTATGTTTAAAAGTTTACGGAAATTGTTAAAAGTGAGCGGGATTCCTTTGTATTTACATAAGACCCCGAAGCACATAAGGTTTCCGAGAGAGTTGGGAATGATTTGGTGCGGACTCAACCCCATGCTGTTCAGAATCTCCAGAAACTCGGACGATACGGGCAGCCGCCACCCGCAATGGAGACTTATCTCATGCACACACATATATCCCGGAGGCGGATTATAGAATGCATGCGACTCGTCCGGGACAAGAATCTCAACACACTCCGGGATCTCATATTTCCTTCGGAGCTCATCCACTTCATCGGCTCGGATGATGGAGGGGCAAGTAGGCAAGGTACCATGTACATTCAACTCGCCCTCTGGATCGGGGAGAGTGACCTCATCTTTGGTCCGAGGAAACTTTACTTCGAAGACGTCCTCACCCCTCCTCAGCCCCTCCGAACAATCTTCCTCGACTGTCTGGCGACTTGGTCCTGCTTGATCGGTAGACTCCGTACGGGGCGCATGAGCGGATGGCTCTACCCTTTCTTCCTCTTCTTCAGAGCCAGAATCTTGGCCCCGTACATTTTCTTCTACCTCACCTTCCTCGGATGAGGACGCCAACTCCACGACAGTTCGGAGAGGCACAGTAACTTGCACACGATCCTCCTCACCTTCTTCAAATACACCTAAGTTGGGAGTCGCTTCGGTGGTATCGTGTACTTCCTCGATGGTCGGCTCCTGTGGATCCGGAACGAACGGGACTCGGTTAGGATTACTCCTAAAATTATAACCAAGGGTGCGAATTAAGGTTCGGATCTCTACCGGGAGTTCGGATTCTTGCCCTGCCCGTCCCGGGCGACGAGTTCCTATAACTCGCGAACTCGTTTCTTGAGCCGCTACATTGACCTGCACATGGGACACTCGCAGGTAATCCCGATGCCTCGGAGGACGTGGGTCCGGAATGATTAACCGAAGTGAGGAACTTACCTCGGGCTCTTCCCGGCTCGAAGGAGGTGACTGTTCCACCTCCAACACTTCGTCATCATCAACAATCTCAACATCCTCGGAGCTACTGGTAAAAGAGCTCGCTTCCGAGTCGTATCCCTCAGCCTCGGATCGGTTTTGGCTATCACTCTCGGACATCCTAGGGACAAGAGAAAGCAATTTCGTAAGCTTTAAGATGGCAGTCCGAGAGGTCATTTATGTATATTAAAATGGTCAGTCTACAGCCGAGACTACTGGCTTTCTCAGGCGGAGTTAGTTCGGAGTCAGTACAATATTTATTTGGCGATTAATCAACATCAAGATCATATGGGGTATTAGAACTACAATACACATCATAAACATGCATCCGAGCAAGCGAAAATGTAATCATAAGACAAAGTCAAGTGCTTACTTGAACTCGGATAGTTGGAAAGAAGTGCCTTGACTCGGTATAAGAACCGCACGCTTCGAACGCCTAGATTACTCGCCTCGGATCGTTGGGAGTCGCTTCGGATGTACTACGGATGCAAAAATTCTCTCACTAAACGGTGAGAAATGAGACGGCTACCCCCCCCCCTATTTATAGAGGGTCATATTGGGAACACCAACCGTCGCGATTTTTCGGGATTAAATCTCAATCGTAGATCAAAGTTCATCCAACGGCATAGTACAATTATACCAAGTGAAATGACGAATTGGTACAACAAACTCACTTCGCAGATAGACGAATACAACAACTCTCCCACTCTCGGGCGGAAGACAACACGTGAGGTCCGGACGATCCACTTATCGGACGTCTCACGACTTTCTAATCCAGTGCAACGCCCACACAAGGAGCCTCGTATACTCGAGCGATTATCCTTCGGGCCGTCGCCTCGGATGGGACACGCACCTACGGAATCACCTGTAGCCTGTCAAAAGTACACTACCGATGTTCGGAGCCTAAACTTGGTCTCGCTTACAAATACCCTTTTTTCTTTTTTCTTCTTTGTTGCCCTTCGGGCCCAGCCCCTCGGATGGCAATGATGTTTTAGAAAAAGAAAGGGGGGGGGGGGGGGGAGAGACTAAGTCAGTGGTCACACGAAGTACGGAGTACACCTTTATTCAAAAACTTATTAGGACGGATCGGACGGAAGAACATATCCTTCCCCAACAGCTCCCCAAAACAAATAGTTCCACAACTATCTTCTTCTAAGATACTTGGAAACTAGGGGGGCATATGTTGATACGGAAATATGTCCAATCCGTCATAAAAGACCTAGGAGCGAATCCTAAGGCGTCCTAAGTCATCCAGTGGATCTGAGTCACTATAGTCCGAGCTGATGGTCCGATCCGGGTCGACCAACCATGGTCCGACCCACCTTAGAAGAAAGGAACAAAGGATCTGGAGCCTTTTAGGTCCGACCCAGGAGCCTATTGGTCCGACCCTTCAAGGTCCGAACCACCCTGGAACAAGGAGGCAATACTCAAACAGTACTGTCTCCGACCCAGACTCTCCGAGCCGGACGGTCACTCGGATCCAGCATGACAATCTCACAGGGCAACCAAGCAAATGGGCACCAAAGAGTGAATGGTCCGAACCCAGGAGCTCCGAATCGGAAGAGTTGGACAGGCATGAGGACTCCCTCAGCTGATAGCCAAGTGAGGTCCGGACCAGGCGTCCGGACTCCTCTCTCCGAACCTGGGAATCCGACAGACCAAACCTCATCTCCTTAAACTCTTCCAATAATGACCAACCTATCCCTAAAGCCCAAAGAGGCATGGGCTAGAACCTCATTATTGGGCTTTGGGCCTCATTTTAGCATTGGTGGCTCAATCTCGGACGTACACTTGTCACGATCCTGTGAGATCCTTCAACTAGAAGGATATCCTATAAAAGGGGCACACCTCCCCATAAATCAAGGTAAGTCACTTCGACACCCAACTTTCGTACATTACACAGAGTCGATCTTCAGTCACTCTCGAGTAAAGTCTCCAATCCGGTTTGACACCTGGCAAACCGGATCCTAACCCCCCCCCCCCCACTTCAAGTCACTTGTGCAGGGTCTCTCTCATTGCCTCTTACCGATATTGACAAGCAAAGGAGAACAACAAAAATTCACTAAGTGTTTGGGGAGTTCCACTCTCAACATTGCCATATCACTCATGAGAGTGATAAATCTGAAATCAAGTTCTTCCAGAGTTTCAGTGGGTCCTCGTTTGAAATTTTGAAATTTCAACTTGAGAACTTCGAACTTGTTTTCCTTAGTTTTCTCAGTTCCGGCATAGATTTCTTCAGTCAGTTGCCAAGCAACTTTCGCCGTTTTAGCACCCCACAGTTTACACTGTATGTGATCAGGTGTCGATCTAATGATGATATTACGAGTTTGACCATCCAGACGATTCCTCTTGGCATCTTCCGATGTCCAGAGTTCTCTGGGCTTTGGTTCGTAAATAACTTGACCAGTAGATCTTCCACTTGTTGACGCGTCTGTTTGTGAAGATCCTTCGCTTTGATCTCTGTCTCTACCATTCGAAACCTCCATGACTTGCTTAAGTTGTTGAATGACTATTGGGCCATGCTTTATTACTTCGATCATTTCGTCACTTATGTCTTCAAGGTGGAGCATCATGTTATTTTTCCATTTCTCATAGTTCTCTGGTTTGAGAATGGGTGCATCACTCAAGGACATACCTGCACACTTAACACACAAATTAAATAGTCCTCGAAAGTGGACAAAGTTCGTTCACCTATCTGGGGATCTAGGTTCAGTGCAGAAGGCTGGTGAACCTCCTGCTCCGATACCACTTGTTGGTCCAGATAACGGCAAAGTAAAAGACTAGAGGGGGGGGGGGGTGAATAGTCTTTTAAAACTTTTGTCGATAAACACAATTTCTCAGATATCTGTGAAGATATCTGATACTTAGATTCAGAGCGCGGAAGACTTAAGATAGATAAGTGCAGAAACAGTTAAAGTGTGTGTGTGTATGTTGCTGAAATGTAAGTACAGAAATGTAAATAACACAGCAAGTATAGTGGTATCTAGAGGTGGCGTAATCCTCCAACTAATCCACTTCGGTCTTTCAAAAACCTAGAATTCACTAGAATTGATATTTGAGGTCACCTTACAAAGATCCTATTCTAAGATTTCTAAACAAATGGTTTCCAACCAAATGTTCCCCCTGAGTTGTTCCCCGGCTTTCTCAGCCAAGTACTTCCTATACTCAGAAACCTTTTTTTGAGTTATTCCCTGGCTTCCCAAGCTAAGTACTTCCTATACTCAATAACCTTGGAGTTATTCCCTAGCTTCCCAGGCTAAGTACTTCCTGTACTCCACGCCAGTAATGGTGTTGGTTTTGGTTTGAGTTGTCAGATGAGCTTCTTATATTAACTTTTGAGTTAACCAGATAGCTCTGTGAATCAAGTATACTTAATACACTTTTCAATATATGGTATCTTGTTCTTTTTACTGACCCAAGTCTTATGATAACTGTTCAAGAGAATGAATCTCAGATATTTGATCTTTCGATTCAACTCCTTCACAGATAGCTTTACTTGTTTAGGATCAGGACACTTATAACTTCAGTGCTACTTATGATCAAAAGCTATGGTCGCAACAGTAAGCTTAAGGATAAGTAGTTTGCTTTGAGAGAGCTTGTGAATGTAAGTTCAGTTGTGTAAGTTCATTATGTGTTCTCAAGCAATCTAAGTGTTGATATTTATAGATGAATTTGAATGCCGTTGAGTAGTATCCGTTAGGATCAAATTCAAACTATCGATATATGTGTATAGTACTGTAGCAGGTTTGTCTTCTTCTTCAGAAGCTACCGTTGCTTTTGTTCAGACATCTCTGTCCGTGCAATTAATGCATTGTACTGTACTTTTTGTCCTGTAGTGTCAACGGAACTATGCTTTGTATCAGAGATTTAACTTAAACAGTTTTCTCTGAGTTTTTAATCACGTCGTTATCTTCAACTTCAGATACCACTTAAATTGAAACAACTTTGTTTGCAATATATATTTCTCTTTTTCAGAGATGTGGTTAAAGCTCGAGGTATCTGTAAGAAGATATCTGTGAACACTTTCCTTGTTTTCCAGATAGACCCTTTTGATTCTCAGATGTCTCTTGTGACTCAGTTTGTCAAAACTATTCGTGTCTTCAAGATATCTGGCCAAGGTATCTGTAAAACCATTTCAGTAATCTTGTGCAGTTCTTCAAGTCTTCAATGTTCTGCTTGGACGTCTTCTTCTTGGTCTTCTCTTCATAAAATGAAAATTACATTTTGAGACCTAACATCCTATACAAGATTAACTAGACTATCATACTAAGTGGGTTTCCTCTTTTACAATGTTCAAGTGAACCAAGAGTACTAGTCACCTTTCTGAGACTAAGATAGGTCATCATGTTGCTGATCAAAACTAAACAGATATTTCTAACAAAATATCTAAGAAATTTTCCCAACAAATTTTCCTAACAGATGGTCAAGCTCGTAATATAATTATCAGATCGACACCTGAGCACATACAGTGTAAACTATGCGGTGCTAAAACGGCGAAAGTTGCCTGGCAACTGATTGAATAAAATCTGTGTCGGAACTGAGAAAACCAAGGAAAACAAGTTCGAAGTACTTAAATTGAAATTTCAAAATTTAAAACAAGGTCCCACTGAAACTCTGGAAGAACTTGATTTCAGGTTTACCACTCAGATGAGTGATATGGCTGCACTTGGTGAAAGCAATAGATACTCTCAGTCAGAAAAGATTAAGACAATTGTCAGAAGTCTCAATCACAACTGGGAACACACGAAATTCTTTTATTTTAACCAAGGGATGCCAAGTATTACTCCAGTAGAACTCTTCTCTCATCTTGCTACTGTAGACTATGAGACAACTCAGAGAGAACAAGCAATTTGAAGTCGCAAAGTGTTGCTCTAGTCTCTCAAGGTACTTCTGAAAAGAAGGATACCAAAGATGCATCTGAAGAAAATGCTCTTACAGTAAGACACATGAAGAAATTTGTAAGTCACGAGATTGAGAGAAGAAAAGCTAAAGAAAAGCTGAAAAAGCATCTTAGTCCAAACTATCATCAGTACAAGAACATACAAATGAACAACTCTCTGAACACCCCCACTCAGAAAGGTGTTAGTACTGAAAATGCAGAAATAGGAAATGATATCTGCTTCTATTGTCAAAAGCCTGGTCACTTCAAGAGAGATTGTCCAGCTTTAAATAAGCTCAAGACAGGTGACAAAAAGGACAGAAGAAATTTCAAAAGAAATCAAAGGGCCTTGTTGACTGAAGAAAGGAAAAAGATTCAAATTCAATTTGATGCTCTAGACATTGAGACAGATTCTGAAGAAGAAGATTCAGATGACTCAAGCCTACCATCACCAGAATTGTGTGGAATCACCCACGATGTAATCGACTTCGGCCTTAAGAAGAAAGAAATGTGTGGAGTTGCTGACATCGCTGGTCCAGACATCTCCAACGTTGAAATATGTCTTATGGCTGATGAGGTAACTAACAAATCACAATTTCTGTACTATGAAAGTGATGATGGAATTGAGGATCTGGAATTAGTCAAAAGTGAATTGGATCGTTATGAGAAAGAATTTCTGGAAGCACAATCTAAAACTAAAATTCTAGAGCAAAGCAAAGAAACTCTTGAGAAAGATGTTTCTGAGCTACTCAGGGTATCTGAGAACAAGAACGCTGAAATAGCCTTTCTGAAAGCTCAGATATCTGAAAATGAAAATTCTCACAAACTAGCCTTAGACAAACTAAATAAGAAAATGATGGAGCTACTTTCTGAGAATGAAGAACTTAGAAATAAAGAGCTATCTTTCCAATCTTATGCAAAGGCTAGTGACACTCTCACTGAGGTTCAATCCTATCTGAGAGACCCCTCTGAGAAAGGTGGACTTGGACTTGATGAACAATCAAGTAATTCATCTCCTATGAAGAAGAGTGATGAAAGGTTGACCTTTGTAAAAAGTCAACAGAATGGTTCTTCAACCACCTATAGCATTGGTCAGAAAGCTAAGGTAGTTGACAAAGGAAAAGGAGTAGAAACCCAGCCTTTGAAAGAACAACAAGTTCACAAGAAGCATGTGGATAAGGTTTCTGAAAAGAAATGCAACCCTCAGATATACAACCATCCACATTGCTACATTACTAGGAAGGGACAAATTGCTGGAATAGGTAAATTCTCTACTATACCATTTTATGAAAATAAAGATGGTGCGGAAACTAGTAAGGCTTCTGAAGAATGCATTCAGAAAGCCAAAAATGTTCGAAATGGCATTGGCTATCGTGCTATTAGAAAAGTCCTTCCGCAACAATATAAGGAAGGACGAGAACAATGGCGCAAGGCTGATATTGCTCGCAACAATAGACAGAAGTGGAAAAAATTTCAAGCCACTGAAAAACTAAATGCCAAAGCTAGAAGGAACTTGGGATGAAAAGCTAAGCTTGCTGAAAAGCAATCCCAGAAACCCAGGATCCAGAAAGCACCAAGGGGAACACCTAGAAACACCCCAAAAAGGAAAATTGAGATCAAAATTACTGATTTCATTGCATCTCCTTCTGATCAAGCTAGACGGAAACAAACTCCCAAGAAATTCACTAAAATGTGGATTCCTACTGGAAGAATGTTTAGTCTGAGTGGTTCTATCTCTTAAGCAAGAACCTAAACTTTGTTTCCTGTTTTGTGCAGAACGCTTCTTGGACTAAGGCTCAATGGCTATTTGATAGTGGATGCGGAAAGCACATGACATGAGACAAAGCAAATTTGGTCAACTACAAAGCTAGCAACAATGGACCAGACATCAGATTTGCAGGAGGAGAATTAAATCCCTCTCTGGGATATGGCAATGTCAAATTGGGATCACTAACAATCACTGACATACTACATGTTAAGGGTTTGAAATACAATCTATTTAGCATGAGCCAGTTTGCAGACAAAGGCTTCACGGTTAAATTCAAAGCAAAATACTGTAAACTTATTGACAATGAGTCAAAGCAGACAGTCTTGGTTGCTCGGCTGAAAGATAGTCTTTATGTTACCGATTGAGCATCTGCCACAACTGAAGAATGTCTCATGGTGAGTCAATCAGGTCACACAGAAGAGCACTGGTTATGGCACAAAACAATGAGTCATTTGAATTTCAAATCTCTGAACAAACTTGCCAAGTAAGAGTTAGTGGTTGGCCTTCCCAAAACATCTTTCAGAAAGGATGGTATCTGTTATGTCTGTCAAATGGGGAAACAATCCAAGATATCTTTCAAGTCCAAAACCAGACACTCTAGTGTTAGACCACTACAACTGCTACATATGGCTCTTTTTGAATCATCTGTAACTAGTTATGCAGGAAAGAAGTATGGTATGGTTGTTGTAGATGACTTCTCAAGATTCACTTGGGTTATCTTTCTGAAGCACAAATCTGATGACAGGGTGGAGATACCAAACTTGCTGAATAAGCTTGAAGTCATGAAAAATGACAAAGTATCTGCAATCTGAACAGACCATGGTACTGAGTTCGTCAACCAGTACATAAAGGAGTTTTGTACCTGCAAAGGTATACAACACCAACTTTCCTCTGTAAGAACACCTCAACAAAATGGTGTTGCGGAAAGGAAAAATAGAACCCTTAAAGAAGCAGCAAGGACAATGCTAGCTGACACTGAAATAAGTGAAGTTTATTGGGTTGAAGCTGTAAACACAGCATGTTATACTCAGAATAGATGTTTGGTAAACAAACACCATGATAAGACTCCTTATGAACTCTTGGTTGGTAGACCCCCTAATATCAAACATCTTAAAGTATTTGGTTGTAGATGTTTTGTTCTTAACAATGGAAAAGATTATCTAAGGACATTTCAACCAAAAGCAGATGAAGGTGTATTTCTTGGTTATTCAATGAATAGCAAAGCATACAAAGTCTATAACAAAAAAACAAAGAAGATTGAAGAATCAGTTCATATTGTATTCTATGAAGGAAACAAGAAAACACCTCTTGCTGATGAACTCACAGAAAGGTTCAAGAAGCTAATGTTGAGGGACCTTGAAGAAGAACCCTCAGAAAGGAAAAATGTCATTATGGAAAGGGAGGATGACTCTGACGAAGAAAAGCATGAAATGCCTAGTAACAACCAGATGATTCTCAGACATGATGAATAATTTCCTATGAGAATTCCAGAAATGGAAACTGAAGATGTTCATCAGAAAGCTAACTCTGGAAATGACCTCTCTGACAGTCATGTCCCAGAAAGCTCACACACTGAACAAGTGTCAGACATTAACGGCCCTTCTGAGGTGCAAAATGTCACAGATATTGAAGAAGTATTAAGTTATAATCATAGTGATTCACATTCAGATCACTTAGATACTGACCCTAGTAGCCCTAAACCCATGATAAGATGGATCAAGGATCATCCTGCAAAAGATGTAATTGGACCAATTAATCAAGGTGTTAGGACTAGGAGAGCAATAGCTGAAAATGCTAATTCTCTCTTTGGATGTTTTATCTCAAACATTGAACCTAAAACTATAGAAGAAGCATTAGGAGACCAAGACTGGATCACTGCAATGCAAGAAGAGTTGGATCAATTTGAGAGAAACAAAGTCTGGAAACCAGTTCCATTTGTAGAAGGAATATCTGTGATTGGAACTAAGTGGGTTTTCAGAAACAAAATGAATGAATCTGGTGAAATAACCAGAAACAAAGCAAGGTTGGTTGCCAAGGGATTCACATAGACTGAAGGCTTAGACTTTGATGAGTCATATGCACCAGTTGCCAGATTGGATGCAATAAGACTCTTTCTGGCCTTTGCAACTCATAAAGACTTTAAAGTTTATCAGATGGATGTCAAAAGTGCATTCTTGAATGGTGAACTTGCTGAAGAAATTTATGTTGAGCAACCACCCGGCTTTGAAGTTTCCTTAGAAAGTAGAATGGTCTATAAGCTACAGAAAGCTCTATATGGACTGAAACAGGCTAAAAGAGCATGGTATGACACTTTGGCCAAATACCTTCTAGAAAGTGGTTTCAAGAAAGGAGATGTTGATAAAACCCTCTTCACATTGAACCATGATGGGAAACTACTTTTAGTTCAAGTATATGTTGATGACATTATATTTGGATCTAAAGACAAGCAACTTTGTGATAACTTTGCAAATCTCATGAAAAGTAAGTTTGAGATCAGCATGATGGGAGAATTGAACTATTTTCTAGGATTGCAAGCCAAGCAACTCAATGATGGAATATTCATTAGTCAGACAAAGTATGCAAACGACATGCTCACAAAATTCAATCTCAATCCTTCTGAAAAGAATGCTAAGATACCTATGAGCATAGGAACCAAGATGACCTATACTGAATCAGATAAGAGTGTTGATGAGCACAAGTATAGGAAGTTGATAGGTTCACTACTCTAACTTACTGCAAGCAGACCTGATATTCAATATGCAGTTGGAGTGTGTGCTAGATGTCAAACAAATACAATGCAATCACAATACAACATTGCTATGAAAATATTAAGGTATGTAAAAGGTACTGTAGATATAGGTTTGTGTTACCCAAAAGAAAGTGGATTGAGTTTGGCTGGTTACTCAGATGCTGATTATGCTGGGTCAATGCTTGATAGGAAAAGTACCTCTGGAACTTGTCAGTTTCTAGGAACTAGACTTATCTCATAGTTTAGTAAGAAGCAAAACTCAATTGCAACTTCTACCACAGAGGCTGAATATATTGCCGCTGGTTGTTGTGCAACACAAATTCTGTGGATTCAACAACAACTTAGAGATTATGGACTCATTGAAGAGAAAACTCCCATTTTCTGTGATAACACAAGTGCTATTGCAATCACACAGAACCCAAAGTTCCATGCCAGAACAAAGCACATTGATGTTAGACACCACTTCATCAGAGATCATGTTGAGAAAGGCAATATAGAGATACTCAAGATTGGTACAGAAGACCAACTTGCAGATATCTTCACCATCCCACTTCAAGAAAGCCGGTTCTTGACCTTAAGATATAATCTTGGATTAATTGTCCTGAATCTCTAAAGTCAGAATTAGTGAGAAAGAAGTAGGTCTTTGAGAACACGTTCTCAGAAAGCCAAGTTGATAAGAAGTGATGCAAAGGTTTCTGAGTAGCAACACTCAGAAAGGCAAAACATTTCTGGAACGGGTATCCAGAAAGGCAAAGGTTGGTACACATTCAGTAAGTAAATAAGACAAGAACTTACTTACAGAAATTGGGTCAAATACATTCAAACAACGAAAAGCTTCTAACACTTGAACTCAGAAAGCTATTTAGTTATAAAGAGAAAAGACACACTAAGCCCGAAAAGTATAAGTTCTGAAAGTCAAACATGTCCAAACGTCTTGTATTTTTACCATTTCCATGATAAACAATATACAGATAAGGACTTGACACTCAGAATGATAAGATCAAACGATCAAAGTGTTCTCACTCTTTACTTAGTGACACAATGAATGTAGCATATTAAAAATCCATCAAGTCGGCACAATACCATTTGTTGATTACAAGATATTCAATATAAGCCCTTGATGAATAAATGTTAGATCTCAATGGTTGAGATTAAAACAAAGCAAGTAATGTCTGTTGAAAAGTACAGACATGACCCACTACGCATTTAATGAAGTAGACCATGTAATCAAAGATCTTAGCTAACCCTTACATAAGTGAGTTAGACTAACATAGCGAAAAGTAAATAAACAAATACGGAAAAGAAAATATTTTTGGATTTTTTCCATAAGAAATTGATTCCAACAGATTATATATTTTTTATTGGGTTTATGTTATACGAATTGAAAGACAGCGCGTAAAGTAAAGCGAAAGAAAGAATTCAACTTATCTCAGATGATCGAAACTTGCTTGACCCGGGTTCGTTCCCCGGTAGCGGCGCCAAATTTTGATGTGCACTTAAGAATTCGAAAGCGTTGTAGTACCTATAATTCTCAACTACAATCAAAGATTAAATTTATTTAACTGTCGGAAGCTCACAAACACACAACAATAGTTGTAAGTTAACTCGGGATGTCATTTTCCACAGACACTTAGCATAGGAACAAGCAAATATCGTATTGAATCACGGGAACCGAACGGTAAGTAGACAGATTGTATGTAAGTAGAAGATTGAATAACCATTAAACCCTAGTTATTGTTGTTGAAATCGATGGTGGTTGGTGTGTAAAGGACCCCCAACCTCCCTCGTACTATGCTACTCCCAACTTCCTAGTTAATATCCTACGCGATTATCTCTAACAACAATAAGGCATAATACTAAATACCAAGGCGCAGTCGATACCAGTACCCCTACTTAGTTCAATGAAACTATTGTTTCACTCAGCTCAGCAGAACATCACACCACAAATGATGTATAGAGTTGTATAATCACGGTTTACGTCTAATAACTATTCCATTAATATAACACGACATATGAAGAAGTAGCACAACAGAGTTTCGGCGGTTCCTCTTTACAAGAGAAAGTTAGCTACTCATAGTATTCTACAGACAGAAATCGAAAAACAAGAAGAAGAAATAGAAAAGAGAAGTTTAGTCTTTGATGTCTTCGTGCTGCTTCTAGGGTTTCCTCCTTTTGGGTGCCTGACGGCCAGCGGTTTTAGGGTTTCACTTCCCGAGGACTAGTTCTCTCTCAGGAGAGCTGCTTTTGGAGCGGTGAATGATTATGAGACCCCAAGGGTCTTATTTATACTGAAATATTAGTGCCCTGGCCGCCATTTATCAATAAGGAAGGTTAGAAAGGCGGGCTTGAGCCTGACAGGACAGGAACAGTCTGATTTCTGGAACATTCTTCATGACTGTGGTCGAGAGTGGACCCATGATCGACCTTTTGCGATCGAGTCGACCCATCCTTTGATATCTTGACTTTACTGCATTTTCTTCGTTCTTCAATTTCGGGCTTCGTAACTTTGTTTCCTCGAAAAGTGGCCTTCTACAATGCTGTAGCATCTTCAATTATCTTCACATTGGTTGGTCACATGACATGTTTTGACACCTCAAACTCCATGCAACGGCCAAATCAGCGGATTTCCTTATTTTCCTCGATTTCGGCTAAATATGACGTTTTGGCACCGGAAATCGTGCAAATCCTCAAAGACGTGATCATGACCTACAAAATATGCAAGAAGTTGGTAATTGGCCATAATATGATGCAAGTATTGAATCTTGGACAAAAACCTAAGGTCTAAAAGCATTGTCACATCAATACCCATCGAGCCATAAGCAAAATATCCACTATTTGAAAGAGGATTTAAAAAAATTAGATTTAAGACTTTTCTATGAGAAAAGCTTAAACTGCAGTGCTAGTCGGAATAGAAACACATTTTATAATGTTACTAATCTAGACACACCTAGATAACTGAGATCACACAGTCGATCTAATAGTAACACCAAAGACTAGCAAAAGGTAAGTGAAGATCAACTACTAAGAATGCTAAACACTTTGTTTCTTCACTCATTAATCTTCACAATATACTTGATCTGATATATATAAGACTTCCATAAGCTCATAGAATCAAGTACGATCTCATCTTGTTAGGTTTTTTCTTATTCTTATCTCAAAGAGTCCAGCATATCTTTTCTTCCAAGAGTCCAGTTGCACTAGCTTCCTTCTCTTTCTCAAACTCTTTAAGTTGAACTCATGTCATGGAAATATAACTGAACACGGGAACTAGGTTAAGATTAGTGAAGAAGGCAATATTACATAAAATTTTTGCAAAGTGCACAAATTCAAAACATATGTTGTTAAGTAAACTGCTGATGTAACAGTTGTACAAACATCGTGTACTTTCAATTGGGTTGTTATATATGGTGTATAAGAAAGAAGTGATGTGTGTGAGAATGAAGTGATGGATTTGATTTTTTTAAAGTTTATTTGATTTCTTTTAATGTTGTTTGATAGGTATAATGATGTTAGTATAATTGAAAAAGTAAAGAGAGGGAAATAGTAGGATGAAAAGAGAAGTATAAGTGTTAAGTGTGGGAAAAGTTGAGTTATTTTGTTTGTTTAAAACTTCATGCCAAAGTCCTAAAACAAAATTAACTTAGTTTGCAAATGTTTAGTAGTATACCAAACACCTTCAGGAGCTCAATTTGGGAATTTTCGCTTGGACAACACTATCTATAAAGACTGAACTATGCTTTCTACTTCTTTACTTTTTTTTTAATTTGTTTTTTTTAATCTTATCTCATTCATAATTAATTAATTATAAAATAATAAAATATAATAGCTATACCAACTTTATTTTTTTTTTTTTTGTATCCTCTATAAATAGAAACCACTCTTCACTATATTTCTACCATTTAAATTTCACTATTTTTCGCTCTTAAATTCAAAAAAGAAAAAAATTAAGTACAATTTGATTAATTTCAATGTTTGAACACTCTTGTAATATGCTAAAATGTTAAATAAGTAATAAAAAATAAAAAAAAAATTGACGACGGAGTAGTTGCCACGACCCATTAGAGGGCAGTATTTAAGAATCTAGTCATCAACTCGTGCATGATGTTTTGCACCATGACGGCGATGACGACCATAACCCATTGGAATATAGTCTTAGGCCCCACAAGCCCGGGACAAGTGAGAAAGAGTGACAACTATGATTTTTTTTCCTTTTTTCTTTTTAGGGAAAATTACACCTGCCTCGCTGGAAAATACACGTATTTCAAAAAAGTTCATGGTATTTGAACAATAACACATTAATCCCCACAATTCTTAAACAATTACGAATTGGTAATTGCATTCTGAAATGGCCAAACACATTCTTATATGCTAAATACAAATTTGACTCTAACTTACAATAAATTCAATATTTACCTCGAAAGTATATTTTATTTTCCAAATTGAGATGCATAAGTTGCACATGTCAATTTTCAAATTACTAACCGCTAAATTTCAACTTTTCCTATCCTTAAAATTACTTCATAAATATAGAAGCATTTTTAAAAGAAGAGAAAATGAAATGACAAATTTTATCTTTAAAAACTAAGAAAAAATTTGTAATTTTGTTAACATGACATGATGTTTATTTTCTTTAGGTTATGAGAAAGAAAAACACATTATTCGTTTGAGCATTTTTTTTTTTGTACTTTATCTTGGACGGATTAATTCATAAAGCCAGATAATTGAAAAACTTGAATCACTTATCGAGCATCTGTTTCGTAAACAAACTCTAATGCATTCAGTTAGTTATATTTTAGCCTTATGCACTTTTTGATACTGTACTTTATAACCCATCATGTACTCAAAGGAAAATGAAGTTATAAAATAATTGGTAGCTGATATTAAAAAATAGTTATTATTTTAGTTGTAAAATTAATAACCACAAAATTTTATTTTTAATATTAAAAAATTAAGAAATTATTGGCTATTCTTTTGTTTTACTGATAATTTACTTTATTTTAGTTTAAAAGATTAACCAATAATTGGTTAAACTCAAAAAGAGAATAATTATGTCTTTTTCTTAAAATAAACATTATTATCACTGTCCACATAACTTTTCTTTTAAAAATAGAAAAATTTAAAAATAGGAAACATAAAAATTGCGATGCTACACAATCTATAAGTTTCACTTACTACTAAAAAATTAATAATCATACACTTCGAAAATAATATTTTTAACAAAATATTAAAAAATAAATAATGTTTTAAAATAAAGGATTTAAATGAATTAATTAAGATGTGAGTTATACTTATGCAAAATAGGAAATTAAGACTATATTTGGGAGGTGAACTTAGAAAGTGAAAAATGGACCAATCTATTATTGTATAAGTTTCGGGGACTAATATGTAATAAGGCAATTTTGTAGGGAGTCCATATGAAATTTTCCCTTTTTTATGTGGCTAGTGTTAATAGTTGTGGACGTGACATATACTTTTGTGCCCATGAGTCCATGACCGTCGTTATATTAACCAATTTATATCATTAGAGAAAATTTTGTTTTACACTTAAACCTTTTGGCTTACTTTGAGTTTGCACTAAAACCTTTATTTTTTTTGTACTTTGCACCAAAACGTTTAAAAAAAATTCGCCGTAGCACAAAGGTTGTATGAAAATTTGCTCAATTTTACTCTTAATTGATGGTATTTATATTCCCCCTTCATTGTTCTGTATTTTTATTATTAATTTCTTCAACAGCATAGCACATGGATGACAATAATGAGATTGAAGTCTCCTTTGGGGTACATGCTTGCATTTGTACTTGTTTTCATGCTTTCTTTTTTAATCCTTACTCATGTATGATTGAGCTCAGTGATGTTCACAAGAAATAGTGGCATTGAACACAAGAAACGTCCACGGGCAACAATGTTCACATTGGTATCTTCTTGGACGTTTTTTATTGTTCAATGCCACTATTTATTGTGAACATCACTGAGATCAATCACACATGAGTAAGGATTGAAAAAGAATGCATGATAACAAAATGAAATGGGAATATAATACCATCAATTAAGAGTAAAATTGAGCAAATGTTCATACAACCTTTGTGTTACGGTAAAAGTTTTTGAAACGTTTTGATGCAAAGTGTAAAAAAAGAAAGGTTTTAGTGCAAACTCAAAGTGAGCCTAAATGTTTAAGTGTAAAACAAAATTTGCTCTTATTATTAACATTAGAAAAATTTTGGCTCAGACAACACTGGCCCCACATTAAGCGGTTGGGGTTTCAGGCTCTAGCAAGTTGTTTAGGCCCACAAGCAGGGACTGTCCCTAACAACTTGGCCTCTACAAATAGAGATCTTCGCTATTAACTAGTCCCATAGAAGTTGTCCACTTTTGTCATTTTGGATGTCCCGTTAGAGTTCTCCACCTTCATTTGCTATTTTAGAAACAATTATATAATTTTATATCCTCCACTACTCATAAAAAAGTAAGGGGTGTCGCCTGGACTAACTTCAGTCACCTATTTTGATTTATTAGATTAAAAATTTAACGTTTGAGATCAATAATCTGCTACCTTTCGCACTAAGTGTTGTCATGAGGTGTTGCTCTAACCGTCTATATCGCACTACACTATTTACATATATTAAAACAAAAAAATTATATATTAAACATACCCCTTCTAAAAAAATTAAATCTTTGAATGAAAATCTCAATGTTTTTTCACATATTAGGAATATGTGTTGTGGATATTTATTTGTAATTATAATTTTAATATATATAATTATAAATTATAAATGTATATGTAAATATGTGTTTAATTATTTTTTTATTATAAATTAGTGAAGAAGTTTATATTTCTAAATATGGGTGAATTACATATAGACCCCCTGCATTTTGCTCCAATTACAGATTCATACCCACTGTTTGAAAAATTACATATAAACCCAATTTCGAATTCCGGCGTTGACTCCGGCTCCAATGTGGCAATTATGGATGATGTGGATATGATTTGGACTGCCATGTCACTAGTTTTTGCCAAATCAGATGGGTTTGTATGTAATTTTTGCCAAATCAGATGGGTTTGTATGTAATTGATTTTAATATCAATTTACAAATTTGATCTCTATATTTATATACTTTACTAAATTGACCCACTCTTTTTTTGAAAGATTCAAATGTAAATTTTATTTTGCTAAATCAACCCAACCATTTTGCAACACACTCCTCCACAAATCTAATTCTTGAAACTCAAACTCAAAAACTTTTCAAAAAAACAAAAAAAAGCGTAAAAATCGATTCACCATTGGAGGCCACCAAAGCTCCGGTTGGGACTGAAAACAGCCCCAATCGGAGCACCAAACATGAATTTTCTATTATGACCAATATTTGGATTAGTAAATCCTTTATTCTATAATAAAGGCGAGATTGAATCTACGGCTACGTTATGGACTATAAGCTTGGTTCTTTTTGTTTTGTCTATGCTTTTATACTTGTCTATGCTTTTCTATTTTATACTTGTGTTCTCTTCTATTTCGATATTTCGAATACTGAGTCTCTCCTCTCCTTTATTATTTCGCCAAGAAAGAAATACTGTACCTAAATTCAAAAACTTAAGTAGGAAGTACATTGCTCGAATAAACCAAAAACGTCATCTACCATCGAGGCATGTCTTGTCCCATTCATGCTACCATTAATAATTTCTACTACAAAGTAAGGAATATGTGCGAAATACGAATTTATGTAAATCTATATGATAAATTATTAGGAGAGAGCATGTATTACTAGACTAGATTTTCCACTGAGCCTAACTTTTCTGTATATTTCACTACTTGTGAGGAATAGGAATAGTAAACTAACACGTAGCTTAGAGTAAGAGTTGAAGTTTAAAAGTATAAGTTTGGGATATTGCACCTAAAAGAAATGTGTTTCGCTTTCTCATGTCTATTGTAATGAAAAAGTTATATGCGGAGTCTTCTTTTTGATTTATTCCTTACATCTGATAGAAATCGTGAATCATAAAACGAGACAAATACACTTACAAACATACTAAAAACATAAATAAATTGATCGGTCTTTATATATGTACCAAGAAAAGAGGGTTAACAACAAAAAATGTACAATAATTTCAAAAAGCAAAACTCGATGATATTCATTAAAGAACTACGTACATAGCACTTTTTTGTTATTCTTTTATTAGAGAATTGATTAGAAGGATAAATTCTACGAATCGAGGAATAATAAAGTTTATTATAATTTTTTTGAATCTTTTTTTTATCTTTGAATGAAAATAGCTTAACCGTACAAAGCAATAATAAAAAAAAAAAGAAGAAGAATCAATTGAAAGGAGAGGAAGTTGAGAAATAATTGGGCACGGAGCAGCACAAGAACGTAAGCAAGAATTATTACTGGGGTAAAGGGGGATGTACCAACTTAAACCTTTCGTACTTTATGGCAGTATTGTGAAGGAATATTTCTAGTACTAGTTCCATAAGAGAATATAGGCAGCTCATTAATGTAAAAGTCTAAAACGAAGACTATTCCCAAGTGGTACTAGTTCCATAAGAGAGTATAGGCATCTCATTAATGTTATGTGTGTGACCCCTATGGTAGGGGATATGTTATGTGAAAGTCGGTCTATGTGCCACCACGCTTTGTATGGTCATAGTGTATATCTGATTCGAGCTAAATGTGAATTGTGATTATTGTGACATGTTCCATGCAAATGATACCCTCCTATCACTCGAACTTGAAGCATTGTTTGACATTGACAATATGTGCAACAATGAGGTAAGATGGGATGAAGAAGAGTGGTTAAAAAATGGGAGAAGAAGCCTTATTTAGAGGTAAAAAAACCCTAAAAAATGGATAGTAACGGCAACTTTTTTTTCAAAAAAAAAAAAAAAAAATTACATATAAACCCAGACAAAAACTATCCAATTACATGTAGTCCGCGCGTGTGTGTCAATCTCTAGTTACAACACTCATCAAATAGATATTCAAATCAATTACATATAAACCCAGCTTATTTAGCAAATATAATGACATGGCAGTCCATGTCATCATGAAGCGATAATGCCTCCGCCATGGTCCGGTAATTGTGCCTCCGGCGTTGACTAATGGATTTATATGTAATTAGATCTAACACTCATTTCATTTTTTGGAATCATTTGTAATTGTTCAAATAGCGGGTACTAATTTGTAAAGAGGCCATCTAGCAGGGGTGGGTTTTGTAATTATCTGTTCTAAATATAGTAACAAGTAACAGTTGAGGGCGATGGAGAGCAGTGGTTGAGGGCGATAGAGAGCACTAGACACGTGTCACGTGTTGACACCTCGACTGACAATAGTCAGGGCAACAACTTGACTGACGGTAGAAAATCTGAACCAACTACTAATAAAGTTACAAAGTAAACCCCACTTGTACTATATTGTGTTATAATATTACTCTCTTTAATTTATGTGCATGAACAGTAAACTGGACAACTTCTAAGGGACAAATGGAGTATATATTTAAGTATTTTATTAATTTCAACGTTTAAACACTCTTGTAATATGTTAAATATGTTAAACAAGTAATAAAAATTAAAAAAAAAAATTGACGGCCGAATAGTAATCACGACCCGTTGGAGGACAGATTTCCAGAATCTCATCATCAACCCGTCGCATGACGTTTTGCACCACGACAGTGACAACGTTTATGACCTATTGGGAAATAGTCTTAAGCCCACAAGCACAAGACAAGTGAGAAAGAATGACAACTATGATTGTTTTTTTAATGTGGTCAGTGTTATTAGTTGCAGCCCTGGCGGATCCTTTGTGCCCATGTTAATTTTTTCCAGTCGATAATAACCACGTCATGGGCATCTACATGGGCTTTCGCAAGTTAATTAGGCCCTTGATGTTTTGTCCGTGCCTACCACTGATCTCAACATAAGTTGGTTGGTCCGGTCAAAACTACAACAAATCGTAACCCAGTTGATCAAAATAATTTTGTGTTGCGCAGGCAACAATTCTGGATGGTTCGGGTCGAGCTGATAGGGACGGTCGCGTGCCTGTGGGGCTAAAATAACAAAAGAAACATATTTATCACTCTTTCTCACTTGTCCTAGACTCGTGGGCTTAATATTATTTCCCAATTGGTCATGGTCGTCGTGTTGCAAAACGGGGTCGACGATGAGATTCTTAAAATTGCCCTTTAATGGGTCGTGGTTACTATTCCGTCGTCAATTATTTTTTTATAACTCCCTCCGTCCCAATTTCATCTTCCCGCATTTCATTTTGGTCCGTCCCAACTTCATCTTCCCACATCTTAAATGAAAAACATCTTTTCTACTTTATACACTATCTCTCCTACTTTATTCACTATTTGTCATAGTTTATTCAATGTATTTCCTTCTTTATTACCATCTCACCTACTTTATTCAATTTTCTCTTAAATTTTGTGCTCGGACCCGCGAGAAGATGATACCGGAAGGGAGGGAGTATTACAAGAGTGTTTATTTCATCCAATCTTCACTCATTTCCCCACACCTCAACTTTCTTCCTTCTTAGACTCAAAATGATATTTTTAAGTGCGGTTTCACTAATTATTCTAAAAAAAATGATATTTCACTAATTTCAATTTCTAAATGCTCTTATAATATGTTTAATATATCAAAAAAACATATTGTCGATCATTTAGGGCACGACAAACTGCAGGACAGTTTCCAGGATTTTGCTTACAAGATCGGTCGTGCCCCAGTCATCCAATGATCCAACGACCCATTGCTAAAGGCCTTGGTTTATGGAAAGAAAACTGTGGAGATTCTTGGATAATTCATAGTAGAATTTTTGTAGTAAAGGGAGGAAGAAGTACAGTTTCACAGTGTGGCAATTGTGGTTATACAATCGGAATGAGCGTGGATTTGACAGGGTTACTGAGGACTAGTTATTGCTGAAAGGATGAAGGTGAATGTGTGGTTTTGGTTACAGAATAATGGTAAACAGATTGTACAACATGGAAGATTGAAAAGCGCATCCAAGTCCTTGCTTTGTTTGATCCTTATGTCCCTTAGCATGAGGCTTTTGAGATTCCATATTGTAATGGATTGGGTCGTTTATTTTGGTGACTGTCGGTTTAAAGGCGTGAGTTTGGTTGGGTGAGGCAAAAGTATTGTGCTGTTACTCCTAAATTTCATTTTCTCTGTACTTTAGATCACTCATTGTAGGAGTTCAATTTTTTGGTCTAAAATACCTCCTAACTCATCCTTTTTTTGGGTTTGGATTTACAAAATATTGCTGAGGTGATTTTGTTTTCCCTGACGGTAAGAAATCATCATTCACCACTCTTCGCTTATCCGGGATGGTCCGTATCCGCAATACTAGACGATGGAGTGGTTAGAATTCATTTCCATATAAGAACTATTGTCGAGCTTGTTTCATAATCATCTCTGTTGTGTGTGTTTAAGAGGCTTTGGTTTTTTTTTGGTTTTGATGGACATGCCTTATGTGTGCACTCATCCAGGGGCGTCTCACATATTTCAGGGGCCCCGTGCGACATTTTAAGAGAGGCCCCGAATAATAGTATAATATAAATAAAAAAAAGAAAATAAATTAAGTTGGGACACAATAGGTCTCGAACCTGGCCAAGACTTCTGCCACTACACCATAACATGTTTCATTAAACTTATGAACATAAATATGAAATATATATAGATGCCCCAAAATTTGGGGCCAGCCGGCCCTGCACTCATCGTAGTGTTCTTTTATAGTAAGATATTATATATGTAAAAAAAATAATAATAATATTTCGAACTTTCTTATATAAACCCTTTATGCATTGATGATAGAAGTATAGAATACATGTAGGAAGTAGTAGGTTTATCTGACGGTAGGGGTTCCCCACTAGTACACCATCTTCAAAATTTGACAAGTATCAACTTATTTAATTCTTTTTTTATTTTCTTATTTTTCTAACATTTTAACCTTAAACATATTTAGAGTGTAGTCATGTTTTTAAATTAATTTATCTAAAAATTTTGGAAGAAACATCAGACCCCGTCACAAAATTTCAGTTCCAAATGGAATCTTCAAAATCAAACTCCGTCAACCTAGAATTTTATTTTGAGGATGAAAGCTTCAATTACTCCAAAAAGTTGAACCATTTTCTGTTAAATATGAAAAAAAAAATTGAATGGCATCAACATCAAGCGGACATCAGGAGTCAATTTATTTTACTCATTCAATTTTAATCTGGTGCATACATGTTCAACTTTTTAATTTAAGATGTAAGATCTGAGTCAAGTTAGATACGATTTTCTCCCTTTTATTTATTATATTTTTGCAATTATCTAAATTATTTTATTATATGAAAATACGTGTTAAACTGTAATTTTGTGACGGGATTTGATGTTTCTTCCAAATTTTTCAGATAAATTAATTTTAAAACATGACTAGACTCTAACTATAGTTAAGGTTAAAATGTTAGAAAAATAAAAAAAAAAATAGAAATTAAGAGAATTAGATGAGTTGACACTTGATTAAATTTTGGTTTAGGTGGACTAGTGGGAAACCCCTAACATCAAAGAAACCGAAGTAGTAATACTTATGGTCTATTTTCCTGGTATATATTTTTGTTAATGGAGTTGTTGATACGAAAATATGTCCAATCTGTCATAGGAGCCCTTGGAACGAATTCTAAGGCGTCATAAGTCATCTAATGGATCCGAGGCACATTGGTCCGAGCCAACGGTCCGATCCGGGCAGACTCACCATGGTCCGACCTACCTTAGAAGAGAGGAACAAAGGATCTGAAGCTTACTAGGTCCGACCCAAGGATCTCCGGTCCAACCCACTTGGGTCCGAGCCTCTAGAAAAGGAGACATAGCCTATGAGCGATCTTGTCTCCTTCCCAAGGCCTCCGATACGGACAATCACTCGGATCCAGCATGACAATCTCACAGGCAACCAAGCAGACATGCACTAGAGAGTAGAGGGTCCGAACATCTAGGTCCGATTCGGAAAAGTTGGGCAGACTTGGACTTCCTCATTTAACAACCCAATACGGTCCGGACCAGGCGTCCGGACCAACCTCTCCGAACCTCGGACCTCGGCAGACTATGTCACAGCATCCAAAACTCTACCAATAATGACTAAACTACCCCTAAAAGCCCAAAACGGCATGGTCTAAGTATCATTATTGGGCCATGGGCCTAAATATGCCTTGGTGGCTCAACCAGAGCCTTACACTTGGCGCGATCTTAGGGAAGCCTTCCACTTTGAGGAAATCCTATAAATAGGGCACACATCCCCATACAAGAGGTAAGCCATCTTACGAACCTAATCCCGAGCATTATACAGAGTAGATCTTCAATCACTCTTGAGTAAAGTCTCCAGCCGGTTTGACACTTAGCAAACCAGGTCCTAACCCCTCCCCCCCCCCCCCCCCCCCACTCAAGTCACTTGTGCAGGTTCTTATCAAGCTCGAGGTTGCAGGTTCTCACGCATTGGCTCTTACACTATACGGAGCTCCTTACTTTGGCCCTTACCCGTGAAGTTGAATAATCTCTAAGTAGTTGGGGGACTTTACCCTCAACATTTTGGAACCGTCTGTGTGAATCCTTTACGAAAAGTCCCGTTCTCTTCAGTAATGGCAAAAACGAGAAGCTCCGTAAAAACCAACGCCACTGCAATTGGCACACCTGCTCCAAGGCAAAGAGGTAGACCACCCGCTAGGAGAAGCAGGGTGGCAGGAGCTCCTCCAAGAGATACAATGGATTGTCAAAGTGATGGCCATACTGCTAGTCTCTCTTCTGAGGAGGAAAGAACCACTGATCCACCTATAAGAACCCAAGCGCTGGGGGGTAGAAGGACAAGTTTCTCCGTCAGGAACACATGGCCCTCCTCCAGGAAGAAACTTTACCCTTGCAAATGGGCAGATCATTCGTCCTAGCGAATTCGTGATGAATGAGAATCAGTTTGGCCTCTTACTCACCAATATTCAAGGATGCTTTAGATCAAACAACCTCCAGCCTCCTCAACCCACTCCTCCTTTGACAATTCCAAGAGAAGCTGAACCTGCATAGTCAAGGAGTGAGCACCGTACCGTCCAACAACAGCTGGGGAACAAGCTCAACCGGAAGATCTGAGAAACCTTCTCAACAGAAGGGCCGCTACTTCTCACGAACAACGAGGAAGAAGTCCAGTAGCGCCACGAGTAGATGTAGTTGGAACTAGTTGGCGAGGAGCACAACAACAGGCACCAAGAGATCATGTGGCGGAAAGCATCTCGATAGTTCCACTCGATGATCTTCCTCCAGATGTAGCCATCAACCCCAGGACCGGTGAGAAGCTAACAGCCGAGCAAATTTACCTCCAACAAAAGGCCATGGAAACGCAAATTGCCACCCTGAGCAAGATGGTGAAGGCACATGAGAAGGTGACTATCAAAACTCCCAACCCTCTGTGCGACGAGATCAGGAAAGAAAGGAAGCGCCCTGACTCCATTATTCCAAACCTTGAGCACTATTTTGGAGACACTTGTCCTGTGGGGCACCTTACTAGGTATGAAAGTATGGAAACCAATGGCCTGAATGACAACATGAAAGCTCTCAATTTCTCCACGACACTCTTTGGGGAAGCGATGGATTGGTGGACCTCACTGCCTAATGGTCCCATCAAATCTTATACGGATATCGCTTCCCTTTTCCTGAAGAGATTTGAGAAAGCAAATAAAAGAAAGAGTTCAGTCGAGTACCTGGCGAGGATAATCCAGAAGGAGCATGAGGACCTTAGAACCTTTCTCGATTGTTTCAACGCCGAGGTGCGCCACGTAGAACCTCACAGCATCAAATAACGGGTCCGACACCTATATGCCAACACTTACAATGATGATCTCCGAAGAAAGATTTCCAACGAGGAAATCACCACTGAAAAGTACTTGGAAGATATCTGCGAAGGAGTCTTGTATGGAGAAGAGTACCGACGAAATGTCCCGATAAGAGCAGGAATAAAAAAGGGGAAAGAGCAAGTACGACAAGAACCTCCTCCTCGTCAAGGAAAGTTCGAACAAAAAAGGGAACTTAGAGAGAAGAGGGAATTATGCAGAGAAAGAACTCCACCAAGGATATATGCCGAGTATACTCACCTCAACAGACCAAGATCTGACATCTTGGCTTCTATCGTTGAGAAGGACCTGGATATACAATGGCCAAAACCTGCGAGGAGCAACAAGAAGAACAAATCTTCCAAGGACTACTGTAGGTTCCATAAGCAAAAAGGTCACTCAACTGAGGATTGTGTCCAGTTGAAGACAGAAATAGAAAGATTGGTAAGAAGCGGGAAGTTGAAAGAAACCATATATGAAGAGGAACCTTCCAGACATCGGAAGAATGAACAAAGAAGGGAGGAGCGTGGTTCAGAACCTCCGACAAGGTCTTTACCACCACCTCCAGCAGAGATCCCACCTCAGCATGTCCGAAGATACCAGGAATACCACGATGATATGGAGATGGAAAACCTCCCCTATAGCGGAGTTATCAATGCCATTGCGGGAGGACCAACTGGGGTAGATAGTCGAAATGCAAGGGAAAGGACCGCGCAGCACTTGAGAAACAACGATAGAGCTTATGCTCCTTCATCCCTGAAGGGCACAAACGCCATCACCTTTGACGACAGCGAAATCCCCCCACCATCGTCTGGTGGAGGAGATCTCAAGGACCCCGACGTTCCTTTAGTTGTTTCTCTGGTAATTGTCACTTACAAGGTCAACAAAGTACTGGTCGACACAAGAAGTTCTTCCAATGTCATATCCAAAAGGACCGTGGAGCAAATGCACTTGGGACAAATACAGTATGGACGAGTGTATACTTCTCTGGTGGGTTTTGGAGGATCTGTAGTACGTCCCATTGGAAGTATACCACTACAAGTCTCGATGGGCACCTTTCCGACAAGGGTGACTAAGACAATCCTCTTCGTGGTAGTCGATAGCACCTTCGACTATAACGTGATCTTGGGCCGCCCGGGACTTAACCAATTCAGGGCAATCGCTTCTCCCCTGCACAACAGGGTAAAGTTCACAACCCCGAATGGCGTGGGTGAGGAAATGGGCAACGTTATAGAAGCCTGGGAATGCTACATAATGTCAACCAGAGGGGCCACAGTACCCGTTCTTTCGGTTACTAAGAGTCCCAGAAGCCACTCTCCCGTGACTCTAACTCCACCAAAGGAAGAAATTGGTATTGGGTAGCTCAGAGAAAAGTTCCCCAAAACGGCTTGAATAGAACCTCATGAAGCCTTGAAAGAAGTTCAGTTGATTGAAGGAGACTTGGAAAAGACAACTCGGATTGGAACGGAGATGAGCACGGAAGTAGAGATGAAGATCATCACGTGCCTTCGAGACAATCAGGATATCTTTGCTTGGAGCACAGATGATCTTAAGGGGATAGACCCGAGGATCGCAGTTCACCGTCTGAACATGGATCCAACGGTAAAACACATCCGGCAAAAGAGGAAAGACTTTGGGCCTATTGAGGATGCTATCATAGCTGGAGAGGTGGACAAGTTGATGAAAGCAGGGCATATCGAAGAAGTCAGATACTCCGATTGGGTCTGTAACGTGGTCCTCGTCGAAAAAGCTCCGGGAAAGTGGAGAATGTGCAATGACTTCACTAGACTCAACAAATTTTGTCCAAAAGATCCTTATCCATTACCACGCATAGACTAGCTGGTTGATTGCACTGCGGGATGTGCGCTCCTAAGCTTCATGGACGCATATCAAGGCTTCTACCAAATCAGGATGGCTCAGGAAGACATCAAGAAGACAACCTTCTTTGCGGCAAGAGGGGTCTACTGTTTCAAGGTCATGCCATTTGGCCTCAAGAACGCTGGGGCTACATACCAACGACTGGTAAATAAGATGTCCAAAGAAGAGTTGGGTAAAACCATGGAAGTCTATGTGGATGACATGCTTGTAAAAAGCAAGACTGGAGAGGAGCACATCGAACATCTTAACAATTGTTTTTCCATCCTTCAGAAATACGGAATGAAGTTGAACCCTGAAAAGTGTACATTCGGAGTAAAGGGAGGAAAGTTCCTTGGCTACATGGTCACAGAGAGAGGCATCAGTGCTAACCCGGAGAAAATAAAGGCGATCCTAGACCTATCACAGCCAAAGACTATCAATGAAGTTCAGATGCTTTTGGGAAAGGTGATGGCATTAAGCCGTTTCATCTCAAAATCCGCCGAGAAAAACTTGCCCTTCTTCAGGATTCTAAGGAAAGGAAGTAAGTTTGAGTGGACAAAGGAGTGTGAAGAGGCCCTGGATAACTTGAAAGAGTACCTCCTCTCACCACCCCTCTTGTCTAAACCAGTAGAGGCCGAACCTCTCTACCTTTATCTGGCCACTACTGACGAAGCAATGAGTTCTGTACTGGTGCGAATACAAGGCAAAGAGCATTTACCAATCTACTATCTGAGCAAAGCCCTCGTAGGCTCTGAGGCCAGATATGTCAAGATTGAGAAGCTCGCATTCGCACTGGTTTACACTGCACGGCGACTAAAGCCCTACTTCAAGTCTCATCGGATTGTGTTCTTCACTAATGAGCCGCTCAAACATGTCCTAGGTAAACCAGATCAGTCAGGACGCCTGTCCAAATGGGCTATTGAGTTAAGTGAATACGATATCGGGTATCAAGCTCCATCTGCCAAATAAGCACAAGTTCTGGCCGACTTCCTGGTGGATTATCCAGAGAAAGCAGAAGGAGAGACCAAAAGTTCGCAAGAGAATGCGTATCATGTCATGATTGCCCAAGTCAAAGATTCAAAGGGGAAAGAAGAGGCAGAAGAGAACAGGACTAAAGAGACACATGGGGATAGTTTCCAGCTTTTAACTAAGTATCCGCAACCCATGGATGATTCATTAAGGGTGAGGCACATGTTTATCTTAGAAGAAGCACCCAACACCTCAACCCCTGCATCTTTCGACAAGAAGCAGGAGAAGGAGAAAGTGCCCACTACCACTGCGGAAGGCAAAGTGAGAAACAAGGATTGTTGGACGTTACAAGTGGATGGATCGTCTACTGGACGGTTGGGAGGAATAGGAATCTTTCTTGAAAGTCCTGAGGGAGCCAAGCTGAGTACGCCATCACCCTCAATTTCAAGGTGACAAACAACGAGGCTGAGTATGAGGCGCTCATCACCGGCTTAAGTATGGCGAGAGCTCTTAAGGTGAAAAGAATCAAGGCCTACTCAAATTCACAACTCGTGCAATCCCAGTTCTCCGGGTCCTTTACCACTAAAGGACCTAATATGATCAAGTACTTGGAACTTCTCAAGAAATAAGTTGAGCACTTTGAGGAATTCACTCTTGACCAATTCCACGGAGAATGGAACGAAAAAGCCGACGCCCTCTCAAAGTACGCCTTGACCTTAGGAGCTCTGGACACGAGAAGTGTCATCTTAATGACCCGCACGGACTCCTCCTTGGCAAACTCCAATGAACAGGTGTTCCTCTTGAGCACAGAAAGAAACTGGATGACTGACATATTCCGTTACCTCAAAGATGGCACTCTACCTTTGGATCCTAAAGAAGCAAGAAAGATCCTATGCCGAGCCAACAGATACTTTATCCTAGAAGAGGATCTTTACAAAAAATCCTTCACCGGCACCCACATGAGATGCCTGGATCCCCAAGAATCAAAAACCGTGATGGAAGAAATCCATGCTGGAAGTTGTGGAAGTCATTCTGGAGGAAGAACCTTGGCGCAAAAGATCATAAGACAAGGATACTATTGACTCTTGTTGGCCGATCTTGCCAACTTCGTGCTGTGAAGGCGCCAATATTATTCAACATACCACACCGACCAACCCTATGATTCCGTCAATCATAGCATGCCCATTTGATCAATGGGGCATAGACATAGTTGGTCCCTTCCCACGCGGAACCCATCAGAAGAAGTTCTTGATCGTGGCAGTGGAATACTTCACTAAGTGGGTTGAGGCGGAGGCAGTATCGACCATCACGGAAAGCAGGGTGCGGACGTTCATCTGGAAGAACATCATCTGCCGTTTCTGACATCCACGAATCCTAGTGTCCGATAATGGGGCTCAGTTCTCCGGGGCAAGACTGAAGGAGTGGCTTCAATCCTTCAAAATAGAACAACGCTTCACTTCCGTTGGCCACCCCCAAGCTAATGGACAAGTAGAAGCCACCAACAAGACCATCGTCAAAATTTTGGAGAAAAGATTGAGAACCTCCCAAGACAGTTGGGTAGATGATCTCGACGCAGCCCTTTGGGCACATAGGATGACGGCTCGGACTGCTACACAGGAGACGCCCTTTTCCCTTGTCTACGGATCTGAGGCGGTCATTCCTTCGGAAATAGCGGTGGCTACCCAGAGAATCCAGCAGTACGACCCAGCTAATAATGAAGTAGGAAGGATCTACGACCTTGAGCTCCTCGAATGCAAAGGAAATAAAGCACTAGCCAACGTCCTTTGATACCAAGCTATGACTGCTCGAGCCTACAACAAGCGTGTCTTCCCCAAAGATATACAAGTTGGAGACTTAGTCCTCAGAAGAGCCGATATATTGAGCAACGTGGGGAAACTCAAGCCCAAATGGAAAGGACCATACAAAGTTCTTTGGGCGAGTCAATGGAAGCTTTGAGCTAGAAGACGACCAAGGGCTAACCTTGAAGAGAACTTGGAATGCCAAGAACCTCCAAAAGTTCTACACTTAGGAAAGGAGCGTGGCAATGGCTGCCACCTTTTGCCGACCTATTTTTGTGTTTATGAAAAGGCCCCGAAGCCCCCAAGTTTTAATTCGATTTCCGTCAAGTAAATTCAACTTTGATATCATAAAACGTTTTCAGGGTCGAGTCCTTCGGACCTCATAGCCCGACTGAATCACAAGGGAAGTCATTTAGCTGCTCGTTTCGGGTCTAAGTTGCACACCGATCCGAGCGAGCTCAACACAATAAAACATAAAGACAACGATAACAAAAACAAGCACGTTTTATTCGAACAAAGTGAGGACCGAGTTACAAAGTAAGGGTCCGAAGCGCCCTGATCAAGCTTACAAAGACAAGCACCTATTCTAGTCCTTTCCTACTCTTCCAAAAAGCTCCATCTTTAAACTTGGCTTGCCGGACCGAGCCAAGTTCGGACATAATTGACTCTACACCTGTGGACACTCTGAATGAGGAAAAACTTTTTCACCTTCCCAACAAAACAAATTCAGCTCCCTGAGACGTATTGGTGTCACCGTCACAACTCGGATTGCTTACTATCAAAGATTTTGGAGTCCCCTTCGGACAACCTAGTAGCTGGGAACAACCGACCAGGATAATTGAGGTCATTCAAGACATCCAGACAGAATGCTTCATGACTTCCGTACGAAAGAGACAGTTCTGAAGCAAGCAAGCATCACCACGACAATCCGGATCGTCTCCTACCAGGTACTACAATAAATCCTTGTTCAATTACTAAAGTATTTGGAAGGCGACCACCCGAATAGTCGGAATGATCCAAGTCACTCCGGAAGCCCCCACTGACCCGACTCCCAACAAGACCGGCATTGTCAGGAACTCCTTTCCAGAATTGCAAGTAGCTTCCTCGAGCCTTCAATTCTGGAACAAAGTTACCAACAAAACTGAACTGCTCGTACACGGAACCTTAGGGGCAAGCCAAACAACTTACTGGAAAGGATACTCCCAGAGACCCGTCTATCCGAAAGACGAAGAACTCAACATAACAGCTTTGATAGAAAGCCTTCCAACATCTCGGGCGGATCTCACCGGACCTCAAAATCTTTGGAAGGGTTTCTACCAAACCAATTATGCTGAGTTGTCGCCCCCCGGGCACAAACCCGAAGTGGAACGACTCGGACATGCTAGAAACTCCGAAACTGATATGAGGTAATCCCCCGACCCATCAAGCTAGTCTACCCCCTGGGGCTTAAGCTGTGGCTATCAATCACAGCCCCGGAGAAAGGAGATTAGCCCGGCAATCCGGGGAAGAGACTATCGAGCAATTAAAAGGTAGTGGAAAAAACGTTGAACTGCACTCGCTTCATTGGTACGGACTACAGCCCCAAGGGTCCGAAGGAACGTATATCCGAGTAACTTAACTTCATCATCCTCTGCCTGATCCGACCCATGGAGATTTCCGAAACAACGGAAAACCTCTCGAGAAAAGATCACGCACAAGGACGATGGTGTAAACCCACTCGTCAGCCATTCAGACCCGGGATCCGAATCACCAATTACTATAAAAGGAAGAAATGGTCTTACGAAAAGCCGTACAACCCAAGGGTATATATAGAAATGAAGGACCAATCAGTAGTTGCCACGTGGCCTGACGCTTGGGCTGGAACTGGGCCTACGCTTGGGCAGCTATTGGCCCAATCCAAAAATTCACACCGTCGGCCATCTTGAGTAAAATACTCGTTCGGATGTGTCAGCTCGAGGCCGCCATGATGACCTCCGTATTGACTACGACCCGCATCGAGTCACCCCAACTTTTCTACTGATTCTCTCTTTTCGACTTCTCACAAGACAACTTGATTCGGAACGGCACACCGAGTCAACATCCGAATTAATCCTACTTGTGACAACATTGGGAAATCCACTTTTCTCTCTCGGTATGATTCGAAGACATGGCTCCGAACCATTCCTGTTTAAGGCAATTAACGCTTGGAGTTATGATTCGGATGGACTCCATGTCCGACCGACCCGCGAGCCAGCAAAGGAATAATTTACTTGAAGTAACTAACGCCCGGAAAATTTGGGCCTCGTGAGTTCGGACCCATTATCCGAACAAACCACACTAACAAAAATTTCGATTCTTGATCGATTATACGAGATTCGGTCTTGTAAGCATACATTCGGAAGGGCAATAACACAAGTAGCAAGTCAAATATATAGATAGAGCGAGTTTTACAAAACAATGACCAAGGAGGAGATAACATTGTCTAAAGGCCCGAAGGATCACAATTAAAAGAGATCCGGGGCATACCCCGTCTTCACTCTCTCCGCCGCTCAGATGAACCAGGCTGAGATCGGGAGGGGCCTCCGACATCCCCCTCCGGAGGTGCTTGATTTCGTTCTCTGGCTTCCTGGGCCAACCTCCTTTCTCTTCGAGCATGTACCTCCTTCAGAAAGGCAGGACATTGTTGCATCAAGTTCAAATCCCGATCGAAGCCTCGAACAGGCCCGGGCAGGGTCAACCAGTCTCGATTATGCTCCAAGTGATCTTCCAAAGGAACGAAGAAACTAGACATCAGCACCCGAGGTACAAACTGTGGGAGATACGGACCGCCGTGGTTGTACTTTTTACCTTCTATCTCGCCATAAACCAGCTCCACAAACTCGCATTTGAGCAAGTCGTCATCCGAGACGCCCTCTGGAGAGAAGGACGAACCATCACCCTCTTTGAAAGCAGAAACGCCCTCAGCCTCCACATCACAGTCGCTCGGAAATCCAACCTTTCCTCCGGAACTGGCCCACAGCCGCATCGAACCCATCCTGCCGAGCCTCATCATACTTGGACTCGAGCAAGAACTTGCAGGAATCCGAACCCAGGAAATCCTGAGCAGCCCTTGTCCGAGCCCCTAGCAGCTCACTCAACATCAAATCCTTGAAAGTCCGGGAGACGCCAACGAACTCATCCAAGCTATCTTGGTGAACTTTCAAGTCATTCTCCAGTGATAGGATGGCACTTTCATTTTGGCCGTCTCCGACTCGGCCTCCTTCTTGGCAGCTATGGCCTTCTTCAGATGCTCGGACACACTGTTCAATCGAGACGTCTCAACCGCCCATGCGGCCTCAGCCTTAGCCAGATCCTCCTCTAGTGTGGCCCTCCGACCCGCCACCAAGGAGCAACCAACATTAGAGAAGTTAGATACCTCCGAACCACAGAAAGTTGATACAACACATCGAAAATTTAACGAACTCACCTTACGCTGAGCAATGGTCAACTCTGCGATTCGCTCCAGCTCCGAGACAGCAGCTAGTCGAGCAACCTCAGCATCCATCTCCAGCTCGGGCGCGTCACTCATCTTACCCTTGCCCTTCTTGGCCGGAGGGATCGGACCTTCGGACGAACGCTTTTGCCCGACTGCAGTGCTCGAGCCACTGGCAGGAGGATCACGAGACACATATCTCGGAGGCTTCTTTGAGCCCTTCGAACCAACTACCTTGCCCTTGTCCGGCGTAGGTATCGTCTGGGCTTCCTCGTCCGCAGCGGCCCTCTGAGTCTCCTCCATACGAAAAGCAGCAGCGTTCCTGGGCTCATCCATTGGCAACACGGTGGAAGTTTTGATAATTTGGGTCCGAGAACCCTCTTCCATCTCTTTTCGCTGAGAAGCATTCTGCTTCCGCTTCAGCTCGCGCATGGTCGACATGATATACTCGAACCAAAAACCTGCACATCCGAATGACAATAAGATGCAAGTTAACATGAATTTACAATTACTAACTATAAACCAGGCAAGTGAACAACCGACTCGGATGACCAACCCCGTGCAGAAGAAGAGAACACTTACCTAAATCCTCCTTGTTATCGCAAAAACTTGGCTCCGATAAACCGGCCAGGTACGGAAGTGGTTGACATATTAATCCTCGGAAGAAGTACTTCTCCGGATCTTGATTCCGATGGAGAGCCTGCATCCACAACGGGACATTCCGAGCCGGCGGCTTCCAGTCCGGCAGTTTGCCTCGGAAGAACTTCATCTCAAAATGCCATTTCGGCCTATCCGCTTCGGATTGCCCTTGTTTCAGAGCCGGCCGGACGAAAAAATATCTCTTCCACCAATGAATCCACAACGAGGAAAGAGGGTCGACAAAAAATGTGTATGCTTGACGATATACGAACGTATAAAACAACGTGTTCCTATTACTTACACTAATATTGAACAACTTTCGGAAATTATCAAATGTGACCGGGATGCCCTTATATTTACACAAGACCCCGAAGCACATCAGGTTTCCGAGCGAATTGGGGATTATCTGATGCGGACTTAATCCCATGCTTCTCAAGATCTCCAGGAACTCGGACGACACAGGTAGCCTCCACCCACAATGCAGGCTTATTTCGTGGACGCACATGTATCCCGGAGGTGGATTGTAGAACGCATGTGACTCGTCCGGAATGAGAATTTCCACACACTCCGGAATCTCGTACTTCCTCCGAAGCTCCTCCACCTCCTCGACCCGAATAATCGACGGACAGGTGGGCAAACTAGCATCCTCATTCAATTCCCCTCCGGATCAGGGTGAGTAACTTCCTCCCTTGACCGAGGAAACTTCACTTGGAACACGTCCTCGCCCCTCCTAAGCCCCTCGGGCAATTCCTCTTCGGTCATCCGGTGACTCGGACCTGCTTCACCAGCAGATGCCCTCCGAAAAACATGAGCGGACAACACTCCTTCCTCTTCCTCTCCTTCGGAACCAACATTTTCAGCCCGGATAACCTCTTCCGCCCTATCATCCTCGGACGAAGAAGCCAACTCTACCACCGTCCGAAGAGGCACAACCACCTGCACCCGATCCTCTTCACCTTCTTCGAACATACGGAACTCGATTAGGGCTACTCCTAAAATTATAACCGAGGTTGCGAATTAGGGATCGGATCTCTACCGGAAGTTCGGACTCCTTTTCAGCACGACCCGGACGACAAGCTCCTATAGTCCATGAGCTTGTCTCTTGAGCCGCATCAACACCCTGCACATTAGACACTCACAGGTAATCCCGATGCTTCGGAGACCCTGAACCCGGAACAACTAACCGAAGTAAGGAACTTACCTCGGGCTCTTCCTGGCTCGGACGAGGTGATTGTTCCAGCTCTACTACCTCCTCGTCACCAACAATTTCAATCTCCTCGGAACTGTCGGATAGAGACAATGCATCGGAGTTATATCCCTTAGCCTCGGATCGGTTCTGACTAGCAGTCTCGAACATCCTAGGGAAAGGAGAAACAAATTTCGTAAGCTTTAAGATGGTAGTCCGAGAGGCCGTTTATGTATATTAACATTTTCAAACTCGCGGGCAAAAAAGTGAATCTACCGGACGAAGTTAGTTCGGAGTCAGTAAGATGTTCACTCGGTGTTATTCAACATAACCGACACATTGGTTATTACTAACTAGCCTACACATCATAGACATACATCCGAACAGTTTGAAGGCAAAAGACAACAAAGGATATTGAATCATGGAACGAAAGAAGCAAACTTACTTGAATTCGGATGATTGGATGGAAGGAAGTTGACCTCGTACGGAACCACGCGCTTCGAACCACTTGTTGCTTGCTTCGGTCTCATGACAATTGCTTCGGATGCACTCAAAATGCAAAAATTCTCTCTAGAAGTGAGGAAATGAGGACGTACCAACCCCTATTTATAGAGGGTCATATCTAGAACTCCAACCGTCGCGATTTTTCGGAGTTAAATCTCAATCGTAGATCAAAAATCATCCAACGGCGTAGTACAACTATACCAAGTGAAATGACGAATTGGTACGAAAAACTTACCTCGCGTTAACAGACGCATACAACAACTTCTCCACTTTCGGGCGGAAGACAACACTTGGGCCTCGGATGATTCCCCATCGGACGCCTCGGGATTTTTCCAGACAAACATCACTTGCCCACACTTGGAATCTCGTGCACTCGGACGTTGTCCTTCGGACCATCTCTTAACAACAGAGTTTGGTTCGGATAGGACGATCACTTACGGTTTACCCTGAAACCTATCAACAGGTACAATGCCGATGTTCGGGGCCTACACTTGGTCTCGCTTACAAATACCCTTTTTTCTTTCTTAACTTTGTTGCACTTCGGCCCCTGTCCCTCGGACAACAACAAAGATTAAAAAGAAAAAGGGGGGGGGGGAGAGAGACTAAGTTAACGGCCACACAAAGCACGGATTACACCTTTTTTCTGCTTACAAGAGGCGGATTGGACCGAAGAACGACCCTTCCTCAACAGTCTCAACCAATAAGTTACACAACTATCTTCTACTAAGATACTTGGAAACTAGGGGGACATATGTTGATACAAAAATATGTCCAATCCGTCATAGGAGCCCTTGGAACGAATTCTAAGGCGTCATAAGTCATCTAATGGATCCGAGGCACATTGGTCCGAGCCAACGGTCCGATCCGGGCAGACTCACCATGGTCCGACCTACCTTGGAAGAGAGGAACAAAGGATCTGAAGCTTACTAGGTCCGACCCAAGGATCTTTGGTCCGACCCACCTGGGTCCGAGCCTCTAGAAAAGGAGACATAGCTTATGAACAGTACTATCTCCTTCCCAAGGCCTCTGATACGGACAATCACTCGGATCCAGCAAGACAATCTCACAGGCAACCAAGCAGACAGGCACTACAGAGTAGAGGGTCCGAACATCTAGGTCCGATTCGGAAGAGTTGGGCAGACTTGGACTTCCTCATTTAACAACCCAATACGGTCCGGACCAACCTCTCCGAACCTCGGACCTCGACAGACTATGTCACACCCTCCAAAACTCTACCAATAATGACTAAACTACCCCTAAAAGCCCAAAACGGCATGGGCTAAGTATCATTATTGGGCCATGGGCCTAAATATGCCTTGGTGGCTCAACCAGAGCCTTATACTTGGCGTGATCTTAGGGAAGCCTTCCACTTTGAGGAAATCCTATAAATAGGGCACACATCCCCATACAAGAGGTAAGCCATCTTACAAACCTAATCCCGAGCATTATACAGAGTAGATCTTCAATCACTCTTGAGTAAAGTCTCCAGCCGGTTTAACACTTAGCAAACCGGGTCCTAACCCCCTCCCCCACTCAAGTCACTTGTGCAGGTTCTTATCAAGCTCAAGGTTGCAGGTTCTCACGCATTGGCTCTTACACTATACGGAGCTCCTTACTTTGGCCCTTACCCGTGAAGTTGGATAATCTCTAAGTAGTTGGGGGACTTTACCCTCCACAGGAGTATTTAGTAATCTATGCGCTAGAAAATTGTTTAATTTAATGCAATACGGATTAGTAAAAAGTTGAAAAGATGGTACTAGTGAAATTAGTTTTGCCATAATGTACTACACGTTTATACCACTTTGCAAATCCATTTAAGAGATGTAAGAATCTAAATCTCTCATTAACAATGATATTGTAACGGCCCGATCAATAATCGATCGAGCCCCGACCCTTTTGGACCGGCGCGGTTACTCATGGACGGCTCTCCGGGTGATATGCTGGTCCCACTGTACCAAGACATGTTCTTTCCCGCACACTTTGTCCTTACCCGTGCACGAACCGGGAGACTTCCCAGTTGGTCACCTTATGGATGGATTTCCGAAAAAAAAAGGTGCACCTTGTGCTGTCTGGATGATATGTTGGCCCCACCGTACCAACACATGTTCTTTCCCGCGCACTTTATCCTTACTCGTGCGCAAACCGGGTGACTTTCCAGTTGGTCACCTATCTTAAGATTGCTACAGAGCAAGAACGCTTAACTCTGTAGTTCTTATAGATGAATTCCCGAAAAGAAAGGTGCACCTTGTTGTTATGAGTAGCGTTCTCGATCCCTTTAATTAAGCTTTTTGAACTTGATTTGAAACTTTCGCACGTTACAGATCTAGTTGTTGAATTTATAAGAGATATATATATATATATATATATATATATATAGGAGTATTATGTTAAATCAAAATGAGAATGATTCTTTACATCGACTAGCTACTGCGGATTTGAGTATATGGATTAATTATGAGGTTAATGAAATATATGGATAGATGGAACATAGCAGCGCCAAATGCGTCAAGGCAATCGATTGCATTCCCAAAACTGCATGGCCTACTTGAAATGCATTTTGATGCGATCCGCACAGAGTTTGAGAGATCTCTTACGATTAAGCCTCATTCCACAACAAGTCACATCTTCCGTAGGCTAGGAGGTGTGGTTTCACATCTTGCCATTGAAAAAATGGTGAAAGAAATGGACGATGTTAATCCCAGTGATTGCGATCACACATTGCGCACAAGTTTTGGACTAATGTGCGCATGTCAATTGGCCGTCAAGTTGAGAAACAGGAGGACCTTCCACCCGGTTCACGATCTAAACGTGTTCTGGAGAACTCTTCACATGGGGGAACCACCTGAAACTAGGCAGCAGAGTGTACGGGACTAGTTTATTGACTGGGCGAGGGACCGCAGCGAGACTGCCATGGAGGAGGAAATGAGATCGTATTTTGACGATTCGAGTGCGTCACAATCATTCTTGGAGGAGCCAATCGTAAACCAACGAAGAGGTAGGCGACCTAGAGCAACAGGGAGTAGGATCCCATCAGCTTGGGAGCACCAACACGCGAATCAATCACGACGGAATTCCACCCCAAGCAATGCAGGTTCAGGTTCGCAAGCAAGTACTGGTAGATCATTTAAATACCAGTGTCAAATGCCGCAACAAACTGTACACTTCATTAGAGGTTGGACTAATGTCGTCTCCGATGGAAACTGCGGTTTTAGGGTCATAGCACAACTCCAATACCAGTCACAAGACCGGTGGCCAGACGTCAGGCAGGAACTTATGGAGGAGTTGAACAACCACATGGAGCTTTACGTCGCAGAAATGGGGCAACAAAGGGTGACGGAAATAACTAGTCGTTTGAACTGGTTTGCAGGCCCATGTAACAACCCATGGTGGTATACACTCCCGGATATGGGCTTTCTTACAGCTACAACGTACCAACGGGTCTTGAGCTGCTATGCAAAGACTGGGAGTCTTACATATTTTTCATTGGAGTGTCGTTCACAGATGGACTCACCATCTCCGGACCCCCCCCCCATCGACAGATGAAGAGTGGACAATGGGATTCGTTGATAACAATCACTATATTAGGTTGCGCGTGATAGATGAATGCCCACTTCCACCATTATGGATGTCATGGGAATCTGCTAGAGAGGAAAGAATAAGCCATTGGATACAATTTTATTCCGTTCGGCTACGCCAATGGTTTTTGTTCTAGTTTATGCTTTCAATTTTATGTTTTGTTACGTATTTATAGTGAAATGAGTGAAAATTCATGTTGTCGTAATTAAAATAAATATGATTCCACTTTTACTGAAATAGTTCTTTATGTAAAATAAATAAATAAATAATTATTAAAAGAATAGTTTTCTATTCAAGTTCGTTTGTGTTCAAATTGTAACCTTTTATTTGGAAGCATTTCGATTTAAGTTCGAATTAAAGTTAAAGCTGCAAATTCAAAATAAATAAATTTAAATTTAAAAAAATTATTGCCGGCCAAACGGGCCATTTTAATTGGAAAAAAAAAGTTCTAAAAAAAATAAATTTCAAAAACAGAAACTGAAAAGAAAATAAAAAAAAAACAACACATGAACTGGCTGGTTCTCAAATCATATAGAAAAATGGCTTCTCAAAACTCATTATTTTGAAATGGCTTTTGAGAACCGCCCATTTTTTTTTTTTTTCATTGTAGCACTTTTAATTTCTCCCCCTAATTTTTCAACTTTTCACCAAAAAAAAAAATGCGAAAATTTTTAGATGTTTTTTATTGTTGAAATTTGTATTCAATCGTGCATGTTAATGTTATTGTGTTTGTGTAAACGAGTTATTTCGATTTTACGTTAATTTTTAAAGTTTTTTTTGAGTTAGGGGCATTTTTGGTAAGTACACAAATAATTGGTGCTGCATTTAGCCAAAAAGGTGAAAAGTTGTGATAATTTATCATAGCCGATTGAAGACAATTTAGAATAATGATATATACGGACCTGAAATCAAGGGAATTGAGTGAAGTAGAATGCCAAACAAATCTTGCAAGCGCACCACGAACCTTCAGATTCGAAAGAGCTGGACAAAATCAAACGAGTCAAAGAGACTTCTCCTTGGTAAAAAAACTTCAATCACGTCTTTTCAAAATCTCAGTAAAATGTGAAGAGGGTAAACAACTAGAATTTGGAGAAATTGGGGGTAAAGAACAGATACAAAATTAAAAGAATAAGTAGAAACCTGGTATGAAGTATTGATTCGCTGAAGAATTTTGATGAAGAAGGTAAAATTTTGGTGGAGATTGACCGCCGTACCGTACGTGAGACTAGTTTACTAGTTTTGGTTTTCTACTTTTCTATCAAAGAAGAATTAAAAAGGTTTTCTTAAAGATGGCGGGAGACTAGTTTACTTTCCCTCCCTTCCTTTTCACTTTTATATTAGTCCGCCCCGTCCGAAATTTTCTGTTTGATTTTCACTTAATTCTCAATCGCAACTCTTAAATCACATTAAATAAATATACTAAAACATCACCTCCAATACAATATTTTCATATTAATTTTAAATTTCATCTTACTCCCTCCGTCCCGAATTGGATGACCCATTCTGACTTTTCATGGTCAACGTTTTCAAATTTCGTATGAAATAACTCATTGATAATGTTAATTAAAAAAATAATAAATTCATATTATTAAAGATCACATGTTAAATTTTCATTATATATTTTTCAAAAATCCATTAAAAGTATCATATGAGAGTAAATTAAGCTCAAAGTTTAAAAATGTTGATCATGAAAAGTTAAAATAGGTCATCCAATTTGGAATGTAGGGAGTATTTGGGAGTAATTTGCGATAAAAAATAACTTAGCAAATTCAATTGTCAGAATTTTCGGACGGGACGGAGGAAGTATAGAAGAAATACATTTTCTTTATAAGCAAAAAATTTCCAAGAATTATTTTCCTTCATATATATCCCTCCGTCTAGAACTCAACTTCTATTTTATTTTTGTCCATCTAACATCGTCTACCATAATGAAAAATCTATCTCATATTTTAATGTATCCACATATATTCTACTTTATTCACTCGATTTCAATTTATATCATACAAGAAATATAATTATTGACTTGTTCACTCGATTCCAAGTTATTTTGATCACAAGTTATAATTTGAAAGTTGTCATTTAATTGTACTTCCTTTGTACCAGGTTATCATTTTGAGCCACATGCTACCAATGTACTTTTACCTCCACTAATTTCACTTTTATACTTATTAAATCTTCATGATCAAACTTGAACGTGTTATTTGTTCAACACAAATAAAGCACAAACTAAAAGTTGATTGTGATAACTTTATTTGATAACTGACCGTAAATCCAGGATATAGATGAACAAATTAGTTGCCTCATTCCCAAAGAACTAAATACATTTAGATGTATTGTCATGTAATTAACTTTATATAAAAGTTAATATAAATAAATAAATATTAATTTTTTTTAATTAAATAATTTTATTATTTGTCAGATGCATGCGACGACCTAATTTTTGACAACCTCATGTCAGGCCAAATTTCAAGATCGGCCCAAGGGCTAAAAAACTCATGAGAAGAATTGGGCCTCATAAAGTCCAACCCAACACATCCTAATCAAAGTCTTATTGCCGGTGATTTACCTACAATTGTTATTGCAAAATATGCACTATTTGTGACAAAACCTAATTTTGCCACCAATTCATATCTGTGACAAATATTAACTTTTGTCACATACTTTACGTTCTCGATCAACTATGTAATCATATTGTTAGGAAAATTATAAGGAAAATTTGTTAGGAAATCTGTTAGATATTTTATTAGAAATACCCTTTTGGTTTTGATTCAGCAACATGATGACCTATCTTAGTCTCAGAAATGTGACTAGTACTCTTGGTTCACTTGAACATTGTAAAAGAGGAAACCCACTTAGTATGTTAGTTTAGTTAATCTTGTATAGGATGTTAGGTCTCTGAATGTAATTTTAATTTTATGAAGAGAAGACCAAGAAGAAGACGTCCAAGCAAAAAGTTGTTCAACATTGAAGAATTGAAGACTGCACAAGATTACTGAAACAGTTTTACAGATACCTTGCCCAGATATCTGAAGACATAAATAGTTGCAACCAAACTATGTCACAAGAGATATCTGAGAATCAAAGGATCTATCTGGAAAACAAGGAAAGTGTCCACAGATATCTTCTTACAGATACCTTGAACTTTATATATCACATCTCTGAAAAGAGAAATACAGATTGCAAACAAAGTTGTTTCAATTCAAGTGGTATCTGAAGATTGAAGATAAGAACGTGCAAAGACACAGAGATATCTGTTGATATGAACATCTCTGAAACAATGCATAGTTCCGTTGGCAATACAGGACAAAAGTATATTACAATGCATTTAATGCACGGACAGAGATGTCTGATACAAATAGTTGCAACGGTAGCTTCTGAAGAAGAAGACAAACCTGCTACAGTACTATATACAGATATCAATAGATTGAATTTGATTTTGAGCCTAACGGATACAATTCAACGGCATTCAAATTCATCTATAAATATCAACATTTAGACTGCTTGAGAACACACACAGAACCTTAGACACAACACAGAACCTTAGACACAACACAGAACCTTGAATCTCAGACGCTGAAGCACTCTCTGAATATCTTACTCTCTCAAAGCAGACTACTTGTTCTTAAGCTAACTGTTGCGACTATAGCTTTTGATCTTAAGTAGCACTAAAGTTCTAAGTGTCCTGATCCTAAACGAGTATAGCTATCTGTGAAGGAGTTGAATCGAAAGATCAAGGTATCTGAGATTCATTCTCTTGAACAGTTATCATAAGACTTGGGTCAGTAAAAGAACAAGATACCATACATTGAAAAGTGTATTAAGTATACTTGATTCACAGAGCTATCTGATTAACTGAAAAGTTAATATAAGAAGCTCATCTGACAAACTCAAACCGAAACCAACACCATAACTGGCGTGGAGTACAGGAAGTACTTAGTTTGAAAAGTCAGGGAATAACTCCAAGGTTACCGGAGTAGAGGAAGTACTTGACTTGGGAAACTAGGGAATAACTCCAAGGTTATTGAGTATAGGAAGTACTTAGTTTGAAAGATCAAGGAATAACTCCAAGGTTACCGGAGTATAGGAAGTACTTGATTTGGAAAACTAGGGAATAACTCAAAAAGGTTTCTGAGTATAGGAAGTACTTGGCTGAAGAAGCCGGGGAACAACTCAGGGGGAACATTTGGTTGGGAACCATTTGTTAAGAAATCTTAGAATAGGATCTTTGTAAGGTGAACTCAAAAATCTATTCTAGTGAATTCTAGGTCTCTGAAAGACCGAAGTGGATTAGTTGGACGATTACGCCACCTCCAGATACCACTATACTTGCTGTGTTCTTTACATTTCTGTATTTACATTTCAGCAACACACACACACATTTTAACTGTTTCTGCACTTATCTATCTTAAGTCTTCCGCGCTCTGAATCTAAGTACCAGATATCCTCACAGATATCTGAGAAATATTGTTTATCGACAAAAGTTTTAAAAGACTATTCACCCCCCCCCCCTCTCTAGTCTTTTACTTTGCCGTTATCTGGACCAACAAGTGGTATCAGAGCAAGAGGTTCACCAGCCTTCTGCACTGAACCTAGATCCCCAGATAGGTGAAGGAACTTTGTCCACCTTTGAGGACGATTTAATTTGTGTGTTAAGTGTGCAGGTATGTCTCTGAGTGATGCTCCAGTTCTCAAACCATAGAACTACGAGAAATGGAAAAATAACATGATGCTCCACCTTGAAGCCATAAGTGATGAAATGATCGAAGTGATAAAGAATGGCCCAATAGTCATTCAACAACTTAAGCAAGTCATGGAGGTTTCAAATGGAAGAGACAGAGATCAAAGCGAAGGATCTTCACAAGATGCGCCAACTAGTGGAAGATCTCGTCAAGTTATTTACGAACCAAAACCAGAGATCTCGGACATCGGAAGATGCCAAGAGGAATCGATCGGATGGTCAAGCTCAGAACATCATCATCGATCAACACCAGAGCACATACAAGGTAAATCGTAGGTGCTAAACGGCGAAAGTCACGCAACCGATTGAAGAAATCAGTTTAACCGAGAAAACCAAGGAAAACAAGTTCGAAGTCCTAAAGTTGAAATTTCAAAATTTCAAACAAGGTCCCATCAAACTCGAAGAACTTGATTTTAGCTTTACCACTCTCATGAGTGATATGGCAAGACTTGGGAAAGCAGATACTCCCGGTCGAGAAGATTAAGACTATTGTCAAGTCTTAACCACAACCGGGAGCATACTAAATTCTTTTATTTTAACCAAGGTATGCCAAATAGCACTCCTGTGGAACTTTTCTCTCATCTTGCTACGGTTGATTATGAGACAACTCAGAGAGAACAAACAACTGAAAAGTTGTAGAATGTTGCTCTAGTTACTTAAGGAACTTCTGAAAAGAAGAAAAGCAAGGAAGAAATTGAGGATGCTCTTGCTGCAAAGCAAATGAGCAGATTTGTCAGTCGAGAAATTGAGAGAAGAAAGGCCAAAGAGAAGCTGAAAAAGCATCTAGGCCCAAACTATCACCAGTACAAGGATATGCAAAGCTCGCTGAAAAAGCAAGCTCAAAAAGCACCAAGTACTGAGGAAGCAGAGATTGGCAACGATATCTGCTTTCTACCGCCGAAACCGTCACTTCAAGAAGGATCCCCGCCTCATAAAACTAAAGACATGTGACAGAAAAGATAGAAGAATCTTCAGAAGAAGCCAGAAAGCTTTGCTTACTGAAGAAAGAAAGAAAATCCAAACTCAATTGGATGCTCTAGATGTTGAAACGGATTCTGAAGATGACTCAGATGACTCAACATTACCCTCACCAGAATTATGTGGAGTTACTCACGATATAATCGACTTCAGCTTAAAGAAGAATGAAATGTGTGGAGTTGCTGAGATTGACAGTCCAGACATCTCTAACATTGAAAACTGTCTTATGGCTGATGAGGTAACACATACTTCTTGTTACACTTATGAAAGTGATGAGGAAGAAATAAAAGATCTAGAAAGTCTCAGAAAAGAACTTGATATCTATGAAAGAAAGTTTCTAATGATCCGTGCAAGAGCTGAAAACCTAGAGGAAGAAAAGAATTTTCTTGCAAAGGAAAATTCCCATCCGTTAAGATATCTCGAGAAAAGGATGCTGAAAATGCGTTTCTCAAAGCTCAGATATCTGAGACTGAAAAGTCACATAAAGAAGCAATGGCTGAACTTCAAAAGAAATATGAAGATCTTCTTTCTGAGAACAATGAACTCAAAAAGAAAGAGTTATCTTTCCAATCTTATGCCAAAGCTAGTGACACTCTTACTGAAGTACAATCTTACCTAAGAGATCCTTCAGAGAAAACAGGACTTGGGCTGAGAATACAGACTGACTGTTCTACCACTCTGAATAAGAGTGAAGAAAGAAGAACTTTCATAACTACTCAGCAAGATGGTTCCCATACAATCTACAACATCGGTCAGAAGACAAAGATTGTAGACAAAGGAAAAGCAGTTGCGACTAATCCTTTGTGGGAAAAACAAGTCAAAAAGAAAACTGTTGGGCAAGTTTCTGAAAAGAAACACAACACTGAAAAGTGTAAACACCCACAGTGCTATGTCTCTCAAAAGGGAAGAATTGCAGGAGCTGGCAAATTCTCCCATGTCTCCTTTTTTGGAAAGAAATTAGACCAACCAGAGACTAGCAAAGCTGCTGAGAAAAGATCTCAGATAGCTTCAAGTGCTCGAAATGGTATGGGCTATAAAAGAATCGGAAAACAACTTGCTCATGAGTACAAACTGGAGCAAGAACGATGGCTAAAGGCTAGAATTGCTCAAAGCAATTATCAGAAGTGGAAGTTAAATCAAGACACTGAAAATCAATGCGTGGCTAGAAGAAATCAAGGAAAGCTAAGTTTTGAAAAGCAAACTCGTAAACCTGATGTATCTGAAAGCACCAAATGAAGCACAAAGGAACACACCAAGGAAGAAAATAGTTCTTATTAATGATAACATTCATTCAACTAGAATTCCTCCTTATGTTCCTGTCAGACAAAAGAATGTTCCAAAGAAATTCATTCAGAAATGGATTCCTACTGGAAGATATTTTGATACTGACGGTTCCATTAAAAATATAAGAACCTAATCTCTGTTTCCTGTTATGTGCAGAACGCTTCTTGGACTAAAGCACAATGGCTATTTGATAGTGGATGCGGAAAGCACATGACAGGAGACAAAGCAAATCTGGTTGATTACAAATCTTGCAATACAGACCGATATCGACGGTTGGAGGAGAATTAAATCCTCTCTCGATTTGGTAACGTCAAATTGGGATCATTAACAATCACTGACGTATTACATGTTAAGGATTTAAAATACAATCTATTTAGCATGAGCCAGTTTGCAGACAAAGGGTTCACTGTGAAATTCAAAGCAAAGTACTGCAAACTTATTGACAATGAGTCAAAGCAGACAGTCTTGGTTGCTCGGCAGAAAGGTAGTCTTTATGTTGCCGATTGGGCTTCTGCCACAACTGAAGAATGTCTCATGGTGAGTCAATCAAGTCACAAAGAAGAGCACTGGTTATGGCACAAAAGAATGAGTCACTTGAATTTCAAAACTCTGAACAAAATTGCCAAGAAAGACTTAGTGGTTGGTCTTCCCAAAACATCTTTCAGAAAGGATGGTTTTTGTTCTGCCTCTCAGATGGGGAAACAATCCAAGATATCTTTCAAGTCCATACCTGACACTCTAGTGTTAGACCACCGCAACTGTTACACATGGATCTTTTTGAATCTTCAGTAACAAGTTATGAAGGAAAGAAGTATGGTTTGGTTGTTGTAGATGACTTCTCAAGATTTACTTGGGTCGTATTTCTGAAACACAAATCTGATGCCAGGGTGGAGATACCAAACTTGCTGAAAAAGCTCGAAGTCATGAAAAATGACAAGGTATCCGAATCGTAGCACTATGGTACCGAAGTTTGTTAACCAGTACATAAAGGAGTTTTGTACCTGCAAAGGTATACAAAATGGTGTTGCAGAAAGGAAAAACAGAACCCTTAAAGAAGCTTCATGGACAATGTTAGCTGACACTGAAATAAGTGAAGTTTATTGGGTTGAAGCTGTAAACAGAGCATGTTACACTCAGAACAGATGTTTGATAAATAAACACCATGACAAGACCCCCTATGAAATCTTGGTTGGTAGACCCCCTAATATCAAACATTTGAGAGTATTTGGTTGTAAATGTTTTGTTCTCAACAACGGAAAAGAATATCTGAGAACATTTCAACCAAAAACGGATGAAGGTGTATTTCTTGGTTATTCAATGAATGAAAGCTTACAGAATTTACAACAAAAGAACAAAGAAGATTGAAGAATTAGTTCAAGTTGTATTCTATGAAGGAAGTAAGAAAACACCTCTTGTTGATGAAATCTCAGAAAAGTTCAAGGAACTAATGTTAAAGGATTCTGAAAAAGAACCCTCAGAAAGGAAAAACATTATTGTGGCACTACAAAAAATCAGGTCTGTAGCGACGGATAGATCCGTCGCTACAGACCCATCTATCCGTCGCCCCAGCTCTGGCGACGGATCGAAAATCCGTCGCCCCCTGGAGCTGTGGCGACTGATAATAATCCGTCGTCCAATTCGCGACGGATTGACCATTTTTTTTAAAAAAAAAATTGATTATGGGGCGACGGATAGATCTATCCGTCGCCCCATTTTTTTTTTTTTTGAAAAAAAATTAAAATCCGTATACGAATTTTTATATTCGTATACGGATTAATTCCGGCAGTGGTGGTGCGGTGGGTGTGGTGCGGTGGTGGTGGGAGGTGGTGCGGTGGTGGTGGTGGCAGGGTGGTGGTGGTGGTGGAGGAGATGGTGGTGGTGGCAGGGTGGTGGTGCGGTGGTGGTGGGAGTAGAGAGGTGGTGGTGGTGGAGATGGTGGTGGAGGAGGATGGTGGAGGAAAGGAGGTGGTGGAGGATGGTGGTGGTGGCAGGGTGGTGGTGGTGGGAGGAGAGAGGTGGTGGTGGAGATGGTGGTGGAGAAAAGGAGGTGTGGAGGAGATGGTGGTGGTGGAGGATGGTGGTGGTGGGAGGAGATGGTGGTGGTGGAGGATGGTGGTGGTGGGAGGAGAAAGGTGGTGGTGGGAGGAGGAGGAGAGGAGAAGTAGTGGAGGAAAGGAGGTGGTGGAGGAGATATATTATATTTTTTAGTGAGCTTTTGGATAGATCTAGATCTATCCGTCGCTAACTGTTTTTTTTTTTTTAATTTTCCGGCTATGTAGCGGCGGATAGATCTATCCGTTGTTACATAGCGACGGATAGATTTATCAGAAGATTTTTAGCGACGGATAAATCTAGCCGGCGCTAAATTTTTTTTTTGTTTTTAAATTTTGGTCAACGCTCTGTAGCGACGGATAATTTTATCCGTTGCTACAGAGCGAAGGATAACCTTTATCCGTCGCCAAACGGGGCGACGGATAGAATCCGTCGCCAAGTAGCGATCCGTCACATGGGCGACGGATAAAATCCGTCCCTTTCCGTCTGCTACAATGTAATTCTTGTAGTGTGGAAAGTGAGGATGACTCTGACGTAGAAAAGCATGAAATGCCTAGTAACAACTAGATGACTCACAAACATGATGAAGAATTTCCTAAGAAACTTCCAGAAATGGAAAAGTTTACTGAGAACCTTCATCATGAAAAGGTATCTGAACATGAGACTGCTGAAATGCAAGCTTCAGATATCTCTAACACTGAAAAAGTGTGAGATATCCATGACATTTCACATATGTCAGATATCTCAGATACTGAAAAAAGTATCAAATCATAATCTTAGTGATTCATATTCAGATCACTTAGATGTTGATCCTACTAGCACTAAACCTATGATGAAGTGGATCAAAGATCATCCTGCAAAAGATGTAATTGGACCAATTAATCAAGGTGTTAGGACTAGGACAAAGAAATGAAAATGCTGATTCTCTCTTTGGATGTTTTATCTCAGATATTGAACCAAAAACCATTGAAAAAGCCTTAAGAGACCAAGATTGGATCTCTGCAATGCAAGAAGAATTGGATCAATTTGAGAGAAACAAAGTCTGGAAACTAGTTCCATTTATAGAAGGAAGATCTGTGATTGGAACTAAGTGGGTTTTCAGAAACAAAATGAATGAGTCTGGTGAAATAACCAGAAACAAAGCAAGATTGGTTGCCAAGGGATTTACCCAGACTGAAGGTCTAGATTTTGATGAGTCATATGCACCAGTTGCTAGATTGGATGAATTAGACTCTTTCTAGCCTTTGCAGCTCATAGAGATTTTAAAGTTTATCAAATGGATGTCAAGAGTGCATTCTTAAATGGTGAACTTGCCGAGGAAGTCTATGTTGAGCAACCACCTGGCTTTGAAGTTTCCTCAGAAAGTAGAATGGTCTATAAATTACAGAAAGCTCTATATGGACTGAAACAGGCTCCCCGAGCATGGTATGACACTTTGGCCAAATACCTTCTGGAAAGTGGTTTCAAGAAAGGTGAAGTTGATAAAACTTTATTTACCTTGAATCACGACGGGAAACTACTCTTAGTTCAAGTATATGTTGATGACATCATATTTGGATCTAAGGACAAGCAACTTTGTGATGACTTTGCAAATCTCATGAAAAGCAAGTTTGAAATGAGTATGATGGTAGAAATGAATTATTTCCTAGGATTGCAAGTCAAGCAACTCAATGATGTAATATTCATCAGTCAAACAAAGTATGCAAAAGATATGCTCGCAAAGTTCAATTTGAAGCCTTCTGAAAAGAATGCTAAGATACCTATGAGCATAGGAACCAAAATGACCTATACAGAATCAGACAAGAGTGTTGAAGAACATAAGTACAGGAAATTGATTGGTTCACTACTTTACCTTACTGCAAGTAGACCTGATAATCAATATGTTGGAGTGTGCTAGATTTCGCATAAATCCAATGCAAACACACTACAACACCGCTATGAAAATATTAAGGTATGTAAAAGGTAAGAGATGTAGGTCTGTGGTATCCCAAAGAAAGTGGTTTGAGTTTAGCTGGTTACTCAGATGCTGATTATGCTGGATCACTGCAAGATAGGAAAAGTACCTCAGGAACTTGTCAGTTTCTGGTCACTAGACTTATCTCATGGTTTAGCAAGAAACAAAACTCAATTGCTACTTCTACCACAGAGGCTGAATATATTGCCGCTGGTTGTTGCGCAACACAAATTCTGTGGATTCAACAACAACTTAAAGACTATGGACTCAATGAAGAGAAAACTCCTATTTTCTGTGACAACACAAGTGCTATTGCGATTACACAAAATCCTAAGTTTCATGCCAGAACAAAGCACATTGATGTTAGACATCACTTCATTAGAGATCATGTTGAAAAAGGCAATATAGAGATACTCAAGATCCCATCAAGACCAACTTGCGTATATCTTCACTAAGCCACAGAAAGTAGATTCCTAGCCTTAAAACATAGTCTTGGACTATTGGAACTACCTTCGAACTGAAGGAGAAAAGAGATATCTGGAACGGGAATCCAGAAAAGAGGTATCTGGAACGAGAATCCAGAAGTCAACAAAGGCTAAAGAGCGAAAAGAAAAGATCTCTGAGACAGGAACTCAGATATCTGGATCACTCTGTAACAGAGAAACACTAAAGAGAATAGTACAACTATCTGTAGTCAACTACTCTCTTGAAATTTGCGTCAATTTCTATCTTTGTGAAAAACTTGGACAAATCCTAAGTATAAGCCAGAATTCTGATGCAAATAGTGTTCTTGGTCAAACAAAAACGTGATTCAGATAGCTAAGAGCCAAAATTCATTGAATGGGCACAATTACACTTGTTAATTGTGATCATTGCTGAAGAAGCAATGATAACCGTTGATGAAATTGGACGTTTGATCTGTACGGTGGAAATTAATTTACAGTAAGAAGTGGATCGTAAAATTCGACATAGTCTACTTTGCATTTAATGCCAATTTTAACCGCCACGCACTGTTTGCAATTCACAGATAGATACACACAAAAGCAATTTGTATGTATTTGTCTGTTGAGATTCTATTGCTATATATATAGGATTTTGGCATAGAAAATCACTTTTGCCTAATCCGAAATTTCTCCTTGCACCAAAATTGCAAAAACCTTCTCTTGATCCTCTGCAATTTCTCAAATTCTCTGCCAATCCCGATTAAGTTTTTCTGAAAAGAATCACTCAATCAAATCTATATAAAGAGATGGCCTCCAAGAACACTTCTACCCAGAGTTGGTTATCATCAACAACAGACTGGTAGGAAAGTTTAATCCTGACCATTGGACTTCAAATCACAGAATGATTTGGGGTGGTGCCATGGTCGAGGAATATCTCACGCAAGAATAGAGAACCTAGTCGATGTAAAGTCGATTCTTGACATGCTTGAAAAGGCAAAGATCAAGGGTTTTCTATCTGCTCGCCCTAGTGGAATTTCATCAATCGATGTGTTGGAATTCTACAACAACTCCAGGATAATTTCCTGTGTTAATGAAGGCACTGCAATAGTGTCTATCAAAATCTCAGTCCAAGGAAAGGACATCTTTCTGGACTTAACAACTTTCTGTAAGTTGTTTGAGGTTCAAAATCTTGGAAAGGATTTTGAAATAAACACCAAGGATGATGATCTCCTTGAAGGTGTTAACAGACATGGACGCGTGTGTGATCTTGAAAATCGATACACCCACCGAAGTTCAAGCTTGCGACATCCGAACCGTACATCCGATGGTTCATCGATGTATTGGCATGCATTCTTCACAGATGCTTTGATGGTCTACAGGGAGGTGCTGACCAGATAAGCCAAGAACGGTGGATGATGATGTTCTTGCTGAATCAAAATGACAAAAGGCTGGAAAACCCGTTTAACTGGGGAAAGTACGCCTTCATGAAATTCGTGAAGAAGATACAAGGCTTCGAGCCTAAGATTGCCAAAGGACTAGCTGAGCCCAAGGCCACAGTCAATTATGGTCTGAAGATATGCTACTTGCTGGAGAAGCTTGGCATTGAGCTCAGAGAGACGGCTGAAATAGCCAACAACAACCTGCTCTACAAATATGAGCACACAAACATGATGAAGAAGGTTGCTAGGTCTCAGAAAGGTTCTAAGAAGCGCAAGATATCTGAGGATAAGGTTGCGACTAAGAAGCCCAGAACTTCAAGGAAGAAGTCTGCTGCCAAGACAGAAGACACACCTATTGAGGTTGTCGACTCTCAGATATCTGTAGGACTTGCTGATGAACTAATTAAGGCAGATGAACTCATCAATGCCGCAAAAGAGTCATCACCTACTGAACAAGTAGACACAGCAAGAGAAAGTGCATTTAGAAATATCACAGAATGCCTTGCTGATGAACTCATAAATGCTGCCAAGATAGGTGAATAGCACCAAGCCCTATCTGCAAAAATCGCAGGAGTAATGGACCAATCAGTTCCTAATGCTGATGAGAGCTCTGATGATGAAGATGATACACTAGTCATCTCTCAGGTCATACAAAGAGCAAAAAGGGCTAAGGTTACTGTACAAGTAACTGGATAAGGTATCTGAAGAAGAACCTACACCTCAGGTTGCTGAGCCTATAGCACAGGTTGTTAGTACAACATCAGGGAATGTGTCTTATGCACAATTACAAGAAGCCCTTATGAGTCGTAACTTAGTAATCGGCCGATGAAGATGAAAATGACATGTCTAAAAGTCTGGAAGAACGTTCAACAGATCAATCTTCTGCTCCCAGACAACCACAACGACCACAAACACAACAACCACAACCACAACAGCCACAAGTGGTTGATGAAATAGTTAATGAGCTCCATTTTGAAATACCAAAGATTCCAAATCAATAAGAAAATCCCGCAGAAGAGCAGGTTCCCCAACTCTCTGAGAGGGATCAAACTGAGACTTTTACTCAGAATGATCAACCAGGGGAGGCAACTGAGCTGCACACTCAGGAAAGGTGTGAAGTACCAGAAACTTCAAGCAAAGAAAATGCACTGGGACAAGAAGACCAATGTATAGAAGGGTCACAAGTTCCAGAGACCAATCAGCCTGAAATTGCTCAGGTAGATGACTGGTTTAACTCTTACCTTGTAAAATATTTCTGTACTAACACATCTTGTTACTCATAAAATTTCTTTGTTACAGTCGTCGAAGTTAGAACGCAAAACAAGAGGAAGTCAAAAGCTTGCCTCAGACATCGTAAAAAGAGGTCCTTCAACCTCATCTCTTGAGAAACTGAGCAGTACATGTAAATGATTCTTAAAGAGAACTAATTTTTCAGTATAAATGTTTATATGCTCATTCATGATAAATGTTTCTAACAGGCTCCAACTGAGATGGAAGAAGATAAGGCAGAAATGCCAGAGATAAACCCAGAGACCATCAAGGTTTCTGAAGAATACATCACTGAGCCTTCTAACTTGAAGGTATATGGCAAATCAAGTGACAAGTATTTTTCATCTTGGGTTATCTCTTATCTCTTCTAATATTCAATACTTTCTACTCACAGCTCAATTAGAAGTAGAAATGCAAGGGGACAACGCTATGACTTCTCAAGATCAATGGAAATTGATGAAGCCCCCAAGGCTACATCACTCGAAAGAACACCAGAAACTGCACAAGTTTCTGAGAAAATTGAATCTGAGCTACCTTTTAAGGAAGTAAGTAGCTCAACTCAGAATTCATTAAAAGCATGATTATGCATAAAGTTCTTTCAAACTGTTTCCTAAGGTATCAGATTTTCTCGTGTTCAAGAAAGAAAGGTTGTCGAGGACCGACTTCCCCTCCACCTCACAAGATATCCGAGACACCAATTGTCTCGTTGGTCCAAGTATCCGAGCCCAAGTTTTTACTCGTAACACGTAAACTAAACCACACTTCAACTCGAGATATCTATACAAGTTTTGAAACTTACTCAAAACTCTTTCTTTCAGCTCAAACAGTAAAAGCAGTTCCGATGATGATAAAAGGGACCTACTTCCTTCTTCAAGACTCACACTGCCAAAGCATATTCAATGCTTCCGGAAATGGCAGAAGTTAAGGTGCTCTGATCTCTCTGAAATATTGAGAATCACTGATCAACCAAACAGGCGAGCACGAGCTCTTGACCTGGAAACTTATGTCCAAGCAATGTTCCCTACAGAACAGTACTCAGTTGCGACGTTATTGCACAAGGACTTTTCCAGAGAAGTGGCGCACAGTTTGCTACAAGCCTTTGAGCAGGCAGATGGTCAGACAAGATTACAGATGGCATTCAAGCCCCGCCCCTGCACTCGCAATTCATACCTTCCTAACAAGAAGAAGTTAATGGGCGTAAGATCACTATCCTAAGTGATTAATCTTGTATCCGAGGATTATGAGGAGGAAGAGATAAACGAAAATGACTTTGAACCTCCTCCACCATCAACATCGGATGACAAAGACAAAAGGATGATGATGATGCCCCGCACTGTGGACCGGAGGAATCTCACGTAAAGCATACCTCATCTTCAAAAGCAACCGAGAAGAAATCCCAGATCTCCGCCCATCTCCTCAAACGTCGAAACATCCATCTTCTCCACAACAACAAGTTTCTACCGACAAGTAGTCGAGGTTTCGAGGATATTGCACGTAAGATGTCAATACTCAATCCGCATCCACTCAACTCGCATAACCGTTGAAGAAGAACAACAGCCCATCTTCAACTCGAAGATCGATAGCTAGATCCGTAGACAAGCTAGATCAACTCCAAGATCAATCTCAAGAAATGATTGCTTACTCGAGGTCAAAGAGCTACAGGATGTCAGAATGCTCTACAAGGAACTAGATATCAAGAAGTATCTCGAACAAGCATGATGCTAAGGCGCATCATTTTCAAAAGATGTACCTCCTCCTCCCAGAAAGGGAAGAAACCAGTCTCTGAGATGGTTGCTGGACTTGATACGATTGATGAAAATGTCCAAGAGGATGAAGATCACTGGGCCGTTGACTCAGATGATGAAGAAGACAAGACGTTGCAAAACACGGTAATGAACATCTCGACGGTGTCACACTTAAAAGGAAGCCGATTGCACCGCATTTTCAAAGAATCGCCAAACGCCCACTCCTGTGAGCCGCCTTCACAAAACAAGGAAGTAATCGCCTCGCCCCTCTCGAATCGAAAAGGTTCACCGAGCTCATCACCAGAGAACCACAAGCATAGTCATTGCTCGTAAAGATCTGGAATGATAAGGGACGATGATGCCTTTAGTCAAAAAGCTTTCAAGAGGCAAGTTACACCGCCGAAAAGCAGATGCCATCCTAGGCCCATCAAGAGCTCACCGATAAGGACAATGGACTTATCAAACAAAATCAGAGCTCAAAGTCGAACTTCGGTTGGTCAACGCCACAACTATTTGCAACTGACCTCAAGTCGGGAATGGGAAGAAGGAGTTGATACATACAAGAAGAAATCAGGAGCTGGTGCTGCTCAGATTGGAAGAGGAAACAAGAAACCTTCCCAGCCACCACTCAGAATTAATGAACCTCCTCCACCAAGCCGCCTCTAAACCCGGGTTACTACAATGATAACAAGGGCAATGGCACAGAAACCTCCAAGGAGTACCAAGGCTCCAAGGAGAAGACAAGTCAAAGGGGTTGATATCTCTTTTGAAGAAGAAGAAGATGAACAAATCAAATCCTGCAATGAAGAAGAAGGTCAGAAACTCTCACAAGATACAATCTTGATGATGATGAGGAATATGATGAAGATGAATCTCCTCTTCACAAAAAGAGAAAAATAGAAAGCCTAACTGAGCCCATAGCTGCAAAGCCACTAGCAGCTATAACACCTCCTGAAATACCAAGTCTATCCAGAGAGGTGATTCTTCAAACAAAAACCCCAGAGAGAATTCAAGACAGAAAAGGAACAGACTGAGAGCTGAGCAAAGACAAATTCAACTTCCACTCAGGCCAGAAGAAGACAAAATTGAGTATGTGAAGTATGAAAATAGTTCCTCCGCCATAGGTGCATCAATCGAGGAATGGCTATCGATTCGAACTTAAGCATCTATTGGTAAATTCAAGATTTCCAGAACCCATCCATAGACAGCTCATGGCATGGAGAAAAGACAAACCTACCTTGATCAACACCAATCACATTAAAGCCTGGTTGGACTTTGAAGTTGTCAAGAGAACTGAAGCCATGAAGAAGGACCTCTCTGATGAATGTCCATATGGAAAGCCGATGATGTGCATGTAATTCAACATCGAACAGGCACAAGAGCAAGACTCGCTGTGGAGCCCTATGAGTCGTTCTATCTGACAGAAGATCAATACAAGGGTGACATCAGATATCTGAAGATTATCTACGATTATTTCAAACTCTCAGATATCAGAATAGAGCATGCCTGGAAGTGGGGAAAGTATCTGTGGGTCAAACACTTTGTCAAGAAAAATCCTACCAAAACCTATAAAGAGGTATGTGGATTTGCCAGAGACACAAAGATGCTCGTCAGAACTCTTCTCTATGATTATTCTGATGACATCAAAAGGTTTGGAGATAGGAAGTTTGCAGACTGATCCACAAAAACTACTGCTGCAGATTTGAAGAAAAGAAGACTTGAAGACTAGTTTATTAGGATGTTCACTTGGAGCTTGATTACTCCTGTTGTCCTAGTTCACTATGTAATTTTTGTTGTATCTTGCTGACTGAGCTAAACTGTTTTATGTATCAAAGTTATCTGTGATCTTCAAATGTAACTTATCTGATGTACTTACTCTCAGATATGATTCTATAAAAGATAACTTGTCAGCAAAGATCACACCTTGTGATTTGGTTGATGTTTACTTTTCTGCACTTAATTGATTGAATTGAAAGATCATAAGGAATGATTAAGTGATGGATTGTTCACTCATCCAGATTTGTAATAGGATAGATAGTCATCGTTGACTGATCAAAAAGGGGGGAATTTGTTAGGAAAATTATAAGGAAAATTTGTTAGGAAATCTGTTAGATATTTTATTAGAAATACCCTTTTGGTTTTGATTCAGCAACATGATGACCTATCTTAGTCTCAGAAAGGTGACTAGTACTCTTGGTTCACTTGAACATTGTAAAAGAGGAAACCCACTTAGTATGTTAGTTTAGTTAATCTTGTATAGGATGTTAGGTCTCTGAATGTAATTTTTATTTTATGAAGAGAAGACCAAGAAGAAGACGTCCAAGCAAAAGTTGTTCAACATTGAAGAATTGAAGACTGCACAAGATTACTGAAACAGTTTTACAGATACCTTGCCCAGATATCTGAAAACATAAATAGTTGCGACCAAACTATGTCACAAGAGATATCTGAGAATCAAAAGATCTATCAGGAAAACAAGGAAAGTGTCCACAGATATCTTCTTACAGATACCTTGAACTTTATATATCACATCTCTGAAAAGAGAAATACAGATTGCAAACAAAGTTGTTTCAATTCAAGTGGTATATGAAGATTGAAGATAAGAACGTGCAAAGACTCATAGATATCCGTTGATATGAACATCTCTGAAACAATGCATAGTTCCGTTGGCACTACAGGACAAAAGTATAGTACAATGCATTTAATGCACGGACAGAGATGTCTGATACAAATAGTTGCAACGGTAGCTTCTGAAGAAGAAGACAAACCTGCTACAGTACTATACACAGATATCAATAGATTGAATTTGATTTTGAGCCTAACGGATACAATTCAACGGCATTCAAATTCATCTATAAATATCAACACTTAGACTGCTTGAGAACACACACGTAACCTCAGACAACACATAACCTTGAATCTCGACATCAAACGCCTCTCAATATCTTACTCTCTCAAAGGCATTACTTGTTCTTAAGCTAACTGCATGACTATAGCTTTTGATCTTAAGTAGCACTAAAGTTCTAAGTGTCCCGATCCTAAACGAGTATAGCTATCCGTGAAAGAGTCAATCGAAGATCAAGGTATCCGAGATTCATTCTCTCAATATTATCATAAGACTTGGGTCAGTAAAAGAACAAGATACCATACATTGAAAAGTGTATTAAGTATACTTGATTCACAGAGCTATCTGATTAACTAAAAAGTTAATATAAGAAGCTCATCTGACAAACTCATTACCGAAACCAACACCATAACTGGCGTGGAGTAGATGAATTACTTAGTTTGAAAAGTCAGGGAATAACTCCAAGGTTACCGGAGTAGAGGAAGTACTTGACTTGGGAAACTAGGGAATAACTCCAAGGTTATTGAGTATAGGAAGTACTTAGTTTGAAAGATCAAGGAATAACTCCAAGGTTACCGGAGTATAGGAAGTACTTGGTTTGGAAAACTAGGGAATAACTCAAAAAGGTTTCTGAGTATAGGAAGTACTTGGCTGAGAAAGCCGGGGAACAACTCAGGGGGAAAATTTGGTTGGGAACCATTTGTTATGAAATCTTAGAATAGGATCTTTGTAAGGTGAACTCAAAAATCTATTCTAGTGAATTCTAGGTCTCTCAAAGACCAAGTGGATTAGTGGAGGATTACGCCACCTCCTCCGATAACACTATACTTTGTGTTCTTTTTACTTCAGATTTACATTTCAAAGAATACACACACACACATTTTAACTGCTTCTCGCACTTATCTATCTTAAGTTTTCCAAGGCCTCGATTTGGTACCGTGATATCCTCACATATCTCTCGAGAAATATTGTTTATCGACAAAGTTTTAAAAGACTATTCACCCCCTAGTGGTTTTTACTTTGCCGTTATCCGACCAACACATACTTTGTATGACTAATGGAAATCATTATGAATAGTTTTTATTACAGCCATATTTTGTCACCAAGTTCAATCATGGTGACAAAATTGCTTTTGTCATGGAAATATTGTCTTGTGACAAATGTACATACGCCACTATGAAACGATTAATGATAAATTAAATTTGTCACCGAACCATATTAAATTTGTCACCGAAAATTTATGCTAAAATTTTGGACAAAGTTGACATAGCAAGGAGGACATAATATGAAATTTGTCACAAAAAGTATGTCCTTTAGTCACGATACAATGCGTCATTACTAGAGATTACCACATTAGTAACGTAAATACTGTCACCAAAAAGACAACTACAAGGACAACAAATAATTTTATCATCGCCAAATTGTCACCAAAAACTACTTTTTGTAGTGACTTTAAATGTTTAGCATCATAAAGAGATGATGTATCAATTTCGTAGAAATTATTACATTTTTCATCGATTTCAATCGCCTTCTAGTTTGATCAGAATTACTCATAATGATAATAGTAATAATTTAATAAAATTACATAATAAAAATTTAATTACTAAATTTTCATTATATAATTTTAATAATTTATTTATTAATATCGAAGAGTAAATTGGTCAAACGCGAGATAACCGCAAAATAAAGAAACGAATAATTTTCTGAAATTACTAGATATAAGTAAATTTCACTTTATTATTAACATTAAATTATGAGTGATAATAGAAATGGAAATATGAAACATGATGATGAGTGGACCAGAATGTTAAAAAATGCATAATTTGATATGCATGTGGACCGAAGTAGTACGACGCCTAGGTTTTTTATTTGACCGATATAATTAATTATGAAGTCTGTAATACACCTGACAATAGAGTAGAATTAATAAGGCAAGATATATTTTCTTTTACATGTTGCTCCAAGCCTCCAAATTAATACATTTCTTTTAGGCCACAACAAATTTCATATTTCATTTATATCATTCCCACTACAAACGCCACATTTTTATTTTTAACAATATTTATAACCCATTTATATTCCATGTACATTTGTCCCTAATATTTACACTACACATTAATTTTCGGATAAAAATAAATGTACATTTGTTCCTGTTTTAAGACGGAGTAAATGTTACATTGTTACTACTCTAGATTGATCAAATTCTGAGTTGTTATCTAGGTGTGGTAACGTAGTTGTAGTAAAACAAGGCATGAGTCAAGTATTGAACTGCTTCTCATAACATTCTTTTTCATATTTGTGACAGTTCGACGGCAATGAGTATGCCTGGTTCTTAAGGCTTTGGGCCGACGGGATATTCGGGAATTTGGAAATTCGAACAGGAAATTAGTTCAATGCCCAATCCCATACCAAATAATTAATGTCAGGGTTTTTGGGAATTGACACTTTGGAGTTCGCGGCGGATCAAGAGATTTCATTTGTCTTTTTTCATAACCTCATATACGTCATATAAGCACACAAGTACCACACGAACTTGTCTTGTTGGTTTTTTTCTTTTTTTCATAGCTCAACTATATAACTACTTAAACAAACAAGTACTGCCCCAACATTATCAATTTCAATCATAGAATTTAATAAATAAAGAGGTGCACCCTAAAGAAAGTGTGGAGAAATAGTCTTGAAAACATTGTAGTATGATATAAATGGAAAGAAAATTAGTTTGAACATGAACTGCGTAACATGCGTGAACTTGATGAAAACAATTAAGTTTTGGCATAATTTGTTGAGATACAAGCTTGAACAATCATACAACAATGGCAGAAAACACGAAACGCAATTATAAAACGAAACACATAAGATTTACGTGGTTCGTGAAATTCACCTACATCCACAGAGACCAAAGAAATCTATTATTGATCGATAACAACGACATACATAGCTTGCTTCAACAAGAATCTTTACATCTCATCTCATGAAACACCAATTTCGCTTCTTCTCGCAACTATAACCCTAACCGCCAATCTCACAATGAAAAGAGTAAAATTTACTAGAATTGATAAAGGGCTAATGATCCGATGATGACGAATCAACAAAGTCAAGATATACAATCAACTGCGGAACTAACCGCCTTGAATTTAATACAACAAACTTTCCCTGTTGTAACTCGATATAACAAAATCTGCTTCCATTTAATCTCGACGCCCAAACTCGTAAACAATCACAATCGTCTGCTAAGTCGCATTTTCAGAATTAGTTAACACTTTTCACATAATTAATATTATATCTATTGCAATATACAATTGAATTTTACTCATTATCTAATTTGGGATCCCGAATTTTAATTGGGACGAAAAATCAATGTTGTCCCTATACGGTAATTCGGAAATTATTCCAATTGAATTAGAATTTTGGCAGGCTCATGATTTGTTAATCGGTAAGGTTAATTGGTGACACGGACCCTTTGGCACCAAATATTACATAAAAAGATCCAACTTTATCAAAATTATCTTTCTAGAGAAGTCGAGTCGCTTAGTGATGCCACCGAATTCATGAGTTCGACAAAGACTGCTCTCGATTTAGGTTGACATTGTGAATCGTGAAGATGTCTACTTTGTTGAATTCCTCAATACAATTAGGACTTCTGAGATTCTGAATCATATAATTCGTCTGAAGGTTTGATGCCCCGTAATACTTTTGGGGAATATTGATCAGTCGGCGAAGCTATGTAATGGCACCAAATTGGTTGTTACTGCTATTGAAAACACATCAACGAGGCAAAGATGATATCCGGAAAATGCTATTAATAAGGTTCTAATACCTCGGATGGTGTCGACTCCATCGACCTTAAAGTTTCAGATAAGGTTCCGTGTGAGGCGCGCTCTCATATTTATTTGCTATGCAATGACTATTAACAAGAGTCAAGGGAAGTCACCGCTCACGGGTGTTCACTTAGCCAAGCCCGCCTTTCAAATTAATCGACAACTTTATGTTGCATTCTCAAGAGTCACAAGCAAGAAAGGCCTTAAAGTGTTGATATATATTAGATGACGAAGGTCAATCCATTGATACGTACAACAACTAACGCCTGCTATAAAGAAGTCTTTAGTAACTTATCGCTTAATCTTATGTCTTCGATCTTGAAACTTTTGCTACTTTTTGAAATTCAAGTAGCTTTATAGCTTTATATATATATATATATATATATATATATATATATATATATATATATATATATATATATATATGATAAAAGTAATGATGAGAATGGAAGAAAAGATATGCCACATAATCAAAATTTGACGTGGCAAATCCAAGTAAAAAACAAATGAATTTTAATTCACTTAAATTTGTATTCGTAAACAAATAATTCGTTTCATACTCCTAAAATCATGCAACTTTTTCTATTTACTATAAATCCTGCACGGTTTGTTTATTGAAAATTTTATTCAAAACTGCATATTAGAAAGAATCCTACACGGTTTGTTTATTGAAAATTTTATTCAAAACTGCATATTAGAAAGAAGCCCACAATTTTAGCAGATTAATCCGCATAATAACTTAAAGTCAAATATTTTAAAATTATCCCCATTTCTTGGATCCGTTAATAACTATATATACTAGCATTTACGTAACACACTACATGTGTTAAGACTTTTATATAATACAAAAACATTAAAAATAAAAATAAAAGTAAAAATTAAGTCAATGGGATTCAATCCTACAACTTTTACTTAAATAAGTTGCTATTATTGAAGAATGTTAAAGCGATTGAATTGCAGCAGTTGATTTTCGTGCATATAGGTAATGGGTTTGAATCGCCCATGACCAAATTTTAAGTCATTCAAGTTGCGCATATAAGTTACATACTCCTTATTTCCGTAACAAATGTTCTATTGATTTTGATAATAACATTTTTATTTGATTGATTTAATCCTAAACCGAATGTATTGTTTCAATCAAATTATATAATGAAACTTAAGTCCTAAAGTTTGATTATATAATTTAATCGAAAGAATTTACATTTACGATTTTGATTAAACTGGTTGAAATAAAAACGCTGATCGACAAAAAAGAAAGAGTGACAACATGTCTGTGGAGGGAGTAGGTTAGATTGTATTCGAGGTTTATTGCAAGAATTATTCTATTCGAGATACTTTTATATGCATTGTGTCTTGCTTCATTTTACAGTTAGGTAGAACCAATTGATAGTAGTGCGATGTTGGGGATGCAAAAATCTCTTCTAGAGAATCATAGGTTGAGGAATCTTTTTCTTTTCTCTATTTTAATTAGTCAAATTGGACTTCAAGGTGTCAAGTTTGTTTTCCGAGTACAAGGTATCTTACACAAACACCATCTGGAGATATGCGTTTTATGCAATACTTTAAGGATGTTGTAGATTATTGATTATATTTCTTTTGGATATTTTCTTTAATTTGTAGAAGGTTTTGATTTGGAAACAATGAAAGCATTTGAGGAGTTGAGAGACAAATTAAATTCTGTTATGCAACATTCAATGCCAAAGTCAACAACAACAAAAAAATTGTTTTACATGTCTTCTTTAGCTTGCTAATTTAGTCGGTAGCAAACAGCTTCCGAAATATAATACCGGAATTTGTTGTAAAAATAATCAAAGATATCGATTTATGAATGTATAAAGTTCGCAGTGATTCATTTAATCTAAATTATTTATCAGGATTAATTAGATCAAAGATGGGAGATTTTTTTGTTTAACTTGGTTTGCTTGTAATTTGAAATGTTTCATGGTGCTTTTTGTTTGTTTTGGAAGTTCTATAGGTTATATGAATTTATCAGTATAAACGCTGAAGATTAGTTTTGGTGTTATAGTTGTGCAGATATCAATTTTAGTTAGTTTTTTAGTTTTGTTGGGGGAGAGTTAATTGCCAAAATAGCCTCATGCAAAAAATTATATGCCAAACTAGCCTTCTACATAATATAATTCCCCTAATAACCTTTTATATGCCACATTAGATTTGACGTGGATTCATAGGTTTATTTTTCTTTAATTATTTTCCATATATTCCCTGATTCCCTACGTACACTCGTTTAGGTTAACGGCATGTCTCTTCATCTTCTCTTTCAGTAGTTCCATAGAATTTGCAGATTCAAAAAGAGTTATTCTCTTCCAGGTATGATCGATCCTTCTCCATATATAAACACTTTGAGACTATTGTTGATTTGTGGTAGCAGATGGTTTAGTTTTCTTCACGTAGTGTATTCTAGTATATACAAATTTTGTTAGTACTCAAATTGTATTGATGTTGGCTAATTGTAATCCTATACTGTTTTTTTTTTCCATGAATGAATACATGATGTGTTTTCCTTTTTTTCTAGTTTTCTTTACTTTCGGTTAAAACGTAAAGAACAACTGAGTAATCAATCTAACTAACATTGAATCACTTCCTTTGAGTTTTAGGATGGCGCGAGAGAACGTAACTATACTATGCTATTGGAATGGAAGAATTATATCGAGTTCACGAGGAATCAGCTATGAAGGTGCTACACCAAAGTCAATTAAAGTTAGCAATCGAATAACCTACGAAGTTCTTATGAATAAGATATATAGTGTCACGGGAATGAATCGTCAATGTCGGCATCAAAATTACTTTGCGATATCCTAGTAATTACCAAGAGTATATACCTCTACCAGTTGAAGATAATGATTCTCTAAGGGTTGTTTTTGATGTTATAAAACAACCTGGTATTCATTGCTTGGAATTTTATATAGAGGAGATTCCTAGAAGTTCTCATGTTTCTTTTACCCAACTACTCACGCAAGGCACTGGATCGGTTGGTCTTGATTTTGGGAATGAAAATGACATTTTATGAGTGTTGCTCCAACCGATGGTTTGACAAATAACATTAGTAGATGTATCATTGAAGAAATTGTAGTGAAGGGCACAAATATGTGGTAAATGGAACCGAATCAAATCAACAACAATTTATTTGATGATGGTTTTGTAGGTTTTGTTCACGGTAGTGTATGAGGACAGAAACGGAGTAGGTAAGGAATAGGATTAGACTGCTGAGCAAAGGCTGGGCCTTATTCCTTAAGATCAGATTGCCCTGGCCTGTGCCGGTTTACTTGACAAATAGTCTCCCAAGATAGAATAATAAGATGTGAATCAAAGTTCTAGCACTAACTTCGACTCGCGAACTAATACAATAAAGGTTTTTCGGCTTTAGAGAGAGTAGTTTAAGAGAAGGAAGAAGAATGGATTGTGGTGTTGAAATCGATTCGGGGGCTATTTATAATATTGAAGAGTTGCATCAATGTATGTATCCTTCGCAGAAGAGTCCTCGAGAAACAAAAATTCAATGCATACTTCATCGATTTGCTTCGCTTACATCCTTCGCTAATGGTCGGGCTGGCCATTGTAATCAAACCGAATGGGCACAACTGTCATTGCATCAACCGACTTTCGATGGGTCGGTTTCAGATTTAACTAATTATCTTATCGGGCTTAACCAAACACAATATGTTTCTCGCCCAAAAGATAATAATCAACTCAAGACCACGACCACGAACCCACGGACTTTTGACCTCGAGATTCACTTGGGGCCCAATCCCATAACACAATCCTTGACTAATAACTAGCTCCTTCTTCCTCAATTTTAGCCATGTGGGACTCTTCCCATTCTAACTCTTGGCATTCCATATTCAATGCATCAACCAACACACTTTGAGCTTCAATAACTCTTTCACCTTTCAATGAATTTTAGTAATTTTTCTTAAGTGTCATCTACTACCATAGTAGATTATACACGCTTAATGAAACTTCATTTCAAACGCAGGGCCCTTTGGTTGAGGTACAAAGTCATGGACTAGCCTCGTTAGTGCTTAAATTCTAACAATCCCACATGAAAGAGAATTGATGCTCACAAGACAACGTGGTGCTCCAAATTTAGAATTTCCTCATGAAAATCATATTGCATCGAACGATTGTCGCGATATTGAATCGCCCCTAGTAGAATACCATCGATTTACTTGCCACCCGGTGGACGGATGCCTCGAACTACGGCGCTTGTGTAAACCAAGACAATGATATCAACACAATAATTTTCCTTATTACCTCGCTCCTTTTCTCAAATTAAAGGCCTTGATCGCCGGATTCATAGGTGTTCTCGCTTGAAGCGGCCTCCCATACTTCACACCCAAATAGGTGATCTCGCTCTAAGAGCATTCCCCAATGCTCGCTTGTAAGCTAAAGAGATTAAGAATCTTCTTCAGAGATCATTAAGAGTTTAGTGACTCATCCTCCGTCCGGTCTGCAGGAGCACTTAAAAATGTCTTTCACGGGAATGGCGTAAGTGGAGTTAGTAACTCCTAAGTGCTCTTACCTTGAAGTACAAAACTTCACGAGGCGCCATCGTCCTTTACAGCTTTAGTTGTCCCATTGAATCAAATTCTGGGATCTCCAACAAGATGATCGGGTTGCCACCAGAATTTCCTTATTTTGTGGGTCTTAAGCCCATTCCCTAGACAAGCAAAGGTACTTGATCCCTCGGTAGCGCTTTGGTTAACGGATCCGCAATGTTATCCTTGATTTCACGTAATCAATAGTGATAACCTCAGAGAGACCAATCGCTTAATGGTTTTATGTCTCGACGATGCGTGTGTCAGATTTACCATTATACATATTGTTTGTTGCCCTTCCTAATGCCGATATACCGCCACAAAGAATTGTCACGTATATAAGGCACAAGCTTATCCCAACAAGGGATATCCTTAAAAATTCTCGGCCATTCTCGCTTCTCCAGCTTTGTCCAAAGCTATAAATTCCGATTCCATCGTGGATCTGGCGATGCACGTTTGTTTAGAGGACTTCCATGAAACAGCACCGCCACTAATGGTAAATACGTAACCACTAGTGGACTAGGTGTTTGTACTATCAGATATCCAGTTTGCATCACTGTATCCTTCTAATACTGCCGGATATCTTCCATAGTGTAATCCATAATCTATTGTGGTCTTCAAGTATCCCAATAGATGAAGTAGAGCTTTCAAGTGAGCATTTCCCGGATTACGCGTAAACCTAGCCAACTTGTCGATCAGATGAGCAATATCGTGATTGTGCGCTCATCACGCATATCAAACCGCCAATTATCCGAGCATATTATGCTTGGTTTACAGATCACCTAAGTGTTTGTCCAAACACAAAGATTCGTATATTGGTGTCTCATACATCGACGGCCAAAGACCTCATATTTCTTTAACATCTCTTCAATGTAATGAGATTGTGAAACCAAACCCTCTACTGCTTTTAGAGATTTTATCCCTAAGATTAAATCACACACCCAAGTCTTTCATATCGAAAAATTGTTTCAACATTTGCTTTGTTTTCGTGATCAAGTCCGTGCTACTTCCAAGAATGAGCATGTCGCTTACATATAAGCATATCATGACAAAGGATTCAGCGCCCTTTCACATAGACACACTTATCACACTCATTTATAGAAAATCCTTTGATCGCAACGTGTTGTCGAACTTTTCGTGCCATTGTTTAGAGCTTGCTTCGAGTCCATACAATGACTCGACAAGACGATGCACCTTCCTCTCTTGTCCTCGAACCACATACCCTTCAAAGTTGTTCCATATAAATTTCCTCGCCCAAATCTCCATTTAGGAAAGCGCTTAACATCCATTCGTGTATCTCAAAACCACACAAAGGCTATGGCTATGAATACTCTAATGGAAGTTATTCTAGACACAAAGTAGTATGTGTCAAAGTAGTCAAGTCCTCCTTTGTCTATAGCCTTTCGACTACTAGACGAGCCTTGTCAGATTTATCAATGGTTCCATCTCGCTTATACTTGCATTTGAGTATCCACTTGCAACCCAATGGCTTATTTCCTGAGGAAGGTCAACCACTTCCCAAGTATGATTTTTGGATGGAGTCCATTTCACTTTCAATGGCCTCTTTCCAAAAGGGGGCTTCAGAGTGGACATCGCCTGATAGTCCTAGCTCATTTTCCACAAGGTATGTGAGAAATTCAGACCAAAGTCTTTCCGAGTCCTATCCCGCTTTACTCTCCTCGTTCGACATCGTGAACCTCCATGTTCTCGATGTGCGATTTCGCTTCATGGAATTCTCCGTGGTAAATCTTCCGCCTCAGAGCATTCTCAGAGGAGGTGATCCCATAGGTTCTGCAACATTTTCCGAACGGACACCTTCGAATTTTGCATTCGACTTCGGGTCAGGATCTACGTGGTCCCCCAGGACCACCTTTTTGACCCTATTGCAGATTATAGTCTCGCATTTAGAGACTATCTCTTTCTTTCCTTTCTAGGAAAAACTTCTTCAAAGAATTCTCATTCCTCGATTCAATGACAAAGTGCCCTCATGGATGTCCCAGACGATTTATGCACTAGGAAGTTTATAAGCTTATTGTTGTTTGCATATCCTATAAATATGCAATCTACATGCCTTGGTCCAATCTTTACTTGCTTGCCTGTATTACCACCTTAGCTGCAGCAATTCCACACTTTCAAGTGTTTGTAAGAGGGCTTGTTACCTTTCCATAGTTCATATGGAGTAATATCACTATTTTTCCGGTATTCGTTAAGAATGGTAGTGGTGAGAATAGCTCTCCCCACAAATTCGGGTAATCCAATCTAGTAATAGTGCATTCATCATCTCCTTTAGAGTACGATTCTTGCTCAAAGAACACTATTAGATTGAGGAGAATATGGAGCAGTGGTTTGATGAATAATGCCAAACTGTGAGCAATATTCTTCAAGTGGTCCTGCATATTCTCCACCTCTATCACTTCGAATTACTTTAATTCGAGTACTAAGTTGATTCTCAACTTCAGTTTTGTAATGTTTAAATGCTTCTAAGGTTTCGTCCTTACTCCTTAGCAAATAAACATAACAATACCTAGTGCAATCATCGATAAAAGTAACAAAGTACATTTTCCCTCCTCTAGTTTGCACAAATTTTAAGTCCCACAAATCAATTGGAATTAATTCTAGAGGAGACGTGGTTCTGTTCACTGAATGAAATGGTGCCCTTGTTAGTTTTGCTTCCACACAAACCTCGCATTTACTTTGAGGGTTGATTTCAAAGGACGGCAAATGATTCGTTTTAACTAACTTTCGAATTGCATTGTAGATTGTATGTCCTAATCTATGGTGCCATAAATTAGAAGACTCACCAAGTAAGTAGAATCATTGTTTTCATTGTCATATAAAGAGCGCATAATGTATATTACGTATATTTTGAAGAGCCCATCACACATGTAGCCCTTTCCTACAAACTTACCATTTTTCATCATTACAAACCGACCGACTCGAAGTCAACTTAAAACTCGCCTAACAAGCAGAGGTCCCACACCAAATTCTTATGAATATCCGAAACGCATCACTTGCTCAAGATGAGCTCCTTCCTAAGTCATCTTCGTAACCACCTGCTAACTCCCTTCACCTCGGATGTAGCATCGCTCACCATGAACAACTTCTTATCCTTCACCGGAGAGTAGTGGAGAAAGCACCGCCGTAACAAATGTCGAGTCGCACCCGTATCAATCCACCACTATTTCGGATTCTCAACCAGGTTTGCCTCCAAGACCACAACAGCAAAGGAATTAACCAAATCCTCCACCATAGGGTTATCTTTTGTTTCTGCAACATTGGCCTTCTCCTTCTTGATTTGGTAACAATCACTTCATATGCCCGCTTTCGCAATTGAAGCGCTTCTCGATCCTCCCGGAAGGTCCCTGTTTCCTAATTTCCGAGACTTCACGCCCCATCACGCTGCCTTTATGCTTTCTGCCGAGTTCCTCGACTTTCCTCGAATCGACAAGATGAGCCTTTGCTTCAACTTTGCCGCCCTTCGCCAGAGCCTTGCGTCGTTTTCCGAATCAAGCTTGATGATCAACTCCTCAAGCCCCATTTCCTTGGTCTTCAATTTGAGATAACTCATGAACTCGCTCCATGATGGCGCGCTTTCAATCAAGAAGCGACCAGAATGACTTATTGTGCTTCATGCCCTCCTGTTCCAAATCATGGAGAATCATTTGATACTCCAGAACCTGACTCATCAAAGACTTCGAGTCATTCATTCTGAAGTTCAAAAATTTCCCCACAATGAACTTCTTCGCACCGGCATCCTGTGCACAGTACTTCCTGTCCATTTGCTCCCACAACTCCTTTCAGGTAATCGGGCAGAGTCGAAAGCAAGTAGAGAACATCTGAAAGACAGTTCAGAATGTAGTTCTTACACATGAAATCTGCATGGATCCAAGCGTCATAGGATAGTTATTTCCGCTTGTTGTCTTCTTCAGCGGCGTTCTTCTCCTCTAGAGACATGGCGGCCTGATCAATCTCCTGCAGAGTGGGTGGAGCAGGGGTTTCAGCAGTAAGGTAACTTTCGAACCCAATGGTTGTCAAGTAGAACCTCATCTTCCTGCTTCCACCGCCAGTTCATCCCTGTGAACTTCTCCGGTTTCTCCCGTGGTTGGCAAGATTGATTCGGGGGATGAACGCTGAAGAATCTCCGTGTACATCTTCGATACACTGGCAAAAATACAGTCTTAAGTTGTAGGGTTTTGTTTGGCAGTATTGTATGAGAACTGAAAAATGGAGTAGGTAAGGAATAGGATTAGACTGCTGAGCAAAGGCTGGGACTTATTCCTTAAGATTGTATTTGCCCCGCTCTGGTGCTGACGGTTTACTTTACAAATAGTCTCCCAAGATAGAATAAGAAGATGTGAATCAAAGTTCTAGCACTTAACTTTGACTCTGCGAACTAATACAATAAAGGTTTTTCTGGCTTTAGAGAGAGTAGTTTAAGAGAAGGAAGAAGAATTGATTGCTGTGTATTGAAATCGATTCTGGGGGGGGCTATTTATAGTATTGAAGAGTTGCAGTCTGAACAGATGTATCCTTTCGCAGAAAGGTCCTCAGAACAAAACTTCAATGTATACTTCGATCGATTTTTCGCTTCGAGTTACATCCTTGCGAATGGTCGACTTCGCCAGAATCAAACCGAACGGCACAACTGCTCGCATTGCACTAACCGACTCGACCGATGGCGGTTTTCAGATTTAACTAATTATCTTATCGGCATTAACCAAACACAATATGTTTCTGCCCAAAAGATAATAATCAACTCAAGATCATGACCATGAACCCACGGACCATCGGCCCACGCCCCACGATTTCTGGCCCGGCCTCATGAGCTAACCAAAGTGCGTGTAGAGCATCTAGCTCTTCCCCCCTCCAAAATCATGGGTGCCCTAAGGGCCCAATCCCATAACACAATCCTTTGACTAATAACTAGCTCCTTCTTCCTCAATTTTAGCCATGCGAGACTCTTCCCATTCTAACTCTTGGCATTCCATATTCAATGCATCAACCAACACACTTTGAGCTTCAATAACTCTTTCACCTTTCAATGAATTTTAGTAATTCTTTCTCAAGTGTCATCTACTACCATAGTAGATTATACACGCTTAATGAAACTTCATTTCAAACATGTGGGGCCCTTTTGGTTGAGGTACAAAGTCATGGACTAGCCTCATTAGTGCTAAAATTTAACAGTTTAAAGGATGCACAAGAAGGAATGGATGAGGAGGATATCAGCGTAGCCTATGAAGATGCACCAAGTTCAGGCATTAGTAAGGCTACGATTGATGTCTTTAAGGCCTGGCCAAGATTCTTTTTGATTTAAACGATAGCACGTAGTTATATGTCGGTACGCTTTAATTCTAAAGATGAGTTGCAATCTAGTGTCAAATTATACTCACTAAAAGTGCATCAAGAATACCAGTGTACATTGAAACCGCAATCTGGGAGCTTAAATTTAAGCTAGCAACTACTTGTTCTTGGAAATTACGGCTTCGTCTCTCGTGGAGCATCATTGTTTGAGATCAAGACATATAATGGGCCCCATACTTGTGTTAATCCAATAATAAATGAGATCATGTGCAACTTGATTCAATTTGCGGTTTGTGAAATTAAGCCATCGTCAAGGCTCAACTCTCAATCACACTTACAACTATTCAAGCGCTGATTTTATAAATTCGCTATGATATATCGAAAAGAAAGCATGGAAAGCAAAGGTAGGCAATTGTCTCACTTTTGGGGACCGGATTGAATCGCATAAGTTTCTACCGAGATATATGGATGTACTTGTGCAAGAAAATCCAGTACAATCGCTCATCGATAAAGAAGCCGTGGAGAGAAATCCTGGCATGAAACATTTAAGCGTGTCTTTTGGTCATTTGCGTTCAATTGAAGGGTTCAAATATTGTCGCCCCGTGATTAGTGTTGATGGAACACATCTCTATGGAAAATATAAAGGTACGCTGTTTGTTGCGCTTTCTTCGCATTTGAATAATCAACTGCTTCCACTTGCATTTGCGATTGTAGAAGGAGAAAATAATGATAGTTCGATTGGTTTATGGTTGCATTAGAGATTTGTCACACAAAGAAATGGCATTTGTGTAATATCCGACGCCATATTGGTATTAAGAATGCAATGAATAGAGTTGGTTCCAGATGGACCGAGCCTTACGATATCATCGCTTGTAAAGGCCACCTTATGCAGCAATTTTAACACCAAATTTCATGACAAGACATTAAAGAATCTTGTGTGGTGGGCTGCCAAAAACCAAGTTCAAAATTTGATAGAAGAATGGAAACAATTGAAAGAATCAATCAAGCACGTAAAGTGGCTAGAAGAAATTCATCTTGAGAAGTGGGCTTTAGCACATGACGGTGGCCATAGATATGGCATCATGACGACCAACTTATCAGAAGTTTTCAATAGTGTTCTGAAAGGTGCTCGTTGCCTGCTTATCACGGCTTTAGTCCAACTTACTTTCTATCGAGTAAATAGTTACTTTTCTATCAGGCGACAACTTGGTGCCTAAAGGGTTGCTAGTGGGCAGAGATTTACTCCTTTCGTCGATGCAAAAGTAAGTGCGAACGGAATAAAAGCGAGCAAGCATAAATTTTCATGTTTAATAGGTCTGCGGGTACATTTAGCATAAAGACAGGTCGATCGGTTACAAACAGCAAGAATGGAAACAATGTGCAGATTGTGAAAGTGAATGAAAATTTTTGTTCTTGTCAAAATGGTAATATACATGGGTCGCCATGCTCACATGTCACGGTCGCTTGTCAAAGTTGTTGCTTGGATTATACCACTCTTGTTGAGAATTGTTATTCCATTACTACATATCAAAGGACATGGGCTCCTTTACTACATCCAATTCCAGATCAAGCATATTGGCCTGCTCCAACAGGAATGATACTCCTGCCTTATGATTTAATGAAAAGGAGTTCGAGAGGTCGTCCAAAATCTACACGCTTGCACAATGAAATGAATCTCAGAGAAGGACGTGTTTACGATGTAGTACATGCAAGCAAGAAGGTCATAATAAAAAGACTTGTCCAGATCAAATAAAAGGACCAGTACATACAAACTTTCATCCCTTTAAATACTATTTTAATGTGCAAAATCACTCCCCTCTTGATGGTGATTTTTTAGATATTCTCGACAATCAGAGGTGCTTTTTAGATCCAATAAATAGTTACATACAAACCGTTGTTTATGTTTCTTATTCTTATTCTTGGTCAGGTTTCTTTTTCTTTTGGCAGACCTCAAGTTGATGAAAGTGAAGGATTTACAGGATGATTAGGACTATCGATGGTTGTAAAAGTCAATGAAAATGAGATTTGCAGATTGTTTTTCGTTTATGCATTACATACATGAATTGACGTTTCATTTCCATGATAGTTTACAAAGATTATTTAGATCAAATTAAGAACCTTGATGTGCATTTGAGTTTTTTGGATTTTAATCATATTAGTAGAAGTAATAATGGATTAGCAGATAGATTGGTTAAGCAGGCGCTTCATGGAACTTAAATTCTTCCTCACTAGTGTGTATGTTTAATACTTTTTGGTCTTTGATGATTAATGAATTGATCCGTTTTTTAAAGTAGGCTAAATGAATTGCTGAGGTGTATTAAATAGTCTACATGGATGCTGATGTGGTAAACATAAGGTTATAGAAGCAATTAATTTTTGTGGGATGTTAGAGTGGGATATATTTTTTTTGAGAAGGTTATTTTGACAATTCATTCCTTGGGGGAAGGGGAAAACTGATATCGGTAGAATATCCGATATCAACTGTGAGAGAATCTTGCAAACAACACATGAATAACCCTCCCAACTTAATGATACAATTTGTATCTTAAATTCCATTTACTATATTAAGGAAATTATTCAAATCAGTTGTTTATCTCTATGTATAGGGATAATGGCTGGTCAGGCTCAACCAGTCATTTGAAAATCTTGATCCGATTAGAGATATTTGGAGTAGATCAAATCCCAAACCATGGCCCGTGGCAAGCCTACATTTTTTTTTATGGAGCCCAGACTAATCAAAGTCAGTATAGTATCATGCTCGCCTGCAAGACAAACTTTTATCGTTTTCTCTTAATATCTGGCAGTTTGTATATTTAACAAACTTTGACGAGATGATAATTAACACAACAAACATTTAGAAACACAATGACATAATTTGTGATTGATATATAAGTTGTGAATAACTAATTAAAATGAGGTAATGTTTATCACCGAGTAACTTGATTATAAAAGAGTAAAAGGAAGGAAAAAATATGAACACACAAACTAATAACCTGGTTGATAAATGGCATTCAATATCTTCTTACCTTGACGCTTGATCGTGACAATAGATGCGAGTCGATCTGAGAATGTATATTGCGATGTGAAGAAAATCGAGTAGGAATGAAGGAGGAGAGTGGCAGACAGTGTGGAAAATATTTAAACGAAAACGATAAAGCTTAAATGTAAAAGTAGGTTCACAATAAACTTGGAAACTCAATTTCAATGGTCAACTTAAACCATAATACAATCCCAACTTAAGAAATAAATTTCATAATGTACTAGAAGTTTTCCAACGGAGAGGATAAACCAACTATAAGTGAGATCATTCGAATTCAGGAACTCAATTCAGATGGGATACTAAACTCAAATAATGAGATAATTCCAACTTGAAAACTCAATTCAATGTGTAAACTCAATTTTATTATTTATATATCCCACAATTAAAACATTTTGACATGGGTCATTTTTCATTGATTAGCTTACCAGGATATGGGTGATCCAACATACCCATGTGGATTTTGCGGTGCGCTTATGTGTTTGAAGAGAGGATTAAAAGTTCTCCACTAAGCAATCCAGAGTTTGGTTTGTGTTGTAGTCGTGGTAAAATACAACTTCCCCTCCTTAAACAACCTCCACGCCTATTACGTAATCTTCTGCAAAATAGGCACATCAAGAGTCGTAATTATATTGAGCACATACGTGCCTTATGATGTACGCCTTTACTTTGATGGGTGGAATCCAAGACCACTCAGTCAACAATGGACATGGTCCATAATCGACAGTTTGGTGGAAATAACTATCATCCAAGGGTAGTTTGTTACCTAAAGAAGGTGAATCTCCTAAGTTTTCACAGTTGTATATGTATTGCGGCGAGGATGAAACTCAAGATCGGATTGATGTCGTCAGGTATTTTCTATGTTAATTTATATTAGTGCTAACCATCTTTCATTCGCTAATTAGAATATATACATGTTTTATTCTATATAATGATATTTGTATTTTATTTTTCATAGCTAAAAAACTGCTCCTACGATTGATCCATGTATTGTGGATGATCTAAAGAATATGAAGAATTTTTCGTATGGTCACGAAAGCACTTCAAGGAAGATCACGATATGAATGTTAAGTCAGGTCTCATCGATGGAGATCAAGGATGGTCATATGTACAATCTACCAACATGCTCTGAAGTAGTTGCATTAATTGTTGGTATGTTTGAATATGGATAATTTGCACCAATACAAATTATATATTTTTAATTACTTTTAATGAATTTAACATTGTCTAATTTATAAATTATTAGGAGATGATGAGTACGACATGGATCCCGTGATATAGTACTGGAGCAAAGAAATGGTGATTTCCATAGAATTTTGGAATTACATCGATGTTACTTTCCAATGCAGTATCCCCTACTTTTTCCATATGGTGAGGATGGATACCATACTGAGATATGCACTCGGATAAGTCAAAAGGAGTAAGACACATACTTACAATCAGGGGCAGACCCAGGATTTCAACCTGGGGGGGGGGGGGGAATTATATATGTTTCCAAATAACGGCAAAGTAAAAGACTAGAGAGGGGGGGGGGGTGAATAGTTTTTTAAAACTTTTATCGATAAACACAGTTTCTCAGATATCTGTGAAGATATCTGATACTTATTTTCAGAGAGCGAAAGACTTTTCTGTGATAAGTGCACGTGCTCAGCAAGATAGGTGTAAATACTTTGCAAGGTAGATAAAGCAAGTAATAAAATGCAGAAAGTAAATAACACAAGTCTTTTTATAGTGGTATCTGAAGGTGGCGTAATCCTTCAACTAATCCACTTCGGCCTTTCTCGCACTCTAGAATCCACTAAGACAAATAATTGAGGTAACCGTACAAGTATCTTCTCTCGATTCATAATTACACTAGGTTCCCAACCAAGTGTTCCCCCGAGTTATTCCCCGACTTTCACAACCAAGTACTTCCTTTACTCAGAAACCTCTTTCCTGGAGTTGTTCCTTAGTTTTCCAAACTAAGTACTTCCTGTACTCCACGCCAATTAAGGTGTTGATTAAGGTAGTTTGTCAGGTGAGCTTCTTTAATAACTTGTTTAGTTATGTGGATAGCTCTGAGAATCAAGTATACTTAATACACTTTGCAATGTATGGTATCTTATTCTTTACTGACCCAAGTCTATGATAAGTGTTCAAGAGAATGAATCTCAGATATGAAATCTTAATTAAACTCTTTTACAAATAGCAATGGTTGTTAAGGATCGTGACACTTAGAACTTTTGTGCTACTTAGAATCAAGAGCTTTGGTCGCAACAAAAGCTTCAAGGTAAGTAGAGTGCTTGAGAGCTTGTGAGAGTATTCAATGTGAGTTCAAGGTTCTAAGGTGTGTGCTCAAGCGCCTAAGTGTTGATATTGAATGATGAATTTGAGTGTCGCTTGAATAGTATCCATTAGCTTAAATCAAATTCAAACTATTGATATCCGAGTATAGTATCAGAGTCGCTACTCTTCTTCTTCGGTTACCGTTTTTGTTCAGATATTTTTGTCCGTGCATTTAATGCATTGTACTATAATTTGTCTTGTAGTGCCAACGGAACTATGCATTGTATCAGAGATCTTATACTATAGGAGTTCTCTAATGCTTTGCACGTCCTTTTCAAGAGATCATCACAACTCCATATACCACTTGTTGAAACAACTTTTCATAATATATTTCTTTTCAGAAACATAGTTTATCTCCAAGGTATCTGAGTGTAGATATTTGTGGGCACTTTCATCGCTTCGTAAACTTTATTTCTCGTATATCTTTTGCAATACTGCTTATTAAAAACGCCAGGTCTTCAAGATATCCGTCATAGGTATCTCAAAAATCCTTATCTTCAAAGAATCTTCAAATCTTTAAATCTTGAATTTTTCCCCGGATGCCTTCTTCTTAGTCTTCTTTAGAGGTATAAAAATTACATTCAGAGACCTAACATCTTATACAAGATTTGCTAGACTATCATACTTAGTGAGTTTCCTCTTTTTTATAGTGTTCAAGTGAACCAAGAGTACTAACCACCTTTCTGATCCAAGATAAGTCATTAGGTTGTTGATCAAAATCTAAACAGATATTCCTAACAAATTTCCCCCATTTTGATCAATCAACGATGACTATCCTAATTCCATTACAAATTTGATGAGAAAAATCCATCACTTAATCATTTCTTATGATCTTTCAATTCATATAATTATGCATAAAGTAAACATCAACCAAATCACAAGGTGTAATCTTTATTTAAGTTATCTTTTATAGATTGATATCTGAGAGTAGGTTCATCAGATATGTTACAAAGAAAGTTCAGATAACTTTTACAAGATAAAACAACAATATGGTACAGTCAGCAAGATACAACAGCTTACATAGTAAATTAGGACAACATGAGTAACTAAGCTCCAAGTGAACATCTTAACAAATTAGTCTTCGAGTCTTCAAAGTCTTCAAGTCTTCAAAACAGTTCCATGGATCAATCTGCAAATTTCCTGTCACCAAACCTTCTTATATCATCAGAGTAGTCATAGAGAAGAGTTCTGACAATCATCTCTGTCTCGGAAATCCACAAACTTTCAGTAGGTTTTGGTAGGATTTTTCGACAAAATGTCAACCCACGACATTTCCCATATCCAGGCATGCACAATCTTGATATCTGATAGCTTGAAATAATCATATATGATCCTCAGATATTTGACGTCACCTTGTATTGTTCTTCATCCATGTAGAAGGACTCATAGGGTTCCACAAAAAGTCTTGGACTTGTCCCTGTTCCAATCAGATTGGTAATCTTGTGCACATCATCTGACTTTCCATAAGGACATTCATCAGAGAGGTCTTTCTTCATGGCTTTTATCCTGTTGATAACTTCAAAATCCAACCAGTTCTTGATGTGGCTAGTTTTAATCAAAAATGGTTTGTCTTTTCTCCATGCCATGAGTTGTTTATGGATTGGTTCTGGAAACCTTGAATTTAGCAAAGAAATGTTTGAGTAATGTAATCCAAAGAGCTATTTTTCCGATTTATGCACCAGAGATGAGGAGTTGTTGTTAGTCTTCACATACTCAATTTTGGCTTCTTCTAGCCTAAGTGGAAGTTGACTTTTTCTCTTTTCAGCTCTTAGTCTATTCCTCCTTTGCCTTGAATTTTCCCTTGGGGGATTGCTTGAAGAACCACCCTAAATAGACTTGGTATTTCCAGAGGGTGTTTTAGCTGCCAAAGGCTTTGCAGATATGGGCTCAGTTAGGCTATCAATTTTTCTTTTTCTGTGAAGAGGAGCTTCATCTTCACTAGTCTCTTCATCATCATCATCAAGATTAATTATTGTGAAAGTTTTGCAGCCTTCTTCATTGCCCAGGGATTTGATTTGGCCTTCTTCTTCTTCTTCATAAGATTCTTCAATACCTTGGTACTCTTTGGAAATTTTGCTACTATGGTATGGACCAATAACTTACTTGTCTTCTCCTTGGAGCCTTGGTACTCTTTGGAAATTTTTGTGCCATGGCCCTTCTTACCATTGAAGTTCCTTCAGTTGGTTTCTGGGAAGTAGCTACTATTTGCAAAGTAGCTTGACTTGAGGAGAGCTCATTGATTCTGAGTGGTGGCTGGGAAGTTTTCTTGTTTCTTCTTCCTCTCCGAGCAGCACCAGCTCCAGATTTCTTCTTATATCCTTCTCCTTCTTCCCATTCCCTTTGACTTTGAGGTCCAGATTTGTACAATCCTTCCCCCTTAGTCATTGTTGGCTGACTAAGTCTCATAAAGAATTCTGGGAGAGACTCAAAATGTCCTTGTAAGTAGTTATAGGCAGTGGCCAACTTCCGAAGTTCAGCTTTGAGCTCCTGATTTTGTTTGATAAGTCCATTTTCCTTATCAGTGAGCTCTGCCAATGGGCCGAGTATGGCATCTCGCTTCCAAAGCAGTAACTTGCCTCATGAAAAGCTTTTGCTTAATGATACATCAACATCCTCAACATGCCTAGGTCTCTCGAGCAATGACCAGACCGATGTTCTCTCGAAAGTGATGAGCTTAGTGAAGGTCTTCATCTCCGGAGGGATCATGTAATGGCGGTTTCATTTTGAGAAGATAACTCCTTATGCGCTTTAGACAAGATTTGAAATCTTGTCAAGTATTCACTGGAGTCGTGGATATTTGGCAGTTGGTTGAAGATTTTAGGAGCAATTTGCTTTCGTTTCAAGTGAGAAATCACCAAATGCTCATTTCGGTGTTCTGCCAATTTCTTCTCTTCTTCATCATCTGAGTCATAAGCCCAGTGATCTTCATCCTCTTGGACATTTTCAAGATTTTCTAGTCCAGCAACCATCTCATAGATGGGCTTCTTTCCTTCAGAGAGTAGGATGGTATATCTTTGATGGTGATGCACTTTAGCATCATGCTTTGTCAGATACTTCTTCAAGATTCAGCTCCTTAGCAATGGCATTTACAGCATCCTGGAGCTCTTTGACCTCAGAGTAAGCTACCATTTCTTGCAAGTATTGATCTTGAAGCTGATTAAGCTTATCTATGGATTTAACTAGCTCTTCTTCTAGTTGAAGATGGAGCTGTTGTTCTTCTTCCAACAGTTGTTTGAGCTGAGCAACTATGGTTTGTGTATTCAATATCTTCTGAGTTGTTTCCTCAGAGTGCTCCACTATTTGTTCAGTAGTGTCCTTTTGTTTTTGGGAAGATGGATGGGTAGATTTCTGAGGAGATGGAGGAGGGGATTGCTGCATGTCCTTTCAAAGGTGGTTTTCAGCTGAGGCACTCTTCCTCCTGTAATCCCTCATGTCCCCGTGTAGGGCATCATCATCATCCTTCTTATCATCCTTATCCTTGTGATGGTCGGAAGGAGAATTTTCATAGTCATTCTCATCAGTCTCCTTCTCTTCGTCATCTTCAGAGACCAGGTTGATCACTTCTGGAATAGTGACCGTTTTCCCAGTAACTTTCTCTTGTTCAGGGGGTATGTACTGTAGAGTCTGGGGCAAAGTAGGTTTGAATGGCATCCAGATTATGGTCTCCACCATCCGCTTTCTCAAAAGCTTCTATGAGCTTGTGTGCCTTCTTGATAATGTCCTTATGCATTAGAGTAGTAAAGAGTACCCTCATGCTGGGAACATAGCATGGACATAATTCTCCAAGTCAATAGCTATGACTCTTCTCAATTGGTGATCACCACCTTTGTTAATTCAATCAACAGATCTGAAGCTTCGAGCTTACCACTTTCAAACACTTGAGATGTTTCTCGAGTGTGTGGTTATCAAGAATGTAAGTAGGTCTTCTGCTGAGAATGCACAAACCTTCGCACACTTGTTTGAGCTGAAAGAAAGAGTTTTGAGTTAGACTCAAAACTTGTGTAGATATCTCAGTATTTGTGTAGTTAGGCTTTTGAAGTTACCCGAATGAATGCATCAGCTCAAAGACTTGTACCATCGAGATAGGAGTTCCTCGATATCTTGTTGTGAGGTGGGGACTTTGAAGTCTAGTCGTCATCAACCTTTCTTTCTGCTTGAACCTGAGATTAGAAACATAACACTTAGGAATTTTTATCAAGAAAATTTTTTTATTGACAATTCAGATATCTGAGAAGTCAATTACCTCCGGAGGCTCGATACATTGTCTTTCGAGACTTATTGTTGGTCCAGATAAAGGCAAAGTAAAAGACTAGAGGGGGGTGAATAGTCTTTAAAACTTTTGTCGATAAAAACTATTTCTCAGATATCTGTGAAGATATCTGATACTTAGATACAGAGCGCGGAAGACTTAAGATAGATAAGTGCAAATGCTTAAAGTGTGTGTGTGTTGTCAAATGTAAGTACGTATAAGTAAATAACACAACAAGTATAGTGGTATCGGAGGTATGAATCCTCCAACTAATCCACTTCGTCTATCGTAGAGCTAGAATTCACTAGAACAGATAATTGAGTTCACCTTACAATAATCCTATTCTAAGATTCCTAAACAAATGGTTCCCAACCAAATGTTCCTCTGAGTTGTTCCCCTGCTTTCACCAAGTACTTCCGCACTCAAATATTTTGAGTTGTTCCCAGCTTCCCAAGCTAAGTACTTCATGTGCTCAACAACCTTGGAGTTATTCCTTAGTTTCTCAAACTAAGTACTTCTCAGACTCCACGCCAGCTTATGGTGTCGGTTCGGCTTGATTGTCAGTGAGCTTCTTTATTAACTTTTCGCTTAATCGATAGCTCTGTGAATCAAGTATAATTAATAAACTTTTCAATGTATAATATCTTGTTCTTTTACTGACCCAAGTCTTAGATAAATGTTCAAGAGAATGAGTCTCAGATACTTGATCTTTCGATTCAACTCTTTCACGATAGCAAGTTTGTTTAGGATCAGGACACTTAGAACTTTAGTGCTACTTAAGATCAAAAGCTTTGGTCGCAACAGTAAGCTTGAGGATAAGTAGTTTGCTTGAGAGAGTAAGATATGTGTTCATTTGTAAGTTCGTAAGGTGTGTTTTCAAGCAATCTAAGTTGTTATTTATAGATGAATTTCGATGCCGTTGAATAGTATCCGTTAGGCTCAAATTCAAACTATCGATATTTGTGTATAGTACTGTAGCGGATTTGTCTTCTTCTTCAGAAGCTACCATTTTGTACAGACATCTCTGTCCATGCATTTAATGCATTGTACTATACTTTTGTCCTCAGAGTGCCAACGGAACTATGCTTTGTATCGTAGACTATTTTATCATTTCTAAGTTTTAGCACGCCCTTATCTTCAATCTTCAAATACCACTTTAATTGAAACAACTTTGTTTGCAATATATATTTCTTTTTCAGAAATGTGGTTTAAGTTCAAGGTATCTGTGTGTAGATATTTGTGGACGCTTTCCTTGTTTTTCATATGAACCTTTTGATTTCTCATATCTCTTGGACACGCTTTGTTAATAAACCATTCGTGTCTTCAAGATATCCGCCAAGGTATCTCAGAAACTATTTCAAGAATCTTGTGCGCCTTCAAATCTTCAATGTCGTTGAACTTGTTCACCGGATGTCTTCTTCTTGGTCTTCTTCCTAAAATAAAAATTACATTTTGAGACCTAACATCCTATACAAGATTAGCTAGTCTATCATACTAAGTGGGTTTCCTCTTTTACAATGTTCAAGTGAACCAAGAGTACTAATGACCTTTCTGAACTAAGATAAGTCATTATGTTGCTGATCAAAATCTAAACAGATATTCCTAACAAAATATCTAACAAATTTCCCCCATTTTGATCAGTCAACGATGACTATCTGACCTATTACAAATCTTGATGATTGAACAGTCCATCACTTAATCATTTCTTATGATTTTTCACATTCATACAATTATGCGTAGTAAATATCAACCAAATCACAAGGTGTGATCTTTGCTGACAAGTTATCTTTTATAGAATAATATCTGAGAGTAAATTCATCAGATAAGTTACAATGAAAGATTACAGATAACTTTAGTATATAAACAAATTTAGCTTAGTCAGCAAAAATACAACAAAACTACTTAGTGAATTAGGACAACAGGAGTAACCAAGCTCCAAGTAAACATCCTAATAGACTAGTCTTCAAGTCTTCATATGTTCAAGTCTTCAACAGTAGTTCTATGGATCAGTTTGTAAATTTCCTATCTCCAAACCTTTTGATGTCATCAGAATAATCATAGAGAAGTGTTCTGACGAGCATCTCAAAGGTCTCTCGAAAATCCATGCATTTCTTTGTAGGTTTTGGTAGGATTTTTCTTGACAAAATGCTTGACCCACAGATACTTTCCCCATTTTCAGGCATGCTCTATTCTGATATCTGATAGCTTGAAGTATTCATATATAATCTTCAGATATCTGATGTCACCCTTGTATTGATCTTCGCCATAGAACGACTCATGTGGTTCCACATCAAGTCTTGCTCTTGCCTGCTCTCGTGATATTTAGAATTATGTGCACATCATCGGCTTTCCATATGGACATTCATCGAGAGGTCCTTTCATGGCTTCAATTCTCTTGATAACTTCAAAGTCCAACCAGCTTTAATATGATCGTGTTGATCAAGATTGGTTTATCTTTTCTCCATGCCATAAGTTGTTTGTGTATTGGATCTGGAGATCTTGAATTTACCAGTAGGTGCTTAAGTTCCAGGATCCAATAGCCATTTTTCTGATTGATGCACCTGTAGACAGAGGAATCATTGTCATTCTTCACATACTCAATTTTGGCTTCTTCCGCCCGAGGAAGTCGACTTTATCTTTGTTCAGCTCTCACCGCTCTTTTCTCGCCTTGAATTTTCTTTGGGGTTGTTGTTGAAGAACCACCACCGGATAGACTTGGTATTTCCAGAGGGTGTTTTAGTCATGAGTGGCTTGCAGCCTATGGGCTGGCTTAGCTTTCAATTTTCCTTTTTCGTTAAGAGGAGCTTCATCTTCATCAGTTTCCTCATCATCATCAAGATTAAATCTTGTGAGAGTTTTACAGCCTTCTTCATTGCCCAGGGACTTGATTTGACCTTCTTCTTCTTCTTCTTCTTCTTCTTCTTCTTCTTCTTCTTCTTCTTCTTCTTCTTCAGAAGATTCATCAATCCCTTTAACTTGTCTTCTCCTTGGAGCCTTGGTACTCCTTGGAGGTTTTTGCCATGGCCTTGTTACCATTGCGCTCCTTCAAGAGGTTTCGAAGCGCCTACTATTTGCAAAGCAAATTGTCTTGAGGAGAGCTCTTTATTCGAGGGTGGTCGAAGTTTTCTGTTTCCTCTTCCTCTTCGAAAAGACCACCCAGATTTCTTCTTGTTTGCTTCTCCTTCTCCCCATTCCCCCTGACTTTGAGGTCCAAATTTGTATGATCTTTCCCCCTTAGTCATTGTTGGCTGACTAAGTCTCATAAAGGAATCTGAGAGAGACTCAAAATGTCCTTGTAAGAAATTATAGGCAGTGACCAACTTCTGAAGTTCGGCTTTGAGCTCCTGATTTTGCTTGATAAGTCCATTGTCCTTATCAGTGAGCTCTGCCAATGGGCCTAGGATGGCATCTACTTTTCTAGCAGTGTAACTTGCCTCTTGAATAGCTTTTTCAGCTAAAGATGCATCATCGTCCCTCATCATTCCCAGATCTTTCTGAGCAATGACTATGCTTGTTGTTCTCTGAGTGATGAGCTCAGTGAATTTCTTCATTTCTGAAGGGACGGAGGCAATTACTTCCTTATTCTGTGAAGACAACTCCTTTTTGAGATGAGCCAGAACCTGGTATCTGTTCATGTATTCATGGGTGTAGACGTTTGGCAGTTTGCTGAAAATTGCAGGTGCAATCAGCTTCCTTTTCAAGTGAGAAACCACTAAGTGGTCATCGCGACGTTCTGCCAAAGTCTTGTCTTCTTCATCATCTGATTAATCAGCCCAGTGATCTTCATCCTCTTGGACATTCTCATCGATTGTGTCGAGTCCAACAACCATCTCAGAGATTGGTTTCTTTCCTTTCTGTGAGGAGGATGGTACATCTTTTGAAGATGATGCAGCCTGAGCATCATGCTTAACTTCAGATACTTGTTCAAGATCCTCGCTCTTTGGTGATTGCATACAAAGATCCTATAGCTCTTTAACCTCGTAGTAAGCAATCATCTCTTGTAGATATTGATCTTGTAGTTGATCAAGCTTGTCTCGGATTTAGCTATCCGTCTTCCAAATGAAGATGGAGTCGTTGTTCTTCTTCCAACAGCTTGTCCGAGTTGAAAGTGCCTCGATTGAGTATTCAGCATTTTCCTCGAGCGATTTCGTAATCCTCAACTAATTGTTCAAGAATATCTTTTGTTGTTGGAAGATGGATGAGTCGACTTTTGAGGAGATGGAGACGGAGATTTCGTGATTTCCTCTCGCTTGCTTTTTCAAAGCTGAGGCATGATTTCTTTTGAAATTCCTCCGTCCCTCGTGCAAGCATCATCATCATCCTTTTGTCGTTGTCATCCTTTTGGTGATGGTCAAGGAGGTTCATCAAGTCGTTGCTTATCTCTTCCTCCTCGCCATCTTCAGATACAAGATTGATCACTTCAGAATAGTGATCTTCATTCCATTAACCTCTTCTTGTTCGTAAGGTATAAATTGCGTAGTTCAAGTGGATCTTGAATGCCATTTGTAATCTTGTCTCCACCATCCGCTACTCAAAGGCTTGTATCAAATCAGGCGCCACTTCTCGAGAAACTTATGCAATAGGTCGCAATCGTATTGTTCGTGGGAAACATTGCATGGATATAAGTCTCCAAGTCAAGAGCTCGTGCTCGTCTTGTTAGTTGATCTGTGATTCTCAATATTTCAGAGAGATCAGAGCACCTTAACTTCTGCTATTTATTGAAGCATTGAATGTGCTTCGCAGGTTTCGAGCCTTGAAGAAGGGAAGTAGTCCCTTTCTCATCATCGGGAACCTGCTTTGCACTTGTTTGAGCCTGAAAGAAAGAGTTTTGAGTGAGCTTCAAAACTTTTGTAGATATCTGAGTAGAAGTGTGGTTTAGTTTCTGGGTTACCTGATTATGAATATCAGGCTCAGAGACTTGTACCACTGAGACAAGGGGTGTCTTAGATATCTTGTTGTGAGGTGGAGACTTGGAAGTCTGGTCCTCATCAACCTTTCTTTCTTGAACCTGAGAATTAAAAATAATGCAATACTTTAGGAAATTGTTTGAAAGAATTTGTGCAATTATGCTTTAATGATTTTTGAGTTTGCTACTTACTTCCTCAATAGGAAGCTCAGAGTCATTTTTCACAGAAACTTTTTCAGTTTCCGGTGTTCTTTCAGTTGATGTTGCCTTGAGGGCTTCATCAATTTCCATTGATGCAGGGGATGTCGCAACTTTGTCCCCTTGCATTTCTACTTCTGAGTGAGCCTGTGAGTAGAAAGTATTGACAAAATTTAGAGAAGAAGTTTTAGTTAACCCAAAGTGAAGAAGACTTATCACTGATTTTTCATGTACCTTCACACTTGAAGGCTCAATGATGTGTTCTTCAGAAACCTTGTCGGTTTCTGGGTTTATTTCTGGCATTTCTGCCTTATTTTCCTCTTTCTCAGTTGGAGCCTGTTAGAAACATTTACTTAAATGATTAAGCTCATAAACATATGACTGAAAAAGTGTCATCTTAAGAACCATTTTATCACCAGAGTAATGTGCTCGTCGCTTAAGAGGCGAGGTCGAGGGAACCTCCTTCTCGCTTCGAGGCAAGCTTCCAAATTCCTCTTGTTTCGTGTTTCTAACTCATCAGAATAAAGAATTTTTGTAAGTAACAAGATGTATAAGCATAAAATTCATTAAGGTGAGAGTTGAACCATTCAGCTACCTGAGCATTGTCAGGCTGATTGGTCTCTGGAACTTGTGACCCTTCTATACTTTGGTCTTCTTGTTCCAGTATCATTTCTTTCTTTGAAGTTTCAGGTACTTCGCACCTTTCCTGAGTATGCAACTCAGTTGCCTCCCCTGGTTGATCATTCTGAGTAGATGTCTCAGGTTGATACCTCTCATCGAGTCAGAACCCGCTCTTGTAGGATTTTCTTCAGCATCAGAATGTCAGTAATTCGAAATGGAGTTCATTTACCATTTCATGAACCACTTGTGGCTATTGTGGTTGTGGTTGTTGTGTTTGTGAGTGTTGTGGTTGTCTGGAAGCAGAAGAATTATCATTCGAAGGCTCTTCCAGATTTTTAGGCGTGGCATTTTCATCAGCATCTGCAAGCACTAAATTACCACTCATCAGGGCTTCTTGAAGTTGTGCATAAGAGACTTTCCCTGATGATGTGTTTGCACCAACAACCTTTGCTATAGGTGCTTGTTTAGAAACCTGAGGTGTAGGTTCTTCTTCAGATACCTTATCACCAGTTACTGTTACAGTAACCTTAGCCCTCTTTGTTCTTTCTAGGACCTGAGAGATGACTAGTTCATCCACTTCATCGTCAGAGCTCTCATCAGCATTAGGAACTGATTGGTCCATTACTCCTGCGGTTTCTGCAGATAGGGCTTGGTGCTTTTCACCTGTCTTGGCAACATTAATGAGTTCATCAGCAAGGCGTTCTGTAATAGTTTTAACATTTCTAAATGCACTTTCTCTTGCTGAGTCTATTTGTTCAGTAGTTGATAACTCTTTTGCAGCATTGATGAGTTTATCTCCATTAATAAGTTCATCGGCAAGGCCTGCAGATATCTGGGAATCGACAACCTCAATGGGTGTGTCTTCTGTTTTGCCAGCTGACTTCTTCCTTGAAGTTCTGGGCTTCTTGGTCGCAACCTTTTCCTCGATACCTTTTCGCACTTTCGCTTAGAACCTTTCCGAGACCCAAAGAACTTTTTTCATCATGTTCAGATACTCATATTTGTAGAGTAGGTTATCGGCTATTTCAAATTGCCTCTCGAGCTCAATGCCAAGCTTTTCCAAAGAAGTAGCATATCTTCGCACTATAGCCCATCGTGGCATTTCGCTCAGCTAGTCCTTTAGCAATTTTAGGCTCAAGCCTTCAATCTTCTTCACAAACTTCATGAAGGCGATTTTCCCAGCTTGAAAGGGTTTTCCACTTTTATCTTGTCGATTCAAAGAAGAACATCATTATCCAACGCTTCGCTTATCCGTCAAGACTTCCTTGTAGACCATCAAAGAATCAGAAGAATGCAAGCTAATACATCCCAAAGGAACCATCGATGTCCGTTCGATGTCGCAAGCTTGAACTCAATGGTGTATCTGATTTTCAAGATCACACACATCATCAGCTTGTTTAACACCTTCAAGGAGATCGCTATCCTTGGTGTTAATTTCAAAATCCTTTCCAAGATTTTGAAGCTCAAACAACATACGTAGTTGTTAAGTCCGTATGATTTCCTTTCTCGATCGAGGTTTTGATGTACACTATTGCAAAGGCTTCTTAAACACAGAAATTATTCGAGTTGTTGTAGAATTCCAACACATCAAGTGATGAAATTCCACTTGGGCGTATAGAAAACCCTTGATTTGTGCTTTTCAAGCATGTCAAGAATCAGTTTTCACTGGTTTTCATCAGAGTCAGGAGGTATTCCTCAACCATGGCACCACCCCAAATCATTTTGTGATTTGAAGTCCAATGGTCCGGATTGAACTCTCCTACCATGGTTGTTCATAATAACCAACTCGTGCTTGCTTTTCAAAGCATCAAAGGAGGATTGAGATTTTTGTAGCAAATGAACCTTAGGGGCCATCTCTTTATATAGTGTAAGGATTTTGGATTGGTGTTTGAAAGAGATTTGATTCAGTAATTCTTTGCAGAAAAACTTAATCTTGATTTGCAGAGATTCAAGAAGGTTTGCAGAGAATCAGGAGAGTGATTTTGCTATTCTTGTATAAGTCGGAATTTTGGATTAGGCGAAAGTGATTTCTTTTGCCAAAATCCTATATATATAGCAATAGAATCTCAACAGAAAAATACATACAAATTGATTTTGTGTACGATTCGTGATTTGCAAACAAAGTGAGCAAAAGCTAGTTTAGCATTAAATGCAAAGTGGGTTTTGTCGGAATTTCGACAGTCCACTATTTACTGTGAATTAATTTCCAGCGTACAGATCAATCGCTTAATTTCATCAAGGGTCACCATTGCTTCTTCAGCAATGATCACAATCAATAAATGTAATTGTGCCCATTTAATGAATTTTGGCTATTAGCTATCTCAATCACATTTTTGTTTGACCAAGAACACTATTTGCATCTGAATCTGTCTTATACTTAGGATTTATCCAAGTTTTTCACAAAGATAGAAATGACGCAAATTTCAAGAGAGTAGTTGACTGCAGATAGTTGTACTATTCTCTTTTGTGTTCCCTTTTTACCGAGTGATCCAGATATCTGAGTTCCTGACTCAAAGATCTTTGTCGACGCTTGCTCTTTAGCCTTTGACTTCTGGATACCTGTTCCAGATAACTCTTTTCTGGATTCCTGTTCCAGATTCTTCTTCTCTGGATGCCCGTTCCAGATATCTCTTTCCGGATGCCTGCTCCATATCCGAACTTTTCACCAAGGTAGTTCCAATACCAAGACTATGTCTTAAGGCTAAGAATCTACTTTCTTGTAGTGGCTTAGTGAAGATATCTCAAGTTTGTCTTCAAGTACAATCTTTAGTATCTCTATATTGCCTTTATCAACATGGTCTCTAATGAAGTGGTGTCTAACATCAATGTGCTTTGTTCTGGCATGAAATTTAGGATTATGCGTGATCGCAATAGCACTTGTGTTGTCACAGAAAATAGGAGTTTTCTCTTCATTGAGTCCATAGTCTTTAAGTTATTGTTGAATCCACAGAATCTGTGTTGCACAACAACCAGCAGCAATATATTCAGCCTCTGTGGTAGAAGTTGCAATTGAGTTTTTCTTCTTGCTAAACCACGAGATAAGTCTAGCACCCAAAGAATCGACAAGTTCCGAGGTACTTTTCCTATCAAGCGTTGATCCAAAGATAATCAGCCATTCGAGTAACCAAATAAACTCAATCCACTTTCTTTAGGATACCACAATCCTACATCTACTGTACCTTTTATGTACCTTAATATTTTCATAGCAATGTTGTAGTGTGATTGCATTGGATTTGTCTGAAATCTAGCACACACTCCAACGGCATATTGAATATCAGGTCTACTTGCAGTAAGGTAGAGTAGTGAACCTATCAATTTCCTATACTTATGTTCTTCAACACTCTTATCTGATTCAGTATAGGTCATTTTGGTTCCAATGCTCATAGGTATCTTAGCATTCTTTTCTATGCTTAAGATTGAATTTTGTGAGCATATCTTTTGCATACTTTGTCTGACTAATGAATATTCCATCATTGACTTGCTTGACTTGCATTCCTAGGAAATAATTCAATTCTCCCATCATGCTCATCTCAAATTTACTTTTCATGAGATTTGCAAAGTCATCACAAAGTTGCTTGTCCTTAGATCCAAATATAATGTCATCAACATATACTTTAACTAAGAGTAGTTTCCCATCATGATTTAAAGTAAATAAAGTTTTATCAACTTCACCTTCTTGAAACCACTTTCCGTAAGGTATTTGGCCAACGATCATACCATCCTCTTCGAGCCTGTTTACCATATAGAGCTTTTGTAGCTTATAGACCATTCTACTTTCTGAGGAAACTTCAAAGCCAGGTGGTTGCTCAACATAGACTTCCTCTGCAAGTTCACCATTTAAGAATGCACTCTTGACATCCATCTGATAAACTTTAAAATCTTTATGAGTCAGAAGGCTGAAGAGTCTTATTGCATCCAACTGCAACCTGCATATGACTCACAAAATCTAGACCTTCACCGTAAATCCTCGCAACCAATCTTACTTTGTTTCTGGTTATTTCACCAGATTCATTCATCTTATTTCTGAAAACCCATTTAGTTCCAATCACAGATATTCCTTCTACAAATGGAACTAGTTTCCAGACTTTGTTTCTCTCAAATTGATCCAACTCATCTTGCATTGCAGAGATCCAGTCTTGGTCTCCTAATGCTTCTTCTATAGATTTAGGTTCAACATTTGAGATGAAACATCCAAAGAGAGAACTAGCATTTTCAGCTATTGCTCTCCTAGTCCTAACACCTTGATTGATTGGTCCAATTACATCTTTTGCAGGATGATCCTTGATCCATCTCATCATAGGTTTAGTGCTAGTAGGATCAATATCCAAGTGATTTGAATGTGAATCACTAGGAGTATGATTTGATACTTTTTCAGTACCAAAGACATTTTGCTCCTCAGTGGGGCGATTAATGTCTAACACTTGTTCAGTGTTTGAGCTATCTGGAACATATCTTTCAAAGAGATTATTTCCAGGTATAGCTTTATGATGAATATCTTCAGTTTCCATTTCAGGAAGTTTCATAGGAAATTCTTCATCATGTTTGTGAGTCTTCTGGTTGTTACTAGGCATATCAAGCTTTTCTACGTCAGAGTCGTCCTCACTCTCCACAATGATGTTTTTCCTTTCTGAGGTTTCTTCTTCAGAATCCTTTACCAATAGTTCCTTGAACTTTTCTGAGATATCATCAGTAAGAGATGTTTTCTTATTTCCTTCATAGAATACAACATGAACTGATTCTTCAATCTTCTTTGTTCTTTTGTTGTAAATTCTGTAAGCTTTGCTATTCATAGAATAACCAAGAAATACACCTTCATCTGCCTCTGGTTGAAATGTTCTCAGATACTCTTTTCGAATATTAAGAGTAAAACATTTACAACCAAACACTTTTAGATGTTTGATATTAGGGGGTCTACCAACCAAGAGTTCATAAGGAGTCTTGTCATGGTGTTTGTTTATCAGACATCTGTTCTGAGTGTAACATGCTGTGTTTACAGCTTCAACACAATAAACTTCACTTATTTCAGTGTCAGCTAACATTGTCCTTGCAGCTTCTTTAAGGGTCTTGTTTTTCCTTTCTGCAACACCATTTTGTTGTGGTGTTCTTACAGAGGAAAGTTGGTGTTGTATACCTTTGCAGGTACAAAACTCCTTTATATACTGATTGACAAATTCAGTACCATGGTCTGTTCTGATTGCAGATACCTTATCATTTTTCATGACTTCAGACTTTTTCAGCAGGTTTAGTATCTCCACACTAGCATCAGATTTGTGTTTCAGAAAAACAAACCAAGTGAATCTTGAGAAGTCATCTACAACAACTAGACCATACTTCTTTTATGCGTAACTAGTTACAAGTATTTCAAAAAGATCCATGTGTAACAGTTGCAGTGGTCTAACACTAGAATGTCTGGTTTTGGACTTGAAAGAGATCTTGGATTGTTTTCCCATCTGACATGCAGAACATATACCATCCTTTCTGAAAGATGTTTTGGGAAGACCAACCACTAGCTCTTTCTTGGCAAGTTTGTTCAGAGTTTTGAAATTCATGTGACTCATCCTTTTGTGCCATAACCAGTGCTCTTATGTGTGACCAGATTGACTCACCATGAGACATTCTTCGCCAGGCGATGCCCAATCGCAACATAAAGACTACCTTTCCGCCGAAAGCAACCAAGAGACTGCTTCGCTGACTCATTGTCAATAAGTTTGCGCCTTTGCTTTGAATTTTACAAGAAAACCTTTGTCCTAAACCGCTCATGCTAAGTAGATCAGATTTCAAATCCTTAACATGTAATACGCTGATTGTTAAAGATCCCAATTTGACGCTACAAATCCCGCAGAGGGATTTAATTCTCCAAAGAACTGGATATCCGGTCCGTGTTGCAAACTTTGTAATCGACAGATTTGCTTTGTCTCCGCCATGTGCTTTCCGTGATCCACTATCAAATGCACCATTGTGCTTTAGTCCAAGAAGCATTCTCACACAACAGAAACAGAGATTAGGTTCTCAATTTAAAGTTGGAACCATCAGGACTAAACAATCTTCCAGTAGGAATCCATTTTTGAATGAATTTCCTTGGAACATTCTTTTGTCTGATAGGAACATAAGGAGGAATTCTAGTTGAACGATTATTATCATTGTTAAGAACTATTTTCTTCCTTGGTGTGTTCCTTGGTGCTCCATTTGGTGCTTTCAGATACCTGTCAGGTTTCTGAGTTTTCTTTTCAGCGAACTTAGCTTTCCTAGCCAGATTTCTTCTAGCCCTAGCATTCAGGTTTTCAGTGGCTTGATTTAACTTCCACTTCTGATAATTGCATTGAGCAATTCTAGCCTTTAGCCATCATTCCTGCTCTTGTTTGTATTCATAAGCAAGTTGTTTTCCGATGTTTTTATAGCCAATACCATTTCGAGCATTTGAAGCCATCTGAGATCTTTTCTCAGCAGATTTGCTAGTCTCTGGTTGGTCTATTTTCTTTCCAGAAAATGTTACATGGGAGAATTTGCCAGCACCCGCAATTCTACCCTTTTGAGAGACATAGCACTGTGGGTGTTTACACTTTTCAGTGTCATGTTTTCAGAGACATGCCCAACAGTTTTCTTTTTTACTTGTTTTTCCCACAAAGGTTTAGTCGCAACAGCTTTACCTTTGTCAACAATCTTCGTTTTCTGACCGATACTATAGATTGCTTGGGAACCATCTTGCTGAGAACTGACAAATGTTCTCCTTTCCTCACTCTAATTCAGAGTGGTGGAACATTATGTTTGTGAATTCAGCCCAAGTCCTTTCTTTTCTGAATGATCTCTTAAATAAGATTGTACTTCAGTAAGAGTGTCACTCGCTTTGGCATAAGATTGAAAATATAATTCTTTCTTTTTGAGTTTCTCATTCTCAAAAAGAAGATCTTGACATTTCTTTAGTAGTTCAGCCATTGCTTCTTCATATGACTCTTTAGTCTCAGATATCTGAGCTTTGAGAAATGCATTTTCAGCATCCTTTTTCTCAGATATCTTAACTAGTTGAGAGTTTTCCTTTGCAAGAAAATTCTTTTCTTCTTCAAGATTTTCGGCTCTAGCTCGGATCATTAGAAATTCTCTTTCATAGATATCAAGTTCTTTCTTGAGATTTTCTAGATCTTTTCTTTCTTCTTCATCATTCATAAGTGTAACAAGAAGTATGTGTTACCTCATCACTATAAGATGATTTAAATGTTAGAGATGTCTGACCTTCAATCTCAAAGAACTCCACACATTTCATTTTCTTGAGGTCAAGTCGATTATATCGTGAGTAACTCCACATAATTCGTGATGGTAAAGTTGAGTCATCCGAATCGTCATCTTCGTATCTGCCTCAACATCTAGAGCATCCAAATGAGTTTGAATTTTCTTTCTCTCTTCGCTAGTAAAGCTCGCTTCTTCTAAAGATTCTCCTATCTTTCTTGTCACCGCCTTTAGTTTGTTGAAGGCGTGATACCTTCTTGAAGTGACCAGGTTTCGATAATAGAAACATATATTGTTTCCACTTCGCTTCCTCAAGACATGATGCCTTCGAATGGGCTTGTTCAATGAAGCTTTGCATACTCTTGATCGTGATAGTTTGAGCCTAGATGCTTTTCAGCTTCTCTTCGCTTTTCTTTTCTCAATTTCTCGACATATTTGCTCAATTGCTTTGCAAGAAAAGCATCCTCGCCTCCTTGCTTTTCTTCTTTTCAAGTTCCTCGAGTAGTTAGAGTAACATTCGCAACTTTTCAGCTTGTTTGTTCTCTTTGAGTTGTTTCATAATCAACCGTAGTAAGGTGAGAGAAAAGTTCCAATCGAGTGATATTTGGCATTCCTCGTTGAAATAAAGAATTTAGTGTGCTCCCAGTTGTGGTTAAGACTTCTCACAATAGTCTTAATCTTTTCTGACTGGGAGTATCTGTTGCTTTCACCAAGTGCAGCCATATCGCTCATGAGAGTGGTAAATCGGAAATCAAGTTATTCCAGAGTTTCAAGGTCCTTGTTTGAAATTTTGAAATTTCAACTTGAGAACTTCAACTTGTTTTCCTTGGTTTTCTGGCCCAAGCAGATTTCTCAATCACTGCCAGTAACTTTCGCCGCTTTGGCACGCTTTACATAAAGATGTGCTCAGGTGTTGACCTGATGATGATATTATGAGCTTGACCATCCAGACGATTTCTCTTGGCATCTTCCGATGTCCAGAGTTCTCTGGGCTTTAGTTCAGAATAACTCGACCAAGAGATCTCCCACTTGTCGACGATCGCTTGTGAAGACCCATTGCTTTGATCTCTGTCTCTACCATTTGAAACCTCCTTGACTTGCTTAAGCTGTTGAATGACTATCGGTCCATTCTTTATCACGTCGATCATTTCGTCACTTATGGCTTCTAGGTGGAGCATCATGTTATTTCTCCATTTCTCGTAGTTCTCCTGTTTGAGAACGGGTGCATCACTGCATACATACCGCACACTTAACACACAAATTATATAGTCCTTGCAAAGGAGAGAGTTCCTTCACCTATCTGGGATCTAGGTTCAAAGTGTAAGGTCAGAACCTCCGCCCGATACCACTTGTCGTCCAGATAACGCAAAGTAAAAGACTAGAGGGGGTGGGGGTGAATAGTCTTTTAAAACATTTATCGATAAAAACTATTTCTCAGATATCTGTGAAGATATCTGATACTTAGATACAGAGCGCGGAAGACTTAAGATAGATAAGTGCGTAAAGCTTAAAGTGTGTCCGTGTGTCAAATGTAAGTATAGATAAGTAAATAACACAGAAGTATAGTGGTATCCTGAGGTATGAATCCTCCAACTAATCCACTTTGGTCTATCAGAGACCTAGAATTCACTAGAACAGATAATTGAGGTCACCTTACAATAATCCTATTCTAAGATTCCGCAACAAATGGTTCCCAACCAAATGTTCCCCCCGAGTTGTTCCCTGGCTTTCTCAGCCAAGTACTTCAGACTAAACCTTTTTGAGTGCTCCTAGCTTCCCAAGCTAAGTACTTCCTGTGCTCAACAACCTTGGAGTCATTCCTTAGTTTCTCAAACTAAGTACTTCATGTACTCCACGCCAGTTATGGTGTTGGTTTCGGTTTGATTCTCAGGTGAGCTTCTTTATTAACTTTTCAGTTAATCAGATAGCTCTGTGAATCAAGTATACTTAATACACTTTTCAATGTATGGAATCTTGTTCTTTTACTGACCCAAGTCTTAGATAAATGTTCAAGAGAATGAGTCTCAGATACTTGATCTTTCGATTCAACTCTTTCACAGATAGCAGTGCTTGTTTAGGATCAGGACACTTAGAACTTTAGTGCTACTTAAGATCAAAAGCTTTGGTTGCAACAGTAAGCTTGAGGATAAGTAGTTTGCTTGAGAGAGTAAGATATGTGTTCAGTTGTAAGTTCATAAGGTGTGTTTTCAAGCAATCTAAGTGTTGATATTTATAGATGAATTTGAATATCGTTGAATAGTATCCGTTAGGATCAAATTCAAACTATCGATCTGTGTATAGTACTGTAGCGGATTTGTCTTTTCTTCGGTTACCGCTTTGTATGCATATCTCCGCCCATGTATTTAATGCATTGTACTATACTTTTGTCCTGTAGTGCCAACGGAACTATGCTTTGTATCAGAGAGTACTTTTATCAGTTCTCTGAGTTTTAGCACGTCCTTATCTTCAATCTTCATATACCACTTTAATTGAAACAATTTTGTTTGCAATATATATTTCTTTTTCAGAAATGTGGTTTAAGTTCAAGGTATCTATGTGTAGATATCTGTGGACACTTTCCTTGTTTTTCATATGAACCTTTTGATTTCTCAGATATCTCTTGTGACACAGTTTGTTAATAAACCATTCGTGTCTTCAAGATATCCGCCAAGGTATCAGAAACTATTTCAAGAATCTTGTGCGCCTTCAAATCTTCAATGTCGTTGAACTTGTTCTCATGGATGTCTTCTTCTTGTCTTCTTCATAAAATAAAATTACATTTTGAGACCTAACATCCTATACAAGATTAGCTAGTCTATCATACTAAGTGGGTTTCCTCTTTTACAATGTGCAAGTGAACCAAGAGTACTAATGACCTTTCTGAACTAAGATAAGTCATCATGTTGCTGATCAAAATCTAAACAGATATTCCTAACAAAATATCTAACACTTGTGTAGTCTCTGGAATCTTTTCTTGTGATGAAGGCCTTGATGCCTCATCAATTTCCATATGTTGTGAGGATCGAGGGCAACCTCAAAGAACTTCTACTTCTTTTGAACTCAAGTAGAATGTGTTAGTTTGAGAAAATGATCGAGATTTGTTCTTTGAAGAGTATAGATATCTGAATGAAGTACCTTCTCTGTATGTTCAGACATTTGTTCCTCGTAGATCTTGAAGTCTCCGGATTCTTCTCTCAAGAGATAGACTTTTCATTTCTTCATTTTCCTAGGTACTCCATTCGTGCTTTCCTAGGTACTCCATTTGGTGCTTTCAGATACCTGTCAGGTTTATGAGTCTGCTTTTCAGCAAACTTAGCTTTCCTTGCCAGATTTCTTCTAGCCCTGGCATTAAGATTTTCAGTGGCTTGATTCATCTTCCACTTCTGATAATTGCATTGAGCAACTCTAGCTTTTAGCCATCGTTCTTGCTCCTGTTTGTATTCATGAGCAAGTTGTTTCCCGATGCCTTTATAGCCAATACCATTTCGAGCACTTGAAGCCACCTGAGATCTTTTCACAGCAGCTTTGCTAGTCTCTGGTTGATCTATTTTCTTTCCAGAAAAAAGTGATATAGGAGAATTTGCCAGCACCTGCAATTCTTCCTTTTTGAGAGACATAGCACTGTGGGTGTTTACTCTTTTCAGTGTCGTGTTTCTTTTCAGAGACATACACAACAATTTTCCTTTTGATTTATTTTTCCCACAAAGGTTTAGTCGCAACTGCCTTTCCTTTGTTAGCAATCTTTGTTTTCTGACCGATACTATAGATTGCTTGGGAACCATCTTGCTGAGAACTGACAAATGTTCTCCTTTCCTCACTCTTATTCAGAGTGGTGGAACATTATGTCTGTGAATTTAGCCCAAGTCCTTTCTTTTGTGAAGGATCTCTTAAATAAGATTGTACTTCAGTAAGAGTGTCACTCGCTTTGGCATAAGATTGAAAATATAATTCTTTCTTTTTGAGTTTCTGATTCTCAAAAAGATCTTGACATTTCTTTAGTAGTTCAGCCATTGCTTCTTCATGTGACTTTTTAGTCTCAGATATCTGAGCTTTGAGAAATGCATTTTCAGCATCCTTTTTCTCAGATATCTTAACTAGTTGAGAGTTTTCCTTTGCAAGAAAATTCTTTTCTTCTTCAAGATTTTCATTTAGCTCGGATCATTAGAAATTCTCTTTCATAGATATCAAGTTCTTTCCTGAGATTTTCTAGATCTTTTATTTCTTCTTCATCACTTTCATAATTGTAACAAGAAGTATGTGTTACCTCATCAGCCATAAGATTTAAATGTTAGAGATGTCTGGACCTTCAATCTCAGCATCTCCACACATTTCATTTTTCTTGAGGTCAAGTCGATTATATCGTGAGTAACTCCACATAATTCGTGATGTTAAAGTTGAGTCATCCGAATCGCCATCTTCGTAACTGCCTCAACATATAGAGCAACCTGTTGAGTTTGAATTTTCTTTCTCTTCGCTAGTAAAGCTCGCTTCTTCTCAAGATTCTCCTATCTTCTTGTCACCGCCTTTAGTTTGTTGAAGGTGATGTTCTTCAAGTGACCAGGTTTCTGACAATAGAAATATATATTGTTTCCAATTTCTGCTTCCTCAGTACATGATGCCTTCTGAGCTGGCTTGTTCAGCGAGGTTTGCATACTCTTGTACTGGTGATAGTTTGAGCCTAGATGCTTTTTCAGCTTCTCTTTGACTTTTCTTTTCTCAATTTCTCGACTGACATATTTGCTCAATTGCTTTGCAGCAAAAGCATCCTCAGTCTCCTCCTTGATTTTCTTCTTTTCAGAAGTTCCTTGAGTAGTTAGAGCAACATTCTGCAACTTTTCAGTTGTTTGTTCTCTTTGAGTTGTTTCATAATCAACCGTAGTAAGGTGAGAGAAAAGTTCCAATCGAGTGATATTTCGCATTCCTTGGTTGAAATAAAAGAATTTAGTGTGCTCCGCTATGGTTAAGACTTCCACAATATTCTTAATCTTTTCCGACTGGAGTATCTGCTTTCACCAAGTGCACCATATCGCTCATGAGAGTGGTAAATCGTAAATCAAGTTCTTCCGTAGTTTCAAGGTCCTTGTTTGAAATTTTGAAATTTCAACTTGAGAACTTCAACTTGTTTTCCTTTTTTTCTGCCGCACAGATTTCTCAATCACCAAGTGCAACTTTCGCTTTTGGCACCCCACGCTTTACATCAGATGTGCTCGTGTGTTGATTGATGATGATATTATTTTGACCATCCGTGACGATTTCTCTTGGCATCTTCCGATGTCCAGAGTTCTCTCGGCTTGTTCTTAAATAACTCGACCAAAGAGATCTCCCACTTGTCGACGATCGCTTGTGAAGACCCATCGCTTGATCTCCGCCTCTACCATTTGAAACCTCCTTGACTTGCTTAAGTTGTTGAATGACTATCGGTCCATTCTTTATCACGTCGATCATTTCGTCACTTATGGCTTCTAGGTGGAGCTTCATGTTATTTTTCCATTTCTCGTAGTTCTCTGGTTTGAGAACGGGTGCATCACTCAGAGACATACCTGCACACTTAACACACAAATTATATAGTCCTTGCAAAGGGAGAGAGTTCCTTCACCTATCTGGGGATCTAGGTTCAGTGCAGAAGGCTGGTGAACCTCCTGCTCTGATACCACTTGTAGGTCCAGATAACGGCAAAGTAAAAGACTAGAGGGGGGGGTGAATAGTCTTTTAAAACTTTTGTCGATAAAAACTATTTCTCAGATATCTGTGAAGATATCTGATACTTAGATACAGAGCGCGGAAGACTTAAGATAGATAAGTGCAGAAACAGTAAGTGTGTGTGTGTGCTTTGCTGGAATGTAAATATAGAAAGGTAAAATAACACAACAAGTATAGTGGTATCTGGAGGTATGAATCCTCCAACTAATCCACTTTGGTCTATCGTAGACCTAGAATTCACTAGAACAGATAATTGAGGTCACCTTACAATAATCCTATTCTAAGATTCCTAAACAAATGGTTCCCAACCAAATGTTCCTCGAAGTTGTTCCCTGCTTTCTCACAAGTAGTTCCCAGACTAAACCTTTTAAGTCGCTCCCTAGCTTCCCAAACTAAGTACTTCCTGTGCTCAACAACCTTGGAGTTATTCCTTAGTTTCTCAAACTAAGTACTTCATGTACTCCACGCCAGTTATGGTGTTGGTTTCGGTTTGATTGTCAGGTGAGCTTCTTTATTAAATTTTCGCTAATCGATAGCTCGTGAATCAAGTATACTTAATATACTTTTCAATGTATGGTATCTTGTTCTTTTTACGACCCAAGTCTTAGATAAATGTTCAAGAGAATGAGTCTCAGATACTTGATCTTTCGATTCAACTCTTTCATAGATAGCAGTGCTTGTTTAGGATCAGGACACTTAGAGCTTTAGTGCTACTTAAGATCAAAAGCTTTGGTCGCAACAGTAAGCTTGAGGATAAGTAGTTTGCTTGAGAGAGTAAGATATGTGTTCAGTTGTAAGTTCGTAAGGTGTGTTTTCAAGCAATCTAAGTGTTGATATTTATAGATGAATTTGAATGCCGTTGAATAGTATCCGTTAGGCTCAAATTCAAACTATCGATCTGTGTATAGTGCTGTAGCGGATTTGTCTTTTTCTTCAGAAGCTACCGTTTTGTACAGACATCTCTGTCCATGCATTTAATGCATTGTACTATACTTTTGTCATGTAGTGCCAACGGAACTATGCTTTGTATCAGAGACTATTTTTATCAGTTCTCTGAGTTTTAGCACGTCCTTATCTTCAATCTTCATATACCACTTTAATTGAAACAACTTTGTTTGCAATATGTATATTTCTTTTTCAGAAATGTGGTTTAAGTTCAAGGTATCTGTGTGTAGATATATGTGGACACTTTCCTTGTTTTTCATATGAACCTTTTGATTTCTCAGATATCTCTTGGACAGCTTTGTTAATAAACCATTCGTGTCTTCAAGATATCTCGCCAAGGTATCTCAGAAACTATTTCAAGAATCTTGTGCGCCTTTCAAATCTTCAATGTCGTTGAACTTGTTCTCACTGGATGTCTTCTTCTTGGTCTTCTTCATAAAATAAAATTACATTTTGAGACCTAACATCCTATACAAGATTAGCTAGTCTATCATACTAAGTGGGTTTCTCTTTACAATGTGCAAGTGAACCAAGAGTACTAATGACCTTTCTGAACTAAGATAAGTCATCATGTTGCTGATCAAAATCTAAACAGATATTCCTAACAAAATATCTAACACTTGTGTAGTCTCTGGAATCTTTTCTTGTGATGAAGGCCTTGATGCCTCATCAATTTCCATATGTTGTGAGGATCGAGTGGGCAACTCCTCAAAGAACTTCTACTTCTTTTTGAACCTGTTAAGTAGAATGTGTTAGTTTGAGAAAAATGATCAGAGATTTGTTCTTTGAAGAGTATAGATATCTGAATGAAGTACCTTCTCTACAAAAGGTTCAGATACTTGTTCCTCAGAGATCTTGGAAGTCTCTGGATTCTTCTCTGAAGAGATAGACTTTTCAGTCTCTTCATTTTTCCTAGGTACTCCATTTGGTGCTTTCCTAGGTACTCCATTTGGTGCTTTCAGATACCTGTCAGGTTTATGAGTCTGCTTTTCAGCAAACTTAGCTTTCCTTGCCAGATTTCTTCTAGTCCTGGCATTAAGATTTTCAGTGGCTTGATTCATCTTCCACTTCTGATAATTGCTTTGAGCAACTCTAGCTTTTAGCCATCGTTCTTGCTCCTGTTTGTATTCATGAGCAAGTTGTTTCCCGATGCCTTTATAGCAAATACCATTTCAAGCACTTGAAGCCACCTGAGATCTTTTCACAGCAGCTTTGCTAGTCTCTGGTTGATCTATTTTCTTTCCAGAAAAAAGTGATATAGGAGAATTTGCCAGCACCTGCAATTCTTCCTTTTTGAGAGACATAGCACTGTGGGTGTTTACTCTTTTCAGTGTCGTGTTTCTTTTCAGAGACATACACAACAATTTTCCTTTTGATTTGTATTTCCCACAAAGGTTTAGTCGCAACTGCCTTTCCTTTGTTAGCGCCTTGTCTTCCTAATCGATACTATAGATTGCTTGGAAACCATCTTGCTGAGCACTGACAAATGTTCTTCTTTCCTCACTTTTATTCAGAGTGGTAGAACTTTATGTCTGTGTATTCAGCCGAAGTCCTTTCTTTTGTGAAGGATCTCTTAAATAAGATTGTACTTCAGTAAGAGTGTCACTAGCTTTGGCATAAGATTGAAAAGATAATTCTTTCTTTTTGAGTTCCTTATTCTCAGAAAGAAGATCTTCACATTTCTTTAGTAGTTCAGCTATTGCTTCTTTATGTGACTTTTCAGTCTCAGATATCTGAGCTTTGAGAAATGCATTTTCAGCATCCTTTTTCTTAGATATATTAATTAATTGAGAGTTTTCCTTTGCAAGAAAAATTCTTTTCTTCTTCAAGATTTTCGGCTCTAGCTCGGATCATTAGAAATTCTCTTTCATAGATATCAAGTTCCTTTCTGAGATTTTCTAGATCTTTTATTTCTTCTTCATCACTTTCATAAGTATAACAAGAAGTATGTGTTACCTCATCAGCCAATTAGACATATTTCAATGTTAGAGATGTCCTGACCAATAATCTCAAAGAACTCCACACATTTCATTCTTCTTAGTCAAGTCGATTATACCATGAGTAACTCCACATAATTCGTGATGGTGTAAGGTCGAGTCATCCTAATCGCTATCTTCGTAATCATCTCAATGTCTAGAGCATCCAGTTGAGTTTGGATTTTCTTTCTTTCTTTAGTTAGTAAAGCTTTCTGGCTTCTTCTAAAGATTCTTCTATCTTTCTTGCCAACTGTCTTTAGTTTGTTGAAGGCAGGACAATCCTTCTTGAAGTGACCAGGTTTCTGACAATAGAAACAGATATCGTTTCCAATTTTTGCTTCTTCAGTACTTGATGCTTTCTGAGCTGGCTTGTTCAGCGAGCTTTGCATATTTTTGTACTGGTGATAGTTTGAGCCTAGATGCTTTTTCAGCTTCTCTTTGTCTTTTCTTATCTCAATTTCTCGACTGACATATTTGCTCCTTTGCTTATCAGCAAAAGCATCCTCAATCTCTTCCTTTCTTTTCTTCTTTTCAAGTTCCTTGAGTAATTAGAGCAACATTCTGCAACTTTTCAGTTGTTTGTTCTCTTTGAGTTATTTCATAATCAACTGTTGCAAGGTGAGAGAAAAGTTCCACTGGATTGATATTTGGCATTCCTTGGTTGAAATAAAAGAATTTAGTGTGCTCCCAGTTGTGGTTAAGACTTCTGACAATCGTCTTAATCTTTTCTGACTAGGAGTATATGTTGCTTTCACCAAGTGCAGCCATATCGCTCATGAGAGTGGTAAATCTGAAATCAAGTTCTTCCAGAGTTTCAGTGGGTCCTTGTTTGAAATTTTGAAATTTCAACTTGAGAACTTCAACTTGTTTTCCTTGGTTTTCTGCCCCGACAGATTTCTTCAATCAGCTGCAGCAACTTTGCCGCTTTGCACCCCTACGCTTAATCGTATGTGCTCAGGTGTCGATCTAATGATGATGTTACGAGCTTGACCATCCAGACGATTTCTCTTGGCATCTTCCGATGTCCAGAGTTCTTTGGGTTTTGGGTCGTAAATAACTTGACTAGTAGGTCTCCCACTAGTCGACGATCGATTGTGAAGACCCTCGCTTGATCTCTGCCTCTACCATTAGAAACCTCCATGACTTGCTTAAGTCGCTGAATGACTATCGGTCCATTCTTTATCACGTCGATCATTTCGTCACTTATGGCTTCTAGGTGGAGCATCATGTTATTTTTCCATTTCTCGTAGTTCTCTGGTTTGAGAACGGGTGCATAACTCAGAGACATACCTGCACACTTAACACACAAATTATATAGTCCTTGAAAAGAGACAAAGTTTCTTCACCTATCTGGGGATCTAGGTTCAGTGCAGAAGTCTTGTGAACCTCCTGCTCTGATACCACTTGTTGGTCCAGATAACGACAAAGTACAAGACTAGAGGGGGAGGTGAATAGTCTTTTGAAACTTTTATCGATAAACGAAGTTTCTCAGATATCTGTGAAGATATCTGATACTTAGATTCAGAGCGCGGAAGACTTAAGATAGATAAGTGCAGAAACAGTAAGTGTGTGTGTGTGCTTTGCTGGAATGTAAATATAGAAAGGTAAAATACACAGCAATTATAGTGGTATCTGGAGGTGGCGTAATCCTCCAACTAATCCACTTTGGTCGTTCAAAGACCTAGAATTCACTAGAACAGATAATTGAGCTCACCTTATAATAATCCTATTCTAAGATTCCTAAACAAATGGTTCCCAACCAAATGTTCCCCCTGAGTTGTTCCCTGGCTTTCACCAAGTAGTTCTCAGACTCGTAAACCTTTTAAGCTATTCCTAGCTTCCCAAGTACTTCCTGTGCTCAACAACCTTGGAGTTATTCCTTAGTTTCTCAAACTAAGTACTTCCTGTACTCCAAGCCAGTTATGGTGTTGGTTTTGGTTTGATTGTCAGATGAGCTTCTTTGATAATTTTTCAGTTATTCAGACAGCTCTGTGAATCAAGTATGCTTAATACACTTTGCAATGTATGGTATCTTGTTCTTTTACTGACCCAAGTCTTAGATAAATGTTCAAGAGAATGAATCTTTATACTTGGTCTTTTGATTCAACTCTCTCACAAATAGCGTTTTGTTTAGATCGTGACACTTAGAACTTCAGTGCTACTTAAGATCACGAGCTTTGGTCGCAACAGAAAGCTTGAGAGTAAGTAGTTTGCTTGAGAGAGTAAGCTTGTGTATTCAAGGTATTCAGCGTGTTCTATGTGTGTTCTCAAGCAGTCTAAGTGTTGATATTTATAGATGAATTTGAGTGCCGTTTGAATAGTATCCGTTAGCTCAAATTCAAACTATCGATATCTATGTATAGTACTTGTAGCAGGTCTACCGTGCTTTTGTTCAGACGTTTATGTCCGTGCATTTAATGCATTGTAATATACTTTTGTCCTGTAGTGCCAACGGAACTATGCATAGTATCACAGATCTTTTATTATTAGATTTCTCTGAAGTTTTGCACGTCCTTTTCCACAACTTCAGATACCACTTTATTGAAGCAACTATGTTGCAACATATATTTCTTTTTCAGAAATGTGGTTTAAGCACAAGGTATCTGAGTGCAGATATCTGTGGACACTTTCCTTGTTTTTAGAGAGACCTTTTATTTCTCAGATATCTCTTGTGACACAGTTTATTTAAAACCATTTGTGTCTTCAAGATATCTGGTCAAGGTATCTGTAAAACCATTTCAGTAATCTTGTGCAGTCTTCAAATCTTCAAAACGTTGAACTTGTTCTGCTGGATGTCCTCTTCTTGGTCTTCTTCATAAAATAAAAATTACATTTTAAGACCTAACATCCTATACAAGATTAGCTAAACTATCATACTTAGTGGGTTTCCTCTTTTACAATGTTCAAGTGAACCAAGAGTACTAATCACCTTTCTGAACTAAGATAAGTCATCATGTTGCTGATCAAAATCTAAACAGATAATCCTAACACCATACCTCTTCCCTGCATAACTAGTTACAGAGGATTAAAAAAGATCCATATGTAACATTTGCAGTGGCCTTTCACTGGAATGTCTAGCTTTAGACTTGAAAGATGTTTTGGATTGTTTACCCATTAATTTGGCAAGCTGAGCATACACCTTCTTTTCTATATGCCATTTTCGGTAATCCAACCACCAACTCTTTCTTGGCTAGCTTGTTCAGAGTTTTGAAATTCAAGTGACTCATTCGTTTATGCCATAGCCAATTTTCTTCAGTGTGGCCAAATTGACTCACCATGAGACATTTTTCAGTTGTGGCGGATGCCCAATCAGCAACATAAAGATTTCCTTTACGCCTTGCAACCAATACTGTCTGCTTTGACTCATTGTCAATCACTTTACATAGTTTTGACTTGATCTTGACATTGTACCCATTGTCTACTAATTGACTCATGCGTAGAAGATTATATTTCAATCCCTTTACATGTAGTACTTCAGAGATTGTAAGGGCTCCAAACTTCAGATTGCCAAATCCTATAGTTGAATTTTCATCTCCTCCAGTAAACCTGATAATTGATCCATCATTGCACTTTCTGTAATCAATCAGATTTGCTTTGTCTCCTGTCATGTGCTTCCCACATCCACTATCAAAATGCCACTTTGGATTAGTCTTTAGAGTATTCTGCACAAAAAAGGAAACAGGAGATTAGGTTCTCATACCAACAATGGAACCATTTAGACTAAAGAATCTTCCAGTAGGAATCCATTTTTGAATGAATTTCTTAGGAGCATTCTTTTGTCTAACAGGTACATAAGGAGAAATTCTAGTTAAATGATTAGTATCATTGTTATCAAGAACTATTTTCTTCCTTGGTGTGTTCCTAGGTGCTCAATTTGGTGCTTTCAGATACCTGTCAGGTTTCTGAGTCTGCTTCTCAGCAAACATAGATTTCCTAGCCAGATTTCTTCTAGCCCTGGCATTCAGATTTTCAGTGGCTTGAGTCATCTTCCACTTCTGATAATTGTTGTGAACAATTCTAGCCTTTAACCATCGTTCTTACTCTTGTTTATATTCACGAACAAGTTGTTTCCCGATGGCTTTATAGCCAATACCATTCCGAGCACCTGGTGCTATCTGAGATCTTTCTTCAGCAGCTTTGCTAGTCTCTGGGTAATCTATTTTCTTTCCAGAAAATGTGACATAGGAGAATTTGCCAGCTCCAACAATTCTTCCTTTCTGATAGACATAGCACTGTGAGTGATTATACTTTTCAGTGTTATGTTTCTTTTCAGAAACATTCCCAACAGTTTTTCTTGGGACTTGTTTTTCCCACAAAGGTTTGGTCGAAATTGCCTTTCCTTTGTCAACAACCTTAGCTTTCTGACATACTGTAGGTTGTTTGGGAACCACCTTGCTGAGCACTAATAAATGTTCTACTTTCATTACTCTTATTCAGAGTGGTAGAACTATATGTTTGTGTGTCCAGCCCAAGTCCTCTCTTTTCTGAAGGATCTCTTAAATAAGATTGTACTTCAGTAAGAGTGTCACTAGCTTTGGCATAAGATTGAAAAGATAGTTCTTATTTTTGGGTTCTTCATTCTCAGAAAGAAGATCTTCACATTTCTTTTGAAGATTGGCCAATGCTTCTTTATGTGACTTTTCACTTTTAGATATCTGAGCCTTGAGAAATGCATTTTTAGCATCCTTTTTCTCAGATATCTTGAGTAATTGTGAATTTTCCTTTACAAGAGAATTCTTTTCTTCTTCAAGGTTTTCTGCTCTAGCTCGGACCATCAGAAATTCTCTTTCGTAGAGATCAAGTTCTGTTCTAAGATGTTCCAGATCTTTGATTCCTTCCTCATCACTTTCGTAAGTATAACAAGAAGTATGTGTTACCTGATCAGCCATTAGACAAGGTTCAATATTGGAGATATCTGGAAAGATTTCTTCATTCATTCCACACACTTCTTTTGTCTTTTGACCAAAGTCAATCACTTCATGAGAAACACCGCACATTTCTGGAGAAGGCAGTGTGGAATCATCTGAGTCTTCACCCTCAGAATCAGACTCAATGTCTAGAGCGTACAGTAGGAGTTGAATCTTTTTCCTTTCTTCAGTGAGCATAGCTCTCTGACTTCTCTTGAAGTTTCTTCTATCTTTCTTGTCACCTGTTTTTAGTTTGTTGAAGGCAGGACAATCATTCTTAAAATGACCAGGTTTCTGACAATAGAAACAGATATCGTTTCCGATTTCGCCTCAAGATTTGATGCTTTGAGCCTCGCTTGTTCAAAGGAGCTTTGCATATTTTTGTACTCGGTGATAGTTTGAGCCTAGATGCTTTTTCAGCTTCTCTTCGCTTTTCTCTCTATTTCCGACATATATTTTCTCATTTGCTTTACAGCAAGAGCATCCTCAGTCACTTCCTTGCCTTCCTTCTTTTCAGAAGTTCCTTGAGCAACTAGAGCAACATTCTGCAACTTTTCAGTTGTTTGTTCTCTTTGAGTTGTCTCATAGTCAACAGTGGCAAGGTGAGAGAAATGTTCCACTTGAGTGATATCTGGCATTCCTTGGTTAAAGTAGAAAAACTTTGTGTGCTACCAGTTATGATTTAGACTTCTCACAATAGTCTTAATCTTTTCTCACTGGGTATATCTATTACTTTCACCAAGTGCAGCCATGTCACTCATAAGTGTAGTAAATCGGAAATCTAGTTTTTCAAGAGTCTCTGTGGGACCTTGTTTAAAGTTTTGGAATTTGAGCTTCAAAACTTCGAACTTATTTTCCTTTGTTTTCTCAATGCCGGCACAGATTTCTTCAATCATTTGCTAGACCACTTTTGCCATTTTTGTACCCCATAGGTTACACTGTATGTGCTCTGGAGTAGAATGTATGATGATATTACGAGCCTGACCATCCAATCTATTTTTTTGGAATCTTTCGATGTCCAGATCTCTCCGGCTTCGTTCAGAATAACTTGATCGCGTGTCTCCATCGTCGACGATTCGTCTGCGGAAGACCCTTCGCTTTGTTCTCTGCTCTACCATTAGAAACCTCTATGACTTGCTTGAGTTGTTGAACGACTATCGGGCCATTCTTTATCACGCCGATCATTTCACACGATGGCTTCTAGGTGGAGCATCATGTTGTTCTTCCATTTCTCATAATTCTCTGGCTTGAGAATTGGGCGTCACTTAAAGACATCGTGCAGCAAACACACTAAACAAACAAATCAAGTGTAGGTGAAAATCAGTTAGTGGGCACTTATCTGGGATCTAGGTTCAGTGCAGAAGGCTTGGGAACCTCCTGATCCGATACCACTTGTTGGTCCAGATAACTGCAAAGTAAAAGACTAGGGGGGGGGGGGAGGGTGAATAGTCTTTAAAACTTTTGTCGATAAACACGGTTTCTCGACATATGTGAAGATATTCGACACTTATTTTCGAGAGCGAAGACTTTCGTGATAAGTGCACGCGCCAAAGAAGATAGGTGTAAGTACTTTGCAAGGTAAATAAAGCAAGTAATAAAATGCGTAGTAAATAACACAAGTCTTTTTATAGTGGTATCTAAAGGTGGCATAATCCTTCAACTAATCCACTCCGACCTTTCTCAGACCTAGAATCCACTAAGACAGATAATTGAGGTAACCTTACAAGTATGTTCTCTCGATTCCTAATTACACTAGGTTCCCAACCAAGTGTTCCCCCTGAGTTATTCCCCGGCTTTCACAGCCAAGTACTTCCTTTACTCAGAAACCTCTTTCCTGAAGTTGTTCCTTAGTTTCCCAAACTAAGTACTTCTTGCACTCCACGCCAATTAAGGTGTTGATTAAGGTAGTTTGTCAGGTGAGCTTCTTTAATAACTTGTTCAGTAATGTAGATAGCTCTGAGAATCAAGTATACTTAATACACTTTGCAATGTATGGTATCTTGTTCTTTACTGGCCCAAGTCTATGATAAGTGTTCAAGAGAATGAATCTCAGATATGAAATCTTAATTCAACTCTTTTACAAATAGCAATGCTTGTTAAGGATCAGGACACTTAGAACTTTTGTGCTATTTAGAATCAAGAGCTTTGGTCGCAATAGAAAGCTTGAAGGTAAGTAGTGTGCTTGAGAGAGCTTGTGTGAGAGTATTCAATGTGAGTTCAGTGTTCTAAGGTGTGTGCTCAAGCAGTCTAAGTGTTGATATTTATAGATGAATTTGAGTTCCTTTGAATAGTATCCATAGTTTAAATCAAATTCAAACTATTGATATCGTAGTTCAGTACTATAGCACGTTAGTCTTCTTCTTCGGTTACCATTTTGTTCGTACATTTCGTCTGCCAGATTTAATGCATTGTACTATACTTTGTCCTCAGTGCCAACATAACTATGCATCAGATCGTAGATCTTAAACTATCAGAGTTCTCTGATGCTTTGCACGTCCTTTTCAAGAGATTATCACAACTCCATATACCACTTGTTGAAACAACTTGTCATAATATATTTCTATTCAGAAACATAGTTTATGTCCAAGGTATCTGAGTGTAGATATTTGTGGGCACTTTCCTCATTTCAGAAACCTTTTATTTCTCAGATATCTTTTGCAATACTGTTTATTTAAAACGCCAGGTCTTCAAGATATCTGGTCATAGGTATCTGAAAACCCTTGTCTTCAGCAATCTTGTGCAGTCTTCAAATCTTCAAATCCGTTGAATTTTTCCTACTAGATGCCTTCTTATTGGTCTTCTTTAGAGGATTAAAAAATTATATTCAGAGACCTAACATCCTATACAAGATTCGCTAGACCATCATACTTAGTGAGTTTCATCTTTTACAGTGTTCAAATGAACCAAGAGTACTAACCACCTTTCTGATCTAAGATAAGTCATTAGGTTGCTGATCTAAATCTAAACAGATATTCCTAACAATATATATATGAGGTTTCCCCAAGGGTTAGGGAGGCGAAATCCAAATTTTTTTTAAAATATTACCTATAAAAAAAAATTCCCAAAGGCTTTCATTCATAATGAGGAACCAACCATTATTGAGGTCTGATAAATATAAGTCACTTGATGATGCCATTCGGACATGTGATATTGATCCCGCTGATCCATCAGGAAATATTGGTAAACGTTTTATCTTGCCATCTCCTTTGTTGGAGGACCTAGATATATGGTGCAGAACTTCCAGGACACTACGGCCATATGCAAGAGTATAGGTTATCCCAGACTTTTCATCACATTCACGTGTAATTCCAAATGGCCTAACACGTTTTGTCGAGTCGAAAGCTTTACAAAGCTGAGGATAGGCCTGATGTCATGAGTCGCGTTTTCAAAATGAAGTTGGACCAGCTGATAAAAGACTTGAAGATGTAATATGTATTCGCAAGGCAATCGGAGGTAAATATTTATAAATGTTGAATCTTCTATTATATCAACTTATTAATATATTATACATCACATTTACTTAATTTCTTTTTATTTTATTATCTTTGTAGTCGTGTATACTATTGAATTTCAGAAAAGTGGGCTTCCTCATGCACATATACTACTATGGTTGATCGAGCGGATAGAAATATGCCAGCAAGTTCCATTGATGATTTCATTAGAGCTGAGATATCTGATAAGGAACTAAAATCCGAAGCTATACAAAGTTGTATATGGTTCATGGACCGTGCGGACCATTGAAATCGACTTCACCTTGCATGCATGATGGCAAGAAATGCTCTAAGAAATTTCCAAAGGCGTTTAATGAGCGCACAATATTCGATGGTAATGACTATCCTGTGTATAGGAGGCGTGATACCGGTGCCACTATTGAGAAGAATAGCAATATCATTGTTGGTCCAGATAACGGCAAAGTAAAAGACTATAGGGGGTGAATAGTCTTTTAAAACTTTTGTCGATAAACAATATTTCTCAGATATTTGTGAAGATATCTGGTACTTAGATTCAGAGCGCGGAAGACTTAAGATAGATAAGTGCAGAAATAGTTAAGATGTGTGTGTGTGTTGCTGAAATGTAAATACAGAAATGTAAAGAACACAGCAAGTATAGTGGTATCTGGAGGTGGCGTAATCCTCCAACTAATCCACTTCGGTCTTTCAGAGACCTAGAATTTACTAGAATAGATTTTTGAGGTCACCTTACAAAGATCCTATTCTAAGATTTCTTAACAAATGGTTCCCAACCAAATGTTCCCCCTGAGTTGTTCCCCGGCTTCTTCAGCCAAGTACTTCATATACTCAGAAACCTTTTTGAGTTATTCCCTAGCTTCCCAAGCTAAGTACTTCCTATACTCAATAACCTTTGGAGTTATTCCCTAGTTTCCCAAATCAAGTACTTCCTCTACTCTCGTAACCTTGGAGTTATTCCTTGATTTTTCAAACTAAGTACTTCCTCTACTCCACTGCTATGGTGTTGGTTTTGGCTCGAGTTTGTCGATGAGCTTCTTATATTAACTTTTCGCTAATCGATAGCTCGTGAATTAAGTATACTTAATACACTTTTCAATGTATGGTATCTTGTTCTTTATCGACCTAAGTCTTATGATAATCGTTTCAAGAGAATGAATCTTTATGTTTGATCTTTCGATTCAACTCCTTCACAGATAACTTTACTTGTTTAGGATCAGGACACTTAGAACTTCAGTGCTACTTAAGATCAAAAGCTATAGTCGCAACAGTAAGCTTAAGAGCAAGTAGTTTGGTTTGAGAGAGTAAGATATTCAGAGATGTTTCAGCGTCTGAGGTTCTGTGTTTCAGTGTTCAGTGTATCTTCTCAAGCAGTCTAAGTGTTGATATTTATAGATGAATTTGAATGCCGTGGAATAGTATCCGTTAGGCTCAAAATCAAATTCAATCTATTGATATCTCGTATATAGTATCAGAGCAGTTTGTCTTCTTCTTCGGTTATCGTTGCTTTTGTCCGCATATCTCTCGTCCGCATTAAATGCATTGTACTATACTTTTGTCTCAGAGTGCCAACGGAACTATGCATTGTATCGTAGATGTTCATATCAGATATCTCCGAAGTCTTTGCACGCTCTTATCTTCGATCTTCGATACCACTTGAATTGAAACAACTTTGTTTGTAATCAGATTTCTCTTTTCAGAGATGTGATATGAAGCTCAAGGTATCTGAAAGAAGATATATGTGGACACTTTCCTTGTTTTCCAGATAGATCCTTTGATTCTCAGATATCTCTTGTGACACAGTTTGGTCGCAACTTTTTATGTCTTTAAGATATCTGGGCAAGGTATCTCAGAAACCTTTTTAATCTTGTGCGCCTTCATTTCTTCAAAGTCGCTGAACAACTTCGCTGACGCCTTCTTCTTGGTCTTCTCTTCATAAAATAAAAATTACATTTAGAGACCTAACATCCTATACAAGATTAACTAGACTATCATACTAAGTGGGTTTCCTCTTTTACAATGTTCAAGTGAACCAAGAGTACTAGTCACCTTTCTGAGACTAAGATAGGTCATCATGTTGCTTGATCAAAACTAAATATCTAACAAATTTCCCACTTTTTGATCAGTCAACGATGACTATCTGTCCTATTACAAATCTGGATGAGTGAACAATCCATCACTTAATCATTTCTCATGATCTTTCAATTCAATCAATTATGCGTAGTAAACATCAACCAAATCACAAGGTGTGATCTTTGCTGACAAGTTATCTTTTATAGAATCATATCTGAGAGTAAGTTCATCAGATAAGTTACAATTGAAGATTACAGATAACTTTAATACATAAAACAGTTTAGCTCAGTCAGCAAGATACAACAAAAATTACATAGTAAATTAGGACAACAGGAGTAACCAAGCTCCAAGTAAACATCCTAATAAACTAGTCTTCAAGTCTTCATTTCTTCAAGTCTTCAGCAGTAGTTGCTATGGATCAGTCTGCAAATTTCCTATCTCCAAACCTTTTGATGTCATCAGAATAGTCATAGAGAAGAGTTCTGACGAGCATCTCTGTGTCTCTGGCAAATCCACAGACTTCTTTATAGGTTTTGGTAGGATTTTTCTTGACAAAGTGTTTGACCCACATATACTTTCCCCACTTCCAGGCATGCTCTATTCTGATATCTGAGAGTTTGAAATATTCGTAGATAATCTTCAGATATCTGATGTCACCCTTGTATTGATCTTCTGTTAGATAGAACGACTCATAGGGTTCCACAACAAGTCTTGCTCTTGTGCCTGTTCCAAAGAATGTTCGTAATCGTGCACATCATCTGGCTTTCCATATGGACATTCATCAGAGAGGTCCTTCTTCATGGCTTCAGTTCTCTTGACAACTTCAAAGTCCAACCAAGCTTTAATGTGATTGGTGTTGATCAAGGTAGGTTTGTCTTTTCTCCATGCCATGAGCTGTCTATGGATGGGTTCTGGAAATCTTGAATTTACCAATAGATGCTTAAGTTCCAGAATCCAATAGCCATTCTTCTGATTGATGCATCTGTAGACAGAAGAACTATTGTCATACTTCACATACTCAATTTTGGCTTCTTCCGCCCGAGGGAAGTTGACTTTGTCTTTGCTCAGCTCTCAGTCTGTTCCTTTTCTGTCTTGAATTCTCTCTGGGGTTTTTGCTTGAAGAATCACCTCTCTGAATAGACTTGGTATTTCATGAGGGTGTTATAGCTGCTAGTGGCTTTGCAGCTATGGGCTCAGTTAGGCTTTCTATTTCTCTTCTTTTGTGAAGAGGATCTTCATCTTCATCAGATTCCTCATCATCATCAAGATTGAATCTTGTGAGAGTTTTGCAGCATTCTTCATTGCCTAGGGATTTCATTTGTCCTTCTTCTTCTTCTTCAGAAGAGATATCAATCCCTTTGACTTATCTTCTCCTTGGAGCCTTGGTACTCCTTGGAGGTTTCTATGCCATTGCCCTTGTTATCATTGTAGTAACTTCAAAGAAGTTTCGGGAAGCAACTGACCGAGGAGGGTTCATTAATTCTGAGTGGTGGCTGGGAAGGTTTATTGTTTCCTCTTCCTTTCTGAGCAGCACCAGCTCCAGATTTCTTCTTATTTGCATCAACTCCTTCTTCCCATTCCCCCTGACTTTGAGGTCCAGATTTGTGCAACCTTTCCCCCTTAGTCATTGTTGGCTGACTAAGTCTCATGAAAGAATCTGAGAGAGAGTCAAAGTGCCCTTGCAAATAGTTGTAGGCAGTGACCAACTTCTGAAGTTCGGCTTTGAGCTCCTGATTTTGTTTGATAAGACCATTGTCCTTATTAGTGAGCTCTGCCAGTGGGCCTAGGATGGCATCTGCTTTTCCAGCAGTGTAACTAGCCTCTTGGAAAGCTTTTTCACTAAAGACGATCGTCATCCCTTATCATTCCTGCATCTTTCCGAGCAATGACTATGCTTGTTGTTCTCGAGTGATGAGCTCAAAGGAACTTTTTCGCCAGAGGGGACGAGGCGCATTCCTTGTTTTGTGAAGACAACTCCTTTTCAGATGAGCGTAACTTCGTACTGCTCATGTACTCATGGAGTGGACGTTTGCGCTTTGCTGAAAATTGCAGTGCAATCAGCTTCCGCTTAAGTGAGAGACCGCCGATGTTCGCTATGTGTTCTACCAAAGTCTTGTCTTCTTCATCATCCGAGTCAATGTTCCAGTTGATCTTCATCCTCTCGACATTTTCATCGATCGATTAAGTCCAGCAACCATCTCGTAGACGGGTTTATTTCCTTTCGGGAGGAGGATGGTACATCTTTGAAGATGATGCAGCCTTAGCATCATGTTTGTCTTCGATACTTCTTCAAGATTCAGTTCTTTGTGTAGCGATCGACAAAGATCCTGTAGCTCTTTGACCTCAAGGTAAGCAATCATTTCTTGCAGATATTGATCTTGTAGTTGATCTAGCTTGTCTCTGGATCTAGCTATCTGATCTTCCAGTTGAAGATGGAGTTGTTGCTCTTCTTCCAACAGTTGTCTGAGTTGAGTGGATCTGGATTGAGTATTCAGCATTTTCTGTGCAATATCCTCAGAATCCTCAACTACTTGTTCATTGAAGTCCTTTTGTTGGGAAGATGGATGAGTCGACTTTTGAGGAGATGGAGGCGGGGATCTCTGGGATTTCTTCTTAGTTTGCTTTTCAGCAGATGAGGTATGTTTTCTTTGTGAGATTCCTCCGGTCCCTGATGCAGGGGCATCATCATCATCCTTTTTGTCTTTGACATCCTTATGTTGATGGTCAGTGGGAGGTTCAAAGTCATTTTCGTTTATCTCTTCCTCCTCATCATCTTCAGATACAAGATTAATCACTTCCGGGATAGTGATCTTCTGCCCATTAACTTCTTCTTGTTTAGAAGGTATGAATTGCAGAGTCTGGGGCAGGACTGGCTTGAATGCCATCTGTAATCTTGTCTGACCATCTGCCTGCTCAAAGGCTTGTAGCAAACTGTGCGCCATTTCTCTGGAAAAGTCCTTGTGTAGTAGTCGAATCGTAATCGCTCAGGGAACATTGCTTCGACATACGCTTCTGTGTCAAGAGCTCGTGCTCGTCTGTTTGGTTGATCAGTGATTCTCAATATTTCAGAGAGATCAGAGCACCTTAACTTTTGCCATTTCCTGAAGCATTGAATATGCTTTGGCTGGGTGTGAGCCTTGAAGAAGGGAAGTAGGTCCCTTTTTTCATCATCGGGAACCTGCTTTGCACCTGTTTGAGCCTGAAAGAAAGAGTTTTGAGTGAATTTCAAAACTGTGTTAGATATCTGAGTGGAAGTGTAGTTTGGTTTCTGAGTTACCTGACTAAATACTTCAGGCTCAGAGACTTGAACTACTGAGACAATTGGTGTCTCAGATATCTTGTTGAGGTGGAGACTGGAAGTCCGTCCTCATCAACCTTTCTTTCTTGAACCTGAGAAAAATACAATACTTTAGGAAATAGTTTGAAAGAACATATGCATAAACATGCTTTTAATGAATTCTGAGTTGTGCTACTTACTTCCTCACAAGGAAGCTCAGATTCTTTTTTCTCAGAAACTTGTGCAGTTCCTGGTGTTCTTTCGAGTGATGTAGCCTTGGGGGCTTCATCAATTTTGATGATGGGGAGTCGCAACTTTGTCCCCTGGCATTTCTACTTCTAATTGAGCCTGTGAGTAGAAAGTATTGAATATTAGAAGAGATAAGAGATAACCCAAGATGAAAAATACTTGTCACTTGATGTGTCATGTACCTTCAAGTTAGAAGGCTCAGTGATGTATTCTTCAGAAACCTTGGTGGTTTCTGGGTTTGTCTCTGGCATTTCTGCCTTATCTTCTTCCATCTCAGTTGGAGCCTATTACAAACATTTATAGAAATGAATAAGCACAAAAACATTTTACTGATGAAGTTATATCTTAAGAATCATATTTTCACCTGTGAATCAGGCTTAGATGTCTTAAGAGGTGAGGTTGAAGAAACCTCCTTCCCAGTTTCTGAGGCAAGCTTTTCAGCTTCCTCTTGTTTTTATGCTTTCTAACTCAGAATAAAGAAATTTTATGAGTAATAAGATGTGTTAGTATAGAAATTTTCACAAGGTAAGAGTTAAACCACCATCTACCGAGCAATTTCAGTCGATTGGTCTCGAACTTGTGACCTTTCTATACTTTGGTCTTCTTGTCCCAAAGGCGCTTTTGCTTGAAGTTTCGTACCACACCTTTCCGAGTGTGTAACTCAGCTTGTTCCTGGTTGATCATTCTGAGTAAAAGTCTCAGTTTGATCCCTCTCAGTGAGTTGGGGAACCTGCTCTTTTGCAGGATTTTCTTCAGCCGTTTGAAATGCTGGTATTTCGAAATGGAGCTCATTAACCATTTCATCAACCACTTGTGGCTGTTGTGGTTGTGGTTGTTGTGTTTGTGGTCATTGTGGTTGTCTGGGAGCAGAAGATTGATCAGTTGAACGTTCTTCCAGACTTTTAGACATGGCATTTTCATCTTCATCAGCCAGTACTAAATTACCACTCATCAGGGCTTCTTGTAATTGTGCACAAGACACATTCCCTGATGTTGTACCAACAACCTGTGCTATAGGTTCAGCATCCTGGGGTGTAGGTTCTTCTTCAGATACCTTATCACCAGTTACTTGTACAGTAACCTTGGCCCTTTTTGCTCTTGGTAGGACTTGAGAGATTACTAGTGTATCATCTTCATCAGAGCTCTCATCAGCATTAGGAACTGATTGGTCCATTACTCTTGCGATTTCTGCAGATAGGGCTTGGTGTTGTTCACCTATCTTGGCAGCATTTATGAGTTCATCAGCAAGGCATTCTGTGATATTTCTAAATGCATTTTCTCTTGCTTTATCTACTTGTTCAGTAGGTGATGATTCTTTTGCAGCATTGATGATTTCATCTGCCTTAATTAGTTCATCTGCAAGGCCTGCAGATATCTGGGAATCGACAACCTCAATAGGTGTGTCTTCTGTCTTGCCAGCAGACTTCTTTCCTGAAGTTCTGGGCTTCTTAGTCGCAACCTTATCTTCAGATATCTTTTCAGACTTGCGCTTCTTAGAACCTTTCTGAGACCCAGCAACCTTTTTCATCATGTTTGTGTGCTCATACTTGTAGAAGAGCAGTTGTCATTATTTCAAATTGCCTCCGAGCTCAATGCCAAGCTTTTCCAGCAAGTAGCATATCTTCAGACCATAGTTGACTGTGGCCTTGGGCTCAGCTAGTCCTTTGGCAATCTTAGGCTCAAGCCTCAGATCTTCTTCACAAATTTCATGAAGGCGCATTTTCCTAGTTAAAGGGTTTTCCAAATTTTGTCATGTTGATTCAAAGAAGAACATCATCATCCACCGCTTCGCTTATCCGGTCAAGACCTCCAGAGACCATCAAAGCATCTCAGAAGAATGCCAATACATCCCAATGAACCATCGATGTCCGGTTCGATGTCGCAAGCTTGAACTCAAGGTGTATCGATTTTCAAGATCACACACGCCATCAGACATTGCTTAACACCTTCAAGGAGATCATCATCCTTGGTGTTTATTTCAAAATCCTTTCCAAGATTTTGAAGTTCAAACAACTTGCAAAATGTCGTCAAGTCCAGAAAGATTTCTTTTCCTTGGACAGAAGTCTTGATAGACACTATTGCAGTGCCTTCATTAACACAGGAAATTATCCTGGAGTTGTTGTAGAATTCCAACACATCGAGTGATGAAATTCCACTTGGCGAGCAGATAGAAAACCCTTGATCTTTGCCTTTTCAAGCATGTCAAGAATTAGCTTTCTGTCAGCTTGGTTCTCTATTGCGGCCGTGAGATATTCCTCAACCATGGCACCACCCCAAATCATTCTGTGATTTGAAGTCCAATGGTCAGGATTAAACTTTCCAACCAATCTGTTGTTGACGATAACCAACTCTGGTGCTTGCTTTTCAAAGCATCAAAGGAGGATCGATTTATGGGTAGAAGTATTCTTGGAGGCCATCTCTTTATATAGTGTAGGGAATTGAATTCGATTGAGTGATTCTTTTCAGAAAAACTTAATCAGGATTTGCAAAGAATTTGAGATTTTGCAGAGGATCAAGAGAAGGTTTTTGCAGTTTTGGTGCAAGAAGAAATTTCGGATTAGGCAAAAGTGATTTTCTATGCCAAAATCCTATATATATAGAAATAGAATCTCAACAGACAAATACATACAAATTGCTTTTGTGTGTTTCTATCTGTGAATTGCAAACAGGCGTGAGCGGCGGTTAAAATTAGCATTAAATGCAAAGTAGACTATGTCGGAATTTTTACAGTCCACTTTTTTCTGTGAATTAATTTCAACCGTACAGATCAAACGTCCAATTTCATCAACGGTTACCATTGCTTCTTCAGCAATGATCACAATTAACAAATGTAACTGTGCCCATTCAATGAATTTTGGCTCTTAGCTATCTGAATCATGTTTTTGTTTGACCAAGAACACTATTTGCATCTGAATTCTGTCTTATACTTAGGATTTGTCCAAGTTTTTCACAAAGATAGAAATTGACGCAAATTTCAAGAGAGTAGTTGACTGCAGATAGTTGTACTATTATCTTTAGTGTTTCTCTGTTACAGAGTGATCCAGATATTTGAGTTCCTATCTCAGAGATCTTTAAGCTTTTTCGATTCGATTCCCTGCATACCTCTTTTCGATTCCCAGATTTCAACTTTTTCGCTCAAGGTAGTTCCAATAGTCCAAGACTATGTCTTTTTTCAACATGATAGTTTTCTCTTCATCGAGTCCATAGTCTTTGTTGCTGAATCCACAAAATTTGTGTCTAGTGCCAGTTCAGGTACTTTTCATATCAGCTGATCCAAAGATCTCAAACTCAATCCACTTTCTTTGGGATACCACTATGTTCTTTTCATTTTGTTTCGAAAACCCACTTAGTTCCAATCACGTATTTTCCTATAAATGGAACTAGTTTCAGACTTTGTTTCTCTCATTGATCCAATTCTTCAGATTGCAGATCCATTCTTGGTCTCTTAAGGCTTCTTCTATGGTTTTTGGTTCAATATCTGAGATAAAACATCCAAAGAGAAAATGATGAAATGGATCAAGGATCATCCTGCAAAAGATGTAATTGGACCAATTAATCAAGGAGTTAGGACTAGGAGAGAAATTGCTGAAAATGCTAATTCTCTCTTTGGATGTTTTATCTCAGATATTGAACCAAAAACCATTGAAGAAGCATTAAGAGACCAAGATTGGATCTCTGCGATGCAAGAAGAATTGGATCAATTTGAGAGAAACAAAGTCTGGAAACTAGTTCCATTTACTGAAGGAATATCTGTGATTGGAACTAAATGGGTTTTCAGAAACAAGATGAATGAATCTGGTGAAATAACCAGAAATAAAGCAAGGTTGGTTGCCAAGGGATTTACCCAGACTGAAGGCCTAGACTTTGATGAGTCATATGCACCAGTTGCCAGATTGGATGCAATTAGACTCTTTCTAGCCTTTGCAGCTCATAAAGATTTTAAAGTTTATCAGATGGATGTCAAGAGTGCATTCTTAAATGGTGAACTTGTTGAGGAAGTCTATGTTGAGCAACCACCTGGCTTTGAAGTCTCCTCAGAAAATAGAATGGTCTATAAATTACAGAAAGCTCTATATGGACTGAAACAAGCTCCCAGAGCATGGTATGACACGTTGGCCAAATATCTTCTGGAAAGTTGTTTCAAGAAAGGTGAAGTTGATAAAACTCTGTTTATTTTAAACCACAACGGAAAACTACTCTTAGTTCAAGTATATGTTGATGACATCATATTTGGATCTAAGGACAAGCAACTTTGTGATGACTTTGCAAATCTCATGAAAAACAAGTTTGAGATGAGCATGATGGGAGAAATGAATTACTTCCTAGGATTGCAAGTCAAGCAACTCAATGATGGAATATTCATCAGTCAAACAAAGTACGCAAAGGATATGCTCACTAAGTTCAATCTAAAGCCTTCTGAAAAGACTGCTAAGATACCTATGAGCACTGGAACCAAAATGACCTATACTGAATCAGATAAGAGTGTCGAAGAACACAAGTATAGGAAATTGATAGGTTCACTACTCTACCTTACTGCAAGTAGACCTGATATTCAATATGCTGTTGGAGTGTGTGCTAGATTCCAGACAAATCCAATGCAAACACACTACAACATTGCTATGAAAATATTAAGGTATGTGAATGGTACAGTAGATATAGGGCTGTGGTATCCCAAAGATAGTGGATTGAGTTTAGCTGGATATTCAGATGCTGATTATGCTGGATCAATGCTTGACAGGAAAAGTACCTCAGGGACATGTCAATTTCTGGGTACTAGACTTATCTCATGGTTTAGCAAGAAGCAAAACTCAATTGCAACTTCTACCACAGAGACTGAATACATTGCTGCTAGTTGTTGTGCAACACAAATTTTGTGGATTCAACAACAACTTAGAGACTATGGACTCAATGAAGAGAAAACTCCAATTTTCTGTGACAACACAAGTGCTATAGCGATTACTCAAAATCCTAAGTTTCATGCCAGAACAAAGCACATTGATGTTAGACACCACTTCATTAGAAATCATGTTGAAAAAGGCAATATAGACATACTCAAGATTGGCACTGAAGACCAACTTGCAGATATCTTCACTAAGCCCCTACAAGAAAGTAGATTTTTAGCCTTAAGACATAGTCTTGGACTAATAGAACTACCTTTGAAGTGAAAAAGTTCAGATATCTGGAACGGGAATCTAGAAAGGGAAAAGAGGTATCTGGAACGGGAATCCAGAAAGGTGAAAAGAGATATCTGGAACGGGAATCCAGAAAAGAGAAAAGAGATATCTGGAACGGGAATCCAGAAAGGAGGTATCTGGAATGGAAATCCAGAAAGGAAGAGTCAAAAAGCCTAAAGAGCAAAAAGAAAGCCTTAACAGATCACTGAGACGGGAACTCAGATATCTGGATCACTACATTTAGGGAAACAACACTAAGGAGAATAGTACAACTATCTGTAGTCAACTACTCTCTTGAAACATGAACTATTTCTATCTTTGTGAAAAACTCTGAAAAATCCTAAGGACAAAGACAGAATCAGATGCAAACAGTGTGTATGGTCAAACAAAAATGTGATTCAGATAGCTAATAGCCAAAATTCATAAATGGGCACAATTACACTTGTTGATTGTGAATCATTGCTGCAGAAGCAATCGGAACCATTGATGAAATAAAGCGTTTTGATCTGAACGGCTGAAAACTTTTCGCAGTAAATAGTGGACTGGTGAAATACCGAAAAAGCCCATTTTGCATTTAATGCCGAAACTGCTTTTGCTCACGCCTGCTTGCAAGTCACAGATACGTATACACAAAACCAATTTGTATGTATATGACTGTTGGGATTCACTTGCTATATATATAGGTTTTTGGCAAAGAAAATCACTTTTGCCTAAACCGATATTTCAACTTGCATCAAAACAGCAAAACCCTTCTCCTGATCCTCTGCAACATCTCTAAAATCTCTGAATTTCTGATTAAGTTTTTCTGAAAAGAATTACTCAATCGTATCTCTTTCAAACACAAGATTCAAATCCCTATATTATATAAAGAGATGGCTCCCTAGAACACCTCTACCTAGAAATCCCAATCCTCCACTGGTACTGCTGAAAAGCAAGCACCAGAGTTGGTAATTATTAACAACCGACTAGTTGGAGAGTTTAATACTGACCATTGGACTTCAAATCACAGGATGATTTGGGGTGGTGCCATGGTTGAGGAGTACCTTACGGCGGTAATAGAAAACCGTCGTAAAGTCGATACTGACATGCTTGAAAAGGTAAAATCAAGGGCTTTCTATCCGTCGTCTAGTGGAATTTCCTCACTAGATGTGTTGGAATTCTACAACAACCTGTGATAATTTCCGTGTTTTTATGGCACTGAACAAGTGTCTATCAAAACTTCAGTCCAAGGAAAGGAAATCCTTTTGGACTTGAAGAGTTTCTGCGATTTGTTTGAACTCCAGAATCTTGGAAAGGATTCTGAGATTAACACCAAGGACGATGATGTCCTTGAAGGTGTTAAACAACTTTACAGTAACGTGTGTGATCTTGAAAAATCAGATACACCCACTGAGTTCAAACTTGCTGACATCCAAACCAGACATCTGATGGTTCACTGGGATGTACTAGCATGTAACCTTCACAGATGCTTTGACGGTCTGCAGGGAGGTGCTGACCAAATAAGCCTAGAGCGGTGGATGATGATGTTCTTACTGAATCATCAAAGGCTGGAAAACTCCTTCAACTGGGGAAAGTACGCCTTCATGAAATTTGTGAAGAAGGTACAAGGCTTCGAGCCTAAGCTTGCCAAAGGATTAGCTGAGCCCAAGGCCACAGTAAACTATGGTCTGAAAATATGCTTCTTGCTGGAAAAGCTTGGCATAGAGCTCAGAGAGACGGCTGAAATAGCTAACAAAGAATCGCTTCTACAAGTATGAGCATACAAACATGATGAAAAGATTGCGGGTCTCGTAAAGGTTCAAACAAGCGAAGTCCGAAAAGATATCTCAAGATAAGGTTATACCAAGAAGCCTGAACTTCAAGAAAGAAGTCTGGGCAAGATGTAAGACACACCCACTAAGGTTGTCAATCCAGATATCTACCATTTTGCCGATGAACCGATAAATGTCGCCAAGATAGGTGAATAAAGACCAAGCCCCAACCGGTAAATAGCAGTGTATTGGACCAATCGCATCAGATGCTGATGAGCTCGTAAGATGAAGATGATGATTTAGTCATCTCTCGTGTCGCATGTAAAGCAAAAGGGCTAAGGTTATCGAATGTAATCGTGTTAAGGTATCCGACGATGAACCTACACCACAAAGTTGTCAACCTATAACAAAGGTTGTTGGTGTTAAGGTATCCAAGAAGAACCTACACCACAAAGTTGTCGAGCCTATAGCAAAGGTTGTTTCAGGCAACAACATCATCGTGGAATGTTTCTTATGCTCAACTTCAAGAAGCCCCGATGAGTGGTAATTTAATATCGGTGATGATGATGGAAAAGCCATGTCTAAAAGTCCGAAGAACACCTCCGATCAATCTTCCGCCTGCATAACCACAACAACCGCAACGACAACAACCACAACAAATTATTAAATGGTCGATTTAAATGGTAGATTTAACTACATTTCGATCTTCAAGCATTTCACCAAGCTGAAGAAAATCCTGCAAGAGAGCAGGTTCCCCAACTCGATGAGAGGGATCAAACTGAGACTCCTACTCAGAATGATCAACTAGGGGAGGCAACTGAGTTGCAAACTCAGGAAAGGTGTGAAGTACCAGAAACTTCATTCAAAGAAATTACACTGGAACAAGACGACCAATGTATAGAGAGGTCACGAGTTCCAGAGACCATTCAGCCTTAAACTTCTCAGGTATATGATTGGTTTAACTCTCATCTTGTGAAACTTCTTATATAATTATAAATCTTGTTAATCATAAGAATTTCTTTGTTACAGGCTGAGTTAGAAACGCTGAATCAAGAGGAGGCTGAAAAGCTTGCCTCAGATACTGAAAAAGAGGTTCCTTCAACCTCATCTCTTAAGACATCTGAGCCTGTGCCACAGGTAAATGATTCTAAAAGAGAAGTATCTTTCAGTAAAATTGCTTACAAGCTAATTCATGATAAATGTTTCTAACAGGCTCCAACTGAGATGGAAGAAGATAAGGCAGAAATGCCAAAGCCAAACCCAGAGACCAACAAAGTCTCTGAAGAATACAACACTGAGCCTTCTAACTTGAAGGTATATGACAATTCAAGTGTCAAGTATTCTGTGTCCTGGGTTACCACTTATCTCTTCTAAACAATGCAATATTTTCTACTCACAGGCTCAAATGTAGTAGAAATGCAAGGATACATGCACTTCAAGATCAAAGGAAACCGATGAAGCCCCCAATTACATCACCGAAGAAATCCAGAACCCAACAAGTTTCTGAGAAAATTGAATCTGAGCTTCCACTTAAGGAAGTAAGCAGCAAAACTCAGATTTCATTAAGCATAGTCATGCACAATTTCTTTCAAAAACTGTTTCCTAATAAGTATTGTATTTCTCTCAGGATCAAGAAAGAAAGGTTCGAGGACCGCACTTCACAGTCTCCACCTCACAACAAGATATCTGAGACACCAATTGTCTCAGTAGTTCAAGTCTCTGAGCCTGCAGTACTTACTCAGGTAAACCAGAAACTAAACTACAATCACACTCACATATCACCCAAAGTTTTGAAACTCATTCAAAGCTCTTTCTTTCGGGCTCAAACAGGTGCAAAGCAGGTAACCATTGATGATAAAATGGACCTCCTACACTTCTTCAAGACTCACACCCTGCCCAAGCACATTCAGTGCTTCAAGAAATGGCAGAGGTTAAGGTGCTCTGATCTCTCTGAAATATTGAGAATCACAGATCAACCTATCAGACGAGCACGAGCTCTTGATTTGGAGACGTACATCCATGCTATGTTCCCTACGGAACAATACACAGTTGCGACACTGTTGCATAAGGATTTCTTCAAGGAAGTGGCGCATCGGTTGACACAAGCCTTTGAACAGGCGGATGGTCAGACAAGATTACAGATGGCATTCAAGCCAGTTCTGCCCCAGACTCTGCAATTCTTACCTTCTGAACAAGAAGAAGTAAATGGGCAGAAGATCACTTTACCAGAAGTGATTAATCTTGTGTCTGAAGACGACGAGGAGGAAGAAATAAACGAAAATGAATTTGATGAACCTCCCACTGACCATCACAAGGATGATGATAAAAATGATGATGATGATGCCCCTGCACCAGGGACCGGAGGAATTTCACAGAAACATATTGCCTCAACTGCTGAAAAGCAAACTGAGAGGAAAACACAGAAATCTACGTCTTCATCTCCTCAGAAATCCACTCATCCATCTTCTCACCAACTTCCAGATACTATCAACAAGTAGTCGAGTCACGAAATTAATCGTAAGATCTTGAACTCTCAAGATGTAATCGCCAACTCGTATAACCGTGGAAGAAGAACAACAGCTCCATCTTCAACTGGAAGATCAAATTGCTCAATCCAGAGACAAGCTTGTTCAACTTGCAGATCAATATCTCGAAGAGATTAATGCTTACTCTGCGGTTGAAGAACTAAAGGATGCTGTTAATGCTAAACGACAAAAACTCGATACTGAACAAGTATCTGAAGACAAGCATGATGCTAAGGCTGCATCATCTTCAAAAGATGTACCATCCTCCTCCCAGGAAGGGAAGAAACCATTCTCTGAGAAGGTTGCTGGACTTGACACGATTGATGAAAATGTCCAAGAGGATGAAGATCACTGGGTGGACAACTCAGATGATGAAGAAGACAAAATGTTGGCAGAACACCGCAATGAACATCTGGCGGTTTCACACTTGAAAAGGAAGCTAATTGCTCCTAAGATCTTCACCAAGATGCCAAACATTCACTCCAATGAGTACATGAACAGATACCAAGTTCTGGCTCAACTGAAAAAAGGAGATGTCTCTTCAAAACCAAGAAGTACTTGCCTCCGTCCCATCTGAACTGGAAAAGTTCACTGAGCTCTTCACTCAGAGAACTACAAGTATAGTCATTGCTCAGAAGGATCTGGGAATGATTAGGGATGATGATGTCTCATTAGCTGAAAAAGCTCTCCAAGAGGTAAGCTACACTGCTGGAAAAGCAGATGCCATCTTAGGCCCACTGGCAGAGCTCACTGATAAGGACAATGGTCTTATCAAACAGAATCAGGAGCTTAAAGCCGAACTTCAGAAGTTGGTAACTGCCTACAATTATCTACAGGGGCACTTTGACTCTCTCTCTGATTCCTTCATGAGACTGAGTCAGCCAACAATGACTAAGGGGGAAAGGACATACAAATCTGGACCTGGACCTCAAAGTCAGGGGGAATGGGAAGAAGGAGCCGAAATGAAAAAGAAATCTGGAGCTGGTACTCAGAAAGGAAGTAGATCAAAGAAAACTTCCCAGCCACCACTCAGAATACAAGAACCCTCCTCAAGCCAAGTCATGGTAAAATAGTAGCTTCCTTAAACCCACCAAGGCACTTCAATGATAACAAGGGCAAGGGCACAGAAACCTCCAAGGATTACCAAGGCTCCAAGGAGAAGACAAGTCAAAGGGGTTGATATCTCTTCTGAAGAAGAAGAAGAAGGACAAATAATCAAACCCCTGGGCAATGAAGAAGGCTGCAAAACTCTCACAAGAACTACTCATGATGATGATGAGGAATCTGATGAAGATGAAGCTCCTCTTCACAGAAAAAGGAAATTAGAAAGCCTAACTGAGCCCATAGCTGCAAAGCCACTAGCAGCTAAAACACCCTCTGGAAATACCAAGTCTATCCAGGGTGGTGATTCTTCAAACAACCCCAAGGAGAATTCTAGACAAAGAAGGAACAGATTAAGAGCTGAACAGAAACAAAGTCAACTTCCACTCAGGCCAGAAGAAGCCAAGATTGAGTATGTGAAGCATGACAACAGTTCCTCTGTCTACAGATGCATAAATCAGAAGAATGGCTATTGGATTCTGGAACTGAGACACTTACTTGTAAATTCAAGATTTCCAGAACCCATCCATAAACAGCTCATGGCATGGAGAAAAGACAAGCCAACCTTGATCAACCCCAATCACATCAAAGCATGGTTGGATTTTGAAGTTGTCAAGAGAACTGAAGCCATGAAGAAGGACCTCTCTGATGAATGTCCATATGGAAAGCCAGATGATGTGCACAGAATTCTGAACATCACAGGAATAGGCACAAGAGCAAAACTTGTTGTGGAACCCTACGAGTCGTTCTATCTGACAGAAGATCGATACAAGGGTGACATCAGATATCTGAAGATTATCTACGATTACTTCAAACTCTCAGATATCAGAATAGAGCATGCCTGTAAGTGGGAAAGTATATGTGGGTTAAGCACTTTGTCAAGAAAAATCCTACCAAGACCTACAAAGAAGTCTGTGGATTTGCCAGAGACACAGAGATGCTTGTCAGAACTCTTCTATATGATAATTCTGATGACATCAAAAGGTTTGGAGATAGGAAATTTGCAGACTAATCCACAGAGATACTGAAGTTTTGAAGAAACTGAAGACTTGAAGACTGGTAATTAGGATGTTACTTGGAGCTTGGTTACTCCTGTTGTCCTGATTAACTATGTAATTTTTGTTGTATTTTTGCTGACTGAGCTTAAATGTTTTATGATTAAAGTTATCTGTATTCTTCAATTGTAATTTATCTGATGAACTTACTCTCAGATATTATGCTATAAAACATAACTTGTCAGCAAAGATCACACCTTGTGATTTGGTTGATGTTTACTTTCTGCACTTAATTAACTGACTTGAAAATCATAAGAAATGATTAAGTGATGGATTGTTCACACTCCTGCATTGTAATAGATGAGATAGTCATCGCTGATGATCAAAAGGGGTAAATTTGTTAGGAAATTTGTTAGATATTTTGTTAGAAATATTGTATAAGTTTTGATCAGCAACATGATGACCTATCTTAGTCTCAGAAAGGTGATTAGTACTCTTGGTTCACTTGAACATTGTAAAAGAGGAAACCCACTTAGTATGATAGTTTAGTAAATCTTGTATAGGATGTTAGGCCTTTGAAATGTAATTTTTATTTCATGAAGAGAAGACCAAAAAGAAGACATCCAAGCAGCAGAAGATCAACAACTTTGAAGACTTGAAGAAACTGCACAAGATTACTGAAAACAGTTTTTCAGAAACCTTCACCAGATATCTGAAGACACGAAGAGCTTCAAACAAACTGTGTCACCAGAGATATCTGAGGATTAAAAGGTCAATCTGGAAACAAGGAAAGTGTCCACAGATATCTACACTCAGATACCTTGAGCCTTAACCACATTTCTGAAGAAGAAATATATATTGCAAACAAAATTGTTTCAATACAAGTGGTATCTGAAGAATGAAGATAAGGACGTGCTAAGAATCAGAGATATCTGATCAAAGGAATCTCTATTACAAAGCATAGTTCCGTTGACACTACAGGACAAAGTATAGTACAATGCATTTAATGCACGGACAGAGATGTCTGAACAAAAGCAACGGTAGCTTCTGAAGAAGAAGACAAAGCCTGCTACAGTACTATACACAGATATCAATAGTTTGAATTTGAGCCTAACGGATACTATTCAACGGTATTCAAATTCATCTATAAATATCAACACTTAGACTGTTTGAGAACACACACAGAACTTATACCTTTGAACTCATCAGATACCTTATACTCTGATACACGATCTTACTCTCTCAAACAAACTACTTATCCTCAAGCTTTCTGTTGCGACCAAAGCCTCTGATACTTAAGTAGGACTGAAGTTCTAAGTGTCCTGATCCTAAACAAGCAAAGCTATCTGTGAAGGAGTTGAATCAAAAGATCAACTATCTGAGATTCATTCTCTTGAACAGATATCATAAGACTTGGGTCAGTAAAATCGAACAAGATACCATACGCTGAAAAGTGTATTAAGTATACTTGGTTCACTGAGAATTCTGATTAACTGAAAAGTTAATACAAGAATCTCATCTAACAAACTCAAACCTAAACCAACACCATAACTAAGGTGGAGTATAGGAAGTACTTAGTTAAATCAGGGAATAACTCCAAAGGTTAACAGGAGTAGAGGAAGTACTTGATTTTGGGAAAATCAGGGAATAACTCCAAGGTTAACGGAGTACAGGAAGTACTTGATTTGGGAAACTAAGGAACAACTCCAAGGTTACTGAGTATAGGAAGTACTTAGCTTGGGAAGCTAGGGAATAACTCAAAGGTTTCTGAGTACAGGAAGTACTAGGCTGAAGAAGCCCGGGAACAACTCAGGGGGAACATTTGGTTGGGAACCATTTGTTTAAAGGAATCTTAGAATAGGATTATTGTAAGGTGACCTCAATTATCTGTTCTAGTGAATTCTAGGTCTCTGGTAGACCGAAGTGGATTAGTTGGAGGATTACGCCACCTCCAGATACCACTATACTTGCTGTGTTATTTACTTTCTGCATTTACATTTCAGCAACACACACACACACACATTTTAACTGTTTCTACACTTATCTTTATTAAGTGTTCCGCGCTCTGAATCTAAGTATCAGATATCTTCACAGATATCTGAGAAATATTGTTTATCGACAAAAGTTTGAAAAAGACTATTCACCCCCCCTCTAGTCTTTTACTTTGCCGTTATCTGGACCAACTACTGGCAATATGGCATTTGCAAAATTATTGGGACAAATAATAAAACTGCGAGCGCAGTTTCCTGATTATACAATCAAGAACATTCGTCTTGATAATGCTGGTGAATTTACGTCGCAAGCTTTTAATGATTATTGCATGTCAATTGGAATTAATGTTGAACATCCAGTTGCGCATGTTCACACGCAAAATGGCCTTGCTGAATCTTTGATAAAGTGTCTGCAATTGATTGCTAGACCATTGTTAATGAAATCAAAGTTGCCAACATCGGCATGGGGGCATGCAATATTACATGCAGCATCGCTTATACGCATCAGGCCATCAAGTTATAATCAAACATCCCCATATCAAATGGTTCAAGGACAGGAACCAAATATTTCCCATCTAAGAACATTTGGGTGTGCGGTATATGTGCCGATTCCACCACCACAATGCACAAAAATGGGACCCCAAAGGAGATTGGGTATATATGTTGGGTATGATTCTCCAAGTATTATAAGATATTTGGAACTATTGACTGGAGATCAATTTACGGCCAGATTTGCCGACTGTCATTTTGATGAAAGAAATTTCCCAACATTAGGGGGAGAAAGAAAGAAGCTGGAAAAGGATATCTCATGGAAAGATATATCATTGAGAAGTTTGGATCCAAGAACAAATCAATGTGAACAACAAGTTCAAAACATAATTCATTTGCAAGTTATTGCAAACCAATTGCCAGATGCATTTACTGGTATTAAAAGGGTAACAAAATCCCATATTCCAGCTGTAAATGCTCCAGTAAGAATTGATATCCATAGAGGACAATCTTCTACTGAGAACGAGGCTAACACACGCCATAAACGTGGAAGACCTCTTAGTTCCAAAGATAAAAATCCTCGGAAAAGAAAAGGAGCAATCGCAGAAAATTGCCCAAAAGAGGATACAAAAGCTCAAGAGGAGCACACTGACATAATAAACAAGGTTCAAGTTCAGGAAGAACCTCAGGCGCCTGAGAACGAATAAATATCGATTAATTATGTCTTTTCTGGAAAAAGATGGAACCGAAATAAAATCAACATCAACGATATATTTGCTTATAACATAGCTCTTGATATCATGGGAGAAAATGAGAATCATGAAGATTCAGAGCCTACCTCGATTGATGAGTGTAAGCTAAGAAATGATTGGCCTAAGTGGAAAGAGGCAATAAACGCAGAGTTGGAATCTCTCGCGAAGCGAAAGGTATTTGGACATGTGATCCAAGCACCGAAGGATGTAAAACCAGTGGGAAATAAATGGGTATTTGTGCGAAAAAGGAATGATAAAAATGAGATTGTGAGATATAAAGCAAGACTCGTAGCACAAGGTTTTACCCAAAGACCTGGTATTGACTATGAAGAAACATATTCCCCGGTGGTAGATGCAATCACTTTTCGCTATTTGATAAGCTTGTATGTAGAAGAAAAGTTGGATATGCGTCTAATGGATGTGGTCACTGCCTATTTATATTGCTCATTGGAAAAGGAAATTTACATGAAAATTCCAGATGGATACGAGATACCTGAGACACATAAAGGATCTCGAGAAATCTACTCAATAAAACTGAACAAGTCTTTATACGGATTAAAACAATCTGGTCGAATGTGGTACAATCGTTTGAGTACATTCTTGATCAAAGAAGGTTACAAAAATGATCCCATATGTCCATGTGTGTTTATCAAAAGATCTGGATCTGAGTTAAATCACGATCATTTGTATATGTAGACGGCTTGAACATTATTGGAACTCCAGGAGAGTTATCAAAGGCCGTGTGCCTATTGAAGAATGAATTTGAAATGAAAGACCTTGGGAAAACCAAATTTGTTTTAGGTCTTCAGATTGAGCACTTAAAGGGCGGTGTTTTCCTGCATCAATCTACATACACAACAAAAGTGTTGGAAAGATTCAATATGAGAAATGCACATCCATTGAGTACGCCAATGGTTGTACGATCACTGAATGTCGAGAATGATCCATTCCGACCTTGTGACGATGATGAAGAACTATTAGGCCCCCAAACGCCATATTTAAGTGCAATTGGTGCACTGATGTATCTTGCTACAAATACAAGGCCAGATATAGCATTTGCTGTAAACTTATTAGCAAGATACAGTTCTTCTCCAACTCAAAGGCATTGGAACGGGATAAAACACCTCTTGTGATACCTTCAAGGAACAAAATAAATGGGGTTATATTATCCCGACTCCTCTACCTCGGGAATAACTGGTTATGCAGATGCAGGATATTTGTCTGACCCACATAATGGTCGATCTCAAACAGGTTATGTGTTTACCTGTGGAGGTGCGGCTATTTCTTGGCGGTCTGTAAAACAAACAATGGTTGCTATTCTTCCAATCATGCAGAGCTCTTAGCAATACATGAAGCAAGTCGTGAATGCATTTGGTTGAGATCCATCACTCGCCACATTCGACAAATGTGCGGACTCCCTACAATGGAAAACTCCCCAACTATAATCCACGAAGATAATGCAGCCTGCGTTGCTCAATTAAAGGAAGGTTTCATCAAAGGTGACAGAACAAAACATATCCTACCCAAATTCTTCTTCACTCATGAACTTCAACAGAGTAATCAAGTTTATGTGCAACAAATCCGCTTAAGTGAAAATTTGGCAGACTTATTCACCAAGTCTCTTCCTACTTCGACATTAGCTAAAGTTTTTTTCCACTGGGTTTTTCTTTAGCAAGGTTTTTAATGAGGCAGCACTTCTATGCGTATTTTTCAAATGATTTTGTCATGATGGACATTTAAAGGGGAGTATTATGTAAATATCATTGTCATTAGGTAAATGTCATTATCATGAGTATTATGTAAATCATTAGGTAAATGTCATTATCATTAGGTAAATGTCATTATCATGATAGAATGTAATTGATGAATGATTGTTGGAACAATCTTGCCTATAAATAGACAAGAGTATGATGAATGAAATACACCTCAAAATTCATATCAAAAGAATTACTCACTCTCCATCCTTTTCTTTCTTAACACCCTCCATAATTTTCTTTCTTAACACAGATAACAAACTAAACACTAGTTTTCATCAATAAAAGCCAGCTAGCCATGTGTATTCAGCAGCAAGAAGACAAACTTCACTACTCTTTTCCACTCAAACGCAAGCAAATCAGAGTTCGTGTTCTCAAGCTTGCAAGGTAACTAGCTAATACTATAAATGTTTTAAAATGTTTCATCATATGCATACATAGGTTATTTTCTTGTTATGTCCTGATGAATTAGGCATGATGATCGTGGCAGAAGGAAGACACGTGGCGAAGACGTCGACCGGGACATGGAGGTGAAGAATTTGAAGCTGTACAATGAGAACACGAGCATCTTGCTAGAGAATGAGAAGCTGAGGAAGCAGGCTAATGTTCTACACCAAGAGAATCTCATTTTGATGTCTCAATTCCAAAATAGATTTGCTATAACACCAAAGCAATGAAAGCTTTCATGTACCTACCTCCCTCATTTTATCTTGCTAGCTAGCTTGATTTGAGAATATTATTTTGTTGGTCTAACGTTGTTTTTCAGTGATGTACTGTCACCTTATATGATCTCCCTGTTTTGTCACTTCTATGTGTACTACTATAATGGAATCAACTATAAAGAGAGACATAAAGAATACACGTGGGTTCATTATTATACGGTAATTTTTTTGTTTATCTATGGTTCATAAAATGAATTGGAATTTGTGTGTAGGTACACATACTATGTGAGAAGATTTACCAAATACCATGTTGTTACACCGACATCTTAAAAAACCATGTCATTTATTCCTAGTTGTTTCAAACTTATTATTCTTACTATAAAGACAAATGGGAACCGGATATATGCACTGTGATTGTTTGAAACAACATGTGAAATATCATTGTTTAACGTATGTATATGTAAATTCAGTCAACTAAGAGCATTTCCACCCCTAACTATTGGCTTGATACTTCGGTATTAAGACACACTAGACGATGGGGTGACCAAAATGTCGTTTTAAGTCAATGTGGGGTGGTAGGGGTTGCGGGTTTGAGGCGGTTCCGAGGTATTCTTTGAACTTTGGGTGTAATTGTAAATTGTCAGCTGTTAATTTTTTGCGGAGATTTCTTTGTAATGTTGAGTTTTGAAGTGGTTCATGTAATCTGTTGGTCCAGATAACGGCAACGTAAAAGACTAGAGGGGGGGTCAATAGTCTTTTTCAAACTTTTGTCGATAAACAATATTTCTCAGATATCTGTGAAGATATCTGATACTTAGATTCAGAGCGCGGAAGACTTAATAAAGATAAGTGTAGAAACAGTTAAAATGTGTGTGTGTGTTGCTGAAATGTAAATGCAGAAAGTAAATAACACAGCAAGTATAGTGGTATCTGGAGGTGGCGTAATCCTCCAACTAATCCACTTCGGTCTACCAGAGACCTAGAATTCACTAGAACAGATAATTGAGGTCACCTTACAATAATCCTATTCTAAGATTCCTTTAAACAAATGGTTCCCAACCAAATGTTCCCCCTGAGTTGTTCCGGGCTTCTTCAGCCTAGTACTTCTGCTCGTAAACCTTTGAGTTATTCCCTAGCTTCCCAAGCTAAGTACTTCCTATACTCAGTAACCTTGGAGTTGTTCCTTAGTTTCCCAAATCAAGTACTTCCTGTACTCCGTTAACCTTGGAGTTATTCCCTGATTTTCCCAAAATCAAGTACTTCCTCTACTCCTGTTAACCTTTGGAGTTATTCCCTGATTTAACTAAGTACTTCCTATACTCCACGCCAGTTATGGTGTTGGTTTAGGTTTGAGTTTGTCAGATGAGATTCTTGTATTAACTTTTCAGTTAATCAGAATTCTCAGTGAACCAAGTATACTTAATACACTTTTCAGCGTATGGTATCTTGTTCGATTTTACTGACCCAAGTCTTATGATATCTGTTCAAGAGAATGAATCTCAGATAGTTGATCTTTTGATTCAACTCCTTCACAGATAGCTTTGCTTGTTTAGGATCAGGACACTTAGAACTTCAGTCCTACTTAAGTATCAGAGGCTTTGGTCGCAACAGAAAGCTTGAGGATAAGTAGTTTGTTTGAGAGAGTAAGATCGTGTATCAGAGTATAAGGTATCTGATGAGTTCAAAGGTATAAGTTCTGTGTGTGTTCTCAAATAGTCTAAGTGTTGATATTTATAGATGAATTTGAATACCGTTGAATAGTATCCGTTAGGCTCAAATTCAAACTATTGATATCTGTGTATAGTATAATCATGTGAGCTTTGTCTTCTTCTTCAGAAGCTACCGTTGCTTTTGTTCAGACATCTCTGTCCGTGCATTAAATGCATTATACTATACTTTGTCCTGTAGTGTCAACGGAACTATGCTTTGTAATAGAGATTCCTTTGATCAGATATCTCTGATTCTTAGCACGTCCTTATCTTCATTCTTCAGATACCACTTGTATTGAAACAATTTTGTTTGCAATATATATTTCTTCTTCAGAAATGTGGTTAAGGCTCAAGGTATCTGAGTGTAGATATATGTGGACACTTTCCTTGTTTCCAGATTGACCTTTTAATCCTCAGATATCTCTGGTGACACAGTTTGTTTGAAGCTCTTCGTGTCTTCAGATATCTGGTGAAGGTTTCTGAAAAACTGTTTTCAGTAATCTTGTGCAGTTTCTTCAAGTCTTCAAAGTTGTTGATCTTCTGCTGCTTGGATGTCTTCTTTTTGGTCTTCTCTTCATGAAATAAAAATTACATTTCAAAGGCCTAACATCCTATACAAGATTTACTAAACTATCATACTAAGTGGGTTTCCTATTTTACAATGTTCAAGTGAACCAAGAGTACTAATCACCTTTCTGAGACTAAGATAGGTCATCATGTTGCTGATCAAAACTTATACAATATTTCTAACAAAATATCTAACAAATTTCCTAACAAATTTCCCCCTTTTTGATCAGTCAACGATGACTATCTGTCCTATTACAATTCTGGGAGTGTGAACAATCCATCACTTAATCATTTCTTATGATTTTCAAGTCAGTTAATTAAGTGCAGAAAGTAAACATCAACCAAATCACAAGGTGTGATCTTTGCTGACAAGTTATCTTTTATAGCATAATATCTGAGAGTAAGTTCATCAGATAAATTACAATTGAAGAATACAGATAACTTTAATCATTAAACATTTAAGCTCAGTCAGCAAAAATACAACAAAAATTACATAGTTAATCAGGACAACAGGAGTAACCAAGCTCCAAGTAACATCCTAATTACCAGTCTTCAAGTCTTCAGTTTCTTCAACACTTCAGTATCTCTGTGGATTAGTCTGCAAATTTCCTATCTCTAAACCTTTTGATGTCATCAGAATAATCATATAGAAGAGTTCTGACAAGCATCTCTGTGTCTCTGGCAAATCCACAGACTTCTTTGTAGGTCTTGGTAGGATTTTTCTTGACAAAGTGCTTAACCCACAGATACTTTCCCACTTCCAGGCATGCTCTATTCTGATATCTGAGAGTTTGAAGTAATCGTAGATAATCTTCAGATATCTGATGTCACCCTTGTATTGATCTTCTGTCAGATAGAACGACTCGTAGGGTTCCACAGCAAGTTTTGCTCTTGTGCCTGTTCCTGTGATGTTCAGAATTCTGTGCACATCATCTGGCTTTCCATATGGACATTCATCAGAGAGGTCCTTCTTCATGGCTTCAGTTCTCTTGACAACTTCAAAATCCAACCATGCTTTGATGTGATTGGGGTTGATCAAGGTTGGCTTGTCTTTTCTCCATGCCATGAGCTGTTTATGGATGGGTTCTGGAAATCTTGAATTTACAAGTAAGTGTCTCAGTTCCAGAATCCAATAGCCATTCTTCTGATTTATGCATCTGTAGACAGAGGAACTGTTGTCATGCTTCACATACTCAATCTTGGCTTCTTCTGGCCTGAGTGGAAGTTGACTTTGTTTCTGTTCAGCTCTTAATCTGTTCCTTCTTTGTCTAGAATTCTCCTTGGGGTTGTTTGAAGAATCACCACCCTGGATAGACTTGGTATTTCCAGAGGGTGTTTTAGCTGCTAGTGGCTTTGCAGCTATGGGCTCAGTTAGGCTTTCTAATTTCCTTTTTCTGTGAAGAGGAGCTTCATCTTCATCAGATTCCTCATCATCATCAAGAGTAGTTCTTGTGAGAGTTTTGCAGCCTTCTTCATTGCCCAGGGGTTTGATTATTTGTCCTTCTTCTTCTTCTTCAGAAGAGATATCAACCCCTTTGACTTGTCTTCTCCTTGGAGCCTTGGTACTCCTTGGAGGTTTCTGTGCCCTTGCCCTTGTTATCATTGAAGTGCCTTCAGTGGGTTTCTGGGAAGCAGCTACTATTTGCAAGGCAGCTTGGCTTGAGGAGGGTTCTTGTATTCTGAGTGGTGGCTGGGAAGTTTTCTTTGATCTACTTCCTTTCTGAGTACCAGCTCCAGATTTCTTTTTCATTTCTGCTCCTTCTTCCCATTCCCCCTGACTTTGAGGTCCAGGTCCAGATTTGTATGTCCTTTCCCCCTTAGTCATTGTTGGCTGACTCAGTCTCATGAAGGAATCAGAGAGAGAGTCAAAGTGCCCCTGTAGATAATTGTAGGCAGTTACCAACTTCTGAAGTTCGGCTTTAAGCTCCTGATTCTGTTTGATAAGACCATTGTCCTTATCAGTGAGCTCTGCCAGTGGGCCTAAGATGGCATCTGCTTTTCCAGCAGTGTAGCTTGCCTCTTGGAGAGATTTTTCAACTAATGAGACATCATCATCCCTAATCATTCCCATATCCTTCTGAGCAATGACTATACTTGTAGTTCTCTGAGTGAAGAACTCAGTGAACTTTTGCAGTTCAGATGGGACGGAGGCAAGTACTTCTTGGTTTTGAAGAGACATCTCCTTTTTCAGTTGAGCCAGAACTTGGTATCTGCTCATGTACTCATTGGAGTGAATGTTTGGCATCTTGGTGAAGATCTTAGGAGCAATTAGCTTCCTTTTCAAGTGTGAAACCGCCAGATGTTCATTGCGGTGTTCTGCCAACATTTTGTCTTCTTCATCATCTGAGTTGTCCACCCAGTGATCTTCATCCTCTTGGACATTTTCATCAATCGTGTCAAGTCCAGCAACCTTCTCAGAGAATGGTTTCTTCCCTTCCTGGGAGGAGGATGGTACATCTTTTGAAGATGATGCAGCCTTAGCATCATGCTTGTCTTCAGATACTTGTTCAGTATCGAGTTTTTGTCGTTTAGCATTAACAGCATCCTTTAGTTCTTCAACCTCAGAGTAAGCATTAATCTCTTCGAGATATTGATCTTCAAGTTGAACAAGCTTGTCTCTGGATTGAGCAATTTGATCTTCCAGTTGAAGATGGAGCTGTTGTTCTTTTTCCAATAGTTGTCTGAGTTGAGCAGTTCTGTCTTGAGAGTTCAAGATCTTCTGATTAATTTCGGCAGAAAGCTCAACTACTTGTTCAGTAGTATCTGGAAGTTGGTGAGAAGATGGATGAGTGGATTTCTGAGGAGATGAAGACGGAGATTTCTGTGTTTTCCTCTCAGTTTGCTTTTCAGCAGTTGAGGCAATATGTTTCTGTGAAATTCCTCCGGTCCCTGGTGCAGGGGCATCATCATCATCCTTTTTATCATCATCCTTGTGATGGTCAGTGGGAGGTTCATCAAATTCATTTTCGTTTATTTCTTCCTCCTCCTCGTCTTTAGACACAAGATTAATCACTTCTGGTAAAGTGATCTTCTGCCCATTTACTTCTTCTTGTTCAGAAGGTAAGAATTGCAGAGTCTGGGGCAGAACTGGCTTGAATGTCATCTGTAATCTTGTCTGACCATCCGCCTGTTCAAAGGCTTGTGTCAACCGATGCGCCACTTCTTTGAAGAAATCCTTATGCAACAGTGTCGCAACTGTGTATTGTTCCGTAGGGAACATAGCATGGATGTACGTCTCCAAATCAAGAGCTCGTGCTCGTCTGATAGGTTGATCTGTGATTCTCAATATTTCAGAGAGATCAGAGCACCTTAACCTCTGCCATTTCTTGAAGCACTGAATATGCTTGGGCAGGGTGTGAGTCTTGAAGAAGTGTAGGAGGTCCATTTTATCATCAATGGTTACCTGCTTTGCACCTGTTTGAGCCTGAAAGAAAGAGCTTTGAATGAGTTTCAAAACTTTGGGTGATATCTGAGTGTGATTGTAGTTTAGTTTCTGGTTTACCTGAGTAAGTACTGCAGGCTCAGAGACTTGAACTACTGAGACAATTGGTGTCTCAGATATCTTGTTGTGAGGTGGAGACTGTGAAGTCTGGTCCTCAGCAACCTTTCTTTCTTGATCCTGAGAGAAATACAATACTTATTAGGAAACAGTTTTTGAAAGAAATTGTGCATGACTATGCTTAATGAAATCTGAGTTTTGCTGCTTACTTCCTTAAGTGGAAGCTCAGATTCAATTTTCTCAGAAACTTGTTCAGTTTCTGGATTTCTTTCAGGTGATGTAGCCTTGGGGGCTTCATCAGTTTCCTTTGATGCAGGGGGGGTCGCAACTGTATCCCCTTGCATTTCTACTTCTGTTTGAGCCTGTGAGTAGAAAATATTGCATTGTTTAGAAGAGATAAGTGGTAACCCAGGACACAGAATACTTGACACTTGAATTGTCATATACCTTCAAGTTAGAAGGCTCAGTGTTGTATTCTTCAGAGACTTTGTTGGTCTCTGGGTTTGGCTTTGGCATTTCTGCCTTATCTTCTTCCATCTCAGTTGGAGCCTGTTAGAAACATTTATCATGAATTAGCTTGTAAGCAATTTTACTGAAAGATACTTCTCTTTTAGAATCATTTACCTGTGGCACAGGCTCAGATGTCTTAAGAGATGAGGTTGAAGGAACCTCTTTTTCAGTATCTGAGGCAAGCTTTTCAGCCTCCTCTTGATTCAGTGTTTCTAACTCAGCCTGTAACAAAGAAATTCTTATGATTAACAAGATTTATAATTATATAAGAAGTTTCACAAGATGAGAGTTAAACCAAACAAATACCTGAGAAGTTTCAGGCTGAATGGTCTCTGGAACTCGTGACCTCTCTATACATTGGTCGTCTTGTTCCAGTGTAATTTATTTGAATGAAGTTTCTGGTACTTCACACCTTTCCTGAGTTTGCAACTCAGTTGCCTCCCCTGGTTGATCATTCTGAGTAGGAGTCTCAGTTTGATCCCTCTCATCGAGTTGGGGAACCTGCTCTCTTGCAGGATTTCCTTCAGCTTGGTGAAATGCTTGAAGATCGAAATGTAGTTCGTCTACCATTTCGTCAACCATTTGTGGCTGTTGTGGTTGTTGTCATTGCGGTTGTTGTGGTTGTCTGGAAGCAGAAGATTGATCAGAGGGGTGTTCTTCCAGACTTTTAGACATGGCTTTTCCATCATCATCAGCCAGTATTAAATTACCACTCATCAGGGCTTCTTGAAGTTGAGCATAAGAAACATTCCCTGATGATGTTGTTGCACAAACAACCTTTGCTATAGGCAAGACTTTGGTGTAGGTTCTTCTTCAGATACCTTAACACCAACAACCTTTGTTATAGGTTCAGCAACCTGTGGTGTAGGTTCATCGTCAGATACCTTAACACCAGTTACTTGTTCAGTAACCTTAGCCCTTTTTGCTTTCTGTACGACCTGAGAGATGACTAAATCATCATCTTCATCTTCTGAGCTCTCAAGATCTCATCGATTGGTCCAATACACCTGCTATTTCTGCAGTTGGGGCTTGGTGCTGTTCACCTATCTTGGCAGCATTTATCAGTTCATCAGCAAGGCTGGCAGATATCTGGGATTCGACAACCTTAGTGGGTGTGTCTTCTGTCTTGCCAGCAGACTTCTTTCTTGAAGTTCTGGGCTTCTTGGTCGCAACCTTATCTTCAGATATCTTTTCAGACTTGCGCTTCTTTGAACCTTTCTGAGACCCAGCAATCTTTTTCATCATGTTTGTATGCTCATACTTGTAGAGCAGATTGCTGTTGGCTATTTCAGCCGTCTCTCTGAGCTCTATGCCAAGCTTTTCCAGCAAGAAGCATATTTTCAGACCATAGTTTACTGTGGCCTTGGGCTCAGCTAATCCTTTGGCAAGCTTAGGCTCGAAGCCTTGTACCTTCTTCACAAATTTCATGAAGGCGTACTTTCCCCAGTTGAAGGAGTTTTCCAGCCTTTGATGATTCAGTAAGAACATCATCATCCACCGCTCTAGGCTTATTTGGTCAGCACCTCCCTGCAGACCGTCAAAGCATCTGTGAAGGATACATGCCAGTACATCCCAGTGAACCATCAGATGTCTGGTTCGGATGTCAGCAAGTTTGAACTCAGTGGGTGTATCTGATTTTTCAAGATCACACACGTCACTATAAAGTTGTTTAACACCTTCAAGGAGATCATCGTCCTTGGTGTTAATCTCAGAATCCTTTCCAAGATTCTGGAGTTCAAACAAATCGCAGAAACTCTTCAAGTCCAAAAGGATTTCCTTTCCTTGGACTGAAGTTTTGATAGACACTTGTTCAGTGCCATCAAAAACACAGGAAATTATCCTGGAGTTGTTGTAGAATTCCAACACATCTAGTGAGGAAATTCCACTAGGACGAGCAAATAGAAAGCCCTTGATTTTTGCCTTTTCAAGCATGTCAAGTATCAGCTTTCTGTCGGCTTGGTTTTCTATTACCGCCGTAAGGTACTCCTCAACCATGGCACCACCCCAAATCATCCTGTGATTTGAAGTCCAATGGTCAGGATTAAACTCTCCAACTAGTCGGTTGTTAATAATAACCAACTCTGGTGCTTGCTTTTCAGCAGTACCAGTGGAGGATTGGGATTTCTGGGTAGAGGTGTTCTTGGGAGCCATCTCTTTATATAATATAGGGATTTGAATCTTGTGTTAGAAAGAGATATGATTGAGTAATTCTTTTCATAAAAACTTAGTCAGAAATTCAGAGATTTTAGAGATGTTGCAGAGGATTAGGAGAAGGTTTTTGCTGTTTTGATGCAAGTTGAAATATCGGTTTAGGCAAAAGTGATTTTCTTTGCCAAAAACCTATATATATAGCAAGTGAATCCCAACAGTCATATACATACAAATTGGTTTTGTGTATACGTGTCATGACTTACAGCAAGGTATGAGCAAAAGCAATTTGCATTAAATGCAAAGTGGGCTTTTTCGGTATTTCACCATCCACTATTTATCGCGAAGGTTTTCAAATTGTTCAGATCAAAACGCTTTATTTCATTAATGGTTCTGATTGCTTCTGCAGCAATGATTCACAATCAACAAGTGTAATTGTGCCCATTTATGAATTTTGGCTATTAGCTATCTGAATCACATTTTTGTTTGACCATACACACTATTTGCATCTGATTCTGTCTTTGTCCTTAGAATTTTTCAGAGTTTTTCACAAAGATAGAAATAGTGCATGTTTCAAGAGAGTAGTTGACTACAGATAGTTGTACTATTCTCCTTAGTGTTGTTTCCGTAAATGTAGTGATCCAGATATCTGAGTTCCCGTCTCAGTGATCTGTTAAGCTTTCTTTTTGCTCTTTAGCCTTTTTGAATCTTCCTTTCTGGATTTCTATTCCAGATATCTCCTTTCTGGATTCCCGTTCCAGATTTCTCTTTTCTCCTTTCTGGATTCCCGTTCCAGATACCTCTTTTCCCTTTTCTGGATTCCCGTTCCAGATATCTGAACTTTTTCAGTTCAAAGGTAGTTCTATTAGTCCAAGACTATGTCTTAAGGCTAAGAATCTACTTTCTTGTAGGGGCTTAGTGAAGATATCTGCAAGTTGGTCTTCAGTGCCAATCTTGAGTATCTCTATATTGCCTTTTTCAACATGATCTCTAATAAAGTGGTGTCTAACATCAATGTGCTTTGTTCTGGCATGAAACTTAGGATTTTGAGTAATCGCTATAGCACTTGTGTTGTCACAGAAAATTGGAGTTTTCTCTTCATTGAGTCCATAGTCTCTAAGTTGTTGTTGAATCCACAAAATTTGTGTTGCACAACAACCAGCAGCAATGTATTCAGCCTCTGTGGTAGAAGTTGCAATTGAGTTTTGCTTCTTGCTAAACCATGAGATAAGTCTAGTACCCAGAAATTGACATGTCCCTGAGGTACTTTTCCTATCAAGCATTGATCCAGCATAATCAGCATCTGAATATCCAGCTAAACTCAATCCACTATCATTGGGATACCACAGCCCTATATCTACTGTACCTTTCACATACCTTAATATTTTCATAGCAATGTTGTAGTGTGTTTGCATTGGATTTGTCTGGAATCTAGCACACACTCCAACAGCATATTGAATATCAGGTCTACTTGCAGTAAGGTAGAGTAGTGAACCTATCAATTTCCTATACTTGTGTTCTTCAACACTCTTATCTGATTCAGTATAGGTCATTTTGGTTCCAATGCTCATAGGTATCTTAGCAGTCTTTTCAGAAGGCTTTAGATTGAACTTAGTGAGCATATCCTTTGCGTACTTTGTTTGACTGATGAATATTCCATCATTGAGTTGCTTGACTTGCAATCCTAGGAAGTAATTCATTTCTCCCATCATGCTCATCTCAAACTTGTTTTTCATGAGATTTGCAAAGTCATCACAAAGTTGCTTGTCCTTAGATCCAAATATGATCTCATCAACATATACTTGAACTAAGAGTAGTTTCCCGTTGTGATTCAAGGTAAATAGAGTTTTATCAACTTCACCTTTCTTGAAACCACTTTCCAGAAGATATTTGGCCAACGTGTCATACCATGCTCTGGGAGCCTGTTTCAGTCCATATAGAGCTTTCTGTAATTTATAGACCATTCTATTTTCTGAGGAGACTTCAAAGCCAGGTGGTTGCTCAACATAGACTTCCTCAACAAGTTCACCATTTAAGAATGCACTCTTGACATCCATCTGATAAACTTTAAAATCTTTATGAGCTGCAAAGGCTAGAAAGAGTCTAATTGCATCCAATCTGGCAACTGTTGCATATGACTCATCAAAGTCTAGGCCTTCAGTCTGGGTAAATCCCTTGGCAACCAACCTTGCTTTGTTTCTGGTTATTTCACCAGATTCATTCATCTTGTTTCTGAAAACCCATTTAGTTGCAATCACAGATATTCCTTCAGTAAATGGAACTAGTTTCCATACTTTGTTTCTCTCAAATTGATCCAATTCTTCTTGTATCGCAGAGATCCAATCTTGGTCTCTTAATGCTTCTTCAATGGTTTTTGGTTCAATATCTGAGATAAAACATCCAAAGAGAGAATTAGCATTTTCAGCAATTGCTCTCCTAGTCCTAACTCCTTGATTAATTGGTCCAATTACATCTTTTGCAGGATGATCCTTGATCCATTTCATCATAGGTTTAGTGCTAGTAGGATCAGCATCTAAGTGATTTGAATGTGAATCACAAAGATTTTGATGTGATACTTTTTCAGTATCTGAGATATCTGACATATGGGAAATGCCATTGATATCTGACACTTTTTCAGTGTTAGAGATATCTGGGACTTGCATTTCAGCAGTCTTATTTTCAGATACCTCTTCATGATGAAGGTTCTCAGTAACCTGTTCCATTTCTGGAAGTTTCTTAGGAAATTCTTCATCATGTCTGTGAGTCATCTGGTTGTTACTAGGCATTTCATGCTTTTCTACGTCAGATTCATCCTCACTTTCCACAGTAAGGTTTTTCCTATCTGAGGGTTCTTTTTCAGAATCCTTTATCATCATTTCTTTGAACTTATCTGAGATTTCATCAGTAGGGGGTATTTTCTTGCTTCCTTCATAGAATACAACATGAACTGATTCTTCAATCCTTTTTGTTCTTTTGTTGTAGATTCTGTAAGCTTTACTATTCATCGAGTAGCCAAGAAATACACCTTCGTCCGCCTTTGGTTGAAATGTTCTCAGATATTCTTTTCCGTTATTGAGAGCAAAACATTTACAACCAAATACTCTCAGATGTTTGATATTGGGGGGTCTACCAACCAAGATTTCATAGGGGGTCTTGTCATGGTGTTTATTTATCAAGCATCTGTTCTGAGTATAGCAAGCTGTGTTTACAGCTTCAACCCAATAAACTTCACTTATTTCAGTGTCAGCTAACATTGTTCTTGCAGCTTCTTTAAGGGTCCTGTTTTTCCTTTCTGCAACACCATTTTGTTGAGGTGTTCTTACAGAGGAAAGTTGGTGTTGTATACCTTTGCAAGTACAAAACTCCTTTATGTACTGGTTTACAAACTCAGTACCATGATCTGTTTTGATTGCAGATACCTTGTCATTGTTCATGACTTCGAGCTTTTTCAGCAAGTTTGGTATCTCCACCCTGGCATCAGATTTGTGTTTAAGAAAAAGAACCCAAGTGAATCTTGAGAAGTCATCTACAACTACCAGACCATATTTCTTTCCTGCATAACTAGTTACAGATGATTCAAAGAGATCCATGTGTAATAGTTGCAGTGGTCTAACACTAGAGTGTCTGGTTTTGGTTTTGAAAGAGATCTTGGATTGTTTCCCCATCTGACACGAAGTACAGATACCATCCTTTCTGAAGGGTGTTTTGGGAACACTAACCACTAATTCTTTCTTGAAAAGTTTGTTCAGAGTTTTGAAGTTCAAGTGACTCATTCTCTTGTGCCACAACCAGTTCTCTTCTGTGTGACCTGATTGACTCACCATGAGACATTCTTCAGTTGTGGCAGATGCCCAATCGGCAACATATAGGCTTCCTTTCCGCCGAGCAACCAAGACTGTCTGCTTTGATTCATTGTCAATAAGTTTGCAGTATTTTGCTTTGAATTTCACAGTAAATCCTTTATCTGCAAACTGGCTCATGCTAAACAGATTGTATTTCAAATCTTTAACATGTAGTACGTCAGTGATTGTTCAGGATCCCAATTTGACGTTGCCAAATCCCAGTGAGGGATTTAATTCTCCAAAGAACTGATATCCGGTCCCGTGTTGCAAGCTTTGTAATCGATCAGATTTGCTTTGTCTCCGTCATGTGTTTCCGCATCCACTATCAAATGCGACCATTGTGCTTTAGTCCAAGACGCTGCTCGCATAACAGAAACAGGAGATTAGGTTCTCATATTTTAATGGAACTGCAGATCAAAAGATCTTCCAGTGGGAACCCATTTTTGAATGAATTTCCTTGGTAAGTTCTTTTGTCTGACAGGAACATAAGGAGGAATTCTAGTTGAATGAGTATTATCATTATTAAGAATTATTTTCTTCCTTGGAGTGTTCCTAGGTGCTCCAACAGGCTTTCAGATACCTGTTAGGTTTCTGAGTTTGCTTTTCAGCAAACTTTTCTTTCCTAGCCAGATTTCTTCTAGCCCTGGCATTCAGATTTTCAGTGGCTTGATTTAACTTCCACTTCTGATAATTGCTTTGAGCAATTCTTGCTTTTAGCCATCGTTCTTGCTCCCCGCCTACTCATGAGCAAGTTGCTTTCCGATGCCTTTATAGCCAATACCGTTTCGAGCACTTGAAGCTATCTGAGATCTTTTCTCAGCAGCTTTGCTAGTCTCTGGTTGATCCAATTTCTTTCTAGAAAAGGTGACATGGGAGAATTTGCCAGCTCCTGCAATTATTCCTTTATTAGAGACATAGCACTGTGGGTGTTTACACTTTTCAGTGTCATGTTTCTTTTCAGAAATATGCCCAACAGTTTTCTGTTTGACTTGTTTTTCCCGCAAAGGAGTAGTCGCAACTGCTTTTCCTTTGTCTACAATCTTTGTCTGTTGACCGATGTTATAGATTGTATGGGAACCATCTTGCTGAGTTTTTAAGAATGCTTTTCTTTCACTCTTATTCAGAGTGGTAGAACTATATTTCTGAATTCTCAGCCCAAGTCCGGTTTTTTCTGAAGGATCTCTTAAATAAGATTGTACTTCAGTCAGAGTATCACTAGCTTTGGCATAAGATTGAAAAGATACTTCTTTCTTTTTGAGTTCCTTATTCTCAAAAAGAAGATCTTCAAATTTCTTTTGTAACTCAGCCATTGCTTCTCTGTGAGACTTTTCAGTCTCAGATATCTGAGCTTTGAGAAACGCATTTTCAGCGTCCTTTTTCTCAGATATCTTGATCAAGTGAGAATTTTCCTTTGCAAGAAAATTCTTTTCTTCTTCTAGATTTTCAGCTCTTGCACAGATCATTAGAAATTCTCTTTCATAGATATCCAGTTCTTTTCTGAGATTTTCTAGATCTTTAATTTCTTCCTCATCACTTTCATAAGTATAACAAGAAGTATGTGTTACCTCATCAGCCATAAGACAGTTTTCAATGTTGGAGATATCTGGACCGTCGATTTCAGCAACTCCGCACATTTCATTCTTCTTTAAGCCGAAGTCGATTATATCGTGAGTAACTCCACATAATTCTGGTGATGGTAAGGTTGAGTCATCTGAGTCGTCTTCAGAATCTGTCTCAACATCTAGAGCATCCAATTGAGTTTGGATTTTCTTTCTTTCTTCAGTTAACAAAGCTTTCTGGCTTCTTCTGAAGATTCTTCTATCTTTCTGCCACCGCCTTTAGCTTGTTGAAAGCAGGACAATCCTTTTTGAAGTGACCAGGTTTTTGACAGTAGAAATAAATATCGTTGCCGATTTCTGCTTCCTCAGTACATGAAGCTTTCTGGGCTGGCTTGTTCAGCGAGCTTTGAATGCTTTTGTACTGGTGATAGTTTGAGCCTAGATGCTTCTTCAGCATCTCTTTGGCTTTTCTTCTTTCAATCTCTCGACTGACATATTTGCTCATTTGCTTTGCAGCAAAGGCATCCTCAGTCTCTTCCTTGCTTTTCTTCTTTTCAAAAGTTCCTTGAGTAACTAGAGCAACATTCTGCAACTTTTCAGTTGCTTGTTCTCTCTGAGTTGTCTCATAGTCAACTGTAGCAAGATGAGAGAAAAGTTCCACTGGAGTGATACTTGGCATTCCTTGGTTAAAATAAAAGAATTTAGTATGCTCCCAGTTATGATTAAGACTTCTGACAATAGTCTTAATCTTCTCTGACTGGGAGTACCTATTGCTTTCCCCAAGTGCTGCCATGTCACTCATGAGAGTGGTAAATCTGAAATCAAGTTCTTCCAGAGTTTCAGTGGGTCCTTGATTGAAATTTTGGAATTTCAGCTTGAGAACTTCGAACTTGTTTTCTTTGGTTTTCTCGCCCGCAGATTTCTTCAATCACCGCCAGTGCAACTCGCTGCTTTAGCACCCCACAGTTTACACTGTATGTGCTCTGGTGTCGATCTGATGATGATGTTTCGTGCTTGACCATCCAGTCGATTCCTCTTGGCATCTTCCGATGTCCAGAGTTCTCTGGGCTTTGGTTCATAAATAACTTGGCCTGTAGATCTTTCACTTGTTGATGCATCTGTTTGTGAAGATTCTTCGCCTTGATCTCTGTCTCTACCATTTGAAACCTCCATGACTTGCTTTAGTTGTTGAATGACTATTGGGCCATTCTTTATAACTTCGATCATCTCGTCACTTATGGCTTCAAGGTGGAGCATCATGTTATTCTTCCATTTCTCATAGTTCTCTGGTTTGAGAACTGGTGCATCACTCAGAGACATACCTGCACACTTAGCACACAAATTAAATAGTCCTCAAAAATGGACAAAGTTCCTTCACCTATCTAGGATCTAGGTTCAAAGGTATATCGGTGAACCTCCCGCCTCGATACCACTTGTTGGTCCAGATAACGCAAAGTAAAAAGACTAGAGGGGGGTGAATAGTCTTTTTCAAACTTTTGTCGATAAACAATATTTCTCAGATATCTGTGAAGATATCTGATACTTAGATTCAGAGCGCGGAACACTTAATAAAGATAAGTGTAGAAACAGTTAAAATGTGTGTGTGTGTTGCTGAAATGTAAATGCGTAGTAAATAACACAAGAAGTATAGTGGTATCTGGAGGTATGAATCCTCCAACTAATCCACTTCGGTCTACCAGAGACCTAGAATTCACTAGAACAGATAATTGAGGTCACCTTACAATAATCCTATTCTAAGATTCCTTTAAACAAATGGTTCCCAACCAAATGTTCCCCCTGAGTTGTTCCCGGGCTTCTTCATTTAGTACTTCCTGCACTCGTAAACCTTTGAGTTATTCCTAGCTTCCCAAGCTAAGTACTTCCTATACTCAAGAACCTTGAGTTGTTCCTTAGTTTCCCAAATCAAGTACTTCAGATTCGCTAACCTTGGAGTTATTCCCTGATTTTCCCAAAATCAAGTACTTCCTCTACTCCTGTTAACCTTGGAGTTATTCCCTGATTTAACTAAGTACTTCCTGTACTCCACGCCAGTTATGGTGTTGGTTTCGGTTTGAGTTTGTCAGATGAGATTCTTGTATTAACTTTTCGGTTAATCAGAATTCTCAGTGAACCAAGTATACTTAATACACTTTTCAAATATGGTATCTTGTTCGATTTTACTGACCCAAGTCTTATGATATCTGTTCAAGAGAATGAATCTCAGATAGTTGATCTTTTGATTCAACTCTTTCACAGATAGCTTTGCTTGTTTAGGATCAGGACACTTAGAACTTCAGTCCTACTTAAGTATCAGAGTCTTTGGTCGCAACAGAAAGCTTGAGGATAAGTAGTTTGTTTGAGAGAGTAAGATCGTGTATCAGAGTATAAGGTATCTGATGAGTTCAAAGGTATAAGTTCTCTGTGTGTTCTCAAACAGTCTAAGTGTTGATATTTATAGATGAATTTGAATACCGTTGAATAGTATCCGTTAGGCTCAAATTCAAACTATTGATATTTGTGTATAGTACTGTAGCAGGCTTTGTCTTCTTCTTCAGAAGCTACCGTTGCTTTTGTTCAGACATCTCTGTCCGTGCATTAAATGCATTGTACTATACTTTGTCCTGTAGTGTCAACGGAACTATGCTTTGTAATAGAGATTCCTTTGATCAGATATCTCTGATTCTTAGCACGTCCTTATCTTCATTCTTCAGATACCACTTGTATTGAAACAATTTTGTTTGCAATATATATTTCTTCTTCAGAAATGTGGTTAAGGCTCAAGGTATCTGAGTGTAGATATCTGTGGACACTTTCCTTGTTTCCAGATTGACCTTTTAATCCTCAGATATCTCTGGTGACACAGTTTGTTTGAAGCTCTTCGTGTCTTCAGATATCTGGTGAAGGTTTTTGAAAAACTGTTTTCAGTAATCTTGTGCAGTTTCTTCAAGTCTTCAAAGTTGTTGATCTTCTGCTGCTTGGATGTCTTCTTTTTGGTCTTCTCATCATGAAATAAAAATTACATTTCAAAGGCCTAACATCCTATACAAGATTTACTAAACTATCATACTAAGTGGGTTTCCTCTTTTACAATGTTCAAGTGAACCAAGAGTACTAATCACCTTTCTGAGACTAAGATAGGTCATCATGTTGCTGATCAAAACTTATACAATATTTCTAACAAAATATCTAACAAATTTCCTAACATAATCTGGATTTTGTATTTGTTGAACACTCGTGTTCTTTAGTGAAATAAATATTAAACTTCTTCTTCAAAAAAAAAAAGAAAGATATGTGTGTTTGTCGACATCCTTTTTTTTTTTTAATAGTAGAGGTATACGTATACCAGGAGTCCACCATCTAACGTTAAAAGTGAAAACACATAAAAGAAAAATACTAATAAAATATCCTAGAGGTACAACCTCATTTTCAATTAAATTCTAGATTGTATGTATTTAGTTTGCTAAGGCACATGTAACATGTGAAAAAACAAACGTGGGAAAATTCCCATACTTTTAATAACAAGGTACACATTGTGCTGGTATGTATATATGTTAGATGAAAATGAACGGCATTTCTTGTTATAATCACTTTAATTCAATTAAATCACATTGATGTGGGGTAAAAATGGATAAGTCGCTAGTTAGTTCGTCCACGCCCTAGATGGATGTAGTTCTTGCTCGAACGATGATATTAGTTAGCAGAAGTCGAATAGTCCTTGGTTCAAGTTGTATTTACTTTGATTAAATTCGTGACTTCGCGAAGGTCGAAAAGTGTGCAGACAAAAAAGTGGACCGAGGTCGAGTCCGTCGGTCCTCTGTTGCGTCTGTCAGTCCTCGGTGGTGTCCGTCGTTGATCTGTGACAATAAAATAAGGGGTTAGACCCTTTTGGGCCGGTTTGCCTAGGACAACCCGGTACTTAGATTCAACTAGTTAATAAGTCGGTCGACTTTTCAATCTCGGACTTAAAAACTTCGATAGTAGATTTTCGGAAGTAGTCGCTTACCTTTTATGAGGAGTAGAGACCTTGTATTTATAGGCAAATGTTTGTTATCATCCTCTCTTCGATGAGTGCCAAGTGTACGGTCCGGATTCATCCATGCTAGAAGTTGGGCTCATGGGCCCTTAATGGACTTGGCGTATTAGTCCGAAGGTTGAAGTATTAGACGGTCGGCCTCTTGATTTTGGTGTAGTCGAACTCCCTTGATAGCATTGTCCCGATATGATTAAGTCTTCTTAATTCGGGAGTAGGACTTAAAGGTACATATCATAAGTCCCCCCAGTTTCCAAGTATCTTAGTAAAAAGATAGTTGTGAAATCTTTCGAGTTGGAGTCCGACATATTTCAATTTCGGTGGTCATGATCTTGTCAAAATGGGCTTCTTGTTCTCGGCCTATTTCATGTCCCACATTTTTGTTCTCAGGCCCAAGCCCATAAATGGGTTTTGTCGCTCCGCTTACGTAGCGCCATCTGAATGGTTCTTGTGGACTACACATACGTACATCTTCTTCGTCTCTTAGTTCTCTTATTTCTTTGTTTCTTGGTTCCGTCGGAGATATGGGCACGCCTTAGACGAGGCCGAGACTCGACAAAGTGAGATTCGAGATAATTTATTTGTGTCAAACTTTTTGTACCGACACAAAATAATTTCAACGTTCTCGTTTATTCATCCATCTTCCTCGTCTGTACCGACACAAAATAATTTCGACGCTCTCGTTTATTCATCCGTCTTCCTCGTCTGTAACGACACAAAATAATTTCAACGCTTTTGTTTATTCATCCGTCTTCCTCGTCTGTACCGACACAAAATAAATTCGACGCTCTCGTCTCGGCAAAGTGAGGTTCGAGATAATTTATTTGTGTCAAACTTTTTCGATCCGATTTTTGTGTCAAACTTTTTGTACCGACACAAAATAATTTCGACGTTCTCGTTTATTCATCCATCTTACTCGTCCCCCGAGTTTCCAAATATCTTAGTAAAAAGATAATTGTGAAATTTTGCGATTGAACCATATTCTCGATTCGTCATTTATACCGGTCGCTCAAGTCTTGATGTATGGGCTAGATCTTTCGGCCCATGGGCCCGGTTGAACCGGCCCATTTTACTTCTATATAAATGGGTTTTACCCTCAATTTACCTCATCATTTTCACCCAGCCTTTTGAAAAGAGAAGAGACTGAAGACGGAAGAGACTTGGACCGAGACTTGAAGTAAAAGAAAAGGGACCGACATTTGAAGAAGCAAAATTGAGAAGAAGCAGACCGCCATTAAAGCAGCGAAAGGAGAGAGCGGACCGACATTTTAGCAGACCGACATTGAAGAAGCGAAAGGAGAGAGCGGATCAACATTTTAGCAGACCGACATTTGAAGAAGCGAAATTGAGAAGAAGAGTGCAGACCGGCGGAAGGAGAGAGCGGACCGGCAGAAGGAGAAAGAGCGGACCGGCAGAAGAAGAAAGCGGACCGACATTGGAATCTCTGAAGATTGGTACATTCCGTTTTACTGTTCATCGTCATTTTTTTTTTACACTCTATGCTTCATGTATACTCCATCTATGCTCCATCTTGCTTCGGATGAGTTTTGGTCCATGGTTGCTCCCTTGGCGGATTTTACCGTAGATGAATCTCCGGTCTACCCCTCTTGGTTACCCGATGTCTTTTACGCCTCTAAGATCGGTGGCGGGCAATCCTCCAACTGCAATGCTAAGTGGATGGATCTCCCAGGTCCCATTCTTGATCATGAACCGGCTACGTTTTTGGAGGAGGTTGAAGGCATGAAAGTTACTCGTCGCTTCTGGAAGAGGTCCGAGGTTTAGACTTGGTTCGATCCAAGGGTATGCCCTTGCGTATTTTTGTAGAGTGTCTGTCTTATTCGAACACTTATTACGACTTTGGTAATATTTTGACTAGCTATCCCCTTGGCTTGTGAGGGTTAAACTTGTATCAACATTTGACACCTCTCATCAGTCATGCCTGGATCATCCCTCGTACTTTTGGGTTTTAACTATAACTTTTGTTGATCCAGGGGTGACCGATTTTAATGCAATAGACTTGGGTTTTATTTTCGTCCATCTTGAATGTTTGTAAGCATGTCTTTATTCTTGTTATCTTGTTGATCTTCGGATCCATACCTTGCGTTATCGTGATATTCAAGCTTCATGGTTTTATGGCTTCTATTCAAACGTTGAACTAATGGCCCGAAAATCAAACAAATTGAATATTGATCCGACGCTTGGATTGGGTCGAGATTCGGTCTCGTGGTGTTGTTCCTTGATTGTTCTAAGACTCTTTGGGTCCTAGACTTCGGGAGTTGCTTTTTTTTTTGTGCAAAATTCGTCAATGTTGGGTTCTTCCAATGCTTGGTCTTGGATGCTTTTGGTCCGTTGATTTTTAAGATACTTTTTTGAGTTGAGTGTTGGTATGCCTCGGTCACTTTGGGTCCGAGACAATCCGCACCTCAATCTTTATTTCTTAGGGAGTTTCTCTCTGACACTTTGGGTCCGAGGAACTTTAAGGTAATTTTTGAGTTGAGCGTCGGTATACCTTGGACACTTTGGGTCCCAGACAATCCGCACATCAATCTTTGTTTCTTAGGGAGTTTCTCTCTGACACTTTGGGTCCGAGGAACTTTAAGATAATTTTTGAGTTGAGCGTCGGTATACCTTGGACACTTTGGGTCCGAGACAATCCGCACCTCAATCTTTGTTTCTTAGGGAGTTTCTCTCTGACACTTTGGGTCCGAGGAACTTTAAGATAATGTCTGCCCTTAGTGGCGTGTACGGTTCTTCTTGCAAATAGTTGACAGAAAAATAAATGCTTCATTATAATCGAACGGTAGGATTACATGGTAGCCAAAAGATGATACATTTCAAAATATCCTATTACAAATGATCTAGGTGTAGTACTTCTGCATATTCTTGGCGTTCCAAGTACGCTTGAGTAGTTTGCCGTCCATGCTTTCCAAAGCGTAGCTCCCGTTGATACTTGCCTTTATGACTCTGTAGGGTCCTTCCCAGTTGGGTTCGAGTTTTCCGGTTGGTTTTAGTATATCAGCATTTCGTAGCACTAAGTCTCCAATCTGGAGGTCCCTATTTTCACATGTTTGTTGTAGGCCCTTGCCATGATAGCTTGGTATCCTAAGATTCGAGCTAGGTCCGTACTTCTTTTGGTCTCGAGCATGTTGAGGTCGTACACTCTTTTGTCGTGGTTGTCCGAGGGAACGTACCCTTGGATCCGGAAGGTGTTGATTAAGATTTCAGACGGGATTACAGCTTCGGATCCATACACCAAACTGAAGGGAGTTTCCTGTGTGGCCGTTCTTGCCGTGGTGCGATAAGCCCATAACACTCCTTCCAATTCATCGACCCAATCTTTCTTTGCGTCTCCCAGTCTCTTCTGAAGATTGTCGACGATGGTACAATTGGCTACCTCAGTTTGTCCGTTGGCTTGAGGATACCCAACGGAAGTGAAACGCTGTTCGATCCCCATTTCTTCACACCAATCTTTGAGCTTGTGACCATTGTCCGCAACTAGTATTCGTGGTAGGCCAAATCGACACGATAATTTCCAAAGGAAGTCCATGACCTTATTCTCTGAAATGGAGGCCGTTACCTTGGCTTCTACCCATTTTGAGAAATATTCTACGGCCACAATGAGAAATTTTTTCCCGCCGGGTCCTACAGGGAAAGGTCCTATGATGTCCATGCCCCACTGATCGAATGGACACGGGATAGTTGATGGTATCATTGGTATGGTAGGCCGATGGGGGATCCTTGCGAACCTTTGACATTCCGAGCACGATCGTGAGAATCTTCCAGCTTCCTTTTGCATTGCCGGCCAATAATAGCCATTTCTCTGAATTTTCTGGGCCAAGGCTCTTCCTCCTGAATGGTTTCCGCAACTTCCTAAATGGATCTCCTTCAACATTGTACTGGCCTCAGATGGACCCAGGCAACGGAGGTGAGTTCCATCATAGGATTTTCTATATAGGTCTGTACCATAGAGGAAGTAGCGTTGGGATCGTCGTTGGACTCTTCTAGATTCAGTTGAATCACGGGGTAGAATCTCGTTCTGTAGATAGTTCACGATGTCGCTCATACAAGTGTTGTCGTCAGATATGATGCCCATGTTCATTATGACCTCGTTGGCAGTGAGGGTTGATTCATTGGCAGTCATAAGGACCACCGTACGGGTATCAACAGCTCTGGAGGCCGTAGCCCATTTTGATAATCCGTCGGCAATGGTGTTTTTTGCTCGGTTGATCTTGATCAGACTAAACATGTCGAACGCTTTTTCTAACTCTGTAACTACCTTTAGATATTTGATCATTGAAGCACTTTTTATCGTAAATTTGCCCGAGTACTGTTCCGTGACTAGCTGAGAGTCGGAGTAAGCTTTGAGTTTCTTGGCCATGACTGACTTGGCCATCTTCATTCCTGCTATCAGAGCCTCATACTCAGCTTCATTGTTTGTTACTGGAAATGTTAAGCGGATAGCATATTCCATCTGCGCTCTTTCTGAGCTGATCAGTAATAACCCCGTTCCACCCGCATGAGCGGCCGATGAACCGTCCACATGAAGTCCCCATATGTCCTTTTCTTCTGGACCGAGTTCTTTTGGGATAAAAGCCACTCGGAGGGTCGGTTTATATTTTAGGGCGGTCACAGGCGGCTCTCCTTCTGGTGGGGGAGGTAAGCTAGGACTTTATTTTTCAGCAATAATCCATTCTGCCACGGGATCGATTTCCCGACTTTTTTGAATATCCAATCCAGCCACTTCTGTTGTTAATGTCAAAACCTGGCTTGTTGGTGAAATGTCTTTTGGGGCTTCACTGGAGGCTTGCTCATCTTTATCTTTTTGAGGTTCCGTGTTCCCCGGATATTCGGCTAGGAAATCAGCCAGGACCTGGGCTTTTTTGGCAGATGGAGCTTGATACTCGATCGTATGATCTCCTAACTCAATTTTCCATTTAGCCAACCTTCCTGACTTCGAGGCATCACCTAAGACCCGTTTTAGCGGCTGGTTCGTGAGGACCACTATCTTGTGGGAACGGAAGTATGGCTTGAGCTTCCTGGAGGCCTCTACCAGACAATAGGCATACTTCTCTATTTTCTTGTAGTTTTCTCCGCTGCTCCCAGATTTTTACTCGTGTAGTACACGGAAGGTGTTTGTTCTTCAGAGACATCAGACGGAACTCACCACTTCAGGAGTGTTGCCGAGATAGATGTACAAGGGCTCTCCTTCTTCTGGTTTGGAAAGTAGAGGCGGGGAGGATAAATAGAGCTTCTAGTTCTTAAATGCCTCCTTGCACTCATTGTTCCATTCAAACTTGTCCGTTTTCCTTAGGATTTTGAAAAAAGGGAGGTTCTTTTCAGCTGATCTGGAAATAAAGCGGCTAAGGGATATAACCTTCCCTATGAGTCTCTGAACGTCCCTGAGTTTCTCCAGATGTGGAAGCTCCAATATGGCTTTTATCTTTTCTGGGTTTGCCTCGATCCCTCTCCGTGTCACCATGTACCCCAAGAATTTTCCTCCAGTTACTCCAAATGTGCATTTGGCTGGATTGAGTTTCATTCCGTATTTTCTTACTATGGCAAAACATCTTTCCAGATGGGGGATGTGATCAGATGTCTCCTTGCTTTTCACTAGCATGTCATCTACATAAACCTCCATTGATTTGCCAATCTCTTCTTTGAACATTTGGTTCACCAATCTTTGGTAGGTGGCACCAGTTTTCAGAGTCGAACGGCATGACCTTGAAACAGTATACTCCTCCGGCGGTGATAAAAGAGATCTTTTCGATATCATGCTCAGCCATCTTAATCTGATAGAAGCCTTGAAAAGCATCCATGAAACTCAACAGTGCACACCCGGCAGTTGAGTCTACCAATTGATCAATTCTTGGCAGGGGATAGGGATCCTTTGGGCAGAAACGGTTGAGACTAGTGAAGTCGTTGCACATCCTCCATTTTCCCGAACTTATCTCTACTAGGACCACATTAAATATCCAATCAGAGTAATGAACCTCCTCAATGTGTCCTGCCTTGAATAGTCGTTCTACCTCATCTGCGATGATCTTGTTGTGGACTGGACCATGATCTCTCTTCTTCTGTCGAATGGGTCGGACATTTGGATCAACGTGGAGTTCGTGTACCATGACTAGAGTATCTATACCGCTTCGGGATCTTCGCCTCCAGTTCAAAAACATCAGCATTCTTTCTTAGGAATGCAATCATTTTGATGGTTGTTTCTGCGTCCATTTCCGAGCCGATTTTCACTGTTTTTTCGGGATATCCTTCTTCAATTGGGATTTCTAAGACGTCTTCATGGGGGGCCATCCGATTCTCATGAAAGAAGATTTTAGTCGGCATTTCACCAGGTGGTTCAGGGGGAATGACTTGATATTCATCGATTCTATCATCGCACTCCTTGGCCATTACGGCCATTTTCTTTTTCTCTACGCCCATTTTCAACCAGTTAATTCCTTTCCCGGGAGGTCTTTCTCGCCTCTTCCTTCGGCTTTCTTGTTGGATAAAGAGGCACTGTTTCTTTGTTATCCGGTCATCTTCTTCTCTCCTTATATCATGTTCACTCCTAAAAGGTTGCGACGCCCTTCTAGTAGAGAGAGTGTAGCATTCCCATGCTCTTCTCCGATCTCCACTAAGGGATCCGATGCCTGCTGCAGTGGGAAATTTCATCCTTAGGTGGAAGGTTGACACCACTACTTTGAATTGATTTAGAGCCGGTCTCCCCATAATTATGTTGTATTCGCAACCTGCCTCGGTGACAACAAAAGGGACTTGGTGAGTAACCCTGAGTGGAGCTTTTCCCATGGAAATCGAGAGATACAGGATTCCTCTTGGTCTGATCCGGTTTCCTCCAAAGCCAACGAGGTCCGTTGTCACCGGTAACAATCCTCTTAAACTCATTTCCATTTTTCGGACAGTGCTCATGAAGAGGATGTTAGAGGAGGCATCGGTATCGATTAATACCTTTGTGATCTCATAACCTGCTATGTCCATTTCCACCACCAAGGGGACATCCGGGTCATGGACCAATCCTTCTCCCTTGCATTGAGGGGGTGCTTCAGATTCGTCAAAGGTGATCACGTTGGTGCCGGGAGCCACCATATTGACGTATTTCTCATCCGAATTTCTCAGTGATCTTGCCATGGCTTCTCGAGCATTCCTACTGTCTCCTCCAGTAGGTCCTCCGACGATGCTTAAGTATTCTCCCAAAATGGACCAGGTTATCATCTACATAAGTTGGTTGAGTTTCGACGTATGCTACCCTCCCGTTCTCTCGTGCCGGACTTGGGGATCTCCTAGCCTCTCGTCGTCTTCTCGGGCTCGGTGGTCCGGGTAACACTGATTGTCTTCTCGGGCTAAATGAGCATCTCTTGATCGGAGCAGGCCTTTCACCTCTGTTATGCCTAGGGCTAGACCCTCTGGGAGGAGAACGACGGGGAGATGCATTTCTCCGGTCACTTGCACCATGCGGCTCATTGAACTGGTACCTTCGTCCGGCTTCACGTTGGTCGGTGCCCTCGGGCTTCCTCATGATGTATTCTTGCAAATATCCCATTTCAATCAACCTCTGGATTTCCTGCCTGAGGTGCGTGCATTTTCCGGTGGAGTGTCCCGTCTGTTGGTGGAAGTGATAGTACTCGTTCGAGTTCTGTGAACTGGTTTCGTGCTTGGGGGCCACTTGATTGGTAAGCCTTGAATTTGCATGATGTTTAATATTTATTCCTTGGTGGCTTTTAGGTCAGCGTAGTTTATGTAAACTTTTCGGGGAGATCTTCTTCTTTCATCAACAATTCCTCTTCTATCACCTTTCCGCTTTTGCTTCAAATGTTGGTTTCCAACCTGTGTTATCTGGCATCGGTTTTGCCTTCTTGACCTCGGCTCTCACTACCATTTTGTCAAGGGTTTCGTGTGTGCTCAAGAATTTTTTGATTACTTCATTCAACTCTCGTTCGGTGGTTATTCCTGCATCAACAATCGTGTAGCGGAATGAAGCGTTGTTGGTGTTCTCGCCCATGTGTAATACTCGATCTTTGATGGGGTGTGACTCAACGAGGACAACTGCTTGTTCAAACCTTTTGACAAACAATCTCAAGCTTTCATGTTCCTTTTGCACAATTTCTGCCAGGTAGCTGACTGGACGAGCTGTTTCGAGGAAGTTCTCAAATTGCAGAGTGAATTTGGCGATCATCTGGTCCCAAGATGTTATGGTGTTGGGCCGGAGGTGCTTCCACCAAGTCATGGCGTGTCCGTAGAGGGTGTTGGAAAATAACTGTGCCTTTAAATTGTACGGTACTCCCATGCCTCCCAGGGATGCCTCAAAATGAATTCGGTGATCTATTGGGCATGTGATTCCCTCATACGTTTCCTTAGAACTCGGGGCACTCCTCCTTGGAGGGAGTTCGGTGTCCCTCATAGCTTGGCAAAGAGGATTCAGGCTCCTTCCATATTTCATGATATCTCTTGCATGGGTAAGTGTTTCTAGCTTTGACCGTTCCAATTCTAGGGCAGCTTCATGGATCCTAACTTATTCTTTAATTTGTTCGGTTTCATCCATGTGCCTGTCCCCCCTATGAGTCATGGCAGACCTTGACCTGGTTCGGTTTCGATGATGTTCCCTTCCCCTATCTCGGCTTCCCCTCATGTTGTCTCGATAATCATCATTCCTAGTCATTCTGGTTGGCGACTGTATTCTTTCATTACGAAATCGTCCATGGAGGGGATGGTTTTGGGGTGGTGTGTCGCCCCGGTACCCGTTGAGAGTTTCATCTTCCTCGTTGTATTGCTCCCCGTGGTCCCTTCTCCCGTCATCTTGACGTTGCCTATTTCGCACGGTGGTTCGAGAAGGAGTTGGGTCACGACGTGTTCTCTCTTCGACTCCCATGTTCTCCTCTCTACCTGTCCTCCGATTGTTTCTCGAGTGCAAATTACTCCGAGCCCGGCGATTTAGCATGTTTCGTAAGTCTCCCGCGGCTCTATGGCTTGAGGCTCTGAGACTTTCGGACAGATCGGTATTTCGAGAGTTCGGGGGTCCTCTGGATTCCACCACATGATCTATTGTTACTTGGGGTTGATTCTGGATTGGCAATACAGAAGTGCTTCTTCATGGTGCGTAGTTAGAGTTGTCTGGGAGGTTCACGCCTGGCCCTAATTGAGGTTGGGTCCTTAATAACAGGGCGGCTTGCAAAAGTTGAATTTGAGCTTCATTGTATCCGGCCAGTAGACCATCGGCAGTGACCTGAGGTATAACAGTCATTGCGTCTACGGGTGTCGGAGTTGGTGGATTGGGAGGGCATTGCTGTCCCGTTCGTCGTTCCGTGGTGGAAAGAGAAGCTTCGAGCCCATCCCTATCATCATGTTCATTGATCCGTTGATTTCCTGTGAAAGGATTGACTTCCCGTGGGGTGCGGTTGCGGACTTGACTTCTGGGCCCAACATCAGAAGTTGTTGATCTAAGGATTACTGGAGCTGTCCTTCTAGTACGTCTTCTAGCTGGAGCCATGGCTTTTTGTACTAAGTGATTCCCACAGACGGCGCCAATATGATGTGGGGTAAAAATGGATAAGTCGCTAGTTAGTTCGTCGACGCCCTACATGGATGTAGTTCTTGCTCGAACGATGATATTAGTTAGCGGAAGTCGAATAGTCCTTGGTTCAAGTTGTATTTACTTTGATTAAATTAGTGACTTCGCGAAGGTCGAAAAGTGTGCAGACGAAAAAGTGGACCGAGGTCGAGTCCGTCGGTCCTCTGTTGCATCTGTCAGTCCTCGGTGGTATCCGTCGTTGATCTGTGACAATAAAATAAGGGGTTAGACCCTTTTGGGCCGGTTTGCCTAGGACAACCCGGTACTTAGATTCAACTAGTTAATAAGTCGGTCGACTTTTCAATCTCGGACTTAAAAACTTCAATAGTAGATTTTCGGAAGTAGTCGCTTACCTTTTATGAGGAGTAGAGACCTTGTATTTATAGGCAAATGTTTGTTATCATCCTCTCTTGGATGAGTGCCAAGTGTACGGTCCGGATTCATCCATGCTAGAAGTTGGGCTCATGGGCCCTTAATGGACTTGGCACATTTAAGTAGATGGGCCTTGGATTGTAGTCCGAAGGTTGAAGTATTAGAGGGTCGGCCTCTTGATTTTGGTGTAGTCGAACTCCCTTGATAGCATTGTCCCGATATGATTAAGTTTTCTTAGTTCGGGAGTAGGACTTAAAGGTACATATCACACATAAAATAATCTGAGTGATTGGGTGATTATTAATTACTTCATGCTAGTATTTCGCATTGTTGTACTTGGGAGCAGGTTAAACTGTTTTCTGATTCTGTCCTTACTGAAACATTTTAATTCTAGTTTAGATGCAGATGATCTTTCTATTACTGGACCAATTACTTCAGACATTGTTGTTCAATTCCTTAGACCACTCCCAATGGGAGTGGTCATTGAGCCGGCCGTGAGGCACGGCCACCCCAAAATTCAGCCTTAACAAGGCTGAATTTTGGGGTCGCCCGTTGGGCTAGCCCCAGCCCAACGGCTGGGCCCCACCCTTTTTTTAAATTTTTTTTATTTTTTAAAATTAATTTATAAAATAATATTAAATAAAAAATATCCCAACGGCTATATTTTTTCGAGATCTATAAATAAAACCCAATTTGAGTTTTTTCCACATTTTTTTTCATTCTGATTTCAAACTCAATAAATTATAAAACAAGTTTTAAGAATCTAATTTGAGTAATTTCAACTTCTAAACACTCTTATAATATATGAAGCAAGCTAAAAAAAATACGAAAAAAATAATTAAAAAAACACTATTCACGGTCGTCCGACCAATTGCTTGATGCTTTTTTCAGTTGTTCGTTAAATCACCGTCGTCACGCATCAAGAACTATTCACGGTCATCGCGACGACCTATTGGGAGTGGTCTTAAGAGTTTGTTACACGTGAAAATAATATGCTAGCTCGTCGTATTATGGTTAATTAAGGTTGTGCTTTTTAATTTGGATGTGTTTGTCAATCTGTTGGCAATATGATGACTACAGACTTTAAAGTTTAAAGAATCAACCGGAATTAGGGGTTTGCCACAATATATTAAAGTTTATACCTTTACCCAAAAGTTAGAATGTTTTTGTCAATGAAAGGGTCAATAATTCATGACTTAAGCAGCAAAATATCAACATTATATATACTAGTATTGACTTTAGTCTAATGATTACATATATGTTGGCTCGAGGCTCTTCCCCTAGTGTGTTGTGCACGGTGTAACTAAATGTTTCACTGTTCCCCGACCAAAAATGCTTTAATTTCCTGTTTTACAAGCAATTATATTTATAATCACGTGAATCAAAAACACCTATTTAACCTGATTTTTTTTTTTAACGCTATCCAAACAGCCTCTTAGTAATTCAATATTCAAGGTAAATTGATTCGCAATAATCTTAGCTAGTGTAAGCAACAATCGAGTAATTCAGTCTAATGTCTGAATGTCTGACTGCCACACGAAGAGATCGAAAGAAAATTACACGTAAGAAAGTATATTGCAAAACCCTAATTGATCTAATTAGCAGTAATTGTGTGAGATTTCTGGGTGTGTCGAAGACACACACAGTGTTTATATTCCAGTGTTCTAGAAACACTGTTTTCTTCAGTGTTCTGGAAACATTGGATATTTTATCACACTTTGCGTATTTAATTGTGTTGTAGTTTTTACCTTTATTCGGTTTCCTAATCAGTTCCACAGTTTTTGTGATATATATATATATATATATATATATATATATCTGTGTGTGTATATATATATATATGTGTATGTATATATATATATGTATATATATATATATATATCTGTGTGTGTATATATATATATATGTGTATGTATATATATATATGTATATATATATATATATATATATATATATATATATATATATATATGATATTTTAGGACAAAAGATCTCGTAGAATCCAAGAGTATCTACAAGTCGAAGTCAATAAGGATTGGGAGTTTGAGTTGTAGTAAATCTTGGAAGACGAAGTCAACTAGGACTCTACTTACAAAGTTGTATAGATCATGACAAATCAACTATTCTCTGCTTTGGACTCTATGCGTGCTGGTCACTATATATACAAGCAGAGATACGTTGAAGACTTACGCGTGAAGCAAGCAAGAAAATTGAGAGTTTACGTTTATAGATTCACGTATTTGTCATCCAGTTTTCTGAGTTGTTTCTAGCTAGAATTCTCTGTTTATTTCAGAGATTGATAGGTAGATTGGTAGAGATGGATCTTTACGATTACTCAGTTGTTTTGCACTAGAGATACTTGTTAGAATAGATCTAGAGTAGTTCTCTGTATTCATTATCAAAAAATGTATAGTGGATACTTTTTCGCCATGAGGCTCGGTGGATTATAGAAATATAATCTGCTAGAAACTTATCTCGTTGTCTTGTTTATTTCCGCTACTTATTCTGTTGAAGTCGAGTTCAGGTTTCTAGGTTAAGTTTTGTTTAGTCGAGCTTGGTGTCTTGATAACACTGGAAACTGTTATAGACATATTTTGGTGTTCTCGACACACTGAACTCTGTGTCGTAGTTAGATTAGTATCGAATCCCGGCCCAATTACTATTTCAGTATTATTTATTCAAAATTCAAGGTTACAGAAGGTTACTAACTAGTATATGTATTAACCAAGTCTTGGAAGAGACGTGTATTAGTGAGAGACCTGAATGACGGCACTACAAGAATTCTGCTATATAGCGACGGAAAGGGGCGACCGATTCATATCCATCGCCCCTTAACGACGGATCGGTCATTTTAGCAACGGATAGGGCGTTTCGCCCTATCCGTCGCTAAATGTATTTAGCGACGGATAACTATCCGTCGCTAAATAGCGACGAATAATCTATCCGGCCCTAAGTTTTGTTGACTTTTTTTTAAAAAAAAAACCAAAAAATAGTATTTTTAACGTCGGATAGATTATCCGTCGTTAAATAATTAATTTAAAAAAGAAAGAAAGGTAACGACGGATAGATTTATCCGTCCTTCAATAATTGATTTAAAAAAAAAAAAAGAAAGAAAGAAAGGTAACGACGGATAGAATAGTGACGGATAAATCTATCCGTCGCTAGAACCCTAAAAACCCTAATAAAACATGCCATAGCCACCATTCAGCAGATCCATTCTCACCATCTTCTTCCTGCAGCAGATCCATTCTCCACCACTTCCACCACCCTCCATCCTCCACCACTTCCACCACCACCACCCTCCATCGCACCACCACTCCACCACTACCTCCATCGCACCAACACCACCGCACCACCATTGATCCACCACTGCCTCCTCCACCGCACCACCCTTCATTCTCCACCACTCCCTCCTCCACCACCATCCTCCACCCACCACCGCACCACTACCTCCGATCCACCACTGCCTCCTCCACCACCACCCTCCTTCCACCGCACCACCACCACTCCACCACCATCCTCCACCCACCACCACACCGATTTATCAAGATCTCGTGGATTTGTCAAGATCTCATCAAGATCCGTTCACGTTTGTGAAGATGCACCAAGATCCACCGAGATCTTCTTTGTATTATTGATTCAACATTGTATTATTGATTATTGGATATTAAATATTGTATTGTATTATTGATTATTGGATATTAAATATTACATTGTATTATTGTATATTGAATTTTGTATTATTGAATATTGTATAAAATTTTCGATTTACTGTATAATCGTATTGACTATTGTAGTTTCGATTTGTCTGATTTGAATATGAACCGTATTATATTCGTATTTGAATTTTGTATTCGTATACGGATTACTTTTATTTTATTTTTTAAATCGCTATTTTGGCGACGGATAATTTATCCGTCTCCAAAATAGCAGAATTTTGTTTTTTTAAAAAAACTTAAAATCTGCTTTTTAGCGACGGATATTTTATCCGTCGTGATTTAGCGACGGATAAATTATCCGTCGTCCTACTTCCCGTGGGACGACAGCTAGCGACAGACTTGGCGACGGATCGGGGCTGTTTTGGCGACGGATAAATCCGTCGCCAAAACAGCAGTTTTTTGTAGTACGGATTGATGTTCTTACGTATATGTATAATGTGTTAAATAATTTCAGTAATGTTTTATACGTGAACATTTTATACATTCTATATGTATATGTATATCACTGATTTTCTTTGTAAAATCTCTAATATTTTTCAATATAACTATAATGTTTATCCGTCTCTTTTAGTCTCTCCATAAGATTGTGTCTCATGAGAATTACTCATTAACTAATAGTTTCGATCAACAGAGAAATTTTATCTATATTGTTTCTTAAATAATAATTTGATGGGATAAGTTTGTGATGTGGAACGAATGGCGTTAAATTATATGTAGAATGTGAAGGGTCAAAGTTGTGTTTTATTAGTTTTTCAGTACTTTTATGTTGTTTTATTTATTTATTAGGACTTTTTTTTATTTACGTACTAGTTAATGGCCCGTCGATTCTCGACGGGGCATGGAGGCCAAACTCAAAATAAAAAATGAATATATCGTATAATAAAATGTTTAAGTTAATGAACATAGCGTATCATATGTTTTACCATGTTCGTCTTATATGAATACATTGAATCTCTTCTTACTGGTAACCGTAGAGAGATAACATGCAATTGTTCACGTTTGAATACGGGTGAGGTGGTAGAGTCCGACGTGTGAGAAATATTGCCAAGGACTTTTGTTTATGGTCATTGCAAAATAGACGATATGGGGAACTATATTCTATCAAAGTTGACAAGGAACTTCGTCTTATAGAATGATCTAACCATCACAATTTGAATGATAAACCTTTTGGGCTGGGTAGACTACCGATATTATATTTGCCTCAATGGTATGCTTTCTAACATTAGTAACTATGAGCTAGACTTGTTCCATTTTACAATTTGGTAGTTTGATCTATATATCTGATAAGCATTATCATGCATACGCTTAAGAATGCTATAGTGAAAATTGGTATATTTAAGGTGGTTTAAAAAAATATATATAATATGAGGATCATAATTTGTAAGAATAACAAATTCTTGACGTACAAGAATAATAGTTTTGCATTGAGTAAAATCTAGTAAATTACTGGTAAGACTTAATTAACTTCATATGAAGGCATCCGTACCTGTAAAAGTATAAGGATATACGCTTAGATGTATTATAAATTGAGAAACATAAAACACAAATGAAATTATGCAAGTTAACAAATATATATGAAAAAATAAATTTATCCCATAATTTATCGAAAACTTCTTTGTAAACCACGTTGGTTGTCGTGTCGTACGTCTCACCTTCATTATCACATATGAGTACTTTCAGTCCCTTTCTACTTATAACTCTAGAGAGAGCAACATACAGTTGTCCGTGGCTGAATACATGAGAAGGTAGGTAGAGATCGACATGAGAGAGAGACTGTCCCTGACTTTTATTTATCGTCATTGCAAAGCAGACGGATATAGAAAACTGTCTCCTATCAAAACTTGGAGGAAACTTAATCTCATCAGATGGACTCATCGTCATCCTAGGGATGAAAACCTTTTGACCGGCATTCATTTCAGATATCATTCTTACTTCTATGATATGTTTCCCCATATTAGTTACTATAAGCCTTGTTCCATTGTACAACTCAGAAGCCTGGTCAATATTTCTCAAAAGCATGATCATGCATCCAACCTTAGGCACTATTCTATGATTAGGTAGTCACGAGCAATTAATAGTGTTCAAGAATTCTACTGAGAATAATTTTGCCATTTCACTATCTACTGACTCGGTCTTGCTTATGCTATCAGCACTCAAGTACTCCACAGAATCACCATGCATTTTAGACATGACATAGTCATTAATCTCATTGATCATTTCATTAGTCGGTGCAAGAATAGCACGGTGATGGAAGTATTCCGGATCTATAGTTGGATAGGCTAAGTGATCAAAAAGGGAAGGATATGTGCAGTCTACAATGGTGGAAATAGGATTACTTACTTCACGAATAAGTATGTCATCAGGTAACTTGATGTCTACCTCGCCATCATTGGGTTCGCCCGCGACCCCATCACCGACTTGTAGTATCCACTTGGAAAAATCTTTAGTTTCACTAACCTCAACAGCTGATGATCCGGTCTGAATAAAAAAAAAAGGTGCTAATTAAAAAGAACAACATAACATAACAATTCATATGATAGTAACCGAGAATTTTTACAGTTTACCCGCAATCGCTTGTTTTTTGTGATTTTTAGAACCTCACATGAATCCCACAGTATCGAAGAGCATAGAGAGGCATTTACAATATCAAATCTGCTACCACCAGGAACAACTGGCAAAATTTGCCTGAAATCTCCACCGAGTACCACTACTAAGCCACCAAAAGGATCATCTGGACATTTCATAACATCTCTTAGACTCCTGTCGAGTGCCTCAAAGCAATATTTATTGGTCATCGGTGCCTCATCCCAAATTATAAGTTTGGTTTGCTTGAGTAAGCCGGTGACATAAGAATCCCGCTTCAACTTGCCGCATGTTGATTCCTCATGACACTTAATAGGAATACCAAACCTAGAATGAGCAGTCCTACCTCTAGGTAGCAAGAGTGATGCAATACCACTTAATGCTACTGGAAGCACTATATCACTACAAAAAAACTGGGCTGGGGCGACGGATAGATCCGTCGCTTCAGCCCAACGATTCGTCGCCCCAGCCTTGGTGACGGATCGGGCGACGGATAAAAAATTCGTCGCCCCGCTGGAGTTGGGCCGACGGATAGATAATCCGTCGTCCGATTCGCGACGGATTGACCTTTTTTTTTAAAAAAAAATTGATTATGGGGCGACGGATAGATTCTATCCGTCGCCCCTTTTTTTAAAAAAAATAAAAATAAAATCCGTATACGAATTTTTATATTCGTATACGGATTAATTCCGGCAGTGGTGGTGCCGTGGTGGCAGTGATGGTGCGGTGGGTGTGCTGCGGTGGTGGTGGGAGTAGGAAAGGTGGTGGTGGTGGCAGGGTGGTGGTGGTGGTGGAGGAGGAGATGGTGGTGGTGGCAGGGTGGTGGTGCGGTGGTGGTGGGAGTAGAGAGGTGGTGGAGGAGTATGGTGGAGGAAAGGAGGTGGTGGAGGAGATGGTGGTGGTGGAGGATGGTGGTGGTGGTGGTGGTGGTGGAGATGGTGGTGGAGGAGGATGGTGGAGGGAAGGAGGTTGTTCGGAGATGGTGGTGGTGGAGGATGGTGGTGGTGGGAGGAGAAAGGTGGTGGAGGAGATGGTGGTGGTGGAAGATGGTGGTGGTGGAGGATGGTGGTGGTGGGAGGAGAAAGGTGGTGGTGGGAGGAGGAGAGGAGAAATGGAGGAGAAGTGGTGGAGGAAAGGAGGTGGTGGAGGAGATATATTATATTTTTTAGGCTTTTAGCGACGGATAGATCTAGATCTATCCGTCGCTAACTTTTTAATTTTTTTTTAATTTTCCGGCTATGTAGCGACGGATAGATTTATCCGTCGCGAAATTTTATTTTTTTTTAAATTATGGTCAACTCTTTGTAGCGACGGATAAAATTATTCGTCGCTACAGAGCGACGGATAACTTTTAACCGTCGCCCCAAGAAGCGATCCGTCGCTACAGGGGCGACGGATAAAATCCGTTGCCCCTTTCCGTCCCGTTACAACAGAATTCTTGTAGTGTATCTCCTCTAGCACGCAAGTCGGAACACAACGTCCTCCAATAAAAGTCTTGCATGTACCACCATAGCCGTATAAAAAGAACACACCACCTCTGCCCCCGTCAACTGCATCCATAATCTTATCGTAAATTGTACGCTCAAACGTGGGTACAGTCCATCGAATTTTGATCTCATGGCATCTCTGTCGTATGACATCTCATCAACTATAAACTGATTCGTGGCGTTGTCAGTTATAAACTTTTCTGGGATTGGCATAGGCTCAAAAAAAGCAAGACTGTTGGAGTTTGCTTTCAATAGCTTCTCAATTTCAAGCAACACTAGGTTATGGATTTGTTCATCAGCAAGCCTCAAACCTGAATCGCGAAATGAATCGAAATAAGTAATAAGTAAATGTATAGTATTTTTGTATTTCGGTAAAATATAAATTTACTAACAAATTACCAGGATTATGAGAAGTTTTTTTTGTTGATGTATAGAATGTTGTCAGATAAGAAGTTACATGTCTTCCTCCATACATCCTCTGGTCTCGCCATGCTTCAAGAAAGAAGAAGCATCGATCGTAAAAAGATGACGAAGGAAACGTGCTAATCCCCAGTGACTTGCCTCAGTAATTCCACAGACATACTCCCCGTCATCTGTTAGTAGGCCTAAAGCCACACATGAGTCCTTGCAGGTCTCGTAAACAACAGAGTTCACTGTTCTAATATCCTGGAAATATATTGCATCTCTAACATGATTCAACATAAGTCGCATATAGTACATATTTTCAAATGCCATCGGCACATTATACATCCTTCCAACAGCTTGTGCCTTGGTTTTGCTACGGGACCACTTATTCAGGCCATCCTTCCAGTAATACTCACGGGGCAACTCAGGATACGTCAATTTCCTAGCTTTCGGGTCAACCTTGTTCAGCTCAAACCATTCAAGAAACTTCGACTGCTTAACTGAAGGCTGATCAAGAAGATCCGGCATGAAATCTCCATCTCTGAAAGGTACCCCCTGCTCATCCTCTAGATGAAATACCAAACTCTCAACCGCATGTATCCTAAAATGTATCCAGAATTAAAAAATTCTCCATATTGCCTCACATGCTGAAACATATCGGCAATCAGTATGCCTCTTAATCTCATCATTATTATTTATGTCTATGAATGTCACACCCGCTCCGTCCCTTCGTTTCAACATGTACTTGAACAAATATTTCATTGAAGCCCCACCTTTATAGTAGTCTATGTTAATGTGAGATTGGTACTTCAGGAGCAACTGAGCATTGTAAGGGACAACAAAAGCTTTAAAAGCCGACTCATATACTAAGTTCGACAACAAATAAATCTAGGTTAACGACAATAAACTAAACATAATATTCAATTAATATAAACCTACATGTTGTCAAGCTGAACTCCATTTTTATCAACGGTGACACCTGTGTCCCTTCTTCGATATATGTGATATCCAGCATCGACAATGTTAGGAAATTTTGTTAGGAAATTTGCTAGGAAATTTGTTAGGAAATTTGTTAGATATTTAGTTTTGATCAAGCAACATGATGACCTATCTTAGTCTCAGAAAGGTGACTAGTACTCTTGGTTCACTTGAACACTGTAAAAGAGGAAACCCACTTAGTATGATAGTCTAGTTAATCTTGTATAGGATGTTAGGTCTCTAAATGTAATTTTTATTTTATGAAGAGAAGACCAAGAAGAAGACGTCCAAGCAGAAGTTGTTCAACAACATTGAAGAATTGAAGACTACACAAGATTACTGGAGCAGTTTTACAGATACCTTGCCCAGATATCTTGAAGACATAAATAGTTGCGACCAAACTATGTCACAAGAGATATCTGAGAATCAAAGGATCTATCTGGAAAACAAGGAAAGTGTCCACAGATATCTTCTTGCAGATAACTTGAACTTTATATATCACATCTCTGAAAAGAGAAATACAGATTACAAACAAAGTTGTTTCAATTCAAGTGGTATCTGAAGATTGAAGATAAGAACGTTCAAAGACTCAGAGATATCTGTTGATATGAACATCTCTGATAAAGCATAGTTTCATTGGCACTACAGGACAAAAGTATAGTACAATGCATTTAATGCACGGACAGAGATGTCTGAACAAAAGCAACGGTTGCTTCTGAAGAAGAAGACAAACCTACTACAGTACTATACAACAGATATCAATAGTTTGAATTTGAGCCTAACGGATACCATCCAACGGCATTCAAATTCATCTATAAATATCAACACTTAGATTGCTTGAGGAGACACACAGAACACTAGACTCAGAACTCTCTGAATATCTTACTCTCTCAAAGCAAACTACTTATTCTTAAGCTTACTGTTGCGACCATAGCTTTTGATCTTAAGTAGCACTAAAGTTCTAAGTGTCCTGATCCTAAACAAGTATAGCTATCTGTGAAGGAGTTGAATCGAAAGATCAAGGTATCTAAGATTCATTCTCTTGAACAGTTATCATAAGACTTGGGTCAGTAAAAGAACAAAATACCATACATTGAAAAGTGTATTAAGTATACTTGATTCACAGAGCTATCTGATTAACTGAAAAGTTAATATAAGAAGCTCATATGACAAACTCAAACCGAAACCAACACCATAACTGGTGTGGAGTACAGGAAGTACTTGGTTTGAAAGATCAAGGAATAACTCCAAGGTTATCGGAGTATAGGAAGTACTTGATTTGGAAAACTAGGGAATAACTCCAAGGTTATTGAGTATAGGAAGTACTTAGCTTGGGAAGCTAGGGAATAACTCAAAAAGGTTTCTGAGTATAGGAAGTACTTGGCTGAAGAAGCCGAGGAACAACTCAGGGGGAACATTTGGTTGGGAACCATTTGTTAAGAAATCTTAGAATAGGATCTTTGTAAGGTGAACTCAAAAATCTATTCTATCTGAAAGACCGAAGTGGATTAGTTGGAGGATTACGCCACCTCTAGATACCACTATACTTGCTGTGTTCTTTACATTTCTGTATTTACATTTCAGCAACACACACACACATCTTAACTGTTTCTGCACTTATCTATCTTAAGTCTTTCGCACTCTGTATCTAAGTACCAGATATCTTCACAGATATCTGAGAAATATTGTTTATCGACAAAAGTTTTAAAAGACTATTCACCCCCCCCCCCCTCTAGTCTTTTACTTTGTCGTTATCTGGACCAACAAGTGGTATCAGAGCAGGAGGTTCACCAGCCTTCTGCACTGAACCTAGATCCCCAGATAGGTGAAGGAACTTTGTCCATCTTTGAGGACGATTTAATTTGTGCAGGTATGTCTCTGAGTGATGCACTAGTTCTCAAACCAGAGAACTACGAGAAATGGAAAAATAACATGATGCTCCACCTTGAAGCCATAAGTGACGAAATGATCGAAGTGATAAAGAATGGCCCAATAGTCATTCAACAACTTAAGCAAGTCATGGAGGTTTCAAATGGAAGAGACAGAGATCAAAGCGAAGGATCTTCACAAACTGATGCGTCAACTAGTGGAAGATCTACTGGTCAAGTTATTTACGAACCAAAGCCCAGAGATCTCTGGACATCGGAAGATGCCAAGAGAAATCGACCGGATGGTCAAGCTCGTAACATCATCATCAGATCGACACCAGAGCACATACAGTGTAAACTGTGGGGTGCTAAAATGGCGAAAGTTGCCTGGCAACTGATTGAAGAAATCTCTGCCGGAACTGAGAAAACCAAGGAAAACAAGTTCGAAGTCCTAAAGTTGAAATTTCAAAATTTCAAACAAGGTCCCACTGAAACTTTGGATGAACTTGATTTCAGGTTTACCACTCTCATGAGTGATATGGCAGCACTTGGGGAAAGCAATAGATACTCCCAGTCAGAGAAGATTAAGACTATTGTCAGAAGTCTTAACCACAACTGGGAGCACACTAAATTCTTTTATTTTAACCAAGGTATGCCAAACATCACTCCTGTGGAACTTTTCTCTCATCTTGCTACGGTTGATTATGAGACAACTCAGAGAGAACAAACAACTGAAAAGTTGCAGAATGTTGCTCTAGTTACTCAAGGAACTTTTGAAAATAAGAAAAGCAAGGAAGAGACTGAGGATGCTCTTGTTGCAAAGCAAATGAGCAGATTTGTCAGTCGAGAAATTGAGAGAAGAAAATCCAAAGAGAAGCTGAAAAAGCATCTAGGCCCAAACTATCACCAGTACAAGGATATGCAAAGCTCGCTGAAAAAGCAAGCACAAATAGCACCAAGTACTGAGGAAGCAGAAATTGGCAACGATATCTGCTTCTACTGTCAGAAACCTGGTCACTTCAAGAAGGATTGTCCTGCCTTCAACAAACTAAAGACAGGTGACAGAAAAGATGACAAGAAGAAGAAAAGGCCTTTTCTTCTTCTTGTCATACGTTAAGTTGAAATTCATTTTGTGGAATAAGAAGCCTTCGTATCTTAATGCATGTGTGTCTAAAATGTTATGAAGACATTCTATCGAAATACATTCCATAGTCCAGGGATTGGCGACTTTTTTTTTCATAGAAATTATCTTATGAGGACTTATCCATTCAGTGACTTTGGCACTGGACGTTCCCAAAACGGGTACTGTCGGGTCAATTCATTTGGTATTTTGGCTTGCCTCCTCGATACTCATTTTTCATTTTAGTAGTTTAAGTTTATTGAAGAAAAATACCCGCTGCCACCATAGTAGCAGCGTGTATAAGAGCTGAAATGGGAGTGGGTCCTTCCATAGCATCGGCTAACCATACATGAAGGAAGAATCTTCAGAAAAAGCCAGAAAGCTTTGCTAAATAAAGAAATAAAGAAAATCCAAACTCAATTGGATGCTCTAGATGTTGAGACAGATTCTGAAGATGACTCAGATGACTCAACGTTACCATCACCAGAATTATGTGGAGTTACTCACGATATAATCAACTTCAGCCTCAAGAAGAATGAAATGTGTGGAGTTGCTGAGATTGACGGTCCAGACATCTCTAACATTGAAAACTGTCTTATGGCTGATGAGGTAACACATACTTCTTGTTACACTTATGAAAGTGATGAGGAAGAAATAAAAGATCTTGAAAAACTCAGAAAAGAACTTGATATCTATGAAAGAGAGTTTTTAATGATCCGTGCAAGAGCAGAAATCCTAGAGGAAGAAAAGAATTTTCTTGGAAAGGAAAATTCCCATCTGGTTAAGATATCTGAGAAAAAGGACGCTGAAAATGCGTTTCTCAAAGCTCAGATATCTGAGACTGAAAAGTCACATAAAGAAGCAATGGCTGAACTTCAAAAGAAATATGAAGATCTTCTTTCTGAGAACAATAATCTCAAAAAGAAAGAATTATCTTTTCAATCTTATGCCAAAGCTAGTGACACTCTTACTGAAGTACAATCTTACCTAAGAGATCCTTCAGAGAAAACAGGACTTGGGCTGAGAATACAGACTGACTGTTCCACCACTCTGAATAAGAGTGAAGAAAGAAGAACTTTCATAACTACTCAGCAAGATGGTTCCCATACAATCTACAACATCGGTCAGAAGACAAAGATTGTAGACAAAGGAAAAGCAGTTGCGACTAATCCTTTGTGGGAAAAACAAGTCAAAAAGAAAACTGTTGGGCAAGTTTCTGAAAAGAAACACAATACTGAAAAGTGTAAACACCCACAGTGCTATGTCTCTCAAAAGGGAAGAATTGCAGGAGCTGGCAAATTCTCCCATGTCTCCTTTTCTGGAAAGAAATTGGACCAGCCAGAGACTAGCAAAGCTGCTGAAAAAAGATCTCAGATAGCTTCAAGTGCTCGAAATGGTATTGGCTATAAAAGCATCGGAAAGAAACTTGCTCATGAGTACAAACAGGAGCAAGAACGATGGCTAAAGGCTAGAATTTCTCAAAGCAATTATCAGAAGTGGAAGTTAAATCAAGCCACTGAAAATCTGAATGCCAGGGCTAGAAGAAATCTGGCAAGGAAAGCTAAGTTTGCTGAAAAGCAAACTCAGAAACCTGACAGGTATCTGAAAGCACCAAATGGAGCACCTAGGAACACACCAAGGAAGAAAATAGTTCTTATTAATGATAACATTCATTCAACTAGAATTCCTCCTTATGTTCCTGTCAGACAAAAGAATGTTCCAAAGAAATTCATTCAAAAATGGATTCCTACTGGAAGATCTTTTAATGCTGATGGTTCCATTAAAGATATGGGAACCTAATCTCCTGTTTCCTGTTATGTGCAGAATGCTTCTTGGACTAAAGCACAATGGCTATTTGATAGTGGATGCGGAAAGCACATGACAGGAGACAAAGCAAATCTGGTCGATTACAAAGCTTGCAATACAGGACCAGATATCAGATTTACTGGAGGAGAATTAAATCCCTCTCTGGGATTTGGCAACGTCAAATTGGGATCATTAACAATCACTGACGTATTACATGTTCAGGATTTGAAATACAATCTATTTAGCATGAGCCAGTTTGCAGACAAAGGATTCACTGTGAAATTCAAAGCAAAGTACTGCAAACTCATTGACAATGAGTCAAAGCATACAGTCTTGTTTGCTCGGCGGAAAGGTAGTCTTTATGTTGCCGATTGGGCTTCTGCCACAACTGAAGAATGTCTCATGGTGAGTCAATCAGGTCACACAGAAGAGCACTGGGTATGGCACAAAAGAATGAGTCACTTGAACTTCAAAACTTTGAACAAAATTGCCAAGAAAGATTTAGTGGTTGGTCTTCCCAAAACATCTTTCAGAAAGGATGGTATTTGTTCTGCCTGTCAGATGGGGAAACAATCCAAGATATCTTTCAAGTCCAAAACCAGACACTTTACTGTTAGACCACTGCAACTGTTACACATGGATCTTTTTGAATCATCAGTAACAAGTTATGCAGGAAAGAAGTATGGTTTGGTTGTTGTAGATGACTTCTCAAGATTCACTTGGGTCGTCTTTCTGAAACACAAATCTGATGCCAGGGTGGAGATACCAAACTTGCTGAAAAAGCTCGAAGTCATGAAAAATGACAAGGTATCTGCAATCGTAAGCACCATGGTACTGAGTTTGTTAACCAGTACATAAAGGAGTTTTGTACCTGCAAAGGTATACAACATCAACTTTCCTCTGTAAGAACACCTCAACAAAATGGTGTTGCAGAAAGGAAAAATATTATTGTGGAAAGTGAGCATGACTCTGACGTAGAAAATCATGAAATGCCTAGTAACAACCAGATGACTCACAGACATGATGAAGAATTTCCTAAGAAACTTCCTTAAATGGAAAAGGTTACTGAGAACCTTCATCATGAAAAGGTATCTGAAAATGAGACTGCTGAAATGCAAGTTTCAGATATCTCTAACACTGAAAAAGTGTCAGATATCCATGGCATTTCACATATGTCAGATATCTCAGATACTGAAAAATTATCAAATCATAATCTTAGTTATTCACATTCAGATCACTTAGATATTGATCCTACTAGCACTAAACCTATGATGAAGTGGATCAAAGATCATCCTGCAAATGATGTAATTGGACCAATTAATCAGGGTGATAGGACTAGGAGAGCAATAGCTGAAAATGCTGATTCTCTATTTGGATGTTTTATCTCAGATATTGAACCAAAAACCATTGAAGAAGCCTTAAGAGACCAAGATTGGATCTCTGCAATGCAAGAAGAATTGGATCAATTTGAGAGAAACAAAGTCTGGAAACTAGTTCCATTTATAGAAGGAAAATCTGTGATTGGAACTAAGTGGGTTTTCAGAAACAAAATGAATGAGTCTGGTGAAATAACCAGAAACAAAGCAAGATTGGTTGCCAAGGGATTTACCCCAGACTGAAGGACTAGATTTTGATGAGTCATATGCACCAGTTGCCAGGTTGGATGCAATTAGACTCTTTCTAGCCTTTTCAGCTCATAGAGATTTTAAAGTTTATCAAATGGATGTCAAGAGTGCATTCTTAAATGGTGAACTTGCTGAGGAAGTCTATGTTGAGCAACCACCTGGCTTTGAAGTTTCCTCAGAAAGTAGACTGGTCTATAAATTACAGAAAGCTCTATATGGACTGAAACAGGCTCCCAGAGCATGGTATGACACTTTGGCCAAATACCTTCTGGAAAGTGGTTTCAAGAAAGGTGAAGTTGATAAAACTTTATTTACCTTGAATCACGACGGGAAACTACTCTTAGTTCAAATATATGTTGATGACATCATATTTGGATCTAAGGACAAGCAACTTTGTAATGACTTTGCAAATCTCATGAAAAGCAAGTTTGAAATGAGTATGATGGGAGAAATGAATTATTTCCTAGGATTGCAAGTCAAGCAACTCAATGATGGAATATTCATTAGTCAAACAAAGTATGCAAAAGATATGCTCACAAAGTTCAATCTAAAGCCTTCTGAAAAGATTGCTAAGATACCTATGAGCATCGGAACCAAAATGACCTATACTGAATCAGACAAGAGTGTTGAAGAACATAAGTATAGGAAATTGATCGGTTCACTACTTTACCTTACTGCAAGCAGACCTGATATTCAATATGTTGTTGGAGTGTGTACTAGATTTCAGACAATTCCAATGCAAACACACTACAACACTGCTATGAAAATATTAAGGTATGTAAAAGGTACAGTAGATGTAGGTCTGTGGTATCCCAAAGAAAGTGGATTGAGTTTAGCTGGTTACTCAGATGCTGATTATGTTGGATCACTGCTTGATAGGAAAAGTACCTCAGGAACTTGTCAGTTTCTGGGCACTAGACTTATCTCATGGTTTAGCAAGAAACAAAACTCAATTGCTACTTCTACCACAGAGGCTGAATATATTGCCGCTGGTTGTTGTGCAACACAAATTCTGTGGATTCAACAACAACTTAAAGACTATGGACTCAATGAAGAGAAAACTCCTATTTTATGTGACAACACAAGTGCTATTGCGATTACACAAAATCCTAAGTTTCATGCCAGAACAAAGCACATTGATGTTAGACATCACTTCATTAGAGATCATGTTGAAAAGGGCAATATAGAGATACTCACGATTGGCATCGAAGACCAACTTGCAGATATCTTCACTAAGCCACTACAGGAAAGTAGATTCCTAGCCTTAAGACATAGTCTTGGACTATTGGAACTATCTTTGAACTGAAAAAGTTCAGGTATCTGGAACGGGAATCCAGAAAAGAGAAAAGAGGTATCTGGAACGGGAATCCAGAAAAGAGAAAAGAGGTATCTGGAACGGGAATCCAGAAAAGAGGTATCTGGAACGGGAATCCAGAAAAGAGAAAAGAGAAATCTGGAACAAGAATCCAGAAGTCAACAAAGGCTAAAGAGCGAAAAGAAAAGATCTCTGAGACAGGAACTCAGATATCTGAATCACTATGTAACAGGGAAGCACTAAAGAGAATAGTACAACTATTTGCAGTCAACTACTCTCTTGAAATTTGCGTTAATTTCTATCTTTGTGAAAAACTTGGACAAATCCTAAGTTTAAGACAGAATTCAGATGCAAATAGTGTTCTTGGTCAAACAAAAACGTGATTCAGATAGCTAAGAGCCAAAATTCATTGAATGGGCACAATTACATTTGTTAATTGTGATCATTGCTGAAGAAGCAATGGTAACCGTTGATGAAATTGGACGTTTGATCTGTACGGTGGAATGTAATTCACAGTAAGTAGTGGACTGTAAAAATTCCGACATAGACTACTTTGCATTTAATGCTAATTTTTAACCGCTGATCACGCCTGTTTGCAATTCACAGATAGATACACACAAAAGAAATTTGTATGTATTTGTCTGTTGAGATTCTATTGCTATATATATAGGATTTTGGCATAGAAAATCACTTTTGCCTAATCCGAAATTTCTCCTTGCACCAAAACTGCAAAAACCTTCTCTTGATCCTCTGCAAAATCTCAAATTCTCTGATTAAGTTTTTCTGAAAAGAATCACTCAATCGAATCTATATAAAGAGATGGCCTCCAAGAACACTTCTACCCAGAAATCCCAATCCTCCACTGGTACTACTGAAAAGCAAGCACCAGAGTTGGTTATCGTCAACAACAGACTGGTAGGAAAGTTTAATCCTGGCCATTGGACTTCAAATCACAGAATGATTTGGGGTGGTGCCATGGTTGAGGAATATCTCACGGCCGCAATAGAGAACCAAGCTGACAGAAAGCTAATTCTTGACATGCTTGGAAAGGCAAAGATCAAGGGTTTTCTATCTGCTCGCCCTAGTGGAATTTCATCAATCGATGTGTTGGAATTCTACAACAACTCCATGATAATTTCCTGTGTTAATGAAGGCACTGCAATAGTGTCTATCAAAACCTCAGTCCAAGGAAAGGAAATCCTTCTGGACTTAACAACTTTCTGTAAGTTGTTTGAGATTCAAAATCTTGGAAAGGATTTTGAAATAAACACCAAGGATGATGATCTCCTTGAAGGTGTTAAGCGTTATATGACGGCGTGTGTGATCTTGAAAATCGGATACACCAGAGAGTTTCAAGCTTTTGACATCAAACCCGAACATCTGATGGTTCACTGGGATGTCTTGGCATGCATTCTTCACAGATGCTTTGATGGTCTACAGGGAGGTGCTGACAAGATAAGCCAAGAACGGTGGATGATGATGTTCTTGCTGAATCAACATGACAAAAGGCTGGAAAACCCTTTTAACTGGGGAAAGAACGCCTTCATGAAATTTGTGAAGAAGATACAAGGCTTCAAGCCTAAGATTGCCAAAGGACTAGCTGAGCCAAGGCCACAGTCAACTATGGTCTGAAGATATGCTACTTGCTGGAAAAGCTTGGCATTGAGCTCAGAGAGACGGCTGAAATAGCCAACAGCAACCTGCTCTACAAATATGAGCACACAAACATGATAAAAAAGGTTGTTGGATCTCAGAAAGGTTCTAAGAAGCGCAAGTCTGAGAAGATATCTGAGGATAAGGTTGTGACTAAGAAGCCCAGAACTTCAAGAAAGAAGTCTGCTGGCAAGACAGAAGACACACCTATTGAGGTTGTCAACTCTCAGATATCTGTAGGCCTTGCAGATGAACTAATCAAGGCAGATGAACTTATCAATGCTGCAAAAGAGTCATCACCTACTGAACAAGTAGATATAGCAAGAGAAAGTTCATTAAGAAATATCACAGAATGCCTTGCTGATGAACTCATAAATGCTGCCAATATAGGTAATCAGCACCAAGGCCTATCTGCAGAAATCGCAGGAGTAATGGATCAATCAGTTCCTAATGCTGATGAGAGCTCTGATGATGAAGATGATACACTAGTCATCTCTCTAGTCATACAAAGAGCAAAAAGGGCCAAGGTTACTGTACAAGTAACTGGTGATAAGGTATTTGAAGAAGAACCTACACCTCAGGTTGCAGAGCCTATAGCACAGGTTGTTGGTACAACATCAGAGAATGTGTCTTATGCACAATTACAAGAAGCCCAGATGAGTGGTAATTTAGTACTGGCTGATGAAGATGAAAATGCCATGTCTAAAAGTCTGGAAGAACGTTCAACAGATCAATCTTCTGCTCCCAGACAAACACAACAACCACAACAGCCACAAGTGGTTGATGAAATGGTTAATGAGCTCCATTTCGAAATACCAGCGTTTCAAACGGCTGAAGAAAACCCTGCAAAAGAGCAGGTTCCCCCAACTCTTTGAGAGAGTTCAAACTGAGACTTTTACTCAGAATGATCAACCAGGGGAGGCAACTGAGTTGCACACTCAGGAAAGGTGTGAAGTACCAGAAACTTCAAGCAAAGAAAATGCACTGGGACAAGAAGACCAATGTATAGAAGGGTCACAAGTTCCAGAGACCAATCAGCCTGAAATTGCTCGGTAGATGACTGGTTTAACTCTTACCTTGTGAAAATTTCTATACTAACACATCTTGTTACTCATAAAATTTCTTTGTTACAGGCTGAGTTAGAAACGCAGAAACAAGAGGAAGCTGAAAAGCTTGCCTCAGAAACTGAGAAGTAGGTTTCTTCAACCTCACCTCTTAAGACATCTGAGCCTGATTCACAGGTGAAAATATGATTCTTAAGATATAACTTCTTCAGTCAAGTGTTTTTGTGCTTATTCTTTTCTATAAATGTTTCTAACAGGCTCCAACTGAGATGGAAGAAGATAAGGCAGAAATGCCAGAGAAAAACCCAGAAACCACCAAGGATTCTGAAGAATCATCACTGAGCCTTCTAACTTGAAGGTACATGACACATCTAGTGACAAGTATTTTTCATCTTGGGTTATCTCTTATCTCTTCTAAATATTCAATACTTTCTACTCACAGGCTCAATTAGAAGTAGAAATGCAAGGGGACAAAGTTGCGACTCCCTCTGCATCAATGGAAATTGATGAAGCCCCCAAGGCTACATCACTCGAAAGAACACCAGAAACTGCACAAGTTTCTGAGAAAAATGAATCTGAGCTTCCTTTTGAGGAAGTAAGTAGCACAACTCAGAATTCATTAAAAGCATGATTATGCATAAGTTCTTTCAAACTGTTTCCTAAAGTATTGTATTTTTCTCAGGTTCAAGAAAGAAAGGTTGATGAGGACCAGACTTCCCAGTCTCCACCTCACAACAAGATATCTGAGACACCAATTGTCTCAGTAGTTCAAGTCTCTGAGCCTGAAGTACTTACTCAGTTAACTCAGAAACCAAACTACACTTCCACTCAGATATCTACCAAAGTTTTGAAACTCAATCAAAACTCTTTCTTTCAGGCTCAAACAGGTGCAAAGCAGGTTCCCAATGATGATAAAAGGGACCTACTTCCCTTCTTCAAGACTCACACCCTGCCTAAGCATATTCAATGCTTCCGGAAATGGCAGAAGTTAAGGTGCTCTGATCTCTCTGAAATATTGAGAATCACTGATCAACCAACCAAACGAGCACGAGCTCTTGACCTGGAAACGTATGTCCAAGCAATGTTCCCTACAGAACAGTACACAGTTGCGACTTTATTGCACAAGGACTTTTCCAGAGAAGTGGCGCACAGTTTGCTACAAGCCTTTGAGCAGGCAGATGGTCAGACAAGATTACAGATGGCATTCAAGCCAGTCCTGCCCTAGACTCTGCAATTTATACCTTCTGAACAAGAAGAAGTTAATGGGCAGAAGATCACTATCCCGGAAGTGATTAATCTTGTATCTGAGGATGATGAGGAGGAAGAGATAAACGAAAATGACTTTGAACCTCCCTCTGACCATCAACATAAGGATGACAAAGACAACAAGGATGATGATGATGCCCCTGCACCAAGGACCGGAGGAATCTCACAAAGAAAACTTACCTCATCTGCTGAAATGCAAACTGAGAAGAAATCCCAGAGATCCCCGCCTCTATCTCCTCAAAAGTCGAAACATCCATCTTCTCCACAACAACAAGTTTCTACTGCACAAGTAGTTGAGGTTTCTGAGGATATTGCACAGAAACTGCTGAATACTCAATCCAGATCCACTCAACTCAGACAACTATTGGAAGAAGAACAACAGCTCCATCTTCAACTGGAAGATCAAATAGCTAGATCCGGAGACAAGCTAGATCAACTACAAGATCAATATCTGCAAGAAATGATTGCTTACTCTGAGGTCAAAGAGCTACAGGATGCTGTAAATGCGCTACACAAGGAACTAGATACTGAAGAAGTATCTGAAGTTAAGCATGATGCTAAGGCTGCATCATCTTCAAAAGATATACCATCCTCCTCCCAGAAAGGAAAGAAACCAGTCTCTGAGATGGTTGCTGGACTTGATACGATCGATGAAAATGTCCAAGAGGATGAAGATCACTGGGCTGTTGACTCAGATGATGAAGAAGACAAGACTTTGGCAAAACACGACAATGAACATCTGACGGTGTCACACTTAAAAAGGAAGCTGATTGCACCCGCAATTTTCAGCAAACTGCCAAACGTCCACTCGCATGAGTACATGAACAGGTACCAAGTTCTTGCTCATCTGAAAAAGGAGCTGTCTTCACAAAACAAGGAAGTAACTGCCTCCGTCCCCTCTGAACTGAAGAAGTTCACTGAGCTCATCACTCAGAGAACAACAAGCATAGTCATTGCTCAGAAAGATCTGGGAATGATAAGGGACGACGATGCGTCTTTAGCTGAAAAATCTTTCCAAGAGGCAAGTTACACTGCTGGAAAAGCAGATGCCATCCTAGGCCCACTGGCAGAGCTCACTGATAAGGACAATGGACTTATCAAACAAAATCAGGAGCACAAAGCCGAACTTCAGAAGTTGGTCACTGCCTACAACTATTTGCAAGGGCATTTTGACTCTCTCTCAGATTCCTTTATGAGATTGAGTCAGCCAACAATGACTAAGGGGGAAAGGTTGTACAAATCTGGACCTCAAAGTCAGGGGGAATGGGAAGAAGGAGTTGATGCAGATAAGAAGAAATGAGGGTGTCTTTGCCGAAAGGAAGAGGAAACAAGAAACCTTCCCAGCCACCACTCAGAATTAATGAACCCTCCTCCAGTCAAGCTGCTTCCCAGAAACATGCTGAAGTTACTACAATGATAACAAGGGCAATGGCACAGAAACCTCCAAGGAGTACCAATGCTCCAAGGAGAAGACAAGTCAAAGGGATTGATATCTCTTCTGAAGAAGAAGAAGATGGACAAATCAAATCCCTGGGCAATGAAGAAGGCTTCAAAACTCTTACAAGATTCAATCTTGATGATGATGAGGAATCTGATGAAGATGAAGCTCCTCTTCACAAAAGAAGGAAAATAGAAAGCCTAACTGAGCCCATAGCTGCAAAGCCACTAGCAGCTATAACACCCTCTGGAAATACCAAGTCTATCCAGAGAGGTGATTCTTCAAGCAAAAACCCCAGAGAGAATTTAAGACAGAAAAGGAACAGACTGAGAGCTGAGCAAAGACAAAGTCAACTTCCACTCAGGCCAGAAGAAGCCAAAATTGAGTATGTGAAGTATGACAATAGTTCCTCTGTCTACAGGTGCATCAATCAGAAGAATGGCTATTGGATTCTGAAACTTAAGCATCTATTGGTAAATTCAAGATTTCCAGAACCCATCCATAGACAGCTCATGGCATGCAGAAAAGACAAACATACCTTGATCAACACCAATCAAATTAAAGCTTGGTTGGACTTTGAAGTTGTCAAGAGAACTGAAGCCATGAAGAAGGACCTCTCTGATGAATGTCCATGTGGAAAGCCAGATGATGTGCACAGAATTCTGAACATTACTGGAACAAGCACAAGAGCAAGACTCGCTGTGGAACCCTATGAGTCGTTCTATCTGACAGAAGATCAATACAAGGGTGACATCAGATATCTGAAGATTATCTACGAATATTTCAAACTCTCAGATATCAGAATAGAGCATGCCTGGAAGTGGGGAAAGTATCTGTGGGTCAAACACTTTGTCAAAAAAAATCCTACCAAAACCTATAAAGAAGTCTGTGGATTTGCCAGAGACACAGAGATGCTCGTCAGAACTCTTCTCTATGACTATTCTGATGACATCAAAAGGTTTGGAGATAGGAAATTTGCAGACTGATCCATAGCAACTACTGATGAAGACTTGAAGAAAAGAAGACTTGAAGACTAGTTTATTAGGATGTTCACTTGGAGCTTGGTTACTCCTGTTGTCCTAGTTTACTATGTAATTTTTGTTGTATCTTGCTGACTGAGCTAAAACTGTTTTATGTATTAAAGTTATCTGTAATCTTCAATTGTAACTTATCTGATGAACTTACTCTCAGATATGATTCTATAAAAGATAACTTGTCAGCAAAGATCACACCTTGTGATTTGGTTGATGTTTACTTTCTGCACTTAATTGATTGAATTGAAAGATCATGAGAAATGATTAAGTGATGGATTGTTCACTCATCCAGATTTGTAATAGGACAGATAGTCATCGTTGACTGATCAAAAAGGGGGAAATTTGTTAGGAAATTTTGTTAGGAAATTTGCTAGGAAATTTGTTAGGAAATTTGTTAGATATTTAGTTTTGATCAAGCAACATGATGACCTATCTTAGTCTCAGAAAGGTGACTAGTACTCTTGGTTCACTTGAACATTGTAAAAGAGGAAACCCACTTAGTATGATAGTTTAGTTAATCTCGTATCGGATGTTAGGTCTCTAAATGTAATTTTTATGTTATGAAGAGAAGACCAAGAAGAAGACGTCCAAGCAGAAGTTGTTCAACAACATTGAAGAATTGAAGATTGCACAAGATTACTGGAACAGTTTTACAGATACCTTGCCCAGATATCTTGAAGACATAAATAGTTGCAACCAAACTATGTCACAAGAGATATCTGAGAATCAAAGGATCTATATGGAAAACAAGGAAAGTGTCCACAGATATCTTCTTACAGATACCTTAAACTTTATATATCACATCTCCGAAAAGAGAAATACAGATTGCAAACAAAGTTGTTTCAATTCAAGTGGTATCTGAAGATTGAAGATAAGAACGTGCAAAGACTCAGAGATATCTGTTGATATGAACAACTCTGATAAAGCATAGTTTCGTTGGCACTACAGGACAAAAGTATAGTACAATGCATTTAATGCACGGACAGAGATGTCTGAACAAAAGCAACGGTTGCTTCTGAAGAAGAAGACAAACCTGCTACAGTACTATACAACAGATATCAATAGTTTGAATTTGAGCCTAACGGATACCATCCAACGGCATTCAAATTCATCTATAAATATCAACACTTAGATTGCTTGAGGAGACACACAGAACACTAGACTCAGAACTCTCTCTCTCAAAGCAAACTACTTATTCTTAAGCTTACTGTTGCGACCATAGCTTTTGATCTTAAGTAGCACTAAAGTTCTAAGTGTCCTGATCCTAAATAAGTATAGCTATCTGTGAAGGAGTTGAATCGAAAGATCAAGGTATCTGAGATTCATTCTCTTGAACAGTTATCATAAGACTTGGGTCAGTAAAAGAACAAGATACCATACATTGAAAAGTGTATTAAGTATACTTGATTCACAGAGCTATCTGATTAACTGAAAAGTTAATATAAGAAGCTCATTTGACAAACTCAAACCGAAACCAACACCATAACTGGCGTGGAGTACAGGAAGTACTTGGTTTGAAAGATCAAGGAATAACTCCAAGGTTATCGGAGTATAGGAAGTACTTGATTTGGAAAATGAGGGAATAACTCCAAGGTTATTGAGTATAGGAAGTACTTAGCTTGGGAAGCTAGGGAATAACTCAAAAAGGTTTCTGAGTATAAGAAGTACTTGGCTGAAGAAGCCGGGGAACAACTCAGGGGGAACATTTGGTTGGGAACCATTTGTTAAGAAATCTTAGAATAGGATCTTTGTAAGGTGAACTCAAAAATCTATTCTAGTGAATTCTAGGTCTCTGAAAGACCGAAGTGGATTAGTTGGAGGATTACGCCACCTCCAGATACCACTATACTTGATGTGTTCTTTACATTTCTGTATTTACATTTCAGCAACACACACACACATCTTAACTGTTTCTGCACTTATCTATCTTAAGTCTTCCGCACTCTGTATCTAAGTACCAGATATCTTCACAGATATCTGAGAAATATTGTTTATCGACAAAAGTTTTAAAAGACTATTCACCCCCCCCCCCCCCTCGTCTTTTACTTTGCCGTTATCTGGACCAACAGACAACATAGGTATTTTCGTTGTAGCTATTTGGAAAATGTTTGGAGCACATGTTATCCTCCATGCATGGAGAAGTAGGTCTAGCCGGACCACATGGTCTGTGAATCATATGGTTTGACACTACGTCGTACAATTCTGGATTAGTATCCTTGTCGGGTAACTCTGCACATATGTAGTCATCAATGTTATTTTTAATCTTCTCCTCACCCGCCTTACTCAGGATTACCAAAATATGAACATGCGGAAGTCCTCACTTTTGGAACTCAACGGTGTATATGACTAAAAAAATTCATAGTAATAGATATTATAAATCATTTTTGGATTTCATAGAATATAAACATGTAGAGACAAAAAAAACAAAAAAAAAAAAACCAACTTACATGCTTTTGGTTTTCCAAACATATGTCCATCCTTTATATCACTGATCAACTTATCGAGTTTCATCTTGAAGAGTCGACATAAGATATCAGGCTTGTCTTCCTGTCTCAACCCAAGACTCTCAACATACCTTGTGATCTCCGGCCACTTTGGATTGCATGTAAATGTTATGAACAGGCACGGATATCCTGCCCACTTGTACATAGCCATAGAATCCTGGTACATCTGCATGTACCATCTAGCACACCCTAGATAAGATGAAGGCAGTATGAAGAGACTACCACATGATGTAGGATCATATTCAAAGTTATCAACTTTGCTGGCAATCTTCTTATAAGATTTGTATCTAAGCTTTGGTTGATTGTGACGAATCCACTGAAGTCTTTGTGACCCCATCATCATGTAGGAATCAACAATAAACTGTTGAAACAATCTCCTGCCAAGTATAAGCTGGTGACCTTCTCCCTCCCTGTGTTGAATTCTGAATACTAAGAACTCCCTAAGTGTGAAATCTGGCCTCATACTGTATGTAGTTCTGGTTATCTCTGTATACCAACCATCTTCTGCATACACGAACAATAGTGGGTAATGCAGAGGGATATATATAGCATGGAAGAAATTCATTTATCCTTTGCAAATATCCAGTCGACTTCAACTCAACCATAATATCACTCTTATGCCTCACATTCTCAATGTCTCCTTCAATAATGGCAGCAACCTCTGATGCAGTAGCTAAATTATAGGTCCGTCCATCCTTGGCACGTTTTGCTATAAGCTGCAGACTAATATATGTTGAGTTATTAAGAGATATACGATCCCTAGCCATCCTATATGTTTTGGCATAAGGATTATATTGGTCGACCATATCTTTGATGTTGACTGTTACAGAAGTGTCCAAACCCTTCCCATCACCACTGACATACATGCATATATACAAATTTACTTAAATGAACTAATTATCGTGTAACATTATTATAAGGAATTTTATTAAACAATATTTAGATATTACTGTCACTAACCCAAGAACATTGATTTTGTTCTGTACTTCAGTGTCATAGATGTATAGTTGAGCAAACTTTGGTTCTTTTCCTTCGTCTGACAACAAAGAGCCAATTTTGTGGAAATTCTGACCACCCATCTAGAAACAATAAGGACCCCGACCTTTGTTAACCTCTTTATCTATTTCCCCACCCATAGAAGTAAAAGAGAACATCATGTTATATGCCCATAAGTTCTCAATGATACTCCGACTATTCTCGTGTCTATCCTCTAGGAGATCACTTAACAACTGAGGTGGTTGTTGAAGAATTGGAAGCTTGACCAGACCTCTCATGCAACATAGGGTGAACTTAGGAATTTTTTTTTTTTTTTTTTGATTAGGTGGTCTCCTTTCTTCAAACCAGAATAAAGCACCACAATGTTCATATTTATACTCTAGATCACCCTGTCCAAATAGGTTGCACATGCATGTGGAGCAATAATTTTATAGGAGAGACTACAAAATATGTAATTGTCATCCATTATCTTATGTTTGCAGAAATAATAATGGTTATTACATTGAGCCCCATCGGAGCTGAAAATCTAAGAATTGGACATGTGAAATGGATTGTATTTTAACGTTTAAATGTTGGAGTTGACCTCAATTAGAAATTGGGACATTTTTACAATTGAAAGAATATCAATGGATATTATTTGTGTTTTTTCTTAATGTAATGTAATGGATGTGCATTAGAGACTTAATTGTTCATATTTTGGGTTGCAATTTATCTTCTTTGTTATTGTTTGTTAACAATAATAATAATATGGGCAGAAATATCTTTTCAGGTATTAATTCGAGTTGTGGTCGAGTTTGTGTGGACTAAAATGTAATTTTATTTTTCTCGTTAATTGTCATTTATTTTTTACTAATGTGTAATTACAAAATCTAACATGGTGTAGGAATGAAATTTTAACAATTAATTTGTATATCTTTGCATAATCAATAATGATTTTGATCAATGTCACATAAACCATTTTCGCACCAGCTCCATTGGTTTGGATTTACCATAATAATAAAATAAATTATTTACCATCGAGTATCTATAATTCTATTGGATAATAAATGTTGTATGCCGAATATTTTTTAAACGAAATATGTGAAAGATACATAAAATTGAGTGTAGAGGTTTAAAAAAATGCATCCAAGAGCAATGATCATGTTGTCAATTATGTGTTCAACGTCGTTGGCAAAATTTTGGAGTTTGTACTTTGTTGGGCAACAATGTTCCAATTTTCTGATCATTTTAGCCACCTATCTTAAAGCAATAAGTATATTTTCATTTATTAATTTCCTTGTCTATTTTCAACCCATTGAAGTAAATGCGAAGATGTTATTATATGCACTAATAATAGAACAATTATATAAACTGAGTATCTACTGGATAAACAACTAATACTTGTAGAACTTATTTCCAAATTAATATAGTTCAAACCAATGATCATGAAAAGATCAAAAACTAAAATAAATTAGAGCATAGCGACTACTAATGGATAAAATTCTACATTAAATGCCTCGATTTCTTCTATAATGTAAAGAAAAAGATGCAAATCTATAATCTGCGGACTTAGGAGATTTAATCACCAAAGAGAAATCCGCTTTAATTAATTACTACATGTTGCCACTCAAAATTTCGAACCACTCCGGTTGCTAATTTGCCAGTCAAACTTTTCACACCTTTTAAAGGAACCATAAGACACAAATTTTGACACCAAACAATAATCTTGGCCATTGATACCTAGCAACAACACCAATACCACCCCTATGTTGACTCTATTCGTCTGTAGCATTAAAATTAACTAAAATGATACCAAGATCAAGAAATAACCAAGGTGCTGCCACAATTAACTATGCAGCACATAAAGATCTTTTACTGACTATATCTATTTCATCCTTAAAATAGTGCATTAACAATCCAATAAATGAAATTTTCAAAATCAAAAAGTAAACATATAAGGTAGAAGGTAATATTTGGATAAATAATGAGTAAAAAGTAGAAAATGTGTTAGAATTCATGTTAATGTTGATAAGATGATGGCGTGTATTTAATCCAATGCGTAACTTTATGGGTCATTTTTAATGTATCCATTCGTAATTGTATACCTAAATAAATATTGATTTTTTTGATAACTGGAGAAGTATTTAGTATTTAATAAATGCTCTATTTTTAAATTTACATTATTTCAATTTATGTTATTTAATAAAAATAATATTTTAATAAATAAATACTTTAATTAATTAATAAAATATTCAAGTTTGATGTCTATAGATTCGTCTTGTCGCGGTGAATCTATATATATGTTTAAAATATTTTTCAGAATTTTGTAAATAAATATATATGAGATTAAATAATAATTATGTATTGAGTGAACATACTAAAAATAAATAATGGGAGTTATATATATGGTGCACTACATCTTAACAACTTAAAATTTTTCACATCCAACATACCAAATTTAAAATTATAATAACTAATCAAAATCCTTCATATTTCCACATAATTGATGATGTGTAATGCATGAGAATGCTTCAAATGTTTTTCTTTTAATGTATGTATAGATGTTGGTAGCAGTCAGGGTTTTCTATTTAGTATTTAAACACTTGTTAGTTATTTGTCAAGAATGGATGATATTTTGAATGAAAAAAAATAAAGGTGTTCCTCCAAATCTATCAATTTTCGGTATTTCTATGAAATCAACGAATCTTGATCCATCAATTCTCGGTATTTTGTTGAATCAATGAGTTTTGAGTTAATTCTCGGTAAATCAACGAGTTTTGAGTTTATTATTTTTGTATCCAACCACGCACGCTGCATCAGATTGGTATCATATTCCAGGTGATCCGGGCCGATTTTTTGTGAAGAAAAGATAATTTTGTATAGAATTGACAGCTGCGCAGTCCGAGTAAAACGGCATTTCCCGTTGATTTAGCCGTTGGATCATCACGAAATTTTAACAGCATCAAGCCAACTCTTGACCTAGAGTCGTACGGTGGAGATCGGAATATAATCAGGTTTAACAGGTCAAATCATGTGCGGCAAGCGTGATTCTTTGAAACTAATATCTGATTTATCCATACTCGCTTCCGCGTAGAAGAAAAGAGAGAGCCCGTGCTTCAAAGCACCATTTTCGCAGCCTATTACACTACAGGTAGGGGATTTGTCGATGTGGACCACTGAGTTTCAATTCGAATATGGATTAAATTGTTCGCTGTAAATTCGTTCGTGCTACGGACTTGACTGTTACATCAAAGCGTACAATCCTGAAAAGTCTACAGACATATTTGACTTACTTATGCGTCAATTGTCAAGGTGCAACTGAGCAATTGTTCACCACTGAGCAACGTTGCTGCAAGACGACCTGGAAAGAGTCTCCTATCTGGGATGACTATCTAGAGGGAAAGGGTAGTGATGAAGATAATAGTATTCATATCATTTGGGATGATGAAGCACTAGAAGATTGAAAAAGATTTATCGCTTGCGATGTAGTTCTCACTACAACACAAAATTATTCTCTGTCATCTGAGACCCATGATAGTGGAGTAAAACTGAAGACACCTGAGCTGCCTAGATCTTTTGGTTCAAAATTAGATATATTTGTTGAAATGAAAGATGATCAAGAAGTGTATCAACATTTTTTTATTGGAAGATAGAGTGTTAGAGAAAGACCCATTGTGGCTAGCTTGCATCACCGGAGAAACTAAATGGAGTTGCCATGATCAACATATATAGTCTACATGTAAGACGAGTATTACCAGCATTACATACACCCATATGTGTTAGAGTTTATTGACGACGTCCGACATGTGTTTGATAGAGGAAAGAATGACCCGGCTAGGGAATTGATTAGACTTGTGGATGGTCGGTTTGTGTTTCCACAATGTTTGCTTTTGTACGTGATTCTTCAGTTGATGATGATGCGGCTTATGATTTGAGGACGAATCTTTTCTACCCTAGAGAGAATGATGTGGAACGAATGGCGTTAAATTATATGTAGAATGTGAAGGGTGAAAGTTGTGTTTTATTATTTTTTTCAGTACTTTTATGTTGTTTTCTTTATTTATTAGGACCTTTTTGTTATTTACGTATATTAATAGCAGTTAGGATTTTCTACTTAGTATTTAAACACTTAGTTATTTTGGCAGGAGTGGATGATATTTTGAATGAAAAGAAAATAGAGGTGTTCCTCACAATCTGTCAATTTTTGATATTTTTGTGAAATTAATGAATGAATCAATGAATTTTGAGTCAGTTTTCGATATTTTGTAAAAATCAACTTATTGTTTTTATATCAAACCACGCGCACTGCATCCGTTTGTAATTTGAAGTTTGGAGGAGTGGCATATATACTTTTAATTTAATAAATAAAATCGAGGTTAAGGGGACTAAAGTCAAGCATATGTAATTTGTTTAGACCACACCATGTGAGTGACCAATGTAATTAGTAGAGAAAGTAAAACTTTGGCCTCGTAACAGAGAATAAAATAACAAAAAACAATTAAGGAGGTGCCTGTGAAGCCAAGACTCCCTATAATCTGCAAGATAGCCCCTTTGTCTTGTCTTCCAAAAATCCTGCTTGGAGTAGTATATTAGAATTAGAGTCTTCAAATGACCAAAATAGGAGATTGCAAGTCTGATCCAATCTTTTATCTTCCAAGCTTGGACATGCCACCTAGCGAACTATTCTTTCGCCTTTTCAAATATTATTGTTGAGCTCTTTGACTATCAATCTGAAGTGCATCAATGTATATTATTCCCAGCTGGTTGGTGAACACCCTAATGCAATATGACAGGGAGGTAACCGCGTAGGTGGAGAAATATGTGCAATTCTCATAAATGCAGTGAACCAATTATATAAAATATGGTATTAACAAAGATTCCAAGATCAGCTAACATTTGCGCTGATCACTTGGCTAGGCTAGGATGTGATAGAAAATGCGGGGAAAAGCTTTGGCATAACCCTCCAATTTCTTTAATTCCCATTTTAGGGGACGAATCTTGCGTTTAAGCATTAATATATCATTTTCAGTACCAAAAAAAAAATTTGAAATCAAATATGAGTGGACAAAACTACCCCTCACTTTCACCTACATCTTCATCTTCATCCTCATCATCTCAGATCTGCTTCTTCTTCACCAAACAACAACTCTACTCTTCTTCTTCTATACCAAATCGTCCTCTCATTTTTCCACCATGGTTGTTGGTAACCGCCATTGCCGATTGTCCGGTGGAATAAGATACCATATTCGGTGTGGAAATCTGAATCTCTCTCTAAGTGAGTAATTGTAGTGAAGAGAAGAAGAATGGATGGGTGATACAGTGCGCAACTTTCTACATCACGAATTATTGGAAATGGAATCACATAGTGGAATGGAAAAGAAAAACAAAGATCATGACCTGAATGGATGAAAATTGGAATTGGGGGTAAGTGAGTAAAACAAACAAAGAGACATACCATGGCAAGCTGTGTGATACTACTGGTAATTGAATTGAAGGTTGAGAAATCTCTTTTGTTTCAGGTAGATAATTCTCACGGAAAATTCGGATTTCAATACTCTATCACTCGATTATCAATTTAGGAATCAATCTTAGTTTCAGGCCAACGGTTAGTTTCAGAAAAAAATAGTATTAGTTTCAACATTATTTGTATTAGTTTCAACATCATTTGTATTATTTCAGGTTCACTAACTAATTTTAGGAACTCAGAATGTTAGTTTCAGGGCCAACAAATGTTAGTTTCAGAACAAAATAGTACTATTAGTTTCAGTAACTCAGTTCATTAAATTTAGTTTCAGGATAAAATAGTATTAGTTTCAGGAACTTATAATTCTAAAACCCTAGGGGAAATGGTGAACCTAATCAACTGAATTTGAATACACCTTTAGTTTTGTTGGTTTCATGAGTCTTTGAGTTAGTTTCAAGAGCCAGTTCTGTTGGTTTCATGAGTCTTTGAGTTAGTTTCAGGAGACAGTTCTGTTGGTTTCATGAGTATTTGAGTTAGTTTCAGGAGCCAGTTCTATTGGTTTCATGAGTCTTTGAGTTAGTTTCACGAGCCAGTTCTGTTGGTTTCATGAGTCTTTGAGTTAGTTTCAGGAGCCAGTTCTGTTGATTTCATGAGTCTTTCAGTTAGTTTCAGAAGTTTGTTTTGTTGGTTTCATGAGCCTTTTCTGTTGGCTTCAGGAAAGAAAAAGGCCACGGAAACAACATTTAACCGCGGGGATTAAAAATGTGTGTCGAGTTTCTCCAAACTCTAGCCCTGAAAAAACATTCGAAAAGCCTATATAAAACACCATTCAGGGTGTTGTTTCAGAAGATAATAAATGGACATATAAATGCAAAGTTCAGTATGCTTGTATTTCTTAACTCTAATTAGTATGCTACTACGTATGACTTATAATGTAGGTTGGACAACAAAGTCTGTTAGTTTCAGGATATAGTATGTTAGTTTCAGGAGCAAGTCTCTTAGTTTCAGATATTATATAGTTAGTTTCACAACACATGAGTTAATTTCATAACACAAAAAAGTTAGACTCAGGACATAAGAATTAGTCTCGGAACACAAAAAGTTAGTTTTACAACGCATGAGTTAGTTTCATAACATAAAAATGTTAGTTTCAGGACACAAAAAGTTAGTTTCAGAACACATTAGTTAGTTTCATAACACAAAAAGTTAGTTTCAGAAACTCACTGTAAATTCTAAAACCCTAAGGGGGATGGTGAACCCCTAAATCAACTGAATTTGAAAACACCCTCCGGGAGCTACAAAACCTAGTTTGATGTGCCGTCATATTAGTTTCAAGATCTTTTATGTTAGTTTCAGAACCACAAAACCTGATTTCAGAACCACAAAACCTAGTTTCATGTTCACTAAAATTAGTTTCAGAACCACTAAAGTTAGTTTCAGGTTCACTAAAGTTAGTTTCAGAAGAACTCGTAATTCTAAAACCCTAGGGGAAAATGGTGAACCCTAAATCAACTGAATTTGAATACTCCCTCCGGGAGCTATGGTCTTAATTAGGGTTTAGGACGGGTCCAGGGCCGCCCTGGACCCGTCCTAAACCCTAATTAAGCGGTTGTCGGACCTACAATGTTAGTTTCAAGATCTAGTTTCTTAGTTTCAGCAAAAATAGCATTAGTTTCAGGTCCATTAAAGTTAGTTTCAGAAGAACTCATAATTCTAAAACCCTAGGGAAAATGGTGAACCCTAAATCAACTGAATTTGAATACTCCCTCCGGGAGCTACGGTCTTAATTAGGGTTTAGGGCCTGGACCCGTCCAAAACCCTAAACCCTAACTAAGCGGTTGTCGGACCTACAATGTTAGTTTGAAGATCTAGTCTGTTAGTTTCAGCAAAAATAGTATTAGTTTCAGGTTCATTAAAGTTAGTTTCAGGCCCAACAAATGTTAGTTTTAGGCACACTAAAGTTAGTTTCAGGGTCATTAAGCTTAGTTTCAGGGCTATTCTAGCTAGTTTCAGGAACTCAGAAGTTAGTTTCATGTATTAATGTTAGTTTCAGGTTCACTAAAAGTTAGTTTCAGGTTCATTAAGCTAGTTTCAGGAAATCAGAAGTTAGTTTCATATTCATTAATGTTAGTTTCAGGTTCACTAAAAGTTAGTTTCAGGTTCATTAAGCTAGTTTCAGGAACTCAGAAGTTAGTTTCATGTTCATTAATGTTAGTTTCAGGAACTAAAAATGTTAGTTTCAGGTTCACTAAAAGTTAGTTTCAGGTTCATTAAGCTAGTTTCAGGAACTCAGAAGTTAGTTTCATGATCATTAATGTTAGTTTCAGGAACTAAAAATGTTAGTTTCAGGTTCACTAAAAGTTAGTTTTAGGGTCATTAAGCTAGTTTCAGGAACTAAAAATGTTAGTTTTAGGTTCCATCACGCAACACAAAAAGAAAATTTCTTAAAAACAAAAACACAGAAAGAATGTAAACAATGTTAGTTTCAAGATCTTTTCTGTTAGTTTCAGCATCATTAATATTAGTTTTGTTAATACATTAAATAAGACAATTACAAAGTGTCAATTATCCTCAGTTAGCTTCGTTAGTGTCATGATTGATGACATTCTTTTGTTAACGCACGTCGGAGTTGATGTGTATCAATTTCATATCTTTGCGACACTTTTGTCAAAAATATATTTAACGTGGTATTCATGAGTTGAACCATCACGATAACGTAGTTAAGCTAATTCCGGGCCAAACACTCTTGTAAGTATTATTTAGACCTTCACAATGTAACTCATTCCTAAATTTTTAATCTTTTCTCCATTTAGGCTAGCAAAATCCAATATACATACTATAGCTACAACTTTTCTTGGACCAGAGAGCAGTTAAGTATGACAACAATACAGTAATTGATCAAGTATGTAACCTTTAGAAATAAGAAAAGAACCGGATGAGCTCAGCTTTAATCGATAAATAAAGACAAAACATGAGAGAATATAGGAGCCCTTGAATACAAAAAGAGCTATCAAAGAAAAACAACGTATAACAACCAAAAACCAAAAAACGCAACAAATTAAATCAACTCAGTGCAAACATTAAATTCACTTAGTACATCTCGAATCTTCAAACGCCAAACTCGAATCACTTGCTTAACTTTTAACCATATAAAAGAGTCAAAAGTCGAAAACTTGGAGAGAACCTTATGATCAGGCCATATGGTGAACCATCTCTAGACCCAATTAGATCGACAACGATACGAAGGGAACCCCTACCTTTTTAATTCTACCTTCGATTTGATAGAGTGTTTCACATAGGGAGCCACTCTATTTGCAAATCACTAATAAATGAAATCCCACCAAACTGCTAATTTTAATCAAATCATTATGTGATTAATTAATTTATTATGTACTACTTCTGCAGCTTAATAAGTAGCTCACCAAAAGTAAAAAAATCTAATGCCAAAAGGATTTGATATGGCCACTATATATATTTAAGGCCCTAAATGTGCAACTTTAAGGTGTATGTCCTATTCTAGCCCAGTATTAATAAACAACTTCAGCCCCATGTACTATTCCCACATGATCAAAATAAGTAAGCACACGAAGTAGGAAATTTGCTGCTATTATATTCAGGGATTAGTTGTGTAGCGCCCATAATTTTAATCGACGAACTATGAAAAATATAATTCGCGCTAACTCGTGAACTTGTAAAAACGACAAATTGCAACTTAATTGAACTTAAAACGTGAAAGGACACACAAAGTGCCAACCGTCCATGTCATGAATCCGTGAACATAAAGCATAAAAATGCGGAAGCCTAAACGTGCAAATGCCTTGCGCAAACCGCGCTTAGGAATAAAGTTCTTAAGTGATAGTATGATGCATGATTTTATGTAAAAGTGAGTAATGGTGACGATAAACTGATGTAGGCCATGATCACTGATCCGGAAAGCCAGTCTCCGCTCCAGGTAGTTCCAGTTCATCACCTAAAAGTGTTTATAATTAAGGGGTTAGTCAAACCACCGACTAAGCAAGTTTAAATGCGTCTTACCTGGGGTTCTATCTTTGCGTCTTTTTACATCTTTAATGCAGTGTCTGTCTTGCAACTTAACCTATGACTTGACCCTTAACATAACTTGACTTGACTTAACCTCTTAAACATTACTTGACTTGACATGATTCTTGTCTTTAAATCGCGAGCTCACTTGGCATCGTAGGATCTACCGTCGCCTATGGTGGCCATACATGGCATGACATGAATTACCGGTCGGAGTACTAGTACCCCTTCCGGCCGTGAATAACATGAATAACTTGAATACTTGACTTGGTACGTGCTTAAGGTTTCTCCTCTGGTAATTAATTATCATGATCTTTAACTTGAATCCTATGACCTACATTTTATTAGAGTGATCTCTCCTAACATGCATGAATCCTAATTGAATGCGAACAACAAGCTGACATGGTGAAACGCAACTTAAATACACATACGAAATGATCAAATTTACAAACTGCATCAACAAGAGACTAAACAGACCACGATATCATTGCTTGAGCCATGGACTAGTACACACGAATATAATACCACATGTAACATGTACATCATTTCACGAAAGAGTCCAGTGACACATAACCATGGCATCACACCAAAACAACAAGATTTGGCTTAATTCATGCAGTCCCTAAACTATGTGAGCATGAGAAGCTTGCATATAAATTTGGGGAAGAATATATAAATTTGACTTGCTAGAGAACATAAACATGAACATGACATGAACTATAAACTTGATATGAGCATGGCTTGTTAGAGATCATATATAGGCATATATATATACGTATAAACATGCTATAAACCATTTGACTATGCGATCCTAGGCTATATGAAACTAAAGAAACTTGCCTTGGTAAAATCTTTTAATCTAGCTTGTAGCAAATTCCTTCACCTACGAGCCACGAACTTGCCCTCCGTTCTAGCCTCAAGGTCGATACGAATCCAAATTAAGCTTAATGATCCACAAAACCAACCAATAGCTTGTACCTCGAATCTCCAATAGTCACCTTAACCCACAAATCGTCCGAAGACCAATCACAAGCTTCGTCTAGTCGTTACTACGGTTTTATAGGTTAAACTTGAGGGATTATAGTAACAAGGGCAAAACGGTAATTTTATGGTGCTAGGAAAAACGTAGAAATGGTGTAAGGGCGTAAAATTATGGTTCTACAATGTCCAGGGGTAATACGGTAATTTTCTGGGCTCAAACGGGGCTTAAAATAAAAAAGATACAAAATACGTCTCCAAGGGGTTTCGAAACCGTGACCTTAACAAACCCAACACACGCCCTGAGCCAACTGTAGTAACACGCTGCAACAACAAATAAACCTATCAATAGCTGATTCGATAATTTAAGTGAGGAGTAAGGGCAAAGTAGTCATTACAGGTGGCTGGGACTTAAAACAAATTTAGAGAAACCTGATGGGGCCGAATTGAAAAGAATTAAACTTGGTAAATAACATGTCGGTCCCTGGTACCTTCAAATTCTCAAAAGGAAGGTCCTTTAACTTTCCAAAAACCTCCGTTTAGTCCCTGAAACTTCCGAAAGTTTCCAAACTTCACCAATTCGATCCAAACCAACATGAGATTAACACCAATCAATTACCCAACACTTCCTCCCTTCAAATCGACCAAGAAAACGTCCAAAACATCACAAATCCGTCCAAAACGAAATCGAGTTCCGCCCCCCTGGTTTCGCGATTCCGTTCGCCTCCAACCTCAATTAAAATCCGGTCCCTCCTCTTGTTCCCGTTCTTCGGTTTCCGGTGCGGCTAGGTGGCACGGTGGTGATGGGTGGTGGCAATAGTGGAGGAGAAGGAAGGCAGGCGTGATGTGTGTTTATGCAGTGTGCTGTGTTTGTTGTGTGTTGTGAAGATAATGGAATGGGGGAGGCAGAAAGTAAAAATGCTAGTGCTCTGCTAGCACTACTGCTAGTGCTTGCTAGCTAATACTACACTGCTTGCTGTGTGTATGTGCAAATCTGAGGTGTTGTGTTTTGTCTTGATTGAATGAAGTGCAGACAACCAAAAATTCCACTTCCTCTTCCTTTCACTTTACACACTCAGACCAATTGCTTTTCAATTCTTGTAAATTATGGTAATAAAATGGATTTTAAGGTCTTCTCATAAAAGGAATTAAAATGGGATAATTAGAGTAGGGAATTTGAATGGTTTAGTTCGAGAATTTGGAGAAGCCTAAATCGTACGCTCTGGTAGTTAAATCTTCTGTGATAAACGTCACTTGAATTTTCGGGTTGTTACAATCTACCCAACTTCTAAAAAGATTCGACCTCGAATCTTGTGAAACCCCAAATAATTAGCACAAGCACAAACCTCAACTTTAAGCACACAAGACAAGAAATTCTGAATACACGAACAAATAGAGAACAAATATTACCAAAAAGTTGCGGATAGCGAGAGTGCATTTCAGCCTCGCGCTCCCATGTAGTCTCTGCCTCAGTATGATTCTTCCATAAAACTTTCACAAACACGACATGATGACCTCGACGAACCTCTCTCTCAACTCGCTCGAGAATCGCCACGGGCTCCTCGACATAAGTTAGATCTGGTTGGAGACCCAGACCCTCATAGCTTAATACATGTTGTTGGTCGGCCATAAACTTTCGAAGCATCGATACATGAAAGACATTATGAACACCAGACAATAGCGGAGGAAGGGCGACCTGGTAAGCAACCTCACCAAACTTTTGCAATATTTCAAATGGACCAATGAATCTCGGGCTAAGCTTTCCCCTCTTTCCGAACCTCATAACTCCTTTCATCGGAGCTATCTTTACGAAAACCATGTCACCCACTGCAAACTCCAATGGTCTCCTTCTCTTATCGGCATAGCTCTTTTGTCTACTTTGCGCGGACCTCATCCTATCTCGGATTTTATCAACGAATTCGACGGTCTGTTGAACCAACTCAGGGCCTATTAACGTTCTCTCACCTACTTCGTCCCACAAAATAGGGGACCTACACTGCCTTCCATACAATGCCTCGTATGGAGCCATACCAATCGATGCATGATAGCTATTATTGTAAGAGAATTCTGCCAAAGGTAGATGCTTATCCCACATACCTTGGAGGTCCAAGGCACAAGCCCTAAGCATATCTTCCAAAGTTTGGATAGTCCTCTCAGATTGACCATCAGTCTGGGGATGGAAAGCAGTACTAAAATTCAACTTTGTCCCTAAAGCCCCCTGAAAACCCTTCCAGAAAGTGCTGGTAAACTTAGGATCCCTATCAGAGACAATAGATAATGGAACCCCATGCAGCTTCACTATCTCAGAAACATATAACTCGGCTAGTCTTGCCACATTGAAGGTCCTTTTAATCGGCAAGAAATGTGCAGACTTTGTGAGACGATCCACTATCACCCATATCGAGTCACAACCCTCTCGTGTCTTAGGCAAACCAACCACAAAATCCATGGAAATACGCTCCCACTTCCACTTCGGAACCATGAGTGGTTGAAGTAACCCAGATGGTCTCTGATGCTCAGCCTTCACTTGTTGGCACTGGAGGCATTTCTCAACATACTCTGCTATGTCCCTTTTTATACCTACCCACGAGTAGTATGACCGTAAGTCTTGGTACATTTTTGTAGCACCAGGATGAATGGAATATGGAGAACTGTGAGCCTCTCTCATAATCTCAGTCTTGAGACCTACATCATTGGGTACTAATATAGCCTTGCCCAATCTAAGAGCTCCATCCTCGGAGATAGCATAGTCGCTTCTTTTACCCTCGACGACCTCAGACCGAAACTTTGCAAGCTTAGGGTCCGTCAATTAAGCCTCTCGGATACGATCCAAAATCGTAGGCTGGATAGAAATGACAGATAGTCGACTACTCAACCCAAAGGCAATAATCTCCAACCCAAAATCCTCGATCTCCTTCATCAACGGCTTCGAGGAACACTGAAGGGCTGAAATTTGACTTCTGCGACTCAAAGCATCAGCTACAACATTAGCCTTACCAGGATGATAACTAATGGTTATATCATAGTCCTTGACCAATTCCAACCACCTTCGCTGCCTCATATTCAACTCCCTCTGTGTGAAGATATATTTTAGGCTCTTATGATCAGTAAATATCTCACACTTAGCACCATATAGATAGTGACGCCAAAACTTCAATGCGAAAACCACTGCTGCTAACTCCAGATCATGTGTGGGGTAATTTTGCTCATGTACCTTCAATTGCCTAGAGGCATAAGCAATAACCTTGCCCTCTTGCATCAGTACACAACCCAAGCCCTTATTGCAGGCATCACTATAGATCACATAATCTTAACTTCCATCGGGAAATGCCAAAATGGGTGCTGATGTCAGTCTATCCTTCAGTTCATTGAAACTCTTCTCACATTCCATTGACCACTCATACTTTACCCCTTTCCTGGTCAACTGTGTCAATGGTGAACTGATTCTCGAATAACCCTCAACAAACCGCCGATAATAGCCAGCTAACCCAAGAAAACTCCGTATCTCACCTACATTGGTTGGAGTAGGCCAGCTGCGAATAGCCTCAATCTTACTAGGATCCACAGAGACTCCCTCTCCAGATACAACATGTCCAAGGAAAGGTACCTTATCTAGCCAAAATTCACACATGTTGAACTTCGCATACAAGGACTTCTCCCTCAAACGTTGTAACACTGCTCTGAGATGGTAATCATGCTCCCTCTCCGTTTTTGAGAAGACGAGAATGTCGTCAATGAACACGATGACGAACTTATCTAGACAGTCTGAAAATACACGATTCATAAGATCCATAAATGCGGCAGGTGCATTTGTCAATCCAAATGGCATCACCAAGAACTCATAATGACCATATCGAGATCGAAAAGCTGTCTTTGGAATATCACTCTCTTTGATCCTCAACTGATGATAACCAGACCTCAAATCGATTTTTGAAAAGAAGGCCGCTCCTTGTAATTGATCTAGAAGCTCATCTATTCTCGGCAAAGGGTACTTGTTTTTAATGGTTACCTTATTCAGCTCTCGAAAATCTATGCATAGCCGCATGGAACCATCTTTCTTCTTTACAAAAAGAACCGGTGCTCCCCAAGGTGAGAAACTAGGTCGAATAAATCCCTTATCGAGAATATCTTGAATCTGCTCCTTTAGTTCCTTTAATTCAGCAGGAGCCATCCGATATGGTGCTTTCGATATTGGGGTTGTCCCTGGTACTAAATTGATCTCGAATTCCACCTCTCTCTCCGACGGGACCCCTTGAATATCGCTGGGAAAAACATCAGGGAACTCTCGTACCACTGGGATCTGTTCTATAGTCGGTCGCTCACCTTCTTCTTTGGTGATGAGTGCAAGATAAGTCTCACACCCTCCCATAATGCACCTACGAGCTTTCACTGCCGACAAAATTGAAATTCTAGGCCTCGAAGAACTACCTTGAAAACTGAAAGGTAGAGCACTATCATTATCGAAGATGATCTTCCTACTACGGCAAACGATCGATGCATGGTTCTTAAATAACCAATCCATGCCCAAGATAACGTCGAAATCCTTAACCCCCAACTTGATAAGATTTGCACGAAGCTCACGGCCGCTTATAAGTACCGGACAATCTACCAAGACCTCTGCTGAATTCATAACTTCCCCAGATGGTAAGGACACCCTATAAGTTTCATTCGTTTGCACGGGATGACTAGCTAGACGTTTTGCAAAGGAAGAACTCACGAAAGAATGAGACGCTCCAGAATCGAAAAGTACTAAGGCAATAATGCCACAAACGCTCAAGGGTCCTACAAGAATTAAGGGACAAAGACAAACCTAGGGCATTATTTACATTCACTAAGAGAGGTGTTAAAACGAGAAATTATACTAACATGCACTTGGCTAAGAATTGAAACTAATGAAAACTCGAAGGAAGCATTACCAGCAATGACGTTAGCGGACTTCTCCGCATCCTCCCGAGTCATAACAAATGCTTTAGCTGGAACAAAATTCCTTGCTGGAACAACATTTCTTCCTAGGACAGGGTTCCTAGCCGGAACAACAGCTGCAGACCTTGCAGGACAATCATCTCTCAAATGGCCAGGGTTCTTACAATAATAGAATACCCTCTTCCCTTGTAAACACTCACCATGATGGAGTCTTCCACAATTAGTGCATGGGGGCTTCTTCCCAGATGATGAACCCTGGTTACCATCAAAGGGTCTCTTCCTTTGTCCATAGTTTCCTTGATCTTGTGCGACATGCCTGGGACGCTGTTGTTGAGGAGCCTGACGATGTGAAAGCCGATTGACTTCATTCTGAACTTCCTCAACCACTAATGCCTTATCCACCATATCTCGATATACCTTCAACTCAAAAGGTGCTACGCCCGCCTTAATTATCGGGTTTAAACCCACTTGAAATCGAGCCGCACGATCCTCTTCCGTAGCTACAAATCTTGCTGCAAACCTGGCCATGCTGTTGAATTTTGCCTCATATTGTCGCACAGTCAGATTACCTTGAACAAGGTTGAGAAACTCATTCTCCTTAAGACGACGAATGCTCATCGGAAAGTATTTCGCATAAAAGTCATTCTTGAAGCCCTCCCAAGTGAAAGGAGTACCGGTTTGCTCATATCGGGTTCTCGTCCATTTCCACCAGTCGAGTGCATTCCCCTTAAGGCGAAAGGCAGCAAAACGCACTTTCTCCTCCTCTGAATAATCTTGAACATCAAACAATTTTTCCATCTCAGCCACCCAATCCTCTGCTCCTGCTGGGTCCACTGAGAACTCAAAACTCGGTGGGTTAAGTTTCAAGAAATCGGCAAGATGGTTCCTTGTAGGTGCCGGATTCCTAGCCTGGGTCAAAAGCTGGGCCAAAGCCTCTAACGTGACTAGAGTTTCTGTTGGGTTTCCGCTGCTACCACGGGCCCGTTCGTCCCTCGAATTTCTATTGCGACTCATGATTCTATAACGGAAAAAAAAACTCCTCAGGAACACACCAAACGATATACATAACAATGGATTACACTTGACAAGAAAGTAACATATTTGTTTACATAAAACTTGAAGAACATACCGAAGTGGAGAGACGTCCGGCTGTGATCATGGCTTAATACATTTTATTTTTATTATTTTTTTTTATAAAGAAGTCCGGAGAACCGGTTTTAAAACCTTGGGCTCTGATACCACAACTGTAGCGCCCATAATTTTAATCGACGAACTATGAAAAATATAATTCGCGCTAACTCGTGAACTTGTAAAAACGACAAATTGCAACTTAATTGAACTTAAAACGTGAAAGGACACACAAAGTGCCAACCGTCCATGTCATGAATCCGTGAACATAAAGCATAAAAATGCGGAAGCCTAAACGTGCAAATGTCTTGCGCAAACCGCGCTTAGGAATAAAGTTCTTAAGTGATAGTATGATGCATGATTTTATGTAAAAGTGAGTAATGGTGACGATAAACTGATGTAGGCCATGATCACTGATCCGGAAAGCCAGTCTCCGCTCCAGGTAGTTCCAGTTCATCACCTAAAAGTGTTTATAATTAAGGGGTTAGTCAAACCACCGACTAAGCAAGTTTCATGCACGTGCCATGACCTAGGGTTCTATCTTTGCGTCTTTTACATCTTTTAGTCTGGTCTTAATGCAATGCAACTTAACCTATGACTTGACCCTTAACATAACTTGACTTGACTTAACCTCTTAAACATTACTTGACTTGACATGATTCTTGTCTTTAAATCGCGAGCTCACTTGGCATCGTAGGATCTACCGTCGCCTATGGTGGCCATACATGGCATGACATGAATTACCGGTCGGAGTACTAGTACCCCTTCCAACCGTGAATAACATGAATAACTTGAATACTTGACTTGGGCCACGTGGTGCTAAGGTTTCTCCTACGAGCCCGTTAATTATTACATGATCTTTAACTTGAATCCTATGACCTACATTTTATTAGAGTGATCTCTCCTAACATGCATGAATCCTAATTGAATGCGAACAACAAGCTGACATGGTGAAACGCAACTTAAATACACATACGAAATGATCAAATTTACAAACTGCATCAACAAGAGACTAAACAGACCACGATATCATTGCTTGAGCCATGGACTAGTACACACGTATATAATACCACATGTAACATGTACATCATTTCACGAAAGAGTCCAGTGACACATAACCATGGCATCACACCAAAACAACAAGATTTGGCTTAATTCATGCAGTCCCTAAACTATGTGAGCATGAGAAGCTTGCATATAAATTTGGGGAAGAATATATAAATTTGACTTGCTAGAGAACATAAACATGAGCATGTGACTATAAAACGATATGGCGTGGGCATTAGAGATCATATATAGGCATATATATATACGTATAAACATGCTATAAACCATTTGACTATGCGATCCTAGGCTATATGAAACTAAAGAAACTTGCCTTGGTAAAATCTTTTAATCTAGCCTGTAGCAAATTCCTTCACCTACGAGCCACGAACTTGCCCTCCGTTCTAGCCTCAAGGTCGATACGAATCCAAATTAAGCTTAATGATCCACAAAACCAACCAATAGCTTGTACCTCGAATCTCCAATAGTCACCTTAACCCACAAATCGTCCGAAGACCAATCACAAGCTCCGTCTAGTCGTTACTACGGTTTTATAGGTTAAACTTGAGGGATTATAGTAACAAGGGCAAAACGGTAATTTTATGGTGCTAGGAAAAACGTAGAAATGGTGTAAGGGCGTAAAATTATGGTTCTACAATGTCCAGGGGTAATACGGTAATTTTCTGGGCTCAAACGGGGCTTAAAATAAAAAGATACAAAATACGTCTCCAAGGGGTTTCAAAACCGTGACCTTAACAAACCCAACACACGCACTGAGCCAACTGGGCTAAGCCCGATTACAGTAGTAACACGCTGCAACAACAAATAAACCTATTAATAGCTGATTCGGTAATTTAAGTGAGGAGTAAGGGCAAAGTAGTCATTACAGGTGGCTGGGACTTAAAACAAATTTAGAGAAACCTGATGGGGCCGAATTGAAAAGAATTAAACTTGGTAAATAACATGTCGGTCCCTGGTACCTTCAAATTCTCAAAAGGAAGGTCCTTTAACTTTCCAAAAACCTCCGTTTAGTCCCTGAAACTTCCGAAAGTTTCCAAACTTCACCAATTCGATCCAAACCAACATGAGATTAACACCAATCAATTACCCAACACTTCCTCCCTTCAAATCGACCAAGAAAACGTCCAAAACATCACAAATCCGTCCAAAACGAAATCGAGTTCCGCCCCCCTGGTTTCGCGATTCCGTTCGCCTCCAACCTCAATTAAAATCCGGTCCCTCCTCTTGTTCCCGTTCTTCGGTTTCCGGTGCGGCTAGGTGGCAATAGTGATGGGTGGTGGCAATAGTGGAGGAGAAGGAAGGCAGGCGTGATGTGTGTTTATGCAGTGTGTTGTGTTTGTTGTGTGTTGTGAAGATAATGGAATGGGGGAGGCAGAAAGTAAAAATGCTAGTGCTCTGCTAGCACTACTGCTAGCAAAGCGCTAGCACTACTGCTAGTGCTTGCTAGCTAATACTACACTGCTTGCTGTGTGTATGTGCAAATCTGAGGTGTTGTGTTTTGTCTTGATTGAATGAAGTGCAGACAACCAAAAATTCCACTTCCTCTTCCTTTCACTTTACACACTCAGACCAATTGCTTTTCAATTCTTGTAAATTATGGTAATAAAATGGATTTTAAGGTCTTCTCATAAAAGGAATTAAAATGGGATAATTAGAGTAGGGAATTTGAATGGTTTAGTTCGAGAATTTGGAGAAGTCTAAATAAATCTGTTCTGGAGTTCGTCTTCTGTGTGATAAACGTCGGCGAATTTTCGGGTTGTTACAAGTTGTCTCCACTCCATATGCTTATATACTATCTATATATAAATAGGAATTAAACGTTCATTCAAATATATTCCATGCATAGCACTTCATAGAGCAATACTACTAGCTAGAACCATTTTTTTCTTACGGTTTCTCAGCTTATCAAAATGGGAGCTGGAGGCCGTGCACCGAAGAGAGTTCCCCACACGAAGCCTCCTTTCACGGTGGCCGATCTCAAGAAAGCCATCCCACCACACTGTCTAAAACGTTCACTCCTTCGTTCTAAATACCATCTAGTTCATGACCATATCATCGTCACCCTCCTTTAATATGTCGCCGCCACATATTTCCAAAAACTCCCATATCCCCTCCAATACCCGACATGGGCATTATACATGATATGCCAAGGTTCAGTGATGACAGGATTATGGGTCATTGGCCACGAATGTGGCCACCATGCCTTTAGTGAGTACTAATGGATTGACGACACTATTGGCTTCATCGTACACACCGCACTCCTCACTCCTTTCTTTTCATGGAAAGTTAGCCACCGCCGCGACCACGCCAATACTCAATCCCTAGAACGTGATGAGGTCTATGTGCCTAAATTTAAGTCGGGTAGGCGGTGGTTCGACCATTTGCTAAACCACCCACCAGGCCTAGTATTTAGGATTATGGTCCGTCTTCTACTCGGTTTTCCTATGTATCTGCTATTCAATGTATCGGGGAGGAAATATGAACGCTTCGTCACCCATTATGATCCTAAGAGTTCAATTTTCTCAGATGGTGAGCGTGCTCTTGTCCTAGTGTTAAATGCAGGTATCCTAGCGGTCATTTATGGGCTCTACAACCTTGTTGTTATTCCAAAGGACTTGTGTGGATGATGGGTGTGTACGGTATCCCTTTGCTCATTGTCAATGGATTTTTCGTTCTCATTATGTATTTGAACCACACACATCTTGTGGTGCCTCACTATGATTCCTCTGAATGGGATTGGCTGAAGGGAGCTTTGTGCACTGTTGATAAAGACTATGGTATTCTCAACTATGTGTTCCACCATGTAGCCGATTATCATGTTGCACACCTCTTGTTCTCAAACATATCTCATTACCACGAAAAAGAGGTAACTGAGGCGCTCAAGTCGATTCTAGGACAATACTACCATTTCGACGGAACACCAATTTTGAAGGCCTTGTGGAGGGAAGCAACTGAATGCGTCTACATCAAATCTGATGAAGATGACAATAAAGGTGTCTATTGGTACGATAACAAGATCTGAATTTGTCCTAGTAGCTTCCTAATAAAATTATTGTTACACAATCTTCTGCAGCGAAATTTAGTTGATTTCAAGAGGCAAGCTTTTTATAAGTGTTATCAGTTATCACAATGTAACATGTCAAGTCACTTATCAATTCAATTTTCAGTATGCTGTATTATCTTGTCATACAGTGTGTCTACATTAGCTAATTGCATAATTTTATGAAGTGTCTAGAGAATTTGTTGAAGTGATAAAATAAAAAATAAAAATAAAAAGAAGCAGAATTTGGAAAAAGGGACATTATGCGTTGAAGGTATCTATAAAGAAATAAAATAACCTATGATCGAATAAAGTGAATCATATTAGTCTCTCCTCCTTGGATCCGTGTTGAATCCAAACACGTTGGACTTGGATAAGGAAGAAATAAAGGAATAGGTAAAGTAATTTATCTGACTCAACCATCATTGATCTCCATCTCCTTTAGTTTCTTTCGATCTGGGTTGAATCGATCATCATCTTCCCTGAGTTTTGGTTCAAAGGGTGAGGCAATTAATTTTGTTCAAACAAAGGCATTGGCGAATTAGCAAATGTCTAGTTCGCGAATTACGAAAACTTAAGTCTTCACCAGAGCGCGATAGGGACGCAAAGCGTTGCCTGTTCTGCGCGAATTATGTGATCTAGGCTAGGATTAGCTCTAATTTGCACTGTTTCGTGTTAATTCAGTGAGACTGTTGTTAATTTCACTGTTTGCTAATGGGCATTGGGTTTCTGTTCACTTTAGGGAGTTTCATGTTTTCGAATAGCTGTAGTTAATACGGGTGTGCATAAAATCGAAATCCGAAAAATCGATCCGAACTAATCCGATCCGGTGTCTTCGGATCGGATTACGGATTGAGCTTTTATAGATTTTCGGATTTTGGATTGGATCGGATAAAATCAGCAGGTTTTCGGATTAATCCGATTCAATCCGATATATTTAAAATAAAGAAATAAAACATATTACCCCTAGCCTAAAAACGTGCGTAGCACTGGAGTAACACTTTTACCACCGCTTATTCACTCTTATTACCCCTAAATAAAATAAAAAACCCTAACCAACCCTAATTTCAGTTCTTTCACTCTTCACTTCTGCTGCAGCCTCTTTCAGTTCTTCACACCTCCGTCGTTTCACTCATCCACACCAGTCACGGCCGGATCTCCATCTCCAGCCACCTCCGCCGTTTCACTCTATCTCCAGCCACCTCAAGCTCCAACACGTCGCCCGATCGTCGTCGATTTGTTGCGGTTCTCGAGAACGGGAAGGGTGTCAGGGTTGTACGGGTTGACGGAAACCATCTGCTCCACCGTGTATGCCATGTCCGACGACTGATTCATTGCCTATCTCCTTTCACGTTGTTGCCCCACGAGAAAGTCCCGATCAGTTGGCCCACACGTAGCCCAGAATAGAAAGTCTTCTTCCTTCTTCTGCTCAGGTGTGTTACAGTTATTTCCCAGTTTACTTTCCCTCTAGTTTAATGAAGTAATTTTTTACTTTCCCTCCTCTAGGTTTAATGAAGTAATGTTTTTAGTGTATATATATTTAAAATTTTGTTTTGGTGCAAATAGGTATGAATACTCAAGGGAAATTCACATTCACCTGGCATATTGATCCAAAAGTCATACCCAATGAAAAATTTTTAAACGGAGAAATTTCATTTGATCCCAAACTCCCTTCTTCTACTGTTTCGTTCGTCCCTATTTCAAATTCAGATATAAATGACCTCGTTTTTTCTACCGAACTTCCCAAAATTCACTATTTCGGTATTATACCGAAAGACCATGATGTTTCTTACCTCATTACACCTAGACTTGGTTGTTCCTTAAAAGCAGGTTTCTTAAAGAAAGACCGGTATACACTCAATCCTGTTTTAATCCTGAATGCCAAAAGATTTTAAAATCTTTTTTGCATTCATATCAAATGATAAAAAAGGCAAAATTATGTGTTGATTTTAGACCAGATTCGATAATTCTCTCAGCCGACAAAAAAGCCACTAGTCTATTAATTTTCAAAACCAATCAAAAGGATAGACTCTTTGAGTTACTCTCTCTATTTCAACCACCGATAACTCTTCCTCGTGGTCTATACAACCTATATAAAGCCGAATACGAGGACCTCCGTTACCATACTCGAGAGTCTGATTTTTTGAACGAATGTATACTTCACCATCCCTTATTTCTTACCACCCTTGAGAAATTTTACCTTCCATTGAATATTTATAATGCCATTGAACGCACTCAACTTTTACCCCTCAACCATTCTATGACTTACAAGAGAGTTCAATCGGATTACGATAAACGTCTAAGTTTGACAACTTTGGTGAAATCAACTGTGAGATCAAACGTCGCAAACTGGATCGTAGCAGCCCAGGCTAATGGTAAGAATCCTTCATTTTGAACATTTTTCCCCTATTGTTTTAGTGTTTTAGTCTGTCCATTATTTTACGTGTTATTTAGCTGTGACGAGCATAATGGTACAAGGGGGGACAAAATTAGTCAACAAAATACAACAAGTGCAAAATCAGAATTTGCGAATTCAGCAGAACAAGCAGCATGGGACTCTACAGAGAGTACCACAATCACCTTCATATTCAATAACGTCAATTGATCAACTAAGGTTCCTAAGAAACTTAGTCTCACACATTTTCGAAGAAGATTCGAAATTCCTAGCTAAGGTAAATATATTTTTTCACTTTCTTCCTATTATTTTCATTAAATAATGATCTGATATAATACTTACTTTCTAACAGTTCGGCTTCGGCTGTATGGATGATATCATTTGTACGTTGTCCGAAATCTTCGGGCCTAACTATCTCATACGCACTTACTATGGCGTTGACGCTCATTTGAGGTATAGTTCCCATTTTTACTTAATTTATCTTAACTTTTGGTCGTTTCGAAATATTTCGAAGCTTTGTCTGGTAAATAAGCTTGAATACAATTTACTTATTGTTGCGTCAGGTATTTCCCTTAGATGATGGAAGTATCACTGCAACGCTGTTGTTGATTGGCAAAAACATTCTGGATAATCCTAGGCTCCTAATCAGGTTTTGTTTTGAGGTGTATGTAAAGAAACTCAGTTCTTGTAATGATCTGTATGAATTGAGTTTGATAGTTCTAAAACCTTTGATTGCTGAGTTTTGACTTCACATACTGCACTCGTGTGGATTAAGTTTTATGAATTGGACACCTGCTGAACTTTTTTCTATTTTGCTGCACCTGAAGTGTTCCGTCTTGTGTGCATTCTGAGGACATTGCTCTTTCTTTCCTGTGTAAAGTGATTGCAGTGTCGTAGTGTCCTCATTGCAACCTTTCTGTCATACTGGTATGTTTTAAGGTTTTTATAAGACAGTATGTTTTAGGATAGACATGAAATTATGTGATATTCTCTCCTAAGAGTTGGTTCACCCTTTTATTGTTTGTTCATCTCTTCGTAGAATGAGTGTTCTTTCTTTTATCTTTTCATTATGCTAATATTGCTGAAAATGTAGCTATCAGCACAACAACTTTCTATCTTTCTCTACCAGAAAACCTGTGAGTTACCACATGAGAATGCTGAGTTAAAAATTATATGATTCACATGGCATGGATGTGGATGTATTTGGTGTTATCTTGGATATATTTTGCACTACGTTTTGAAGGAAAATTAAATATCATTTCATGAAAAATAAGTTCATATCAAGCATGTGTTTGTGTATCTATACTGAGCACGACGGATGACTTAATTGATATCTATTAGTTGCGAATAATTGATTGTTTACTGATTGCTGCGATGATTCTAGTCTTGTCAGGTTGATCTCGTGAAGGATGGTGGTCACACATACTTCATTAGATTTCTTGATAGCATTGAGGCATATCCAGAGCAACGTGCAATGGTTGCATTTGTTTTGGCTAGCATTGTTGATGGTCATAGGCGTGGATAGGAAGCCTGCATTGAAGCTGGCTTGATACATGTCGGTCTGAAGCTCCTTCGAGGCTCATCTTCGAATGAGACACAAACTGAGCCTCTATTGCTTCAATGGATTTGCTTATGCCTTGGGAATGTGTGGGAGGATTTCTTCGAAGCTCAAATGATAGGCTTGCAGGCTGATGCCCCTGCTATTCTTGCTCCACTACTTTCTGAGCCACAGCCTGAGGTTGGTCACTGTATAAAACACATGCTGGCATTTGTTCCTCGTAAACTCACGTTAGTTTTCGAACATAATTCAAAAAATAGAATTTAGTGATTTTTATCCTCGTGTTTGTCAGGTATGCGCTGCAGCCGTTTTTGCCCTTGGCACTGTGCTTGATGTTGGGTTTGACACAATGAGAGATGGTTTTGGAGATGAATATTGTGATGATGATGACAAAGTTAGGGCCGAAGTTGGCATTATTAAGAGTCTTTTAGATGTTGTTTCTGATGGAAGCCCACTGGTGCGAGCTGAAGTTGTTGTGGTACGTACCATTAGGTGTCTATACTATTGCAGAATTGCAGGTTGCTTATGTATAATTTGCATTTTCCTCTATTAATTCTATTGTTTCCTGTCTGATTGAAAAAGCACATCAAAGTTGCCTAGTCAATTTCCATGGAGTAACACTACCTTTTTGCAGCTCTGTCTCGTTTTGCCTTTGGCCACAACAAGCACCTAAAGTCTGTTGTTGTTGCATACTCAAAACCTCAGGCCGATTCCGTGCTCACTTCATTGCCGTCGTTTATGGCCAAGAGTTCTAGTAGTGGCTATACAACTCCAACCCACTATGGAAGTATAGTTCCATCAGTTGCTCCATTATTACGAGTAGGAGGAAGTGACAACCAGTCAATAGCTCGTGATGCGAGAGTATCTACCAGCAGCCCTCTTGCTGCTCCTGGAATAATGCATGGATCTCCTCTTTCCGATGAATCTTCTCAACATTCTGATTCAGGGGCATTGAATGATGCTGCCAGCAATGGAGCTGTTAACCATTCGAGGTTAAGACCTTTAGATAGTGCACTACACTCGCAGTGTGTATTAGCTATGTCCACTTTGGCAAAGGATCCATCGTCGCGGGTTGCAAGCCTCAGACGTCGAGTGTTATCCATTATTGGCAATGGATGATAGTGAAGATATACTTGCCCGAAGAGAAGAAAAAGAGAAGCAGGCGTTGGACTATATCGTCAAATGTCAACACTCATGTAAGTCGTTCGCCCCTCGCCCCAGCGCAGTCCATACAAATGTACTGTTAGTTTTTGTCTCAATATTTTCTATTTTTGCAGTTATGAGTAAGCTGCACTATCAGATTGCCAGCTGGGATGCTAAATTCAAACCTGGAGCCAAAACTGCTTTATTGCAGCCATTCTCGCCAGTGGTGATTGCTTCCGATGAGCTTCAAAGGATCAGGTGGAATAAAATAATGAATTTGATATGACTTCATGGTGAACCAACCTATGAATTACTTTTTTTTTCCTTCAATTTAAGACTTAAATCTAGGTCAGATAGACAGTCGGAATCTGAAAATAAAAGAACCTAAAAATTAGGACAAACTGTACCTTCTACTCATTCCTGACTCTGTTATGTGCTCTGGTTCGCCCTCCACACCCTCAGTTTATTATTACTCTACACTCTGGTCGTTGGAATATAGTGCCTGTTATTTTCTTTGATCAAATTTTCATGTCTCTTTGATTATCCGATCTTTCTATGGATAATGATAAATTCGACTGTCAATTTTCCGTATCGTATGCCAAAATGTCGTTTATTTACTGAATACTAAAAAGTCAATATGTCCTTTGCCAAACATTGGAGGGAGTATTTGAGTATTTATTTAATCTATGAACTGACATTAAATGGTTGTAAGCTGTCGAGGTAAAAAGCTCTTTGTTGTGTTGGTGTGAACTTGATTAGTTTTATAGCTGGTCCTATAACAATCGGATTGCATGGAAAAAGTTGGCCTCTAGTTCTTTGCAGCATGTTCTGTTTTTTCCTCTTGGAAAGCACGGAAGGTGTTCGATTATTAAATTAGTAAAAAAGGCGTGCCTGCTGGTTTTGATTATTCATCTGTGCAGAAATTTTAATCGCTGATTTATGTGCCCCGAAGTCTAGGTCTTATGGAAGCTGGTAAAATGCACAAGCATGCTGAGCTCTTACTCTTCTTTCTTTCTATCTTCAATAATTTCAAATGATGTCCTCAACCAACGGCCACATAATATGAATTGTGGAATTATCTGGTTCTGTTGTAGCAATATCATACATAATTGATACTGTAACATTTGGATGGATTAAGTTGGGTTTTAATTTGTCAGACCAAGTTTCATAAATCTTGCTCATTTATTTGATTTTAATTTGTCAGACCAAGTTGCATAAATCTTGCTCATTTATTGATTAAATTATGCATCGTGTAGGCTGATTCTCATGTCCACGGAGGTCAATTTGCTGCTGGTTTTAATGATGGTTTTTTCAGATGATATGATGTTCGTACTCCTGAAATGTAAGAAATACTTCTTTCTCTTTCACTCTGGCAGTTTGAGAATTACACCATCACTTCCCACCTTTTCTCCCTGTTAATTTTCAATGAGCAACCACTTATACTTGAGAGTATACTCTTGATCTTTGTGGATGAACTTCAGTATACTCATATTTTGATAAAAAGCCATTCTGGCGCTCTCGAGCACAACATGCTTTATTCGCAAAAAAAGTAAATGGACAGTTGTTTGAGCAGTATATTCATTAAGATGGCCTTTTTATAATTCTTTGTTTACCTGCAGCACTGCTGGCTGTCCTTTTGGTGAGAGCTGTCATTTCCTTCATGTTGTTGCCCATGTCATGAACTTTGCAGCTGCTCCTACCAACAAAGTTCCTGCAGGCCCGCCTCCGACCAAAATGGCTTTCCTGCTGCAGGTGTGAAAACAAAACTCTGCAACAAGTTCAGCACTGCTGAGGGTTGCAAATTGGTTGACAAGTACCACTTTGCTCATGGAGAATGGGAGCTTGGCAAAGCCATTGCTCCAGCTCACTAGAGATCCCCATGCCTGGCCAATTTCAACCCTCGCCTTGAACTTCCCATGCTGGGCCTTGCAGCCTGCTTTGGCGCCTCTAGTCGGTGCCATAATTTTAAAAGCCGGAGTGAACTCCAAACAGATCTGCACAACAGGAGTCAAGCTTGCGATACGTGACCATGGGAGTGATCCAGATCTTAGGAACATCAAGCTGGAACTTACATTCGAGCAGATTAGTCAAGCAAGTGCCATGGTGAGAGAGCTCATTGCCAGCGTAGGTTCGGCAAGTATCCCTGCTAAGGCCCAGGTGGACCTGGTCCTCATAACCTGGGAGGCAAACTACAAGACTAAGCTGTGCTTGAATTTTGGGGAAGGGTCGTGCACCTTTGGTGATCGGTGCCGTTTTGCCCATGGGGTGGAAGCTGGTTCTTGTGATCTGGCTAGTGGATTACAGATTTAGCTATGTAGTTTTGGGTTTGATGTGGAGGATGAGCCATTTATATAGATCCTTAATCTTTAGGCTAGTGCAGTGTCTGTTACAGTTTCTTTCTTTGTCATGGTGCATGATTATAGTTTGTTGGAATTTGATTCTATTTTATCCTTGCCTTTCTTTATTGATGTTGTTGATCTTGTTTTCATAGATGAATTTCGATTTTTTTCTTCATGGTGCTCTGTTAAACTGTTGAAGTGAGAATGATTCAGTTGTGAAGAATTAGAAAAATGACAGTCCAGTTAACAGCTTCTTAGATTTATATGACTTGACTTGTACATAGCGCTTTGTTTGTTGTACCTAGCAGTTGGGTAGTTATATAAAGAGTAGAAGATTACTCTTTCCTCACTTTTGATTTATGTTCTTTCACTCATTCTCACATATTGTGACTTTGATTCTCATGTAATTCTTCTTAGTTCATCAATGGAATTTGTTAATTCGGTTCTTTGATTTGTTTCTAAAGTTCGATTCATGAACTTTCATATGGTACCAGAGTTTAATTCGTTCCGATCATCTCCGAATCATCATCGACTTCCCATTCTCTGTTTCGTAATCGTTTTCTCTTCTAAATCAATTGATCATCGATGGCTTCATCTGCTCCGTCATCAACTTCATCTACTATTCATGTTCGTAATCCGGTGCAGGATTCAACCTCTCCATATTTCGTTCATCCTGCCGATGTGAGTGTCAAGCTCGGTGGTGATATCTTTAATGGTGATAATTACATGACCTGGAGTAAAACTGTTGTTATGTCTCTCAGAGTGAAGAAGAAGCTTGGTTTCATCAATGGCAGTCTTTTCGTTCCTGATCCTGTTAGTGAGCCAGTTCTCTATGATGCTTAGCAATCGACTGATTCGCCTGTTCATTTATGGTTGGTGATGTCAGTTGTTCCCGAATTGTGTCAGAGTTTGTTGTATCTTACAAACTGCACAGGAGGTTTGGGATGAGCTAAAGCCTAGGTATGCTCGCAGTGATGGTCCACGCATTTATCATTTGGAGAAAACATTGAGTTCTTTGCGTCAAGGTTCGCAATCGATTACTAATTTCTATAATGTTTTCAAGAATTTGTGGGATGAGTATGTTAGTCTTAAGACTTTGCCTCAAGCCAAAGTCTTGGAAAATGTAAGATTTTTCCCAAAAGATAGGAAAGTCAAGGTTTTTTTTGGTGGTTTTCGTGGTTTTTGGGTTTTAGCGGTCTGACCGGCTGAGTTTCTAGACAGACCTTTTTCGTTATGGTTTTAATAGATTATGTTATGGTTTTAAGTTGTAATTATTGAAAGTTTCAATTACATTTTTAACGCATTTTGTTAATGTTTTAAGAGATGATGTGATGGTTTTAATGCGTCGATATAGTATAATTCAATTATAGTTTTAACCTCTTTTGTTAATTTTTTAAGAGATGGTGTGATGGTTTTAAGGAGCTACATGATATTTTTAAGATGACTTGTTATAGCTTTATGTTACAATCTAATATCATTAAATCATTATTAAACAAGTCTAAAAGTTTCAGAGATGCCATTAAAATATTAATAAACAAACTTAAAATAAGCTACTTGAAACATTCAGTCATTACAATATTGAAACATGCAGTCATCTAAAGGTTTTAAAACATCTATTCTCATAGGAACAAAATTACAATAAACGTTCATTCGGTTTTTTTTGTTACAAATGCAAACTGAGTTGTTTAAATAGGTTTTTTTCCGATTAAATTTGTTGGTGAACTTGACTTCGCCTTTTGTTGTTTGTGCTTGTTGCTTAATACCGGTGACACCTAATTTGAGAGACCTATCATCAAACTCGATGTCATCATCAACACCTGCTTAAAACATTCACTAAATGGGTTAAAATGATAACAACTCTCATCAAAACTATCACATTGGTGCTTAAAAACAAAGAAAAAACATGCAACACAAACTAAAACAGTAACATTTATGCTAAAAACCATAACGGTGCATCTTAAAACTATGAAAAAGCAGGAACATGCAACACAAGCTTTAAAACAGTAACATTGATACAGAAAACCATAACAGTGACTCTTAAAACTATAACAAAACATTTACAAAAAATCAAATCATAAATATTTCTCAAAAGCTAAAACACTAACGTTGATGCTTAAATTTACAACAATAGGCCTTAAAACTATTACATATTCGCTAAAAACAATAACATAAATAAATATTCAACATAAGCTAAATATAGTAATATTAATCCTTAAAACCATACCAGTGTATCTTAAAACAATAACAATGCCTCATAAAACGATAAAAAAGCACGAACATGCAACACAAGCTAAAAACAGTAACATTGGTGCTTAAAACCATAACATTGCATCTTAAAACTATAACAAGGTCTATTAAACCTATAACAAAGCATTTGCAAAAAATCAAATCATAAATATTTCATCAGAGCATAAAAACACTAACGTTGCTGCTTAAAATTACAATAATAGGTCTTGAAACTATAACATATGCGCTAAAACAATAACAGGCGGAAGCATTCAACACAAGCTAAAAACCATAACAATGATGCTTAAAACTATATCATCAACTCTTAAAACCATAACAAAGCACCAGATAACATGATTCGATTTTCAATGTACAAATTTCAGATCTGGTTTCAGATCTGGAAACATCAGATCATAAAATCAACGAAAATGAAAAATAAAAGTTCAAATTTCACTTCCAAATGAGATTTTAAACCAAAAAAACGAGATGAATTTGTTGATTTGAACCTTTTAGCAACTGGATCTGAAAATCAGGTGAAAATCCGGCGAAACCGCACGAGAGAGAGAGAGAGAGAGAGAGAGAGAGAGAGAGAGAGAGAGAGAGAGAGAGAGAGAGATTGACCGGTACGATTTGATTGCCGCCGTGTTGGAGCAACATAATTTTCGACGGAGGATATGGACAGAGTGATGAGAAAGAGAGAGAGGGATGAATATTTCTCTCACTAGGGATTTTGTAGATAGAGAAAGATAGTTGAATTGTGTGACTTTTTTTAATGTGTTTTTTATTTGGGTATTTATATAAAAACTACTGACCGGTTTGTAGTGTTTCTGTACGGTTCTTTATTCTAAAAACCGGATTTTCCTATATATTAGTAAAATCTTCCTTTTTACTATACTTACTCTTGCCTCAATGTTCTTGTGGGGCAATGAAAGCCTGCAAGTGTGACTTATCCAAGCTTCTGGTAACCTCTCAACAATCTGATTGTTCGATGAAATTCTTCATTGGTTTAAATGAGTCATATGCTCATATTCGTAGTCAGTTGTTGTTAAATTCTCCCTTGCCAAATTTGTCTCATGTTCATTGTTTATTGCTGCAAGAGGAAGGACAACGTGTTTTACAACCTAATATCGCAAATTCCATGGCCATGTTAGCTAGCTAGCTTTTCCTATTCAGCAATTTCGTATGCGAATTTACATTAGTATCCGTCTTTTGGCATATACGTATTTTGACTATTATACATTTGTTTGGTGAGTGTGGGACTGATCGTGTTTCTTTTCAGAAAACAAGGAGTGCCATTATCGTATCGTTTTCACAAACGGACACATTGAATATTATCAACTTCTTCTGCTTACCATTAGTAAACTGGCAATAAGCACATAGAGTATCTTGTATAATTTGACTTTGATTTTGCTTCCTCTGAGCCATTTTCAGTTAATTTAATCAGCTTTTGAAACAATCAAGGTCTACCAATCATTCTACATCACAAGTTTTGACTCTGCAAAGTTTATAAGTTTCATTAACAACTAGATTGGGGCCTGCTTAGAGATTTATCAAAATCAAACCAGCTAAGCTGTTTAAATTTGCAGTTATGAAAGGAATCATCATCTTCTTGTTTCTTTTTCTTTCATACAGTAATCTCTTCGGCTAAAAATGAATGTTCTGTATCAATCTGCGGAAACAACCAACTCCCGATACGCTTCCCATTTCGTATACCAACCGAACAGCCACAAAACTACGGGTATCCTGCCTTTGACCTCGGTTGCACATACAACAATCCTGTACTCACTCTTCCTCATTCTGGACAGTTTTTCGTTGCCGTTCAAGAAGTCATACTCAACGATCCAAACAACTGCATGCCTCCCTCAACTTTTTTGTTTCAGTGATCCTAGCAAAGGTACGTGAACGAAGAGAGTATAGTAACGAGTAAGTTAACCGAGTAACAGGGTTCGTTGTGTACAAAAACTGTCGGATTGTTACTTAAAAGTGATTATGTTCTTGTCCACAGGTGCTTCCAGAATTCTAACAATCGTCAAAGTAATTGCTCTTTCCATAGTGATACCAGCAATAACATGATCATTATGCATTTCATACTTCATATGCGTAGTGGAGGGGAGAAACAACGTCAACGCGGCTCGAAATTCAGCCATAGCAGAAGTAGAGCCATAAGCTAACATAACATCTGGCCTCGAAGACTCAACCACTGAATCCTACACCAAAGTAATTCTGGCGAGAGTAGATTATAATCCGAAAGACACAGTTCGGTGCATGATATGCTCAAATTACTACTTAGAAAACACGTAGAAAGCAGTTGTTGTAGACAGACAATGCTAACCACAGAGTCGTTCACTAAGGAATCCATTAAGCTACCACAACGATTTGAAAGCAAAAAGTTACTTGTGAAAACAGTTTGGTTTGTTTGGTTTTGATCACTTCTAGTAACTAGAAAACAGAAAAGCAATTAAACGGTTTTAAACGATGAGAAGAGAACACATCAGTTATGATCGAGTAATGCTAATTCGCTCTAGGAAAATCGTTCATATTTGTCACACGGTCGGTGTACATAAATTGGTCAATCCAACCTCAACCAATCGTCATTTGAGTATATTGAACTAGAGTAATCGTAGGTCGTCAATCCGTGATCCTTAACCAAAAATGATTTAGAATATCTTGAACTAGTGAATTGGATTGATAGTTTTTACGAAGATTTTGAACTAGACGAACCTATATGAACGAATCCTAACCCTAGAATCGAATACGCAAAACCGTCACATAACTACTATGTTCGGAGTGATTTAACTACTCATAGTAGAAGCAAAGATCAAAGAATTCAAGGTATTGGATATGATAAACATAGACATATTGATAATCGCACGGAAGCTCATACAAATCGAATAACAATAGCAACACGAATCGAAGAGATAAACGATAGAGATTTATCAAATATTACCAGGAATTCGATATCAATTCTTCAACAATGATGAAAATCAAGCTATAATTAAGTCTCAATGTCGAAGTATCAATATGGGGCTTTTCTCTAAGAACTAGGTTAAAAGAAAGTATGAGAAAAATCCCCAATTCTAAGCTAATAAGGAAAAACAAACAAACAATCTGTTCTACGCCCCTCGCCGCGGCGGAAGAAATAACTTGCCGCGGCGAGCCTTCTTTATCGAAATATATATATAACCTTCGCATAATCTCACCGCGGCGAGCTTCAATCTTCAAAACAGGAGGCTCACTCGCAAAATCTCGCCGTGGCGGAGCTCCTCCCGATGGATTTATTGGGGCTCTCGCAAAATCTCGCCGCAGCGAGCCTCTTCAGCACTCCCAATGCCAGCTTCGCAAAATCTTGCCGCGGCGAACAAATTACTTCGTCACGGCGAGCTTCCTTAGACAAAAGATTGTTGCCCTTCGTAAAATCTCGCCGCGGCGAGCCTTGTTAACCTCAATTTCTCATCTTTTGCTCAAAACTATCGATTCCTGCAAAAACAACACCAAGACACCAAAGCATAAAAGTTCACAAAAAAATACTAAAAACTATAAACGAAGACTCACAAAGACCGCTAGAAAGGACCAAATGAGACTCTAAATTATCGTCTCATCAAACTCCCCAAACCGAACCTTTGCTCGTCCTCGAGCAAACACATAACTAAAACAAACAAACTAGACCCAAGATGACGACAAACAAGAAACACACAAACGAGTCAGACTTCCAAGTGACCGAATTCTACCATTGTAAGCATTAAGTTCATAAGATGCAAAGGGTTAACACTCAATTAACCTCGACAAAATAGTGCACAAAACATCAAGCAAGACAGTTTCTCAAGTAATAACACTTAAATCTAACTCTCCAGTCCCTCACAAGGAATCCTACATAACTCTCTGATGTGTCAAATCAAAGTTCTAAATTTGTTTAAAAGCCAAGAGTTAATTCTCAACACTACAAAAACCTATAGTGCAGGCCCCGAGGTCGGTCTCGAAGGACTTAACTAAGCTGAGTCTTGTTTACGAATAGTAATTACAATAAAGAAAGCAGTAAAAGGGTTGTTCGCTTCGGCAGTGAATTTGTTCTACATTATCTATCTACTTATGCAATCTAACTAGAAAACAGATTAATCTAAATGACAATGATATGAATAAGGAGAATTATGGAGCGGTAACATGAAACAAGCTAGCTAGCAGGATACATACGATTCACAGGTTAGATTACACAAGTTGTCACAATCTTGAGTTCATAAACGAATAGCACTAGGGGAGGCGTCAATTCCACTAGGAAACAAAGATTCGAATGGATTGATATAAATTTACCCTTCATTGTCACAAACCCTAGGTAGAATTGAAAAACTGAAACGAATCGATGCGAAAAGCTATGTAGATAATCTCCCAATCTATGTCAATCTTCGGATTACAAGATAAACGGTTCAATTACCTCCAATAATAGGTAGGTAATTGCCTTGGAAAGGTTCTAGGTCGAAAAGCAATAAGAAGAGAAGAATAATAATGAAGTTGTGTAAAAGGTTCTCTAAAAATGGTATTATATATATATATATATATATATATATATATATATATATATATATATATATATATATATATATATATATATATATATATATATATATATATAATTCTAAACGAACTGGGAAAAAGACGGAGAAAATCGAAATCTGGTGTTAAAATAATCAAGGCGCCAGCCTTAGCGCCAGACAGAGAGTTATCAAGCGACGCCATTAAACATGCGTTGTTAGTTCTTTGTGGAATGATGATTTTGCCCTTTTGACTCTAATTCTTGTTATTTTGGCCTTCCCGCTCCACTTCTAGAATCCATCCGAGGCATTGGAACTCCATATCTTGTAGATGCATATAAAATGCACCATTTTGCTTTCAATTAGCGCGGTTTAGCCAAATACCTACAAAATACACAAAACATGAAAACGTAACAAAATACCAATAAAGCACATAAAAACTATACTTGAGAATGGCAATATGGCGGTAAAAAATACCAAATGAGACGATGTAAAATCGACTCATCAAACTCCCCAAACCGAACCCTTGATTGTCCTCAAGCAACAGACTCTCTAAAAATCCAAGAAAACAAAAACACGAAGACACAGATGAAGTCTAGCTCCTGTTACCGAAGTCTACGATTGCAAACCCAAATAATGCAAGAGGTTTGAAATCAAACTGACGTTTACAGAAACACATGCACGAATCCAAAAAGTTCGTTTCCCGAGTAAATAGAACTTAAGTCTAACCCGGTAAACCCTCACAACTGGATCCTATGCAACTAATCTCTCACACTCCTGGAAGTGTCCAGTAGGGGTAATCACTCAAGAATATAAAGAGAAAAGGAAGGTGACTTGCGTCACAAAGATGCCTCAAATACCTCATGCAATGTACTCAATCAGTTAAGTCGGAAGGGACTTTTTCATAGATCTATAACAATCAGCAGTAGACTCATAAAAGGGCAGTTGTTCTCTCTTTTTTAATAAATTTTTATTTTTTATTTTTTGCATACTCTTTTTTGCAGTCTTATATATGACCCATATGCTTATATATTTTTTCTGTCTCAATTTTTTGGTAGTGTCTGTTTTACCGAAAGTCCGCACTTTTGTGCGTGCTGGTTTGGTGTACACGCCATCAACCCTCACGGACATATAGCTTTTAAGGACCACGCCGATATATAGGTAGTATCTGAAACATGTCCAACACGACTAACGGTGGTAACTAGTACCATAGATCCACTCCGAGACTTATTTTATTTGTTTGAGAGAACGAAAAACCTGAACACAGTCTTTATCAATACAAGTAGGGCACATAAACCTCCTCCCCAAACCTGTTCTTGGAACAGGTTTGGTATAAGCAAATAAGAATGTAAAACATGTCGTTCGTCATACTTAACTTACACAGAGTACACATGAGAATGATGAGGCGCAAACAAGGGAGTTTGCACTTCCCGAATTAAATCACACAGGCACCGGTACAATATTTTTTCATCGGCTAAGGTTTACTCACAGGCTTTTTGGACTACATAATTAGAACAGACTTTCTATTTACAGGAGAAACGAACTTAACGAATTTATACATGCCAACTACTAGTAATCAGAGATCAATCAAAACTCAAGCATTAAACAGGTTTAGTACACGCAATAGACGCTCGACTTGGGAGATAGACTTAGACTCAACAGAAAATCACACACACACACATAGTAATGCAGGAAAAGAAAAACACACACACACACACACACACACACACACACAGACACACACACACACACACACACATATATATAAGGATAAGTACACGAAAGCTACCTCCCTCCCCAAACCTATACTAGAGATGGTCCCCAACGAATAGTCTAGAAAGAAAGAAAGCTGAAAGTGTACTTCCCTGAAACGCGTGGTTGCTGCTATCCATTATTAAACGTTAACGAATCCCTTGCATCCTTCCCGCCAAGATTGACGATTTGGTGCCCATGTTTAGCTCCTCTCCTCCTGTTTCCTATGACTATCTGTAAACTAACATTAAATAAATCAACAACTAAAATAAAACAAGGAAAATCAATGGGAAAATAAAAGCGATAAATAGGGTTGAAACTCCCTGGCCAGTCTCGTGTGTGAGCTGGGGCTAGTATGTGCGAATGACTGTAAGGTAGGGGAATGGAAAGCGAATCTGATGGTGTCATCTGGGTGGTATCAGGTGTCTGCTCCATCTCCAAATAGTTGGAAACGGGTGGTTCAGTTTCCTCGTCGGTTGCTTTGGTGGATTTCTCCTCCTCCACGACTGGCGGATTGTCTAAACTCTCGCAAACTCCTTTAACTGAGACGGTAATTTCTTCTACGGTTATAGTGGTAGCGTTGGTAGTGGTGTCCGAATCCGGTTCAACTACAGAGTCAGATTTCTCCTTCTCTTTGTCATCCCCATTTCCAGATTCTTCTCCATAAAATTCCCTGTATTCTATGATCAATGCATACAATTCCTCGATCTCACCCTCAATTTGTGTAGGGGTCGAATCTAGCACTGACCCACCAGCGGCTCTGTCCACCAGTTTTTGACAACAAGCATTTATACCATTGTAGAAACACCACAAGAGCTCTCCTAGTGTTAATCCATGGTCATGATATATCTTTTGCATCCCCTTAAATCTATACCATGTTCTATCAAGCGTTTCTCCAGAAATCTGGTGAAATCTACATAACCGGTCTCTATCTGAGTAATCTATACTTTCATGCACACAGAAAGAAACCCACGTAGTTCCGCAAAACAAACTAAACTAACAAAGAAAAGACAAACTAACTAATATATACATCTGTAAATTAAAATTCGTAAACTAAACAAAGGAGTTAAGTCCCCGACAGTGGCGCCAAAAACTTGATTTGTCAAATCAAAGTTCTAAATTTGTTTAAAAGCCAAGAGTTAATTCTCAACACTACAAAAACCTATAGTGTAGGGAAGTTAACCCTGAGGTCGGTCTCGATGGACTTAACTAAGCTGAGTCTTGTTTACGAATAGTAAATACAGTAAATAAAGCAGTAAAAGGGTTGTTTGCTTCGGCAACGAATTTGTTCTACATTATCTATCTACTTATGCAATCTAACTGGAAAACAGATTAATCTAAACGACAATGATATGAATATGGAGAATTATGGAGCGGTAACGTGAAACAAGTTAGCTAGCAGGATACATACGATTCACATGATAGATTACGCAAGTTGTCACAATCTTGAGTTAAAAAATGAATAGCACTAGGGGAGGCGTCAATTCCACTAGGCTACAATCAATCTAGATAATCCTACTATTACCGTTTGCAATCTAAACTGTTAGATCAAGCAAGCCGAAATACATTTTGGTGTATTGATTAAATGCTTAATCTAACAGTGATTTTGCTGGCATGCTCGACAAACAGAATAGCAAGATATGCGATTAATCTAAAAAGCACAAGTAATCTAAACCCAATGCACTTCGAATCTCATGAACCCTAACTAGCATGCATTGAATCAGTCACCACCCCATAATCGGGGTGTTTAGCTACTCATATTATGCAAAGACATAATCAATATTGTATATAAACAGGCTCCAAACATAATCTAAAGCAAGAAACAAAGATTCGAATGGATTGATACAAATTTACCCTTCATTGTCACAAACCCTAGGTAGAATTGAAGAACTGAAATGAATCTATGCGAAAAGCGATGTAGATAATCTCCCAATAATTGTCAATCTTCGAATTATAAGATAAACTGTTCAATTACCTCCAATAATAGGTAGGTAATTGCCTTGGAAAGGTTCTAGGTCGAAAAGTAATAAGAAGAGAAGAATAATAATGAAATTGTGTAAAAGGTTCTCTAAAAAGGGCGTTTTTATCTAATATATATATATATATATATATATATATATATATATATAGGTGAAATAATCTAATTCTAAATGAACTGTGAAAAAGACGGAGAAAATCAGAATCTGGCATGAAAAACAAAACTGGCGTCGCCAGTTTCTTAGCGCCCAGATACAGAGAGTTACTGGCGTACGCCAGTTCTTCCAGTTCTTCCTGGAATGACAGTTTTGCTCTTTCGACTCCTTTTGACTCAAATTCTTGATATTTTGGCCTTCCCGCTCCACTTCTAGCATCCATCCGAGGCATTGGAACTCCATATCTTGTAGATGCATATAAAATGCACCATTTTGCCTTCAATTAGTGCGGTTTAGCCAAATACCTACAAAATGCACAATACATGAAAACGTAACAAAATACCAATAAAGCACATAAAAACTATACTTGAGAAAGGCAATAAGACGGTAAAAAAGACCAAATGAGATGATGTAAAATCGACTCAACACTTTCTCACACTCTGGAAGTGTCTAGTGGGTTTAATCACTCAAGAAATGGCAAGAGAAAGAGAAGGTGACTTTCGTCACAAAGGTGCCTCAAATACCTCATGAAAAATACTCAGTCAGTTAAGTCGGAAGGGACTTTTTCTTCACGTGCAGCAGCTTGTAAGAACCCAATCTTCCACATCACCACATTTTTGCATACAATGAATTACATGATAATCAATTTGGCCACTGTGGACTCTTTTAGTCTCAATTTTTTGGTTGTGTCTGTTTTACCGAAGTCCGCACTTTTGTGTGTGTCAGTTTGGTATACGTCCCATCAACCCTCACGGACATATGGCTTTTAAAGACCACGCCGGTATATAGGTAGTATTTGAAACACGCCCAACACGACTACGGTGATGACAAGCACCACATATACATTCCGAGATGAATCAACTAATCGGGAAAGAAATACAGATTACAAGAATAGATAAACATAACAGCACAGCAGAATTCTTCTCCCCAAACCGGTTCTTTGTAATGCACTAGCTTTGATAAACAGATCATAAAGAGCATGCCGTTCACCATACTTAACTTAACAGAGTACACATGAGCATGAAGAGGCGTAAACAAGGGAGTTTGCACTTCTCGAAAGAATCACACAGGCGCCGGTACAATATTTTTTCATCGGCTTTAAAGTTTTCTCACCAATTTTTTGGACCAAAGTGTTAAACAGACTTGCTATTTACAAGAAAAACAACCTTACGAGATTTTAAATCCACTAAGCTACATTAGTTAAATATCATGCAAAACATAAGCAACTAGCAAATTTAACAATCATAATAGAAGTTTTCATAACTTGGAAGAACGACTCACGAAAGACTCTAGAAGGGAAAATAAGAAAAAGAAAAATGACCAAAACATATAGAAAACATACAGAAAGTAGAGGACGAAAGACTCTAGAGACTCAGTTAATAGAGAAAATGCAGACAAGACACTAGAGAGCACATTCCCCCTCCCCAAACCTAAACTCAAGCATGTCCTCAAGCGTAGAGTGAAAAAGAAAAGAGAATGGGAGCTATAGTGACTTGCCTGCTGGTGTACCTTTATAGTGATCATGTACTAGACTCACCAAGAACAACCTCTTTACCCGGTCGCTCTTTAAATCCTTCTAGATAGGGCTTAACCCGTTGGCCATTGACCTTGAAGGTGGATCCATCACTTGTGTTCAATAGTTTGACATCACCATGTGGTGCCACTTGAACGATTTCGTATGGTCCATCCCATCGAGAGCGCAACTTACCTGGAAACAGTTTAAGGTGAGAGTTAAAGAGTAAAACTTTCATACCTGGGGTCAAAGCCTTACGAATTATTCCCTTATCATGATACTCCTTAGTCTTGGCCTTACAGATCTTAGCATTCTAGAAAGCAGTGTTCTGGAGTTCTTCCGCCTGAGAGTCGCAGATACGCCTTTGCCACCGATCCAAATCAAGGTTCAGGACCTTAATTGCCCATTCTGCCCTGTGCTCAAGCTCTACCGGTAGGTGGCAAGCTTTTCCATAGACTAGCCTGTAAGGTGTGGTGCATATAACAATTTTATAGCTTGTGCGGTCTTCCCACAAGGCGTCGTTGAGCTTGTACGACCAGTCTTTTCGGTTAGGTTTCACCACCCTCTCAAGTATACTCTTAATCTGCCGGTTACTAACCTCTACCTGGCCAGAAGTCTGAGGGTGATATGTTGTAGCGACCCGATGATGCACTCCATACTTTGTTAACAGATTCGCAAAGGAGCGGTTGATAAAGTGGGAGCCACCATCACTGATTACTACCATGGGGGTACCAAACCTGCAAAGAATATTCTTGGCAAGAAAAGAGACAACAACTTTGGAATCATTAGTCTTGGTTGGAATTGCTTCCACCCACTTAGTCACATAATCAACATCAACCAGGATATATTCAAAGCCATTACTCTTAGGGAAGGGTCCCACAAAGTCGATGCCCCACACATCAAAAGGTTCAACAACAAGATTAATGGTGAGGGGCATCTTATTCCGCTTGCTTATATTGCCACTTCGCTGACAAGCATCACATCTAATACAAAATTTATGAGCATCTTTTAAAAGAGAGGGCCAGATTAAACCTGATTGAAGAACCTTCAAGGCGGTTTTCTTCCTGCTATAGTGCCCACCGCACTGCATGGAGTGGCAGAATGCAAGTATGCTTCCAATTTCATCTTCCGGTACAACGCCACATCACGCCATCATTGCCTAGCTTGAACAAGTATGGATCATTCCAAAAGTAGCTCCTGCAGCGAATAGCAAAATTCTTCTTTTCCTGCGAAGTCATGTTAGCAGCAAACAAACCTGTGGCCTTGAAATTAACAATGTCGGCAAACCAGGGTTCTAAACTAACAGAGAATAAATGCTCATCATAAATGGGGGGAGATGGGGCGATGGCGCCAGGATTGATCCTGGATAGGTGATCTGCCACTAAGTTATCTTTGCCACACTTGTCAACTATCTCACAGTCAAACTCTTGCAGCATCAAGACCCAGCGAATAAGGCGAGGCTTAGCATCGCTTTTGGCCATAAGGTGACGAATTGTTGCATGGTCAGTATGCACTATTACCTTGAATTCCTTCAAATACGACCTGAATTTATCCAGGGCGAATATGACGGCTAGGAATTCTTTCTCAGTGGTAGTGTAATTAACCTGTGCACCATTTAGAGTTTTGTTGGCATAGTAAATCACATGAAAATTCCTATCAACTCTTTGTCCTTGAATAGCACCTATAGCGTAGTCAGAAGCATCACACATAATCTCGAAAGGTAAAGACCAATCAGGTGCCATGACAATAGGGGCAAAAACAAGCTTTTCTTTCAGGATATTAAAGGCTTCCATGCACTTATCATCGAAAACAAAAGGCACATCTTTCACCAGCAAGTTACTAAGGCACTTAGAAATTTTTGAGAAATCCTGGATGAACCTCCTATGGAATCCAACATGTCCTAGAAAAGATTGTAACTCTTTCACGCAAGTGGGTGGGGGAAGTTTCACTATAACATCAAGTTTAGCTCTATCTACCTCAATCCCCCGCTTTGAAACTACATGCCCTAGAACAATACCCTCTCGCACCATAAAGTGACTTATTTCCCAACTAAGGGTCAAATTACACTTTATGCAACGTTTCAAGACTTTATCAAGCTTACTAAGGCAGTCGGTGAAGGAGTCACCAAAAAGAGAGAAGTCATCCATAAATACCTCAATGAAATCCTGCACCATGTCAGAGAAGATAGAGAGCATGCACCTTTGGAAAGTTGTCGGAGCATTGAATAAGCCAAAAGGCATCCTGCGATAGGCACCATATGGGCAAGTGAACGTGGTCTTCTCTTGGTCCTCCTGCGCTATGGGAATCTGATAGAAACTTGAAAGACCATCCAAAAAACAATAGAACTCGTGCCCCGCAAGGCGGTTTAGCATCTCATCAATAAAGGGCAGGGGAAAGTGGTCCTTCTTAGTGGAAGCATTCAATCTCCTGTAATCTATGCAAACACGCCACCCTGTGGTTTTCCTAACAGGAACCTCTACCCCTTTCTCATTGGTCTCAACAGTTAATCCAGAATTTTTCGGGACAACATGCACAGGGCTTACCCATCGACTGTCAGCTATAGGGTAGATCATGTCATGTTCTAACAGCTTAAGCACCTCGATTTTAACTACGTCTTGCATGACAGGATTTAGCCTACGCTGGGGTTGCCTCACAGGTCTGGCGTCATCTTCAACACTAATCCTATGGGTGCACCTAGTCGCACTAATGCCCTTAATGTCTCCAATCCCCCATCCTATGGCTTCGGAGTTCTCTCTCAAAAGCTCTACTAGCCTATTCTCTTCTTTCTTTTTCAACTTCGAAGAGATTATCACAGGTTTAGTTTTGTTTTCTCAGAAAGCGATTAAGATGGGACGGAGCCCTTAAGGTCGGGTTTAGGGGGGTCGATTTCCCCAGTGTTTCCACTAAGGGGATGGATTTCCTCACCAGGGTCGACTTCAACCGAGTCAAGCATGCAGACTTTCTCACTACTCTCCTCACAAAGCATATTCTCATCAGAACTAAGAGCTAAAGCTGCTTCTAGATTATCATCAGTTAATGTAGCTAGGTAAGTAGCATGCACACAATCATCAATAATATCATCAAACTCAAAGATTTACTTCAGAAATCAGATTACATTCTTCGACTGACTAGGTGTCAGAATTACCTGCCGGTCGTATTGCATCCTTTCTGATCTTGTCGCCACCAATTTCCATGGCAATCTTCCCTTCCTCTACATCGACCTGCAGCTTCACTGTTTTCATAAAGGGTCTTCCCAAAAGGATCACATGGTCCTTACTACTAGTGCCGACTCCACTGGGGGTAGTACCACGAAATCTACTGGAACCAGAAGGTGTTCATTCGACCAAAGGCATCACGAATCACTCCCAAGGCGCCCGATGCTCCGCCGGCTTAGTTGTAGGTCATGTTTATCGTGCCGCCTCCCAAACACATCTCCTGGTAAAGATCATGGGTGATAAGATTGATGCTGGCTCCCAGATCGAGCATTCATTTCGCTATCTTCCCATTTTCCATCTATATATCAATCACAAAGCTCCCTGGATCTTGTTGTTTCACTGGTAAGCCAACCACTGAATTAGTCAAGCTTCGTAGAACTAGCTTTTCGTCACAAATACTTCCTCTTACTCGATCGAGATCCTCAAGAACTTAGAGTAGGAAGGGACATTATCAATGAGGTCAAGGAGTGGGATGTTCACATTCACCTTTGAGAGCATGGCCAGAATAGCTTTGAATTTGTTGTCATCCTTGGGTTTCTTGATTCTACCTGGATATGGCAGTTCTTTGCTGATTGAGGGTCCGGGTGGACGGTAAGGGTTATCAGGTTTGTGAAGCACCCCCGTGCGTGTCACCGACGGGTTGGATTTTTTCTGTCAAAGGTTGGTCTTGCCCAGTGAGGTCGACTACTAGGGCATCTGGGGCTTGTGTCTGTGGTTCTAGTTCCGGCCTTTGGATCACCTTTCCACTTCGGAGTACTGTGGTTTCTAACTTCCTCCTCCTCTTCCCTATCCACGAACTCAGTGCTTGCCAAAAACCTGACCAGTTGGTTAGTAAAATCCTCTATCCTGCTTACCATTCCCTCTATATGTTTGCTAGTCCTTTCTTGCCCTTCCATCACAAGACTCATGTATTTTTCATCATGGGCAATCAAAGCTAGCAGAGTACTATCGCTGAATGCACTAGCTCCCCGTTGCACCTCTAGACTATTTGTTGTCCTCACAATGGCTGGTCCAGATAGCTCTGCGCTGGGTGCGTAGTAAACAGGAAAGCACTCCATACCTGGATTAGAATAACAAGAACTCAACTGTTGTTTAGTTTCTGTTAGTCCAAATAAAATGAAATCATGCCTCAAGTAACCAACGACTTTCAGTGCTATGGTAGGATTTGGTTCCCCGGCAGCGGCGCCAAATTTGATATGCTCAAATTGCTACTTAGAAAATAAGTAGAAAGCAGTTGTTGTAGACAGACAATGCTAACCACAGAGTCGTTCGCTAAGGAATCAATTAAGCTACCACAACGATTTGAAAGCAAAAAGTTACTTGTGAAAACAGTTTGGTTTGTTTGATTTTGATCACTTCTAGTAACTAGAAATGTAAAAGCAATTAAACGGTTTTAAACGATGAGAGAAGAGAACACAACAGTTATGATCGAGTAATGCTAATTCGCTCTAGGAAAATCGTTCATATTTGTCACACGGTCGGTGTACATAAATTGATCAATCCAACCTCAACCAATCGTCATTTGAGTATATTGAACTAGAGTAATCGTGGGTCGTCAATCCGCGATCCTTAACCGAAAACGATTTAGAAAATCTTGAACTAGTGAATTGGATTGATAGTTTTTACGAAGATTTTGAACTAGACGAACCTATATGAACGAATCCTAACCCTAGAATTGAATACGCAAAACCGTCACATAACTACTGTGTTCGGAGTGACTTAGCTACTCATAGTAGAAGCAAAGATCAAAGAATTCAAGGTATTTGATATGATAAACATAGACATATTGATAATCGCACGCAAGCTCATACAAATCGAATAACAATAGCAACACGAATCGAAGAGATAAACGATAGAGATTTATCAAATATTACCAGGAATTCGATATCAATTGCTTAAACAATGATGAAAACCAAGCTCCAATTATGTCTCAATGTCAAAGTATCAATATGGAGGTTTTCTCTAAGAACTAGGTTAAAAGAAGGGAAAATTACATAGGGCTACCCTCTTAGTGGCTCTTCTCTCATCTGAGTCCCCATTAGTGGAACAATAACATATAGGTCCAAAAAGTTGTTTTTTGGTTGACCAGCTTTTAAGTCACAATGACTTATTTCCAATCCAAACACAGCCTTATTCATTCATTTTCTTACCTTTCTAGGTTAATCATAATTTTTTTTCACCATTCCTCACTCCCGCCCGCCAAAACCACACTCCTTCTTCATACAACTGCTTCCGCCATTGACGAAATTCTGCAATTATCGAAGCAAAATTGACCTTGTTTGCTGGCTTTCTTCAGTATTTGCGAGTAATCGTTGCTTATTCCAACTGGTAAATTCGAATCGGCACTGAAAAGGTATGGTTTTTAATTTTTTTTCTGATTTTCTGAAATTCATCATTTTCTTGTGATTTTCGTGTGAAAACCTGTTTGTATTAGTACAAAAGGTGGCGTTTTTTGCTCCGATTTCACTGAAATAGGCAGTAGTGTTTAACAGAAATCGCAGATAGGGTTTATTTTTTGAACTATGTTTGATCAATGATCTCGTACTTTTTGTTGTTTCAGTGACAATGGGAACTCTATTTAACATACGGATTCGTTACTGCAAGGATGAGTACATGCTTACCAATATCAACCCTTCCAGGTATTCTCATTCGAAACTGATGAATGATGTGTATAGGACTGTGTTAGATGGTGTGCAAACCACTGGATCTCTGTTTTTTAGTATGGTTGCTGATATTGATGGAAGTTTTGATCGTATTGAGTTAGTAGATGATGCTAGTGTTAGGAGGATGTTTCAGTCTAATATGAAACATATGGAAGTAGAACTGCACTTAGAGAGTAGTGATGTTGAGCCTTTAGCTGTGGATATGTCTGCTACTAAAAGAAGAAGAGTTGATGATGATGTGGATGTTGAGTACATACCTTCTAGGGAATTTCAGCAAGACAATAATAATGCCAGAAGGAGGTTGTTTAGGCAGAGGAGTTGTAAACCAAGACCACCCACCAGTCCTCCCAATTACCCCCCACACCCCCAGCTTTTGTTGATTTAACAAAAGATGATGGAGATATACCTCCACCTCCTCCTACTCAAGAAACACAACCAACCCCAGAATCTCCTAAAACTCCAAGAGCTTCAAATAAAGCCAACCCTTCTCCAGCTCCTAGTCCTTACATACCTCAACATCATGAACCAACCCCTCAGAAATCTTTTGTTGATCAACCTATTGTGGGTGATGCTGAGTTTGAAGATTTGTTTGAGAGAATCTTCCAAGAGAACCTAACAACTAATCAAACTAGTAAGGTGGCTGAAGAAGTTGTTGTTGATGAAAGTAGTAAGGTGGCTGAAGAAGTGCTTGTTGAGGAGTGGGTTGATGATGAGGATGACATAAGAGAGGAGAGGGATAAGATGAAGGAGAAGATTCTTGCTGCTGAGAGACTGAAAGGGAAGATGGTTGAGAGTGAGAGTAGCATGAGTCATGCTACTGATAGTGATGATCCAAGCTTCCATGTTGTTGAAGATGCTATGGAGATTGAGTCTGAAGTTGATGGTTGTGAGTATGAGAATGAGCAGGTTCCTATACAAAAAAACAAGAATGCAGAGGAAGAGGCATTTGTGGAGAGTGATGATGAAAGGGATGCTAGGGATGCATTTGGTTGGCAGTATGAGGCACCTGATAATGAGTATTTCAGATGACAAAGGAGGATGAAGCAATAGGCTTTAAGAGGTGTAAGAAGGCTGACTGGGAGTCTGACAATGAGGAGAATGGAGCAAATGGGAGTGGGGAGCAAAACCAAATTGCAGAAACTGAAACTGAAAATGTTGAGACTGCAAATGTTGAGACTGAGACTGCAAATACAAATGATGCTGTAGAGTTTGATGACCTGGACACTAACTTTGAGTATGATAGTGAGGATATTAATGACTTGAGAGATGAAGAGTGGATTGGTGATGAATTTAATGAGAACAATCAGTTGTGGGATAGGGAGTTTAAAGAAGGAGATGTATTTGCAAGTGTGAAAGAGCTAAGGCAGAGGGTTAAAGAGTATGTGTTGAAGGTAGGGTTTCATTTGGTTAGGGTTAAAAATGATAGTGCTAGATACACTGTACATTGTGGAGGTAAAGGTTGTTCATGGAGGCTTCATGCAGGTATATTTTCAAACTCAGTAACTCCAAAGTTAATTGCTAGCATTGTCAATAGTTTACTAACTATCTTTTCTACAATTTAGGTGTTTTGGATGATGAAGTCTCCTTCATGATAAGGAGTTATCAAGGAGGACACAAATGTGTTAGAAAAGTTGATCAAAGGCAGGCAGATTCCAACTGGTTAGCAACTAAATTACTTGAGCCAATGAAGGAAACTCCTGGAATAATAGCCAAGAAACTTGAACCTTGGCTCAACAAGAAATTGGGAATCAAAGTGCCATACATGAGGGTTTATAGGGCTGTGCTGAAAGCCTTGGAGATATTAGGAGGCAACCCTGAAGAAGCATTTAGGTTGTCACCTAAGTACAGAGAGATGGTACTTAGGACAAATCCTGGTTCAATAGTTGAGTTAGTTGTTAAACCTGCAATTGAAAAGCCACCTCACTTTCAAAGGTTATTCTGTTGTTTGGAGGGCCTAAAAAGGGGATTTCTAAATGGGTGCAGCCCATTCCTCTTCTTTGATGGGTGTCATTTAAGGGGAAGATATGGTGGGCATCTGAGTGCGCTTACAGATGCATTGTGGGATATTCCCAGCTGTTTGGGCTATAGTCGAGTCGAGGTAAAGAGTCTTGCTTCTTTCTCGCAATGCCTCGAGCAATTTGTTGGTCCATTTGATGTCGATAAACACCGGCATTTCATGGCGTATAGACAAAAGGTAAACATGTCATATTTATTTGTTAACTTGTTGTTTATTGATTAGTTTGTGAACTTGACTCTTAATGATTTATAAATCACAAATGCAGGGTCTAGTTCCAGTGATTGAAGAGTTAGCCCCAAATGTTGTCAATAGAAAATGTGCAAAGTACATATATGACAACTTCAAGCAAAGATGGGGTAGTGTAGACCTAAGGAAGTACTTTTGGCAAGTCAAATTACACCGTGATATGGCTTTAACAAAGCAATGCTCAAGATGAAAATGCAAGTGTTCCAAAGACACAATTATTTGATGAACATTCCTTTAGATTTTGGGCAAGGCATGCCTTCACCAACTCCAAAGATAGACCACTGCACTAACAATGTTAGTGAGAGCTTCAACTCATGGGTTGAGCCTATAAGAGGATTCTCTGTTTTGAATATCATGGAGGTAAATTTATTATTAGATCATTATGCTTTGTACTGTTTATGCTATCTGTGATCATTGTTAACTAGGTAATTTATATGTTTTGTAGGGGATAAGAAAAAAAGTGATGCAAAGGTTGGTAGTGAGGAGGTATGGGTGCATCTTGCACCTCGCCAGGATGCCAAGGGTGGCAAAGCTAAATGAAACACATGATCAATCAAGAAGATGTAGTTTGCTTCGAGGTCGAAATGTGTATGAGATTGAGGACTACTCATATACCTTTGTGGTTAATCTTCGACTATGTCTTGTGATTGTAGAAGATGGGACATTGAGGCATCCCATGTAGGCATGCTTGGGTGGCTATCAATCACAAGCAGCATAAGATGGGGAAAACTTCATAAGTGATAACCACACAAAAGTCATACATGAGGGCATATGACATGATGATACGTACCAAATACAAACTATAGGTTTTGGCCAAATGATCTAACTGAGGAAGAATGCTCACCTTCAACAGTTCTTAGGCCACCTGGAAGACCTCCTGTAAAAAGGATCAGACATCCAAGTGAAGGTGGTGCCAGGCCCAGGAGAATTACTGCTCCATTGCACAAACAAAGAAGACCACCAAAATGTAGTCTATGTGGTGTTAGAGGACATAATCAGGGAAGTGTCCTACTTTGGTGAGCATTATGTATTTGTAATAGTGCATTATTAGTGCATTTAGCTATCTTTTCAATTATCGCCCATCAATTTAAGTTCGTTGGGTCTCATTTGCAGAAAAGGATGGACATGAGGAACCAATGCAACACAAGGTGTGCAAATCAAGAGTCACAAGCAAGTCACCGTAAGAAACAAATGATGTAAGTGATCGCTATCCTTTAATCAGATGTTGTGTATTTTGGGACTTTATGAATTTTCTCCATTAGTTGAGTGTTTGTTGTGTATTTGATGACTTGTGATATGTATTGTCCATGTATTGTGGTTTTTACGAAGTCAGATATGTATTTTGCATGTAGACTACCAATGAGGAGAGTTTAGGGACTGGCAGGGGTAGAGGAAGGAGTGGCGGGGGAAATGGCACTACTGGGAGAGGAAGGTCTGGCACAGGTAGAGGAAGGAGTGGCAGGGGAAATGGTAGAGGGACTGATCAAACTGGCACTTCAAGTACTGGAAGAGGCAGGGGTACAGGTGGAAGGTCTTCAAGGGGAAGAGGTCTAGGGAGATGGTTTGGTTTGTAGATAAGCACCTGTGGTGCTCTGCTTTTGATTGCAATTTTAATACTTTTGTCTACTTTTGCTTGGATTAAACTACTTTTTGGTATGTTTTGACTACAACATTTGTATTGATAACTTGCAATTGAAAACTAAGCTCAATACAATTTGATTCCTATTTTGGTTACAATGTTTGATCTAGTTGTTTGATCTAGTTTAATGCTTTAACTATCTGCACTATCAAGTACATAGCAAATAACAACAGGTTAAGGCAAATAAGTTGCCTAATCCAAAAGTATGTGTCTACATTAGCGTCCACTCTCTTCTCCACTCTCTTATGTCTTCTTTGAACTGTTGGTTGTTGTTGCACATTTTGCACCCTTGACTGTTGATGTAGTGGTATTAAATGGAACAAATTCACAAAGCAATTGTGTGCATGACATCCCTCGTTGTGTTTGTACATTTTCTTCTACATTAGACCATTCGACAATCCATGCTTCGACAACGCCAATAAAATCTTCCTTCATGTGGTTGATCCATTAATGATAAACTAGTATTTTATCAATTCGGCTTCTTACAAACTGGACGAATAACACCACTTGCCGGATAATCAATTGAAACATTCGAGCGAGAAGCCATTGTTGAACTATAAGATATTGTAGTGAAAAAAACTGAAATAAGAAGATAAAAATGCAAGTTTTTGGTGTATAAATAGCCTCCATTTAAATTACCAACGGCTAGTTTTTTAAAAAAAACGGTCAAATTTCAATTACATCCAAGTATATATAAGTTTTGGTCTAATTACATGTAGATCCACACGTATGTCACGGTGATCGAGAAACTAAGGTCATGCTGCCTTAAAACAACCGAAAATAAGTGGGTATAAATGGGTTTTCAAGCTTTTAAATCGCCAAAAATCAAGATCGTGGACCTATATGTAATTAAGTTTGCACTAACAGAACTTATACGTTATTGTTCCAGTAACAGGTACCCATCTGTAATTAAGAAATCTAAGAGGGGGTCTATATGTAATTCGCCCTTAAAAGAAAGTATGAGAAAAATCCCCAATTCTAACCTAATACGGAAAAAGACAAAAAAAAATCGTTTCATACTTCGCCACATAGCCTTCTTTATCGAATATATATAACCTTCAGATAATCTCGCTATACGGCAAATTCTTCGCCATGACGAAGCTTCGATCTTCAAAACAGAGGCTCATCAAAATCTCGCCACAAGTGACTTCAACTTGATACCACAGCGAGCCTCTTCAGCACTCCCAATGCAAGCTTCGCAAAATCTCGCCGCGGCAAACAAATTACTTCGCCACGGCGAGCCTCCTTAGACAAAATATTGTTGCCCTTCGTAAAATCTCGCCGCGGCGAGCCTTGTTAACCTCAATTTCTCATCTTTCGCTCAAAACTATTGATTCCTGCAAAACCAACACCAAGACACCAAAGCATAAAAATGCACGAAAAATACTAGAAAACTATAAACGAAGACTCACAAAGACCGCTAGAAAGGACCAAACACTACAAGAAAACTGCCAAATTCTGTCACTGATTAGTGACGGATCAATGACGAATATGTGGCGGATTACGACATTCATATAAATTGTGATGAATTTAGTGACGGATTTTTTCGATGCTTTAATCCCTCAAAAATCCCTCAGTAATCTGTCACTGAGTAGTTGGCCGGTTAACTTCTTGACGGTCCAGTGACAGATTAGTGACGGATTAAATTTCAATTAGAAATGTTAGTATATATTTTAATTAAACAGTGACGGAATATTCTGTCACTGAATAATCAGACCATTTAAATGGTCTTACATTGTCAGTGACGGAAATATTCCGTCACTAATATTTAAAATTAAAAAAAAATCAATGGCTTAAACCTAACCTAAATCCCCAAATCATTTATTCACTCATCTCGTACTCACCACCGTGCTGCCTCCTCCTTACCGCACCTCTGACCTCCCCACCACCGCGCTGCCTCCTCACCACCACGCCTCTCCTCCTCCCCACCACCGCTCCTCCTCCCCACCACCGCGCTGCCTCCTCACCACCACGCCTCTCCTCCTCCCCACCACCGCTGCCTCCTCCTCACATCACCGCGCTCCTCCTCCTCACATCACCGCGCTCCTCCTCACTGTTCTCTGTTGGTCCTCTTCCTCATCGTTGTCAGCTACTCACGAGGTCTGCTGGTCCTCCTCCTCACCACTGCGCCTCTCCTTCTACTGCTGCTCTCTTCCTCCTCGATCTAGGTATGTTCTTGTTTCTCGTCCTATACTATATGTTCGTGTTTCTCTGCCCCTCTTTATGTTTATGCCTATTGTTATTGATTAGTGCAATTCGAGTTTTATTAAGCTAGATGGTTGAACTAGCCTGATTTGCCATGTATATTCTATTCGATTCTTGAAAATGTTACCAGCTGTATGAAGAGTTACCAAATGTGTGAACTGTGAAGAGTGTATTATGTTTGAGAACAGAAGGTAATTGTAGGAGATAAAAAATTGAGAAACTGTGGAGATATTGTTAGTGCAATTTATGACTTTAATAAGCATCCATTTTATCCACTTTACATTGGCAAATGAAGTTACTGCTAGAATCTAAGGATCCCATTTTATCCACTTTACTGTTTACTTTCTTCTTCAGTTTTCGAAGAGGGTTTAAATTTGATTTGATAAAGAAATGGGTGAGGATCGCACTTGGATGTATAAGCGTTGTGTTGATGGTTTAGTAAGACCTGAGTTTAGGGCCGGTGTTATAAGGTTTGTTGAGTTTGCATCTAACCAGCCGAGTTGTATGGATGAGGATAGGATTAAATGTCCCTGTCGGCATGTAAAGTGCCGTAACAAGATTTATCTATCCGTTGAAGATGTTAAGTATCACTTGTGTAAGAATGGGTTTATGCTAGACTATGAGGTGTGGACATCACATGGTGAATCCCGTACCAGTCCTGAAACACAGGCTAGAGAGCTAGCTAGAGGATTAGAGGGGTACACCGATATGGTTCTGGATCCAGCTGGGCCTGACATGTTCAATGTTGAAATGGAAGGTATTTCATCGCGGAAAATATACTCACTATTGATTATACTTGCATGTTTCAATGTTTACTTGTTATCATAACACCATGCATCTTATAAAACTGCAGAGATACTTTTCTGTTGATGAGAACCGAGAAGAGGAGTATTTCAGAAGATGGGAGGTTCATGCTAGAAGCAATATGCAAAGATTGATGAATCGGTGGAAAGCATCAGACAAAACATTCGTGCAGTAGAGAAAGCCTAGGGCCTAACAAATGAAAGCAAAGGCTCAATGGAGGGCTTGGTGGGATTCTGCAAAATGCCAGGCATTGAGCGAACAGAACTCCAAAAATCGACTCTCAGAGGTAGATGGATTGGGGACAGGGATTTCAAGGCATCGTGGGGGTCTATCCCAACTCTTGCTCAGGTGGAGAAGATGGTAAAATTTTTGTACTGGTTTTATTTACTTTAGTTATTACTTATTAAGTTAGCCAAGAAAGAATGTTTACTGTTGTTTCTATGTAAGGACCTTCCACACCGTGTTTTTTTACCCGACTCTTAAACTTTTCGTTTATTTAACTGACTAACAAGTTTTCCTAGTTGTTTATGTATAACCTTTATTTATTAGTTATTTAGGTACTTAAATCTAAATATATATATTTAGTGGTATGGAGTAGTATTTGGATAGTATATATTGGGTAATTAGTTTCTAGAGAGAACATGTTGTTCCTCAAAAGTTACTTTTTATATGTTATTGAAGTTGTATGAGAATATGAGTCATGTTAGTCATTTACTTTGGGGGTATCAATTTGAACTTACATATTGTGTTTTACATGTAGCAAAAGGAAGTGGGTGAGATACCTTCTTCCTACAAGGTATTCTCACTATGCAGATTAAGGACTGTGTTCCACGTATGGTCGATCATCGAGGATTAAAGTAAGTACTTGATGGAATGTTTGATGTTCATGATATATGTAGTTCTTGCATTGTGTTTTGCTAATGAAGTTTGATGATATTATTTGTCGTTTATATATTTTTTTATTATAATCAATACCCTTTATATTTCTACTATTTCGTTGTTTATTATCTAAAGTTTAGTATAACATTTTACATTATTTCATTTATGGAATTATTTGTACCGTAATGGTATGTGTTTTGAAATAAATAGTCGTAATATTCTTATGAGTATTCTCATTTTATGTGTAGAATGTTATGGAGCAACGTGTTGCGTAACTTGAAGAAGTCGGGAAGATTATGATTAATCTGAGATCTTCGATCAAATCAACCCATTGTCGGGAAGAAGCGTCATGTCGGGTATCAGTAGCGCAGTGGCTATATATTCTAGCAAGGGTAGTAGTTCTAGTGGGTCCAACCAAACCGCTAACACAGAATACTTGAATCTTTGGAGGTGCAAGGAGAGAAGCTTGAACTTCATGGATCAGCTAGCAGAGAAGGATGAAATAATCCGTAAACTACTAGAGACATAAGAAGCTGAAAAGGAGACATGACTAGCTGCACTAGAAGCTGAAAAGGAGGCACGACTAGCCATGCAACGAGACTTTGATCAGAAGCTTGGAGATTTGACATCTAGGTTTGCTTCTTGATGGGTTATGATGGTACTTTAGTATTTAGTTTGATGTTTGACTTGTCTAGACAGTTTCTATGTAGTATTTGGTTTGATGTTTAATAATTCTATTTGTCATTAAGATTATGGGTTGATGTTGTATTAGAATATTTTGACGAATGTTTTTAAATATGAATTTCTGTGATTTCGTTGGGTTTCGAAAATTATTGTTTTATTTTGTTTTCCAGGAAAATTGCAGATGAAAAGAAACTGTTTTTTTTTTAATCACAGTGACGGATTTCGTTTTGTCACTGTTTTTTACACGTTCAGAGTTAGTGACGGAATTTTTTTAATCACAGTGACTGAATTTGATATAAGTGACGGAATGTTCCGTCACTGAGCTTCTACCCGAATGAATTGTGATAAATATCAGTGACCGAACAAGACCTATAGTGACGGAAAAATCCGTCACTAAGCATCCCAAATAACGAAATTTCAACGAAAATCAGTGACGGAATAAAAAATTATTGTGACGGAATATTCCGTCACTGACTGTTCCATCACTAACAACTTTAGTGACGGAATTTAGCCATTTAGTGACGGAATTTGTCCCTCACTATTTGACAGTTTTTTTTAGTGAGATGAGACTCTAAATTATCGTCTCATCAGTGCATACCACTGTGCAACCATTGCTTCCATTCAGATTGCATTGACTAGTGGTTGAAGATGAACGGTACCTCTCCCGTCTGCAGGAATTCACCTTCCCCTGCTCGGACTACATAGAACATGAAATTGATCATCTTTTTCTCTTTTGCTTGTTTCTCAGTTTCATATTGTCATGCCCCAAAACCAAATCGCTTTGGCACGACCGGACGTCTATCGTGAGATGGGCTCACGCCAAGACGAAGTTTAACTTTAATCCTTAACATACATAAATATCTCAGAGTGGTACAACAGAGCATTTAAACATCCATTAAGTCCTCACAACAATTACAAATCTCCAGTACATAACAATTTCAGTAGTACAAATCGTCTACTACACTACAAACCTCAGAGTACGCAACTTCTACTAAAAGTCTTCACAAAATCGAGCATCCGTCTACCGTCTCCACTCCAAAGAATCTTCGCCCGAATCACTTACTAAATATCTAAAAAAATGTGTAAGGGTGAGCTCCTGACACTTTTACCCGGATCAAGTACATATAGAAAGGTATACATAGATATACACTCCAATTTTATATATCAAACATAGTCGAAAATCAATTGCATGGAACACATGTCACAATACACTATTCACATTTAGCTCGAATCAAATATACACTACGGCCACTAGTATAAGTCCGGTGACACAGAGGTCGGCTTTCACATAACATAACCCCCAACACATGAGGTCCAAATACCCCTTAACACATAAGGGTCCAAACATATAACATAAGGGAGTACTCCAAAGCACGACAACCCCTTAACACATAAGGGTCCAAACATTTCATAGACATATCGATGAGCATAAACGTATGTACACATAATCCATGCTTTATCCAATCACTTTCGCAAAATCGCATACACAAGGAAAACATTTATGGGATATACATGTTGAGGGATAAACCTCGAACACCAACTGACTAAACTACTACAAATATCCTGTGCTCGGTCCCACCTCCTGCTTGCCTCCAATGTATCACTGCTGCTCGCACTGAAAGGGCTAAGGGGGGGGCCGCCGCTCAGGACGGGATATCCGGATTGCTCGAGTCAATCTGGTAAGAGACTTTACTCAAGAGAGAGTTGGAAGCTCTCAATGTAATATTTATGAGGGAGGTTATTGTATCCGACTAGCGAACTTCTTACTTGTCACTTATGACTTACCTCAAGGTCTTGGACCTTGCTCCATATTTATAGTTATCGTGTACTTATGACGAGGTCCATAAGATGATGCCAAGTGTACGATCCAGATTTGGACACCAATGCTACCTTTGGCCCATGGCCCATTAGTGAACAAAGAATCCAATACCGGCTAAATGGGCCTCGAGGGTAGTTTGACCTTTTCCTCCGAGAGTACTTCACGCTGGGTCCGCTTAGTCCCTGACAAATCTTCGCTGTTGATCTCGCCTCGTAACTCGATGTCCGAGCCTCGAGTTTCACTAAGTATCTCAAAGGTTCTGCATATGTCAGCTTATCGCGATGGTGGCGTCGAGATTCTCTCGCCCATCTGCTAGCATCTCAGAATGACATGGTCGTTTGGAAGTCCTATCCTTTAGCCAACTCGACCACCGTGAGGATGTAGTGATTTTAGCGATCGCCGATTCATCGTGGGCGGACCATGTGAGGTCGGACCAATACTGAATTGGCTAATTAAACCGTGATGCGCTTTAGGACACACTCTATGGCGTCCTTAACGGATTGGACGTATGTCCGTAACAACAATACATACTTGATCCTTTTTTTGAATAGACTATTATACCAAGTCCCATAACATGATATAATAACCATAACTTATTTGTCAATCGAAAACTACACATATAGATTTTATATACGGAAAATAGAAGCAAAAGTGTCAAGAGTTCCCCTTACCTCAAAGACGATACGATTCCATGTCAACTTAAATAATCCACAAAATCCTCCAATAGCTTGCACATCGAGTCCTCCAAAAGTCACCTTAACCCATAAATCATCCAAAGAACCAATCACAAACTCCGTCTCGTCTCTACTATAGTTTTATAGGTCAAAATTGAGGAAATATGGTAATAAGGGCAAAACGGTAATTTCTGGAGCTAGGAAAAATAGGATAAAAATGTAGAAGGGCAAAATTATGATTCTATAACGTTCAAGGGAAAAACGGTAATTTAAACGGGTCGAAACAGGCTTTAAATAAAAAGAATACAATTCCGGGTCCAATGAGGTTTGAACCACAAACTTCTCATAAAAAATGGCCAACCAGATGCCAATCAGCTACAGGCAGTTTCGACAACTATTCCCAGACAATTAATATAAATTTTGAACGCGCTGTTTGTTCAAATTATTTACAAACAGCCCCCTGCTCCTACTCAAATTCTCCAAAGAAGGTCCTTCAAGTTTCTGCAAATTATCAATTCGGTCCCTGCGCATTCTGAAACTTTCCAAACTCCATGAAATCGAACCAAACTCCTCCAAATCCAAGCAAGGGCTACGGAAATCGTTTACCCATCATCTCCTCCATCGAAAACCATCAATAACACCAAATCAATACGAATCAGTCCAATAATTTTCCCAAATCGGATTCCCGATTTCTTGTTTATGTTTCTAGCATCCATAACCCCTTACAATCGTCCAATTCCGGTCCAAAATTCGGTGCGGCAGGGTGGTGGGTGTGAGGAAGAAGAAGAGAACGAGAAGCAGGAAGAAAAGAACGTCTGACTAATGAAGAAGAAAACAATGAGCCAAAGTATCCAATAAATAAACCTAATAGGCTTTTAGTAATTGGGCCTTTAACTCCCGTTCATCAACCGTAATTCATCTCGAGCTCAATTAGGTTATCGTAAAGCAACTCAAGTCCAAATAATTTCTCCTCTCCAAATTAAATTCAAATGGACGGTCCAAAAATAAATTTCGGGTTTTTACACATATAGTAGTAAAATAGTAGGCTCAACTTATTATCGTCCATGTATAATATCCCGTAACCCTAATTCAGACCAGTATTTCATTCTTCTCTACTTCTGCTACAAAATTTGGTGCTCATACTAATCGATCTTCTTCTCCTTGTTGTCGTCATATCATCAGGTAAGTCATCAATCAATCTTTTATTATTGAATTGAATCAGAAATTATAAAAGAAATCTTAATTAATTCTTGTGATTTTATTATTGTAACTATAGCGATCCCTAATTCCGGCCAGTGCTTAATTTATGAAACGATTCGTGGTCATCTTCTTCCTTACTTTGTTGTTTAAATATATAATATTCATGACATGACATGAATAATATTTACTTTATGACATGAATAGATAACTGTTTCTCAAGAATGAATATACAAGCTCTACTATGACTTCTAGTTAGGATGTGTATCATCAGGAGATTCGTATCAAATGAGGAATCATCAGTCAAGGATGGATGGGTTAAGTGATCTGCATCATGAAGTGCTTCAACAGATGTTTGTTGGATAAGTAGGAGAGATCTAATTGCATTACATACACACAGTGCTAGATGATATTTGGGATCGAAAATTAAAGCCTGGGACTATATGCATACAGGCTTTATAGGTGACGAATGTACATGATTCTCTACTTATTCATCTGGTATATTTATATTCTTGTCCTAAATTCTAAAACCATGTCATATTGTTACCTTTTCATTCATTGATCTTATGTTTATCATTTGATTCCATCTCTTATAAGTTATATCACGAGTTTCTAAAATGTTGCTGATCACTAGTTAAATCCACGATCATGGTTTGATAACTTCTCTTGATATACTATGTTAGACTTATTGATTAGCAAATGAATGAATTCATGAGTGGATATTGAAATAATAATACACGACTTGATCCGAGAATTGCCCGCAAACATCCATCCATCCATCCATATCCATATATATATGTAAATCACAAGGGACTAAGTGGAATTTTGTAATTGGGCTTTTATTTTACCAAAGATATATTTCATCATATTTTTGACGTCATTTCACGTATATAGTTTTTATTAAATCTCATATAACTTTATCTACAAAAATTCGAAAAATATTTTGAACATATATTTGAATTCGTCGTGACAAGACGATAATCCATAGACATAATCTTGAGTAGTATTATTTCAAGAAATCATTTTATTCATTAAAATAAAATATAAATTTATTAAATAAGATAAAATTAATTAATGAAAATTTAAAAATAGAGTATTTATTAAATAAATTCAATCTACATGATTTTTTTGGAATTAACAGATTTTCAACCAAAGATATCTTCCACTATTTATTTTTTTGTATGATGGCATGCAACATATATAGTTTTTATTAAATCTAATATAAATTTATTCTACAAAACTTCGAAAAATATTGTGAACATATATTTGAATTCACCGTGACAAGACAAGTCTATAGACACCAATCTAGATGATTATTATTAATTAAATAAATTATTTTATTCACTAAAATAAAATATATATTTATTAAAGAATATAAAATGATGTCCGTTAATATGACCTTATCTATATATATCGTTTCTGACTCGTTTCCTTCTGCCTTAGGATGTCCGGGAGCGATTGTCAGAACCAATTTGAGGCGCCGAGTTACAATGATGCTGTAGACTTAGGTACTGGGTCCGTTAATATGACCTTATCCTTGGAAGACCTATTCGTCGTAGACCTCGATTCGTCGAGAGATTCGGATGCTGGACGCGGAGTCCAAGAAGGAGTGGGAGTACAGACCGATGCCGTGCAAGACGATCCTGCCAGGATTAGACTGCTGGTCCAATCGCGGACTATCGGAGGAGTCGGACCGTCCAGAGGTCCGAATGAGCCGCACATGGAGTAGGAGGGTGATAGCGGCCGAGAAACTGACGAGGTAGAAATGTTCGAGGCGGGGGTGGAGGACCGTGGTCGTATGGAACAGTCCGTTTATCCTCAAAGACATCCAAGCACTGTAAGATGTAAATGATGATGAAGAAGAAGATGAAGAGGATGACGACGAAGAGGAGGAAGAAGGTGATGAGTCTCCTGCCGTTTCGCCCCTGAGATGCGGGTCGTCGGATCGCACTCCATCCTGCTGGTTCCGTGCGGTCCCATCTTCCTTTAGTCATGGGTGCGCGAAGTCGCTGAATTAAATTTTCGCCTCAAGGCCGTAGTGATAGTGGACGAATTTGGAGAACTCAATGCCGACAGACTTCTTCCCACATGTCCGTCCAGAGTGAGAGAAGAAGACCTTCCCGAGTGGAGGCGGAAGTGGGAGATCCCCGACCAGAGAGATCATGGCCCTAACTCGACATGCTTTTATAATCCGCCACCGGATACATGTGTGTGTTGAGGTGGTTTCTAGCGTGGGTGGAAGATTCCTATCGCCACGGAACTAAAGAATATCTCAACCACATCGATAGGTCGAGTCAGTTATCCCTAAGTCCTCGGGGAACCTTATCCGCTTCGTCAGATTCTCAGAAAAGAAGGGCACCAGAACTTTGAGAACTTTAGGCGCTCTTCCATGTATCGCTCACCGGGAATCCACTATTCTATACTTTCATGAATAGAAGCCCTACAAATTTATCTCGACTCGATTTCTTCACGGGTCAAAATGGTGGGACAACACGTTGCAGACGGATGGCTCAAGCCCGGAGCATCCGAAGACAAAGAGAGCAAGGGGTCTCCGCCACGTTGTTTCTAAGGGAGAGATCCTGATCACGCCTCTTCCAAAAAATGTGGCTGGTGGTCGCCATCCATAAAAAGCATAATCCCGACTTACCCGCACATGGATTAATCACACCCATCGCCTACTTGTGTAATGATTTGACGCCGAGGTTGGAGGGAAGACAAACTTCAGTAAGAACCCGACCACTCGAGCCTTCATGCTTGTTCTTCGTTGAGATACTTTGTTCTGATTCCGTGTTTTATACTTGCATTTCTTTGATAATCTAGCTGTGTCTAATGCCTTTGGTTTATTACCCAGCTTACTGGTTCGACTATATCATGTCAACTCTCCAAGAGAAGAAGAGGTTGCAGAGGGAGCAGCAAGCTCTGGAGGTCGCTGCTGGTCAAAGACCCGAATCATTACCACTTCCACGGGTCTACCCATGCCGGATTCGAAGAATGCTGCTGTGTTTGCGGCTGAGGAAGAAAGGCGGAACAAGGCGGGTGAGGACTCTCAGGCCTTGGCGGTGCCTGATAAGGGAAAGGCCCCTGCTACCCGGAGCACCACTGTTACGAGGTCCCAAGCTTCCGCTGCTCAAGTTCCACCACGGGACGTGTTCATGCGGGACGCTATTATCTCGGGGTGCAAAAGGCAACCTCGAAGCTCGCCACGCGAAGAGGCAAGAATTGTCCGTCCTTCCTGTGGACCAGCCGCCTCGACGAGGAACATGAGCGTGCTATGGACTTCAAGTGGAGCGGTAGGAGGATCGATGCGCTATACCACGGTAAGAAATCATCCTCGTTTACTTGGTTTGTTTTAGTCAGAATTTAAATATAACTCAGATTCGCGCATTCTTCCCACTGGTGTTTCATCAAGGCCATGCAAAGGAAGGTCAAGTAACATGCTACCATTGAAGAGGACCTTCACAAAGTCAGGCCACGTCCGGATGAGGCGGAAAAGTGAAGTACCAAATGGAGATGAGGCTGAAGGAGGAAGAGGTGAAGTTCCACAAGGTGAAGACCAGCTGGGAAAAGATCAAGACGGAGCTTGTCTACCAAGAAAAATTCGTGGATAAGGCGATGAAGGCGTTCCTGGATTTCAAGGACTTCCTGGTCGGAGGCCTTCGGTTTGTCCGTCTTTACGCCGGCCGTGACTTCCTGAGGTCTAACTCTTTCAAATTCCTGATGGTGGACAAGTCGGATGCTTCCCGTCTGGATGGGTTCGTGTCCGCGATTGGGCAGCTGCAGTCCAAGGGTCTTCTTCCACCAGACTTTGATTGGAAGGCGGAGGGGTTAATTCCCTCTGCGGATGCAAACGGTGTGGAAGTGCCCGTCGATAGTGTCTCGGACGAGCAGTTGGCCGCATGTGAGTTCGTGGAACTAGTCACTGACGAAGGTGAGATTGAGATTCAGAACGGCGGGCCCTTCCTCCCTAGGTGGATCCCGGAAGCTCTCCTGAAGGTGGGCTTTGTGCCTTTCAACGATTATCGAGCTTTCCTGCAGAAGTGGTTTGCCCTGCCTGGTCACGTTCTTGACCACCCGGCCGATTTTAACTTGTTTGAGCATGCTGAGACCCTTGCGGCGGAAGCCATCTCCGAAGATCCTGACGCCAATCACTGAAGTCAAGGAGCCGGGTCCCCGCCAAACCGACTCGAGTGAGAAGTCCGGGGTATGCCCCGTTAGAATTCTGTAACTCCTGGATGTTTATTTAATTCGGAACATGTTGCTATGTACTTCTTGATGAATTCTTATTTATTCCGAGGAGTTAACCCTCCCATGGTACTGAATGATTGCTTGCTGGCTCCTTATTTCCGTATCTTGCGTTGTCGATATACTGTCACTTTGCAAGTGACATCTCTTAGGAACTCGGATCGCTATAGCTTGTACACATCGTAGCGTAAAAATTCTCATCTATCCGATCTTCGGAGCGTGCGCGTTGGAAAGCGTGATTCTTCTAGAAGGAGGAATTCAAAACAGTAAAATGGTCATAATGACTACGTCTTTTCACCTTCCCAGTCGTCGGATGATCGACAGATGGCGAGATCTGAATGACCCGTTGCGACTATAAATAAGGGTGTGGTAATTCTCCCCTTTTTTCACTGCTGTACTCTCCCTCCTTCTTTCTTGTATCTTATTCGCTCTGACCTTCCGCGGAAGTAAGTGTGCGCCAGAATGTCGGATTCAGATGATGACGAATATAGTCATTGGGTGAACTGCGCCCGCGGACACATGCATCCGCCCATCTATCCGGGTAGAGGAACCGAGAGTGACCCTTTCGTTCTGGATTTTGAAGGCAACCCCCCTCAGTGTCCAGGAATAGCCAGGAGACTGGCTGAAGAGGAGAGAGAGCGGACCCTGAAGTTGATCCGCAGGAGGATCCGGATGCAGCAGCAAGCTCAACAGGCTCGAGGTGGTGGCTCGGAGTCCCAGGGTTCAACTTCTGGGCAATGGTGATGTCCAAAGCGGGGTATGCCTCGTAGTAGCATGTACTTTTTTCCTTGGCTTTTATCGGACTGTTTCCTCTATACGTAGAGGTTCGAATAATTTTGCTCATATATAAAATTCGAACTATTTCATCCGATAAGATCTCCACTCTTTCCCGCGATCGCATTTGTCGTAGGGTGGTTTGAACAAATTCAAAACCTGGGGTTAACATTTTGCTCGCTTGGATGTGGTCAAACACTAACTTGTTCCGTCCTTATCGTACGGGGGCGTTTGGGTCAAATCTGACATTAAGTTGCTTACGTGGCGGACGCAGATTGGTTGGAGTGTCCTATAAAAAGGCACGACCCCAGTCCCAAATCCAAGTGAATTGATCTCAGATTCATTTCTTCTTGTCTGCATGATTAGGGCTCGTAAATTACCAAAGCCGGAGCTCTTTTCTTTTCTTTTGATCCACCTTTAATGGCTCAAATCTCTCTTAAATTGGAAATGGTTTCCAGATTCCAAGAGAGTTCGAGTCTTTAAAGCCGGTTAGGCAGAAATCTCTTGCTGTGTGCCCCGTGTCTTCCACGGACCAGGAAATCGGTGGTACCATGCTTTAGTGGCGTCCTGACGGAGTTCGCCATGTTTTAACCATGTTCTTTTGTGCAGGTAGATGGAGATCCTCAGTGTCATGAGCTCGCAAGCAAGAGCGCTGAAGTCTGCTTCGTCAAGGAAGAATGCGCTACTGAAGATGACGATCTCGCAGATATTCCTTGTACTTTTCTTTTTGTAATGCGTCCTTAAGTCCGGATATCGATCCGGGACTGTAAGTTGCATGGACAGGATTATAGACAATCTGTCCTTGTAAGAATGAAAAATTCTCTGCTTTCTGTCTTGTCATTAAATCTCACATACAAATATCTAGAAGTCATAAGTCGAAAGAAAGTTGTATTAATTTGTCGGAAATTCAATTAAAACTTGTGGGCTCTGGGGCCAATGACAAAAGTATCGCATGTAATCAAGTGAGTTTCGTGTATTTGATAGTTGGAGTTCAAAATGACAAAGAAACATAACTGACGGAGTTTTACGAAGTAGATAGTTGGGATCCAAGATGACCAGTTAATCTGTCGGAGATTCAAGGGGCCATCACTATGCGTAAAACTTCTGGAGATTTCTAGCATTCCATGTACGCTTGAGTGGATGCCCGTGCTCATCTTCCAATTCATAACTCCCATTTGCTCTTGCTCTAACAATCTTATAGGGTCCTTCCTAGTTGGGTTTGAGTTTGCCAACGTTTGTCAGAATGTCCGCGCGGCGAAGTACTAGGTCTTCGACCTGTAGGTTGTTTGCTTGGACATTCTTGTTGTACGCTCGAGCAGCCGTTGCTTGATATCTATGGATATTAGCCAACGCGTCCGTTCTTTTTTGTTCCAATATGTCCAGATCAAATATTCGTGCCTCGCGATTGGCGGCCTCTTCGAACTCTTGGACTCTCATAGTTTCGACAGCAATTTCTGCTGGTATGACTGCCTCCGAGCCATATACCAGGGAAAATGGAGTTTCCTTGGTTGCTGACCGTGCAGTGGTGCGGTGAGCCCATAGCACGCCGTCGAGGTCGTCTGCCCAGTTTTCTTGGGAAGTCCGCAACCGTTTTTCAGATTTGACTATCGCTTTGTCATGACTCAAATGGCCCATTTGCCTGTGGATGTCCAACAGACGTGAATCGTTGTTCGATTTTGAAGGATTCCAGCCATTCCCTGAGTCTGTGACCTGAAAATTGGGCACCGTTGTCCGAGACAAGGACCCTAGGCAGGCCGAAACGGCAGATGATGTTCTTCCGTATTGAATGTCCGCACTTACCTCTCGTGATGGTAGCAATCGCTCGCTTCCACCCATTTGGTGAAGTACTCTATGGCGACGATCATGAACTTTCTCTGTTGGGTACCCCTTGGAAATGGTCCGACGATGTCGATTCCCCATTGGTCGAAAGGACACGCTATGATTGACGGAATCATAGGTCTTGTCGGACGATGAGGAACATTCGCATAGTATTGGCAATCTGGGCACTTCCGAGCATGGTTGGCAGAGTCTTTGTCGATGCTAGGCCAATAATATCCTTGTCCTATGATTTTCTGGGCAAGAGTCCTTCCGCGTAATGACTCGCAACTTTCATCAGGTATCCTCCAAAGATGCTTATAGCCTCGTGCGGGCCTAGGCATCTTAAATGAGTCCCGGCAAAAGACCTCTTGTACAAGTCTCCTCCGAGGATAAAGTATCTATTGGCTCGACACTTCACTCTCCTTGATTCTGTCGGATCTATTGGAAGAGATCCGCCCCGAGATAGTTCCATGTCACCATCCAATTTCTTTCCGTGCTTGTTATCATGATACTGGTTCGACTCATGACGATGAGTGAGTTACAAAGGAGCGTAATAACTCTTCTTGTTCTGGGGACCGTCATGGAAGCGTATTTTGCTAAGGCATCTGCTCTTTCATTATAGACACTGTCAAACTTTTCCAGGGCGAACTCGTCAAAGAGGCTGGTTTCCTGCTTGAGTAGCTCGAGATACTTGATCATTGAAGAACCCTTGGTGGCAAAGGTTCTGAAAGTCGAGCCGCACCACCGGGATTCCGTAAGCTTTGAGCTATGCGACTTGGAGGACTCGCCAAGCGCAGCCCGACTAACAACGCTTCATACTCAGCCTCATTGTTGGTGACTTTGAATTCCAAGGAAATTGCATAGTCGAGTTCCGCGCCATCGGGGCTCTTAAGAAAAATTCCAATTCCTCCTACTCTTCCGGTGGAGGATCCATCTACCTCTAGCACCCAAGTGTCCGAAGGGTGCTTCTTAGCTTGGGAATCTGCTTTCAGCTCAGGGGCTTCCGGGTGCTGTTCTTCCTTTCCTTTGACTTCGAATCCAGAGTTGTTAATATCTGATCCGTTCATGGTATTGTCGAGGAGAAACATCTGGTTGATCCGAGTTTCCTCGCATGATGCAAGCGAGGGCCGATTGATAAACTGAGCCTCCTCAAAGTTTTCCGGTTGTAACTGCAGCGGGATTGGCCTTTGTATGATCTTTTTGGTAGCCAGACACTCCAACGTTTGTCCGTCAGGGACTTTCTCTGAATCTTTCTCGTGATATTCACTAGAAAGTCGGCGAGACTTGAGCTTTCGCCGACGGAGCTCGGTAGCAATGCCGATTCGGCAATTCAATTGCCCATTTCGAGAGTCTTCCACCGATCGGGCTTCCCCAAGACTGCTTCAAAGGTTCCGTTAGTACCACAATTCTATGAGATTTGAAATAAGGTTTTAACCGTCTGGCGGTGTAAACCAAAGCGTATGCGAGCTTCTCGATCTTCACGTATCTTGTCTCTGCCCTAGCAAGGGCTTTGCTAAGATAGTATATCGGCAAATGCTCGTTAGCCTGAATCCGCACTAAGACGGAGCTCATTGCCTCTTCCGTGATTGCTAGGTAGAGGTAGAGTGGCTCTCCTTCGACGGGTTTGGAGAGCAGTGGAGGTGAATGGAGGTACTCTTTCAGTTTTTCGAAAGCCTCAGAACATTCCGCGGTCCACACAAAGTTCTCTCCTTTCCGGAGGATTTTGAAGAACGGAAGATTCTTTTCTGCTGATCGGGAAATAAAACGACTTAAGGACATGAGGCTTCCTATGAGCCGCTGTACCTCATTGAGGGTTTTCGGGTGTGGCAAATCTAGGATTGCCTTGATTTTCTCGTGATTGGCGCTTATTCCCCTTTCCGTGACCATGTATCCGAGGAACTTTCCTCCTTTTACTCCGAAGGTGCATTTCTCGGGATTCAATTTCATTCCATACTTCCTCAGGATAGCGAAACATTTGTTCAAATGGTGCACGTTCTGCTCTTCTGTTTTACTTTTGACGAGCATGTCGTCCATATACACCTCCATCGTCTTTCCGATTTCATCCTTGAACATCTGGTTCACCAGGCGCTGGTAGGTGGCTCCCGCATTCTTTAGTCCGAAAGGCATTATCTTGAAGCAAGATACCTCCGCCGCTAAGAAGGCTTTTCTTAACGCCTCCTCGCCATCCGAATTTGGTAAAAACCCTGCACGCATCCATGAAGCTCAAGAAGGCACATCCGGATGTGGAATCGACTAGTCGATCTATCCGTGGTAATGGATATGGATCCTTTCGTAACTTGTTCAAATTTTGTAAAGTCATTACACATCCTCCACTTGCTCGGTGATTTTTCACCGTAACCACGCTAAAACCCAAATGGAATAGCGGACTTCTTCAATGTGTCCCGCTTTCAGGAGTCGCTCAACTTCGGCAGATATAATGGCATCTTTGATCGGACCAAAGTCTTTTCTCTTCTGCCGGATGTATTTAACCGAAGGATCCATGTTCAGACGGTGAACAGTAACCCTCGGGTCTATACCCTTCAGGTCATCGGTGCTCCAAGCGAACACATCTCTGTTGTCTCGGAGACAAGCGATGAGCTTCATCTCTACTTCCACGTTCATTTCGGTTCCGATCCTTGTCTTCTTCTCGGGATCGCCAGCAACGATCTCGATCTCTTTAAGGGTCTCGTGAGGCTCAATTCGTACCGTTCTAGGAAAATTTTCTTTCTGGCTCCCTACGCCGACCTGTGAGTCTTCTTTTTTGGGTGGAAGAGTAACGGACGAGTCAGGAGTCATGGTGACTGCGAGCACGGGCGCAGACGCCCTTCTTGTGGACATGATATAGCATTCCCAAGCTTCTCTGACGTTTCTGAGCTCTTGTCCGACTCCAAAGGCTGTTGGGAACTTCATCCGATTATGGAGAGTGGAGGAAATGGCCCGAAACTGATTGAGGCCTGGACGTCCGAAGATAGCATTGTAATCAAAAGTTTGTTCGACCACCACGAAACGGACTTCTTGTGTCACCCTTGCCGGAAAGGTGCCGAGCGAAACATGTAACATGACACTTCCGAGGGGTCGTACGGTTCCTCCTCCGAATCCTAATATGGAGGTGTGCACTCTGCCATATCGAATTCTGCCCAATTCCATCTGATCCAGTGTCCTCTTAGAGATGATGTTCGAGGAGCTTCCAGTGTCGACCAAGATTTTATTCACTCGATAAGTTGCAATGGTCAAAGAGACCACCAGCGGAACATCCGGATTCTCGATGTCTTCTCCCCCTGCCATAGGAGGAGGAATTTCGCTGTCATCAAAAGATATGGCGTTAGTGCCCGGGATCGCTGGATCAGCATATGCTCGGTCATTGTTCCGGAGGTTTTGCGCGGTTCGCTCAAGCTCAAGGCTCGCTATCTCCTCCAGTTGGTCCACCCGCGATAGTGTTGATCACCCCACTGTATGGGGCATTCTCCATCTCGATGTCATCAGATATCTCAGAGAGCGCCGATTCGACGGGAGGATACTGATCCAGGAGGGGGCAAAGGCAATGAGTGGGGTGGTGGTTCCGTCATTCTCTCCTCTCTTCATTGTTCCATTCTATCCTGCCTGGCAGGTCCGCCCTCATCGATATGTTCCTTCAATTTTCCATTCCTTACTAGGTGTTCCACCGCCTTTAGTTGAATGCAATCGTCAGTTTGGTGTCCGCGACACTTGTGAAACTTGCAGTAGCCCTTTGCATTTTTATTCTTACGGTCGTGGTAAGAAGTTTTCGGCCACTGGATGTCCAGCTTTTTCTCGACAATAGTTGCCAAGATGTCGGATCTTGGTCTATTGAGCTGGGTATAGTCCGCGTATCGCCTTGGAGGACTTCTCTCTCTGTGAAGACCTCTATCTCTTTGATCCTTTCTCGAATCAAACTTTACCGGGCGTTGGTCTTGCTGCACCGGATCCTTTGCTTTCTTGGAGCTAGCTCTCACTGGAACATTCCTCCTGTATTCTTCTCCATACATTACTTCTTCACAGATGTCTTCTAAGTGCTTTTCTCTCCTTACCTCTTGACTTGAGAGTTTTCTTCGGAATTCCGAGTTGAGAGTATTAGCATAATTCGACCTTCTTTAATACTGTGTGACTCAACCCGAAGAACCTCCGTGTGAAATCGATCCAAAAAAGTCCTTAGATCCTCATGCTCTCCCTGTATAACGCCTGCCAGATGTTCCACGGTATGATTTCTCCTCTTGGATTTGCCGAATCGTGCCAAGAACTTAGAGGACAAATCCGCGTACGACTGTATTGATTTTTTTGGCAAGGAGGTGTACCAATCCATGGCAGTCCCGAAGAGAGTGGATTAGAAGGTGAGGGCTTTCGTGTTGTCGCTCACCCCTTTGGAATCCATCTTGCTGTTAAACCTTGTTAGGTGACCCACGGGACAAGCGTCCCCATAGTAGTACTTGCCAATTGCAGTGGCGGTAGTTCTTGCGGACCTTCTTGTTCTTGCCATTACTGAAGAGAACGGGACCTTTTCGTAAAGATTCCCACAGACGGCGCCAAAATGTTGAGGGGTGAAGCTCCCCAAATACTTAGATTTTACTCAACTCCACTAATGGTGCTCAAGTAAGAAGCTCCTTGCTTGGTAAGAGCCAATCCGTAAGAACCAGCGGCCGACTACTTGGATAAGGACCTGCACACTTGAGTTTGGGGGGGGGGGGGTCAGTATCCGGTTTGCTAAGTGTCAAACCGGACTGAGACTTTACTCGAGAGAGACTGATGATCTGCTCTGTATAATGATCGAGATAGAGTTTACGATGTGACTTACTTGTTCTTGTGGGGATGTGTGCCTTATTTATAGGCTATCATCAAAATGGGAGGTCATGCTAGGATTGTGCCAAGTGTAAGGCTAGGATTGAGCCACCAAGGCATAACTTAGGCCCAGAGCCCAATAATGATACTTAGCCCATGCCACTTTGGGCTTTTAGGGGTAGTTTAGTCATTATTGGAAGAGTTTTAGGGGATGTGACCTGAGCTGCCGAGGTCCCAAGTTCGGAGAGGTTGGTCCGGATGCATGATCCGGACCGTACTGGGTCGCCAGATAAGGAAGTTCTCCTAAGTCTGCCCATCTCTTCCGATTCGGAACCCTAGGTTCGGACACCCCACTCTTTGGTGCCTCTGCTTGGCTACTCGTGAGATTGTCATGCTGGATCCGAGTTAGCGTCCGGACCGGAGGCCTTGGGTCGGAGAGGGTACTGACTTAGTATTAAGCTCCTTTCCCAGAGAGACTTGGACCAAGGTGGGTCGGGCCCATGGTTCTGGGTCGGGCCTAGTAAGTCCCAAATTCCTTTCTTTCAAGGTGGGTCGGACCATGGTCGTCCGCCTGACGGATCGGTTGCTCGAACCATATTATCTCGGATCCATTGGATGACTTAGGACGCCTTAGGATTCGCTCCAAGGTCGTCTATGACGGATTGGACATATTTCCATATCAACAGATTATATACGATACATAATTCATTTAAGCATCCTCTATTCTATATGAGATTATATGCAATCGGTATAACAAACGCAGTCACAAGCAACATGAAATTAAAGGTAAACAAACCCCCAATAAAATGTTGTTTGCCAAACTTGTTGCAACATATAGCCCATCTCAATTCTGCCTCCAAACAATTTCAGGAATTGTTGAGAACGAAGTTGCAGCAATGGAAAAAGTTGTACCAGAGAAGGGAGTTGGGCATGCTCATTCTATTGGGGCTCAAAAAACTTACATTTTTGTGTACCAAGCAATTCCAATTATTTCATATACTCTAGTGGGATATCATGATATATTTATATCATGAATCTGTATATATCATATATTAAATTGTTATAGAGAAGTGATAACACCCTAAATACCATATTCGAACCCACATTGGCAAACAAGGCAGCTAACATATCATAAATTTACAATTCTGAGGTTGGATAGAACAGGAAGAATCCACATGCAAATGCTACATAAAATCAAGCACTTCAGTCTATAACTCAAGTAATAACTCAATCAATTCGTATACAAATAACTGAATAACATAAGCACATAACTTCTTTTAGAGACTTGAGTTACAAAGTTTACATATTATCTAAATCTTTTTTTTCCAGAATTCATACATCTTTCTCTTTTCAGAATGGTGTCACAAGTCACAATGCACACAACACTTTGAAGTGCAATGTACCGAAGCAGTCAACATTGCAACTTTAGATATAAATCACTTAGCATCACTTAAGAATATTTAACCAATGAGAATGAAGCACAATTCCAGCTCATTTAATGACTTGGCAATTTAATGACTTGACAGCCTTTAGAATGGTTGAAATGGTTTTTGAATAATATATAGATGTATGCAACATCAAATCAAGCTAAAAAATTTGATTTCAATGATTTAACATAGTTGAGCTCATGTTTTTCTTTCTTTTTTTTATTTATTACCAATCCAGTAATGTTTTGCATGCTTTCTTTGTTTCTCTAAGTCCCTTATATGTGCATTAGTTGATATGCAACATAAAATCAATCTAAAAAATTGGAAATCAAATATTTCACATATTTGAACACAAATTTTCATACTATTTTCTTTAGTTGATTTTTGTTGGCACTAATCCAGTACTCTTTGTAAAAATTATTGGATTCTCTAAGTCCTTAAATGTACATCAAAAGTGTAACGACCCGAAAATTTACGAAATATAAATAAACTTCTTCATTTGAAAAGTCTAGACAAGACGCAAAACTTTTTACACAAGTCTAAACAAAGCCACAAGCATCTACTAATCACTAATAAAACGAAGGGTTCAAAACAATTTTTCAAACAATCCCAAACTTAGAAAAGAAACCCCACCCTCTCTGTTGCTGAATGTCTAGGACTCCAAGGCGCCAAAATCAACAAGGTAACAATTCAAGTGTGAGATAAAACTCAGTGAGGTTTGGTTCTGTGCTAAGTGAACAATGAATTAAGTAATACGAAGTATGGTTTTTAAAATCAAACTAATCATAATATAAAATTAATCGAAGAAAACATATAACTAAGCGAATAAATTATCGTTGGTGCAGTCAACCTTATAACCCCAATACAAGACCTTATCACTCCAGACAGGGTGCTACCACTGTCAAACGAAGATGAAGACGAAGACCCTGCCATGGTACAGGGGTGAAACACTACTACTGCCAAAGACCTCAACGACTTCTGCCTCGCGTCTAGGGATAGTAAGCAGAGGTACTTCAAGAATAACTCGACAGACACAACCGCCCAAGTATGACCACTCAGAAACCCCCACCACAATTGCGCACATATCGGTCAAAGTGAATCAGTCAATCGAATCAAACGAAGATCATCATGAATCATATACATATATATCTTTTTAGAGCGGTAGCATGAGAAAAATATTTGATGCGCTGTAACTTGATTTCATGAGCCACAATGTTTGAGATGCAATACTATATATATATATATATATATATATATATATATATATATATATATATATATATATATATATATATATATATATATATATATATATATATATATATATATATATATATATATATAATATTAAAATAGCTTCTTGTAGTTTCGCAAATATACATATACTTTTTGGGTAGAACACTCACCTTAGATGACCTCGTAAACTAAGCAATCCGCAAATCTGAGGGCGAATCGAGACAAGCTAGATCACGAACGAGCGAATCAAAGCCCTCTTCCTAATCGCGATCCAAACCCCAATCCGATTTGATACTCACAGGACTACTTGACTTCATTCGCAGCGAGAGGGAGAAGGAAGAAGGAAGATCAGGTATGTTGGTGTAATGAGCGGCTGTTGTGGTGGTGATGGGAGAGAGCTAGAAGAAGTAGGTGGAGGCGTGGAGGGGTTGAGCAGAGGGAGAAGGTGGCATTGAGGCGAGTTTATGGAATCAAGGTGGGTAGGCAGATCGATTGTGCTGAGACGAATCAAAGGAGACGGGAAGAAGGAATTGATTAAATCAACGTGAGCTGAAGGAGCTGATAAAGATGAAGAGGGTATAAGGGGTACAATAGTCAATATGTACAAATTTAGTCCGAAAATCAAATTGGACTCTCATTAAGCTATATATAAAAAAAACACTAATTTAAGCACTAGGACCATTATTAGCTATAACAAAAATAAAAAATAAATTTTTTTTTAATAATAATAATAAAAAGACGAAAATAAATCGGGGTTTTACATTCTCCTCTCCTTAAAGGAATTTGGTCCCCAAATTCTCACCTTAAGAAACGAAGAGCTCGGGATACTGACTCCGTATAAAACGTAGGTTCGAAACTTACCGATAACATACTTGAAGGCTAGTTAACAAGTGAACACACTGTAATAGACAAGGTAGGCCTTCTTTAAATTTCTAAGCAAGGAGCAAAATCAAGAGGGTTTCTCGAGTGATGAGGAGAAGGAGAGAAGACAATCTTTAATAAGAGGCCAAGAAACTTATCGAGAGAGTTTTGGTGAGATTGAGAATCTGGTTAAGTAATCGAGATCAAGGGGATTACAACGAAGAATTTGAAAGAACTGTGAATGTTTGCTAAAGAGTCTGAAATTTTGCATTTTCTGTAAGAAGTTATAACGTGAGTTACTAAATTCGACTAGAGAAGAAAGACAGAAGGTCGATGGAAGGTGAAGGTTAATCAAGATGGGTTTTATCGAAGGAGAAATTAAAAACTACCACATAAGTCCCACAAGTAAGTTACTAGCAGAAGTAAACATGCACTAATAAGATACATGCTAGTATAGTAAGTAATGGTACAAATATTCTATCACTTACAGAAGATAAACTATTGAAAGCACATGCTAAGAATTTAATAAAAGTTGAATGTTCCATGCGTCACGCTCGACACAAATGTAATTAAGAAGTCTATTTTCCAAGGCACAATATAATCAACCATAGAACATTATTCAGAAACTTCCTTGGCAATAACACATTTATAACATTCTTAGCAAGCTTAAACATAGATATAAATGCGCCACGTAAAAGTATTACAATACCAGAAGGATAATTACGCCTATCGTAATACCATTAAACTAAACAATAGAAAAGAAGAAGCACACCACATGAAACTTGAAGGAACTAACGAAACATACAAATTATAACTCAACTGACAAATAACGAAAGGAACAAACGGGGCTAAATCAAGTTGGGACGCATTGTCAAATGATCATCAGGTATAAAAGAATTAAACCGAATATCTAAGCATACAACCAAATAGTGATCCTTTATTAACTCTAGTTAGTACGAATCACTATGTAGTCGGCCGCCTACAAGTGATTTATACTAACTCAAGGAAATTATCAGCTACTAAATTATAGAAGATAACATGCAAAAATAGGTTACACAACGCAAGCGTATAATTGCTCATATAATAGAGAGATTTAAATTCACCTATATCAAGCAAATCAAACCGAGCACTCATACGCCAATTTCTTTCATATCTTATTAACAAGGCGACAACTCGAGAACCAAGCTAACCCAAAGAAACCACCTATGTTCAAAGAATGTACACCTCACTCGCCAACCCAAGGTTCAAAATCATATCCTAAGATAGCAGAGTAAAACTGTGCTCGATACCAACCGAAGCCCCAAAATTTCACTAACTTTTAAAAGAACAAGTTAAAAAATAACGAAGAGAAAATCTAAAACTCTAAGAAGCTAAAATTTAAATGACTTATGAAACACTATTTTTACAAGCAACCGATAAAAGACAAGTTTTTCACAAGCTAAAAGGTACAAAACCCCGCTTAAATCCCCAACTCGCTCTAGTTGTTTAACGCTCATCTGACTCCACTAGACCAAATCTACAAGAAGGTAACAAATCAAGTGTGAGATAAAACTCAAGAGGTTATGTGCTAAGTGAATAATGAATTATGTAATAAGTATGATTTTCAAAATCAAACTAATCATAATATAAAAATAATCCAAGAAAACATATAACGGTTTAATAAATTATCGCTGGTGCAACCAACCTTATAACCCCAATCCAAGCTCCTTATCACCTGCATGTGGTGCTACCACCGTCAAACTAATACGACGATTAAAACCCCGCCATGGTACAAGGGTGGAACACTACTCCCAAAGACCTCGACTTCTCGCCAGCCTAGGATAGTAAGCAGAGGTACTTCATGAACAACTCGATGCATATAATCGCCAAGTATGCCCACTCGTAAACCCCACCACAATTACGCATATCGTCGGGTTAATCACCAATCGAATCAAACGAAGATCATCATGAATCATATACATATATCTTTTTAGAGCGGTAGCATGAGAAAACGATTTGATGTAGTTTTCAGAACTTGATTTCATGAGCTTTCACAATGTTTGAGATGCAATACTATATATATATATATATATATATATATATATATATATATATATATATAGGAATATCACAGAGATATTGCAACCTATTCTTTTTTTCTTGTAGTTTCGCAAATATACATATACTTTTTGGGTAAACACTCACCTTAGATGACCTCGTAAACTAAGCAATCTGCAAATCTGAGGGCGAATCGAGACAAGCTAGATCACGAACGAGCTTAATCAAAGCCCTCTTCCTAATCGCGATCCAAACCCCAATCCGATTTGATACACGTGACTACTTCACTTCATTCGCAGCGAGAGGGAGAAGGAAGATCAGGTATGGTGGTGTAATGAGCGGCTGTTGTGGTGGTGGTGGGAGAGAGCTAGAAGAAGTAGGTGGAGGCGTGGAGGGGTTGAGCAGAGGGAGAAGGTGGCGTTGAGGCGAGTTTATGGAATCAAGGTGGGTAGGCAGATCGATTGTGCTGAGACGAATCAAAGGAGACGGAAGAAGAAGGAATTGATTAAATTGAACGTGAGTCAAGGAGTGATAAAGATGAAGAGGGTATAAGGGTACAATAGTCAATATGTACAAATTTAGTCCAAAATCAAATCGACTCTCATTAAGCTATATAAAAAAAAACACTAATTTAAGCACTAGGACCATTATTAGCTATAACAAAATAAAAATAATTTTTTTAATAATAATAATAAAAGACGAAAATAAATCGGGTTTTACACATCGAGCCGCTAGACCTTCTACAATATCCGGCAAATGATGGATCTAAACTTTCGTCACCACAAGCTAATACAATTCCATTAGCATTCGATCACCACGCAACCCTTCTCTTGACTTGAGATCGTCAGCCTCTACTAAATCACCTTAAATCGTTAATACACACGATACACCAACATGCGTAATCTGAACCTTCAAATTCTATCCGCTCCATTAACTCTGGCTTTTATCAATAGATTGGAGAAAAGATTAATATCCAATCCGAGTATGCGAACACAATTACATCTGACACCGCAAATATCATAATATTATCAGGTAGCTATAGATAGATAAACTAAGATACTTGACTCCAAGATAAAAGCAACACATGATAATTAATTCATACCTACTCTCAAGATATACAAACTGGAGTGGACCTTTACAAAGAAAAGAAAGCAACTCAGGACTTTTTCAGACTCAATATGAAAACAATAAATCAACATGAACTTGTATTAAAAGTAAGCTGGCAAGGCAAATCGAATGTTTCTTATTTAAGCTTTGGTTGGAAATGAAAATGTCATCCAGCTAATGAGAATTGAAGGGATAAATTGAATCACAAAAGAAATAATGTGTAGTTCTTATTTTCCTAGATATATGTACCCACTAACACTAAGTAAACCTCTTAGTCTGAATTACAATGACACTTAACTCAACATTAGAAAAAGAAAAAAAGAATCAAATTCTAAAAGGATAATAATAAATAAGATTCTGACAAAAATAAAATGGGAGAATTAAGCTTCATGAATCGCTTTATATGTGTATATTTTATATTCTGTAGAGCAAACGATGGAAATTCATTTCACAACTCAAAACTATCTTATAGAGGTCCTCATGAGCAAGAACAATGGTGAATCTAATTGCAGTAATTCAATTAATGTAGGAACTTGTTTCTTGATAAATGGTATTATTAACTATAAATTTCTCGCCTCATTAACTCACACAAATTATTTCCAAGGTGGTTGATGTCTTGTATACCTATTGTTTTAGGAAACATATAGTGTATAGTAATTGTAGGCTGAAAACATCTAGAGAGGTTTTGGGTGTGCCTTAAAGCATGAAGTGCGATAAAGATCGTGTCAAGGCTTGCATTATTCCTCTACTTTAGAATAATTAGATTATTTTCCATCTAACTAAGTAGATACTTAATACTTTGTTGTTGTTTGATCAACTACAAAAAGAAGAATAAGTACATTACATGTAGAAATGCAAGCAAAGGTATAAATGTTGTTTCTAAAGACCTCCATCACATCCTAAATTTAGCAACATGGGAAAGAATTCACCCTTGACAAGATTCTATTTCCCTTCCTCTCCAACTAAATTAATCATATGAATAGGTGTGTGCATTTGCCCTTCAAAATCTAAATCAAATTTAAAGAAATGTGAATCTTATAGACAAATCTCATCTATTTTTAGCCTTTTGCTCCTCCTGGTTTGAATCTTCTCACGCAACTTGGGTCAAGGCATGTTTTCCTACAGCACAATGTTACCACTAAACTCAGCTACCATACCAAATAATAAAATTAAGAAGATAAACTAACATTTCCAAAAATCAAATGTTCAAAAACCATTACTTGAAACAAATTCATGGCCTGTCAAGTTTCGACAGGAATGGGAATATTGCCTGCAAATTAAAATAACATGGGTACATTGTGCCTTTCTGGAAGAATACAATTTACATACCATATACTGGATATGTATTCACGTAACATAAAACAACAAAATTTAGTTCTAACTTCTAATCAAAGAAATTTGAATGCTTCAGCTTTTACCTTATTATTCAAACATATAAATACTTCAAGGTAACCCGCAGACTTCCCTAATAACTACCATTAATATCATTTATCAAGAATCTCTTCCTACCATCAGAATAGATTAAGTCATGAGGACAATATAAACCCGACATCGATAAACTTTAACTAAAATATAAATGGATTACCTCCATTCGGTGAGAGGACCCAAGAATCAAATCGATATGAGTGATGAATCAACACCATTGTTTGTGTTTCTTTGTATGAATCGATCCGAATTATGAATCTAATTAGCAAATTCATGAAGATTCCAGCTGCATATAAGTAAATCATCCCAAAAAATTAGAAATAAATGTTGATGTCCAAACTTCAGTTTATGTTATGATCCCAAACATAAAATTATCAACATAAGAATAAATATATCAATAACTTTGTAATCTGAATAAATAAGAATAGATTTGGAAATAAAATAATTACAGAATCAAACCCCAAAACTAAGGGAACTTTCCTATTTATTTCCCATCAAGTTTAACTTACTACGACTTTGTGAGATTGTCCATCTATCAATGAAGCTTATTGGAGAGAATAAAAGAGGATTGGGGAGGGAATGCTTAATGGAAGACCGAAGTTTCATGCGAAGAAATAACGTAACTCGAAGAGTTTTGGACCATGGTTTATAGCTAACATGTATGACCAGGCGATAGAGCGATTAAGTTTGAGACTACATATGCATACCTAATCAAAATAATAAGCAAACAATTCCATGGTTTTTTTACCTCGGTAGGAAAGTTCATACATACCAGATCAACATCTAGGATTGTTTACTCTACAGATGGAACGCAACTGGACATATTCTTAGGGTACATGAATTGAACTGGCTAAAAACCGATACACATCAACATTAATACTTTACTTATCCTGATAAACAACATGAATTGTTTGCTCCAGAGATGGACTGAAAATGTAGATTCCTTATGATTTGATCCGGAAGAATCATTAGATACAACTACTTCACTTAGCATACATGATACATCCATTCTACTTACCAAACCGTGTTCCGATTAATTGTTGTAGTACTGTCGATAAAACAGGCAATTGCAAATTCTTTTTCCAACAGAACACCCACACACCATTCTGCACACAACTCACTCATCGACCAAATCCGAGAAAGGGATTGAGGAAACGAAAAGAGACCAAATGGAATTAGCGAGAGGAGAAAAATTTCATAATTAGAGGAACTAGTAGCTTTATGAAAGGGTAAAGCCATCAAGACATTTTCTTACTATTTTAACTTTCTCATTTCTTTATAATGACACTTAAATGGAACATTTCATACTACTATTTTTGCAAAACATTATTTTTCTGCAATATTACTTTTGTTTTCTCATCAAGAAAAGAGAAGAAAAAGGCTTTTGGCTTAATTACGACCTCCAAAGAAATCCATCCGATAGCAAAGAAATTTCACAATCTTTGTTATGCCAGTATCAATACCCCAAACTAAATACATCTAATGGGTTGACTATATTCGTGATATTTAGGTTTGGATCTGAGTTTTGTTTCACCAGATGTCAGAACGTGGCATATGCCATGTCAGGAATAAGAATCTCAGTTGGCAAAATATTATTCGTTCTGGTTAAAAACCGAAACTGAGATTTTATATATCATATGATGGACCATGGATCAGTGGGTTTGAATACATAGGCCTGATCACCAATTTCAACTTGCTTTCTACACGCCCAACTACATCAGAAGCCAATCATATCAGTAAACATGATGAAAATTACCAAACTCATACATGATCAATCTCAGTTGCTATAGACCTCACGGCTAAATGAGGATACAAAGCCGTAACACCAATCATTTACAAATCAAAACCAAATATATCACACACCAGCCAAATAATATAAATAGCTTTTCTATAATGTGACTCTAAATATGATTATATACGATACATAATTAATTTAAGCATCCTCTATTCTATATGAGATTATATGCAATCGGTATAACAAACGCAGTCACAAGCAACATGAAATAAAAGGTAAACAAACCCCCAATAAAATGTTGTTTGCCAAACTTGTTGCAACATATAGCCCATCTCAATTCTGCCTCCAAACAATTTCAGGAATTGTTGAGAACGAAGTTGCAGCAATGGAAAAAGTTGTACCAGAGAAGGGAGTTGGGCATGCTCATTCTAGTGGGGCTCAAATAACTTACATTTTTGTGTACCAAGCAATTCTAATTATTTCATATACTCTAGTGGGATATCATGATATATTTATATCACGAATCTGTATATATCATATATTAAATTGTTATAGAGAAGTGATAACACCCTAAATACCCTAGCAAAGTGACAATCTTTATGCAACTGGATAGCATATTCGAACCCACATTGGCAAACAGGGCAGCTAACATATCATAAATTTACAATTCTGAGGTTGGATAGAACAGGAAGAATCCACATGCAAACGCTACATAAAATCAAGCACTTCAGTCTATAACTCAAGTACAACTCAATCTGAATTCAGATACAAATAACTGAATAACATAAGCACATAACTTCTTTTAGAGACTTGAGTTACAAAATTTACATATTATCTAAATCTTTTTTTTTCCAGAATTCATACATCTTTCTCTTTTCAGAATGGTGTCACAAGTCACAACGCATTACAACACGCTGAAGTGCAATGTCAAGCAAATAACATCGCAACTTTAGATATAAATCACTTAGCATCACTTAAGAATATTTAACCAATGAGAATGAAGCACAATTTCAGCTCTAATGACTTGGCAATTTAATGACTTGACAGCCTTTAGAATGGTTGAAATGGTTTTTGAATAATATATAGATGTATGCAACATCAAATCAAGCTAAAAATTGATTTCAATGATTTAACATAGTTGAGCTCATGTTTTCTTTCTTTTTTTTATTTATTACCAATCCAGTAATGTTTTGCATGCTTTCTTTGTTTCTCTAAGTCCCTTATATGTGCATTAGTTGATATGCAACATAAAATCAATCTAAAAAATTGGAAATCAAATATTTCACATATTTGAACACAAAATTTCATACTATTTTCTTTAGTTGATTTTTGTCAGCACTAATCCAAAGACTCTTTGTAAAAATTATCGATTCTCTAAGTCCTTAAATGTACATCAAAAGTGTAACGACCAAAATTTACGTAAATATAAATAAACTTCTTCATTTGAAAAGTCTAGACAAGACGCAAAACTTTTACACAAGTCTAAACAAAGCCACAAGCATCTACTAATCACTAATATAAAATTAATCGAGAAAACATATAACTGCTTAATAAATTATCAAGGTGCAACAACCTTATAACCCCAATACAAGACCTTATCACTCCAGACAGGGTGCTACCACTGTCAAACGAAGATGAAGACGAAGACCCTGCCATGGTACAGGGGTGAAACACTACTACTGCCAAAGACCTCAACGACTTCATCAAGGCCTAGGGATAGTAAGAGGTACTTCAAGAATAACTCGATGCACACAACCGCCAAGTATGACCACCGTAAACCCCACCACAATTGCGCATATATCGTCAAAGTGAATCACCAATCGAATCAAACGAAGATCATCATGAATCATATACATATATATCTTTTAGAGCTAGAGCATGAGAAAATATTTGATGCGCTTTTAACTTGATTTCATGAGCTTTCACAATGTTTGAGATGCACTATATATATATATATATATATATATATATATATATATATATATATATATATATATATATATATAATATTAAAATAGCTTCTTGTAGTTTCGCAAATATACATATACTTTTTGGGTAGAACACTCACCTTAGATGACCTCGTAAACTAAGCAATCCGCAAATCTGAGGGCGAATCGAGACAAGCTAGATCACGAACGAGCGAATCAAAGCCCTCTTCCTAATCGCGATCCAAACCCCAATCCGATTTGATACTCACAGGACTACTTGACTTCATTCGCAGCGAGAGGGAGAAGGAAGAAGGAAGATCAGGTATGTGGGTGTAATGAGCGGCTGTTGTGGTGGTGATGGGCGAGAGCTAGAAGAAGGTGGAGGCGTGAGGGGCCGAAAGGAGGAGAAGGTGGCATTGAGGCGAGTTTATGGAATCAAGGTGGGTAGTGATCGATTGGCCGAGACGAATCAAAGGAGACGGAAGAAGAAGGAATTGATTAAACCGAACGTGAGTCAAGGAGCCGATAAAGATGAAGAGGGTATAAGGTACAATAGTCAATATGTACAAATTTAGTCCAAAATCAAATTGACTCTCATTAAGCTATATATAAAAAAAACACTAATTTAAGCACTAGGACCATTATTAGCTATAACAAAAATAAAAAATAAATTTTTTTTTAATAATAATAATAAAAAGACGAAAATAAATCGGGGTTTTACATTCTCCTCTCCTTAAAGGAATTTGGTCCCCAAATTCTCACCTTAAGAAACGAAGAGCTCGGGATACTGACTCCGTATAAAACGTAGGTTCGAAACTTACCGATAACATACTTGAAGGCTAGTTAACAAGTGAACACACTGTAATAGACAAGGTAGGCCTTCTTTAAATTTCTAAGCAAGGAGCAAAATCAAGAGGGTTTCTCGAGTGATGAGGAGAAGGAGAGAAGACAATCTTTAATAAGAGGCCAAGAAACTTATCGAGAGAGTTTTGGTGAGATTGAGAATCTGGTTAAGTAATCGAGATCAAGGGGATTACAACGAAGAATTTGAAAGAACTGTGAATGTTTGCTAAAGAGTCTGAAATTTTGCATTTTCTGTAAGAAGTTATAACGTGAGTTACTAAATTCGACTAGAGAAGAAAGACAGAAGGTCGATGGAAGGTGAAGGTTAATCAAGATGGGTTTTATCGAAGGAGAAATTAAAAACTACCACATAAGTCCCACAAGTAAGTTACTAGCGTATAAACATGCACTAATAAGATACATGCTAGTATAGTAAGTAATGGTACAAATATTCTATCACTTACAGAAGATAAACTATTGAAAGCACATGCTAAGAATTTAATAAAAGTTGAATGTTCCATGCGTCACGCTCGACACAAATGTAATTAAGAAGTCTATTTTCCAAGGCACAATATAATCAACCATAGAACATTATTCAGAAACTTCCTTGGCAATAACACATTTATAACATTCTTAGGCAAGCTTAAACATAGATATAAATGCAGTCACGTAAAAGTATTACAATACCAGGAAGGATAATTACGCCTATCAGAATACCATTAAACGAAACAATAGAAAAGAAGAAGCACACCACATGAAACTTGAAGGAACTAACGCAAACATACAAATTATAACTCAACTGACAAATAACGAAAGGAACAAACGGGGCTAAATCAAGTTGGGACGCATTGTCAAATGATCATCAGGTATAAAAGAATTAAACCGAATATCTAAGCATACAACCAAATAGTGATCCTTTATTAACTCTAGTTAGTACGAATCACTATGTAGTCGGCCGCCTACAAGTGATTTATACTAACTCAAGGAAATTATTGGGCCACTAAATTATAGAAGATAACATGCAAAAATAGGTTACACAACGCAAGCAGATAACAGTTCGTTCATATAATAGGAGAGATTTAAATTCACCTATATCAAGCAAATCAAACTGAGCACTCATACGTCAATTTCTTTCATATCTTATTAACAAGGCGACAACTCGAGAACCAGTTAACCCAAAGAAACCACCTATGTTCAAAGAATGACACCTCACCGCCAACCCAAGGTTCAAAATCATATCCTAAGTATAGCCGAGTAAAACTCAGCTCGATACCAACCAGAAGCCCTAAAATTTCACTAACTTTTAAAAGAACAAGGCGTTAAAAAATAACGAAGAGAAAATCTAAAAACTCTAAGAAGCTAAAATTTAAAATGACTTATGAAACACTATTTTTACAAGCAACCGATAAAAGACAAGTTTTTCACAAGCTAAAAGGTACAAAACCCCGCTTAAATCCCCAACTCGCTCTAGTTGTTTAACGCTCATCCGACTACCTCCACTAGACCAAATCTACAAGAAGGTAACAAATCAAGTGTGAGATAAAACTCATGAGGTTATGTGCTAAGTGAATAATGAATTATGTAATAACGGCATGATTTTCAAAATCAAACTAATCATAATATAAAAATAATCCAAGAAAACATATAACGGGAATAAATTATCACAGTACCAACCTTATAACCCCAATCCAAGCCCTTATCACTCCAGACAGGGTGCTACCACTGTCAAACGAATACGACGACGAAAACCCTGCCATGGTACAAGGGTGGAACACTACTACTCCCAAAGACCTCGGCGACTTACCAAGGCCTAGGGATAGTAAGCGAGGTACTTCATGAACAACTCGATGCATATAATCGCCAAGTATGCCCACCGTAAACCCCCACCACAATTAAGCGCACATATCGTCGGCTTAATCACCAATCGAATCAAACGAAGATCATCATGAATCATATACACATATATCTTTTTAGAGCGGTAGCATGAGAAAACGATTTGATGTAGTTTTCAGAACTTGATTTCATGAGCTTTCACAATGTTTGAGATGCAATACTATATATATATATATATATATATATATATATATATATATATATATATATAGGAATATCACAGAGATATTGCAACCTATTCTTTTTTTCTTGTAGTTTCGCAAATATACATATACTTTTTGGGTAAACACTCACCTTAGATGACCTCGTAAACTAAGCAATCTGCAAATCTGAGGGCGAATCGAGACAAGCTAGATCACGAACGAGCGAATCAAAGCCCTCTTCCTAATCGCGATCCAAACCCCAATCCGATTTGATACTCACAGGACTACTTCACTTCATTCGCAGCGAGAGGGAGAAGGAAGATCAGGTATGGTGGTGTAATGAGCGGCTGTTGTGGTGGTGGTGGGAGAGAGCTAGAAGAAGTAGGTGGAGGCGTGGAGGGGTTGAAAGGAGGAGAAGGTGGCGCTGAGGCGAAGTTTATGGAATCAAGGTGGGTAGCGATCGATTGGCGAGACGAATCAAAGGAGACGGGAAGAAGAAGGAATTGGATTAAATTGAACGTGAGCTGAAGGAGCTGATAAAGATGAAGAGGGTATAAGGGGTACAATAGTCAATATGTACAAATTTAGTCCGAAAATCAAATTGGACTCTCATTAAGCTATATATAAAAAAAAAAACACTAATTTAAGCACTAGGACCATTATTAGCTATAACAAAAATAAAAAATAATTTTTTTTAATAATAATAATAAAAAGACGAAAATAAATCGGGTTTTACATCGAGCTAGACCTTCTACAATATCTGGGCAAATGATGGATCTAAACTTTCGTCGCCTACAAGCTAATACAATTCCATTAGCATTCTGGATCACCACGCCAACCCTTCTCTTGACTTGAGATCGTCAGGCCTCTACTAAATCACCTTAAATCGTTAATACACACCAGATACACCAACATGCGTAATCTGAACCTTCAAATTCTATCCGCTCCATTAACTCTGGCTTTTATCAATAGATTGGAGAAAAGATTAATATCCAATCCGAGTATGCGAACACAATTACATCTGACACCGCAAATATCATAATATTATCAGGTAGCTATAGATAGATAAACTAAGATACTTGACTCCAAGATAAAAGCAACACATGATAATTAATTCATACCTACTCTCAAGATATACAAACTGGAGTGGACCTTTTACAGTAAAAAGAAAGCAACTCAGGACTTTTTCAGACTCAATATGAAAACAATAAATCAACATGAACTTGTATTAAAAGTAAGCTGGCAAGGCAAATCGAATGTTTCTTATTTAAGCTTTGGTTGGAAATGAAAATGTCATCCAGCTAATGAGAATTGAAGGGATAAATTGAATCACAAAAAGAAATAATGTGTAGTTCTTATTTTCCTAGATATATGTACCCACTAACACTAAGTAAACCTCTTAGTCTGAATTACAATGACACTTAACTCAACATTAGAAAAAGAAAAAAAGAATCAAATTCTAAAAGGATAATAATAAATAAGATTCTGACAAAAATAAAATGGGAGAATTAAGCTTCATGAATCGCTTTATATGTGTATATTTTATATTCTGTAGAGCAAACGATGGAAATTCATTTCACAACTCAAAACTATCTTATAGAGGTCCTCATGAGCAAGAACAATGGTGAATCTAATTGCAGTAATTCAATTAATGTAGGAACTTGTTTCTTGATAAATGGTATTATTAACTATAAATTTCTCGCCTCATTAACTCACACAAATTATTTCCAAGGTGGTTGATGTCTTGTATACCTATTGTTTTAGGAAACATATAGTGTATAGTAATTGTAGGCTGAAAACATCTAGAGAGGTTTTGGGTGTGCCTTAAAGCATGAAGTGCAGATAAAGATCAGGTCAAGCAGTTGCATTATTCCTCTACTTCGTTTAGAATAATTAGATTATTTTCCATCTAACTAAGTAGATACTTAATACTTTGTTGTTGTTTGATCAACTACCACAAAAAGAAGAATAAGTACATTACATGTAGAAATGCAAGCAGTGCATAAATGTTGTTTCTAAAGACCTCCATCACATCCTAAATTTAGCAACATGGGAAAGAATTCACCCTCGACAAGATCTTATTTTCCTTCCTCTCCAACTAAATTAATCATATGAATAGGTGTGCATTTGCCCTTCAAAATCTAAATCAAATTTAAAGAAATGTGAATCTTATAGACAAATCTCATCTATTTTTAGCCTTTTGCTCCTCCTGGTTTGAATCTTCTCACGCAACTTGGGTCAAGGCATGTTTTCCTACAGCACAATGTTACCACTAAACTCAGCTACCATACCAAATAATAAAATTAAGAAGATAAACTAACATTTCCAAAAATCAAATGTTCAAAAACCATTACTTGAAACAAATTCATGGCCTGTCAAGTTTCGACAGGAATGGGAATATTGCCTGCAAATTAAAATAACATGGGTACATTGTGCCTTTCTGGAAGAATACAATTTACATACCATATACTGGATATGTATTCACGTAACATAAAACAACAAAATTTAGTTCTAACTTCTAATCAAAGAAATTTGAATGCTTCAGCTTTTACCTTATTATTCAAACATATAAATACTTCAAGGTAACCCGCAGACTTCCCTAATAACTACCATTAATATCATTTATCAAGAATCTCTTCCTACCATCAGAATAGATTAAGTCATGAGGACAATATAAACCCGACATCGATAAACTTTAACTAAAATATAAATGGATTACCTCCATTCTATGAGAGGACCCAAGAATCAAATCGATATGAAAGTGATGAATCAACACCATTGTTTGTGTTTCTTTGTATGAATCGATCCAATTATGAATCTAATTAGCAAATTCATGAAGATTCCAACATATAAGTAAATCATCCCAAAAATTAGAAATAAATGTTGATGTCCAAACTTCAGCTTATGTTATGATCCTGAAACATAAAATTATCAACATAAGAATAAATATATCAATAACTTTGTAATCTGAATAAATAAGAATAGATTTGGAAATAAAATAATTACAGAATCAAACCCCAAAACTAAGGGAACTTTCCTATTTATTTCCCATCAAGTTTAACTTACTACGACTTTGTGAGATTGTCCATCTATCAATGAAGCTTAGTGGAGAGAATAAAAGAGGATTGGGGAGGGAATGCTTAATGGAAGACCGAAGTTTCTTACTGAAGAAATAACGTAACTCGAAGAGTTTTGGACCATGGTTTATAGCTAACATGTATGACCAGGCGATAGAGCGATTAAGTTTGAGACTACATATGCATACCTAATCAAAATAATAAGCAAACAATTCCATGGTTTTTTTTTTACCTCGGGTAGGAAAGTTCGTACATACCAGATCAACATCTAGGATTGTTTACTCTACAGATGGAACGCAACTGGACATATTCTTAGGGTACATGAATTGAACTGGCTAAAAACCGATACACATCAACATTAATACTTTACTTATCCTGATAAACAACATGAATTGTTTGCTCCGTAGATGGACTGAAAATGTAGATTCCTTATGATTTGATCCGGAAGAATCATTAGATACAACTACTTCACTTAGCATACATGATACATCCATTCTACTTACCAAACCGTGTCTGATTAATTGTTGTAGTACTTGCTGCATAAAACAGGCAATTGCAAATTCTTTTTCCAACAGAACACCCACACACCATTCTGCACACAACTCACTCATCGACCAAATCCGAGAAAGGGATTGAGGAAACGAAAAGAGACCAAATGGAATTAGCGAGAGGAGAAAAATTTCATAATTAGAGGAACTAGTAGCTTTATGAAAGGGTACGAGCTACTGAAGACATTTTCTTACTATTTTAACTTTCTCATTTCTTTATAATGACACTTAAATGGAACATTTCATACTACTATTTTTGCAAAACATTATTTTTCTGCAATATTACTTTTGTTTTCTCATCAAGAAAAGAGAAGAAAAAGGCTTTTGAAGCGAATTACGACCTCCAGCAAATCCATCTGATAGGCAGCAAATTTCACAATCTTTTGTTAAGTGCCAGTATCAATACCCCAAACTAAATACATCTAATGGGTTGACTATATTCGTGATATTTAGGTTTGGATCTGAGTTTTGTTTCACCAGATGTCAGAACGTGGCATATGCCATGTCAGGAATAAGAATCTCAGTTGGCAAAATATTATTCGTTCTGGTTAAAAACCGAAACTGAGATTTTATATATCATATGATGGACCATGGATCAGTGGGTTTGAATACATAGGCCTGATCACCAATTTCAACTTGCTTTCTACACGCCCAACTACATCAGAAGCCAATCATATCAGTAAACATGATGAAAATTACCAAACTCATACATGATCAATCTCAGTTGCTATAGACCTCACGGCTAAATGAGGATACAAAGTCAGAACACCAATCATTTACAAATCAAAACCAAATATATCACACACACCAGCCAAATAATATAAATAGCTTTTCTATAATGTGACTCTAAATATGATTATATACGATACATAATTAATTTAAGCATCCTCTATTCTATATGAGATTATATGCAATCGGTATAACAAACGCAGTCACAAGCAACATGAAATAAAAGGTAAACAAACCCCCAATAAAATGTTGTTTGCCAAACTTGTTGCAACATATAGCCCATCTCAATTCTGCCTCCAAACAATTTCTCAGAATTGTTGAGAACGGTTGCAAAGAATGGAAAAAGTTGTACCAGAGAAGGGAGTTGGGCATGCTCATTCTTGTGGGGCTCAAATTACTTACATTTTTGTGTACCAAGCAATTCTAATTATTTCATATACTCTAGTGGGATATCATGATATATTTATATCACTTAATCAGATATATCATATATTAAATTGTTATAGAGAAGTGATAACACCTAAATACCCTAGCAAAGTGACAATCTTTATGCAACTGGATAGCATATTCGAACCCACATTGGCAAACAGGGCAGCTAACATATCATAAATTTACAATTCTGAGGTTGGATAGAACAGGAAGAATCCACATGCAAACGCTACATAAAATCAAGCACTTCAGTCTATAACTCAAGTACAACTCAATCTGAATTCAGATACAAATAACTGAATAACATAAGCACATAACTTCTTTTAGAGACTTGAGTTACAAAATTTACATATTATCTAAATCTTTTTTTTTCCAGAATTCATACATCTTTCTCTTTTCAGAATGGTGTCACAAGTCACAACGCACACAACACGTTGAAGTGCAATGTACCGAAGCAGTCAACATCGCAACTTTAGATATAAATCACTTAGCATCACTTAAGAATATTTAACCAATGAGAATGAAGCACAATTTCAGCTCTAATGACTTGGCAATTTAATGACTTGACAGCCTTTAGAATGGTTGAAATGGTTTTTGAATAATATATAGATGTATGCAACATCAAATCAAGCTAAAAAATTGGATTTCAATGATTTAACATAGTTGAGCTCATGTTTTTCTTTCTTTTTTTTTATTTATTACCAATCCAGTAATGTTTTGCATGCTTTCTTTGTTTCTCTAAGTCCCTTATATGTGCATTAGTTGATATGCAACATAAAATCAATCTAAAAAATTGGAAATCAAATATTTCACATATTTGAACACAAAATTTCATACTATTTTCTTTAGTTGATTTTTGTTGGCACTAATCCAGTACTCTTTGTAAAAATTATTGGATTCTCTAAGTCCTTAAATGTACATCAAAAGTGTAACGACCCGAAAATTTACGAAATATAAATAAACTTCTTCATTTGAAAAGTCTAGACAAGACGCAAAACTTTTTACACAAGTCTAAACAAAGCCACAAGCATCTACTAATCACTAATATAAAATTAATCGTAGAAAACATATAACTAAGCGAATAAATTATCGTTGGTGCAGTCAACCTTATAACCCCAATACAAGACCTTATCACTCCAGACAGGGTGCTACCACTGTCAAACGAAGATGAAGACGAAGACCCTGCCATGGTACAGGGGTGAAACACTACTACTGCCAAAGACCTCAACGACTTCTGCCTCGCGTCTAGGGATAGTAAGCAGAGGTACTTCAAGAATAACTCGACAGACACAACCGCCCAAGTATGACCACTCAGAAACCCCCACCACAATTGCGCACATATCGGTCAAAGTGAATCAGTCAATCGAATCAAACGAAGATCATCATGAATCATATACATATATATCTTTTTAGAGCGGTAGCATGAGAAAAATATTTGATGCAGTTTTCAGAACTTGATTTCATGAGCTTTCACAATGTTTGAGATGCAATACTATATATATATATATATATATATATATATATATATATATATATATATATATATATATATATATAATATTAAAATAGCTTCTTGTAGTTTCGCAAATATACATATACTTTTTGGGTAGAACACTCACCTTAGATGACCTCGTAAACTAAGCAATCCGCAAATCTGAGGGCGAATCGAGACAAGCTAGATCACGAACGAGCGAATCAAAGCCCTCTTCCTAATCGCGATCCAAACCCCAATCCGATTTGATACTCACAGGACTACTTGACTTCATTCGCAGCGAGAGGGAGAAGGAAGAAGGAAGATCAGGTATGTTGGTGTAATGAGCGGCTGTTGTGGTGGTGATGGGAGAGAGCTAGAAGAAGTAGGTGGAGGCGTGGAGGGGTTGAGCAGAGGGAGAAGGTGGCATTGAGGCGAGTTTATGGAATCAAGGTGGGTAGGCAGATCGATTGTGCTGAGACGAATCAAAGGAGACGGGAAGAAGAAGGAATTGGATTAAACTGAACGTGAGCTGAAGGAGCTGATAAAGATGAAGAGGGTATAAGGGGTACAATAGTCAATATGTACAAATTTAGTCCGAAAATCAAATTGGACTCTCATTAAGCTATATATAAAAAAAACACTAATTTAAGCACTAGGACCATTATTAGCTATAACAAAAATAAAAAATAAATTTTTTTTTAATAATAATAATAAAAAGACGAAAATAAATCGGGGTTTTACATTCTCCTCTCCTTAAAGGAATTTGGTCCCCAAATTCTCACCTTAAGAAACGAAGAGCTCGGGATACTGACTCCGTATAAAACGTAGGTTCGAAACTTACCGATAACATACTTGAAGGCTAGTTAACAAGTGAACACACTGTAATAGACAAGGTAGGCCTTCTTTAAATTTCTAAGCAAGGAGCAAAATCAAGAGGGTTTCTCGAGTGATGAGGAGAAGGAGAGAAGACAATCTTTAATAAGAGGCCAAGAAACTTATCGAGAGAGTTTTGGTGAGATTGAGAATCTGGTTAAGTAATCGAGATCAAGGGGATTACAACGAAGAATTTGAAAGAACTGTGAATGTTTGCTAAAGAGTCTGAAATTTTGCATTTTCTGTAAGAAGTTATAACGTGAGTTACTAAATTCGACTAGAGAAGAAAGACAGAAGGTCGATGGAAGGTGAAGGTTAATCAAGATGGGTTTTATCGAAGGAGAAATTAAAAACTACCACATAAGTCCCACAAGTAAGTTACTAGCAGAAGTAAACACAGACTAATAAGATACATGCTAGTATAGTAAGTAATGGTACAAATATTCTATCACTTACAGAAGATAAACTATTGAAAGCACATGCTAAGAATTTAATAAAAGTTGAATGTTCCATGCGTCACGCTCGACACAAATGTAATTAAGAAGTCTATTTTCCAAGGCACAATATAATCAACCATAGAACATTATTCAGAAACTTCCTTGGCAATAACACATTTATAACATTCTTAGGCAAGCTTAAACATAGATATAAATGCAGTCACGTAAAAGTATTACAATACCAGGAAGGATAATTACGCCTATCAGAATACCATTAAACGAAACAATAGAAAAGAAGAAGCACACCACATGAAACTTGAAGGAACTAACGCAAACATACAAATTATAACTCAACTGACAAATAACGAAAGGAACAAACGGGGCTAAATCAAGTTGGGACGCATTGTCAAATGATCATCAGGTATAAAAGAATTAAACCGAATATCTAAGCATACAACCAAATAGTGATCCTTTATTAACTCTAGTTAGTACGAATCACTATGTAGTCGGCCGCCTACAAGTGATTTATACTAACTCAAGGAAATTATTGGGCCACTAAATTATAGAAGATAACATGCAAAAATAGGTTACACAACGCAAGGCATAATACTCGTTCATATAATAGGAGAGATTTAAATTCACCTATATCAAGCAAATCAAACTGAGCACTCATACGTCAATTTCTTTCATATCTTATTAACAAGGCGACAACTCGAGAACCAGTTAACCCAAAGAAACCACCTATGTTCAGCAACAGACACCTCACTCGCCAACCCAAGGTTCGAAAATCATATCCCGGTATAGCCCGAGTAAAACTCAGGCTCTGATACCAACTGTAAAGCCCCGAAAATTTCACTAACTTTTAAAAGAACAAGGGCGTTAAAAAAATAACGAAGAGAAAATCTAAAAACTCTAAGAAGCTAAAATTCTAACAGTTGACTTGCGAAAACACTATTTTTACAAGCAACTGATAAAAGACAAGTTTTTCACAAGCTAAAAGGTACAAAACCCCAGTTTAAATCCCCAACTCTGGCTCTAGTTGCTGAACGTCTACCCGACTCGGCCTCCACTAGACTCCGAAATCTACAAGAAGGTAACAAATCAAGTGTGAGATAAAACTCAGTGAGGTTATGTGCTAAGTGAATAATGAATTATGTAATAACGAAGTATGATTTTCAAAATCAAACGAATCATAATATAAAAATAATCCAAGAAAAACATATAACGGTTTAATAAATTATCGCCTGCAACAACCTTATAACCCCAATCCAAGCCCTTATCACCTGCATGTGGTGCTACCACCACAAACTAATACGACGACGAAAAACCGCCATGGTACAGTGGTGGAACTACTACTCCCAAAGACCTCGGCGACGCCTCGCCAAGTCTAGGGATAGTAAGAGGTACTTCATGAACAACTCGAGACATAATCGCCAAGTATGCCCACCGAAACCCCCACCACAATTGCGCATATCGTCGGCTTAATCACCAATCGAATCAAACGAAGATCATCATGAATCATATACACATATATCTTTTTAGAGCGGTAGCATGAGAAAACGATTTGATGTAGTTTTCAGAACTTGATTTCATGAGCTTTCACAATGTTTGAGATGCAATACTATATATATATATATATATATATATATATATATATATATATATAGGAATATCACAGAGATATTGCAACCTATTCTTTTTTTCTTGTAGTTTCGCAAATATACATATACTTTTTGGGTAAACACTCACCTTAGATGACCTCGTAAACTAAGCAATCTGCAAATCTGAGGGCGAATCGAGACAAGCTAGATCACGAACGAGCGAATCAAAGCCCTCTTCCTAATCGCGATCCAAACCCCAATCCGATTTGATACTCACAGGACTACTTCACTTCATTCGCAGCGAGAGGGAGAAGGAAGATCAGGTATGGTGGTGTAATGAGCGGCTGTTGTGGTGGTGGTGGGAGAGAGCTAGAAGAAGTAGGTGGAGGCGTGGAGGGGTTGAGCAGAGGGAGAAGGTGGCGTTGAGGCGAGTTTATGGAATCAAGGTGGGTAGGCAGATCGATTGTGCTGAGACGAATCAAAGGAGACGGGAAGAAGAAGGAATTGGATTAAATTGAACGTGAGCTGAAGGAGCTGATAAAGATGAAGAGGGTATAAGGGGTACAATAGTCAATATGTACAAATTTAGTCCGAAAATCAAATTGGACTCTCATTAAGCTATATATAAAAAAAAAAACACTAATTTAAGCACTAGGACCATTATTAGCTATAACAAAAATAAAAAATAATTTTTTTTTAATAATAATAATAAAAAGACGAAAATAAATCGGGGTTTTACACATCGAGCCGCTAGACCTTCTACAATATCTGGGCAAATGATGGATCTAAACTTTCGTCGCCTACAAGCTAATACAATTCCATTAGCATTCTGGATCACCACGCCAACCCTTCTCTTGACTTGAGATCGTCAGGCCTCTACTAAATCACCTTAAATCGTTAATACACACCAGATACACCAACATGCGTAATCTGAACCTTCAAATTCTATCCGCTCCATTAACTCTGGCTTTTATCAATAGATTGGAGAAAAGATTAATATCCAATCCGAGTATGCGAACACAATTACATCTGACACCGCAAATATCATAATATTATCAGGTAGCTATAGATAGATAAACTAAGATACTTGACTCCAAGATAAAAGCAACACATGATAATTAATTCATACCTACTCTCAAGATATACAAACTGGAGTGGACCTTTTACAGTAAAAAGAAAGCAACTCAGGACTTTTTCAGACTCAATATGAAAACAATAAATCAACATGAACTTGTATTAAAAGTAAGCTGGCAAGGCAAATCGAATGTTTCTTATTTAAGCTTTGGTTGGAAATGAAAATGTCATCCAGCTAATGAGAATTGAAGGGATAAATTGAATCACAAAAAGAAATAATGTGTAGTTCTTATTTTCCTAGATATATGTACCCACTAACACTAAGTAAACCTCTTAGTCTGAATTACAATGACACTTAACTCAACATTAGAAAAAGAAAAAAAGAATCAAATTCTAAAAGGATAATAATAAATAAGATTCTGACAAAATAAAATGGGAGAATTAAGCTTCATGAATCGCTTTATATGTGTATATTTTATATTCTGTAGAGCAAACGATGGAAATTCATTTCACAACTCAAAACTATCTTATAGAGGTCCTCATGAGCAAGAACAATGGTGAATCTAATTGCAGTAATTCAATTAATGTAGGAACTTGTTTCTTGATAAATGGTATTATTAACTATAAATTTCTCGCCTCATTAACTCACACAAATTATTTCCAAGGTGGTTGATGTCTTGTATACCTATTGTTTTAGGAAACATATAGTGTATAGTAATTGTAGGCTGAAAACATCTAGAGAGGTTTTGGGTGTGCCTTAAAGCATGAAGTGCAGATAAAGATCAGGTCAGCGCTTGCATTATTCCTCTACTTCGTTTAGAATAATTAGATTATTTTCCATCTAACTAAGTAGATACTTAATACTTTGTTGTTGTTTGATCAACTACCACAAAAAGAAGAATAAGTACATTACATGTAGAAATGCAAGCAGTGCATAAATGTTGTTTCTAAAGACCTCCATCACATCCTAAATTTAGCAACATGGGAAAGAATTCACTCCTTGGACAGTATCTTATTTTCCCTTCCTCTCCAACTAAATTAATCATATGAATAGGTGTGTGCATTTGCCCTTCAAAATCTAAATCAAATTTAAAGAAATGTGAATCTTATAGACAAATCTCATCTATTTTTAGCCTTTTGCTCCTCCTGGTTTGAATCTTCTCACGCAACTTGGGTCAAGGCATGTTTTCCTACAGCACAATGTTACCACTAAACTCAGCTACCATACCAAATAATAAAATTAAGAAGATAAACTAACATTTCCAAAAATCAAATGTTCAAAAACCATTACTTGAAACAAATTCATGGCCTGTCAAGTTTCGACAGGAATGGGAATATTGCCTGCAAATTAAAATAACATGGGTACATTGTGCCTTTCTGGAAGAATACAATTTACATACCATATACTGGATATGTATTCACGTAACATAAAACAACAAAATTTAGTTCTAACTTCTAATCAAAGAAATTTGAATGCTTCAGCTTTTACCTTATTATTCAAACATATAAATACTTCAAGGTAACCCGCAGACTTCCCTAATAACTACCATTAATATCATTTATCAAGAATCTCTTCCTACCATCAGAATAGATTAAGTCATGAGGACAATATAAACCCGACATCGATAAACTTTAACTAAAATATAAATGGATTACCTCCATTCGGTGAGAGGACCCAAGAATCAAATCGGATATGAGTGATGAATCAACACCATTGTTTGTGTTTCTTTGTATGAATCGATCCGAATTATGAATCTAATTAGCAAATTCATGAAGATTCCAGCTGCATATAAGTAAATCATCCCAAAAAATTAGAAATAAATGTTGATGTCCAAACTTCAGTTTATGTTATGATCCTGAAACATAAAATTATCAACATAAGAATAAATATATCAATAACTTTGTAATCTGAATAAATAAGAATAGATTTGGAAATAAAATAATTACAGAATCAAACCCCAAAACTAAGGGAACTTTCCTATTTATTTCCCATCAAGTTTAACTTACTACGACTTTGTGAGATTGTCCATCTATCAATGAAGCTTATTGGAGAGAATAAAAGAGGATTGGGGAGGGAATGCTTAATGGAAGACCGAGTTTCTTGCGCGAAAGAAATAACGTAACTCGAAGAGTTTTGGACCATGGTTTATAGCTAACATGTATGACCAGGCGATAGAGCGATTAAGTTTGAGACTACATATGCATACCTAATCAAAATAATAAGCAAACAATTCCATGGTTTTTTTTTTACCTCGGGTAGGAAAGTTCGTACATACCAGATCAACATCTAGGATTGTTTACTCTACAGATGGAACGCAACTGGACATATTCTTAGGGTACATGAATTGAACTGGCTAAAAACCGATACACATCAACATTAATACTTTACTTATCCTGATAAACAACATGAATTGTTTGCTCCAGAGATGGACTGAAAATGTAGATTCCTTATGATTTGATCCGGAAGAATCATTAGATACAACTACTTCACTTAGCATACATGATACATCCATTCTACTTACCAAACCGTGTCTGATTAATTGTTGTAGTACTTGCTGCATAAAACAGGCAATTGCAAATTCTTTTTCCAACAGAACACCCACACACCATTCTGCACACAACTCACTCATCGACCAAATCCGAGAAAGGGATTGAGGAAACGAAAAGAGACCAAATGGAATTAGCGAGAGGAGAAAAATTTCATAATTAGAGGAACTAGTAGCTTTATGAAAGGGTACGAGCTACTGAAGACATTTTCTTACTATTTTAACTTTCTCATTTCTTTATAATGACACTTAAATGGAACATTTCATACTACTATTTTTGCAAAACATTATTTTTCTGCAATATTACTTTTGTTTTCTCATCAAGAAAAGAGAAGAAAAAGGCTTTTGAAGCGAATTACGACCTCCAGCAAATCCATCTGATAGGCAGCAAATTTCACAATCTTTTGTTAAGTGCCAGTATCAATACCCCAAACTAAATACATCTAATGGGTTGACTATATTCGTGATATTTAGGTTTGGATCTGAGTTTTGTTTCACCAGATGTCAGAACGTGGCATATGCCATGTCAGGAATAAGAATCTCAGTTGGCAAAATATTATTCGTTCTGGTTAAAAACCGAAACTGAGATTTTATATATCATATGATGGACCATGGATCAGTGGGTTTGAATACATAGGCCTGATCACCAATTTCAACTTGCTTTCTACACGCCCAACTACATCAGAAGCCAATCATATCAGTAAACATGATGAAAATTACCAAACTCATACATGATCAATCTCAGTTGCTATAGACCTCACGGCTAAATGAGGATACAAAGCCGTAACACCAATCATTTACAAATCAAAACCAAATATATCACACACCAGCCAAATAATATAAATAGCTTTTCTATAATGTGACTCTAAATATGATTATATACGATACATAATTAATTTAAGCATCCTCTATTCTATATGAGATTATATGCAATCGGTATAACAAACGCAGTCACAAGCAACATGAAATAAAAGGTAAACAAACCCCCAATAAAATGTTGTTTGCCAAACTTGTTGCAACATATAGCCCATCTCAATTCTGCCTCCAAACAATTTCAGGAATTGTTGAGAACGAAGTTGCAGCAATGGAAAAAGTTGTACCAGAGAAGGGAGTTGGGCATGCTCATTCTAGTGGGGCTCAAATAACTTACATTTTTGTGTACCAAGCAATTCTAATTATTTCATATACTCTAGTGGGATATCATGATATATTTATATCACGAATCTGTATATATCATATATTAAATTGTTATAGAGAAGTGATAACACCCTAAATACCCTAGCAAAGTGACAATCTTTATGCAACTGGATAGCATATTCGAACCCACATTGGCAAACAGGGCAGCTAACATATCATAAATTTACAATTCTGAGGTTGGATAGAACAGGAAGAATCCACATGCAAACGCTACATAAAATCAAGCACTTCAGTCTATAACTCAAGTACAACTCAATCTGAATTCAGATACAAATAACTGAATAACATAAGCACATAACTTCTTTTAGAGACTTGAGTTACAAAATTTACATATTATCTAAATCTTTTTTTTTCCAGAATTCATACATCTTTCTCTTTTCAGAATGGTGTCACAAGTCACAACGCACACAACACGTTGAAGTGCAATGTACCGAAGCAGTCAACATCGCAACTTTAGATATAAATCACTTAGCATCACTTAAGAATATTTAACCAATGAGAATGAAGCACAATTTCAGCTCTAATGACTTGGCAATTTAATGACTTGACAGCCTTTAGAATGGTTGAAATGGTTTTTGAATAATATATAGATGTATGCAACATCAAATCAAGCTAAAAAATTGGATTTCAATGATTTAACATAGTTGAGCTCATGTTTTTCTTTCTTTTTTTTTATTTATTACCAATCCAGTAATGTTTTGCATGCTTTCTTTGTTTCTCTAAGTCCCTTATATGTGCATTAGTTGATATGCAACATAAAATCAATCTAAAAAATTGGAAATCAAATATTTCACATATTTGAACACAAAATTTCATACTATTTTCTTTAGTTGATTTTTGTTGGCACTAATCCAGTACTCTTTGTAAAAATTATTGGATTCTCTAAGTCCTTAAATGTACATCAAAAGTGTAACGACCCGAAAATTTACGAAATATAAATAAACTTCTTCATTTGAAAAGTCTAGACAAGACGCAAAACTTTTTACACAAGTCTAAACAAAGCCACAAGCATCTACTAATCACTAATATAAAATTAATCGTAGAAAACATATAACGAAGCGAATAAATTATCGTTGGTGCTGTCAACCTTATAACCCCAATACAAGACCTTATCACTCCAGACAGGGTGCTACCACTGTCAAACGAAGATGAAGACGAAGACCCTTCCATGGTACAGGGGTGAAACAATACTACTGCCAAAGACCTCAGCGACTTCTGCCTCGCGTCTAGGGATAGTAAGCAGAGGTACTTCAAGAATAACTCGACAGACACAACCGCCCAAGTATGACCACTCAGAAACCCCCACCACAATTGCGCACATATCGGTCGAATTGAATCAGTCAATCGAATCAAACGAAGATCATCATGAATCATATACATATATATCTTTTTAGAGCGGTTGCATGAGAAAAAGATTTGATGCAGTTTTCAGAACTTGATTTCATGAGCTTTCACAATGTTTGAGATGCAATACTATATATATATATATATATATATATATATATATATATATATATATAGCTTCTTGTAGTTTCGCAAATATACATATACTTTTTGGGTAGAACACTCACCTTAGATGACCTCGTAAACTAAGCAATCCGCAAATCTGGGGGCGAATCGAGACAAGCTAGATCACGAACGAGCGAATCAAAGCCCTCTTCCTAATCGCGATCCAAACCCCAATCCGATTTGATACTCACAGGACTACTTCACTTCATTCGCAGCGAGAGGGAGAAGGAAGAAGGAAGATCAGGTATGGTGGTGTAATGAGCGGCTGTTGTGGTGGTGTTGGGAGAGAGCTAGAAGAAGTAGGTGGAGGCGTGGAGGGGTTGAGCAGAGGTAGAAGGTGGCGTTGAGGCGAGTTTATGGAATCAAGGTGGGTAGGCAGATCGATTATGCTGAGACGAATCAAAGGAGACGGGAAGAAGAAGGAATTCGATTAAACTGAACGTGAGCTGAAGGAGCTGATAAAGATGAAGAGTGTATAAGGGGTACAATAGTCAATATGTACAAATTTAGTCCTAAAATCAAATTGGACTCTCATTAAGCTATATAAAAAAAAAGTAAACACTAATTTAAGCACTAGGATCATTATTAGCTATAACAAAAATAAGAAATAATTTTTTTTAATAATAATAATAAAAAGACGAAAATAAATCGGGGCTTTACATTCTCCTCTCCTTAAAGGAATTTGGTCCCCAAATTCTCACCTTAAGAAACGAAGCGCTCGGATACCGACCAGATAAAACGTAGGTTCGAAACTTACCGATAACATACTTGAAGGCTAGTTAACAAGTGAACACACTGTAATAGACAAGGTAGGCCTTCTTTAAATTTCTAAGCAAGGAGCAAAATCAAGAGGGTTTCTCGAGATGAGGAGAAGGAGAGAAGACAATCTTTAATAAGAGGCCAAGAAACTTATCGAGAGAGTTTTGGTGAGATTGAGAATCTGGTTAAGTAATCGAGATCAAGGGGATTACAACGAAGAATTTGAAAGAACTGTGAATGTTTGCTAAAGAGTCTGAAATTTTGCATTTTCTGTAAGAAGTTATAACGTGAGTTACTAAATTCGACTAGAGAAGAAAGACAGAAGGTCGATGGAAGGTGAAGGTTAATCAAGATGGGTTTTATCGAAGGAGAAATTAAAAACTACCACATAAGTCCCGCAAGTAAGTTACTAGCAGAAGTAAACACAGACTAATAAGATACATGCTAGTATAGTAAGTAATGGTACAAATATTCTATCACTTACAGAAGATAAACTATTGAAAGCGCATGCTAAGAATTTAATAAAAGTTGAATGTTCCATGCGTCACGCTCGACACAAATGTAATTAAGAAGTCTATTTTCCGAGGGACAATATAATCAACCATAGAACATTATTCAGAAACTTCCTTGGCAATAACACATTTATAACATTCTTAGGCAAGCTTAAACATAGATATAAATGCAGTCACGTAAAAGTATTACAATACCAGGAAGGATAATTACGCCTATCAGAATACCATTAAACGAAACAATAGAAAAGAAGAAGCACGCCACATGAAATACTTCAGCAACTTGAAGGAACTAACGCAAACATACAAATTATAACTCAACTAACAAATAACGAAAGGAACAAACGGGGCTAAATCAAGTTGGGACGCATTGTCAAATGATCATCAGGTAAAAGAATTAAACCGAATATCTAAGCATACAACCAAATAGTGATCCTTTATTAACTCTAGTTAGTACGAATCATTATGTAGTCGGCCGCCTACAAGTGATTTATACTAACTCAAGGAAATTATTGGGCCACTAAATTATAGAAGATAACATGCAAAAATAGGTTACACAACGCAAGTAGATAACAGTTCGTTCATATAATAGGAGAGATTTAAATTCACCTATATCAAGCAAATCAAACTGAGCACTCATACGTCAATTTATTTCATATCTTATTAACAAGGCGACAACTCGAGAACCAGTTAACCCAAAGAAACCACCTATGTTCAGCAACAGACACCTCACTCGCACAACCCAAGGTCCGAAAATCATATCCCGGTATAGCCCGAGTAAAACTCAGGCTCTGATACCAACTGTAAAGCCCCGAAAATTTCACTAACTTTGAAAAGAACAAGGGCGTTAAAACAATAACGAAGAGAAAATCTAAAAACTCTAAGAAGCTAAAATTCTAACAGTTGACTTGCGAAAACACTATTTTTACAAGCAACTGATAAAAGACAAGTTTTTCACAAGCTAAAAGGTACAAAACCCCAGTTTAAATCCCCAACTCTGGCTCTAGTTGCTGAACGTCTACCCGACTCGGCCTCCACTAGACTCCGAAATCTACAAGAAAGTAACAAATCAAGTGTGAGATAAAACTCAGTGAGGTTATGTGCTAAGTGAATAACGAATTATGTAATAACGAAGTATGATTTTCAAAATCAAACGAATCATAATATAAAAATAATCGAAGAAAAACATATAACGAAGCGAATAAATTATCGTTGGTGTAGTCAACCTTATAACCCCAATCCAAGCCCTTATCACTCCAGACAGGGTGCTACCATTGTCAAACGAATACGAAGACGAAAACCCTGCCATGGTACAAGGGTAGAACACTACTACTCCCAAAGACTTCGATTTCGCCAAGGCCTAGGGATAGTAAGCAGAGGTACTTCATGAACAACTCGACAGACATAACTGCCCAAGTATGCCCACTCAGAAACCCCCACCACAATTGCGCACATATCGATCGAAGCGAATCAGTCAATCAAATCAAACGAAGATCATAATAAATCATATACACATATATCTTTTTAGAGCGGAATCATGAGAAAAAGATTTTATGCGGTTTTCAGAACTTGATTTCATGAGTTTCACAATATTTGAGATGCAATACTATATATATATATATATATATATATATAATATTAAAATAGCTTCTTATAATTTCGCAAATATACATATATACTTTTTGGGTAGAACACTCACATTCACCACCTTAGATGACCTTGTAAAAAAAAAATCAAATCCACAAATCCTGGTGGAAGGGAACACCACTTAAAATAACTTAACGATACCCTTTAACCCCCACAAACGAGCAAAAACGATCAAAAACAACTAAGCCTATAATTACATAACAAATTAGAAATTTTATCACGAACAATTATAAAATAAAACAGATTAATGAGGAAACCTAAAACACACAAACTTTACTCGCAGTAAATGTCTCCAGCAGAATAAGAACAGTACTAGTTAACCAATAAAAGTTCTTTCCCACTTGGACATAACAAAGAAACAATCGACATCAGGCTATAGTACTCAGGTAGTAATTAAACAAATAGACATATCAAGCTAATGAAAGGAATAGCTAGTCCCGCAATTAATTAGCTAATCCATTAATTCATTAACCACAGCCATCAAGTAACACAACAAACAGGTAGAGAAGAGAAGTAATCACACTACACTGGTCGAAACTAAACTACCATAGTTGGAAAGCAATTGAGATAATCAAAACAATCAAATTAAAATCAAGACGGAAATAACATTGACAATCGAGACCACAAGAATCGGTTAAGCTAACTGTAACTGTTGAGGGGAAAACCTCGAACACTAACTAACTAAACTACTACAAATATCCTGAACTTGGTCCCGCCTTCTACTTGAGGTCCGAGGAACCACTCCTCCGAGCTAGGGCACCTGAAAGGACAAAGTGGGGGTTAGACGGATATCCGAATGGCCTACGTCAATTCGGTTAGAGACTTTACTCAAAAGGGAGTTGGAAGCTCCAAATGTAATAGTTACGAGGAAGGTATTATGTTTCAGATCACTTATGACTTATCACTTTCTTTAAGGTCTTGGACCTTGAGCCATATTTATGGTTATCGTGTACTTATGAAGAGGTTCATAAGATGATGCCAAGTGTACGATCCAGATTTGAACACCAATGCTACCTTCAGCCCATAGCCCATTAATGAACAGTAATCCAATACCGATTAGTGGGCCTGGGAGGGTAGTTTGGTCCTTTTCCCTCTGAGAGTACTGCTCACTTTGTCCGTTGGGTCAGTCCCCTCTAGATCCGTCTTGGTTGATCTGCCCTTGGGTAACTTTGGATGTCCGAGCCTAGAGTTTCACGGAAGTATCTCAGTGGTTCTGTTATATACGTTTGGTCTTATAGTGATGGTGGCATCCGAGATTCTCTTGTCCGTTTGGCTTCTCCGCATCGACGTAGCTGTGTTTAAAGTCCTTCTCGCTTAGCTCGGACTAGTCGTAGTGGGTGTAGTGACTTTAGCGTACTGGTCGATTCACCTTGGGCGGACCATGTGAGGTCGGACCAGCACTGAATTGGCTAATTAAGCTGTGATGCACTTTAGGACACGCTCTATGGCACCCTTAACGGATTGGACACATGTCCGTAACAACATATGTCCCCCTAGTTTCCAAGTATCTTAGTAGAAGATAGTTGGTAACTATGAAAAGAACGAGTGTGTTGTGGAGCGTGTCCGAATCGTTAACTGGAGAGAGGAAAAAAACCCCTCTGTTTAGATCTGTCATCCGTGTTCAGGAATTCGATATATCTCTCTCCCCCCCCCTTTTTCTTCTACCATCCGAGTTAATGAAAGTGCTCGGACTGTAGAAGGAAAAGGTATTTGTAAACGAGATATATAGATCCGAGTACGGTTAGGACGTAGTGTATCCCTCTGGAGGCTATCCGTTAGACCGCTTGTTGAACTGGTCCTCCCGGGTCGCTGATCCGTAGGCCATGAATTCCGATACTGAACCTCATGCAGGCCAAACCTGGTTAAATACAATGTCTTAGGCTGTTTCTGACTTAAGAAGATACCTAAACGAACTCTCGGACAATCACCACTATCGTTTCTGACTCGTTTCCTTCTGCCTTAGGATGTCCGGGAGCGATAGTCAGAACCAACTTGAGGCACCAAGCTACAATGATGCAGTAGACTTAGGTACTGGGTCCGTAGATATGACCCTGTCCGTGGGAGATTTCTTCGTTGTAGACCTTGGATCGTCCAGAGACTCTGATGCTGGGCACGGAGTCCGTGGTTCCGTAGAAGCACAGGCTGATACTGCCCAGGATGATCTTGTCAGAACTAGATCATTGGTCCAATCTCGGACTATCGGAGGGGTCGGATCGTCCAGAGATCCGAATGAGCCGCCTATGGAGCGGGAGGGCGATGGCGGCCGAGAAACTGATGAGGTGGAGATGTTCGAGGAGGGGGTGGAAGACCGTGTCGTGGCGGAAATGGGTCCGTCCATCCCAAGCACATCCGGGAGACCTGAAGATGTCAATGAGGATGAGGAAGAAGGTGAGGAGGATGACGACGATGAAGAGGAGGAAGAGGGTGAAGAGTCCCCTGTTGCTCGTCCTCATAGATGCGGTGGGCGTCGGATCGCACTTCATCCTGCTGATCCCATGCAGTCCAACCTTCCTCTAGTTGCGGGGCGCGGCGCGAAAGCTGCTCGAATCGAATTTCCCCGCCATGCGTCCGCTGTTGTGATAGCGGACGAATTTGGAGAACTTAATGCCGACGGACTTCTTCCCACATGTCCTGAGTGAGAGCGGAAGATATTCCCGAGTGGAGGCGGAAGTGGGAGATCCCCGACTCCGTAGAGATCATGGTCCCTGAGCCCGGACACGCTTTTTATAATCCGCTAGCCGGATATATGTGCGTGCATGAGGTGGCTTTATCATGTGGGTGGAGGATCCCCATTGCCACGGAGCTGAAGAATATCTTAAACCACATTGGGATAGGTCCGAGTCAGGTTATCCCGAAGTCCTTGGGAAACCTTATCTGCTTCGTCATCTTTTGTAAGAAGAAAGGGCAGCCCGTAAATTTTGAGAACTTTAGGCAGCTCTTCCACGTCTCGTTCAGTCCGGGGAATCCACTATTCTATACTTTCATGAATAGGAAACCCTACAATTTCATCTCGGACTCCATTTCGTCGCTGGGATCGAAGTGGTGGGATAAGTACGTCTTCGTACGAATGGCTCTGAAACCTGGGGCGCCCGAGAGGCAGCGAGAACAATGGGGGCTGCCCACAAAGTTTCTAAGGGAGAGCATCCCGGATTGGCGCCCCCTTCCCAAGAATGTGGCTCCGTGGGTGGCTGCAATCCATAAAAAGCACAATCCCACCACCTATCTGTTCCACGGATTGATCTATCAGCCGCTTCCCTACTTGTGCGGACTGATGGACACAGTCGAGGTTGGAGGGAAGACGTACTTCAGTAAGAACTCGACTACTTGAGTCTTTATGCTTTTTTTGCGTCGAGATACTTTGTTTTGATTTCGTGTTCTCGTAATTCTAGTAAATCGTTGTTATCATGGTTGTGTCTAATCCCTTTGGTTTATCGTGCAGCTTACTGGTTCGACTACATCATGTCGACACTTCGAGAGAAGAAGAGGTTGCAGAGGGAGCAACAAGCTTTGGAGGTCGCCGCTGGTCAGAGGACCAGAATCATTAATACTTCCGCGGGTCTTCCGATGGCGGATCCGAAAAATGCTGCCGTGTTCGCTGCTGAGGAGGAAAGGCGGAACAAGGCGGGTGAGGATTCTCAAGGTGCTCGATAAGGCAAAGCCTCGCACGCGGAACACCACTGCTATAAGGTCCCAAGCTTCCGCTGATCAAGCCCCACCATGGGACGTGTTTATGCGGGACGCTATTGTCTCGGGGCGCAAAAGGGCAGCAACCTCAGAGGCTCCTGCTGCCGCAAAGAGACAGCAGCTGTCCGCTGTCCTTCCCATGGACCAAGCTGCTTTGGACAAGGAGTACGAGCACGCTTGCGGACTCCATGAAGTGGAGCGGGTCGGAGGGCTGGATGCGCTATACCAGCGGGTAAGTAATCTGTGCGTGGCTTATTTGGTTTGTTCTTAATACGATATGAATATAACTTGTATCCTTGCAGATATTTCCCCAGCTTGGGTGTTTCATCAAAGCCATGCAGTGGAAGGCCGGCGAACGCGCTACCATTGAAGAGGATCTTCACAAGGCTGAGGCCACATCCGCGGATGAGGCGGAAAAAGTGAAGCAGCTGGAGATGAGGCTGAAAGAGGAAGAGGTGAAGTTCCACAAGTTGAGGGCCAACTGGGAAAAAATCAAGGCGGATCTTGACTATCAAGAGAGATTCGTTGATACGGCGATGAAGGCTTTCCTGGCATTCAAGGATTTCCTGGTCGGAGGCCTCCAATATGTGCGTCTTTACGCTGTCCGTGACTTCCTGAGGTCTGACTCTTTCAAGTTCCTGATGGCGGACAAATCGGATGCCTTCCGTCTGGATGGGTTCGTGTCCGCGATCGGGCAGCTGCAGTCCAAGGGGCTTCTTCCACCGGACTTTAACTGGAAGGCGGAGGGGTTAATCCCTTCTGCGGATACGAAAGGTGTGGAAGTGCCAGTCGACAGTGTCTCGGACGAGCAGTTGGCCGCATGAGAGTTCGTGGAACTGGTCACCGAGGAAGGTGAGATTGAGATCCAAAACGGCGGACCCTTCCTCCCTAGGTGGATCCCAGAAGCCCTCCTGAAGGTGGGCTTTGTACCCTTCAACGATTACTGAGCTTTCCTGCAGAAGTGGTTTTCCCTGCCTGCTCGCGTTCTTGACCTCCCCACTGATTTTAACTTGTTCGATCATGCTGAGGCCCTCGCGGCGGAAGCCACCTTTGACGATCCTCCTGTCAATCAGCCTGAAGTTGATGAAGCTGGTCCAAGCCAAGCTGGTCCTGAGTGAGAAGGCCGGGGTATGCCCCGTTAAATTTCTGTATCTTTTGGATATTTGTTTGATTCGGAACATATTACTATGTACTCTTGTTGAATTCGTAATTATTCCGAGGAGTGAATCCTCCCATGCTTCCGAATGATTGCTTACTGGCTTCCTTATTTCCGTATTATCCGTCGTTCATATGCTGAGTCACTTCGCAAATGACATCTCTTAAGGGCTCGGATCAGTCAGAAATGGTATATGTCAGAACGCTAAACTCTCATCTATCCGATCCCCGGACAGTGCACTCGTTGGAAAGCGTAATTCTTCTAGGAGGAATATGAAATAGTAAAATAGTTATAATGACTATGTCTTTTCATCTTCCTAGTCGTCGGATGATCGACAGGTGGCGAGATCTGAAGGACCCGTTGAGACTATAAATAAGGGTGTGGTAATTCTCCCTTTTTCACTGCTGTACTCTCCCTCACTCTTTCTTGTGTCTTATCCCCTCTAACCTTCCGTGGAAGTTAGTGTTTTTAGAATGTCAGACTCAGACGATGACGAATATAGTCATTGGGTGAACTGCGCCTGCGGGCACATGCATCCGCCCATTTATCCGGGTAGAGGAACCGTGGGTGACCCAATCGTCCTAGATTTTGAAGGCGATCCCCCTCAATGTCCAGGAATAGCTAGGAGATTGGCCGAAGAGGAGAGAGAGCGAACACTGAAGTTGATCCGCAGGAGGATCCGGATGCAGCAGCAAGCTCGCCAGGCCCGAGGTGGTGGCTCGAAATCCCAAGGTTCGACTTCTGGACAATGGTGAAGGATCAAGGCGGGGTATGCCCCGTAGTAGCGTGTAAATTTCCTTGGCTTTTGTCAGACTGTACCGTCTATTTGTAAATATTCGGACAATTTTCTTATAAAATTCGAACCATTTTCCATCAGATAAGAATGGCACCTTTCCCTTACTCAAAATAGTGTGCAAGGCAGTTGAACAAATTTAAATCCCGGACGTTATGACTGGGCTCGTTTGGATATGGTCAAACACAAACTTGACTCATCCTTGTCGTACGGGAACAGTTGGTTCAAATCTGACATCAAGCTATTTGTGTGGCGGATGGTGATTGGTTAGAGTGTCCTATAAAGAGGCACGACCCCCATGCCAAACCTAAATTAGTTGATCCAAACTCATGTCGTCTCGTCTGCACGACCAAGGCTTGTAAATCATCGAAGCCAGGTCTCTTCTCTTTTCCTCCAATCCAACTTTAGTGGTTCAAATCTTTCTTAGATTGGAAATGGCTTCCTAATTCCAAGAGAGTTTGAGTCTCTAAAGCAGGCTAGGCAGAAATCTTTTGCTGTGTGCTCCGAGGCTTCCACGGACTAGGAATTTGGCGGTGGCATCCTGACGCAGTTCGCCATGTTTCACCATGTTCCTATGTGCAGGTAGATGGAAGTCCGTGTGTCTGCGGAGCCTGCGGCAGTAGCGTTGAAGTCTGTCCCATCGAAGGAAAGATGCGTGCTGGGAGATGACGTATCTCCAGAGATATTCCCTGTATGTCTTCATATTGCGTCCTTAAGTCCGGATGACGATCCGAGACTGTAAGTTGCACAGACAGTATGATGTATAATCTGTCTTTGTAAGAATAAAAACTCCCTGCTTTCTTTCTTGTCGTGAAACGAAATGTTAACTCTCAAGGCATAAAATGAAAAAACGAAAGATAGAAGTTGTATTGATTTGCCGGAAATTCAATTACAACATTCGGGCTCCATGGCCAATGATCGAAGGGTAAGCAAAAAATAGAACTGACGTAGTTCAATGAGGTAGATAGTTGTAGTCCAAAATGACTAATCAATCTGTCGTAGATTCGAGTAGCCATCACTATGCATAAAACTTTTGGAGATTTCTAGCATTCCATGTACGCCTGAGTGGATGTCCGTGCTCATCTTCCAATTCATAACTCCCATTTGCTCTTGCTCCGACAATCTTGTAGGGTCCTTCCCAGTTGGGTTTGAGTTTGCCAACGTTTGTCAGAATGTCCGCACGGCGGAGTACTAGGTCTCCGACCTGCAGGTTATTTGCTCAGACGTTCTTGTTGTACGCTCGAGCAGCCGTTGCTTGATATCTATGGATATTAGCCAATGCGTCGGTTCATTTTTGTTCCAAGATGTCCAGATCGAATATTCGTGCCTCGCGATTGGCGGACTCTTCAAACTCTTGGATTCTCATAGTCTCGACAACAATTTCTGCTGGTATAACTGCCTCCGAGCCATATACCAGGGCAAATGGAGTTTCCTGGTTGTCGTCGCAAGCAGCGATGAGCCCATAGCATTGCCCAGGTCGTCTACCAACTTTCTTGGGAAGTCCGCAACCGCTTTTCCAAGATCTTGACTATCGTTTTGTTGGTGGACTCAGCTTGTCCATTTGCCTGCCGATGTCCAACAGATGTGAATCGTTGTTCTATTTTGAAGGACTCCAGCCATTCTTTGAGTCTATGGCCGGAAAATTGGGCACCGTTGTCTGAGACAAGGACCCTAGGCAGGCTAAAACGACAAATGATGTTCTTCCAGATGAAGGTCCGTACTCTACTTTCTGTGATGGTCGCAACGGCTTCTGCTTCCACCCATTTAGTGAAGTATTCCACGGAGCCGATCATGAACTTTCTCTGCTGGGTACCCCTTGGGAATGGTCCGACAATGTCAATTCCCCATTGATCAAAAGGACACGCTATGATTGACGGAATCATAGGTCTCGTCGGCCGATGTGGAATGTTCGCATAGTACTGGCAATCAGGACACTTCCGAGCATGGTTGGCAGAGTCTTTGTCGATGCTAGGCCAATAATATCCTTGTCGTATGATTTTCTGGGCAAGAGTTCTTCCCCCGGAATGACTGCCACAACTTCCGTTGTGTATCTGTTCCAGCACAGTTTTTGCCTCTTGCGGGTTCAAGCATCTCAAGTGAGTTCCGGCAAAAGATCTCTTGTACAAGTCTTCCCCTAGGATGAAGTATCTATTAGCTCGACAATTCACATTCCTTGATTCTTTCGGATCCGCTGGAAGAGATCCGTCCTGGAGATAGTTCCAGATGTCAGTCATCCAATTTCTTTCCGTACTTGTTATCATGACAGTTGGTTCCGGACTCATGACGGATGAGTGAGTGACCGTAAGCAAGATGACTCTCCTTGTGTCCAGGGCTGCTGTCGTGGATGCGTATTTAGCCAAGGCATCTGCTCTTTCATTACAGGTTCTGTCAAACTTTTCAAGTGTAAATTCTTCGAAGAGGCTGGTTTCCCGCCTGAGTAGCTCGAGATACTTAATCATCGGCGACCCTCGTGGCAAAGGTTCTGAAAGTCGAGCCGCATTAGTCGGGAGTCCGTGTAAGCTTTGAGCTTCCGGACTTGGAGGGATTTTGCCAGGCGTAGCCCGAGTAGCAATGCTTCATACTCGGCCTCATTATTGGTGAATTTGGATTCCAAGGATATCGCATAGTCGAGTTCCGCGCCATCAGGGCTTTTAAGAAAAATTCCAATTCCTCCTACCCTTCCGGTGGAGGATCCATCCACTTCTAGCACCCAGGTGTCCGAAGGGTGTTTTTTGGCTTGGAAATCTTCTTGCAACGTCTGGGCTCCCAAGTGCTGTTCTTCCTTTCCGTTGACTTCTTCTCCAGATTTATTAATATCGGATCTGTTCACGATATTGTCGAGGAGAAACATCTGGTTGATCCGAGTTTCCTCGCATGATGCAAGCAAGGGCCGATTGATAAACTGAGCCTCCTCAAAGTTTTCTGGTTGTAACTTCGGCGGGATTGGCCTTTGCACGATGTTTTTGGTGATTAGACATTCTAGTACTTGTCTGTCAGGGACTTTCTCTGAATCCGTCTCAGGATATTCTGCTAGGAAATCGTCGAGGACTTGTGCTTTCCTGGCTGACGGAGCCTGGTAGCAAATGTCGTATTTGCTTAGCTGAATCGCCCACTTAGAAAGTCGTCCAGACTGATCGGGCTTCCCCAAGACCTGTTTCAAAGGTTCCGCAGTTAGTATCACAATTCTATGAGATTTGAAGTAAGGTTTTAACCGTCTGGCGGTGTAAACCAAAGCATATGCAAGCTTCTCGATCTTCACGTATCTTGTCTCCGCCCCAGCAAGGGCTTTGCTAAGATAGTAAATCGGCAAATGCTCATTAGCTCAATCCATTTAAGAGAACTCATTGCCTCTTCCGTGATTGCTAGGTAGAGGTAGAGTGGTTCTCCTTCGACGGGTTTGGAGAGCAGTGGAGGGGAATGGAGGTATTCTTTCAGTTTTTCGAAAGCCTTAGAACATTCCGTGGTCCACACAAAGTTCTCTCCTTTCCGGAGGATTTTGAAGAACGGAAGATTTTTCTCTGCTGATCGGGAAATAAAACGACTTAAGGACATGAGACTTCCTATGAGTCGTTGTACCTCATTGAGGGTTTTTGGATGTGGCAGATCTAGGATTGCCTTGATTTTCTCGGGATTTGCGCTTATCCCCCTTTCCGTGACCATGTATCCGAGGAACTTTCCTCCTTTCACTCCGAAGGTGCATTTCTCTAGATTCAATTTCATTCCATACTTCCTCAGTATAGCAAAACATTTGTTCAAATGGTGCACATGTTATTCTGTTTTACTTTTGACGAGCATGTCGTCCAGATACACTTCCATTATCTTCCCAATCTCGTCTTTAAACATCTGGTTCACCAGACGCTGGTAGGTGGCTCCCGCGTTCTTCAGTCAGGAAGGCATTACCTTGAAGCAGTATACTCCTCCGGCCGCGAAGAAAGTTGTTTTCTTAAGGTTCTCCTTGGCCATTCTTATTTGGTAAAAACCTTGGTACGCGTCCATGAAACTCAGCAATGCACATCCGGACGTGGAGTCCACTAGTTGATCTGTCCGTGGTAATGGATACGGATCTTTTGGGCAGAACTTGTTTAACCTTGTGAAGTCATTACACATCCTCCACTTGCCTGGCGATTTTTCGGCCAGAACCACGTTGCACACCCAGTCGGAATAGCGGACTTCTTCAATGTGTCCCGCTTTCAGAAGTCGATCAACTTCGGCGGATATGATGGCGTCTTTGACCGGACCAAAGTCTTTTCTCTTCTATCGGATGTATTTAACCGAAGGATCCATGTTCAGACGGTGAACCGTAATCCTTGGGTCAATTACCTTCAGGTCGTCGGTACTCCTAGCGAACACATCGTTGTTTTCTCGGAGACAGGCGATGAGCTTCATCTCTACTTCCACATTCATTTCGGTTCCGATCCTTGTCTTCTTTTCCAGATCTCCAACAACAATCTCGATCTCTTTAAGGGTCTCGTGAGGCTCAATTCGTATCGTTCTAGGAAATTTTTCCTTTAGGCTCCCTACGCCGACCTGCGAGTCTTCTTTTTTTGGTGGGAGAATAACGGGCGGGGCAGGAGTCATGGTGACTGCCAGCACGGGCGCAGAAGCTCTTCTTGTGGACATGATATAACACTCCCAAGCTTCTCTGACATTTCCGACCTTTTCTCCGACTCCAAAGGCCGTTGGGAACTTCATCCTGTTATGGAGAGTAGAGGAAATAGCCCGAAATTGATTGAGGCCTGGACGTCCGAAGATGGCATTGTAGTCAAAAGTTTGATCGACCACTACGAAGCGGACTTCCTGTGTCACCCTTGCCGGAAAGGTCCCAAACGAAACATGTAACATAACACTTCCGAGGGGTCGTACGGTCCCTTCTCCGAATCCTAATATGGAAGTGTGCACCCTTCCATATCGAATTCTACCCAATTCCTTCTGATCCAGTGTTCTTTTAGAGATGATGTTCGAGGAACTTCCAGTGTCAACCAAAATCTTATTCACTCGATAGGTTGCAATGGTCAGTGAGACCACCAGCGGAACATCTGGGTTCTCGATGTCTTCTCCTCCTGCCGTAGGAGGAGGGATTTCACTATCATCAAAAGATATGGCGTTAGTGTCCGGGATTGCTGGATCAGCATATGCTCGGTCATTGTTCCGAAGATTCTGCGAGGTTCGCTCTCTTGCATTCCTGCTATCGCCTCCAGTTGGTCCACCAGCGATAGTGTTGATCACCCCGCTGTATGGGGCGTTCTCCATTTCAATGTCATTAGCATATCTGTAAGAGCGTCGATCTGGACGGGGCGGATAGTCGACTGGCGGAGGGGGCAAAGGCAACGAGTGGGGTGGTGGTTCCGTCATATTCTCCTCCCTCCTTCGCTCCGCTCTATCTTGCCGGGCAGATCCGTCCTCATAAACATGTTCCTTCAATTTCCCATCTCTTATTAAGTGCTCCACCTCTGTCTTCAACTGAATGAAATTGTCGGTTTCGTGTCCGCGACACTTGTGGAACTTGCAGTAGCCCTTTGCATTCTTACTCTTATGGCCGTTGTGAGAGGGCTTCGGCCACTGGACATCCAGCTTCTTCTCAATGATAGTCGCCAAGATGTCGGATCTTGGCCTATTGAGACGGGTATAGTCCGCGTACCTCCTCGACGGACTTCTCTCCCGGCGAAAACCTCTATCTCTATGATCCTTCCTAGAATCAAACTTTCCTGGGCGTTGGTCTTGCTTCACCGGATCCTTGCCTCTCTTGGAGTTAGCCCTTACCGAAACGTTCCTCCTGTATTCTTCCCCATACATTACTTCTTCACAAATGTCTTCTAAATGCTTCTCGCTCCTCACTTCCTGACTTGAGAGTTTTCTTCGGAGTTCTGAGTTAAGAGTATTAGCATACAAGTGTCGGACCCGTTTTTTAATACTGTGTGACTCAACTCGAAGAACCTCCGTGTGAAATCGATCTAAGAAAGTCCTTAGATCCTCTTGCTCTCCCTGTATAACACCTACCAGATGTTCCACGGTACGCTTTCTCCTCTTTGATTTCCCAAATCGTGCCAAGAACTTGGAGGACAGATCCGCGTACGACTGTATTGATTTATTTGGCAAAGAGGTGTACCAATCCATGGCAGTCCCGAAGAGAGTGGACGAGAAGGTAAGGGCTTTCGTGTTGTCACTCATTCCTTTGGAATCCATCTTGCTGTTGTACCTCGTTAGGTGACCCACGGGACAAGCATCCCCATAATAGTATTCCAGGTTTGGGATCACTTGATCCGAGTTTCAATTTCTCTCTCATGATGCTGTCGCACAGGGGGTTTGGTGCGCTGGTAGTTATCTGCTCGTGGTCTTTCACAAGACGTCCGAGTTTCACAATTTGAGCTTCTAGAGCCTTTTGTTGGGCATAAATCTCGTCAGCCATCATGATCTCCCCTGTCCTTGGATGTATGGCTACATCCGCTGGGAGTTCATTTATGAGGACCATCGGAACAGTTTCTGCCACTTGATCCCTGTCTCTTGGAGGTGCTGGCAGTGGAACTTCTGGGTATCTATGGTTCACGTCTAGACGTTCTCTCCTTCCATGTTGGCTTCCCTCACCTCGGACCTGAGAAGCTGAGGCCCGCCTATCCAGGAGATCCCGCAAATCCTCCTGAGGTTGCTGATCCCCTAACCTCTGCTGGATTGGGCGTTGCCTATTCCTGGATAATGCTGGTTCTACCTGAGGAGGGGTAACCACTGGCGGAGTGGCTTGCTGTGGAGGAGCATTGTTAGATCCCAGGCACCCTTGAATGATCGTTAGCAATCTGTCGAACTGCATCTCGCTGAGTCCGAGGTCGTTAGTGCGGACAGTGCATCCATTAGGCATAGTGAATTGTTGGCCTGCGGGTGGGCCTTGAGCTTCTGCCGGAGAAGCTCGCACTGCTCCTTCATCTGAGGACTGACTGGCTGTGTGTCCCTCGCTAGGATATCTTCCTCCCGACACTGCGACTCTGCGCCCCCGGGTTGGCGGACATCCCCGTGGGCGTGGTGGAGGGGTTCCTACTCCTGTAGCACCAGCCCTCGCTGTTCGTCTTGTTCTTGACATTGATTCAATTGAAATACAGAGACTTTTTCGTAAGGATTCCCACAGACGGCGCCAAAATGTTGAGGGAAAAACCTCGATCACTAACTAACTAAACTACTACAAATATCCTGAACTTAGCCCCGTCTTCTACTTGAAGTCCGAGAAACCACTCCTCCGAGCTAGGGCACCTGAAAGGACTAAGGGGGGGGGGGGGGGGTTAGAACGGGATATCCGGATTGCCTACGTCAATCCGGTTAGAGACTTTAGTCAAAAGGGAGTTGGAAGCTCCAAATGTAATAGTTACGAGGAAGGTATTATGTTTCAGATCACTTATGACTTATCACTTTCTTTAAGGTCTTGGACCATGAGCCATATTTATAGTTATCGTGTACTTATGAAGAGGTTCATAAGATGATGCCAAGTGTACGATCCAGATTTGGACACCAATGCTACCTTCAGCCCATAGCCCATTAATGAACAGTAATCCAATACCGATTAGTGGGCCTGGGAGGGTAGTTTGGTCCTTTTCCCTCCGCATGTTGGGTCCGTGTCAGTCCCTCGGACAGATCTGTCTGCTTGGTTGATCTGCCCTTGGGTAACTCTGGATGTCCGAGCCTAGAGTTTAACGGAAGTATCTCAGTGGTTCTGTTATATACGTTTGGTCTTATAGTGATGGTGGCGTCCGAGATTCTCTCGTCCGGTCCGTTTGGCATCTCTGTCTTGGCTGTGTTTGAAGTCCTTCTCCCATTAGCTCGGACTAGTCAGTAGGGTGTAGTGACTTTAGCGTACTCGTCGATTCACCTTGGGCGCACCATGTGAGGTCGGACCAGCACTGAATTGGCTAATTAAGCTGTGATGCGCTTTAGGACACGCTCTATGGCGCCCTTAACGGATTGGACACATGTCCGTAACAACAGTAACCATTACAATTTACAAGCATATCGAGCAACTAAGACAATACGCATTCTGGAAACAACACTTATAAAAAATATCTCAAACCATTCATGTACTTCTATTCAAGTACACATTCTGGACCCGCACAAATCAGGGCAACTAATAGGCAGAACAAGATTTATAAAAAAAAAACATAAAACTCATGCAATTTCATTTAGTTGATGTAGGTCGTGTACTAACAGAACACGTACAGAGCTACAAAACAACAATTAGGACTTGTTATATATTACAGCCATATGACATTTACACAAATAGTTAAAGATAGGCCTTGCACAAAGATGGGTCAAGATTTTCAACATTGCAGTACTTAGCAACAACACATAACCTGGAGATAAAGAATTAATATTGAAAACACTAATCATGCTTTCTGGACTACAGTCAAAATAAGCAATAATCCATATACTAACAATAGTCCATGTTCTAACACACTTGATATCATAATTCTGACAATCAATTGATTAGAGTGAGTAAATCCTAAAGAGTAGAGACACATATCACACTGACAATCAAACAAATATCATAAAACATAAAATCATGAAAATTAACGATCTAAAATTTATAAAGAAGCTTGCATACAACATAACTATAGCTTTGAAAATTATTATATAACCGCGAATGAGCCTAGGGGAACTTGCAGTACAGTATATACCCAAACGAAAGCAAGGACAGAACAGAAACATCATACTAAGCAAGTGAACTGAACCAAAAGTACATGAAATGCATCGTAGACTGGCAGCTTATCGACTCAACAGAAAATGGAGCATACGGTTCAAACAGAGCACGTCAAGACCAATAACAACAACATAATGCCATTCGAATTGAACCAGAACATGATGAAAAACACAAGCACCCACCCCGAAACTAAATCACGAGAAAGAAAACTGGAGATTAAGGCGTACCGGAAGACGAATCCGAGCTGGAAACAATCAAGGAAGAGAGGCGATCCGGTTTGAGATCGAAATCAGATGGAGGATTGAAACCCTAGAGAGAGAGAGAGAAAGTCGTGGTGGAGAGTGGGAGAGAGCTAGCGGAAGGAGGTGGAGGCGTTGAGCAGCGGGAGGCGTTGAGGTGAGTTTATGGGATCAAGGTGGGTAGGCGGATCGATAGTGCAGAGACGAATCAAAGGAGACGGGAAGAAGAAGAAATTGTGAAGGAGTTGTTCAAGAATGAACTGGCGATGGTAGTAGTGAAGGACAAAGAGGGTATAATGGGCATTATAAACAAATTTCGTCCTAAAATTAAATTGGACTCGATTTAAAATATAATTAAACAAGTAGACACTAATTTAAGCACTAGAAACATTATTAACTATAAAAAAAAAAAAATAAAGTTTTTTTAAATAATAATAAATAATAAAGATGAAAATAAAACGGGATTTTACAAAAAGATATTTAACATCACATCAATCTAAAAAGCTAGAAATAAAAGATTTCAAATATATGAACTCAAATTTTCAATTTTCTGCTATTTTTTTTTGGTTGATTTTTTGTGGCACTACTCTGGTACTCTTTTGTATGCGTTCTTGGATTCTCTAGGTTTGTAAATTCCCGTTTTATTTTCGTCTTTATTATTTATTATTATTAAAAAAAAAATTTATTTTTTTATTTTTGTTATAGCTAATAATGTTCCTAGTGCTTAAATTAGTGTTTACTTTTTTTTTTATATAGCTTAATGAGAGTTCAATTTGATTTTAGGACTAAATTTGTACATATTGACCATTGTACCCCTTATACCCTCTTCATCTTTATCAGCTCCTTTAGCTCACGTTCAGTTTAATCCAATTCCTTCTTCTTCCCGTCTCCTTTGATTCGTCTCAGCACAATCGATCCGCCTACCCACCTTGATTCCATAAACTCGCCTCAACGCCACCTTCTCCCGCTGCTCAACCCCTCCACGCCTACACCTACTTCCGCTAGCTCTCTCCCACCACCACCAAAGCCGCTCATGACACCACAATACCTGATCTTCCATCTTCCTTCTTCCTTCTCCCTCTCGCTGCGAACGAAGTCAAGTAGTCCTGTGAGTATTGGATCGCGAATAGGAAGAGGGCTTTGATTCGCTCGTTCGTGGTCTAGCTTGTCTCTATTCGCCCTCAGTAAGTGTTTTTCTTCTTTCTGATTCAGTTTGGGATGGGTATTTGAGTTGTTTGTTTCGTTTCTTGCTTAAATTCGGATCGAATTTCCATGTCTTCCCTCAATTCCGTCATGCTCGATTCCTGTGTGTGGTAGAGTCCTTCCTTGTTCATCTACTCAGTTGTTGTTGTCGTTGTGCCTATTTCGGCTGACTTTAGAGGGTCGAATTTACCCCTTCCGTCTGCTCTGTTGTCTTTCTTCCTTTTCCTTTATCGGGTTCATCGGTCCGTGTTTCTGTTGTCGACCTGCCCGGTCCTCTTGGCTGGCAGTCGATTAGTGTGTGCTGTGTTTGGATAATGTATCACTTCTGCTGTGAATTTGTTCATGTTTTGTTGGTTTGTCTGTTCAATTGAATTACCTGATTTTAACTGTGTTTAGGATGGGTCTGACGTATCTATGTGTTGAATCGATTTTGCTTGGTCGGAGTTCTAAGTTCGTTGCCTTTTCTTATTCTTGTTGTTCAGTTTGTTCATTCTGTGTAAGTTTTGTTTAGTCTCCTACTTGCCGAATTAATATGGTTGATTGCATATCTCATTGTGGTTTGGATTGTTAAAATGCTGCCATAGTCTGTAAAGAAGTTAATGGTAAAAGTTAGTCGGCAGAAAGGATTTTAACTTACTGTGTATCTATACACCAGTTGATGAATCTTATATTGCAAAAATGTTACGTAGAAAGCTTTTGAAATGGCTATACTTCTCCGGCTAATTGTTTTGCTACTTGACTCTATTTTGTGATATCCGTTTGTTTTCTAATTGGATAGTATTTATGATCTTGAGTGGATTGCAGCCTGAGTTTCAGTCTTTTAGTTCTCTAGCAAATTAGACACTCAATTGTCGTCGACTATATTTGGGTTTCCAATTGTGTATATTTTGTTTCAGAGTCCCTAAATTGATCTCCTGGCTTCTAGTGATTTTGGGGATTATTGGGAACTATCTTAAGAAATATGTGGCGGCTGTGACATCGTCTAGCTAATGCAACTTGGTTTCTTGTTGTTCTTTTCGTTTGTTGCTGTTCATGCTTTTTAGTGAAAGATAAGAACACCAGTCCGTGTATTCGTTCCAGTTGGTCAGTTTGGAAAGGTTATTAATCGGATTTCTGAATAGCTCTTGCTCGTTAGATTTGTTGTATGATTTGCTCGTTCGCTTTGTGTTTTGATTCAATTGGTGAATTGGATTGGATTAGATGATTACTCTGTTGTTTGGTTGAGACTTTGAGCTGCTGATTAGATAATTCATCGTTGATCGTATCCAGTTTTTTTTATCTGGTTTTAGTTTATGTCTTATAAATGATTTGTGTTGCTGTTTGCTCTCCAGTGCACTTTGTTGATTTACCGTTGTTGATGTTAAACAATGCTTTTGGATTCTATTTTGGAGAAGATTATTCTGTGCTTTTGTATATGTGAGTTTGTGTTTGTTTATTTTTTGTATTTGATGGTATCGGATTGGATTAGATGATATCTTTGCTGTTTGTTTGAGTTGCTGTGCTGATTGATTGAACATTGATTGTTTCCGATCTTTTGGTGTTTGATCTGCGGTACTGCTTTATGTATGTCTTGTATTCCTGTCTGTAACCTCTCCAGCCTTCTGTGTGCTATTTATTGTTATTGATGCTAAGTTTCTGGTCCGGAGAAAGTCTTTATGTGTGTGTATAAGATTTGCGGTATGGTTGCTCTTATTTGGTTGGTTCTTATCAATTGCTAAATTGCTGTGTAATTATATGCCTAGTTGGTTCTACTCGCTTATGCTCGTTTGTGTGGGTTTAAGGGTATCGTTAATTGTTTTTTCATAAATTTTAAGTGGCATTACCTCTTATCAGGATTTGGGGATTTACTATTTTTACGAGGTCATTTAAGGTGAGTGTTCTACCCAAAAAGTATATGTATATTTGCGAAACTACAAGAAGCTATTTTAATATTATATATATATATATATATATATATATATATATATATATATATATATATAGTATTGCATATCAATTATTGTGAAAGTTCATGAAATCAAGTTCTGGAAACTGCATCAAATCTCTTACTCATGCTTCCGCTCTAAAAAGATATATATGTATATGATTTATTATGATCTTCGTTTAATTCGATTGACTGATTCGCTTCAACCGATATGTGCGCAATTGTGGTGGGGGTTTCTGAGTGGACATACTTGGGCAGTTGTGTCTGTCGAGTTGTTCATAAAGTACCTCTGCTTACTATCCCTAGACGCGAGGCAGAAGTCGCCGAGGTCTTTGGGAGTAGTAGTGTTCCACCGCACCATGGCGTGGTCTTCGCCTCAGATTCGTTTGACAGTGGTAGCACCCTGTCTGGAGTGATAAGGGCTTGGATTGGGGTTATAAGGTTGACTGCACCAACGATAAATTATTCGCTTCGTTATATGTTTTCTTCGATTATTCTTATATTATGATTCGTTTGATTTTGAAAATTATACTTCGTTATTACATAATTCGTTATTCACTTAGCACAGAACCTCGCTGAGTTTTATCTCACACTTGATTTGTTACCTTCTTGTAGATTTCGGAGTCTAGTGGAGGACCGAGTCGGGTAGACGTTCAGCAACTTGAGTTAAAGTGGGTTATAAATGGGATTTGTTTTGTGATTTGTATCCGTTGTTTGTAAAATTAGTGTTTTCGCAAGTCAACTGTTTAAATTTAAGCTTTTGGAAGCTTTTAGATTGTCTTCCTGTTATTAGTTTAACGCCCTTGTCTTTTTAAAAGTTAGTAAAATTTTCGGGGCGTTATAGTTGGTATCAGAGCCAGGTTTTTACTCGAGCTATACCGGGACATGATCTTCGGACCTTGGGTTGTGCGAGTGAGGTGTCTAAGTTGCTGAACATAGGTTGTGTCTTTGTGTTAACTGGTTCTCGAGTTATCATCTTGTTAGTAAGGTATGAAATTGATTGACGTAGGAGTACTCAATTTGATTTGCTTGACATATGTAATTCTAATTTTCTCGTCTCTTATGAACGGAATGTTATCTGCTTGTGTTATATGGCCGGTTGTTGCATGTTATCTGCTATCATCTAGTGGCCCAATATTTTACTAGAGTTAGTATAAATCACTTGTAGGCGGCCGACTACATAATGATTCGTACTAACTAGAGTTAATAGAGGATCATTATTTGATTATATGCTTAGATACTTGCGCATTTCACTTAATTCGAGTTTTGTAGCTGAACGTTGTATGTACTGAAAATGGATTTATGGTGGTTTATGAGGCTAAATTTTCTTCCTCCCTGTTGATCAAATGTTACTTGTCAGTGTCTTTTGCATGACTTGTGTGATTTTAATTTCTGTACATCTTCTGATCAAATGTTACCTGCTTGTGTTGCTCTATTTTTTTGAATGTCTAGCTTATGTTACTTGAATGAGTTTTGATAATAAAATAATTGGTTGATTGTGGCTCTTAGTACTGCTCTTTTTCTGTTAGTCCTACTACTGGAGTTTTAGATTTTAGTAAATTGCACTTTTGGTAATTGAGGTTAATTGAGATAATTAATTTGACAAAGTTGATTTGAACGTTTGGGTTTGAAAAATCAAATTCCTCGTTTTGTTTCATGATAGTAAGTTTGATCTGATGATTTCCAGCTTGTTATTCTTCGTGAACCTACTTGAAAAGTGATCATGTTATGTAAATTTGATATTTATGCACATCTTTCTTCCCATGTATCTTAGTAGCCTGTGTTTACTTCTGCTAGTCACTTAATTGCGGGAGTTATGTGGTGGTTTTTAAATTTCTCGTTCAATGAAACCCATCTTGTTAACCTTCAACCTTTCATCGACCTTCTCTCTTTCCTCTCTAGTCGAATTTAGTAACCCACGTTATAACTTCTTCCAGAAAACGCAAAGTTCCAGACTCTTTAGCAACCCTTCACAGTTCTTTCAAATTCTTCGTTGTAATCCCCTTGATCTCGATTACTTAACCAGATTCTCAATCTCACCAAAACTCTCTCGATAAGTTTCTTGGTCTCTTATTAAAGATTGTCTTCTCTCCTCCTCATCACTCGAGAAACCCTCTTGTTTTGTTCCCTGCTTAGAAATTTAAAGAAGGCCTACCTTGTCTATTACAGTGTGTTCACTTGTTAACTAGCCTTCAAGTATGTTATTGGTAAGTTTCGAACCTACGTTTTACACGGAGTCAGTATCTCGAGCTCTTCGTTTCTTAAGGTGAGAATTTGGGGACCAAATTCCTTTAAGGAGGGGAGAATGTAAAACCCCGTTTTATTTTCGTCTTTATTATTTATTATTATTGAAAAAAAGAAAACTTTATTTTTTATTTTTGTTATAGCTAATAATGTTCCTAGTGCTTAAATTTGTGTTTACTTTTTTTTTATATAGCTTAATGAGAGTCCAATTTGATTTTAGGACTAAATTTGTACATATTGACCATTGTACCCTTATACCCTCTTCATCTTTATCAGCTCCTTTAGCTCACGTTCAGTTTAATCCAATTCCTTCTTCCCGTCTCCTTTGATTCGTCTCAGCACAATCGATCCGCCTACCCACCTTGATTCCATAAACTCGCCTCAACGCTACCTTCTCCCGCTGCTCTACCCCTCCACGCCTCCACCTACTTCCGCTAGCTCTCTCCCACCACCACCAAAGCCGCTCATGACACCACAATACCTGATCTTCCTTCTTCCTTCTCCCTCTCGCTGCGAACGAAGTCAAGTAGTCCTGTGAGTATTGGATCGCGAATAGGAAGAGGGCTTTGATTCGCTCGTTCGTGATCTAGCTTGTCTCGATTCGCCCTCAGTAAGTGTTTTTCTTCTTTCTGATTCAGTTTGGGATGGGTATTTGAGTTGTTTGTTTTGTTTCTTGCTTAAATTCGGATTGAATTTCCATGTCTTCCATCAATTCCGTCATGCTCGATTCCTGTGTGTGGTAGAGTCCTTCCTTGTTCATCTACTCAGTTGTTGTTGTCGTTGTGTCTATTTCGGCTGACTTTAGAGGTTCGAATTTACCCCTTCCGTCAGCTCTGTTGTCTTTCTTCCTTTTCCTTTATCGAGTTCGTCGGTCCGTGTTGCTGTTGTTGACCTGCCCGGTCCTCTTGGCTGGCACTCGATTAGTGTGTGCTGTGTTTGGATAATGTATCGCTTCTGCTGTGAATTTGTTCATGTTTTGTTGGTTTGTCTGTTCAATTGAATTACCTGATTTTAACTGTGTTTAGGATGGGTCTGATGTGTCTATGTGTTGAATCGATTTTGCTTGGTCGGAGTTCTAAGTTCGTTGCCTTTTCTTATTCTTGTTGTTCAGTTTGTTCATTCTGTGTAAGTTTTGTTTAGTCTCCTACTTGCCGAATTAATATGGTTGATTGCATATCTCATTGTGGTTTGGATTGTTAACATGCTGCCATAGTCTGTAAAGAAGTTAATGGTAAAAGTTAGTCGGCAGAAAGGATTTTAACTTACTGTGTATCTATACACAGTTGATGAATCTTATATTGCAAAAATGTTACGTAGAAAGCTTTTGAAATGGCTATACTTCCCCGGCTAATTGTTTTGCTACTTGACTCTATTTTGTGATATCCGTTTGTTTTCTAATTGGATAGTATTTATGATCTTGAGTGGATTGCAGCCTGAGTTTCAGTCTTTTAGTTCTCTAGCAAATTAGACACTCAATTGTCATCGACTATATTTGGGTTTCCAATTGTGTATATTTTGTTTCGGAGTCCGTAAATTGATCTCCTGGCTTCTAGTGATTTTGGGGATTATTGGGAACTATCTTAAGAAATATGTGGCGGCTGTGACATCTAGCTAATGCAACTTGGTTTCTTGTTGTTCTTTTCATTTGTTGCTGTTCATGATTTTTAGTGAAAGATAAGAACACCAGTCCGTGTATTCGTTCCAGTTGGTCAGTTTGGAAAGTTTATTAATCGGATTTCTGAATAGCTCTTGCTCGTTAGATTTGTTGTATGATTTGCTCCTTCGCTTTGTGTTTTGATTCAATTGGTGAATTGGATTGGATTAGATGATTACTCTGTTGTTTGGTTGTGTCTTTGAGCTGCTAATTAGTTTTTTTATCGTTGATCGTATCCAGTTTTTTTATCTGGTTTTGGTTTATGTCTTATAAATGATTTGTGTTGCTGTTTGCTCTTCAGTTCACTTTGTTGATTTACCGTTGTTGATGTTAAACACTGCTTTTGGTTTCTGTTTTGCAGAAGACCATTCTGTGCTTTTGTATCTGTGAGTTGTGTTTGTTTATGTTTTGTATTTGATGGTATTGGATTGGATTAGATGATACCTTTGCTGTTTGTTTGAGTTGCTGTGCTGATTGATTGAACATTGATTGTTTCCGATCTTTTGGTGTTTGATCTGCGGTACTTATTTATGTATGTCTTGTATTCCTGTCTGTAACCTCTCCAGCCTTCTGTGTGCTATTTATTGTTATTGATGCTAAGTTTCTGGTCCGGAGAAAGTCTTTATGTGTGTGTGTGTCAGATTTGCAGTATGGTTGCTCTTATTTGGTTGGTGCTTATCAATTGCTAAATTGCTGTGTAATTATATGCCTAGTTGGTTCTACTCGCTTATGCTCGTTTGTGGGGGTTTAAGGGTATCGTTAATTGTTTTTGCATAAATTTTAAGTGGCATTACCTCTTATCAGGATTTGAGGATTTGCTATTTTTACGAGGTCATTTAAGGTGAGTGTTCTACCCAAAAAGTATATGTATATTTGCGAAACTACAAGAAGCTATTTTAATATTATATATATATATATATATATATATATATATATATATATATATATATATATATATATATATATATATATATATATATATAGTATTGCATATCAATTATTGTGAAAGTTCATGAAATCAAGTTCAAAGCGCATCAAATCTCTTACTCATGCTTCCGCTCTAAAAAGTTATATATGTATATGATTTATTATGATCTTCGTTTGATTCGATTGACTGATTCGCTTCAATCGATATGTGCGCAATTGTGGTGGGGTTTACAGTGGACATACTTGGCGGTTGTATGCATCGAGTTGTTCATAAAGTTCCTCTTACTATCCCTAGGCACGCGTAAGTCGCCGAGGTCTTTGGGAGTAGTAGTGTTCCACCCCTGTACCATGGCAGGGTCTTCGTCTTCGTATTCGTTTGACAGTGGTAGCACCCTGTCTGGAGTGATAAGGTCTTGGATTGGGGTTATAAGTTTGACTGCACCAACGATAAATTATTCGCTTCGTTATATGTTTTCTTCGATTATTCTTATATTATGATTCGTTTGATTTTGAAAATCATACTTCGTTATTACATAATTCGTTATTCACTTAGCACAGAACCTCACTGAGTTTTATCTCACACTTGATTTGTTACCTTCTTGTAGATTTCGAAATCTAGTGGAGGACCGAGTCGGGTAGACATTCAGCAACTTGAGTGAAAGTGGGTTATATATGGGATTTGTTTTGTGATTTGTATCCGCTGTTTGTAAAATTAGTGTTTTCGCAAGTCAACTGTTTAAATTTAAGCTTTTGGAAGCTTTTAGATTGTCTTCATGTTATTAGTTTAACGCCCTTGTCTTTTTAAAAGTTAGTAAAATTTTCGGGGCGTTACAAGGTTCCTTACATGTGCATTAGTATATATGCAAAATCAAATCAAATTAAAAAACTGAAAATCAAAGGTTCACATATTTAAATTCAATTTTTCAATTTTCTGCTATTTTCTTTAGTTGGTTTTTTCATTTGTGATAATTGAGTAGGGCCGTGTTAAACGCAGAACACTTTTTACTAAACGTAGAACACTTTTTAACATATTGCAAAAAGTACCTCAAGTAGTATAAATATGAAAATTGATCCCATATTTATGTTATATTCCACAAAACCCCACATTTTCGCAATTATATAATCGTAAACACATAACAACAAAATACGATAACAAAAACTCATGTATTCCAAGTATTGGCCGGACTTTGGCAACTATGACGAATCTGAAGAGGTATTAATTTGTTCATTATCTTAATTTAATATTTTATAGGTGTTTATTATTAGTTTATTGCGTTCGTATTTTTAATTTAATTAAGATTTCATTAGAATTTCGGAAAAAACGCAAAAAAAAATTAATACGCTGTTGTGGCAGCCTGCGCTCTAGCAACCTTGGGGGCTGCCAGGCGCGGATCTGGCAGCCCCGGCCCGGTCCGTTTTAATTGTTTTTTTTCTTTTTTTTCTTTTTAAGTGCCGTTTAAGTAATTAGACTATATTTTGGACAGATTTTTACTAATACTTTTTAAAAAAGTGATTAGTTATATTATTTTAGCGTATATGATTTGATTAAATTTGTTTTTATTTGTTTCTGACATTGATCTTATGTTTGAATTTGTCAGCGTAATCCATATATTGATCTGGATAGATATCCAATGGATGCGAAGGATAATCCTGGGAAAAGTTCATGGGAGTATTTATCGGACGACATACAATACATGATGCGAAGGATAATCCTGGTATGATTTTGATTAATTTATTCTTTTTAATATCTCTATAAGCAAGTTATTTTATGTCAAATGATACTCAAGTATTATTCCTTAATTAATATTTCATTGTAGATCTGGAACTTAGTGAAACAGTTGAAGAACTTTACTCTTGCTGGGATAGAAGGGCTCCTCTCCAGGAATGTATTTGTTTTGAGTTATATTGAAGGTGTGCCATGCCCGACAATGTAATCATAAATACATTATGTTCTGAGCTACAAAGCATACATGACATTGTTCTACTGGTTTCATTGAGTGTTATGACGTCTCTTCTTCTTCTTGGGGGCCGTACGACCCATTCTAGATTCAATATTCCATTGCAAGTTGATGAGACTACCATATGTAGTAGAATTACACATGGAAGCGATCTAACAGGTTATTGACTTTATATTATATGATAACAGTCTGGCCGATCACACACTGAGAATGAGACTATTAGGGAGTTTGCTGAGTGGTTGTTGAAAGTTGGAGATGGTGAAGTTGGTGGTATTAATGATGGTGAGGTAGAATTCAAATTACACGAAGATATTCTTATCCGCTCCTCTTGAATCAATTGTTGCAATCGTTAAAAGTATATATCCTAGCTTATTATCACATGTCGGTGATGGTCAGTACTTCCAGGATAGAGCTATTCTTGCTCCAACTATTGAGATATTCCAGGAGGTGAATGATTATATAATATCAATTTTTCCTGCAGATGCCACCGAATTTATGAGTTCAGATGCCATTTGTCCTGATGAAGATGATATCGTAAATAGAGATGACATTTACTCCGTTGGGTTTCTGAACATTATTAGGGCGTCTGGAATACCAAATCATATAATTAGATTGAAGATAGACGCTCCTATTATGCTAACTAGGGCCATTGACCAATCCCCCGAGCTTTGTAACGAAACTAGATTGATTGTCACTACAATTGTCAAACATGTTATTGAGACGAAGACTATGTATGGAAAGAACGCGGGAGTGAAGGTTTTCATACATGGTTTTGTTACGGACATACGTCCAATCCGTTAAGGGCGCCATAGAGCGTGTCCTAGAGCACATCACGGCTTAACTAGCCAATTCAGCACTGGTCCGACCTCACATGGTCCGCCCAAAGTGAATCGACGAGTGCGCAGAAGTCACTTACCTCCACAGCTAGTCCGAGCTTGCTAAGGAGGGGCTTCCAAACCTGACCATGTCAGTTCAAAGATGCCTTACAGACCGGACGAGAGAATCTCGGACGCCACTATCGCAATAAGCCAAAACGTACATAACAGAACCACTGAGATACTTCCGTGGAACTCTATGCTCGGACATCCAGAGTTTCCCAAGGGCAGATCAACCAGACAGACAGATCTGTCCGAGGAACTTTCACGGACCCAACGGGCGGAACAGTACTCTCAGCGGGAAAAGTTCCCAACTACCCTCCCAGGCCCATTAACCGGTATTGGACTACTGTGCACTAATCGGCCATGGGCCGAAGGTAGCATTGGTGTCCAAATCTGGATCGTACACTTGGCATCACCTTGTGAGACTCGCCATAAGTACTTGATAACTATAAATATACACAAGGTCAAAGACCCCGGGGGAAGTTTTCCTGGTCGGAAACAGTAACCGCCCTCATAACCATTGCATTGAGAGCTTCCCACTCTCTCTCGAGTAAAGCCTCTCTCCGGATTGACTACGACAATCCGGATATCCCATTCTAACCCCCCCCCCCACTTAGTCCTCTCAGGTACGCAAGCAGAGAAGTGACGCCTCAGACCTCAAGTTGGAGGTGGGTTCGAGCACGGGATCCTTGCAGTGGTTTAAGTTAGTAAGTGCAGGAGGTTCACCCCTCAACATTTTGGCGCCGTCTGTGGGAATCTTTACAAAAAGCATTTGTGTTCCGGTTGAACCAATGGCAAGAACGAGACGAACAGCGAGTGCTGGTACTACAGAAGTAAGAACTCTTCCACCGCGTCCGCGGGGATGTCCGCCCACCCGGGGACGCAGGGCTTCAACGGCAAGAGGAAGATATCCAAGCCAGGGACTCACAGCCAGTCCTTCCTCGGAAGAAGGTACGGCACGAGCTTCTCCGACAGGAGCTCAAGGCCCACCCGCACCCCAACAATTCACGATGCCTGATGGATGCACTGTCCGTACTAACGACCTTGGATTGAGCGAGATGCAGTTCGACAGGCTACTAACGATCATCCAAGGGTGCCTGGGATCCAACAATGCTCCTCCACAGCAAGCCACTCCGCCAATGGTTACACCTCGTCGGCGAGCAGACTGCTTGGGAAATGTATAACGTCCCATCCAGCAGAGATTAGGAGATCAGCAAACCCAGGAGGATTTGCGAGATCTATTGGACAGGCGGGCCTCTGTTTCACAAGTTCGAGGGGAAGGAAGCCATCATGGAAGGAGAGCACGCCAAGACATGAACGATAGACACCCAGAAGTTCCGCTCCCAGTGCCTCCGAGGGACAGGGATCAAGTGGCGGAAACTATTCCAAGAGCCCGCATAAACGAACTTCCCGCAGATGTTGCCATGCATCCGAGGACAGGGGAGATCATGACGGCAGACGAGATCTATGCCCAGCAAAAGGCTTTAGAAGCTCAAATTCTAAGCCTCGGACGTCTCGTAAAAGATCACGAGCAGATCACTACCAGCGCACCAAATCCCCTATGTGACAGCATCATGAGAGAGAAGGAGAGAAACAGGAACTCGGATCAAGTGATTCCGAACTTGGAATACTACTATGGGGACACTTGTCCCGTGGGTCACCTGACACGGTTTAACAGCAAGATGGATTCCAAAGGGATGAGTGACAACACTAAAGCCCTCACTTTCTCGTCCACTCTCTTCGGGACTGCCATGGATTGGTATAACTCTTTGCCGAACAAATCGATACAGTCGTATGCGGATCTGTCTTCTAAATTCTTGGCTCGATTCGGCAAATCCAAGAGGAGAAAACGTACTGTGGAGCATCTAGCCGGCGTTATACAGGGAGAGCACGAAGAACTAAGGACTTTCTTGGATCGATTTCACAAGGAGGTTCTTTGGGTTGAGCCACACAGTATTAAAGAACGGGTCCGACACCTGTATGCTAATACTCTCAACTCGGAACTCCGGAGAAAACTCTCAAGTCAAGAGGTAAGAAGTGAAAAGTACTTAGAAGACATCTGCGAGGAAGTGATGTATGGAGAAGATTACAGGAGGAATGTTCCAGTGAGAGCTAGCTCCAAGAAAGCAAAGGATCCGGCAAAGCAGGACCAACGCCCGGTAAAGTTTGATTCGAGGAAGGATCAAAGAGACAGAGGTTTTCACAGGGAGAGAAGTCCGCCAAGGCGATATGCGGACTATACCCGGCTCAACAGACCAAGATCCGACATCTGGCAACTATCATCGAGAAGAAGCTGGATGTCCAGTGGCCGAAAACCCCGTACCACGGACGTAAGCATAAGAATGCAAAGGGCTACTGCAAGTTCCACAAGTGTCGCGGACACGAAACCGACGATTGCATTCAACTAAAGATAGAGGTGGAACACCTGATAAGAGATGGAAAATTGAAGGAACATATCGATGAGGGCGGACCTTCCAGGCAAGAAAGAACGGAACAAAGAATGGAGGAGAGGAGGATGGAACCACCGCCCCACTCATTGCCTCTGCCCCCTCCGCCAGCCATCTATCCGCCCCGTCTGGACCAACGTTCTTACTGATATACTGACGACATCGAAATGGAAAACGCCCCATACAGCGGGGTGATCAACACTATTGCGGGAGGACCAACGGGAGGAGATAGCAGGAACGCAAGGGAGCGCACCGCGCAGAACCTCCGAAACAACGACCGCGCATATGCTAGTCCGGCAATCCCGGGCACTAACGCCATATCTTTTGATGACAGTGAAATCCCTCCTCCTACGCCAGGAGGAGAAGACATCGAAAACCTGGATGTTCCGCTGGTGGTCTCTCTGACCATTGCAACCTATCGAGTAAATAAGATCTTGGTTGATACCGGGAGTTCCTCGAACATCATCTCTAAGAGGACACTGGATCAGATGGCATTGGGTAGAATTCGATATGGCAGAGTGCTTACCTCCATATTAGGATTCGGAGGAGGAACTGTGCGACCTCTCGGAAGCATCATGTTACATGTTTCGCTCGGCACCTTTCTGGCAAGGGTGACACAAGAGGTTCGCTTCGTGGTGGTCGAACAAACTTTTGACTACAGCGCCATCTTCGGACGCCCAGGTCTCAATCAGTTCCGTGCTATTTCCTCTACCCTCCACAACAGGATGAAGTTCCCAACAGCCTTCGAAATCGGACAAGAGCTTGGGAATATCAGTGAAGCGTGGGAGTGTTATATTATGTCCACAAGAAGGGCATCCGCGGCCGTGCTAGCAGTCACCATGACTCCTGACGCCCCCACTATCCTTCCACCCAGAAAAGAGGACTTACAGGTCGGCGTAGGAAGCCAGAAGGAAAAATTCCCTAGAACGACACGAATTGAGCCCCATGAGACCCTTAAAGAGATCGAGATCATCGCTGGCGATCCCGAGAAGAAAACCAGGATCGGAACCGAAATGAATGTGGAAGTAGAGATGAAGCTCATCGCTTGCCTCTGAGAAAACAGCGATGTGTTTGCCTGGAGTACCGACGATCTGAAGGGGATTGACCCGAGGATTGCAGTTCACCGTCTGAACATGGATCCTTCGGTCAAATACATCCGACAGAAGAGGAAAGACTTTGGTCCGATCAAATACGCCATCATATCCGCAGAAGTAGACCGACTCCTGAAAGCAGGACACATTGAAGAAGTCCGCTATTCCGATTGGGTTTGCAATGTGGTTCTGGTAGAGAAGTCACCAGGCAAGTGGAGGATGTGTAATGACTTCACAATGTTGAACAAGTTCTGTCCAAAGGATCCGTATCCATTACCACGGATAGATCAACTAGTTGACTCCACAGCCGGATGCGCGCTGCTGAGCTTCATGGATGCGTACCAGGGCTTTTACCAAATTCGGATGGCCAAGGAGGACGTTGAGAAAACAGCCTTCTTCGCGGCCGGAGGAGTGTACTGCTTCAAGGTAATGCCATTCGGACTAAAGAACGCGGGAGCCACTTACCAGCGCCTAGTGAACCAATTTCCCGATCGGCCGAGAAAAATCTTCCGTTCTTCAAGATCCTCCGGAAAGGAGAGAGCCTTTTGTGGACCGCGGAATGTTCTGAGGCTTTCGAAAAATTGAAAGAATACCTCCATTCCCCTCCACTGCTCTCCAAACCCGTCGAAGGAGAACCACTCTACCTCTACCAAGCAATTACGAAAGAGGCAATGAGTTCCGTCCTAGTACGGATTCAAGCTAACGAGCATTTGCCGATTTACTATCTTAGCAAAGCCCTTGCTGGGGCGGAGACAAGATAAATGAAGATCGAGAAACTCGCATACGCTTTAGTTTACACAGCCAGACGGTTAAAACCTTACTTTAAATCTCATAAAATTGTGGTACTAACTGCGGAACCTCTGAAACAGGTCTTGGGGAAACCCGATCAGTCTGGACGACTCTCCATGTGGGCAATTGAGCTAAGCGAATATGACATTTGCTACCAAGCTCCGTCAGCCAAGAAAGCTCATGTTCTTGCCGACTTCTTGGTAGAATATCCTGAGACGGACTCAGAGACAGTCTCCGACAGACAAACTCTGCAATGTCTGGCTACCAAAAAGGTCGTACAGAGGCCAATCCCACTGAAGCTACAACCGGAGAAATTTGAGGATGCTCAGTTTATCAATTGGCCCTCACTGGCACCATGCGAGGAAACTCGGATCAACCAGAGGTTGCTTCTCGACAATATTGTGAACGAACCTGATGTTAACATCTCTGGAACCGAAGTCAAAGGAAAAGAAGAACAGCACCCGGAAGCCCCTAAGCCGAAAGCAGATCCCCAAGCTAAGAAGCACTCTTCGGACACCTGGGTGCTAGAAGTGGATGGATCCTCCACCGGAAGAGTTGGAGGAATAGGAATCTTTCTCAAAATCCCCGAAGGCGCAGAACTCGACTATGCAATTTCCTTGGAATTCAAAGTCACCAACAACGAGGCTGAGTATGAAGCCTTGTTAGTCGGACTACGCCTGGCCAAATCCCTCCAGGCCCGGAAGCTCAAAGCTTATACTGACTCACAGCTGGTAGCAGCCCAGCTCTCAGGAACCTTTGCCACCAAGGGACCTTCGATGATCAAGTATCTCGAGCTCCTCAAGCATGAAACTAGCCTCTTTGAAGAGTTCACCCTGGAGAAGTTTGACAGAGTCTACAACGAAAGAGCGGATGCCTTAGCATAATACGCATCCACGACAGCGGCCCGGGACACAAGAAGAGTCATTCTACTCACTATTACGCACTCATCCGTCGTGAGTCAGGCACCGGCTGTCATGATAAAAAGCATGGAGAGAAATTGGATGACCGACATCTGGAACTATCTCCAGAACGGATCTCTTCCAATAGATCCGACAAAATCAAGGAGAGTGAAGTGTCGAGCCAATAGATACTTTATCCTGGGAAAAGACTTATACAAGAGGTCTTTTGCTGGCACCCACTTAAGATGCATATGCCCGCAAGAGGCTAAAACTGTGCTGGAACAGATACACAACGGAAGCTGCGGCAGTCATTCTGGCGGAAGAACTCTGGCCCAGAAAATCATACAACAAGGGTATTACTGGCCTAGCATAGAGAAAGACTCTGCCGACCATGCTCGGAATTGCCCAGATTGCCAGTACTATGCTAACGTTCCCCATCGTCCGACAAGACCTATGATTCCGTCAATCATAGCGTGTCCTTTTGACCAATGGGGAATCGACATTGTTGGACCATTTCCAAGGGGTACCCAGCAGAGAAAGTTCATGATTGTTGCTGTAGAGTACTTCACCACATGGGTGGAAGCAGAAGCAGTTGCTACTATCACGGAGAGTAGGGTATGCACATTCATCTGGAAGAACATCATCTGCCGTTTCGGCCTGCCTAGGGTCCTTGTCTCGGACAACGGCGCCCAATTTTTAGGCCAAAGACTCAAGGAGTGGCTGCAATCCTTCAAAGTCGAACAACGATTCACGTCCGTCGGACATCCGCAGGCGAATGGACAAGCTGAGTCCACCAACGAAACGATAGTCAAAATCCTTGAAAAGCGGTTGCGGACTTCTCAAGAAAACTGGGCGGACGACCTTGACGGCGTGCTATGGGCTCACCGTACCACTGCACGGACAGCAACACAGGAAACCCCATTTGCCCTGGTATATGGCTCGGAGGCAGTCATACCAGCAGAAATTGCAGTCGAAACAATGAGAGTCCAGGAGTTTGAAGGATCCGCCAATCGCGAGGCACGGATATTTGATTTGGACATCTTGGAACAAAAAAGGACTGATGTCTTGGCTAATATCCATAGATATCAAGCAACAGCTGCTCGAGCATACAACAAGAATGTCCGAGCAAACAACTTTCAGGTCGGAGACCTAGTACTTCGCCGTGCGGACATTCTGGCACACATTGGCAAACTCAAACCCAACTGGGAAGGACCCTATAAGGTTATCGGAGCAAGAGCGAATGGGAGTTATGAACTAGAAGATGAGAACGGACATCCACTCAAGCGTACATGGAACGCTAGAAATCTGCAGAAGTTTTACGCATAGCGATGGCTACTCGAATCTCCGACAGATTTACTAGTCATCTCGGACCCCAACCAACGGTACATCAGAAACTCCGTCAGTTATGTTTTTTGTCATTTAAAACTCCAATTATCAAGCACACGGAACTCCGCCAGTTCTGTTTAATACTTTTGTCGTTGGCCCCAGAGCCCAAAAGTTGTAATTGAATTTTCGACAAATCAATACGACTTTCTTTCGACTTATGACTTCTAGATATTTGTATGTGAGATTTAATGACAAGATAGACAACAGAGCATTACAGTCCTGGATCGATATCCGGACTTACAGTACTTATTGATCGATATTTCTTACAAGGACGGATTGTATATCATCCTGTCCATGCAACTTACAGTTCCGAATCAATATTCGAACTTAAGGACGCATTACAAACAGCAAAGTACAAGGAATGTCCCTGGAGATACGTCATCTTCCAGCGCGCATCGTTCCTTCAACAAGACAGGCTTCAACGCTATTGCCGCAGGCTCCATGGACACATGGATCTCCATCTACCTGCACATAGGAACATGGTTAAAGCACGACGAACTCCGTCGGGATGCCACCAAGGCACAGCATCGCCAAAATCCTGGTCCGTGGAAGTCACGAGGCACACAACAAAGGATTTCTGCCTACCCGGCTTTAGGAACTCTAACTCTCTTGGAATTAGGAAACCATTTCCAATTTAAGAGAGATTTGAATCACTAAAGTTGGATCAGAAGAAAAAAGAAGAGCCCCGGCTTTGATAATTTACAAGCCCTAATCATACAGGCAAGAAAAAATGAGTCTGGATCAACTCATCTAAGTTTGGCAACGGGGTCGTGCCCTTTTTATAGGACACTCCAACCAATTCGCGTCCGCCACGTACACAACTTGGTGACAGGTTTGACCCAACTGATTCCGCACGACACGGATGGATCACGTTTGCGGTTAACTACATTCAAGCGATAACCTGGCATTTCGAATTTACTCAACCACCTTACCACAATTAAAGGCGCGGGAAGGAGTAGACATCTTATCGGATGCAAAAGTTCGAATCTTATATATATATATGGAAAATTGTTCGAACGTCTACATACAGATGCTATAATCCGACAAAAGCCAAGGAAAAAAGTATATGCTACTACAGGGCATACCCCGCCTTGAACATCACCATTGCCCGGAGGTTGAACCTTGGGATTCTGAGCCATCCCCTCGGACATGTCGCGCTTGCTGCTGCATCCTAATTCTCCTACGGATCAGCTTCAGTGTCCGCTCACGCTCCTCTTCGGCCAGTCTCCTGGCTATTCCCGGGCACTGCGGAGGATCGCCTTCAAAGTCCAGGATGATCGGATCACGCCATGTTCCCCTACCCGGGTAGATGGGCGGATGCATGTTTCCGCAGGCGCAATTCACCCAGTGGCTATACTCATCATCACTTGAGTCCGACATTCTCAACACGCTAACTGATGCGAAAAGATTGAAATAACTAGAATACAAGAGGAATTGAGAAGGAGTATCGCAGTGAAAAAAGGGCAGAATTACCACGCCCTTATTTATAATCGCAACGGGTCATTCAGATCTCGCCATCTGTCGATCATCCGAGAACTAGGAAGGTGAAAAGACGTAGTCATTATGACTATTTTACTGTTTCGAATTCCTCCTTCTAGAAGAATCGCGCTTTCCAACGTGCACGCTCCGAAGATTGGATAGATGAGAATTTTTACGCTACTACGTATACAAGCTATAGCGATCCGAGTTCCTAAGAGATGTCATTTGCAAAGTGACCGCATATCAACAACGCAACATACGGAAATAAGGAGTCTGCAAGCAATCATTCAATATCATTGGAGGATTCACTCCTCGGAATAAATAAGAATTCAACAAAAAAAACATAGTAATATGTTCCGCATCACATAAACTTCTAGAAGTTACAAGGTTTCAACGGGGCATACCCCGGACTTCTCATTCAGGCCCAGTCTGGCTCGGACCAGCTTCTTCAGCGTCAGGCCGATTGGTGTCAAGACCTCCGGTGGCTTCCGCCACAAGAGCCTCAGCGTGCGCAAACAAGTTGAAATCATCGGGCATGTCGACAACGCGGGCAGGCAAGGCAAACCACTTCTGCAGGAAAGCTCGATAATCGTTGAAAGGCACGAAGCCCACCTTCAAGAGAGCTTCTGGGATCCACCTAGGGAGGAAGAGTCCACCGTTTTGGATCTCAATTTCACCTTCCTCGGTGACCAGCTCCGCGATCTCGCATGCGGCCAATTGCTCGTCCGAGACACCATCGACGGACACTTCCACGCCGTTCGCATCCGCAGAAGGGATTAACCCCTCTGCCTTCCAGTCGAACTCTGGCGGAAGAAGTCCCTTGGACTGCAGCTGCCCAATCACGGACACAAACCCATCCAGACGGGAGGCATCTAATTTGTCCAACATAAGGAACTTGAGAGAGGCGGACCTCAAGAAGTCGCGGCCAACGTACAAGCGGACATACTGGAGACCTCCGACCAGGAAATCCTTGAAGTCCAGGAAAGCCTGCATTGCCTTATCGATGAATCTGCCCTGGTGGTCAAGATCTGCCTTGATCTCCTCCCAGCTGGTCTTCAACTTGTGAAATTTCACCTCCTCCTCCTTCAGCTTCATCTCCAGCTGCTTCACTTTTTCCGCCTCGTCCGCAGATGTGGCCACAGCCTTGTGGAGGTCCTCTTCAATGGTAGCCCGTTCACCAGCCTTCCACTGCATGGCCTTGATGAAGCACCCAAGCTGGGGAAACATCCGAGCAAATACAAGTTATATTTACATTACATTCAAAAATGAAATGAGTAAACCAAGCACGGATTACTTACCCGCTGGTATAGAGCATCCAGCCCACCGACCCGCTCCACTTCGGGGAGTTCGCAAGCACGCTCATACTCTTTGTCCGGTCTGACTTGGTCCACGGGCGGATGACAATGCTTCTTTGCCTCTTCACAGCAGCAGGAGCCTCCGAGGTTGCCGCTCTTTTTCGCCCCGAGATGATGGCGTCCCGCATAAGCGTGTCCCGAGCGGGAGCTTGAGCACTGGATGCTCGGGACCGGGTAACAGTGGTGCTCCGAGTACCAGGGGCTTTGCCCTTGTCTGGCACCGCCAAGGATTGGGAGTCTTCACCCGCCTTGTTCCGCCTTTCTTCTTCAGCGGCAAACACAGCGGCATTCTTCGGATCCGGCATGGGCAGACCCGTGGAAGTATTAATGATGCGGGTCCGTTGACCAGCCGCCACCTCTAGAGCCTGCTGCTCCCTCTGCATCCTCTTCTTCTCTCGGAGAGTCGACATGATATAGTCGAACCAGTAAGCTGCGAAATAACTCAGAGGTATCAGATACAACTAGATTATCAAAGAAATGCACGTACGAAGCACGGAATAACGAAGTGTTTCAACAAAGAGCAAGCATAAAGGCTCGAGTAATCGATTTCTTACTAAAGTCCGTCTTCCCACCAACCTCGACCTCGCCCGTCAGCCCACACAAGTAGGGCAGCGGCTGACAGATTAAGCCATGGTACGGGTAAGTCGGGGGATCGTGCTTTTTCTGGATGGCAGCCACCCACGGAGCCACATTCATGGGGAGAGGGCGCCAGTCCGGGATGCTCTCCCTCAGAAACTTTATCGGCAGACCCCACTGCTCTCTTTGTCTTTCGGATGCTCCAGGCTTCAGAGCCATCCGCACAAACACGTATCTGTCCCACCATTTTGATCCCAGCGAAGAAATCGAGTCCGATATAAAGTTATAGGGTTTCCTATTCATGAAAGTATAGAATAGCGGATTCCCCGGACTGAACGACACGTGGAAGAGCTTCCTAAACCTCTCAAAGTTTACAGGCTGCCCTTCTTCTTGCAGAATACGACGAAGCAGATAAGGTTTCCCAGGGACTTAGGGATAACCTAACTCGGACCTATCCCGATGTGGTTCAAGATATTCTTTAGTTCAGTGGCGATGGGAAGTTTCCACCCACACGCTAAGGCCACCTCGTGCACGCATATGTATCCGGCAGGCGGATTATAAAAAGCGTGTCCGGGCTCCGGGACCATTATCTCTATGGAGTCGGGGATCTCCCACTTCCGCCTCCACTCGGGAATGTCTTCTGCTTTTACTCTCGACGGACACGTGGGAAGAAGTCCGTCGGCGTTGAGTTCTCCAAACGCATCCTCTATCACCACAGCGGATGCAGGATGCGGAAACTTGATTCGGGCAGCTTTCGCGCCGCGCCCTGCAACCAAAGGTAAACCAGCGGGATGGAGTGAGATTTGACGACCACTGCGTCTCCGAGGACGAGCGACAGGAGACTCATCACCTTCTTCCTCCTCTTCGTCATCATGCTCCTCATCTTCTTCCTCATCATCTTCGACACCTGTCGGTCTCCCGGATGTGCTGGGGATAGACGGACCCACTCCTGCCACAATGCGCTCTTCCTCTCCCGCCTCAAAGATTTCGACCTCATCAGTTTCTCGGCCACTATCACCACCCTGCTCCACATGCGGCTCATTAGGACCTCGGGACGGTCCGACACCCCCGACAGTCCGCGTTTGGATCAACGATCTAGCCCAGGCATCAGCCTGTGTCCCTACTCTTTCACGGACCCCTTGTCCAGCGTCCGAGTTTCTCGACGAACCAAAACCTGCGTAGAATAACTCCTCCAAGGACAGGGACATATTCACGGACCCAGTACCTAATTCTATGGCATCATCATAGCTGGGTACTTCAAATGGGTTCTGACTATCGTTCCCGGACATCCTAAGCCAGAAGGAAACGAGTCAGAAACGACATTGGTGGTTGTCCGAGAGTTCGTTTACGTATCTTCATAAATCAAAAAAAACTTAAGATATGGTGCATAATGGGCTTTACACTGCCAATGGACCAATATCAGTACCTGTGGCACCACCCTTGGCACACTGCCATGAGCCACCGGCACTAGCAACTACACGACACGGCACTAGCAACTACACTACGGCTTGTGTGCCAATTGGCACCAAGTTACTACCAGATAAGCACATACAGGCGAGTATTAAGCATGCACCAGTACAAAGCAGACCAAAGTAAAAACCAGCAGGAAGCATATCACAGAAAAAGGGAAAAAAACTTGCTCGATCAAGGTAAAGACGTACTTACTTGGCAAACAGTCGACTATGGAAGTTTTTGCGGACGATTAAGGCTGAACAATCCTCCGAAGGAACAAATGTGCAACAGAAATCTCAAATTATTGGCAATTTTACTTGCTCGGACGCGTCTTCAATTGCTCGGATTGCTTTATGAATGCACTGAGTTTCGATATCGCTAAAAGTGTGAAAGTGACCGATGAGATGACTATTTATAGGGTCAACCTGGAGAAAGCCAAGAGTCACATCACCTGAATTTGAATCCCAACCGTCAGATCACTCTAATCCGAGGGTTACAACGTTCCACGCATGGGTGGCTGTCAGTGCGGCGCACCTAAAGCGTAACAGACACGTCGCATCAATTAGGCCTTCGACCCCAACCGTTGAAGACGTCCCGGTCCAACGGTCGTAATGCTTCACCCGGGACTCTATCCCCGTGGGCTGAACGAACAACCTTTCGGAACTCTTTGACTTACGGATCAGCTGCCCAAAAGCACCAGCTCAACCAAACTGCCTAACGGAAAGTCTCCCAAAGGCTACACTACATCCTAACCGTACTCGGAACTGTATATCTCCATTACAAATACCTTTTCCATCTACAGTCCGAGCACTTACGCTAACTCGGACTGTAGAACGAAAAGGGGGGGAGGGGAGAGAGATATATGGAATTCCTGAACACGGAACGCGGACGACAGATCTAAGGAGGAGTGGATTTATCCCTCTCTCCAAATTAACGATTCGGACACGCTCCACAACACACTCGTTCTCTTCATAGTTACCAACTATCTTCTACTAAGATACTTGGAAACTAGGGGGACATATGTTGTTACGGACATACGTCTAATCCGTCAAGGGCGCCATAGAGTGTGTCCTAGAGCGCATCACGGCTTAACTAGCCAATTCAGCACTGGTCCGACCTCACATGGTCCGCCCAAAGTGAATCGACCAGTGCGCAGAAGTCACTTACCTCCACAGCTAGTCCGAGCTTGCTAAGGAGGGGCTTCCAAACCTGACCATGTCAGTACAAAGATGCCTTACGGACCGGACGAGAGAATCTCGGACGCCACTATCGCAATAAGACCAAACGTACATAACAGAACCACTGAGATACTTCCGTGGAACTCTAGGCTCGGACATCCAGAGTTGCCCAAGGGCAGATCAACCAGACAGACATATCTGTCCGAGGAACTTTCACGGACCCAACGGGCGGAACAGTACTCTCAGCGGGAAAAGATCCAAACTACCCTCCCAGAACCATTAACCGATATTGGACTACTGTGCACTAATGGACCATGGGCCGAAGGTAGCATTGGTGTCCAAATCTGGATTGTACACTTGGCATCACCTTATGAGCCTCGCCATAAGTACTTGATAACTATAAATACAGCACAAGGTCAAAGACCCCGGGGGAAGTCTTCCTGGTCGAAAACAGTAACCTCCCTCATAACCATTGCATTGAGAGCTTCCCACTCCCTCTCGAGTAAAGCCTCTCTCCGGATTGACTACGGCAATCCGGATATCCCGTTCTAACCCCCCCACTTAGTCCTCTCAGGTACGCAAGCAGAGAAGTGATGCCTCAGACCTCAAGTTGGAGGTGGGTTCGAGCACGGGATCTTTGCAGTGGTTTAAGTTAGTAAGTGCAGGAGGTTCACCCCTCAACATTTTGGCGCCGTCTGTGGGAATCTTTACAAAAAGCATTTGTGTTCCGGTTGAACCAATGGCAAGAACGAGACGAACAGCGAGTGCTGGTACTACAGAAGTAAGAACTCCTCCACCGCGTCCACGGGGATGTCCGCCCACCCGGGGACGCAGGGCTTCAACGGCAAGAGGAATATCCAAGCTAGGGACTCACAGCCAGTCCTTCCTCGAAAGAAGGTACGGCACGAGCTTCTCCGACAGGAGCTCAAGGCCCACCCGCACCCCAACAATTCACGATGCCTGATGGATGCACTGTCCCTACTAACGACCTTGGATTGAGCGAGATGCAGTTCGACAGGCTACTAACGATCATCCAAGGGTGCTTGGGATCCAACGATGCTCCTCCACAGCAAGCCACTCCGCCAGTGGTTACACCTCATCAGGCAGAGCCCGCACTGTCGGGGAACAGACAACGTCCCATCCAGCAGAGATTAGGAGATCAGCAAACCCAGGAGGATTTGCGAGATCTATTGGACAGGCGGGCCTCTGTTTCACAAGTTCGAGGGGAAGGAAGCCATCATGGAAGGAGAGAACGCCAAGACATGAATGATAGACACCCAGAAGTTCCGCTCCCAGTGCCTCCGAGGGACAGGGATCAAGTGGCGGAAACTATTCCAAGAGCCCGCATAAACGAACTTCCCGCAGATGTTGCCATGCATCCGAGGACAGGGGAGATCATGACGGCAGACGAGATCTATGCCCAGCAAAAGGCTTTAGAAGCTCAAATTCTAAGCCTCAGACGTCTCGTAAAAGATCACGAGCAGATCACTACCAGCGCACCAAATCCCCTGTGTGACAGCATCATGAGAGAGAAGGAGAGAAACAAGAACTCGGATCAAGTGATTCCGAACTTGGAATACTACTATGGGGACGCTTGTCCCATGGTTCACCTGACACGGTTTAACAGCAATATGGATTCCAAAGGGATGAGTGACAACACTAAAGCCCTCACTTTCTCGTCCACTCTCTTCGGGACAGCCATGGATTGGTATAACTCTTTGCCGAACAAATCGATACTTTCGTATGCGGATCTGTCTTCTAAATTCTTGGCTCGATTCGGCAAATCCAAGAGGAGAAAACGTACCGTGGAGCATCTAGCCGGCGTTATATAGGGAGAGCACGAAGAACTAAGGACTTTCTTGGATCGATTTCACAAGGAGGTTCTTTGGGTTGAGCCACACAGTATTAAAGAACGGGTCCGACACCTGTATGCTAATACTCTCAACTCGGAACTCCGGAGAAAACTCTCAAGTCAAGAGGTAAGAAGTGAAAAGTACTTAGAAGACATCTACGAGGAAGTGATGTATGGAGAAGATTACAGGAGGAATGTTCCAGTGAGAGTTAGCTCCAAGAAAGCAAAGGATCCGGCAAAGTAGGACCAACGCCCGGTAAAGTTTGATTCGAGGAAGGATCAAAGAGATAGAGGTTTTCACAGGGAGAGAAGTCCGCCAAGGCAATATGCGGACTATACCTGGCTCAACAGACCAAGATCCGACATCTTGGCAACTATCATCGAGAAGAAGCTGGATGTCCAGTGGCCGAAAACCCCGTACCACGGACGTAAGCATAAGAATGCAAAGGGCTACTGCAAGTTCCACAAGTGTCGCGGACACGAAACCGACGATTGCATTCAACTAAAGACAGAGGTGGAACACCTGATAAGGATGGAAAATTGAAGGAACATATCGATGAGGGCGGACCTTTCAGGCAAGAAAGAACGGAACAAAGAATGGAGGAGAGGAGGATGGAACCACCGCCCCACTCATTGCCTCTGCCCCCTCCGCCAGCCATCTATCCGCCCCGTCTGGACCAACGTTCTTACCGATATACTGACGACATCGAAATGGAAAACGCCCCATACAGCGGGGTGATCAACACTATTGCGGGAGGACCAACGGGAGGAGATAGCAGGAACGCAAGGGAGCGCAACGCGCAGAACCTCCGAAACAACGACCGAGCATATGCTAGTCCGTCAATCCCGGGCACCAATGCCATATCTTTTGATGACAGTGAAATCCCTCCTCCTACGTCAGGAGGAGAAGACATCGAAAACCTGGATGTTCCGCTGGTGGTCTCTCTGACCATTGCAACCTATCGAGTAAATAAGATCTTGGTTGATACCGGGAGTTCCTCGAACATCATCTCTAAGAGGACACTGGATCAGATGGCATTGGGTAGAATTCGATATGGCAGAGTGCTTACCTCCATATTAGGATTCGGAGGAGGAACTGTGCGACCTCTCGGAAGCATCATGTTACATGTTTCGCTCGCCACCTTTCCGGCAAGGGTGACACAAGAGGTTCGCTTCGTGGTGGTCGAACAAACTTTTGACTACAGCGCCATCTTCGGACGCCCAGGTCTCAATCAGTTCCGTGCTATTTCCTCTACCCTCCACAACAGGATGAAGTTCCCAACAGACTTCGAAATCGGACAAGAGCTTGGGAATATCAGGGAAGCGTGGGAGTGTTATATTATGTCCACAAGAAGGGCATTCCCGCCCGTGCTAGCAGTCACCATGACTCCTGACGCCCCCACTATCCTTCCACCCAGAAAAGAGGACTTACAGGTCGGCGTAGGAAGCCAGAAGGAAAAATTCCCTAGAACGACACGAATTGAGCCCCATGAGACCCTTAAAGAGATCGAGATCATCGCTGGCGATCCCGAGAAGAAAACCAGGATCGGAACCGAAATGAATGTGGAAGTAGAGATGAAGCTCATCGCTTGCCTCTGAGAAAACAGCGATGTGTTTGCCTGGAGTACCGACGATCTGAAGGGGATTGACCCGAGGATTGCAGTTCACCGTCTGAACATGGATCCTTCGGTCAAATACATCCGACAGAAGAGGAAAGACTTTGGTCCGATCAAATACGCCATCATATCCACAGAAGTAGACCGACTTCTGAAAGCAGGACACATTGAAGAAGTCCGCTATTCCGATTGGGTTTGTAACGTGGTTCTGGTAGAGAAGTCACCAGGCAAGTGGAGGATGTGTAATGACTTCACAATGTTGAACAAGTTCTGTCCAAAGGATCCGTATCCATTACCACGGATAGATCAACTAGTTGACTCCACAGCCGGATGCGCGCTGCTGAGCTTCATGGATGCGTACCAGGGCTTTTACCAAATTCGGATGGCCAAGGAGGACGTTGAGAAAACAGCCTTCTTCGCGGCCGGAGGAGTGTACTGCTTCAAGGTAATGCCATTCGGACTAAAGAACGCGGGAGCCACTTACCAGCGCCTAGTGAACCAATTTCCCGATCGGCCGAGAAAAATCTTTCGTTCTTCAAGATCCTCCGGAAAGGAGAGAGCCTTGTGTGGACCGCGGAATGTTCTGAGGCTTTCGAAAAATTGAAAGAATACCTCCATTCCCCTCCACTGCTCTCCAAACCCGTCGAAGGAGAACCACTCTACCTCTACCTAGCAATTACGAAAGAGGCAATGAGTTCCGTCCTAGTACGGATTCAAGCTAACGAGCATTTGCCGATTTACTATCTTAGCAAAGCCCTTGCTGGGGCGGAGACAAGATAAATGAAGATCGAGAAACTCGCATACGCTTTAGTTTACACAGCCAGACGGTTAAAACCTTACTTTAAATCTCATAAAATTGTGGTACTAACTGCGGAACCTCTGAAACAGGTCTTGGGGAGACCCGATCAGTCTGGACGACTCTCCATGTGGGCAATTGAGCTAAGCGAATATGACATTTGCTACCAAGCTCCGTCACCCAAGAAAGCTCATGTTCTTGCCGACTTCTTGGTAGAATATCCTAAGACGGACTCAGAGACAGTATCCGACAGACAAACTCTGCAATGTCTGGCTACCAAAAAGGTCGTACAGAGGCCAATCCCATTGAAGCTACAACCGGAGAACTTTGAGGATGCTCAGTTTATCAATTGGCCCTCACTGGCACCATGCGAGGAAACTCGGATCAACCAGAGGTTGCTTCTCGACAATATTGTGAACGAACCTGATGTTAACATCTCTGGAACCGAAGTCAAAGGAAAAGAAGAACAGCACCCGGAAGCCCCTAAGCCGAAAGCAGATCCCCAAGCTAAGAAGCACTCTTCAGACACCTGGGTGCTAGAAGTGGATGGATCCTCCACCGGAAGAGTTGGAGGAATAGGAATCTTTCTCAAAAGCCCCGAAGGCGCAGAACTCGACTATGAAATTTCCTTGGAATTCAAAGTCACCAACAACGAGGCTGAGTATGAAGCCTTGTTAGTCGGACTACGCCTGGCCAAATCCCTCCAGGCCCGGAAGCTCAAAGCTTATACAGACTCACAGCTGGTAGCAGCCCAGCTCTCAGGAACCTTTGCCACCAAGGGACCTTCGATGATCAAGTATCTCGAGCTCCTCAAGCATGAAACTAGCCTCTTTGAAGAGTACACCCTGGAGAAGTTTGACAGAGTCTACAACGAAAGAGCGGATGTCTTAGCAAAATACGCATCCACGATAGCGGCCCGGGACACAAGAAGAGTCATTCTACTCACTATTACGCACTCATCCGTCGTGAGTCAGGCACCGGCTGTCATGATAACAAGCATGGAGAGAGATTGGATGACCGAACTCTGGAACTATCTCCAGAACGGATCTCTTCCAATAGATCCGACAGAATCAAGGAGAGTGAAGTGTCGAGCCAATAGATACTTTATCCTGGGAAAAGACTTATACAAGAGGTCTTTTGCTGGCACCCACTTAATATGCATATGCCCGCAAGAGGCTAAAAGCGTCGGAACAGATACACAGCAGCTATGGCGATCATTCTGGCGGAAGAACTCTGGCCCAGAAAATCATACGACAAGGGTATTACTGGCCTAGCATAGAGAAAGACTCTGCCGACCATGCTCAGAATTGCCCAGATTGCCAGTACTATGCTAACGTTCCCCATCGTCCGACAAGACCTATGATTCCGTCAATCATAGCGTGTCCTTTTGACCAATGGGGAATCGACATTGTCGGACCATTTCCAAGGGGTACCCAGCAGAGAAAGTTCATGATTGTCGCTGTAGAGTACTTCACCAAGTGGGTGGAAGCAGAAGCAGTTGCTACTATCACGGAGAGTAGGGTACGCACATTCATCTGGAAGAACATCATCTGTCGTTTCGGCCTGCCTAGGGTCCTTGTCTCGGACAACGGCGCCCAATTTTTAGGCCAAAGACTCAAGGAGTGGCTGCAATCCTTCAAAGTCGAACAACGATTCACGTCCGTCGGACATCCACAGGCGAATGGACAAGCTGAGTCCACCAATAAAACGATAGTCAAAATCCTTGAAAAGCGGTTGCGGACTTCTCAAGAAAACTGGGCGGACGACCTTGACGGCGTGCTATGGGCTCATCGTACCACTGCGCGGACAGCAACACAGGAAACCCCATTTGCACTGGTATATGGCTCGGAGGCAGTCATACCAGCAGAAATTGCAGTCGACACAATGAGAGTCCAGGAGTTTGAAGGATCCGCCAATCGCGAGGCACGAATATTTGATCTGGACATCTTGGAACAAAAAAGGACTGATGTCTTGGCTAATATCCATAGATATCAAGCAACGGCTGCTCGAGCATACAACAAGAATGTCCGAGCAAACAACTTTCAGGTCGGAGACCTAGTACTTCGCCGTGCGGACATTCTGGCACACATTGGCAAACTCAAACCCAACTGGGAAGGACCCTATAAGGTTATCGGAGCAAGAGCGAATGGGAGTTATGAACTAGAAGATGAGAACGGACATCCACTCAAGCGTACATGGAACGCTAGAAATCTGCAGAAGTTTTACGCATAGCGATGGCTACTCGAATCTCCGACAGATTGACTAGTCATCTCGGACCCCAACCAACGGTACATCAGAAACTCCGTCAGTTATGTTTTTTGTCATTTAAAACTCTAATTATCAAGCACACGGAACTCCGCCAGTTCTGTTTAATACTTTTGTCGTTGGCCCCAGAGCCCACAAGTTGTAATTGAATTTTCGACAAATCAATACGACTTTCTTTCGACTTATGACTTCTAGATATTTGTATGTGAGATTTAATGACAAGGTAGACAACAAAGCATTACAGTCCTGGATCGATATCCGGACTTACAGAACTTATTGATCGATATTTCTTACAAGGACGGATTGTATATCATCCTGTCCATGCAACTTACAGTTCCGAATCAATATCCGAACTTAAGGACGCATTACAAATAACAAAGTACAAGGAATGTCCATGGAGATACGTCATCTTCCAGCGCGCATCGTTCCTTCAACAAGACAGGCTTCAACGCTATTGCCGCAGGCTCCATGGACACATGGATCTCCATCTACCTGCACATAGGAACATGGTTAAAGCACGACGAACTCCGTCGGGATGCCACCAAGGCACAGCATCGCCAAAATCCTAGTCCGTGGAAGTCACGAGGCACACAACAAAGGATTTCTGCCTACCCGGATTTAGGAACTCAAACTCTTTTGGAATTAGGAAACCATTTCCAATTTAAGAGAGATTTGAATCACTAAAGTTGGATCAGAAGAAAAAAGAAGAGCCCCGGCTTTGATAATTTACAAGCCCTAATCATACAGGCAAGAAAAAATGAGTCTGGATCAACTCATCTAAGTTTGGCAAGGGGGTCGTGCCCTTTTTATAGGACACTCCAACCAATTCGCGTCTGCCACGTACACAACTTGGTGACAGGTTTGACCCAACTGATTCCGCACGACACGGATGGATCACGTTTGCGGTTAACTACATTCAAGCGATAACCTGGAATTTCGAATTTACTCAACCACCTTACCACAATTAAAGGCGCGGGAAGGAGTAGACATCTTATCGGATGCAAAAGTTCGAATCTTATATATATATATGGAAAATTATTCGAACGTCTACATACAGATGCTATAATCCGACAAAAGCCAAGGAAAAAAGTACATGCTACTACGGGGCATACCACGCCTTGAACATCACCATTGCCCGGAGGTTGAACCTTGGGATTCTGAGCCATCCCCTCGGACATGGCGCGCTTGCTGCTGCATCCTAATTCTCCTATGGATCAGCTTCAGTGTCCGCTCACGCTCCTCTTCGGCCAGTCTCCTGGCTATTCCCGGGCACTGCGGAGGATCGCCTTCAAAGTCCAGGACGATCGGATCACGCCATGTTCCCCTACCCGGGTAGATGGGCGGATGCATGTTTCCGCAGGCGCAATTCACCCAGTGGCTATACTCATCATCACTTGAGTCCGACATTCTCAACACGCTAACTGATGCGAAAAGATTGAAATAACTAGAATACAAGAGGAATTGAGAAGGAGTATCGCAGTGAAAAAAGGGCAGAATTACCACGCCCTTATTTATAATCGCAACGGGTCATTCAGATCTTGCCATCTGTCGATCATCCGACGACTAGGAAGGTGAAAAGACGTAGTCATTATGACTATTTTACTGTTTCAAATTCCTCCTTCTAGAAGAATTGCGCTTTCCAACGTGCACGCTCCGAAGATTGGATAGATGAGAATTTTTACGCTACGACGTATACAAGCTATAGCGATCCGAGTTCCTAAGAGATGTCATTTGCAAAGTGACCGCATATCAACAATGCAACATACGAAAATAAGGAGTCTGCAAGCAATCATTCAATATCATTGGAGGATTCACTCCTCGGAATAAATAAGAATTCAACACAAAGCACATAGTAATATGTTCCGCATCACATAAACTTCTAGAAGTTACAAGGTTTCAACGGGGCATACCCCGGACTTCTCATTCAGGCCCAGTCTGGCTCGGACCAGCTTCTTCAGCATCAGGCCTATTGATGTCAAGACCTCCAGTGGCTTCCACCGCAAGAGCCTCAGCGTGCGCAAACAAGTCAAAATCATCGGGCATGTCGACAACGCGGGCAGGCAAGGCAAACCACTTCTGCAGGAAAGCTCGATAATCGTTGAAAGGCACGAAGCCCACCTTCAAGAGAGCTTCTGGGATTCACCTAGGGAGGAAGAGTCCACCGTTTTGGATCTCAATTTCACCTTCCTCGGTGACCAGCTCTGCGAACTCGCATGCGGCCAATTGCTCGTCCGAGACACCATCGACGGGCACTTCCACGCCGTTCGCATCCGCAGAAGGGATTAACCCCTCTGCCTTCCAGTCGAACTCTGGCGGAAGAAGTCCCTTGGACTGCAGCTGCCCAATCGCGGACACAAACCCATCCAGACGGGAGGCATCTAATTTGTCCACCATAAGGAACTTGAAAGAGGCGGACCTCAAGAAGTCGCGGCCAGCGTATAGGCGGACATACTGGAGACCTCCGACCAGGAAATCCTTGAAGTCCAGGAAAGCCTGCATCGCCTTATCGACGAATCTGCCCTGGTGGTCAAGATCCGCCTTGATCTCCTCCCAGCTGGTCTTCAACTTGTGAAATTTCACCTCCTCCTCCTTCAGCTTCATCTCCAGCTGCTTCACTTTTTCCGCCTCATCCGCGGATGTGGCCACAGCCTTGTGGAGGTCCTCTTCAATGGTAGCCCGTTCACCAGCCTTCCACTGCATGGCCTTGATGAAGCACCCAAGCCGGGGAAACATCCGAGCAGATACAAGTTATATTTACATTACATTCAAAAACGAAATGAGTAAACCAAGCACGGATTACTTACCCGCTGGTCTAGAGCATCCAGCCCACCGACCCGCTCCACTTCGGGGAGTTCGCAAGCACGCTCATACTCTTTGTCCAGAGCAGCTTGGTCCACGGGCAGGACAGCAGCCAACTGCTGCCTCTTCACAGCAGCAGGAGCCTCCGAGGTTGCCGCTCTTTTTCGCCCCGAGATGATGGCGTGTCCCGAGCGGGAGCTTCAGCACTGGAAGCTCGGGACCGGGTAATAGTGGTGCTCTGAGTAGCAGGGGCCTTGCCCTTGTCAGGCACCGCCAAGGATTGGGAGTCTTCACCCGCCTTGTTCCGCCTTTCTTCTTCAAACAAACACGGGCATTCTTGGATCCGCATGGGCGTACGTGGAAGTATTAATGATGCGGGTCCGTTGACCAACCGCCACCTCTAGAGCCTGCTGCTCCCTCTGCAACCTCTTCTTCTCTCGGAGAGTCGACATGATATAGTCGAACCAGTAAGCTGCGAAATAACTCAGAGGTATCAGATACAACTAGATTATCAAAGAAATGCACGTACGAAGCACGGAATAACGAAGTGTTTCAACGAAGAGCAGGCATAAAGGCTCGAGTAATTGAATTCTTACTAAAGTCCGTCTTCCCACCAACCTCGACCTCGCCCGTCAGCCCACACAAGTAGGGCAGCGGCTGACAGATTAAGCCATGGTACGTGTAAGTCGGGGGATCGTGCTTTTTGTGGATGGCAGCCACCCACGGAGCCACATTCTTAGGGAGAGGGCGCCAGTCCGGGATGCTCTCCCTCAGAAACTTTATCGGCAGACCCCACTGCTCTCTTTGTCTTTCGTATGCTCCAGGCTTCAGAGCCATCCGCACAAACACGTATCTGTCCCACCATTTTGATCCCATCGAAGAAATCGAGTCCGAGATAAAGTTATAGGGTTTCCTATTCATGAAAGTATAGAATAGCGGATTCCCCGGACTGAACGACACGTGGAAGAGCTTCCTAAAGCTCTCAAAGTTTACAGGCTGCCCCTTCTTCTTGCAGAATACGACGAAGCAGATAAGGTTTCCCAGGGACTTAGGGATAACCTGACTCGGACCTATCCCGATGTGGTTCAAGATATTCTTTAGTTCAGTGGCGATGGGAAGTTTCCACCCACACGCTAAGGCCACCTCGTGCACGCATATGTATCCGGCAGGCGGATTATAAAAAGCGTGTCCGGGCTCCGGGACCATGATCTCTATGGAGTCGGGGATCTCCCACTTCCGCCTCCACTCGGGAATGTCTTCTGCTTTTACTCTCGACGGACACGTGGGAAGAAGTCCGTCGGCGTTGAGTTCTCCAAACGCATCCTCTATCACCACAGCGGATGCAGGATGCAGAAACTTGATTCGGGCAGCTTTCGCGCCGCGCCATGCAACCAAAGGCAAACCAGCGGGATGGAGTGAGATTTGACGACCACTGCGTCTCCGAGGACGAGCGACAGGAGACTCATCACCTTCTTCCTCCTCTTCGTCATCATCCTCCTCATCTTCTTCCTCATCATCTTCGACACCTGTCGGTCTCTCGGATGTGCTGGGGATAGACGGACCCACTCCTGCCACGACGCGCTCTTCCTCTCCCGCCTCAAAGATTTCGACCTCATCAGTTTCTCGGCCACTATCACCACCCTGCTCCACATGCGGCTCATTAGGACCTCGGGACGGTCCGACACCCCCGACAGTCCGCGTTTGGATCAACGATCTAGCCCAGGCATCAGCCTGTGTCCCTACTCTTTCACGGACCCCTTGTCCAGCCGAGTTTCTCGACGAACCAAAACCTGTGGAGAATAACTCCTCCAAGGACAGGGACATATTCACGAACCCAGTACCTAATTCTATGGCATCATCATAGCTGGGTACTTCAAATGGGTTCTGACTATCGTTCCGGGACATCCTAAGACAGAAGGAAACGAGTCAGAAACGACATTGGTGGTTGTCCGAGAGTTCGTTTACGTATCTTCTTAAATCAAAAAACAACTTAAGATATGGTGCATAATGGGCTTTACACTGCCAATGGGCCAATATCAGTACCTGTGGCAACACCCTTGGCACACTGCCATGAGCCACCGGCACTAGCAACTACACGACACGACACTAGCAACTACACTACGGCTTGTGTGCCAATTGGCACCAAGTTACTACCATATAAGCACATACAGGCGAGTATTAAGCATGCACCAGTACAAAGCAGACCAAAGTAAAAACCAGCAGGAAGCATATCACAGAAAAAGGGAAAAAAAACTTGCTCGATCAAGGTAAAGACGTACTTACTTGGCAAACAGTCGACTATGGAAGTTTCTGCGGACGATTAAGGCTGAACAATCCTCCGAAGGAACAGATGTGCAACAGAAATCTCAAATTATGGGCGATTTTACTTGCTCGGACGCGTCTTCAATTGCTCGGATTGCTTTATGAATGCACTGAGTTTCGATATCGCTAAAAGTGTGAAAATGACCGATGAGATGACTATTTATAGGGTCAACCTGGAGAAAGCCAAGAGTCACATCACCTGAATTTGAATCCCAACCGTCAGATCACTCTAATCCGAGGGTTACAACGTTCCATGCATGGGTGGCTGTCAGTGCGGCGCACCTAAAGCGTAACAGACACGTCGCATCAATTAGGCCTTCGACCCCAATCGTTGAAGACGTCCCGATCCAACGGTCGTAACGCTTCACCCGGGACACTATCCCCGTGGGCTGAACGAACAACCTTTCGGAACTCTTTGACTTACGGATCAGCTGCCCAAAAGCACCAGCTCAACAAAACTGCCTAACGGAAAGTCTCCCAAAGGCTACACTACATCCTAACCGTACTCGGAACTTTATATCTCCATTACAAATACCTTTTCCATCTACAGTCCGAGCACTTACGCTAACTCGGACTGTAGAACGAAAAGGGGGGGGGGGGAGATGTATGGAATTCCTGAACACGGAACGCGGACGACAGATCTAAGGAGGAGTGGATTTATCCCTCTCTCCAAATTAACGATTCGGACACGCTCCACAACACACTCGTTCTCTTCATAGTTACCAACTATCTTCTACTAAGATACTTGGAAACTAGGGGGACATATGTTGTTACGGACATACGTCCAATCCATTAAGGGCGCCATAGAGTGTGTCCTAGAGCGCATCACGGCTTAACTAGCCAATTCAGCACTGGTCCGACCTCACATGGTCCGCCCAAAGTGAATCGACCAGTGCGCAGAAGTAACTTACCTCCACAGCTAGTCCGAGCTTGCTAAGGAGGGGCTTCCAAACCTGACCATGTCAGTACAAAGATGCCTTACGGACCGGACGAGAGAATCTCGGACGCCACTATTGCAATAAGCCCAAACGTACATAACAGAACCACTGAGATACTTCCGTGGAACTCTAGGCTCGGACATCCAGAGTTGCCCAAGGGTAGATCAACCAGACAGACAGATCTGTCCGAGGAACTTTCACGGACCCAACGGGCGGAACAATACTCTCAGCGGGAAAAGATCCAAACTACCCTCCCAGGCCCATTAACCGGTATTGGACTACTGTGCACTAATGGGCCATGGGCCGAAGGTAGCATTGGTGTCCAAATCTGGATCATACACTTGGCATCACCTTATGAGCCTCGCCATAAGTACTCGATAACTATAAATACAGCATAAGGTCAAAGACCCCGAGGGAAGTCTTCCTGGTCGGAAATAGTAATCTCCCTCATAACCATTGTATTGAGAGCTTCCCACTCTCTCTCGAGTAAAGCCTCTCTCCGGATTGACTACGGCAATCCGGATATCCCGTTCTGACCCCCCCCCCCCACTTAGTCCTTTCAGGTACGCAAGCAGAGAAGTGACGCCTCGGACCTCAAGTTGGAGGTGGGTTCGAGCACGGGATCCTTGCAGTGGTTTAAGTTAGTAAGTGCAGGAGGTTCACCCCTCAACACATGAAATGGTACTCACACCTACCTTCTGATCTTACTAAGTTTCCATTAGATTTCAGTTTGCAATGCAATAACAATAAACTAGAGTCAAGGATGTTGGACTCTACCTCCCATTCCAATTTTTAGTCATGGTCAACTATATGGTGCATTCTCGAGAGTCACATGCAAGAAAGGCCTAAAGGTTTTAGCGCTCGATGGGTGAAGGCCATCCAATCGATACAACAACCAATGTAGCTTACATGGAGGTGTTTAACAATCTTTGAGTTATGATTTTTTATAGTGACAAACATTATATTTCAATTAGTATTTATGTTCAAGTAATAACTAAATTTTTCGTATGCCATTATATGCAGTTGATGATTACTCATCGCTTTGAAGATTGTAATAAAATATTTTTAAATATTATTTAGTTATACGATGTATTCACACTTGAATTGTTTTACATTTATGTACCTTTTGTTTTATATTTAAGACATCGTACTTTAAATCTTGTGAAAAGTTAAGTACTAGTACTCTACTAAAATCCCTAGTTAAAATAACATCGTACAAGTGGTTATGATCTTCATGCTCATTGTCGTCCTCCTCGACCCTATCATAACCCGGCCCAAAAATGGCTGTTCACCATCATCATACTCCGGTGAAGGTATAAAATATCTTGGTTCGTCATCATTTAAGGGAGGTTCTTCGTCTGAATCCGTTGGATATCTATCCAGATCAATATATGGATTACGCTGACAAATTCAAACATAAGATCAATGTTAGAAACAAATAAAAACAAATTTAATCAAATCATATACGCTAAAACAATATAACTAATCACTTTTTTAAAAAGTATTAGTAAAAAACTGTCCAAAATATAGTCTAATTACTTAAACGGCACTTAAAAAGAAAAAAACCCAATTAAAACGGACCGGGCCGCATGGCAGCCCGGAGGGCTGCTAGGCCGTCTGCCTGGCAGCCTTGAGGGCTGCCAGATCCGCACCTGGCAGCCCAGCCAGAGCGCGCCAGGGCTGCCACAACAGCGTATTCGTTTTTTTTTTTTTTGTGTTTTTTCCAAATTCTAATGAAATTTTAATTAATTTAAAAATACGAACGCAATAAACTAATAATAAACACCTATAAAATATTAAATTAAGATAATGAAAAAATTAATACCTCTTCAGATCCGTCATAGTTGCCAAAGTCCGGCCAATACTTGGAATACATGAGTTTTTGTTATCGTATTGTGTTGTTATGTGTTTATGATTATATAATTGTGAAAATGTGGGGTTTTGTGGAATATAACATAAATATGGGACCAATTTTCATATTTATACTACTTGAGGTACTTTTTGCAATAAGTTAAAAAGTGTTCTGCGTTTAGTAAAAAGTGTTCTGCGTTTAACATTCCTGATTGAGTATTGTTTTGCTTGAATTATTAGTAACTCCAAGTACCTTTCATGTGCATTAGTAGATATGCAACATCAAATCAAGCTAAAAAACTGGAAATCAAAGATTTCACATATTTGAACTCAATTTTTAAATTTTATGGTATTTTCTTTCGTTGATTTTTTCTTGTATCAATCCAGTCTTGTTTTGCATGAATTCTTGGCTTCTATATGCTCCTTACATGTGCATTAGTATATATATCTCATTAAACCAAGCTAAAAAACTGTCAATCGAAAATTTTCATATTTGAACTCAAATTTTCAATTTTCTGCTATTTTCTTTTGTTGATTTTTTCTGGCACGAATCCAGTACTCACTACAAGAATACTGTCAACGGATCGCTAGGTTTGGTGACGGATAATAGTTATCCGTCGCTATATAGGTGACAGATTTTATTAATCCGTCGCCCATACTTTGACTTTTTTTTTTAAAAAAAAAAGAAAATTAAATATGAACGACGGATAAATTATCCGTCGCTAATATTTATATTTAAAATTTAAAAAAATAAAAAAAGGCGACGGATTATCCGTCACTACGGGGCAACGGATAACTATCCGTCGCTCCCGTAGCGACGGATCGGCCTTTGGGCCGACGGATACGTATCCGTTGGCCCAGAAGGGTTTTAGTCGGAGCTGGTCTGAAGCAGAAGCCATTTTCGTTTCTGCTTCTTCCTTTCTCCTCCGTATTTCTTCCTTTCTCCTCTGTCAAATCCGGACAATTGTTGATGATTCTTCTCAATCTTGGTGTCAATTCGAAGATCGTTGGACGAGGAGCTCGTTTCTTCCATCAATTTCAAATTTCATCCGTTATTTTCTTCGGAATCAACGGTATTTTGGCTAAACCCTAACTTTTGGAAATTTGGGATTTTTTTTTATTTTTGACTACTTATTCTCAATTGTATGTTTATATGAATTATGTAGTAGCTTGTTTAGTTAATTTGATCAATTATATGTAATTTGATATGTATATGTAATTTGATTAATTTGATTTGTATATATAATTTGATAGTTAGTTTAGTTAATTTGATATGAATGTATGTAGTAATTCAATATGTATGTATGTTAATTTGATAAGTATGTATGTTAATTTGATAAGTATGTATGTAGTGAAGTATGTATGTTAATTAATTATGTATGTAGTTAGGTTAGTTAGTTTGATATGTATGTTAAGTATGTATGTAGTAATTCGATATGTATGTGTAATTTGATATGTATGTTAAGTATGTATGTAGTTAGTTTAGTTAATTTGATATGTATGTAGGTAGTAGGTTTGGTTGATTTGATAAATTCGTATATGTACTAAATTACGAGGATGTAGTTAAGTGATTTGAGCGACAAATAATTTGTTGATTATATTAACGTGTAATTTATAATTTATAACTCGTAGTAGTAAAACACTTAATAAATTTTGTAACATATCCAACACTTAATAATTAATTTATAAGGAACGTATAATAATTAATAATTAATCTCTACAATCTTCTTATTCGAATTGGAATCGATCTAATAAATTAAATACGATCTAATCAATTGGAACGTGTCAGGTTAAAAAAGTATACAATGAAAATTACGACCGTTCATGGATGTACGATTGTACGGCGGTAAATGTCAGAGTTTCTAAGAGTTTTGTAGAAGGGGTTAAAGGTTTCATCTCGTTTGCCATGGGACGTCTGGCTTGTGCAACTGGGGGTTGATAAAGTGTCCTTGCACATTGGAAACCTGCAAAAACAAGCAATTTATGACTCCTACAGCAGTATTCGAGCACTTGCGACATTATGGATTCATACCTGAGTATCATGTATGGATTCATCACGGTGTGGAAGCACTGTCCATGGCATACCTCCAATGGAGGGAGAGGCGGGGTTTGGGGCCGCCTATTGAGTATGTTTGTACTTGTCGGAACATGTGCATGGTGTATTGGGAGGAAGATGTAGATCTGTTGGAATGCAAAATCTGTGGTAGGGAGCGTCACAAGTGATGAGGAGGGGGCTGCAAGAGAATGACGAGTTTTATCCGTTTTGTCTCTAGGCTTGTATAACTAGTAATCATTAGTTGATATATGAAACCAAACATTATGGTAAAATTGAAGCTAATGTAACTTATACTCCCTCCATTTTAGAGAAAGTGTTACATTTTAACTTTGACCGGTCAACTGTATTCGAGTTTGACCACAAATTACTCATAAACGATAATAGTAAATAATTTAATAAAATCACATAATAAAAATTTAATTACTAAATTTTCATTATATAATTTTAATAATTTATTTATTAATATCATTTAAGAGTAAATTGTGGTCAAACGCGGAGACAGTTGACCGCAGAATAGTAAAATGTAACACTTTTTCTGAAATGGAGGGAGTATTATGTAATGCCGTAATAATTGATTGAAGCTAATATAACTTATATTACGTAGCAATTGATTGAATTATTGTGAAATTGATTTATTATCGTAAATGATAGACCTCGATCTAATGAATTCAAATGTGTCAGGTTATTATCTAATTATTCAATGAATACCGATCGTTCATGGATGTATTGTCGTACTCTAAATGGCAGAGTTCAATCGAGTTTTCTGAAAGGGGTTGAAGGTTTCATTGCATTTGCAATCTCAAATCCGACTTGTGTAAAGGATGGGTTGATAAAGTGCCCCTGTGCAAAGAAACAGTGCAGAAACAAGCAATACGTGACTCCTACAACGGTAGTCCAGCACTTGAGGAAAAATGGATTCCTGCCTGCGTATCAGGTATGGAATCATCATGGTGAGGAAGCAGCACCGTCCAATACATATGACCAATACATACAGTGTGGAAGGAAGAGAAAAAATGAACAAGTCGGGGAATAAAGTACATCTGAAGGCGATGCTATTCGAGCTCGAGTCGAACAAATGGTGTATGATGCTGCAGGGGCAGAGTTCATGGACACAACTAACACTGAAACCGAGGTGGAGGAACCACCGAATCCCGAGGATCAGGTGTTCTTTGACTTATTAGAATCATCAAGGAAGCCGATTTATCCAGGGTGTAAGCTTACTGAGTTGTCTTTGTTGGCTCGGCTAATGAGTTGTAAGGCTAATGGCCAGCAATCTGAAACGATCTTCAATGAATGGGTTGACGTAATGTCGGCCCTTTGTCCTGAAGAAAACCTAGTTCCCACCAACTTTTACCAAGCGAAGAAAAAGATGCGGGGTTTGGGGTTGCCTGTGGTAACCATAGACTGTTGTCCGAAAATGTGCATGATCTATTGGGAGGAGGATGCAGATCTAATACAATGCAAGTTCTGTGGTAAGGAATGGTACAAGCGTTACAAGGAGGGGGCTGCAAAGAAACGACAGAAGAAAAATCTTCCACATAAGAAAATGTGGTACTTCCCTCTAGCACCTCGTTTGAAGAGATTGTATGCTTCAAGTGCTTCTGCGGATAAAATGCGGTGGCACAAGAAGTGAGTAATCTCAGATAATGCAGAAGATGGTAGAATGGACCATCCATCAGACTCACCCGCATGGAAATCGTTTGACAAGACATATCCAGAGTTTTTAGCCGAATCTAGAAATGTACGATTGGGACTTTGTACGAATGGTTTTAACCCGTTCGGAAGTGAAAGAAAATACTCTTGTTGGCCAGTTATGCTTTCACCGTACAACCTGCCCCCCAGTGAGTGCATGAAGGAGCCATTAATGTTTCTGACTGCGTTGGTGCCTGGGCCAAAAGATCCTGGACTGACATTGGATGTTTTCTTGCAACCCCAAATCAAGGAGCTGATCGAGTTGTGGACGGATGGTATCCCTGCATATGATGTGTCGACCAAAAAGAACATCACCTTGAGAGCAGCTCTTTTTTGGACCGTGAGTGACTTTCCTGCGTACTCCATGCTATCTGGAAGGAAAACCGCAAGGAAATATACATGTCCACATTGCTTGGAGGATACTGATGCATTTAGACTGAAGGGTAGTGGAAAATTTTGTTGGTTTGATTGTCATCGTAGGTTGCTAGAAAGTGACCATTCGTTCAGGAAGAACAAGGATCAATTCTTGAAAAATAAAGTCGTCAACAAAAAAGCCCCGACAAGACTTACTGGTGCACAAATTCTTACTGAGATTGATAAGTTGGGTCTTATGAACTTGGGTGGATGAAGCATAACGAGAAAATTGGTAAAAAATGTGGTTGGAGGAAGAGAAGCATCTTCTAGGACTTGCCTTATTGGAGCAGTCTTCTTATCCGTTACAACTTAGATTTCATGCATATTGAGAAGAACGTGTTCGAGAACTTATTCAATACACTTTTCAACATTGAGGGAAAAACAAAGGACAATGCGAAGTCTAGAGCCGAGTTGTCTACGTGGTGTAAAAGGCCTGAGTTGACAAACAAGGATGAGAATGGTAAGTGGTCGAAAGCGTGCTACACAATTGACAACACATCTAGGTCAATTTTGTTTGTTTGGGTGAGGGCATTGAGTTTCCCAGATAATTACGCCTCAAATTTAGAGAAGTGTGTGGATTTGAAGAAGACAAAGGTTTATGGGATGAAGAGCCACGACTGTGATGTGTTCATGGAGAGGCTTATCCCGGTAGCATTTCGAGAGCTGCTACCGAATCATGTATGGACTGCTATCACCGAGTTGAGCTTATTTTTCAAAAATTTAGGCACAAGGGTGGTTCATGACAAAGTGTTGAAAAATCTTGAAAGGAACATACCATTGATTCTATGTAAGCTCGAGCGTATCTTTCCACCGGGCTGGTTTGATTCTATGGAGCACTTGCCGGTTCACCTTCCACATGAAGCGAGACTTGCTGGACCGGTTCAGTATCGATGGATGTATCCATTCGAGAGGTACTTGGGGAAATTGAAGAAGTATGTCAACAACAAAGGTAAAACTGAAGGATCGATTGCCAATGACTACATTCGAGAGGAAACTGCAACCTTCTGCTCTTATTACTTTGATGAACACGTCCCTGCGAAGACATCAAGGCCGGCTCGAAATGCAGACACATTCGAAGTTCAAGCGGATGATGAGTTTTCCCTATCTGTCTTCAGGGTATCAGGGAGACCTCTTGTTGCAGCTAAGAAAGAATATCTTATGGATAAGGAGTTGAAAGCAACTCAATATTATGTCCTCACGAATTGTGTCGAGGTTGACCAGTATATGATTCTATTTGCGAGGTGAGCAACACTTTCTTTAAATTTTAATATAGCTACGTAAGTCTCTACTTCAATTATAGACTTATCCTCAAATCAATGTTTGCAGTTTTTTCAAAAAGCGTTGTTTGGAAGAAAATCATCATATGACAGAGGATACACTAGAGGAACTACTTGACTTAAAAATTCCTACAGAATTTCCAGATTGGTTCCGAGAGTATGTCCGGAATCCTATTAACAACGTCACATGCATATACTTAAAGGCTCTCGCAGAGGGGCCATTCAAAAAGGTCTACACATTCCCAGGTTATATAGTTAATGGCCTTAGGTTCCACACGACTGAATGTAACACGGCCATGGTGACAAGCAACTCCGGGGTGTGTGTTAAGGGTGCAGAAGATTATGGAGACGCTGCTTTGTTTGATTTCCACGGGAAGCTAAAACGAATAGTGATGATTGAATATTCCGGCTTGCCATTGAAACGAACCTTCTTGTTTGATGTTGAGTGGTATGATCCTAATCCAGGAGGTACGAGGAAGAACGAGCAGTATGAAATGGTTGATTCGAACCAAAAGAAGAGGTACCGAACCAAGTATGAACCATTTATTATGGCGACTCAAGCACGACAAGTGGTGTTTCTTGAATATCCAAGTAGGAAACACGATAAGGCGGAATGGTTAGCTACGGTACCTATTCTTGGTCGCTCGAAAGTGGAGTACATTGAGAAAGACGACTCAATTACCAACTCGTACCAACAAGAGGATGTCGATAAACAAGCAGAAAATCCCATAGAAGCAGATGATGAGTTGTTTGATCTGAACGAGGACCATTATGTAGACTTAGAGGACGGCAATAACGGTATATTATGTGTATTATAACTAGTTAGTAGTTGATAACACTTGAGTAATTATATGTGTTATTATAATTTGTTCTATATTATAACTCGTACGAACACATTTTATTGTATTTATTACATGTTTTTGCAGATGCCACTACAAAGGAAGTCCACCTATCGCCCCCTCCCCCCACGCAGCCAGCCGCATGATAGTGCTTGGTCGGGGATAGGGTCAGAGGACAGGGAGGGCTCTGGTAGTCAGGGCAGCATGTCTCGGATTCCTGAGACCCCCTTAGCAGGTGATAGGAGCAGGGGCTCTACCATTCAGCCCGGACACATACTGGAGGGCGACCATGACGATTGTCCCTACCTCGTGTTTGATCCACTGAATCCCAACGTCACGTGGGACGGGTTGCCTGTGATTTTTCCTGTTGGTCCTACCAAGTAAGTATTATACATTCTTCTTAAATATGTAAAACATAACTTATGATAGTTGACAAGTATAAATTGTTGTACTAAAGTAATATATATTTGTTTCTTGTATCTTATACATTGACAACAGTTTATGGCCTCGGGAGGTCCACAACAAACTAGGTGACATCTTTCGGAGCAGGAGAGAGCCACTGGGGCAGTGTGGTGAGCGTTGGTCTCACTTCTCGGACCGCATGAGGGCCGAGTACTTTGATGAGCTGAGGGTAAGTTAAAATATGGCATTCCTTTATTTCTTATTATAATCGTTTTAATATGAGTGGTATGTTAGCCACTGTATGTGTGGTATGTTGGCCACTGTCTGCGAGTGGTATGTTAGCCACTTTATTTGGGTGATATGTTAGTCACCATTGTGTTAGTAAAATTTAGGACAATGTGAGTGGTATGTTAGCCACTATATGTGAGTGGTATGTTAGCCACTTTGTTTGGGTGATATGTTAGTCACCATATATGTTATGTTGTCGTATCTTATTAAATTGATGTAGCATGGTGACGTTATATATGTATTGACTTTGGATGTTGTATGAAATTGGGAATGTAGAAGGAGTACTTCATTCCCAGCAGATTGATCCCACAGATCTGGCATGTTTACGAGACTGTGGGATCTAAACCGCATCTGAGGATATGGTCTGCACTTGGAAGGCCATTCGGGATCGGAATGGCCCAATGCCTCCAGTGTTGATGCAAGGAGGCCCTTTGGGATGCTCGGCGGCGAATCGATGTCAGACAATGCCTACATCAACAGACATAATCGGGCGTCTCAGTCTGATGCGGCAGGAAGGGCCGTTCACCACCTTGGGAGGCGATCTACTCTCACTGATTATTACCAATCGGTAAGTATATATATGTTTTTTTTCAATCTAGCATTACGTGTATGTATTGTGTTTCTGCTCTATTACTTGTGAGATGATAAATTGTTGACTATATATGTTGTTCAGATGTCACGGGGGGAGGTGACATCGAAGTATGACATCTTCAAGAAGGCCAAGCAAAAGGGCGGGTTATGGACAGACTTTCGGGCCTCGTCTATTGCGGTATTTTTATGTTGCTTAAAGTTCATATTTGTACACTATTACAAGTTATTTTTGAAAAACAGTAACTGATCATGATATCTGCTATTTATGATTTCAGGCTGAGGTTGATGCTCAGGTAGCGAGGCAGGAGGAAGAGACGGGTGATGTGCTGTCAACTGAACAATTTGACAACATCTTCCTAGAGGTCAACAAACCGGACAACAAAGGACGAATATATGGACTTGGGAGCCTCGGTTTGAGCTTGGATAGTCCGGGGTGCTCCTCATCATCATTCCAACAGTCTAGACGTCCAGTTTATACACAGGTGCATGTCTCGGAAATGGTGCAGTCGCAGGTCCGGGAACAGGTTGCAGCTCTAACTCAAGAGATGGAGCGGCGCGACAGAGAACGAAGGGAGGAGAACGAGCGCCTTCGGTTACAGATGGAGCAGTTCATGTCCCGGTTCGACCAACACCCACCCCCGTCTGGTAGCTAGTTATGTATATGTACTATGTACGTTCAGATTTAATATATTTACACTTGTTCGAATAATTTAGACTTATTCGGATATTATATTTTTTATTTATCATTATTGAAACATTTTCCGTATTATTGATTTATTATCGAATATTATATTGATTAAATAGGTGAACTACGAAAAATAGGGATTAATATGAAAAAAAAATTAGTGACGGAATTTTAGATTCCGTCACTAATTCCAATAATATATTGGGCGACGGATCGCTTCTATCCGTCGCCAATAATCGATTTTAAAAAAAATAAAAAAAAGTAAAAAATGATAATCCGTCGCGAATTGGACGACGATTATTTATTCGTCGCCATAACTACAGTGGGGCGACGAAATTTCTATCCCGTCGCCAGAGCTGGGGCGACGGATCGCTGGTCTGTAGCGACGGATCTATCCGCCGCCATGCACGCTTTTTGTAGTGACTGTTTGCATGCATTCTTGTGTTCTCTAAGTCTGTTACATGTGCATTGTTATATATGCAACATCAAATCAAGATAAAATTGAAAAATCAAAGCATTCACATATTTGAACATAATTCTTTTCAATTTTATTTGGTTTATTTTTCCTGGTACCAATCCAATATTGTTTTGCATGTATTCTTGGCATATCTACGTCCCTTACATGCGCATTAGTAGATATGCAACATAAAATCAACCTAAGAAACTGGAAATTAAAGATTGCACATACTACTTTAGATTACAAAAATGCTTATAAACTTCGAGTTCTAGGAAGCGTAAAAAATACTCCACTTGTAAGCTATGAATGTTAATTGTGTAGTATCTTACCAGCAATCTTGAGTAGTAAAGCTACAACATGAGTTAAATCCGGTTACTGTGTAATGGATATTGAGATTGTCCTCCATGCCTCTGCAAAATAATAGAACAAACCAATACTATCATCAAAGTAACAATTTTTAACACAATCAAAGAAATAAAGAATAAAACAAAGAAAGAAAGAAAAAACTGATCATTATGTCTAATAAGTGGGTGTCTTACATGAACAGATTCAAAGGAAGGTCTAAATATTTGAACATGGCAGCAAAGTTCCTTATTGGAGGCATCGTAACTCAGATCTAACTCCACAACATCAACTTTTGCAGCCGGGACTTGCTTGCTTAACGATTGCTTATTGGACCTCATGTGCAGCAACGAAATTGTTGAGGGGTAAAACCTCGAACACTAACTAAACTATTACAAACTAGGTGACATCTTCCGGAGCAGGAGAGAGCCACTGGGGCAGTGTGGTGAGCGTTGGTCTCACTTCTCGGACCGCATGAGGGCCGAGTGCTTTGATGAGCTGAGGGTAAGTTAAAATATGACATTCCTTTATTTCTTATTATAATCGTTTTAATATGAGTGGTATGTTAGCCACTGTATGTGTGGTATGTTGGCCACTGTCCGCGAGTGGTATGTTAGCCACTTTATTTGGGTGATATGTTAGTCACCATTGTGTTAGTAAAATTTAGGACAATGTGAGTGGTATGTTAGCCACTATATGTGAGTGGTATGTTAGCCACTTTGTTTGGGTGATATGTTAGTCACCATATATGTTATGTTGTCGTATCATATTAAATTGATGTAGCATAGTGACGTTATATATGTATTGACTTTGGATGTTGTATGAAATTGGGAATGTAGAAGGAGTACTTCATTCCCAGAAGATTGATCCCACAGATCTGGCATGTTTATTTAGACTGGGATCTAAACTATCTGAGGATATGGTCTGTACTTGGAAGGCCATTCAGGATCGGAATGGCCCAATGCCTCCACAGGTTGATGCAGTGGAGTGGGCCCTTTGGGATGCCTGCTGGCGGCGAACTGATGTCCAGGACAATGCCTACATCAACAGACATAATTGGGCATCTCAGTCTGATGCGGCAGGAAGGGCCGTTCACCACCTTGGGAGGCGATCTACTCTCACTGATTATTACCAATCGGTAAGTATATATATGTTTTTTTTCAATCTAGCATTACGTGTATGTATTGTGTTTCTGCTCTATTACTTGTGAGATGATAAATTGTTGACTATATATGTTGTTCAGATGTCACGGGGGGAGGTGACATCGAAGTATGACATCTTCAAGAAGGCCAAGCAAAAGGGCGGGGTATGGACAGACTTTCGGGCCTCGTCTATTGCGGTATTTTTATGTTGCTTAAAGTTCATATTTGTACACTATTACAAGTTATTTTTGTAAAACAGTAACTGATCATGATATCTGCTATTTATGATTTCAGGCTGAGGTTGATGCTCAGGTAGCGAGGCAGGAGGAAGAGACGGGTGATGTGCTGTCAACTGAACAATTTGACAACATCTTCCTAGAGGTCAACAAACCGGACAACAAAGGACGAATATATGGACTCGGGAGCCTCGGTTTGAGCTTGGCTAGTCCGGGGTGCTCCTCATCATTATTCCAACAGTCTAGACGTCCAGTTTATACACAGGTGCATGTCTCGGAAATGGTGCGATCGCGCAGTCCGTGAACGAGTTGCAGCTCTAACTCAAGAGATGGAGCGGCGCGACAGAGAACGAATGGAGGAGAACGAGCGCCTTCGGTTACAGATGGAGCAGTTCATGTCCCGGTTCGACCCACACCCACCCCCGTCTGGTAGCTAGTTATGTATATGAACTATGTACGTTCAGATTTATTATATTTACACTTGTTCGGATAATTTAAACTTATTCGGATATTATATTTTTTATTTATCATTTATTGAAACATTTTCCGTATTATTGATTTATTATCGAATATTATATTGATTAAATAGGTGAACTACGAAAAACAGGGATTAATATGAAAAAAAAATTAGTGACGGAATTTCAGATTCCGTCACTAATTCCAATAGTATATTGGGCGACGGATCGCTTCTATCCGTCGCCAATAATCGATTTTAAAAAAAATAAAAAAAAGTAAAAAATGATAATCCGTCGCGAATTGGACGACGATTATTTATTCGTCACCACAACTACAGTGGGGCGACGAAATTTCTATCCCGTCGCCAGAGGTGGGGCGACGGATCGTTGGTCTGTAGCGACGGATCTATCCGTCGCTACAGACCAGTTTTTTTGTAGTGACTGTTTGCATGCATTCTTGTGTTCTCTAAGTCTGTTACATGTGCATTGTTATATATGCAACATCAAATCAAGATAAAATTGAAAAATCAGAGCATTCACATATTTGAACATAATTCTTTTCAATTTTATTTGGTTTATTTTTCCTGGTACCAATCCAATATTGTTTTGCATGTATTCTTGGCATATCTACGTCCCTTATATGCGCATTAGTAGATATGCAAAATCAAATCAACCTAAGAAACTGGAAATTAAAGATTGCACATACTACTTTAGATTACAAAAATGCTTATAAACTTCGAGTTCTAGGAAGCGTAAAAAATACTCCACTTGTAAGCCATGAATGTTAATTGTGTAGTATCTTACCAGCAATCTTGAGTAGTAAAGCTACAACATGAGTTAAATCCGGTTACTGTGTAATGATATTGAGATTGTCCTCCATGCCTCTGCAAAATAATAGAACAAACCAATACTATCATCAAAGTAACAATTTTTAACACAATCAAAGAAATAAAGAATAAAACAAGGGAAAATTACATAGGGCTACCCTCTTAGTGGCTCCTCTCTCATCTGAATCCCCATTAGTGGAACAAGAACATATAGGTCCAAAAAGCTGTTTTTTGGTTGACCAACTTAAGATTATAAACAAACCAAACATGCCTTAGTTATTTTAAACTATTAAATTATTAACTTCTTCAAAAAAAATTAATTATTAAAATTTTAAATCTCCTCCCCAATCCCCAATCCCCACCGCACCAACACCACCACCAACACCGCACACCACCACCAAAATCACTACTGGAGCTCCGGTGTAAGCCTCCGATCTTTTTTTTATTTTTATTTTTTATTGAGCTTCCGCCACGGAAGCTCCGGATTGGAGCTTCCCTGGTGGAAGCTCCGGTCCGGAGCTTCCATGGCGGGTGGAAGCTCCGGATCCGGAACTTCCGTGGCGGAAGCTCCGAGCTTCCACCATGGAAGCTCAGATCGAGATTCCATGGCCGGTGGAAGCTCCGGATCGGAGCTTCCACGCCATGGAAGCTCCGATCGGAGCTACCACCGGCCATGGAAGCTCCGATCTGGAGCTTCCATGGCGTGGAAGCTACAGATCGGAGCTTCCGCCATAGAAGCTCCGATCTGGAGCTTCCACCCGCCGTGGAAGCTCCGGATCCGGAACTTCCGTGGCGGAAGTTCAATTAAAAAAAAAAAAAACAGATCGGAGCTCCGGCAGTCCATGGCGGAAGCTCTGATCAATAAAATAATATTTATTTTATATATACATTTATTACTTTGTAATGCTGTAATAATTACATGTAAGCATATAGAAGTTTAGGTTTAATTACATAGGAGTCCACATGTGCATGGCACATGACAACAATAAGTTAAGGCTGTTTGGCAATTTCTAAAAGCTGATAATTGAACAGGGGCAAAAATGGAATTTCCAGCTTTTAAATCGCCAAAAGTCAAATTCGTGGACTTATATGTAATTGATTTTTATCTAACTGGATTTGGATGTTATTGTTTCACTAACGGGTACCTATCTGTAATTACGAAATCTAACAGGGGGTCCATATGTAATCTGCCCATAAAACAAAGAAAGAAAGAAAAAACTGATCATTATGTCTAATAAGTGGGTGTCTTACATGAACAGATTCAAAGGAAGGTCTAAATATTTGAACATGGCAGCAAAGTTCCTTATTGGAGGCATCGTAACACAGATCTAACTCCACAACATCAACTTTTGCAGCCGGGACTTGCTTGCTTAACGATTGCTTATTGGACCTCATGTGCAGCAACGAAATTGTTGAGGGGTAAAACCTCGAACACTAACTAAACTATTACAAGTAACCTAATCTAGGATCCGCCTCCTACTTGAAGTCCGAAGCAAGACTGGTCCGAGCTAGAGTACCTGAAAGGACTAAGTGGAGGGTGGGGGGGGGGGGGGTAGAATGGGTTACCCGGATTGCATATGTCAATTCGGTAAGAGACTTTACTCAAGAGAGAGTTGGAAGCTCTCAATGTAATAGTTATGAGGAAGGTTATGAAATCAAGAGTGTTTATCACTTAGGGATTCTCACTTTGATATTGCTTATCACTAGGGAATTGTGACCTCTCTCTCCTTTAAGGTCTTGGACCTTGTGCTATACTTATAGTTATCATATCTTATGAGATTGTTCACAAGATGATGCCAAGTGTATACTTCAGATTTGGACACCAATGCTACCTTTGGCCCATGGACCATTAGTGGATAGTAATCCCATACTAATTAATGGGCCTAGGAGGGTAGTTTGGACCTTTCCCTCTGAGAGTATTGTTCCGCATGTTGGGTCCGTGTAAGTTCCTTTGACAGATCTGTATGCTTGGTTGATCTGGCCTTAGGCAACTCAAGGTGTCCAGACCTAGAGTTCCACGGATGTATCTCATTGGTTCCGTCATATACGTTTGGTCTTACCGTGATGGTGGCGTCCGAGATTCTCTCGTCTGGTCCATTTGGCATCTCAGGACTGACAGTTTTTGGTACTTGGAAGGACCATGTGACCTTTTTTCAGGTTCGAAAGTCATCCATCTAGCTTGGTCGGACCTAGTTGAAATGGCATGCCGACTTGTAAATACTAGTTGAGCTGAGATGGTTTCCTTTATGTCGGGCCATTCGAAGGTCGGACTAGCAATGAATAGGCTATCTCAGCCTTGATGCGCTTTAGGACACGCTCTATGGCGCCCTTAATGGATTGGAAACATGTCCTTATCAACATATGTCCCCCTAGTTTCCAAGTATCTTAGTAGAAGATAGTTGGTAACTATGAAGAGAACAGATGTGTTGTGGAGCGTGTCCGAATCGTTAACTGAAAAAGGATAAAATCCTTTTTGTTGGGATCCGTCGTCCGTGTTCTTAGGAATTCAATATATCTCTCTCCCCCCCCCCCCCCTTTCCTTCTACAGTCCAAGTTATGTAATAGCTCGAACTGTAGATGGAAAAGGTATTTGTATCCGAGATATATACATCCGAGTACGGTTAGGATCTGACGAAGTCCACTGTGGAAGAGTGTATCGGAAGTTATCCGTTGGACCGAGTATGTGAAATGGTCCTCTTGGGCTGCTGATCCATAAATCAAAGAGGCCCAATGAGTTGCCTGTCCGGCCCACGAAGGAAAGATCCCGGGTAAAGCGATGCGACCATTGGATTGGAAAGATATCAACGGTTGGGATTTTAAACCCAATGGATGTGACGCCTCTGATGAGCATTAAATGCGATGCACTGTTAGCTATCCACTTGCAAACCGGCACAACCGTTAGATTGAAAAGATCAACGGTTGGGGCTCGAATCCAAGTGATGTGACTCTTGGCTTTCCCAAATTGCCCCTATAATTAGTCAGCCCATCAGTCGCTTTCACACTTTAGCCACATCGAAACTCAGAGCGACTCTCAAGCAATTCGAGCAATCAGAGATCGACCCGAGCAACTGAAACTCACAAAATCTTGGGATTTCCAGTTGAGATTTGTACCCTCGGAGAGCTAGCAAGGCTTCGTCGTCCGTCTAAGCTTAAGAATTCAACTTTGTCAAGTAAGTGCACCTCAACTCTTTCTGAAGTTTCTCGTCTTTACAGTATGCCTGCTGCATGCTTAGTAAGTTTTTGCCTTAGTTGAGTATCCATCTGTTGATTCCGTGATTGCAAATGTTGCTAGTGATAGACTTTAGCAGTGTACTTAGTTGGACTACTCCTTTGTGCTATAGCGTGCTAATTTCCTTCAGTGGTAGCCTGTTGATTCGTTTCGTATGTTCCATATAGCCAAACTTGATAATGCATGCTTATTTGGTAGTGTGTTAGTGTTGATTGGCACAGTCTCTTGTAAGCTAATCCTGCTGCCGTGCTGCATGGGACAGATGATGGTGCCATTGGCACGTCTCTGTGTGCTAGGGTTTAGTGCCCATAACATTATGAGACTAATTCATATAGGAAGTCTGATAGGGTAGAATTTTCTCGGACTTTTTGACATAATAAGATATATAAATGAACTCTCGGACAATCACAATCGTCGTTTCTGATCTGTTTCCTTCTGACCTAGGATGTCCGGGAGCGATAGTCAAAACGTTCACGAGGCTCAAGGTTACCATGACGGAGCAAATTTGGAGACCGAGTCCGCGGAGTTAACCACATCCGTAGGAGACTATCTGGTTGTGGATGTCGTGTCTTCCGGGATTCCGACACTGGACAGAGAGTCCGTGATACATCAAAACTTCAGCCAGATGTAGCAGTGGGCCAAGGAGATGTTGCCAGGACAAGGTCGCTAGTCCAATCTCGGACCATAGGTGGTGTTGTGGAGTCTGTGGATCCGAATGAGCCTCAAACTGGACGGGGAGATGATAATGGTCGGGAGGCAGATGATGTTGAAGTGTTCGAGGCCGGGGAAGAGGACCGTGTGGTGGCAGAAATAGGTCCGTTCAACCCTAGCACATCTGAGAGACCTGAAGTTGGTGAAGAGGAGGAGGAAGATGGTGAAGAAGAAGAGGATGAGGATAAGGAGGAAGGAGAGGAAGGCTCTCCAGTTGCTCACCCGCGGAGACGCACTGGTCGTCAGATTGTGTTACATCCTGCAGTGTCCGCTCAATCCAATCTTCTGTTAGTAGAGGGTCGTGGTGCAAAGGCCGCGAGAATCAAATTTCCTCGTCCTGCGTCCGCCGTTGTGATAGCGGATGAATTTGGAGAGTTAAATGCGGACGGGCTTCATCCCACTTGTCCGTCGAAGGTTAGGGCTGAGGACATTCCCGAGTGGAGGCGGAAGTGAGAGATTCCTGAGTCTGTTGAAATCATGGTTCCCGAGCCCGGACATGCATTTTACAATCCGCCCGCCGGCTAAAGCATATCCTGAACCACATCGGGATCGGTCCGAGTCAGGTTATCCCAAAGTCTTTGGGTAACCTTATTTGTTTCGTCATTTTTTGTAAAAAGAAGGGGCAGCCGGTGAATTTCGAGAACTTTAGGCAGCTTTTCCATGTTACCTTTAGTCCGGGAAATCCCCTATTTTATACTTTCTTAGCTAGAAAATCCTATAACTTCATTTCCGACTCCATTTCTTCCTTGGGGTCGAAGTGGTGGGATAAGTACATTTTTGTGCGGATGGCCCTGAAACCTGGGATGTCCGAGAAGCAGTGAGAGCAGTGCAGTGGGGGCTGCCAACAAAGTTCCTAAGGGAGAGCCTCTCGGACTGGCGCCCCCTTCCGAAGAACGTGGCTCCGTGGGTGGTGGAGATCCATAAGAAGAATGACCCACCTACATACCCGTTCCACGGATTGATCTGTCAGTCGCTGCCTTACTTGTGCGGACTGACCGACGCCGTGGAAGTTGGAGGGAAGACGGACTTCAGTAAGGATTTTTAACTTTAGGATTTGTGCTCTTATGTCTTGATCATGCATTTCCGCAATTCTGGTAATTCTTCCTTTATATGTCCGTATCTGACGCCTTTATTTTGTTGCTCAGCTTACTGGTTTGAGTATATCATGTCGACGCTCCATGAGAAGAAGGGATTTCAGAGGGAACAACAAGCCCTGGAAGTCGCCGCTGTCAGAGGACCAAGATCATCAACATGTCCACGGGTCTCCCTATGACGGACCCGAAAAACGCGGTATTATTCGCTGCGGAAGAAGAGAGGCGCAACAAGGCTGGAGAAGATCCGCAGGCCTTGGTGGTGCCTGACAAGGGCAAAGCCCCTGCTACTCGCAGCACCACTGCCTCCAATCCCCCAGCTTCCGTTGCCTCCGCGCCCTAGCGGGAGGTGTTGATGCGGGACGCCATAACCTCGGGGCGAAAGAGGGGAGCAACCTCGAAGGCTTCCCTTGCAGCCAAGAGGCAGCAACTGTCTGTTGTCCTGCCTACCGACCAAGATGCTCTCAATAAGGGGTATGAGCGGGCCCGTGGACTGCCTGAGGTTGAGCGGGTTGGTGGGCTCGACGAATTATACCAGCGGGTAAGTAATTATCTCATGCTTTTCTTGCCAAGTTCTTAGTATAATAAAAACACAACTTATATCCATGCGGACTTCTTGTAGCTCGGATGTTTCGTGAGGGCCATGCAGTGGAAGGCTGGTGAGCGGGCTATTATTGAGGAGGATCTGCACAAGGCCATAGCCACTTCCGCGGACGAGGCGGAGAAGGTGAAGCGATTGGAGATGCAGCTGAAAGAAAAGGAAGTCATGTTCCATAAGCTGAAGACAAGCTAGGAAGAGATCAAGTCAGACTTTGACTGGCAGGAGAATTTTGTCAGTAGGTCGATGAAGGCCTTCCTGGACTCAAAGGATATCCTGCCCGGGGGCCTCCAATATGCCCGCCTTGAGGCTAGTCGTGACTTTATGAACTCGGATTCCTTCAAGTTTTTCATGGCGGACAAGTCTGATGCCTCTCGTCTTTTCATCTTGCTAGCCGTCGGATGATAGACAAGTGGTGTGATCGTAAAGATCCATCGCTACTATAAATAAGACTATGGTAACTGCTCCTTTCTTACTGCTGTACTTTTCACCAACCTTTCCTTGTTTAGCACACTCAATTTTCAAAACAGGCAGATTTCTTCAGGATGTCGGAATCCGATGGGGAAAAATATCAACATTGGGTAAACTGTGCTTGTGGGAACACGCATCCGCCGATTTACTCGGGTAAAGGGATCGCGGATGACCCAATCATTCTTGATTTTGAAAGCGATCCCCCTCTATGTCCGGGGATAGCCAGGAGGTTAGTTGAGGAAGAAAGGGAGCGGACGTTGAAGATGATCCGTAGGAGGATCCGGATGCAGCAGCAAGCTCGTCAGGCTCAAGCCCGTCAGGCTCAAAGCGGTGGCTCGGAGTCCCAAGGCTCAACTTCCGGAACCCGTTGAAGGGACAACGCGGGGTATGCCTCGTAGAAGTATGTATGGTCCTCGGACCTTTCAGATTATACTTTCCGTGTGTATATGCTCGGATAATTTTGTTTATAAAATTCGGACTACTTTCATCAGATGAAATCGCCACCTTTTTCTTATTCATACTTCGTCGGATTATATTGACGCACATATCCTTGTAAGATGACCAACAAATACAAACTCGGACGTGGTTGGTGGGCCTGTTTAGGTTTGATTGGATAAGCTCCTCTGGCCCAACACTGTTCAACCTAAATGAATAGTTTAAGCCCATTGTCGACGTCGAAGTTCTGACGTGTCAGACGCCTATTGGTTCGTTACTTCTATAAATACTTCGGATCCCTCTTTGCCTTGGTCGTGCAAATCCAACTTCCAATTTCCATATCTACTCAATAGCTTGGGCCCCGCCGTACCCGCAAGAAGATGATTTCTTGAATAGTTTCCCCCTTGTGACTCCCGTCCACTCTCAAGTCGGCGTTTATCCTGAGCTTGAGAGTCGCGTGGGTCTGGAGGGGAAGATTGTTGAAGATCAGTCATCGGAAAGCATAGATCTCGGTACACGTACATACCTGCAAGTTAGCAAACGTACTATCTTATTGGTCGTACGAGTGATCCACCCTTTAGGAGCTTTTTCTTCCCGAGGAGTTGCTGACGGGTGGATCGCCGTACGACCAATGCGTCAGATCTGTGTATAGATCTGAGTTTTTGTCTCGGACACGATAGATGTGTGCGTGCAATTTTCTTATAAGCATGAGATTCCCAGTGTTAATCACTTACTCATAATTTTGATGTTTCCAGGCACATCGTGCGCGGGATCCATAGAGAATGTCGTAGAATTCTGACTTGTTAAAACATCTTGTGTTGTGCAGGAATATCAGATCTACAGTTTTCCAAGAAGTAGTGAGTGGGTGAAGAAATGTCCTGTCGGAGGAATATACTTTATTGGTCGACTGCGATTGCCCAGATGTCTCCTTTTCAGTTTATGCAATGTAGCTGTAGATCTAGGTAGAGATCCGAAGTGGTGGGTTACAAAGACATTGCCATATGTACTTGGTTTCACATATTAATAAAATCGATCACTTGCTTGTTGTTGTTTTGAACACTAAACTTTCAAATCGAGAGATAGAAGTTGTATTGATTTGCCGGAAATTCAATTACAACTTGCGGGCTACATGGCCAATAACAAAAGGGTTAACAAAAAAACAGAACCGACGGAGTTCCGTGTAATGGATAGGTTAAGCCCAAAATATCTAGATGACGGATAAGGGTCCGCTCAATCATCATTATGCGTAAAACTTATGAAGGTTCCTAGCATTCCATGTACGCTTGAGTGGGTGTCCGCGCTCATCTTCCAATTCGTAACTCCCATTCACTCTTGCTCCGACAATCTTGTAAGGTCCTTCTCATTTAGGCTTGAATTTTCCAACATTGATCAAAATGTCAGCCCGGCGAAGCACTAGGTCCCCGACCTGCAAGTTATTTGCTTGAACATTATTGTTGTAGGCTCGGGCAGCAGTTGCTTGATACCTATGGATAATAGCCAGTGCTTCAGTTCTTTTATGTTCCAACATGTCTAGATCAAACATCCGAGCTTCACGATTGGCGGAATCTTCGAACTCTTGGACCCTCATAGTCTCGACAACAATTTCTGCTGGTATAACTGATTCCGAGCCATATACCAAGGCAAATGGAGTTTCTTTGGTCGCGGTCCGTGCAGTGGTGCGATGAGCCCATAGTACGCCATCTAGGTCATCCGCCCAGCTTTATTGAGAAGTTCTCAACCGCTTTTCCAGGATCTGGACTATCGTCTTGTTTGTGGACTCGACTTGTCCATTAGCTTGCGGATATCCAACAGATGTGAAACGTTGTTCAATCTTGAAGGACACCATCCATTCCTTGAGCCTATTGCCTGAAAATTGAGCACCATTATCCGAGACAAGAACTCTGGGTAGGCCAAAGTGGCAAATGATGTTTTTCCAGATGAAGGTCCGCACTCGACTTTCCGTAATGGTTGCCACAACTTCTGCTTCTACCCATTTGGTGAAGTATTCCACGGCCACGATTAGGAATTTCTTCTGTTGAGTGCCCCTCGGCAACGGTCCGACAATATCGATGCCCCATTGATCAAACGGACATGCTATGATTGACGGAATCATAGGATGTGTCGGACGATGTGGAATGTTCGCATAATATTGACAATCGGGGCATCTCCGAGCTTGGTCGGCGGAATCTTTATCAATGCTAGGCCAGTAATAGCCTTGTCGTATGATTTTCTGGGCAAGAGTTCTTCCCCCGGAATGACTTCCACAGCTTCCGTTGTGTATCTCTTCCAGCACAGTCCTTGCTTCTTACGGGCCCAAACACCTCAAGTGAGTCCCGGCAAAAGATCTCTTGTACAAATCTTCTCCAAGTATAATGTATCTGTTCGCTCGGCATTGCACGCTCCTTGTTTCCTTCGGATCAGCTGGTAGAGATCTGTCCTTGAGATAGTTAAAGATGTCAGTCATCCAGTTTCTTCCTGTGTCAGTTATCATGATAGCTGAATTGAGACTCATGACGGATGAGTCAGTAATAGTGAGTAGGATTACTCTCCTCGTGTCCAGAGCCGCTATTGCGGATGCATATTTTGCCAGACCATCCGCTCTTTCATTCCAGGCTCTGTCAAACTTTTCCAGGGTAAATTCCTCAAAGTGGTTGGCTTCCTGCTTGAGTAGTTCAATATACTTGATCATCGAAGGACCTTTTGTGGCAAAAGTTCCTGAAAATTGAGCTTCAACTAGTTGTGAGTCCGTGTAAGCTTTGAGCTTTCGGATTTGCAGGGATTTAGCCAGACGTAGCCCAACTAACAATGCTTCATACTCAGCCTCATTATTGGTCACTTTGAATTCCAAGGATATCGCGTAGTCGAGTTCCACGCCATCAGGGCTCTTAAGATAGATTCCAATCCCTCCCACTCTTCCACTGGAGGAACCATCCACTTCCAATGTCCAGACATCAGAAGGATGTTTTTCGGTTTGGAAATCTTCTGTAAGCTCCTGAGATTCTAACCTTTGTTCCTCTTTTTCTTTGATTTCCGGTCCGGAGTTGTTAGTACGTATCTGCTTGTGGCATCGTTAAGAAGGAACATTTGGTTGACCCGAGATTCCTCATATGATGCAGGCAGGGACTGATTGATGAATTGAGCATCTTCGAGGTTTTCTGGGTTGAACTTCGGCGGAACTGTCTTCCGGATAATCTGCTTGGTGATTAGGCATTCAAATGACTGTTTGTCAGGGACTTTCTCTGAATCCGCCTCAGCATATTCCGCTAAGAAGTCGGCGAGGACTTGAGCCTTCTTAGCTGACGGAGCCGGATAGCAAATGTCGTATTCACTCAGCTCGATCGCACACTTAGAGAGTCGTTCAGATTGATCGGGCTTCCCCAGGACCTGTTTCAAAGGCTCCGTAGTTAGTACCACTATTTTGTGAGACTTGAAGTATGGTTTTAACCGCCTTGCGGTGTAAACCAAAGCATATGCAAATTTCTAAATCTTCACGTATCTTGTCTCCGCCCCAGCAAGGGCTTTACTAAGATAGTAGATTGGCAAGTGATCATTAGCTTGAATCCGTACTAATACGGAACTCATTGCCTCTTCCGTGATTGCTAGGTAGAGGTAGAGTGGTTCTCCTTCGACGGGTTTGGAGAACAGTGGAGGGGAATGAAGTTACTTTTTCAGTTTCTCGAAAAGCCTCAGAACATTCCGCGGTCCACTCAAAGCTCTCTCCTTTCCGGAGGATTTTGAAGAACGGAAGATTCTTCTCCGCAGAGCGAGAAATAAAACGACTTAAGGACATGAGACGTCCTATTAGTTGTTGTACCTCATTAAGGTTCTTCGGATGCGGTAGATCTAGGATTGCCTTAATCTTCTCGGGGTTTGCGCTTATCCCACTCTTTGTGACCATGTATCCGAGGAATTTTCCTCCTTTCACTCCGAACGTCAACTTTTCTGGATTCAGTTTCATTCCGTACTTCCTAAGGATAGTGAAGCACTTGTTCAAATGATGCACATGTTGCTCTTCAGTTTTTCTCTTGACGAGCATGTCATCCACGTACATTTCCATGATTTTCCCAATTTCTTCCTTGAACATCTGGTTCACCAGACGTTGGTAAGTGGCTCCCGCATTTTTCAATCCGAAGGGCATCACCTTGAAGTAGTATACCCCGTGCAGCGAAGAAAGCTGTTTTCTTGATGTCCTCCTTGGCCATCCGAATTTGGTAAAAAACTTGGTATGCGTCCATAAAACTCAGCAACGCACATCCGGACGTGGAGTCAACTAACTGATCTATTCGTGGTAAAGGGTACGGGTCCTTTGGGCAGAACTTGTTCAACATAGTGAAGTCATTCCACATCCGCCATTTGCCTGGTGATTTCTCTACCAGAACCACGTTGCAAACCCAATCAGAGTAACTGACTTCTTCGATATGCCCTGCTTTCAGGAGTCGATCAACTTCAGCGGATATGATGGCATCCTTGACCGGACCAAAATCTTTCCTCTTTTGTCGGATGTACTTAATCGAGGGATCCATGTTCAGACGGTGAACAGTAATCCTCGGATCTATTCCCTTCAGGTCATCGGTGCTCCAGGCAAACACATCACTGTTGTCTCGGAGACAAGCAATGAGCTTCATTTCCACCTCTACGTTCATCTCTGTTCTGATTCTTGTCTTCTTGTCCGGGCTTCCAACAACAATCTCAATTTCCTTGAGAGTTTCATGTGGCTCGATTCACACAGTTCTAGGAAACTTCTCCTTCTGGCTCCCTACTCCAGTCTGCGGATTCTCCTTTTTGGCCAGAAGAACAACCGGCGGGTCAGAGGTCAAAGTGACTGTCAGCACGGTGGTGGACGCTCTTCTTGTGGACATAATGTAGCATTCCCAAGCTTCACGGACGTTTCCTACCTCTTCACCAACTCCGAAGGGAGTTGGAAACTTCATTCTGTTATGGAGAGTGGAGGAAATAGCCCGGAATTGATTGAGTCCCGGACGCCCAAAGATGGCATTGTAGTCGAAAGTTCGGTCCACCACTACAAATCGGACCAACTGTGTCACTCTTACCGGGAAAGTCCCGAGTGAGACGTGCAACATAACACTTCCTAGGGGTCGAACAGTCCCCCTTCCAAACCCTAGTATAAAGTTGTGGACTCTCTCATATCGGATTCTCCCCAGCTCCATCTGGTCTAGTGTTCTTTTGGAAATGATATTCGAGGAACTCCCTGTGTCCACCAAAATTTTGTTCACTCGATAGGTCGCGATGGTTAACGAAACCACCAGCGGAACATCTGGATTATCAATGTCCTTGCCTCCTGCCATAGGAGGAGGAATCTTGCTATCATCGAAGGCTATAGCGTTGTACCCCGAATCGCTGGAGCAGCGTACGCTCTATCGTTGTTCCGATGATTTTGAGCAGTCCGCTCTCTCGCGTTCCTACTATCACCTCTAGATGGTCCGCCTGCGATGGTGTTGATCACTCCGCTGTACGAAGGGTTCTCCATATCAATGTCATCGCTATATCTGTATGGATGTCCATCCGTGCGAGGCGGATAGTTAGCCGGTGGAGGTGGCAAAGATAGCGGACGGGGTGGTGGTTCTGTAGCGTTATCCTCCCTCCTTCGCTCCGTTCTATCGTGCCTGGAGGGCTTATCCGCATAGATGTGCTCCTTTAGCTTGCCCTCTCTCACCAGGTGTTCAACCTCTATTTTTAATTGGATACAGTCATCAGTCTCGTGACCACAGCACTTTTGGAACTTGCAGTACCCCTTTGCATTCTTATTCTTCCGGTTGTTGTGAGAGGGCTTTGGCCATTGGACATCCAGCTTCTTCTCAATGATAGTCGCCAAGATGTCGGATCTTGGTCTATTGAGACGGGTATAGTCCACGTATCTCCTCGGCGGACTCCTTTCTCTGTGGAAGCCTTTATCTTTGTGATGTCTCTTTGGGTCAAACTTCCCCTGGCGTTGCTCTTGTTTCATCGGCTCCTTTCCCTTCTTGGAACCAGCTCTTACTGGAACATTCCTTCGGTACTCCTCTCCGTACATCACTTCTTCACAGATGTCATCTAAATGCTTTTCACTCCTCACATCATGACTAGAGAGTTTTCTGCGGAGCTCTGAGTTGAAAGTATTAGCATACAGGTGACGGACCCGTTCCTTAATACTGTGTGGCTCAACTCGAAGAACTTCCGCGTGAAAGCGATCTAGGAAGGTCCTTAGATCCTCTTGCTCCCGCTGTATAACTTCTGCCAGGTGCTCTACGGTACGCTTTCTCCTTTTTTGATTTTCCAAATCGTGCCAAGAACTTGGAAGAAAGGTCTGCATATGACCTTATCGACTTGTTCGGCAAAGCGGTGTACCAATCCATAGCCGTTCCGAAGAGAGTGGATGAGAACGTAAGAGCTTTCGTATTGTCGCTCATTCCCTTGGAATCCATCTTGCTGTTGTACCTTGTCAGGTGACCAACGGGACAAGTATCCCCATAGTAGTATTCCAAGCTCGGAATTACCTGATCCGAGTTTTTGTTTCTTTCCTTCTATCTCATGATGTCATCGCACAAGGGATTTGGTGCACTAGTAGTTATCTGCTCGTGGTCTTTTACCAGGCGTCCGAGATTCAGAATCTGGGCCTCCAAAGCCTTCTGCTGAGCGTAGATCTCGTCAACAGTCATGATCTCTCCTATCCTTGGATGAACAGCTACATCCGCAGGGAGTTCATCTATACGGACCACTGGAACAGTTTCTGCTACTTGATCTCTGTCTCTCGGAGGTGCTTGTTATGGAACTCCTGGATGCCTATTATCCCCTTCTTGATACTCTCTCCTTTCGTTTGGGCTTCCTTCACCCCGAGCTTGAGAGGCAGATGCCCGCCGGTCTAGAAGGTTTCGCGAATCCTCTTGAGGTGGCTGATTTCCTAACCTCTGTTGGATCGGACGTTGCCTGTTTCTTGAGCGGGAATAGCCACTGGCAGAGTGGCTTGCTGAGGATGGGCATTGTTGGATCCCATGCATCCTTGGATGATCGTGAGCAATCTATCAAACTGGGTCTCACTTAGTCCGAGGTCACTAGTGCGGACAACGCGACCATCGTGCATAGTGAATTGTTGACCTGTAATGGGGCCTTGAGCTTCTGCCGGAGAAGCTCGTGCGACCCCTTCTCTATGGTCCATAGGCACAACATTCTCAGGAACACTTCGGACTCCCCTGTGCGGAGCGTCTCTTCCTTCATCTGAGGATGGGCTAGCTGTGGGCCCATCGTTCGGATATCTCCTTCCAGCGTTTCCTCTAGCCACATTGGTTCTTCGTCGACGGGTAGGCGGACGTCCCTGGGGGCGTGGTGGTGGTGTTCCTACGCCTGCAGCACTGATCCGTGCTGTTCGTCTTGTTCTTGCCATCAGCTTAACTCAAACACGGAAACTTTTTGTAAAGATTCCCGCAGACGGCACCAAAATGTTGAGGGGTAAAACCTCGAACACTAACTAAACTATTACAAGTAACCTAATCTAGGATCCGCCTCCTACTTGAAGTCTGAAGCAAGCCTGGTCCGAACTAGAGTACCTGAAAGGACTAAGTGGGGGGGGGGGGGTTAGAATGGGTTACCCGGATTGCATATGTCAATCCGGTAAGAGACTTTACTGAAGAGAGAGTTGGAAGCTCTCAATTTAATAGTTATGAGGAAGGTTATGAAATCAAGAGTGTTTATCACTTAGGGATTATCACTTGGGAATTGTGACCTCTCTCTCCTTTAAGGTCTTGGACCTTGTGCTATACTTATAGTTATCATATCTTATGAGATTTCTCACAAGATGATGCCAAGTGTATGCTTCAGATTTGGACACCAATGCTACCATTAGTGGATAGTAATCCCATACTAATTAATGGGCATGGGAGGGTAGTTTGGACCTTTCCCTCTGAGAGTACTGTTCCGCATGTTGGGTCTGTGTAAGTTCCTCGGACAGATCTGTATGCTTGGTTGATCTGGCCTTAGGCAACTCAAGGTGTCTGGACCTAGAGTTCCACGGAAGTATCTCATTGGTTCTGTCATATACGTTTGGTCTTACCGTGATGGTGGTGTCCGAGATTTTCTCGTCTAGTCCGTTTGGCATCTCAGGACTGACAGTTTGTGGTACTTGGAAGGACCATGTGACCTTTTGTCAGGTTCAGAAGTCATCCATCTAGCTTGGTCGGACCTAGCTGAAATGACGTGCCAACTTGTAAATACTAGTTGACCTGAGATGGTTTCCTTTATTTCGGGCCAGTCCGAATATCTCAGCCTTGATGCGCTTTAGGACACGCTCTATGGCGCCCTTAACGGATTGGACACATGTCCGTATCAACAGAAATCATCGAAGAGGGTGTTTGTAAAACATGTGAATGATAACCTCCTACTTGAAATAATCTGGAAGATATAAAAAAAAAAAATTAAGCATCTATTTTGGTGATTCTCAGACAAAACACTTAACACCCACCAGATTTACTAATGAGCCATGCATTTTTACTGGATTGCGCCTCATTTAATCAGTTCAGAATCATCTTATTTTACGAAAACTGGCACTTAGTGAACATAGTAAAGTATAATGACGAATTCTCAGTTAAAGCAATCTAAATGAGGCACTTCTTAAAATACATTGTTAGAGATCGATCATCATCTAAAGTAGGGCATAAAATATTGATAGAAAGGAACACCTAGAATTGGTATTCAACACAACTTTAGCAACTCTTACCTCAAAACTATAAGATAAACATAGAGATACAACTAAGTCAAAAATTGACAAAAGGGAGTTGGGCCTCTAGTGATGGCGTACCTTGGGAATAGTTAACAGAGGATTCCTGCTCCTTCAGCTGACTTGTGATGTTAAAGGTATGCTATTCCTTTTCTATTTTAGGAAAGTATCACAACAAAACTTCCACTAACAATCACTCCCAAGCCTGCACCTGCACGGTAATACATGTAGAAGAATCAAATCATATTGTGTTTGATAATTCTTCCTATACAATAAAACAACAATTTCAATGGATCATGCAAAGAAAAGAAAACAGATGACGAACTCGAAGTCATTCATAATTTTTATATGTTGAAGATGAAAAAAAGCAAATAACCATGCAATCAATAAAAAGTAAATACATATGTATTTTAATTTACTTGTCCGAAAATTTAAAATATTAGAGACAACAGCCTACTATATACATTTCAGTAGCCAACATTGCAGATTTCCAGACTTGGCACAAGGCTTCCATCTAGAACGGAACGATCCAGGTTCAAAAAACAAAGACATAGAACTCCGTAAATTTGGTCGCAGATTAGGTTTTACTGCAAAGCAAAAAGATTTGAAAAAAAATATGAAAGAAACCAAAACAAATTTGTATGCGCATCATGCAGGTAATTCAGAACCATAAACTCAAATATTCACAATTATGTGAGTGAATCAAATCAAACATAGAACTCCGTCTGCATGTTTTCTTTTATGTGAACTCTTCACCAAGGATAACCATCAAAGTTTGAACTTTGAAACGTAAGTAACTTATGAGGATCAATAAGAACATTTGAAACTTTACAATGAAAGAAAAATAAAAATAAAGAATGACTGCATCCCAACTAACTACTGGAGAGGGTTCTCAGACAGTTCTTTACTAAAGTTAAGGTACTAATATGTAAAATATTCTGTAAGCTACATACTATAGTTTAATGTTCTATTGTTAGCTTGTACATCAATCAATAGTATCCTAAAGTAAGCTTCTCACTTCACATGATCACACTCCTGCAAGTCTTCTTGCAGACTGAGTCACGTTCACTTCATCAGTTAGGACTATTGAACAATCAATTAAGTAGTATATTCGAGTTAAAAAAAATAGAAGTGTGGAATGTGGATATATAAATTAAATTCAATACACAGGTCCAAAACCCTGCGCATATTGAGAGACTCTCATGGGTACAACATAACATGGTAATATTTCTATATATCCCAGCACCATATATATTATACATTCTCATACCCATTGGTTCAGACCATAGACACAATACTAAAAATTAAATTGATAAAATATATACATACAACAATTATCTATGAAAGTTAAATCAATCAAAGCCAATTTATCATTGTTTAAAGAACATATGTCTGCCAATCGTATCAATCAAACACAATTTCTCATCCCTTAGAAAACATATATGATGATGAACAATTATCTATCAAGTATTACCACAACTAAAAGAACGACGGTAAAATTGAAAGAAATGATGAAGTAAATACCAAAATTAACTGCTTTGACAACACGACAGCTCATTTGCACTCCTGACCAAATTTTTTGAGATTGAACTTGTTCTAGTTCGCGATGGTGATACGCGTCAATCTATGATCCAAAATCTCATTCTCTTTATTCCATCATTAACTAAACGCAACAACAGGCTGGTGATTCGATGGAGCGAATGAATTTAGGTGATTGGCTGAAAGCAGTAGATCATCACGGAATTGCGGTAACGACGGTAATCTATATGATGAATCGAATCACATAGCCGTCGTTGTCAACCTATAGAAATAAACACACTTAAGACAGAGAATAAAGATTGAAGCTTTATCCATAGACGTACACCCTGAGCATCAGTTCAGAAATTGATAAAAATCAAAATTTGGTCACAGATTAGGTTTTAAAATTATCTCGAGAATATAGCAACGTACAATCTGAAGAACACTTTCGAATGGAAAATAAGGAAGATTCACGAATCAACTAACTGGAAGTACTAAGCATAAGGTATTGAATCATTACTTCACTTCTAACATGGCAGAATATGGAAGAAGAAAAAAACTAACAATGCAACTGAAGAATTACCTATGCATCTATGAAGAAGAATACTCAGGTCGTCATTATTATGAGTGCCCACTGTCCAGATTCTTTGCTGAGAAACCGGCATCGCATCCCAGGCCCAGTACTCTTATCCATGAATTTCTGAAATAGATCGGAATGTAGTTTTAGCTTTGGAGAATTAATTGATTATACAACATGAGCAACATAATCATTCCGGGCCATCTGGAATATGAAAGAATGATGAGCTTTAGAAATCCCATAACCAACATTGGAACTTCTACACAAATCAGCAGTGCAAATAGCCTATAACTATATAAGATATATATTTCAGATCTTAGTTCTTAACGTGAAAGTGATGAAAATTTCATCCAATTAATTTTTACTTGTAAATATGAATGATCAAGAGTATATTAGATTTCAGAATGAGAAGGAGAGAAATAAATTTACACAAATTACCTGATAGAGAATCGATCTGAATTCCTTCGAATGAGAGAGCTGCTGGGCCATTGTCGATTTGGGGAAGGGAATCGTCGATCGATTTCAAAGTATCGACAATTGAACTGCTGTGTTTCTCTGCCGATTAGGTTTAGATGTTAGGCAAAGAATGAAAATACTGAAAATAAATTTCTGGACAAAAAAAATGTTCATGCTGCCATGTAGATAGAATTCAGCCAATAAGATTGCATAACATTTCCACATAATTGATGACTTGTTACCCTTTAAGAATGCTTGAATGGTTTTTCTTTTAATATATACATAGATAGATAGATGTTTTTGAAACCAGAAATTTGAGTTTTAAGCAAAGAGAACATTACAAATATTTTCTTTTTTTAAGAATATCGTTATTACAATCATATTAGTAATTACCCGTGACGATGTCACGGTATAGTTTACTTTTAATAATAATTAGAAATGTCAGGATTAAATAAATTAATCAAGACAATAAGATAATCAAAATTCCTTGCAAACAACGTTAGCCGTGGTGTATGTGTGTAGTCCTTCGTCCAATAATATATCACTATATCTTTGTTTTTGGTAACTATGGAAAATGTAAAATACGACTCATCATGACGTATATGATTTGAAAGGGTAGGACTCAACCCGAACACGTTCAGGACCCGACGGTTGACAACATATAGTATTATATTATATTAAGTCATCTGCATGTACCTAACACGTTTATTAATAACTTATACTCCAATCTGAACCAAAATAAAATAAAAAAGTATTAACGCAGTTAATATGGTTGGTTCCCAACAACCCCTGGAGTGGTATGTGCTCCTCCCACCACACAAAAAAAAAAAAAAGTATTCTACAAACATAATTTCAATTATTTTAGGGAACCACCCCCAACATATCCCCCCCCCCCCCCCCCCCTGAACTTTTTACTAACTTAACCATAAAATGTTGCAGTTCGGTTATTGTCATAAAGGTTTGGAAAGGGTTCGAGTATATGCCCGATCCAGACATGAACATCATTATTTCAAAGGCGTTTGAATTCAGGTTGGATAGAACCCGACCCGTTTAAAAGTAAAATGACGGAATACCAGTGTAGAGTGTTTGTGACTCTTGTTAATTGTCATAACTTAAACATGTATAGAAAAATGTATGCGCTGGAATATATAATAGGTGCAAAATATGGTGATAAATTTAATATCATATTGTCTAAGAATTTTTCTAACTGAGATTTGATGGTAAGCGCACTACAACAAACGTGAGATTTAATGACCATCGAAAGTGTTATTAATTGTTATTTTGGGTGACATATTAAACTTCAATGATATTTTCTATGAAGTGTCACTTCAAAAGGGGTGGCTAATTCTATTATGTCACTAATCTATTGGACAATGACATCTTATTAAATGCCACATTAGCTATTTCAACCAACACTTTCAAGTGTTACTGTAATAATTATTAGTTAAGATTGAGAGTGTAACTGCAGATAGTATTCATTTCATTTATAAATGTCACTGCATCTCAATATCATTACACTTGAAAGTGTTACTTCCCATCAATAGGTGGCACTTTAAAGAGTCATATTTTGAACATCTACTAAGCATTTGAATTGTTTTGGTAGAATTGTATTGGTGACATTTCATAGTGATACACTATTTTCAAAATGCAAAGTGCAAATCCCTTAAATTGAAGTTCACCCATAGAATACAAATTAACACAACTTTAAACATTCGCTCATGTTAAACTATATAATAATGTATGAGTTTAATTCTTGTAAGCTTGGATTAGCTTAGTATTGTACTTAGAGTATATAATCCACTTCATCAACATCTATCTATTATATCGAAATGTTTTAATTTTGTAGGAGATGTACACTCAAACTTATTCCCATGATAACTATGACTTGAATAAGTATATTATTTAGTATTTTTCTACTTATTTTATTCTTGGACCATCTTCCTCATTTGGAGAAACACCAATTGAAACGTAAAAAAATAAAAAATAAAAAAAATGACAAATTGAATTTTATTTATTAATACAAACATATAATCAATATCGGGCATGAAGATGGAGATAAAATGAGTGAATGATTTGTATATAGGTAGGTTTAATATTGTAAATGGATAATTGTTGTTATGATTATTAGTATTCAAAATTTACATTTTGGGTCGTAAACATTTGATTGTAAAAAACATTTTAGTAGACGTGTGCTAATCAAACTTTAAATTTGTTTGGCCAGTGGTTGAATCGGAGTTCCAAGCTAATTGTACGGCTGATTAATCAAGTAAGAATATTTAATTTTCCTAGTTTTTTAATATATAAAAAATCATTATGGAATAATGTAGTAGTATATACTGTTGTCATATTTTCTTTTTAATAGTGAGGAATCTCTATAAAGATTTAAATTATAATTAAAGCTCATATACATCATCAACTTACTCACTTGTATTATACTACTACTAATTCGCAAGGTACTTTAGCCACATTTCGTCAATGATAATAATTACTGGTTAATCTACGTGATGGTGAAGAACGAACACGTGCTCAAGGTTACTCTTACTTATCCCACTCGTGCAGTGTAAACTTTGACTCCGCATTTTTCCGCATCAACATCTCTGCCATTTAATTAAGAATCACAAATAAAGGGTATTCCTCCCGCATATCCAACTCAAATATGTCCCGAACAATATTGTGCAACCACTCCAACCTCATCTGATGGAGGTTATTTTCAAAAATAGAAGTATCAAATTTATCTTGATCCCCTATCAAATAAAAAAATAACAAATCGAGAAGAATATGCGTAGAGTTGTATTTAAGTGCACCATTATAGTAGATAGTATCGTTGTTAGCCGACTTTATGAAAGCATGCGAGTGATAAAGTTGAAAAGATTTAGATGAATTCGTCTTAGCACGGCGAATTTAAATATATGTTTAAAATATTTTTCGGATTTTTCTATATAAATTTATATGAGATTTAATAAAAATATATATGCAGCCAATATACAAAAAATAAACAATGAAAGATATACTGGCTGAAAATGAAATTAACTTCACAAAATTCTTCGCCATTTATGTTTAATAATAAATAGAAATGGGAGGACAAAATAAATTAATCGAGGCAACCCCTAGGGTGATATGTGCTCCCCCACACAACGATCTTGGTATGGATAATACAAATCTACCAAACCAACATCATCATCATAACAAAATCCAACTGATAATTAATTTATGTGCTAAAACGTTATCCTCTCGTTTAACCAGCTGGCAAAACTTAATTCTCCATCAAATACCTGAATTTCTTTGAAAAGTAAAGCAAAAGGGCAAAGCTAAAATTTATCGGTTTAAGTTATTTAATCACAAAGAACAATCGCTTTCAATTACTACATGTTGCCACTCAAAATCTTGAACAAATTTAGTTTTAAATTTGGCTGGCCAACCTTCCGCATTTTCTACAACCTAGACATAAATTTTGTCACCAAACAATAACATTGACCTCATGATCCCTAGCAACAACACTAATACATTCTCCTATTCGCCTATAATCAACCGTATCAAAATTTTACGTAGGATGGCTAGAATTTGAATTAATCTGGTGGGATTTAGCCCATCAACTTTATATAATCTTATTTAATAAATTTATATATTTATTTTAGTGAATAAAATGATTTATTTAATTAATAATAATAACCTAGATTGGTGTCTATAGATTTTGTAATATCCCGAAAATTTTATTGGACCGTCTATTAGAATTTATTTTGGAGACGAAAATTATATGAACTTGAGTTGATATGCGGGATTATACTAGTTATTATTTTATGGGTTGTTATATCGAGGCGGACTATGGTATTTTTGTTCGATTTGATTTGGACTGACATTAAAACCCAAAGCAGTCTATTAAAGCGTTATTGGATATTTAGGCCCGACCTGATATGGATTTGTAATTAAATATTGATGGATGGTTATTAGATAAGGGTTTTATCACGTTGGATCCCAAAATGAAGCCCCAAACGTCTGCTTTTCTTTCTTCTTCTATCGCCATGCAGTTACATTTCGCCCTCATCGCCAACCACCATACCCGCCTGCCCTTCTTTCTTCTTTCCGTTTGGACCGAAATCGAGTGGTTATGAAGATCGAACCGGATTGGTGAAATTGTGAAACGTGAAGGACTGGATACGAAATTGAATCTAATCGGACCGTTCGAACGTTTTTGGGACTATTAATTGATCTATATGAATGGAGGGATTCGATTCGTGATGCCTTGGCTTGGTTTTGGACGAGTTAAAATCGAGTTTGTGGAGTTTTGTAAGTTACAGGGACTTAATGGAGGTTTTTGGAAAGTATAAACCCTTGCTTTTGGGAATTTGAAGGTGGCAGAAGGGTGATCATAAAATTCGAAATCCGAAAATCCGATCTAAAAATTCGAAAATTCGATCCGATCCGATCCGATGTATTCGGATCGGATTACGGATTATGATATTTTAGATCCGAAGATTTTCGGATTAATCCGATATGATCCGTCGGATTTTCGGATTAATCCGAATTAATTATATATATATATATATATATATATATATATATATATATATTTTTTCCCCTTATTCTGTTGTTCCTTTGATGTTTTGCTGTTCAAGTTTGTTTAGGATGCTGGGAAGTTGGAATTTGGCTGTTCGAAATATGCACTTTCTATTTTTACTTCAAAGACTGTAATCGACTAGTCGTTATTCTAGAACATGAACTCCAAACTTTTCGTTTTTGTTGTTTTGGACTTGAAGTAAACTTGTGAACTTTATTTTGTTTATTTTGAATGTGAAACTACTGAACTAGTTTTTGATTTGGCTACGAAATGCTATTTCAGTTTTTTTTTTAATTAATGTTCGGATTATTCGGATTAAATCCGATCCAATCCGAACTTTTTCGGATTAATTTGAAATCCGATCCGACTGTTTGGATCGGATTTCGGATTGAGCCTTTAGTGGTCCGAAACTTCGGATTGATCCGAACTTCGGATCGGATTGGATCGGATTAATCCGAACGTGCACCCCAAGGTGGCAGGGATCTCTCGTGCAATTTGACAAGTTTTGCTTATATCATTTTTGCCCCAGACACATAAAATACCTATTTTGTCCTTGGTCAATGGTTCAAACCTTGCCATGACCAGATTTATTTTAAGCCCCTTTTTGTGCCCAGGAAATTACCGTTGTACACCTAGACATTGCAGAATTACAATCGTACCCTTATACCATTAAATTCCTATTTTTCCTTGCTCCAGAAAATTATCGTTTTGCCCTTGTTACCCTATTTCCTCAATATCGACCTATAAAACTGTAGTAAAGACGAGATGGAGTTTGTAAGTGGTGCTTTGGAGAATTTAAGGTTCAAGGTGACTTTGGAGGATTCGACATGCAAGATAATAGATGGTTTTTCGGATTATTTAAACTGGACATGGATTCGTTTCTCCTTTGAGGTAAGGGGGTTTCTTTGGCACTTTTGCTCTTATTTTTATATTATTGTATATGTATAGTTTTAATGTTTGATAAACAACTTATGGTTATTATATCAAAATATGGGACTTGGTATAATAGTCTATTCGAAAGGATCAAGTATGTGAAAACTCAAACATGATTTGTGATGTGTGAAACGATTTTGTTAAAGTGCATGGATAAATGTTATGTTTGAGCTCTCAGTTGTGACTATGAAATGTTATGTGCCCTTCGGGGAATTTGTCTGGCTGGAGTACTCCCTTATGTTATGTTACCCCTTTGGTAGGCGATTATGTTTATGTTATGTGAGCCGACCTCTGTGCCACCAGACTTATACTAGTGGCCATAGGATCATGTCTGATTGAGCCGAAATGTTACGTTTGCTATGCCATGCAACTTTTGTATAGTGTGATCGTACGGTGTGTATATATATGTATCTTTGAAACTCTGCTTGATCCGGTAGAAGTGTCAATAAGGCTCACCCTTACCCACCCCTTTCAGATGTTTAGTGAAGTGACACTGGTTGATTGTAATGGAGTTGCACCCGGTAGACAGATGATGGATTTGTGAAGATTATTTAGTAGTTGTTGCGTACTCTGAGATTTGTATTGTATACGATAATTTCACTGTTGGGATTGTTGATATGTATTGAGGACTTGTAATTATTGTTGTTTATGGGATTTTAGATGCTCTGATTGTACCACTGTTGAGATAACAAATGTATTTTGAGGTTAAATTGAGGCTTCGTCTTGGCGTGAGCCCATCTCACGATAGACGGCCGGTTGCGCCAAATTATTTTGGTTTTGGGGTGTGACAGATTCGTCTTGTCACGGTGAATTCAAATATATGTTGAAAGTATTTTTCAGAGTTTTGTAGATAAAAATTTATATATTCAAGACTGTTATCTATGGATTCGTCTTGCCACGACGAATTCAAATATATGTTCAAAATATTTTTCGGATTTTTGTAGATAAAGTTATATGAGATTGAATAAAAACTATATATGAAGTCAACATACCAAAAATAACATTGAAATATGTACTGGCTAAAATACAACTAATTCCACGTAGGACTGAATTAATCTGGTGAGGTTTAAACCCTCATGCTTTACATTTTATATATATATATATATATATATATATATATACTAGTCAATGGCCCGTCGATACTCGACGGGGCATGGAGATAAAATTCAAAATAAGAAATGAATAAATTACATAACATGTCGAAATTGACAAACATCTTTAAACTAAAATGTGAGAAAATTTATGATATAATCGCTTGAGGACCTTCAAAATTGCATCCGAAGTCATCTATAACTGTCAAAATTCACAAAAATTAAATCAGTTAGATTGAACTGTAACATATAAACAAAACTTATTCGACACTATAATAACATGATAATTTCAACTCACATAAAAAATTTACCTCAAAATTTGTCGAACACTTCTTTGTAGACCACGTTCCTTGTCGTGTCATAAGTACTACCCTCTTCGTCACAAATTAATACTTTCAATCCCTTCCTACTGGTAACTCTCGATAAAGCAACATATAACTGGCCATGACTAAATACGGGTAAGGGGAGGTAGAGGCGGACGTGTGCGAGAGATTGTCCCTGACTCTTATTTATGGTCATAGCAAAGCAGACAGATATGGGAAACTGTCTCCTATCAAAATTGATAGGGAACTTTGTCTCGTCCGAGGGACTCATCATCATCCTTGGAATGAAAACTTTTTTTCCTGCATTGATTCCAGATATCATCTTTGCCTCTATGATGTGTTGTCCAAGATTAGTAACAATCAACCTTGTTCCATTGCACAACTCAGAAGCCTGATCAATATTTCTCAGAAGCATTATCATGCATCCAACCTTCAGGACAATCCTATGGTGAGGCAGACCAGAGCAATTATTGTTGTTGAGGAATTCTACCGTGTAAATCTCATCCAAACCGTTATCAAAGTCGAATTCCCTAGAAATGTTGTCCGCACTCAAATATTCAACACTATCCTTGGGCATCTTCGACATGACAAACTGATTTATCTGGTCAACTATTTCATTTGTAGGTGCAAGGACAACATGATGATGAAAATATTCCGGGTCCAGTGATGGATCAACTAAGTGCTCCAACAATGAAGGGTATGTACTATCGACTATGTTTGAAATGGGATTACTTTCTTCTCGAAGAAGTAAATCTTCAGGGATCTTGATATCAACCTCACCATCATTAGGTTCACCGGCAATGCCATCTCCGATTTGCAATATCCACTCAGCAAATTCTTTCGTCCCCTGAATCTCGGAAGATGATGAACCTGACTGTGTAGCAATAAATTGGACGTTAAAAAAATATAAGTTAACATGAAATAAGTATAAGGATACCATATAAATCAGATTAGTTACTTGTAATCTCATGTTCTTTGTCAGCTGAAGCACCTCAAATGAATCCCATATCCTAGATGAGCAGATAGCAGCGTTCACGATATCATATCTACTTCCTCCTGGAATAACGGGCAAAATATGTCAGAAGTCTCCGCCGAAGACAATCACCACCCCACCATATGGTTCATCTGGACGTCCCATCACATCTCTCAAACTACTATCTAGTGATCCAAAACAATGCCGGTTTGTCATGGGAGCCTCATCCCAAATAATAAGTCTGGTCTCCTTAAGCAGCCCAGTGACCTCTGAATCATGTCTAAGCTTGCTGCATGTCGAGTCCTCATGAATTTGCAATGGTATACTTAATCTTGAATGCGCCGTCCTACCCCTAGGAAGAAGTAGTGATGCGATCCCGCTTGATGCAACTGGAAGTACAATATATCCTCTAGCCCTCAAGCCAGAGCACAATGTTCTCCATATAAAGGTCTTTCCCGTACCTCCATAGCCGTATATGAAGAATACTACTCCATTTCGGCCATCAACAGCTGACATAATCTTCTCATATATGGCACGCTGCTCATCAGTCAATCGTGGGTACAAACCATCATGCTCTGCTCTCATTGCATCTCTATCATAGCACATCTCATCAACAATGAATGGATTCGTAGCATTGTTTATAACAACATTGTCCGGCACCGGCATACCATCAAATGAACTTAGACTACTACAATTTCTCTTCAGCAACTTCTCTACTTCCATGAGAGCAATGTTCATTATTTGCTCATCGATCAGCTTCAAACCTAAGTGGAGATTTAACGAATGTTACATGAAGATTTCCATACGAAAATTAAGTTTATAGCTATTAGATGTAGGAAATGTTCATTAATTAATTACAATTATTATACCTGGATTGCGGGAATTTCTTCGCTGATTGTATAGAACATCATCTGATAATAACTGCCATGTTTTGTTCCACACTTCCTCAGGCCTCGACATGCTACGTGATAACAACATAATCGTGAAAAGGTGGCGTAGAAAACTTGCAGTTCCCCACAGACTTGCCTCTATCAAGCCATTAATATACTCTCCATCATCGAATAATAGATCCATAGCACCGCATGCATCCTTGTGAGATCCGTGCACAACACCGTTCACCGTTCTAACATCCTCGAAGCAAGTGGCTCCCCTAATATGATTCAACATGAGTCTCATATAGTACATTTCTCCACATGCCATCGGAATATTATACATTCTACCGACACACTGCTGGTTTGTTTTCCTACGGGACCATATTTTATTATCGTTCTTCCAACAATAATAGCGAGGAATTTCGGCATAAGTGAGCTTTCGAGCTTCAGCATCTACTTTGTTTAGCTCAAACCATTGGAGGAATTGTGTGTTGGTCCAGATAACGGCAAAGTAAAAGACTAGAGGGGGGGGGGGGTGAATAGTCTTTTAAAACTTTTGTCGATAAACACAATTTCTCAGATATCTGTGAGGATATCTGATACTTAGATTCTGAGCGCGGAAGACTTTAAGATAGATAAGTGCAGAAACAATAAGTGTGTATGTGTGTTGCTGAAAAGTAAGTACAGAAAAGTAAATAACACAACAAGTATAGTGGTATCTAGAGGTGGCGTAATCCTCCAACTAATCCACTTTGGTCTTCCAAAGACCTAGAATTCACTAGAACAGATAATTGAGGTCACCTTACAATAATCCTATTCTAAGATTCCTAAACAAATTGTTCCCAACCAAATGTTCCCCCTGAGTTGTTCCCCGGCTTTCTCAGCCAAGTACTTCCTGTACTCAGAAACCTTTTTGAGCTATTCCCTAGCTTCCCAAGCTAAGTACTTCCTGTGCTCAATAACCTTGGAGTTATTCCTTAGTTTCTCAATTTAAGTACTTCTTGTACTCCACGCCAGTTATGGTGTTGGTTTTTGGTTTGATTGTCAGATGAGCTTCTTTATTAACTTTTCAGTTAATCAGATAGCTCTGTGAATCAAGTATACTTAATACACTTTGCAATGTATGGTATCTTGTTCTTTTACTGACCCAAGTCTTTGATAATTATTTAAGAGAATGAATCTCAGATACTTGATCTTTTGATTCAACTCTTTCACAAATAGCAGTGCTTGTTTAGGATCAGGACACTGAGAACTTTAGTGCTACTTAAGATCAAGAGCTTTGGTCGCAACAAAAAGCTTGAGAATAAGTAGTTTGCTTGATAGAGTAAGATATGTGTTCAGTGAAAGTTCTTTAGATTGTGTGTGTTCAAGCAGTCTAAGTGTTGATATTTATAGATGAATTTGAGTGCCGTTTGAATAGTATCTGTTAGGCTTAAATCAAATTCAAACTATTGATATCTATGTATAGTACTATAGCAGGTTTGTCTTCTTCTTCAGAAGCTACCATTTTTTTTTTATTCAGACATCTCTGTCTGTGCATTTAATGCATTGTACTATACTTTTGTCCTGTAGTGCCAACGGAACTATGCTTTAATATCAGAGATTAATATCATCATATTTCTCTGAGTCTTTGCACATCCTTGTCTTCAACTTCAGATACCACTTTATTGAAACAACTTTGTTACAATATATTTCTTTTTCAGAAATGTGGTTTAAGCTCAAGGTGTTTGAGTGTAGATATCTGTGGGCACTTTCCTTCTTTTTCAGATGGACCTTTTGATTCTCAGATATCTCTTATGACACAGTTTATTTAAAACCATTTGTGTCTTCAAGATATCTGGTCGAAGGTATCTTGTGAAAACATTTCAGTAATCTTGTGCAGTCTTCAAATCTTCAATGTCGTTTGAACTTGTTATGCTGGATGTCTTCTTCTTGGTCTTCTCTTCATAAAACAAAAATTACATTTTGAGACCTAACATCCTATACAAGATTAGCTAGACTATCATACTTAGTAAGTTTCCTCTTTTACAATGTTCAAGTGAACCAAGAGTACTAATCACCTTTCTGAACTAAGATAAGTCATCATGTTGCTGATCAAAATCTAAACAGATATTCCTAACAAATTTCTTAACAAAATTTCTAACAAATTTCTCCCTTTTTGATCAGTCAACGATGACTATCTGAACTTTTACAAATCTGGATGAGTGAACAATCCATCACTTAATTATTTCTTAAGATTTTTTCAAATCATTCAATTAAATGCAGAAAGTAAACATCAACCAAATCACAAGGTGTGATCTTTGCTGACAAGTTATCTTTTATAGAATAATATCTGAGAGTAAGTTCATCAGATAAGTTACAATGAAAGTTTACAGATAACTTTAAGTACAATAAACAAATTTAGCTCAGTCAGCAAAAATACAACAAAAATACATAGTGAATTAGGACAACAGGAGTAACCAAGCTCCAAGTAAACATCCTAATAGACTAGTCTTCAAGTCTTCAAATCTTCAAGTCTTCAACAGTAGTTCTATGGATTAGTCTGCAAATTTCCTTACTCCAAACCTTTTGATGTCATCAGAATAATCATATAGAGGTGTTCTGACGAGCATCTCAGTGTCTCTGGCCAATCCACTGACCTCTTTGTAGGTTTTGGTAGGATTTTTCTTGACAAAATGCTTGACCCACAGATAGTTTCCCCACTTCCAGGTATGCTCTATTATGATATCTGATAGCTTGAAGTATACGTAGATAATCTTCAGATATCTGATGTCACCCTTGTATTGATCTTCAGTTAAGTAGAACGACTCATAGGGTTCCACAGCAAGTCATGCTCTTGTGCCTGTTCATGTGATATTAAGAATTCTGTGCACATCATCTGGCTTTCCATATGGACATTCATCAGAGAGGTCCTTTCTCATGGCTTCTATTCTCTTGATAACTTCAAAGTCCAACCAGGCTTTAATATGATTGGTGTTGATGAAGATTGGCTTATCTTTTCTCCATGCCATAAGTTGTTTATGGATTGGATCTAGAAATCTTGAATTTACCAGTAGATGCTTAAGTTCCAAAATCCAATAGCCATTTTTCTGATTGATGCACCTGTAGACAGAGGAATCGTTGTCATTCTTCACATACTCAATTTTGGCTTCTTCTGGCCTGAGTGGAAGTTGACTTTGTCTTTGCTCAGCTCTCAGTCTGTTCCTTCTCTGTCTTGAATTCTCTTTGGGGTTGTTGTTTGAAGAACCACCCTGGATAGACTTCGTATTTCCAGAGTGTGTTTTAGCTGCTAGGGGCTTTGTAGCTATGGGCTCAGTTAGGCTTCAAATTTCCTTTTTCTCTGAAGAGGAGCTTCATCTTCATCAGTCTCTTCATCATCATCAAGATTAAATCTTGTGAGAGTTTTACAGCCTTCTTCATTGCCCAGGGACTTGATTTGACCTTCTTCTTCTTCTTCTTCTTCTTCTTCAGAAGATACATCAATCCCTTTAACTTGTCTTCTCCTTGGAGCCTTGGTACTCCTTGGAGGTTTCTGTGCCATGGCCCTTGTTACGATTGCAGTTCCTTCAGTAGGTTTCTGGGAAGTAGCTACTATTTGCAAAGCAGCTTGACTTGAGGAGGGCTCATTTATTCTGAGTGGTGGCTGGGAAGTTTTCTTGTTTCTTCTTCCTCTCTGAGCAGCACCAGCTCCAGATTTCTTCTTGTTTCCTTCTCCTTCTTCCCATTCCCCCTGACTTTGAGGTCCAAATTTGTACAATCCTTCACCCTTAGTCATTGTTGGCTGACTAAGTCTCATAAAGGAATCTGAGAGAGACTCAAAATGTCCTTGTAAGAAATTATAGGCAGTGACCAACTTGTGAAGTTCGGCTTTGAGCTCGTGATTTTGCTTGATAATTCCATTATCCTTATCAGTGAGCTCTGCCAATGGGCTTAGTATGGCATCTGCTTTTCCAGCAGTGTAACTTGCCTCTTGTAAAGCTTTTTCAGCTAAAGACGCATCATCGTCCCTTATCATTCCCAGATCTTTCTGAGCAATGACTATGCTAGTTGTTCTCTGAGTGATGATCTCAGTGAATTTCTTCAGTTCTGAAGGGACGGAGGCAATTACTTCCTTGTTCTGTGAAGACAATTCCTTTTCAAGATGTGCCAGTACCTGGTATCTATTCATGTATTCATGGGAGTGGACATTTGGCAGCTGGCTGAATATTGCAGGAGCAATCAACTTCCTTTTCAAGTGAGAAACCGCTAAATGTTCATTGCGGTGCTCTGCCAAAGTCTTGTCTTCTTCATCATCTGAGTAATCAGCGCAGTGATCTTCATCCTCTTGGACATTCTCATCGATTGTATCTAGTCCAGCAACCATCTCAGAGATTGGTTTCTTTCCTTTATGTAAGGAGGATGGTACATCTTTTGAAGATGATGCAGCCTTAGCATCATGCTTAGCTTCAGATACTTCTTCAGTATCGAGTTCTTTGGTGATTGCATTCACAGCATCCTGTAGCTCTTTAACCTCAGAGTAAGCAATCATCTCTTGTAAATATTGATCTTGTAGTTGATCAAGCTTGTCTCTGGATCTAGCTATCTGTTCTTCCAGTTGAAGATGGAGCTTTTGTTCTTCCTTCAACAGTTGTTTGAGTTGAGTAGTTCTGGTTTGAGTATTCGGCATTTTCTGAGTGATTTCCTCAGAATCCTCAACTTCTTGTTCAGTAAAATCTTTTTGTTGGGAAGATGGATGAGCAGATTTTTGAGGAGATGGAGACGGAGATTTCTGTGATGTCCTCTTAGTGTGCTTTCCAGCAGCTGAGGCATTATTTCTTTGTGAAATTCCTCCGGTCCCTGGTGTAGGGGCATCATCATCATCCTTTTTGTCATTGTCATCCTTTTGGTGATGGTCAGTGGGAGGTTCATCAAAGTCGTTCTCGTTTATCTCTTCCTCCTCGTCATCTTCAGATACAAGATTGATCACTTCAGGAATAGTGATCTTCTGCCTATTAACCTCTTCTTGTTCAGAAGGAATAAATTGCATAGTCTGGGGCAGGACTGGCTTGAATGCCATCTGTAATCTTGTCTGACCATCAGCCTGTTCAAAGGCTTGTATCAATCTGTGTGCCAATTCTCTGGAGAAATCCTTATGCAATAAGGTCACCACTGTATATTGTTCGGTGGGAAACATTGCATGGATATAATTCTCCAAGTCAAGAGCTCATGCTCGTCTTGTTGGTTGATCTGTGATTCTCAATATTTCAGAGAGATCAGAGAACCTTAACCTCTGCCATTTCTTGAAGCATTGAATGTGCTTTGGCAGGGTTTGAGCCTTGAAGAAGGGAAGTAGGTCCCTTTTCTCATCATCAGGAACCTTCTTGGCACTTGTTTGAGCCTGAAAGAAAGAGTTTTGAGTGAGTTTCAAAACTTTTGTAGATATCTGAGTATAAGTGTAGTTTAGTTTCTGAGTTGCCTGAGTAAGTACATCAAGCTCAGAGACTTGTACTACAGAGACAAGGGGTGTCTCAGATATCTTGTTGTGAGGTGGAGACTTGGAAGTCTGGTCCTCATCAACCTTTCTTTCTTGAACTTCCTCAATAGGAAGTTCAGAGTCATTTTTCGCAGAAACTCTGTCAGTTTCTGGTGTTCTTTCAGGTGATGTTGCCTTGGGGGCTTCATCAATTTCCATTGGTGCAGGGGATGTCGCAACTCTGTCCCCTTGCACTTCTACTTCTGAGTCAGCCTGTGAGTAGAAAGTATTGAATAATTTAGAGCAGAAGTTATAGTAACCCAAAATGAAGAAATTGTTTTTTTTTATCACTGATTTTCATATACCTTCATACTGGAAGGCTCAATGATATTTTCTTCAGAAACCTTGTCGGTCTCTGGGTTCTTTTCTGGCATTTCTGCCTTATCTTCCTCTTTCTCAGTTGGAGCCTGTTAGAAACATTCACTTAAATGATTAAGTATATAAACATATAACTGAAGAGTGTCATCTTAAGAACCATCTTATCACATGTAGCACAGGCTCAGATTTCTTAAGAGGCGAGGTTGATGAAACCTCCTTCTCAGTTTCTGAGGCAAGCTTTCCAGCTTCCTCTTGTTTTTGTGTTTCTAACTCAGCCTGTAACAAATAAATTTTAAAACTAACAAGATATAAAAGCATAAAATTTCACAAGGTGAGAGTTAAACCATTCAGCTACCTGATCCATGTCATGCTGATTGGTCTCTGAAACTCACGACCCTTCTATACTTTGGTCTTCTTGTTCCAGTATCACTTCTTTATTTGAAGTTTCAGGTACTTCACACCTTTCCTGAGTATGCAACTCAGTTGCCTCCCTTGGTTGATCATTCTGAGTGGATGTCTCAGTTTGATCTCTCTCATTGAGTTGGGGAACCTGCTCTTTTGCAGGAGTTTCTTCAGCGTATTGTAATGCTGGTAAGTCTAAATGGAGTTCATTTACCATTTCATCAACCACTTGTGGCTGTTGTGGTTGTGGTTGTGGTTGTTGTGGTTGTATGGAAGCAGAAGAATTATCATTAGAAGGCTCTTCCAGATTTTTAGGTGTGGCATTTTCATCATCATCTGCCAACACTAAATCACCACTCATCAGGGATTTTTGAAGTTGTGAAAGTGAGACTTTCCCTGATGGTGAGTGTGCACCAACAAACTTTGCTATAGGTGCTTGTTAAGCAACCTGAGGTGTAGGTTCTTCTTCAGATACCTGTTCACCAGTTACTATTGCAGTGACCTTAGCCCTCTTTGATCTTTCTAGGACTTGACAGATGACTAGTTCATCATCTTCATCGTCAGAGCACTCATCAGCATTAGGAACTGATTGGTCCATTACTCCTGCGGTTTCTGCAGAAAGGGCTTGGTGTTTTTCACCACTTTTGGCAGCATTTATAAGTTCATCAGCAAGGCTTTCTGTAATAGTCTTCACATTTCGGAAAGCACTTTCTCTTGCTGAGTCTACTTGTTCAGTAGCTGATAACTCTTTTGCAGCATTGATGAGTTCATCGGCAAGGCCTGCAGATATTTGGGAATCGACAACCTCAATGTGTGCCTCTTCTGTTTTGCCAGCAGACTTCTTTCTTGAAGTTCTGGGCTTCTTGGTCGCAACCTTTCCCTCAGATATCTCTTCAGACTTTTGCTTCTTAGAACCTTTCTGAGACCCAGTAACCTTTTTCATCATGTTCGTATACTCATATTTGTAGAGTAGGTTACTGTTGGCTATTTCAGCCGTCTCTCTGAGCTCAATGCCAAGCTTTTCTAGCAAGTAGCATATCTTCAGACCATAGCCTACAGTGGCCTTTGGCTCAGCTAGTCCTTTAGCGATTTTAGGCTCGAAGCCTTGAATCTTCTTCACAAACTTCATAAAGGCGTACTTTCCCCAATTAAAAGGGTTTTCCAACCTTTTGTCTTGTTGATTCAGCAAGAACATCATTATCCAACGTTCTTGGCTTATTTGGTCAGAACCTCCCTGTAGATCATCAAAGCATCTGTGAAGAATGCAAGCCAATACATCCCAGTAAACCATAAGATGTCTGGTTCGGATGTCAGCAAGCTTGAACTCAGTGGGTGTATCTGATTTTTCAAGATCACACACATCACTGTACAGCTGCTTCACACCTTCAAGGAGATCGTCATCCTTGGTGTTTATTTCAAAATCCTTTCCAAGATTTTGAAAATCAAACAGCTTGCAGAAAGTTTTTAAGTCCAGAAGGATTTCTTTTCCTTGGACAGAAGTTTTGACAGACACTATTGCAGTGCCTTCAGAAACACAGGAAATAATCCTGGAGTTGTTGTAGAATTCCAACACATCGAGTGATGAAATTCCACTTGGGCGGGCATATAGAAAACCCTTGATTTGTGCCTTTTCAAGCATGTCAAGAATCAGTTTTCTGTCAGCTTGGTTTTCTACTGCAGCCGTGAGGTATTCCTCAACCATGGCACCACCCCAAATCATTATGTGATTTGAAGTCCAATCGTTAGGATTGAACTCTCCTACCAGTCGGTTGTTCACAATAACCAACTCTGGTGCTTGCATTTCAGCAGTACCAGTAGAGGATTGAGATTTTTGTACTGTTGTACGCTTAGGGGCCATCTCTTTATATAGTGTAAGGAATTTGGATTGGTGTTTGAAAGAGATTTGATTCAGTAATTCTTTGCAGAAAAACTTAATCTGGATTTGCAGGATTTGAAGAGGGTTTGCAGAGAATCAAGAGTAAGGTTTTGCTATTTTTGTGCAAGTCGGGATTTTGGATTAGGCGAAAGTGATTTCTTTTGCCAAAATCCTATATATATAGCAATAGAATCTCAACAGACAAATACATACAAATTGATTTTGTGTGTACGTATCTGTGATTTGCAAGCAGGCGTGAGCAAAAGCTAGTTCGACATTAAATGCAAAGTGGGCTTTGTCGGAATTTTGACAGTCCACTATTTACTGTGCATTGATTTCCACCGTACAGATCAAACGTTCAATTTCATCAAGGGTCACCATTGCTTCTTCAGCAATGATCACAATCAACAAATGTGATTGTGCCCATTAAATGAATTTTGGCTATTAGCTATCTGAATCACGTTTTTGTATGACCAAGAACACTGTTTGCATCTGAATCTGTCTTATACTTAGGATTTGTCCATGTTTTTCATAAAGATAGAAATAATGCAAATTTCAAGAGAGTAGTTGACTGCAGATAGTTGTACTATTCTCTTTTTGTGTTCCCTTTTTACCGAGTGACCCAGAAATCTGAGTTCCTGTCTCAGAGATCTTTAAGCAGTCTTTTTGCCCTTTAGCCTTTGACTTCTGGATACCCGTTCCAGATTTCTCTTTTCTGGATGCCCGTTCCAGATTTCTCTTTTCTGGATGCCCGTTCCAGATTCTTCTTCTCTGGATGCCCATTCCAGATATCTGAACTTTTTCAGTTCGTTGGTGGCTCCAATAGTCCAAGACTATGTCTTAAGGCTAAGAATCTACTTTCTTGTAGTGGCTTAGTGAAGATATCTGCAAGTTGGTCTTCAGTGCCAATCTTGAGTATCTATATATTGCCTTTTTCAACATGGTCTCTAATGAAGTGGTGTCTAACATCAATATGCTTTGTTCTGGCATGAAATTTAGGATTCTATGTGATTGAAATAGCACTTTTGTTGTCACAGAAAATGGGAGTTTTCTCTTCATTGAGTCCATTGTCTTTAAGTTGTTGTTGAATCCACAAGATTTGTGTTGCACAACAACCAGCATCAATATATTCAGCCTCGGTGGTAGAAGTTGCTATTGAGTTTTGCTTCTTGCTAAACCATGAGATAAGTCTAGCACCCAGAAACTGACAAGTTCCTGAGGTACTTTTCCTATCAAGCAGTGATCCAGCATAATCAGCGTCTGCGTAACCAGCTAAACTCAATCCACTTTCTTTAGGATACCACAAACTTACATCTACTGTACCTTTTATATACCTTAATATTTTCATAGCAATGTTGTAGTGTGATTGCATTGGATTTGTCTGAAATCTAGCACACACTCCAACGGCATATTGAATATCAGGTCTACTTGCAGTAAGGTAGAGTAGTGAACCTATCAATTTCCTATACTTATGTTCTTCAACACTCTTGTCTGATTCAGTATAGGTCATTTTGGTTCCTATGCTCATAGGTATCTTAGCATTCTTTTCAGAAGGCTTAAGATTGAACTTTGTGAGCAAGTCTTTTGCATACTTTGTCTGACTAATGAATATTCCATCATTGAGTTGCTTGACTTGCAATCCTAGGAAATAGTTCAATTCTCCCATCATGCTCATCTCAAACTTACTTTTCATGAGATTCGCAAAGTCATCACAAAGTTGCTTGTCCTTAGATCCAAATATAATGTCATCAACATATACTTGAACTAAGAGTAGTTTCCCATCATGATTTAAAGTAAATAAAGTTTCATCAACTTCACCTTTCTTGAAACCACTTTCCAGAAGGTATTTGGCCAAAGTATCATACCATGCTCTTGGAGCCTGTTTCAGTCCATATAGAGCTTTATGTAGCTTATAGACCATTCTACTTTCTGAGGAAACTTCAAAGCCAGGTGGTTGCTCAACATAGACTTCCTCTGTGAGTTCACCATTTAAGAATGCACTCTTGACATCCATCTGATAAACTTTAAAATCTTTATGAGCTGCAAAGCCAGAAAGAGTCTTATTGCATCCAATCTGGCAACTGGTGCATATGACTCATCAAAATCTAGACCTTCAGTCTGGGTAAATCCCTTAGCAACCAATCTTACTTTGTTTCTGGTTATTTCACCAGATTCATTCATTTTATTTCTGAAAACCCACTTAGTTCCAATCACAGATATTCCTTCTACAAAAGGAACTAGTTTCCAGACTTTGTTTCTTTCAAATTGATCGAACTCATCTTGCATTGCAGAGATCCAGTCTTGGTCTCCTAATGCTTCTTCTATAGTTTTAGGTTCAATGTTTGAGATGAAACATGCGAAGAGAGAATTAGCATTTTCAGCTATTGCTCTCCTAGTCCTAACACCTTGATTAATTGGTCCAATTACATCTTTTGCAGGATGATCCTTGATCCATCTCATCATGGGTTTGGGGCTAGTAGGGTCAGCATCTATGTGATCTGAATGTGAATCACTATGATTGTGACTTGATACTTTTTCAGTATCTAAGACATTTTGATCCTCAGTAGGGCGATTAATGTCTAACACTTGCTCAATGTGTGAGCTTTCTGGGACATGCCTGTCAGTGAGGTCATTTCCAGAGATAGCTCTCTGATGAACATCTTCAGTTTCCATTTCTGGAAGTCTCATAGGAAATTCTTCATCATGTCTGTGAGTCATCTGGTTGTTACTAGGCATATCAAGCTTTTCTTCGTCAGAGTCATCCTCAATTTCCACAATGATGTTTTTCCTTTCTGAGGGTTCTTCTTCAGAATCCTTTACCATTAGTTCTTTGAACCTTTCTGAGAGTTCATCAGTAGGAGGTGTTTTCTTACTTCCTTCATAGAATACAACATGAACTGATTCTTCAATCTTCTTTGTTCTTTTGTTGTAAATTCTGTAAGCTTTGCTATTCATAGAATAACCAAGAAATACACCTTCATCTGCCTTTGGTTGAAATGTTCTCAGATACTCTTTTCCGTTGTTAAGAATAAAACAATTATAACCAAACACTTTAAGATGTTTAATATTAGGGGGTCTACCAATCAAGATTTCATAAGGGGTCTTGTCATGGTGTTTGTTTATCAAACATCTGTTTTGAGTGTAGCAGGCTGTTACAGCTTCAACCCAATAAACTTTACTTATTTCAGTGTCATCTAGCATTGTCCTTGATGCTTCTTTAAGGGTTCTGTTTTTCCTTTCTGCAACACCATTTTGTTGTGGTGTTCTTACAGAAGAAAGTTGGTGTTGTATACCTTTGCAGGTACAAAACTTCTTTATATACTGATTGACAAATTCAGTACCATGGTCTGTTCTGATTGCAGATACCTTGTCGTTTTTCATGACTTCAAGCTTTTTCAGCAAGTTTGGTATCTCCACCCTAGCATCAGATTTGTGTTTCAGAAAAACAACCCAAGTGAATCTTGAGAAGTCATCTACAACAACTAGACCATACTTCTTTCCTGCGTAACTAGTTACAGACGATTCAAAAAAATCCATGTGTAAAAGTTGCAGTGGTCTAACACTAGAGTGTCTAGTTTTGGACTTGAAAGAAATCTTGGATTGTTTCCCCATCTGACAGGCAGAACATATACCATCCTTTCTGAAAGATGTTTTGGGAAGCCCAACCACTAGCTCTTTCTTGGCAAGTTTGTTCAGAGTTTTGAAATTCAAGTGACTCATTCTTTTGTGCCATAACCAGTGCTCTTCCGTGTGACCTGATTGACTCACCATGAGACATTCTTCAGTTGTGGCAGAGGCCCAATCGGCAACATAAAGACTACCTTTTCGCCGAGCAACCAAGACTGTCTGCTTTGACTCATTGTCAATAAGTTTGCAATACTTTGCTTTGAATTTTACAGTAAAACCTTTGTCTGGAAACTGGCTCATGCTAAATAGATTATATTTCAAATCCTTAACATGTAATACGTCAGTGATCGTTAAAAAATCTTCTAGTAGGAATCCATTTTTGAATGAATTTTTTTGAAACATTCTTTTGTCTGACAGGAACATAAGGAGGAATTCTAGTTGAATGATCACTATCATTATTAAGAACTATTTTCATCCTTGGTGTGTTCCTAGGAGCTCCATTTGGTGCTTTTAGATACCTGTCAGGTTTTTGAGTCTGCTTTTCAGCGAACTTAGCTTTCCTTGCCAGATTTCTTCTAGCCGTGGCATTCAGATTTTCAGTGGCTTGATTCAACTTCCACTTCTGATAATTGCTTTGAGAAATTCTAGCCTTTAGCCATCGTTCTTGCTCCTGTTTATATTCATTAGCAAGTTGTTTCTCGATGCCTTTATAGCCAATACCATTTCGACAACTTGAAGCCATCTGAGATCTTTTCTCAGCGGCTTTGCTAGTCTCTGGTTGGTCTATTTTCTTTCCAGAAAATGTGACATGGGAGAATTTGCCAGCACCTGCAATTCTACCTTTTTTGAGAGACATAGCACTGTGGGTGTTTACACTTTTCAGTGTCGTGTTTCTTTTCAGAGACATGCCCAACAGTTTTCCTTTTGACTTGTTTTTCCCACAAAGGTTTAGTTGCAACTGCCTTTCCTTTGTCAACAATCTTTGTCTTCTGACCGATACTATAGATTGCTTGGGAACCATCTTGCTGGGTACTTACAAATGTTCTTCTTTCCTCACTCTTATTTAGAGTGGTAGAACATTCAGTCTGTGTATTCAGCCCAAGTCCTTTCTTTTCTGAAGGATCTCCTAAATAAGATTGTACTTCAGTAAGAGTGTCACTAGCTTTGGCATAAGATTGAAAAGATAATTCTTTCTTTTTGAGTTCTTTGTTCTCAGAAAGAAGATCTTCGTATTTCTTTAGCAGTTCAACCATTGCTTCTTTATGTGACTTTTCAGTCTCAGATATCTGAGCTTTGAGAAATGCATTTTCAGCATCCTTTTTCTCAGATATCTTAACTAATTGAGAGTTTTCTTTTGCAAGAAAATTCTTTTCTTCTTCAAGATTTTCGGCTCTAGCTCGGATCATTAGAAATTCTCTTTCATAGATATCAAGTTCCTTCCTGAGATTTTCTAGATCTTTTATTTCTTCTCCATCACTTTCATAAGTATAGCAAGAAGTATGTGTTACCTCATCATCCATAAGACAGATTTCAATGTTAGAGATGTCGGGACCGTCAATCTCAGCAACTCCACACATTTCATTCTTCTTGAGGCCGAAGTCGATTATATCGTGAGTAACTCCACATAATTCTGGTGATGGTAAGGTTGAGTCAACTGAATCGTCATCTTCAGAATCTGTCTCAACGTCTAGAGCATCCAGTTGAGTTTGAATTTTCTTTCTTTCTTCAGTTAGCAAAGCTTTCAGGCTTCTTCTGAAGATTCTTCTATCTTTTCTGTCACCTGTCTTTAGTTTGTTGAGGGCAGGACAATCCTTCTTGAAGTGACCAGGTTTTTGACAGTAGAAACAGATATCGTTGCCAATCTCTGCTTCCTCAGTACTTGGTGCTTTTTGAGCTTGCTTTTTCAGCGAGCTTTGCATATCCTTGTACTGGTGATAGTTTGGGCCTAGATGCTTTTTCAGCTTCTCTTTGGCTTTTCTTTTCTCAATTTCTCGACTGACAAATTTGCTCATTTGCTTTGCAGCAAGAGCATCTCAGTCTCTTCCTTACTTTTCTTCTTTTCAGAAGTTCCTTGAGTAACTAGAGCAACATTCTGCAACTTTTCAGTTGTTTGTTCTCTCTGAGTTGTCTCATAATCAACCGTTGCAAGATGAGAGAAAAGTTCCGCAGGAGTGATATTTGGCATACCTTGGTTAAAATAAAAGAATTTAGTATGCTCCCAGTTGTGGTTAAGACTTCTGACAATAGTCTTAATCTTCTCTGACTGGGAGTATCTATTGCTTTTCCCAAGTGCTGCTATATCACTCATGAGAGTGGTAAACCTGAAATCAAGTTCTTCCAGAGTTTCAGTGGGACCTTGTTTGAAATTTTGAAATTTCAACTTTAGAACTTCGAACTTGTTTTCCTTGGTTTTCTCAGTTCCGGCACAGATTTCTTCAATCATTTGCGAGCAACTTTTTGCTTTAGCACCCTGATTTACACTGTATGTGCTCTGGTGTCGATCTGATGATGATGTTACAAGCTTGACCATCCAGTCGATTCCTCTTGGCATCTTCCGATGTCCAGAGATCTCTGGGCTTTGGTTCGTAAATAACTTGACCAGTAGATCTTCCACTAGTTGATGCATCTGTTTGTGAAGATCCTTCGCTTTGATCACTGTCTCTTCCATTTGAAACCTCCATGACTTGCTTAAGTTGTTGAATGACTATTGGGCCATTCTTTATCACTTCGATCATTTCGTCACTTATGGCTTCAAGGTGGAGCATCATGTTATTTTTCCATTTCTCGTAATTCTCTGGTTTGAGAACTGGTGCATCACTCAGAGACATACCTGCACACTTAACACACAAATTAAATCGTCCTCAAAGGTGGACAAAGTTCCTTCACCTATCTGGGGATCTAGGTTCAGTGCAGAAGGCTGGTGAACCTCCTGCTCTGATACCACTTGTTGGTCCAGATAACGGCAAAGTAAAAGACTAGAGGGGGGGGGGGGGTGAATAGTCTTTTAAAACTTTTGTCGATAAACAATATTTCTCAGATATCTGTGAAGATATCTGGTACTTAGATTCAGAGCGCGGAAGACTTAAGATAGATAAGTGCAGAAACAGTTAAGATGTGTGTGTGTGTGTTGCTGAAATGTAAATACAGAAATGTAAAGAACACATCAAGTATAGTGGTATCTGGAGGTGGCGTAATCCTCCAACTAATCCACTTCGGTCTTTCTGAGACCTAGAATTCACTAGAATAGATTTTTGAGGTCACCTTACAAAGATCCTATTCTAAGACTTCTTAAACAAATGGTTCCCAACCAAATGTTCCCCGACTTTCTCAGCCAAGTACTTCCTATACTCAGAAAACATTTTGAGTTATTCCCTAGCTTCCCAAGCTAAGTACTTCCTATACTCAATAACCTTGGAGTTATTCCCTAGTTTCCCAAATCAAGTACTTCCTATAATCCGATAACCTTGGAGTTATTCCTTGATTTTTCAAACTAAGTACTTCCTGTACTCCATGCCAGTTATGGTGTTGGTTTTGGTTTGAGTTTGTCAGATGAGCTTCTTATGTTAACTTTTCAGTTAATCAGATAGCTCTGTGAATCAAGTATACTTAATACACTTTTCAATGTATGGTATCTTGTTCTTTTACTGACCCAAGTCTTATGATAACTGTTCAAGAGAATGAATCTCAGATGTTTGATCTTTCGATTCAACTCCTTCACATATAGCTTTACTTGTTTAGGATCAGGACACTTAGAACTTCAGTGCTACTTAAGATAAAAAACTATGGTCGCAACAGTAAGCTTAAGAACAAGTAGTTTGCTTTGAGAGAGTAAGATATTCAGAGTATGTTTCAAAGTCTGAGATTCAAGGTGTATCTGAGGTTCTGTGTGTCTTCTCAAGCAGTCTAAGTGTTGATATTTATAGATGAATTTGAATGCCGTTGAATAGTATCCGTTAGGCTCAAAATCAAATTCAACCTATTGATATCTGTGTATAGTACTGTAGCAGGTTTGTCTTCTTCTTCAGAAGCTACCGTTGCTTTTGTTCAGACATCTCTGTCCGTGCTTTAAATGCATTGTACTATACTTTTGTCCTGTAGTGTCAACGGAACTATGCTTTATTTCAGAGATTTAACTTAAGCAGTTTTCTCTCTGAATTTTGCACATCCTTATCTTCAATCTTCAGATACCACTTGAATTGAAACAACTTTGTTTGCAATCTGTATTTCTCTTTTTCAGAGATGTGATATAAAGCTTAAGGTATCTGTAAGAAGATATCTGTGGACACTTTCCTTGTTTTCCAGATAGACCCTTTGAATCTCAGATATCTCTTGTGATACAGTTTGGTCGCAACTATTTATGTCTTCAAGATATCTGGCCAAGGTATCTGTAAAACTGTTTCAGTAATCTTGTGCAGTCTTCAATTCTTCAATGTCGTTGAACATGTTCTGCTTGGATGTCTTCTTCTTGGTCTTCTCTTTATAAAATAAAAATTACATTTTGAGACCTAACATCCTATACAAGATTAACTAGACTATCATACTAAGTGGGTTTCCTCTTTTACAATGTTCAAGTGAAGCAAGAGTACTAGTCACCTTTCTGAGACCAAGATAGGTCATCATGTTGCTTGATCAAAACTAAATGGGTATTTCTAACAAAATATCTAACAAATTTCCTAACATTGAGAAACACCAAACTTCGAGGTCTGCAAAGCACTCAATACATGTTATCTCATGCTCATGGCCATTGTACCCATACACTTGATATTTGAACATCATATGGTGCTTCTTACATTATGGAGGAATTTCATGGAATTCATTGATCAATCCAACATAGGGGACGACTTTTTTATCAATCCTCTCTCCCAAATTGTGTCTACACCACTTAAGATAGGATTTTCCTTCACGTGTTTCCTTCACCTTCTTAAGCAAGCGAATTCCCTCATTTCTATATTCAACTTCATGAGACATAAGTCGGAATAAGATACATGCATACATCGAGTCCGGGTGTTTCCCTTCGATCATTTTACGCAAGTATTCTTCAATTTTGTCAAAATGCTTATGCTCAAAGAAATCATCCTACGTATAAAATTAATTTGCTTAAATAACTAAAATAATAATATTGTAAAAAATAAAGATATAATAAAATGGGCCATAAAGTATATAAGAAGATTACCATCAACATCCGATAATACATCTCGGGATTGCCAGCAAGTGTGCATTTCGCTATGAATAATTGTTCTCGAGAAGTGCCTCATTCCCAAGGATCGGTAGGAGTTTCGTCCAAATTCACACGTTTGAAGAAGTCGGATCAAAAGTCGTAATTTTGCTAAACTTTGTGTTGCTGATTCATTAATGGATTTAATAATGAGTTTAAAAAAACATATTACTTTAGTACTAAAGCAACGAAACTATGTTATTAATGGTGATGTGAACTAACCACATCAATACGCTACGTGCTTGAGCACGTCCTTTGAGTGCTATGTGATACATAAGTTTCATTTGCATGTCATCACCACATTCATTCCAAAAGCATTGTAGTTGGTCCATCTCCTAAATTTGCGTTAAATAATAATATAGAAATTATGACGAATCTATATTATATTAATGTCGAACCAATACTTAGAGAATCTAGAATAAAAAATAATTAATAACGTAGTGTATTGGTAACGAATTATGATAAGAATAAATAGATTATGAGTAAATAAAGAAAACTTAGCCGTTGAAGAATCGATCATATAAAGGTTTACACGGGATAGAATAGTCGAATTAAAGATATTTGACCAAGCACATCAAACAAATTAAAGAGGAAAGCTTTATATCTTTCCTCTGTATTGAACCGAGGAGAATCCGTAATTCACACCTCATCTCCGTGGGCGATGTTAAACGCAACACCTTTTTGGCTAAACGCAGCACCAATTATTTGCGTACTTACCAAAAATGCCCTAACTCAAAAAAAACTTTAAAAATTAACGTAAAATTGAAATAACTCGTTTACACAAACACAATAACATTAACATGCATGATTGAATACAAATTTCAACAATAAAAAACATCGAAAAAATTTCGCAATTTTTTTTTTTTTTTTGGTGAAAAGTGGAAAAAGTTGTAAAATATGTAGATAAATTGGGGAAAAAAAAAGAAAAAATTAAAAACTGAAAAAAAAAATGAAATGGCCGGTTTTTAGAACAGGCCATTTCATGTTATTTTTTTTATTTTTTTTTCCAGTTTTTAATTTTTTCTTTTTTTTCCAATTAAAATGGCCCGTTTAACCGGCAATATTTTTTTTAAAATTTAAATTTATTTATTTTGAATTTGCAACTTTAACTTTAATTCGAACTTGAATCGAAATGCTTCCGAATAAAAGGTTACAATTTGAACACGAACGAACTTGAATAGAAAATATTACATGCCATGACTATTGGCTACGGGATGGAATAACATCTTCAAAGTGTTCACAAATTTCATCGACAATGTCGAATACGTCTTTATGGCTCATATAACGCCTGCTTGGCTAAGTTATTTGTGCAAGTTTAGCCCCGAGCCATTGTATCCTCTACAAATTAAAAACACAGAACGTAAGGATTTGATGAAATGGTAACGTCGTGTATGTATATGTATTGAATGTTTAGGAACAATACCACGGTAGGATTCATGTCGGCTGGTCGGTAATGTGCCCTTCGAGTAAATGATTCTTGGCGTGTCACTTGCATATGCGTCCTTGGGCGAAACCAGTCCTGGTACGCTGGAAGAGCTTCAGGTCCATAATGAACTCGAAGTGTTTGGAGATGGAAATTACATCAAGCGTTCTGAAAGTTCTCAAATGAGTCTCCAGGATGATAAGAACATCGATAGAGTGAAGGTTGTGGTGGCCTTTTCACAATCATTGGTGTTATTAGTGGTTAAGGAATGAATTGGGGGTATCCGAACTGGCGCATAACACGGTCTGGCATGTAAGCCTCCGTAATCTTTAAACAATGAATAATTCCCCTAAATTGAGAAATGGGGACAGCTTCCTCCGCTCTTTGTCCATATGGTATCCAAATAACCTATTACATATGAGGTAAGTGACATAAGTAAATAATCATAATAGAGTTTAAATGTTAATGAAGACTAGCGTGATAAATTTCGTGACAGACTTCATTTGCAGGAACATTGTCCAGGGCACTTCTGTATGCAAGATGTAGAGCAATTTGATCTTGGTCGATGGTTCCCAAGTTCCATGATTCAAAACCAGGAAAGTGCTTGTAGATCCACATCTGAAATCGTATAAAGACTTCAATAAAAAAATGTATTCATTTTAAAGTTACGAAAAAATGTATAAATAATATATGGGGTGTAAAAAACCTGCACGAGTGATAGACATCCATCTATTTGTTTGCAATCAATACGTGATGCAATTCCCAACTGTCTATACTGATTGGCAAGTGCAGCAGCTCCCCATGCGTACATATGAACCTCATCCAGCTGATGTAGGAACGGTAGAAATCCGACCGGTACTCGATGACCACTCTTGTCGACAAATAGCGATGCGCCTATCAACCACAACAAGTACATGATAGCATGTGAAGGAGGTGGAAGAGTTTGTGCTTTTAAAACGGCCTCAATTGTGCTACGCTTGAACCCAGCACTTTTAAAGTTGGCCTTCAATGATGCATCATTTAGTTGCATATGAGTTGATAATGAGAGCTTGAGCGTCTCTGGGTGGTTCATTTCCACCTTAACCGCATGACCATGAACAGGAATTCCTAACAGATAGTGGACATCATGCAGGGTTATAGTCATCTCACCGAATGGCAAGTGAAAGCTATTAGTTTCAGGATGCCACCGTTCAACAAATGCACTAATCAAAGGCATGTTGATCTTTCGGTGCATAGAGCTGGGCAAGTGTGAGAGATGGTTGTTGTCGACAACAGCCAAGACATCGTCGTTTAAATAGTCTTTGAACTTGCTTAATTTACGGTATTGCTGAAACCCCTCTAGAATATCGTGGTCTTGTGGTATGTTAACGTAAATAGTAAATAAGAATGAGTTTACAATAGTAAATATGAATACTCGGATTTTGAAGATATGGAATTAAATGACTTACATTTCCCATCCATATAGAGTGAGCGATGTGGCCTAGAAATCCTGTGAGTAACTTCGCATTTGTCAGGGCCTCCATCAATACCTTGTGTTAGCGGTCTCCAGGGTTGATTAGTGGCATTATTAGGAGCTTCCTCTCCACGCTGGCTGCTTCCACCCTCTCCTTTAGTGGGGTCACTCATTTGAGAATAACCAGATACGTTGAATGGAGGGACATCATCATTTAAATGCGGAGATGCCCGGTACGAATTGGGTTGGTTGAAATGTGTAGATGGCCGGTACGAATTGGTGTTAAAATTGTTACCCGCTTGTTAAAATTGTTACCCGCTTCAGGCGATGTGTCATCTCGAAAGTCATCTGCCCCTTGATGCAGAAGGATTTCACTTTCAAGTCTGTTCCTTGTTTGCGTGTCGATAGTTTTGGGTGACTCGTAGGAGTCTTCTATTAAGTTCTCCGTATCATCAGAACTTAATTCTTCATTGGCCATTAATTTGGACCTTCTAGCTCTCGCTGGAGCAGGTATGGGCCCTCTTTCCCTTCCACGAATCTCTCTCAACGTGACATATCGATTCACGTGACATATTGGTTAACGTGACATATCGGTTAACGTGACATATCGATTTATGTGACATATCGATTCACGTGACATTTCGATTAACGTGACATATTGATTTACGTGACATATCGATTAACGTGACATATCGATTGACGTGACATATCTATTTACGTGACATATCGGTTCACGTGACATATCGATTCACGTGACAAATCGATTAACGTGACATATCGATTCACGTGACATATCGGTTCATGTGACATATAGATTGACGTGACATAACGATTCACGTGACATATCGATTCACGTGACATTTCGATTAACGTGACATTTCGATTTACGTGACATATCGATTCACGTGACGTATCTACACTTCTATAAAATCCCCCTACCCCCACCATCATTTTAAAAAACTCCACACTTGATTGAAACAAATATTCTATTCTAAACTCTTCAAATATCAAACACTTCAAACCCGAAACACTTCAAATCCCAAACACGTATACTATGAGTGACTCACCTATTTCATATATTTCATCCGATGATGCGTCTGATTTTCCAGATTGCAGTCAATTTTTCCAAAACAATCAGTGTTTTGATACTCGTGAAGCTGCAGAAACTTGGGTTCGTGCTGTTGGTCGAGAAAACACTATCTTTTTTGCGATCTCACATTCGAAACCAAGACACGTATACATGAGTTGTGAGCGTGGTGGGGCCTATAGAAACACGTCTTCAAGTGATCCCGAAGTCAAATCCAGAAATGCAGTTGGGACTAAAACGCACAATTGTCAATTTCAGGTTAAGCTGCATGAGAGATATCCAGGGGAGTGGGGAGTTGCTATCAGAGAGGTCCACGAGAAACACAATCATGCACTCGGTAATTACCCCCACTGGCACACGTCCAGTTCGAAGCTGAATAACGAAGAGTTCGTGCGAGTGATTGAAATGCTGCAGTGCGACCACCTAGAGAAATTCTCAGGAAATTCAAAAAGGAGTTTACAATTAATTGTAGTGTCCTATGACACATATACAATGCTGACCAGAAATATCAACGCATGGAGATGGGATCGATGGCCCCAATGGATTATTTCTTGCATATGTTGGAAAAACATCATTATATATTTACACACTCACAAGTGTAGGGTACTAACATATTGGAGGGAATTTTCTTAGCTCATCCTAATACAAGGGAGATGATCTGTTTGTTCCCGCAAGTTGTCCTCATGGATGCAACGTACAAGCCAAATTTGTATGACATGCCTTTGGTGGAACTTGTTGAGGGGTAAACCTCGAACATTAACTGACTAAACTACTACAAATATCCTGAACTTGGTCCCGCCTCCTACTTGAAGTCCGAGGTATCACTTGTCCGTGCTTGCGTACCTGAAAGGGCTAAGTGAGGGGGGGGGGGTTAGAACGGGATATCCGGATTGCCCAAGTCAATCCGGTAAGAGACTTTACTCAAGAGAGTTGGAAGCTCTCAATGTAATAGTTATGAGGAAGGTTATTGTATCCGACTAGAAAACTTACCTGAAGGTCTGGGACCTTGTGCTCTATTTATAGTTATCGAGTACTTATGACAAGGTTCATAAGATGATGACAAGTGTACGATCCAGATTTGGACACCAATGCTACCTTCAACCCATGGCCCATTAGTGAACAGTAATCCAATAACGATAAGTGGGCCTGGGAGGGTAGTTTGGACCTTTTCCCTCTGAGAGTACTGTTCCTCCTGTTGGGTCCGTGTTAGTCCCTCGGACAGATTTGTCTGCTTAGTTGATCTTCCCTTAGGTAACTCTGGATGTCCGAGCCTGGAGTTTCACGGAAGTATCTCAGTGGTTCTGTTATATACGTTTGGGCTTATCGCGATGGTGGCGTCCGAGATTCTCTCGTCCGGTCCGTTAGGCATCTATGTACTGACATAATCAGGTTTGGAAGTCCTTTCCTTAGCCAGCTCGGACTAGCTGTGAGGATGTAGTGACTTTAGCGTACTGGCCGATTCACTGTGGGCGGACCATATGAGGTCGGACCAATACTAAATTGGCTAATTAAGCCGTGATGCGCTTTAGGACACGCTCTATGGCGCCCTTAACGGATTGGACGTATGTCCGTAACAACATATGTCCCCCTAGTTTCCAAGTATCTTAGTAGAAGATAGTTGGTAACTATGAAAAGAACAAGTGTGCTGTGGAGCGTGTCCGAATCGTTAACTGGAGAGGAAAGATCCGCTCTTGTTTAGATCTGTCATCCGTGTCCCGTGTTCAGGAATTCAATATATCTCTCTCTCCCCCCCCCCCCCCTTTTCCTTCTACAGTCCGAGTTAGCGGTAGTGCTCGGACTGTAGATGGAAAAGGTATTTGTAATCGAGATATATAGATCCGAGTACGGTTAGGATGTAGTGTAGCCTTCTGGATGCTATCCGCTAGATAGTTTGCTGAACAGGTGCTCCTGGATCGTTGACCCATAAGTTAGAGAGATCCGAAAGGTCGTCTGTTCGGCCCATGGGGATAGGCTCCCGAATGAAGCGATACGACCGTTGGATCGGGACGTCCTCAACGGTTGGGGTTGAAGGCCTAATTGATGCGACGCGCCTGTGACGCATTAGATGCGCCGTACTGACAGCAACCCATTCGTGGAACGTTGCAGCCCTTGGATTAGAAAGATCTGACGGATGAGATTCAAATCCAGGTGATGTGACTCTTGGCTTTCTCTTAATTGCCCTTATAAATAGTCAGATCATCGGTCACTTTCACACTTTTAGCAATATCGAAACTCAGTTTAATCATACAGTAATCCGAGAAATTGAAGGCGCATCCGAGCAAGTAAAACTCGCACAAATTCGGAGATTTATGCTGCGAATCTGTTCCTTCGGAGGATTATCCAGGCTTAGTCATCCGCACAAACTTCTACAGTCGACTGTTTATCAAGTAAGTACGTCTTTACTTTGCTCGAGTATGTTTCCTTGTTTGTGATATGCTTCCTTTTAGGTGTTTACTTTGCTATGCTTCGTACCGATGCATGCTTAATATTCTGCAACCAAAACTCGCATGTATATGCTTATCTGGTAGTGTCTTGGTGCCGATTGGCACACAAGCCTTCGTGAATTGGCTTTTCTTAGCGTGCCGGGTTGTGTAGTTGCTAGTGCCGATGGCCCATGGCAGTGTGCCAAGGTTGGTGCCACGAGTACTGATACTAGTCCTTAAGCAGGGCAAAGCCTGTTAAATACCATATCTTAAGCTGTATTCGACTTAAGAAGATACATAAACGAACTCTCGGACAACCACCAATATCGTTTCTCACTCGTTTCCTTCTGCCTTAGGATGTCCGGGAGCGATAGTCAGAACCAATTTGAGGCACCAAGCTACAATGATGCTGTAGACTTAGGTATTGGGTCCGTTAATATGACCCTATCCTGGGAAGACCTATTCGTCGTAGACCTCGGTTCGTCGAGAGATGCGGATGCCGAACGCGGAGTCCATGAATTAATAGGAGTGCAGACCGGTGCTGCATAAGACGGTCTTGCTCGGACTAGATCCTTGGTCCAAACTCGGATGGTAGGAGGCACAGAATCATCCAGGGATCCGGATGAGCCGCAGATGGAACGAGAAGGTGATAGTGGCCGAGAAACCGACGAGGTTGAAATGTTCGAAGTGGGGGTGGAGGACCGTGTCGTGGCGGGAACTGGTCCGTCTATCCCCAGTACATCCGGCAGACCAGAAGACGTCAATGATGATGAGGAAGAAGATGACAAGGATGACGACGAAGAGGAGGAAGAAGGTGATGAGTCTCCTGTCGCTCGTCCTCAGAGATGCGGTGGGCGTCGGATCGCACTACATCCTGCTTGTCCCGTGCGGTCCAACCTTCCTTTAGTTGCGGGGCACGGCGCGAAAGCTGCGCGAATCAAATTTCCCCGTCCGGCGTCCGCTGTTGTGATAGCGGACGAATATGGAGAACTTAATGACGACAAACTTCTTCCCACATGTCCGTCCAGAGTGAGAGCAGAAGATATTCCCGATTGGAGGCGGAAGTGGGAAATCTACGACTCCGTAGAGATTATGGTCCCTGAGCCCGGACATGCTTTTTATAATCCGCCAGCCGGATATATGTGCGTGCACGAGGTGGCTTTAGCATGTGGGTGGAAGATCCCCATCGCCACGGAACTGAAGAATATCTCGAACCATATCGGGATAGATCCGAGTCAAGTCATTCCCAAATCCTTGGGTAATCTCATCTGCTTCGTCATCTTTTGTAAGAAGAAAGGGCAGTCCGTTAACTTTGAGAACTTTAGGCAGCTCTTCCATGTCTCGTTCAGTCCGGGGAATCCCCTATTCTATACTTTCATGAATAGGAAACCCTACAATTTCATCTCGGACTCCATTTCGTCGCTGGGATCGAAGTGGTGGGATAAGTACGTTTTCGTATGCATGGCTCTGAAGCCTGGAGCATCCGAAAGACAGCGGGAGCAATGGGAACTGCCCATAAAGTTTCTGAGGGAGAGCATCCCGGATTGGCGCCCCCTTCCAAAAAATGTGGCTCCGTGGGTGGCTGCCATCCACAAAAAGCATAATCCCCCGACTTACCCGTACCACGGATTAATCTGTCAGCCACTGCCCTACTTGTGTGGGCTGACGGACGCGGTCGAGGTTGGAGGGAAGACGGACTTTAGTAAGAATTAGATTACCTGAGTTTTTATTCATTTTCTTCGTTGAGACACCTTGCTTTAATTTCGTGTTCGTAGTCCGAGTAAATCGATGTTATCATGGCTGTGTCTGATGCCTTTGGTTTAATGTGCAGCTTACTGGTTCGACTACATCATGTCAACTCTCCGAGAAAAGAAGAGGTTGCAGAGGGAGCAACAAGCTCTGGAGGTCGCTGCTGGTCAAAGGACCAGAATCATCAATACTTCCACGGGTCTCCCCATGTCGGATTCGAAAAATGCTGTTGTTTTTGCTGCTGAGGAGGAAAGGCGGAACAAGGCGGGTGAGGACTCTCAGACCTTAGCGGTACCTGACAAGGGCAAGGCCCCTGCTACCCGGAGCACCACTGTTACAAGGTCCCAAGCTTCCGCTGCTCAAGTTCCACCACGGGACGTGTTTATGCGGGATGCTATTATCTCGGGGCGCAATAGGGCGGCAACCTCGGAGGCTCCTGCTGCTGCGAAGAGACAGCAATTGTCCGCTGTCCTTCCTGTGGACAAGGCTGCTCTGGACGAGGAATACGAGCGTGCTTGCGGACTCCCTGAAGTGGAGCGGGTTGGAGGACTGGATGCGCTATACCAGCGGGTAAGTAATCTGTCCCTGGTTTACTTGGTTTGTTCTCAATGTGATATAAATATAACTTGTATCTTCTCGGGTGTTTCCCCAGCTCGGGTGTTTCATCAAGACCATGCAGTGGAAGGCTGGCCAACGTGCTACCATTGAAGAGGACCTTCACAAGGCTGTGGCCACATCCGCGGATGAGGCGGAAAAAGTGAAGCAGTTGGAGATGAGGCGGAAAGAGGAAGAGGTGAAGTTCCACAGGGTGAAGACCGACTGGGAAAAAATCAAGGCGGATCTCGTCTATCAAGAAAAATTTGTGGATCAGGCGATGAAGGCGTTCCTGGATTTCAAGGACTTCCTGGTCGGAGGCCTCCAGTATGTCCGTCTTTACGGTGGCCGTGACTTCCTGAGGTCTAACTCTTTCAAGTTCCTGATGGTGGACAAATCAGATGCCTCCCGCCTGGATGGGTTGGTGTCCGCAATCGGACAGCTGCAGTCCAAGGGACTTCTTCCACTGGACTTTGATTGGAAGGCAGAGGGTTTAATTCCCTCTGCGGATGCAAACGGTGTGGAAGTGCCCGTCGATAGTGTCTCGGACGAGCAGTTGGCCGCATGTGAGTTCGTGGAGCTGGTCACCAACGAAGGTGAGATTGAGATCCAGAACGACAGACCTCTCCTTCCGAGGTGGGCTTTGTACCCTTCAGCGATTACCGAGCTTTCCTGCAGAAGTGGTTTTCACTGCCTGCTCGCGTTCTTGGCCTTCCCGCTGATTTTGACTTGTTTGCCCATGTTGAGGCCCTTGCGGCGGAAGCCACCTCCGAGGATCCTGATGCCAACCAGCCTAAAACTGAAGAAGCTGGTCCAAGCGAAACCGGACCTGAGTGAGAAGTTCGGGCTATGCCCCGTTGAAATCTTGTAACTTCTGGATGTTTATGTGATGCGGAACATATTACTATGTACTTTTTGTTGAATTCTTATTTATTCCGAGGAGTGAATCCTCCTATGCTTCTGAATGAGTGCTCACTGGCATCCTTATTTCCGTATTTTGCGTTGTTGATATGCTGAGTCACTTTGTAAATGACATCTCTCAAGAACTCGGATCGCTATAGCTTGTATATGTCATAACGTCAAAATTCTCCTCTATCCGATCTTCGGAGCGAGCGCGTTGGAAAGCGCGATTCTTCCAGAAGGAGGAATTCGAAACAGTAAAATAGTCATAATGACTACGTCTTTTCACCTTCCTAGTCGTCGGATGATCAACAGATGGCGAGATCTGAACGACCCGTTGCGACTATAAATAGGGGTGTGGTTATTCTTCTTTTTTCACTGATGTACTCTCTCTTGGTCTTTCTTGTGTTTTCTCCACTTCAATCTTCCGCAGAAGTTAGTGTTTCATTAGAATGTCGGACTCGGATGATGATGAATATAGTCATTGGGTGAACTGCGCCTGCGAACACATGCATCCGCCCATCTATCCGGGTAGGGGAACCGAGAGTGACCCTTTCGTCCTGGATTTTGAAGGCGATCCCCCTCAGTGTACATGAATAGCTAGGAGACTGGCTGAAGAGGAGAGAGAGCGGACCCTGAAGTTGATTCGCAGGAGGATCCGGATGCAGCAGCAAGCTCGACAGGCTCGAGGTGGTGGCTCGGAATCCCAGGGTTCAACTTCTAGGCAATGGTGATGTTCAAGGCGGGGTATGCCCCGTAGTAGTATGTACCTTTTTCTCTTGGCTTTTGTCGGATTGTATCTTCCATACGTAGATGTTCGAATAATTTTGCTTATATATAAGATTCGAGTTTTTCATCCGATAAGATCTCCACTTCTTCTCGCGCTTGTAACTGTCGTAAGGCGGTTGAACAAATTCGAAACCCGAGTGTTAGCATTTTGCCCGTTTGGATGTGGTCAAACGCTAACTTGACCCGTCCTTGTCGTACGGGAGCGGTTGTGTCAGATTTGACATCAAGCTGCTTGCGTGGCGGACGATGATTGGTTGGGGTGTTCTATAAAAGGCACGACCCCCATGCCAAACCTAGATGCGTTGATCCAAACTCGTGTTGTCTCGTCTACACGACCGGGGCTTGTAAACCATTGGAGCCGGGGCTCTTCTCTTTTCTTCCAATCCAACTTGAGTGGCTCAAATCTTTCTTAGATTGGAAGTGGTTTCCTAATTCCAAGAGAGTTTTAGTCTCTAAGGCAGGTTGGGCAGAAATCTTTCGCTGTGTGCCTCGTGGCTTCCGCGGACTAGGAATTTGGCGATGCCATGCTTTGGTGGCATCCTGACGGAGTTCGTCATGTTTAACCATGTTCCTATGTGCAGGTAGATGGAAGGCCATAGTCCGGGGAACCCGTGGCAGTAGCGCTGAAGTCTGTCTCGTCGAAGGAAGGATGCGTGCTGGAAGATGACGTATCTCCAGAGATATTCCTTGTACTTTTTCTTTTTGTAATGCGTCCTTAAGTCCAAATATCGATCCGGGACTATAACTTGCATGGACAGGATGATGTACAACCTGTCTTTGTAAGAATGAAAATTCTCTGCTTTCTGTCTTGTCATTAAATCTCACATACAAATATCATAAGTCGAAAGAAAGAAGTTGTATTGATTTGCCGGAAATTCAATTACAACTTGTGGGCTCTTGGCTAATGACAAAAGTATCAAACAGAACTGGCGGAGTTCCGTGTATTTGATAGTTGGAGTTGAAAATGACAAAAAACATAACTGACGGAGTTTTTACGAAGTAGATAGTTGGGATCCAAGATGACCAGTCAATCTGTCGGAGATTCGAGTAGCCATCGTTATGCGTAAAACTTTTGGAGATTTCTAGCATTCCACGTACGCTTGAGTGGATGCCCGTGCTCATCTTCCAATTCATAACTCCCATTTGCTCTTGCTCCGACAATCTTGTAGGGTCCTTCCCAGTTGGGTTTGAGTTTGCCAACGTTTGTCAGAATGTCCGCGCGGCAAAGTACTAGGTCTCCGACCTACAGGTTGTTTACTCGGACATTCTTGTGGTATGCTCGAGCGGCTGTTGCTTGATATCTATGGATATTAGCCAACGCGTCCGTTCTTTTCTGTTCCAAGATGTCCAGATCAAATATTCGTGCCTCGCGATTGGCGGACTCTTCAAACTCTTGGACTCTCATAGTCTCGACAGCAATTTCTGCTGGTATGACTGCCTCCGAGCCATATACCATGGAAAATGGAGTTTCCTTGGTTGCTGTCCGTGCGGTGGTGCGGTGAGCCCATAGCACTCCGTCGAGGTCGTCTGCCCAGTTTTCTTGGGAAGTCCGCAACCGCTTTTCTAGGATTTTGACTATCATTTTGTTGGTGGACTCAGCTTGCCCATTTGCCTGCGGATGTCCAACAGACGTGAATCGTTGTTCGATTTTGAAGGACTCCAGCCATTCCCTGAGTCTGTGGCCTGAAAATTGGGCACCGTTGTCCGAGACAAGGACCCTAGGCAGGCCGAAACGACAAATGATGTTCTTCCAGATGAATGTCCGTACCCTACTCTCTGTGATGGTCGCAACTACTTCTGCTTCCACCCATTTGGTGAAGTACTCTACGGTGACGATCATGAACTTTCTCTGCTGGGTACCCCTTGGAAATGGTCCGACGATGTCGATTCCCCATTGATCGAAAGGACACGCTATGATTGAAGGGATCATAGGTCTTGTCGGACGATGAGGAACGTTCGCATAGTATTGGCAATTTGGGCACTTCCGAGCATGGTTGGCAGAGTCTTTGTCGATGCTAGGCCAATAATATCCTTGTCGTATGATTTTCTGGGCAAGAGTTCTTCCGCCAGAATGACCGCCTTAATTCCGTGTATCTGTTCCAGCACAGTTTTAGCCTCTTGCGGGCCTAAGCATCTTAAGTGAGTTCCGGCAAAAGACCTCTTGTACAAGTCTCCTCCGAGGATAAAGTATCTATTGGCTCGACACTTCACTCTCCTTGATTCTGTCGGATCCATTGGAAGAGATCCGTCCTGGAGATAGTTCCGGATGTCGGTCATCCAAATTCTCTCCGTGCTTGTTATCATGACAGTTGGTTCTGGACTCATGATGGATGAGTGAGTTACAGTGAGCAGAATAACTCTTCTTGTGTCCAGGGCCGCTGTCGCGGATGCGTATTTTGCTAAGGCATCTGCTCTTTCGTTATAGACTCTGTCAAACTTTTACAGGGTGAACTCTTCAAAGAGGCCGGTTTCCTGCTTGAGTAGCTCGAGATACTTGATCATCAAAGGACCCTTGGTGGCAAAGGTTCCTGAAAGTTGTCATGACTAGTGGAGTCCGTAAGCTTTGAGCTATGGACTTGAGGACTCGCCAAGCGCACTAACTAATGGGCTTCATACTCAGCCTCATTGTTGGTGACTTTTAATTCCATGTAAATTACATAGTCGAGTTCCGCGCCATCAGGGCTCTTAAGGAAAATTCCGATACCTCCTACTTTTCCAGTGGAGGATCCGTCCACCTCTAGTACCTAAACGTCCGAAGAGTGCTTTCTGGAATGGAAATCTTCTTTCAGCTCAGGGGCTTCCGAGCGCTATTCTTCCTTTCTTTTGACTTCGGCTCCAGAGTTGTTAACATCTGATCTGTTCACGATATCGTCGAGGAGAAACATCTGGTTGATCCGAGTTTCCTCGCATGATGCAAGCGAGGGACGATTGATAAACTGAGCCTCCTCAAAGTTGTTAACTTCAGCGGGATTGGCCTTTGCACGATCTTTTTAGTAGCCAGACATTGCAATGTTTGTCTGTCAGGGACTTTCTCTGAATCCGTCTCGGGATATTCTGCTAGGAAATCGGCGAGGACTTGAGCTTTCTTGGCTGACGGAGCCTGGTAGCAAATGTCGTATTCGCTTAGCTCAATCGCCCACTTAGAGAGTCGTCTTGACTGATCGGGCTTCCCTAAGACCTATTTCAAAGGTTCCGCAGTTAGTACCACAATTCTATGAGATTTGAAGTAAGGTTTTAACCGTCTGGCGGTATAAACCAAAGCGTATGCAAGCTTCTCGATCTTCACGAATCTTGTCTCTGCCCCCGCAAGGGCTTTGCTAAGATAGTAAATCGGAAAATGCTCGTTAGCCTGAATCCGTACTAAGACGGAACTCATTGCCTCTTCCGTGATTGCTAGGTAGAGGTAGAGTGGCTCTCCTTCGACGGGTTTGGAGAGTAGTGGAGGGGAATGGAGGTACTCTTTCAGTTTTTCGAAAGCCTCAGAACATTCCGCGGTCCACACAAAGCTCTCTCCTTTCCGGAGGGTTGAAGAACGGAAGATTTTTCTCTGTTGAACGGGAAATAAAACGACTTAAGGACATGAGACTTCCTATGAGTCGTTGTACCTCATTGAGGGTTTTTGGATGCGGCAGATCAAGGATTGCCTTGATTTTCTCGGGATTAGCGCTTATCCTCCTTTCTGTGACCATGTATCCGAGGAACTTTCCTCCTTTCACTCCGAAGGTGCATTTCTCGGGATTCAATTTCATTCCATACTTCCTCAGGATAGCGAAGCACTTGTTCAAATGGTCCACATGTTGTTCTTCAGTTTTACTTTTGACGAGCATGTCGTCCACATATACTTCCATTGTCTTCCCAATCTCGTCCTTGAACATCTGGTTCACTAGGCGTTGGTAAGTATCTCCCGCGTTCTTTAGTCCGAAAGGCATCACCTTGAAGCAGTATACTCCTCCGGCCGCGAAGAAGGTTGTTTTCTTAACATCCTCCTTGGCCATCCGTATTTGGTAAAAACCTTGGTGCGCGTCCATGAAGCTCAGTAGTGCACATTCGGATGTGGAGTCAACTAGCTGATCTATCCGTGGTAATGGATATGGATCCTTTCGGCAGAACTTGTTCAACCTTGTGAAGTCATTACACATCCTCCACTTGCCTGGTGATTTCTAGACCAGAACCACGTTGTAAACCCAATCAGAATAGCAGACTTCTTCAATGTGTCCTGCTTTCAGGAGTCGATCAACTTCGGCGGATATGATGGCATCTTTGATCGGACCAAAGTCTTTTCTCTTCTGCCGGATGTATTTAACCGAAGGATCCATGTTCAGACGGTGAACAGTAATCCTCGGGTCTATACCCTTCAGGTCATTGGTGCTCCAAGCGAATACATCGCTGTTGTCTCGGAGACAAGCGATGAGCTTCATCTCTACTTCCACATTCATTTCGGTTCCGATCCTTGTCTTCTTTTCTGGATCTCCAGCAACAATCTCGATCTGTTTAAGCGTCTCGTGAGGCTCAATTCGTACCGTTCTAGGAAATTTTTCCTTCTGGCTCCCTACGCCGACCTGTGAGTCTTCTTTTTTGGGTGGAAGAATAACGGGCGAGTCAGGAGTCATGGTGACTGCAAGCACGGGCGCGGACGCCCTTCTTGTGGACATGATATAACATTCCCAAGCTTCTCTAACATTCCCGAGCTCTTGTACGACTCCAAAGGCCGTTGGGAATTTCATCCTGTTATGGAGAGTAGAGGAAATAGCCCAGAACTGATTGAGGCCTGGACGTCCGAAGATGGCAATGTAGTCAAAAGTTTGTTCGACCACCACGAAGCGGACTTCTTGTGTCACCCTTGCCGGAAAGGTGCCGAGCGAAACATGTAACATGACACTTCCGAGGGGTCGTACGGTTCCTCCTCCGAATCCTAATATAGAGGTGTGCACTCTGCCATATCAGATTCTACCCAATTCCATCTGATCCAGTGTCCTCTTAGAGATGATGTTCGAGGAGCTTCCAGTGTCAACCAAGATCTTATTCACTCGATAGGTTGCAATGGTCAATGAGACCACCAACGGGACATCCGGTTTCTCGATGTCTTCTCCTCCTGCCGTAGGACGAGGGATTTCACTGTCATCAAAAGATATGGCGTTAATGCCCGGGATTGCCGGATCAGCATATGCTCGGTCATTGTTCCGAAGGTTTTGCGCGGTTCGCTCCCTTGCGTTCCTGCTATCTCCTCCAGTTGGTCCACCCGCGATAGTGTTGATCACCCCGCTGTATGGGGCATTCTCCATCTCGATGTCATCAACATATCTGTAAGAGCGTCGATCTGGACGGGGCGGATACTCGACTGGCGGAGGGGGCAACGACAATGGATGGGGTGGTGGTTCCGTCATCCTCTCCTCTCTCCTTTGTTCCATTCTATCTTGCCTAGCAGGTCCGTCCTCATCAATATGTTCCTTCAATATTCCATTTCTTACTAGGTGCTCCACCTCTGTCTTTAGTTGAATGCAATCGTCAGTTTCGTGTCCACGACACTTGTGGAACTTGCAGTAGCCCTTTGCATTCTTATTCTTACGGCCGTGATAAGAGGTTTTCGGCCACTGGACATCCAGCTTCTTCTCGATGATTGTTGCCAAGATGTCGGATCTTGGCCTATTGAGACGGGTATAGTCCGCGTATCTCCTCGGCGGACTCCTCTCCCGGCGAAAACCTCTATCTCTCTTATCCTTCCTAGAATCAAACTTTATCGGGCGTTGGTCTTGCTTCACCGGATCCTTCCCTTTCTTGGAGCTGACTCTGACTGGAACGTTCCTCCTGTATTCTTCGCCATACATTACTTCTTCACAGATGTCTTCTAAGTGCTTTTCGCTCCTTACCTCTTGACTTGAGAGTTTTCTTCAAAGTTCCGAGTTAAGAGTATTAGCATACAGGTGTCGGACCCGTTCTTTAACACTGTGTGACTCAACTCGGAGAACCTCCGTGTGAAACCGATCTAAGAAAGTCCTTAGATCCTCCTGCTCTCCCTGTATAACTACTGCCAGATGTTCCACGGTACGCTTTCTCCTCTTGGATTTGACGAATCGTGCCAAGAACTTATAGGATAGATCCGCGTACGACTGTATTGATTTATTTGGCAAAGAAGTGTACCAATCCATGGCTGTCCCAAAGAGAGTGGACGAGAAGGTGAGGGCTTTCGTGTGGTCGGTCATCCCTTTGGAATCCATCTTGCTGTTATATCTTGTTAGGTGACCCACGGGACAAGCGTCCCCATAGTAGTATTCCAAGTTTGGGATCACTTGATCCGAGTTCCGGTTTCTCTCCTTCTCTCTCATGATGCTGTCGCACAGGGGATTTGGTGCACTGGTAGTTATCTGCTCGTGGTCTTTCACAAGACGTCCGAGGCTTAGAATTTGAGCTTCCAGAGCCTTTTGCTGGTCATAGATCTCGTCTACCATCATGATCTCCCCTGTCCTCGGATGTATGACTACATCCGCTGGAAGTTCATTTATGCGGACTTTCGGAACAGTTTCTGCCACTTGATCCCTGTCTCTCGAAGGTGCTGGCAGTGGCGCTTCTGGGTATCTATTATTCCCATCTTGACGTTCTCTCCTTTCATGGTGGCTTCCTTCCCCTCGCACTTGAGAAGTTGAGGCCCGCCTATCCAAGAGATCTCGCAAATCCTCCTGAGGTTGCTGATCTCCTAATCTCTGCTGGATTGGGCGTTGCCCGTTCCTGGACAATGCTGGCTCTGCTTGAGGAGGTGTAACCACTGGCGGAGTGGCCTGCTGTGGAGGAGCATTGTTGGATCCCAGACACCCTTGAATGATCGTTAGCAATCTGTTGAACTGCATCTCGCTCAGTCCGAGGTCGTTAGTGCGGACGGTGCATCCATCAGGCATGGTGAATTGTTGGCCTGAGGGTGGGCCTTGAGCTTCTGCCGGAGAAGCTCATACCACTCCCTCATCTGAGGACTGACTAGTTGTGTGTCCTTTGCTAGGATATCTTTCTCTTGACGTTGCAGCTCTGCGTCCCCGGTTGGGCGGACGTCCCTGTGGGCGTGGTGGAGAAGTTCCTACTCCTGTAACTCCACCCCTTGCTGTTCATCTCGTTCTTGCCATTAGTTCAATCGAATCACAAATGCTTTTTATAAGGTTTCCCACAGACGGTGCCAAAATGTTGAGGGTTAAACCTCGAACATTAACTGACTAAACTACTACAAATATCCTGAACTTGGTCCCGCCTCCTACTTGAAGTCCGAGGTATCACTTGTCCGTGCTTGCGTACTTGAAAGGGCTAAGTGGGGGGGGGGGGGGTTAGAACGGGATATCCGGATTGCCCGACTCAATCCGGTAAGAGACTTTACTCAAGAGAGAGTTGGAAGCTCTCAATGTAATAGTTATGAGGAAGGTTATTGTATCCGACTAGAAAACTTACCTGAAGGTCTGGGACCTTGTACTCTATTTATAGTTATCGAGTACTTATGACGAGGTTCATAAGATGATGCCAAGTGTACGATCCAGATTTGGACACCAATGCTACCTTCAGCCCCTGGCCCATTAGTGAACAGTAATCCAATAACGACAAGTGGGCCTGGGAGGGTAGTTTGGACCTTTTCCCTCTGAGAGTATTGTTCCGCCTGTTGGGCCCGTGTTAGTCCCTCGGACAGATTTGTCTGCTTAGTTGATCTGCCCTTGGGTAACTCTGGATGTCCGAGCCTGGAGTTTCACGGAAGTATCTTAGTGGTTCTGTTATATACGTTTGGGCTTATCGCGATGTTGGCGTCCGAGATTCTCTCGTCCGGTCCGTTAGGCATCTCTGTACTGACATAATCAGGTTTGGAAGTCCTTTCCTTAGCCAGCTCGGACTAGTTGTGAGGATGTAGTGACTTTAGTGTACTGGCCGATTCACTGTGGGCGGACCATATGAGGTCGGACCAATACTGAATTGGCTAATTAAGCCGTGATGCGCTTTAGGACACGCTCTATGGCGCCCTTAACGGATTAGACGTATGTCCGTAACAACAGAACTGATTGGCGTCTTACCCACTGGGCAAAACTATCACATAGCTTTCATTTTCCTCTCGAACGAAAGGACGTCAAGTTATGTGTGGGGGCTTACACAATTGCGGGAGTTGTTTGCTGAGTGTGGTGTCTCACCGGGGGTTTTTGTTACCGACAGAGAGTTAGCGGCAATGAATGCGATTAATATCGTATTTCCAGAAGCAGCACACCTACTGTGTCGGAGGCACATATCAAAGGATGTGCAGGCTAAAGTAAACAAGTTGTGTGGTTCCACAAAGTATCAAGGGGCAGTAAAATCCAGATGGGATCGCGTCGTGCATGCAAAGATCATGAACTCCATGAGCAGTCACGAAATGGCGAAGGCCTGGCGAAGACTACCGGCTGTCATGGAGTACGTATGGAGGACATGGTTGGACCCATACCGTGAGCGATTTGTCCTCGCTTGGACCAAGAACATCCTACACTACGACAGAAACACGACCAATAGGTAATTCAATTTATCGTCATAAAGCCACTCGTAAATTAGTTTATTTCGTATTGCACAACTAGCCTATAATTACAGTTATGCCGAAACTGACATTTCAACACTGTAAATTGGTTGCAGAGTCGAATCTGCTCACGCCAGGTACAAGTTGTGGTTGGGTCCTTCAAATCAGAAGTTTCACCGGGCATTCCCGAAACTGCATGGCCTACTTGAAATGCATTTTGATGCGATCCGCACAGAGTTTGAGAGATCTCTTATGATTAAGCCTCATTCCACAACAAGTCACATCTTCCGTAGGCTGGGATGTGTGGTTTCACATCTTGCCATTGACAAAATGGTGAAAGAAATGGACGATGTTAATCCCAGTGATTGCGATCACACATTGCACACAAGTTTTGGACTAATGTGTGCATGTCAATTGGCTGTCAAGTTGAGAAACAGGAGGACCGTCCACCCGGTTCACGATCTAAACGTGTTCTGGAGAACTCTTCACATGGGGGAACCACCTGAAACTAGGCAGCAGAGTGTACGGGACCAGTTTATTGACTGGGCGAGGGACCGCAGCGAGACTTCCACGGAGGAGGAAATGATATCATATTTTGACGATTCGAGTGCGTCACAATCATTCTTTGAGGAGCCAATCGTAAACCAACGAAGAGGTAGGCGACCTAGAGCAACAAGGAGTAGGATCCCATCTACTTGGGAGCACCAACACGCGAATCAATCACGACGGAATTCCACCCCAAGCAATGCAGGTTCAGGTTCGCAAGCAAGTACTGGTACATCATTTAAATAACAGTGTCAAATGCCGCAACAAACTGTACACTTCATTAGAGGTTGGACTAATGTCGTCTCCGATGGAAACTGCGATTTTAGGGTCATAGCACAACTCTAATACCATTCACAAGACCGGTGGCCAGATGTCAGGCAGGAACTTATGGAGGAGTTGAACAACCACATGGAGCTTTACGTCGCAAAAATGGGGCCACAAAGGGTCACGAAAATAACTAGTCGTTTGAACTGGTTTGCAGGCCCATGTAACAACCCATGGTGGTATACACTCCCGGATATGGGCTTTCTTACAACTACAACATACCAACGGGTCTTGAGCTGCTATGCAAAAACTGGGAGTCTTACATATTTTCCATTGGAGTGTCATTCACAGATGGACTCACCATCTCCGGACCCTCCATCGACAGATGAAGAGTGGACAATGGGATTCGTTGATAACAATCACTATATTAGGTAGCGCGTGATAGACGAATGCCCACTTCCACCATTATGGATGTCATGGGAATCTGCTAGAGAGGAAAGAATAAGCCATTGGATGCAACATTATTCCGTTCGGCTACGCCAATGGTTTTTGTTCTAGTTTATACTTTCAATTTTATGTTGTGTTCCGTATTTATAGTGAAATGAGTGAAAATTCATGTTGCCGAAAATGAATATGATTTCACTTTTACTGAAATAGTTCTTTATGTAAAATAAATAAATAAATAATTGTTAAAAGAATAGTTTTCTATTCAATTTAATTCGTGCTCAAATTATAAACTTTTATCCGGAAGCATTTCGATTCAAGTTCGAATTAAAGTTAAAGTTGCAAATTCAAATAAATAAATTTAAATTTTAAAAAAAATATTTCCGGTCAAATGGGCCATTTTAATTGGAAAAAAAAAGAAAAAATAAAAAACTGAAAAAAAAAATGAAATGGCCGGTTCTCAAAAACGGCCATTTCATTTTTTATTTTTCAGTTTTTAATTTTTTCTTTTTTTTCCCCCAATTTCTCTACATATTTTTCAACTTTTTCCACCTTTCACCAAAAAAAAAAAATTGCGAAAATTTATCGATGTTTTTTATTGTTGAAATTTGTATTCAATCGTGCATGTTAATGTTATTGTGTTTGTGTAAACGAGTTATTTCGATTTTACGTTAATTTTTTTAAAAAATTGAGTTAGGGGCATTATTTTTGGTAAGTACGACCAAAATAATTGGTGCTGTCATTAGCCAAAAAGGTGCTGCGTCTAACATTTATGATCTCCCATATCTTCACCTTCTTCTACTCTACGGAATTTCCCCATTGCTTCTCCGAATAACTGCCAATCGATATCTTCTCCTTCTTCACCAACTTCGAAATTTGATTTATGATTCCAAGCTGTTGCTTCGTCGTTCCAGATTCGCGTGAGGAGGAGATTCAGAGCTGATAAGCTTTTTCGGCATCCTGTCTCAGATTTGTTCCAGGGGATCGATTGAGGAGGAGATTCTTACTTGGAAGGTATGATTTTTATTATTTGAGCCTAATTCGTTTCTTTTCCCCAATTATTAGGTCTTTCGAATCCAATTGAGTTTGATAAAAGTTTCATTCTGTTTTCATGATCTGTTTATTTTCTCTAGATTTAAAGCTATGGTGATTCCTATTTGAGCTTAATCGATTTTATCTTTGAAACAAATTTTGAGTTCAAGGCTATCTTTTACGTCTGCTTTTTCTGTTTCTTGTATCGATTTTACTATGGCTTCTTCTGTTTCTTGTATCGATTTTGTGGCGTTTGTATTTTGATACGGTGATATTCAGATTTTGAGATAATCCATAGATTCCCATTGCTAAAGCAGACCGTCTGTTAGGTTCGCTAATTCTTGAAATGTTATATTTGAATTAGTGGCTTAAAACATATTTTAAACATAGACAGCATAAACACGGACATCATAAACATAACACAATTAACTGGAAATTTAATGTGTGACACTCTCAATTACAACATATGAATTTGTGGATTTTATATCAGACGGGCAACCGTGAAAACAAACACTGAACATGAATGTAAGATGATTTTTCATACCTTATCGATGAGTTGAATTTTCTACTCTTCACTTTTTTTGAAGAATACACGTTCCTCCAGTTCTATCCTGGATTGACAATAGATGTATAACTGTAGTTAAATGATCAACACATGTTGAAAAGGATTACCAAGAATTAATTGCCATGAAAACATTACCTCTGCTTAGTTGCTGAACCATTTTTGAGATAATTTAAGAATTTTGGTATGTGGTTGAATTTATACATCAAAGTTGCAGTCTTAAGTTTGGCAATCTAAATATTGAAGTTATCTTTTTTTGATCTTTTCCTTTCTGTGGAGTCAATAATTAAGATTTTGTATTGTAGTATATATATGGAGAATATTTTTCTGGAGATTTGTTTTGTTCTGCATAATCGTAGTGTATATGGAGAATGTATTTCGGTCAATTGCTTTTCGCGTACAGGTAGAATGGTAACCAGAAAAATTGTCAAGTTGGCCTTATGTGCCAAACCAACCAAATTTCCTCTGGCTGTTATACTTTTCCATAGTAGTACCGGTGGGAATCTGGTTGGTTTGTAAAATAATAATTTTTGTGTCTTTAGTGGGGTGACGCATACCACCGTGCGGGGTTGTTGGGAACTGATGGGTTAAAAAAACAACAACCGTAATATGTGAAATTAAGTTTGTATAATATTCTTTTTTTTTTTTGGTGTTATGGGGTGAGCACATACCACCGCGGCGTTTATTTGGAACAACCTTATTGATTGTGTATACTTTTGTATTTTATTTTGGTTTCGTTTGAGGGAGGTTTTTTTTTTTTTTTGGAATAAGCTACTTATATTATATGGGCCAATTACATAAGGTACCCCTAAAATTTGAGCCAATTACAGATTCAACCCCCGATTTCAAACAATTTCATCCAAATCCAAAATCTATATTTTGAGTTGACCAACATAAATTTAAATGGAAAAGAAAATGAATTAGGCTGATTCTGATTTATATGTTTCATTTTACTACACATTATAGCCAAATAATTTTATAACTTACAAAAATAATCCAAAAATTTTTAAATAGCCCCAATAATTTCATAACTAACATAATAGTCCACAAAACAATTTTTTTTCCGAATACAACCTCATCCCGACCTCGCCGGCCGGAGCTCCGGCAGAAGCTTAGAGCTTCCGCCATGGAAGCTGTGTAACAGAGCTTCCATGGCGGAAGCACTGTGCTTCCACCATGGAAATTCCGATCTGGAGCTTCCTGCTCCAGATCCGGCTTCCATGGCGGAAGCTCAGAGCTTCCGCCATGGAAGCAGCTTCCGAGACCGCGGTGGGGATGGGAGACAAGTATGCAGATCTGAAACACGTGGTGGTGGGCGGTAGATCGGTGGTTGTGGGAGGCAGATTGGAGGTGGCGAGATGGCGTGGTGGGTGAACGGGGGTGGGGTGGGAAGAATGGAGGTGGTGGTCGGCAGATCGGCGGTGGAAATGGATCTGAGCGGTGGTGGGCGGACCATGATGGTGGTTGCCGGAGGTGGGATGGTGGGAGGTGGCGTGATGGGAGGGTGAACGGAGGTGGGAAGATCGGTAGTGGGGTGGGTGAACAGAGGTGGGTAAGGCTGCTGGCGGTGTTGTGAGTTGTGGCGGTGGGTGGTGGTTGGAGAAGATTGTGGTTGGAAGTGGTAGGGAAGAATGAGGTGGTGGAGTGGTGGGGAAGAAGAAGGGTAGAAATTTTTATAAGTAATTTTTTTGTGGTCTTTTTAATAAGAAATTGAAAGTGTTGCGGGTATTTTGGAATAAATAAAATTAATTTAAATATTGAATTATAAAGAAAAGATAAAACAGGTGAAAAAGTTGACTTTTGGGTTTGGATGTAATTTTCAAATTAGGCCTTTGTTAATTTTGGACGGATCTGTAATAGACGTCAATCTATGGGTGAATGTGAAAAGGGGGCATATTTAAGGGGTGGTTTTTGTAATTTTCCCTATATTATATGAGCTCACCCGTGATCGAACCTCTTGCATGTAAAAGTTAAAAAAAAAAACATAACCATACCATGCATGTGAAATTATGTTTGTAAAATAATAATTTTTGTGTCCTTAGTGGTGTGACGCATACCACCGCGGGATTGTTGGGAACCGGTGGGTTGGAAAAAAACAACCGTAATATGTTTAATTAAGTTTGTATAATTTTTTTCTTTTTTGTGTTGTGGGTTGACCACATACCACCGCAGGGTTTGTTTGGAACAACCCTATTGATTGTGTGTAATTTTGTATTTTATTTTAGTTTCGTTTGAGAGATAATTTTTAAAAGAGAAAAACATTTTTTATTTTTGAATAAGCTAATTATATTATATGGGCTCACCCGTGACCGAACCTCTTGCATGTAAGAGTTTTTGAAAAAAACATGTGCCAGTTACTAATTAACAGGTTGACAACCGTAGAACGCTATTTTTACATTTTCTATAGTTAAATAAATAAACAATCAATGATATAATATTGAATGAAGAAGGACTACGGATCAACACCATATCAACGTATTTCACATAAATTGAATTACCTTATTTTCTTGATTAATTTATTTTAACACCCCCTTTCTATTTATTATTAAAATTCAACTATATCTGGCGTATGAGTTAATCTTAATCGATACCAAAATAAGAACTGAAAAAATTTGAACTGTGGTCATATTAGAAGAATATAAAATGTAAGCTTTAACACTTTTTCATTCGTACAATGAATATGTAAGAATGTTGTGCAACACGCTTCAAATTTTTTTTTTGATATCAAGTGGTAAACTTAACAATCTGGAATGTTGACTGGGTCTCTTACTCTTAGTTTCAATTGTTTATATGCATAAAACATGTAGTTGTCATTGTCACTTTTAGTTTTTGATTTTTTCAAATTACATCTTGTTGCGTTTTTAAATTGTTACATTAAATTTTTGTTGTTGAACGATTATTGGGAGTGTCTGCATAAGTCCATGGAGTATGTGCAAGAATGGCACAGGAGCATTGAGAGTGGCACAAGGATGGCACGATGGCATGTGTCACTGGCAAGAGAACGGCACAGTGGCACAGGAATGGCACCAAATAGGCCCGGTGGCATAGGGCTGGCACAATAATGGCACAATGTCACAGGAGTGGCACAGGAATGGCACGAAGGCAAGCAGGAGTGGCTGAGGATTTGGCACGGAACAGGCTCATCACATAACACCTTTGGTACAGGTGGGGTGGCACAGAACACATTATGAGGAAAAATTTGGATCTTTCATTGTTTGCTTTTCTAAGATTAAGTCATGTAGCTGGTGCAAGTTTAATGTAATACGATACTAAGCATGCTCTCGAAAACATTGAGAAAAGAAAGTTTAATAATTTGCTTTGATATGAATAAATAATTGATATTGCAGTCTCAAAAAAGGTTAATAAATTCCAATAAATTTATGTGTTCAGCTTAATTATTAACTATTCCATAGAACCACAAAATGAATTTAAACAGAGCGACATAACTCAAAAGTATCATCAGATATCCCAAAAACAAAATATTAAACCAAACAGAGTACTGATATATATCGAAAATAAAAACACCGAAAAATGTCTGTGGTGAAATTCTCAAATGTATATGAAAACACCTTTATCTTCTTGGTCATCGAGAGCTGATATTCTTCAATGTCAAAAGCACGCTTTGTGGATACTTCACCCAACAAACCTTTTTGAGGAGTGATGTTATTGTTGTCAGTTGCAGAGCTATCTTGCAGTTCTATAATTTCTGGTTCCTATATATATATATATATATATATATATATATATATATATAACAAAACACATGTACAAAATGTACCAGGCCCTTGATTTGCATCGTCTCTGTTTCATAGTTATTTGCTTGGAGTTTAGATATTACCTCCTACATTAGTTGTAATACAACATTAGTATATTAGTTTGATTTATAAAAAATGAAAGTATCAGCAATCTATAATTTATAGAATCTTCAATCACACTTACAATATTATTATATACTGTGAAATAACATTTCCATCCTCATTGAATGCTTTGACAACAAATTTATTTTCAACTTCTTCATCAACAACATCAACAACAGTTTGATTTGTGTCATATACAGATTCATTAGAGTTTGGTGTCCGTCAACACGGAAGAGTACTCTTCTATCAAGCAAGGCATCAAAATGGGTTGACAACTGATAGGGGTCGTCACCATCCTGGTACACAAATTATAATGAATAATTGAGCAATAAAACATTCTATTTCTTTAGTCTCATTTTAACTAAAACATTAATTGGTATACTGTAAAAAAATACTTCAAACTCACCTCCACAGTCTCATTGAAAACAGCGTCAACAGATTTGCCTATGAGTGAAGAAACTATGTTGTCCCATAAAATGAATGTTGCAAATTGCTCGGATGGGTCATACACACTAATATTGATGTTATACCTATGTGGAATAGGAAAATCAGTATATGCTTTAATTTAAGAACCTAATTGGTGAGTCTTGGACTATATACTATAAACTGTTGACATTACATGCGAACAATGGTTTTGATTTCTTGGTTGCACTTACGACACATTTGGCCAACATGGCCTTTTTTTCCAATGCCCTTGGTGCATCCCTTGTGACCGCATCCTTCGTAAAACCAAGTTTCTTTCGGAAATGTACACTCAGCGATTGTGGCAAGAATTGTGTAAACACAGGGCTATGAAACGAAAAGGGAAAACAATCAGTACATGGATATTTTATGAAAATAAGTTGTTTAGATAATTATTAAACACAATATGCATAAATACCTTATCATTACATAGGAGTTCCGAGATAGACATAGTATTGGATGGATTTAGCCATGCTTCCCAAGATTTGACAATTTTTTTATTTGAGTTCTGAGTTATACTCCTTACAAACGAATCATCACCAAACCTTTCATTAATGTGATAATAACATGCGATTAATAAGAATATAGTTATAAAATTGATAAAATCAATAAGACTTATTGTGGGTGTATTGTTCGAATGCCTGTTGAAATACTCTTTCACCTCAGGACAATCCAAGTTGATATGCATTCTTGTAGCATGTTTGCATATTTGAGCTCGATGTTTTTCTGCATTGTAAGTACATAAATGATCATATATAAGTTGACAGTGGTTGTATGATTGTATAGAATTGTTTAGTCATCCTACATAACTACTTAATAATGTACCTCTGAAAGTGGATATCATGGCAAACTGAAGAATCAAAACAACAGGTTGGTTGTCTCCTTCAACTCGACTATCAACAAACTTTTTTTAGCTCATCACCATAGTTCCCCCACAACACACATTCCAGTTGAAGACCTCTAAACATGATAAAAAGAGTAGAAAGATTGTTATCATATTTGAATTGATTTATTAAATTTTATTATTAAAGGTTAAATCGCAAAACACACAGATTTCATGGTTACCTCCGAGCATGACATAGATAAAAAATAGTGTTATCACATGTTAATCTATAAAATTTATGATAAAGATAGGAATCGCTTACTCCAGATTAGTGATGGTGAGATCAATCTTTGAAACATTCCTAGCATCTACATGCTGGGCAGCATTGAGTGGTGTATTCACAACTCCAATTACGTCTAATAAACAAACGCAAATAGTTATGTATCTATCTATGACTAAATCAAGAAAATTAATGCATTATATAATTACGTTAAGAGACATTCATCTCTATAATTTCCAATTAGATACAAATATTCTTACCAAACATGTGAGCAGGATTCATGTTCTCAGGAGGACCACTCATGTTATTAGGATATGTTTCAAAATCAGTAAATGGGACAAACTCGAAGTTATACTTTGGGACATCCATGTCATCAGGCATCTCGGCTACCCTTGTAGCTTGACCAATAGTCAACTTATATGAATGTTTGAGCCTAGCCTTCTGTGTAGTAGGCTTGTTCTCACAAACTGTGAAATTTGATACTTTGACAACGACACCATAATCAAATTCAGCTCGAAACTTCGAAAATAAACTTGGAGGGACGGAGGCTTGAATTCTTGTGCCCTAGGAAAAATAGCAAACGTATAACAAAATTTAACGCAAAGTAAGAGCAAATAAATATAATTTAAAAATAAATTATCATAGTCGGACCTTTTTGTCAACCAACAGTACTTCTAGTCCATCTTTCTTAAACCGGTCTAGTTGAACCCAACGTTGTAGTACGCGAACAACAATGCTTCTCATCCTAGTCGACTTGTCAACCGATGATAACTGAACGACGGCTCTGACTTTCGACATATCCTATTTCTGAAAGTTGACTATTACTATTAAAACATGATGAGTTATTAAGGACTTAGCATAAAAAATAAATCGCCCTAAGGCAATGGTATAATACATCAGATAGTGTAGGCTCTTTCTTTTGAAAGAAAAAAACACCTATATCTGTGGTAACAAATTATTAATGGACATTGAATATATCTACTTTAATAGGTCTACAAATGAAAGAATAATAGATTATGAGTAATTAAAGAAAACTTAGTCGTTGAAGAATAGTGTTGAGGGGAAAAGTCTCCCAAACACTTAATGAATTTTCCTTGCTTTCCTTCACTCTAAGTACCTAGACCACCTTTGAGTAAGAACCACCTTGCTTGTAAGAACCAAAGAGTAAGAGCCCGTAAGAACCGTTGTACTGGTAAGAGGCGATGCGTAAGGACCGGCGATCCACTACGTTGATAAGGACTTGCACAAGTGACTTGGAGGGTTAGGACCCGGTTTGCTAAGTGTCAAACCGGACTGAGACTTTACTCAAGAGAGACTGAAGATCTACTCTGTATAATAGTTGAGAAGGTAAGAGTCTAGGAAGAAGACTTCACCTCCTTTGCATTGTGAGGATATGTCCATATTTATAGGTTTCCCTTGAGAAAGGGAGGACATGCTAGGATTGTGCCATGTGTAAGGCTAGGATTGAGCCACCAATGCATGTATTTGGCCCATAGCCCAATAATGATGTTTAGCCCATGCCACTTTGGGCTTTAGGGGTAGTTCGGACACCCCACTCTTTGGTGCCTATCTGCTTGGTTACTTGTGAGATTGTCATGCTGGATCCGAGTTATCATCCGGACCGGAGGCCTTGGGTCGGAGAGGGTACTGACTTAGTACTATGCTCCTTTCCCAGAGAGGCTCGGACCAAGGTGGGTCGGGCCCATGGTTCCGGGTCGGGCCTAGTAGGTCCCAAATCCTCCGTTCCTTTATTTCGAGGTGGGTCGGACCATGGTTGGTCTGCCCGGATCGGACCGTTGGCTCGGACCAAATTGTCTCGGATCCATTGGATGACTTAGGATGCCTTAGGATTCGTTCATAGGTCCTTTATGACGGATTGGACATATTTCCGTATCAACATATGTCCCCCTAGTTTCCAAGTATCTTTGTAGAAGATAGTTGAGGAACTATAGTTTCCGGGGAGCTTAGGATGTCTTTGACGTCTTGGACATATTTTTGTATCAACATATGTCCCCCTAGTTTCCAAGTATCTTTGTAGAAGATAATTGTGGAACTATAGTGTCCGGGGAGCTTCTTCGTGTGATCGATCTTGTGAGCTTTGAAGAGAAATTTTCCTTATCCGTGTCCTCTTGTCTTTCCTCTATCTCTCTTCCCCCCCCTCTTTTCTTACAGTCCGAGAGGAAGACGTCCCGTCTCGGACTGTAGGAAAAGAGGTATTTGTAGCGAGATAGGGTCAAACGTGAAGGCTTAGGACTTAGGAAAATTTTGTCGCTCGGATGTCGGATCCGAGGAGTTAAGTCCGGGTAGATTTTTGCTTGTAGATTTTGTCATTCGGATGTCGGATCCGAACTTGGAAAAAATATATATAATTTCTCCCATTCACTTCACCAAAGTCCACTCCACATCTCCATCTTCATTTGTTCATTCACTGTGCCAGAAGTTTAATAATGTGTTTGTACATTTCAAACATAAGTTGGCCCACATAAAAATTGAACTGTGTGCTGCCAAAGCCCAATACTCCTATGCCGAGCCTAGCAACTGAATGCCCATGCCTAATTAAAGCCATGTCAGGCCCATGGATGAATGAGAAGGCAAACAATTCCATAGAGACAGAGACATAGTACACGTCCACCAGTCTGCTCCATTTCTAAAATCAACCATCTGCTTCTTTACAAAAATATCTTTCTTCTTGAACTCTCCTCTCTTTCCACTAGTGTGACTAGTGTTGCTTTATAGTGGCCATAGCTCCATTTTGAGCATTTTCTCTCTACAATCAACATTAGCCATCTTCTTCTGCTGCTCGTCCAGATCTGGCCGCTTGCTACAGTCCAAATTCGGATTTCTTCAGTTCGAATTTTGGACTGGTCGGAGGCTTAATTTCAGTTCGAGTTTGAGCGCAATAGTCCGGAACTCCATATCAAAAGAGAGAGATCCGGGTCTGTCAAGTTCCATCCCACTACTGCTGTATGTCCGAATGGCTCGAGTTCCGAGTCGAGTATGTTGTCGGAAGGACGAAAAATCAAGGTTGACAGGAGGTTTTTCTTAAATCAATCTCCATCTGCAAGTTAGTGAAGAGAGAGAGAGAGGGAAAAGTGTACAGTAGCTCGTGAGTTGTTCCGGATCTTAGGAGTTCTTAGTCGTGTTTGGCTCTGCTAAATCAAAGGCAAGCTCCGTTCTGATTCATAAGCAGTCGATTTTGTGAGTCGTCTGGTGTATCCAGAGGTGGATTCTGGAATCAGTTTTGTTGGACTCCGAGCGATCCGATTGGGCTTCTGTAAACATATTACCTCCGATCCTCCTTAGCGTGTTGGATAAAGAAACGAGTTCCGAGGTTTGATCTTGAAACGGCGACGTACCCATGGCTGCCATGGATGTGGATCGATTGATTCACTGTTTGCAGGTTCTGTATGTTGTGCGGATTGCTATGCTTATGCCGCTACCGTAGCAGTCCGAGACGGCGCACCTCTTGCTCAGTCCGAGCTCTTTGTCCAATCATGGTCTAAGAATTCAAGTTGTGCTCTAGTTGCTAGATTTGTTCGGGCTCTGCAGGCGCGTGATTTTGTCCTGTCGCCGCAGTTCAATCCGGAGCTTTATTTTATCAAAGCTTGCTCGGATCCGTGTTTTACATCCGAATCCAAGATTTGAGTTCTGTTCCGCATCGTGATTTGAGTTCTGTTCCGGATCCTTGTTCTTTTTCGTTTGGAGTGCTCGGAGATTTTATGGGACATCAGGCTCGGAGCTTGTGTAGTTGTGCGGTCCGCAGCTTCCCTATGACGTTGTAGTATTAAGGCGCTAAATCCGGGCGATTGGGAGTAAGTGAGTTGGCCCGGAGCTTAGGAGTCCTGGGTCGTGTCTTGCTCCGCTAAATCTGAAGTAAGCTCCATTCTGATTCACCTCCATTTCTTCTCCGATCAATCAATAATATTTTAAAATCCGCGGATTGATTGGTTCATCGGAGGGGAGGTCGGAGCTAGTAGTTTAGAGTTTTACTCCGGTCTGAAGTCGCTCCGTCTGAATCACTGTTGTTCGATGTTCGGGGCTACTGTTTCGGATCTGTTAGCTGCTGCCACCAGAGCTTTAGTTCAGAATCTTTGTTCTGTTACAGAGCTCAATGTTGGAGTGCTTGCTGTTCTAAAATAGTGTTGTGCCGGATATGTTCAGTCCGAAGCTATAGTTTAGTTGCTTCTTGTCTCGCATTTTTCCATTGGCGATGTCGGTCCAAAGGTTCTAGCTTCGTCACAGCCCAATCCGCTGCTACAGTTCCGTTCGAGCTCTTGGTTGCGGATCTGCACCAGTCCGAAGTTCAGCTTTGTTCTGAGCTTTGCTGCTTCAAATCTTGTGGCCAGGGATTTTTTTTTTTTTTTCGTGACTTCGGCCCGTCTCGGATTTTCCATCTCAGTACAAAGTGGGTTGTTGCTTCGAGGTTGTGCTCAGAAACTGATATGGATCTGATCTGAGTCACAGATTTGGTCGGTCTCATGATTTTATTTTGACTCGTAGTTTGGTTCCATTGTTGTTCTGTCCGAAGCCGCGCTACAGTCCGAATCTAGTTTCAGATCTGTTGCAGTGGTTCTTAGTGACTGCCTGTTCTGTTCAGTCCGAGGTAGCACTCCAGATCTGAGTTTTGCTTGCTCCATCCGAGTCCTTTTCTCTGTTTTGTGACCTTAGCTCTAAAGCGCCACAGATTTAGATCTGTTCGCAGCACGGCTCTGTTATGATAGGAGTTCACAGTCTGAGGCGCTACCTTTTGTTTCGATCCGAGTCAAGACTCCTTCCAATCTGGATTTGTTCCATCCGCCTTGGGCATCTCGATACCAGCTTCGTAGTTCAGTTTCGTTCCGAGACTGCTTCAGTTCGCCATACTCTGTTCCGGAGTGAGGTATGAGTTCCGTGTGTCTCTGTGAGTGTTTGTCCGAAGCTGTATTGCTCCGAAGTTCTATTATTTTGGATTTTCTATTCTGCGCAAGCTTTCTTTATTCGGAGCTTTTCTGTGCCAACAAGCTCGGAGGTTGTGCTGTCAGGAGCTTCTATGTGTCCAAACTTGCAGCTTCTTGTCCGAGTCTCACAGTCCGAAGCTAATTTTCAGTTCGGATCCATGTGCTTTAGTTTGGATCTGAGACGTATAATACTCCTTTCTGGTCTGAGTCTTGCTCTAGCAAACACTCTAAGTTTGCTATGGTTCGGACCTTCTTTGTTTGCTACAGTTTGGATATGCTTCTACGGATTGCCACTTCAGATTGCTACAGTAAGTCCGTAGCTACAGTAACTTTTTTTTTTTTTTTTTGGAGACTTTGCAGATCTTGTCCGAAGCTAGGATACGGATCTACTGTTTCGTTTATGTTTAATCCGAGCCTCTTCTCTGTTTGTAGTTCAGAACTGTCGCTCTGTCAACTCTAGTCGGAAGCAACACTTTGATGTTTGTGTAGTTCCGAGTTTAGCTAACTATTTTGCTCCGAAGATAACACATGTAATTTTGAAGAGTGTTGACGTTGTTGTATTGTCCTTCGGATATGTGTAGAACTCAACGTTATGCTTGAATTCCGTCTTTACTTCATACAAAAAGAGTGAAGCTGTCTGAAGCTTTGTTTGAAAATATCTTCTTTTTGTCTATCTTTGTAGCTCCTGTAAACTTTTCTTTTGAAGCTTTGGACTTGGTGTCCGCAAAAATTATCAACATTCATATATGATGTCTTTGGACAACTTATTCATCAGTAAGAACGATGGCTTGTGATCTCCATAACGACGTGTTGATGGATGGTCCAATAGAGGTCGTCCAAACGGTTGAGAGTTCATGTGAGTGGATTACTCATCCATCCGTAAGAGGGATAGAGTGTTTATCTTTTCATGACAACCGGTTTTTCAGGATGGTCCTAAGGAGGACATCCGAACAGACGATAGTCCGTGTGAGTGGATAACTCATCCATCCGTAAGAGGGATGGAGTGTTATCTTTTTATGACAACCGATTTTTCGGGATGGTCCTAAAGAGTGCATCCGAACAGACGAGAGTACGTGTTATGCAGAGACGGTGGGGCTTATATAAGTTCGTGGGTGTCGGACCCCCTTATCAATCGGAAACATGTCCTTGATGAATCATGCACGCTTGTAGTAAATGAAGCATTGATAAATGATGTGTGCGTGCATGATGAATGAATGAATGAAATGTATGGTAAATGATGATTTCAAGCTAAGTTAGAGTACTTACTTTTTCATCGAAAACTGCAGAGCATTGTTTTCGGTTCTCCGTTTTAAGAGAAGCCAGTGAAAATGGAGATCGGGATTCGAAATAAACAAATCCCAACATTTGAAAGTATCTCCTACCTTTAAGCTTATGGAGTTGGCGAGGACCTTCTCCGAGGAGATGGTAAGGACCAACTCCGAGGAGATGGTGAGAACCAAGTACGAAGCGACGGTGAGGACAGAGTTCGAGGAAATGGTAAGAACCAAGTCCGAAGCGACAGTGAGGACCGAGTTCGAGGAGATGGTGAGAACCAAGTCCGAAGCGACGGTGAGTACCGACTTCGAGGAGATGGTGAGAACCAAGTCTGAAGCATCGGTGAGGACCGACTTCGAGGAGATGGTGAGAACCAAGTCCGAAGCGACGGTGAGGACCGACGTCGAGGAGATGGTGAGAACCAAGTCCGAAGCGACGGTGAGGACCGAGTTCGAGGAGATGGTGAGAACCAAGTCCGAAGCGACGGTGAGGACAGAGTTCGAGGAGATGGTGAGAACTAAGTCCGAAGCGACGGTGAGGACCGACTTCGAGGAGATGGTGAGAAACAAGTCCGAAGCGACGGTGAGTACCGACTTCGAGGAGATGGTGAGAACCAAGTCCGAAGCGTCGGTGAGGACCGACTTCGAGGAGATGGTGAGAACCAAGTCCGAAGCGATGGTGAGTAATGACTTCGAGGAGATGGTGAGAACCAAGTCCGATGCGACGGTGAGTACCGACTTCGAGGAGATGGTGAGAACCAAGTCCGAAGCGTCGGTGAGGACCGACTTCGAGGAGATGGTGAGAACCAAGTCCGAAGCGACGGTGAGGACCGACTTCGAGGAGATGGTTAGAACCAAGTCCGAAGCGACGGTGAGTATCGACTTCGAGGAGATGGTGAGAACCAAGTACGAAGCGTCGGTGAGGACCGACTTCGAGGAGATGGTGAGAACCAAGTCCGAAGCGACGGTGAGGACCGACTTCGAGGAGATGGTGAGAACCAAGTTCGAAGCGACGGTGAGTACCGACTTCGAGGAGATGGTGAGAACCAAGTCCGAAGTGTCGGTGAGGACCGACTTCGAGGATATGGTGAGAACCAAGTCCGAAGCGACGGTGAAGACCTACTTCGAGGAGATGGTGAGAACCAAGTCCGAAGCGACGGTGAGTACCGACTTCGAGGAGATGGTGAGAACCAAGTCCGAAGCGACGTGAGGACCGGGCCGGAAGCGACGGTGAGGACCGGCTCCGAGGAGATGGTGAAGACCAAATCGGACGCGATGTTGAGGACCAGGTCCGAAGCAACGGTGAGGACCGGCTCCGAGGAGATGGTGAAGACCAACTCCGAGGTGATGGTGAGGACCAGGTCCGAGACGGTGGTGAGCACCTGCTCCGAGGAACGGTAAGGACCTCATCCGGCCTTAGGGAGCCTAGGATATGGTGCTTAGGACGTGGTCCTATCTTTCCTTCCATGGATAATTTTTACTAAGTGTTCCACTGACCTCATCTTCTTTTGCCTTCTCAAACCTTTTTAGGTAGAGCATGATGATGTCCACCTAAGACTTGATGGAGTCATCGGGTAAGAGTGGTTGAGAAGATAAGAGTCTTCATGTTTATAATTCAGATCATTGGACTCCAGCCAGCCCTCATACTTAGTCAGATGACCCTCGGGACAAGTATCCCCGTAGTATTTCTCATGAGCCTTTACCATTCTTTACCAAACTGGTTCTCGCTCATCCTTAACTTACTTGGGCGAAATGACATGCCCGTTTGGAAGAGTGAAGTTTCTTTCGGGAGGAGGACCATGTGTTCCTGACGGAGGAACTTGTCCTTCAACTCCGAATGCTAGAGTTCTTATTGAAGGATCGGCGGCTCTTTCCTCTTCTGAAGAAAGACTAGTAGTGTGACCATCACTTGGATAATCCACTGTGTTTCTTGAAGTGGCTCTTGCCACTCTTCCCCTCCGAGTGGGAGGTCTGCCTCTTTGCCTTGGGGAGGGCGTCCCAACTGTAGTAGTGTTGGTTCTTACGGACCTTCTTGTTCTTGCCATTACTGAAGAGAACGGGACTTTTCGTAAAGTTTCCCACAGACGGCGCCAAAATGTTGAGGGGAAAAGTCCCCCAAACACTTAATGAATTTTCCTTGCTTTCCTTCACTCTAAGTACCTAGACCACCTTTGAGTAAGAACCACCTTGCTTGTAAGAACCAAAGAGTAAGAGCCCGTAAGAACCGTCGTACTGGTAAGAGGTGATGCGTAAGGACCAGCGATCCACTACGTTGATAAGGACCTGCACAAGTGACTTGGAGGGGGGGGGGGGGGGGGTTAGGACCCGGTTTGCTAAGTGTCAAACCGGACTGAGACTTTACTCAAGAGAGACTGAAGATCTACTTTGTATAATAGTTGAGAAGGTAAGAGTCTAGGAAGAAGACTTCACCTCCTTTGCATTGTGAGGATATGTCCATATTTATAGGTTTCCCTTGAGAAAGGGAGGACATGCTAGGATTGTGCCATGTGTAAGGCTAGGATTGAGCCACCAATGCATGTATTTGGCCCATAGCCCAATAATGATGTTTAGCCCATGCCACTTTGGGCTTTAGGGGTAGTTCGGACACCCCACTATTTGGTGCCTATCTGCTTGGTTACTTGTGAGATTGTCATGCTGGATCCGAGTTATCATCCGGACCGGAGGCCTTGGGTCGGAGAGGGTACTGACTTAGTACTATGCTCCTTTCCCAGAGAGGCTCGGACCAAGGTGGGTCGGGCCCATGGTTCCGGGTCGGGCCTAGTAGGTCCCAAATCCTTCGTTCCTTTATTTCGAGGTGGGTCGGACCATGGTTGGTCTGCCCGGATTGGACCGTTGTCTCGGACCAAATTGTCTCGGATCCATTGGATGACTTAGGATGCCTTAGGATTCGTTCATAGGTCCTTTATGACGGATTGGACATATTTCCGTATCAACAAATAGATTATAAAAAGGTTTACACGGCAAAAGTATAGACGAATTAAAGAGAATTAAGTGTGAAGAATTAGGAAGCATTGGGTTAATCCTTGTAACCCTATATAAAGGAAAACAAAATAAGGAGATCAGTTGCCAAGCCGACAATTTCGTGTCCACCTCCATAGTATTCGGTTTCACAGATCTGATATTTTTTTCTCCCCATTCTTCTCGACATGACGGAAAAAACACACTGCTTCATATCAATCATTGCCAATCACGTTCTTCTCCCTCTTCACCAACTTCCAAATTTGCTTTCTGATTCCAATTTCCGAACACCCAGTGAATCGCGTTCCGGGGCCTGTTCATCAACTTCCAAATTTGCTTTCTGATTCCAAGATCCGAACACCCGGTCGTTCGATATGGCGCTGTAGGACTTGATCAAATGGCTCGGATTCTTCGTATCAGATTGTATCAAATCGTATCTTTTTGTATCAACTTGGAAGGTATGATTTTCGCAAACTGAGCTTAAAATAAGAAATTTTCATATTGAATCCTGATTTTCTCGTCCAGGTCTATGGATCTTTCCCCCAATTATTAGGGTTCTTTGAATCGAATCCGGATGACTATTGATAAAATTTTCATTATCTGTTTATTGGCTCTCGATTAAAATCTATGATTATTCCTATTTGAGCTTAATCAATTTTATCTTTGAAACAAATTTTGATTTCAAAGTTATCTTTTACTTGTGATTTTTCTGTTTCTTGTATCTCAACATTTACGTGTATTTTGATATGTTGATTTTTAGATTTCGGCTTTCTTGGATGAGATGATTTAATTAAAAGCTATGATGATTACGATATGAGTTTAATCGATATCACCTTACTCTCAAATTTCGATTTGAATTTTTTTCTGTTCCTATAGCTTCTTATTTTGCAGTTAGATTTCCATTTTTTTCTGTTCCATTTTTTTCTGTACCTATAACTGATTTTTGAAACCGATGCTTAATAAATATTTTACACATGTAAAAATGTTTGCATAAAACTAATTTCAAAGTAAGATGAACATGGACAGCAATAACATACCACAATCGACTGAAAAATTGATTTGCAGCTTTCCAGCAAGAACTCCTTGATATTGTTTACGTTTCTATGCAAAAAATAACACAAAACATATACGTAGTTAGCAAATACATCAATTTCTTGCACGATATTCTGTGTAAAGTATCAACCATGAATACTGAGCAAACATACCTCTCTCTGTTTTTGTTTATCAGAGAATGCACAGGAAGCTTGCAGTGGTTGCGGATGATGAAAAAAGAATGAAGACCTAAATAATTTATGATTTTACCTAGACATTAACTTTGGAAAAGATCACAAGGTATTTGGTTTCAAATCCCTTTCTTCTTAATTTTGAACTTATTTTCTATTTATAAAGTAGTGTAGAATTTCACTGCTGTTACTACCATAAATACAACAGAAGTATTCTGTTATTAATGTAAAAACAAAAATATACTCACTTTGGCTATGGTTTGAAAACTTTGTAAAATTAAACAGACATAGATCCTGTAGTTTATTTTTTTAAAAACACACAGGATTGGAACTTCAACCATTGTTTTTGATACATATTATTTTCATAGTATTTTCTGCAGACACCAAGTAATATAACTTGATAATCCATAATAAAATTAGGTTATGAATTAATCTGACAATTTATAAATTCATCTTTTCAGTACTCTAAATAAGTTACTACATATCTTATTTTGAATTGTTCTGACTCCTAATTATCTTTATATCTGGTCATTCATGCTGGATGGATTTGCGGGGTTATTATACTTCAAGGGTGAGCTATTTGAATTGTTGCATGACACGACACGTTGTGATGCTTCAATTGCTAAAAGAGGTATGTTGACTTTGTAATATCGCATTGAACATTTAATTTTCAGCAAATGGGTTGATATGGAGAAGATATGTAATTGTACTCTGTAAAAAACATTACGTCTAATAAAAATTGCAGAATAATTAAAACCATTATACTAATAAAATAAGTCAAACATAATTGTAGGTTCTAAAAACACAATTGAAGAATAACAAATATAAATGTAGGTTCTAAAAATCCAAGCAAGAAAATGAATAATATATGTTCTAAAAAAAAAGTACGGACGAAACTGAAATTAGACAGCAGGTATGTTTGTAGAAGTTAAGACCTCAGTTTAAAGATCGTAAATGCTTTTAATAATAAAAGCATCTGCCACATCTTCTTCAGGATCACAGTAGCAATTCCATCCACATACGACCACAATTTCATGGTCAGCTGTGCAGTAAATGCAATTCTCAACTTGGTCATAATCGAATTCATAATCTGCCCTATAATAAAGTGGCGTTGCAAAAATTGATTCTGAATGCTCTTCATGACAAATTCTTGTGAAGCCATATATATGGAAACCTACCCTGAACTTTTTGAGCTGGTAGTAGACATGAAGTCGAGTTGTTTATGCTAAAGTTTTTGTAGTTGGGTCGTTATAAAATCCGACCAACTCTTGGGCACCTTGTCGCCTAAGGACTATATCCCCTGAATTTAAGCACTTAAGAAATGCCAATAGGTACTTAGATGGGAAGTGTCCAGTGTTGCTAGATCTTATCAGGTGGTTCATTGCTCTATATTTGTTATAGTGTATGAAGCGATCAATCTGAAATAATAATAAGAAACATAAATTATTAATGTTCATGTAAAATGGAATAATAGTATCAAGTTTGAATAAGTAAACTGTATGTGTAAATTAAGATCTTACAATTGCAAAACGGTATAGAACATCAGGATTTTCATATTCTAGGCACTTGTAGGTGAAAATTATCTCGTCGGAAGACATTGGTTTGTATTTAAAGACAGCGAGATGAGCATTTCTGTAAACAACTGGGTTAGAACCCAGCTGATTGAGTTGAGTGCAGCTGCATTTAAATGAAGTGCAACAGTTAGACACATATAAAATCATAGTCAAGTGTGCTCATATTAGATGTCATATATTAGTCTATATATAGATTAGAAGAATATCAAATGTAAGCTTTACCACTTTTTCATTCGTGCAATGTCTTTGTAAGAATGTTGCGCAACACGCTTCAAAATTTCCAAATGGATGTCAAGTGGTAAACTTTACAATCTGGAATGTTGAACAGATCTTCCTCTTTTAGTTTCCATTGTTATCTGCATAAATCATGTCGTTGTCACTGTTAGTTTTTTATTTTTACAAATTAAATTTTGTTAATTTTTTAAACTGCTACGTTAAAATTTTGGTTGCAGGACAATTTTTGGGTGTGTCTGTAAAAGTCCATGAAGTTATGTTCCCTTCCTCTAATATACAGACATTTCTCAACTTCTTTTTCATCGCCATCGCTTTTATGCCATACAATGTTCTGAAATATTGAACAACTTACTTTTAAACTGATAGATAGTGATTACTCATTCCATGTAGTATTCAGATTCAGATTACTGTTAAAACATACATAAAATGTTCTGCTAATGAAACACAAAGAGTATGAAGTGATAATATACCGCGAACTACATCCCCATATATTCATAACATGTCCCTTTTATGTTTACAATTATGAAGATAACCTAAACAGTATCAATTTTTCAGGCTTATATAAAAATATGCATATAAACCATGAATGTGTGTGAATCCAAGTTTCAGTAGTTCCTCATGTTAGTGTAATAAACCATGAATGTGTGAATGCAATCTTTTATTGTAATAAGCGTGCTTTTGTTATTGTAGAATTACAAACTTGGATTATTAAAATAAATCTCTAACATGCTAACAGAAATCGGATTACAGAATAAACCTTGAAGTCTGGAACAATTAAACCATCCGAAGAGGAACATGCAGAAAAGATGAAGAATTAGTTAATATTCAGATTCAATAGTCTATTGATATGTAATAATTGAATATGGACGGAAAAAACTACCAGAAGTCTTCAGGGTAAACTCTTTATCAATGATTATGGACTGCTGTAAATTCTTGTTTAATGGAGTGCTACAGTACTCCGAAATTCGGTAGAGATATGTATATATGAGTAAGCTTGTTATTGATGGATTATTTGAGATTATGGACTGCTGTATATTATGTGGGAATGGAGTGCTACAATACTCCGAAATTCTGTATAGTTGTATATATGAGTAAGTTTGTTATTGATGGAATATTTGAGATTTTGTCCCATAACTGTTAAATTTAGGTGCAAATAGACCATGTGTTTTATATTCTGTTAGGAATATCTGTTAGTATTTTGATCACTCATCACATGTTCTTATCTTAGCCAGAAAGGTTATTAAGTACTCTTGGTTCACTTGAACATTGTAAAACAGGAAATCACTGAGTATGATTAGTCTAGTAAATCTTGTATTAGGATTATAGGTCTACGAGTGTAATTTTTGTTTCCAGAAGACCATGAAGATCAATCCTAGCAATGGAGCTTTTCTGAAGATTAGAAGACTGAAGATTGCACAAGATTTATGAAGATATCAAGGTTAAGTCTCATTTGATTCAAAGTGTCTCTGGACCATGTTATAAGTGTAACATTTGCACATATGCTAAGTCTCGAACATATTAATCAAAGAAGGGAGACATGTGAGCTTCCAGAAAGCCTCATGTATCCGTTGAGACTAAAGGATAATGAACAGTACTATGCATTAAATGCATCGGCAGAAATGCTGCAAAAAGCAAGTCCTCTCTAAAACATGAGATAGTGACTTCTGAGTACATAGTTCAAGATATAAACGGATATAATTTGATGGAGAGCACAACGGATACAATTCAAACGCCTCTCAAATTTATCTATATATATCACACACTTAGATGCTTGAACAACATACCTTAGAACGCTCTATCTTGCAAAATTACCATCAAGAAAAGTATTCTCTCAAGCACTCTACTACCCTTTCTGAAAGCTTTCTGTTGCTTGAAGAATCACTAGTAGTTCTAAGTTGTCCTGAACCTTTGTTGAGATTGTTATTCGTGAAAGAGTTGAACTATCAGATACCCTTTCTGAAGCTCATTCTACAGAACGGACATCAATTAGTTGGGTCAGTAAAGAGCAGACTGCCATCCACTGAATAAGTGTATTAAGTAGTCTCGTTCTGTTAGGCTCTCTGAAAAACATAACTGGAAAGTTATACGAGAAGCCTTTCTGACAAAACCTTATAACTAACACCAAGGCGTGGAGTAGAGGAAGTACTTGATTGGGGAAATCAGGGAATAACTCCAAAGTTATCTGAGTAGAGGAAGTACTTAGCTCTAGGAGCTGGGGAATAACTCAGAGGGAACATTTGGTTGGGAACCATTTGTTTAAAGAATCTTAGAATATGATTATTGTAAGGTGAACTCAATTATCTGTTCTAGTGAATTCTAGGTCTCAGAAAGACCGAAGTGGATTAGTTGGAGGATTATGCCACCTCCAGATACCACTATACTTGCTGTGTCATTTACCTTTCTGTATTTACATTTCAGCAAAGCACACACACACATACTTATTGTTTCTACACTTACCTATCTTAAAGTCTTCCGCGCTCTGAATTTAAGTATCAGAAACCCCCAGGTTTCTGAGAAACTGTGATTATCGACAAAAGTTTCAAAAGACTATTCACCCCCCCTAGTCTTTTACTTTGCCGTTATCTGGACCAACAAGTGGTATCAAAGCAGGAGATTCACAAGCCTTCTGCACGGAACCTAGATCCCCAGATAGGTGAAGGAACTTTGTCCCTCTCTGAGGACTATATAATTTGTGTGTTAAGTGTGCAGGTATGTCTCTGAGTGATGCGCCCATACTGAAGCCAGAAAACTACGAGAAATGGAGGAACAACATGAGGCTCCATCTGGAGGCTATTAGTGATGAGATGATCTATGTCATCAATGAAGGTCCTATCAAAATCAGACATCTCAAACAAGTTACTGAGGTGTCTGATGGAAGAAAAGCCTCAGATAAGGAAGATGGAAGTGAGGATGCGGCTGCTAGTGATAGTGGTCGTGTTGCTCATGGAAGAATTATGTATGAAGACAAGCCAAGAGAGCTCTGGACATCTGAAGATGCCAAGAGACACAGATTGGATGGTCAAGCTCGTAATATAATCATCAGATCGACACCTGAGCACATACAGTGTAAACTGTGGGGTGCTAAAACGGTGAATATTGCATGGCAATTGATTGAAGAAATCTGTGCTGGAACTGAGAAAACCAAGGAAAACAAGTTCGAAGTTCTTAAATTGAAATTCCAAAACTTCAAACAAGGTCCCACTGAAAATCTGGAAGAACGTGATTTCAGGTTTACTACTCTTATGAGTGATATGGCTGCACTTGGTGAAAGCAATAGATACTCCCAGTCAGAAAAGATTAAGACCATTGTCAGAATTCTCAATCACAACTGGGAACACACTAAGTTCTTTTATTTCAACCAAGGGATGCCAAATATTACTCCAGTAGAGCTCTTCTCTCATCTTGCTACTGTAGACTATGAGTCAACTCAGAGAGAACAAACAGCTGAAAAGTTGCAAAGTGTTGCTCTAGTTTCTCAAGGTACTTCTGAAAAGAAGGATACCAAAGATGACAACTCAGAGAGATCCGCCCGGTATGTTGGAAGGCCTTCTAGTAAAGCTGTCTCGTGGAGTTATTCGGCTTCTGGATAGGCGTAGAAGTCGAAGTGACTTCGAGTTGCTGAGGTCATTCTGGAGATGTCTTTTCCAACATTCCGGGCTCCGAAAATGGATCAACACGTCGGAAATATTCGGGTGAAATTTATTATAATCCGGCCCGCCCTTGATGGGTGTGGTCGTATCCATCCCTTTTCCTCCAAGTGTGGAAGGTCCGAGGGGGCCTACTTACTAAGCTTGGAAGGGAAAGGGGATACCTTCACTCTCTTCTAGGGGCATGTCGGAAAACATTTGCTTGCTCAAGTTTTTGATTCTGTGACCGAGCAGTCCGGTTTTATTAGTAACTCTATTCTAGAATTGAAGGCCCGGGTGGGCTACTTGCGATTCTAGAAGGGAGTTCCTGATAATGCCGGTCTTGTTGGGGATCAGAACAGCAAGCCATCGTGAGCTAGCTATCTGTCCAAGATACGTTGGTCCGTGATCGTACAGCCCAGATGCATCGGAGGCCTCTTTCTTCCGAATTAAGGGCCGTCGAGTGCTTTCTGCGATTTTGGGAAGGAGTCCCGAATTTCACTGAGTTTGTTGGTAATCGGGTTGATAGACGCCTCCGGAGTGACTTGGATCGTTCCGATTATCCGGGTTGACTTCTTCCAAATACTTGAGTAATTCGAGAAGTATTCACTGTTGTATCTGGTAGGAGACGATCCAGATTATCGTGGTGATACTTGCTTGCTTCGGAACTGTCCCTTCCGTTCGGAGGTCATGGAGCCTTTTATTGGTGTCTTCGGAACTCCACAATCTCTTGGGAGGAAGTGATCCGGATCATTGTAACGTCTCAAATATGTCACAGTGAACTGAACTCATTTCGTTTGAAAGTTTGCTTCCTTGTTCGGAGTGTTAGCAGGTGTTGAATCGACTACGACCGAATCAAGTCCGTCTCTCAATCGCTCGGAAGTACTAGATCGTCTTCCGAAAAATGGGGCCCTTGGAAGAGTAGGAGTGTTATGTAGAATAGGTATTTGTGTCTTTGTAATTTCGATCAGGGCTCTTCGGGCTCTTTACTTTGTAACGCAGTCATTTTGTTTGAATAAAACGTGCGTTTTTGTTATCGTTGTCTTCATGTTTCAATGTGTTAAGCTCGCTCAGATCGGTGTGCAACTTAGACCCGGAACGAGCAGCTAGGTGATTTTCCTTGTGATTCGGTCAGGCAACAGTGTCCGAAAGACTCGACCCGAATGGAGTGAAAATGTGTTGTGAAAAGCAAAGTTGTATTGACTTGACGGAAATCAAATTACAACTTCGGGGCTTCAAGGCCTGTTTAAAAACACAGAAATATCTTGACAAAAAAAATAGCAGTGATTGCAGTGCTCCTTTCCTAAGCGTAGAACTTTTGGAGGTTCTTGACATTCCAAGTCCTCTTCAAGGCTTGCCCCTGATCATCTTCTAGTTCAAAACTTCCAATGACTCTGGCTCCAATAACCTTGTAAGGTCCTTCCCACTTGGGCTTGAGTTTCCCAACATTGCTCAATATGTCGGCTCTTCTGAGGACTAAGTCTCCAACTTGTATGTTTTTTGGGAAGACCCGCTTGTTGTAGGCTCGAGCAGTCATGGCTTGGTATCGAAGGATATTGGCCAATGCCTTACTTCGCTTGTCTTCGAGGAGCTCAAGGTCGTAGATCCTTGAGACTTCATTGTCATCCGGGTTGTACTGCTGGATCCTCTGGGTTTCCACTGCTACTTCTGAAGGAATGACTGCCTCAGATCCATAGACAAGGGAAAAGGGCGTCTCCTGTGTAGCAGTCCGAGCTGTCATCCTATGTGCCCAAAGGACTGCGTCGAGATAACCTGCCCAACTGTCTTGGGAGGTTCTCAACCTTTTCTCCAAAATTTTGACGATTGTCTTGTTGGTGGCTTCTACCTGACCATTAGCTTGGGGGTGGCCAACGGAAGTGTAGCGTTGTTCTATTTTGAAAGATTGAAGCCACTCCTTCAGTCTTGCTCCCGAAAACTGAGCCCCATTATCTGACTCTTGGAAGTCCAAAACGGCAGATGATGTTCTTCCAAATAATTGACCGTATCCTGCTTTCAGTGATGGTCGAAACTGCCTCTGCCTCAACCCACTTAGTGAAATATTCTACTGCCATGATCAAGAACTTCTTCTGATGGGTTCCTCGTGGGAATGGACCAACTATGTCTATGCCCCATTGATCAAATGGACATGCTATGATTGACGAAATCATAGGGTTGGTTGGACGATGTGGTATGTTGGCATGATATTGGCAGTCTTCGCAAGCACGGGCAAAATTGGCAGCGTCGGCATCAATGGTGGGCCAATAGTATCCCTGTCTTATGATTTTCTGTGCCAAGGTTCTTCCTCCTGAGTGACTTCCACAACATCCAGCGTGGATCTCTTTCATTACCGTTTTCACCTCTTGGGGATCTAGACATCTCAAGTGGGTGCCGGTGAAGGATTTTTTGTAGAGATCCTCTCCCATAATGAAGTATCTATTGGCACGGCATAGGACTCTCCTTGCTTCCCTAGGTTCTGAGGGTAGAATGCCTTCCTTGAGATAGTGGAATATGTCAGTCATCCAGCTTCTTTCAGTGCTCAAGAGGAAGAATTGTCCCTTGGGGTTTGCCAAGGAGGAGTCTGTGCAGGTCATCAAGATTACACTTCTCGTGTCCAAAGCTCCTAAGGTCGAAGCGTACTTGGAGAGTGCATTGGCTTTCTCATTCCATTCTCTGTGGAATTGGTCCAGAGAGAATTCTTCGAAGTGCTCCGTCTCTTTTTTGAGAAGTTCTAAGTACTTGATCATGTTAGGTCCTTTGGCGTTAAAGAATCCGGAGAACTGGGATTGCACAAGTTGTGAATCTGTGTAAGCCTTGATCCTCTTTACTTGAGGAGCTCTCGCCATCTTTAGACCAGTGAGGAGTGCTTCGTACTCAGCCTCATTGTTTGTTACTTTAAAGTTGAGAGTGATGGCGTATTCTAGCTTGGCTCCTTCAGGGCTTTCAAGAAAGATTCCTACTCCTCCCAATCGTCCAGTAGAGGATCCGTCCACTTGTAATGTCCAACAATCCTTGTTTCTCAACTTGCTTTCTGCAGCAAAAGGGGTTGTCTTCTCGTCCTCCTGCTTCTTGTCGGAAGATGCAGGTGTCGAAGTCTTGGGTGCTTCATCTAGGAGAAATATGTGCCTCACCCTTAGTGAATCATTCATGGGTTGTTGATACTTGGTCTAAAGCTTGCAATCATTTTCGTCCTCTTTTACTTGTGTGATCATGACATGGCTCACATTTCCCTGAGTCCTTTGGGTTCCTTCTTCTGTTTCCTCTGGGTAATCGACCAGGAAATCGGCAAGAACTTGTGCCTTCTTGGCTGATGGAGCTTGATATCCTATATCATATTCACTCAGTTCAATTGCCCACTTGGACAAGCGTCCTGATTGGTCTGGCTTTCCTAGGACATGTTTGAGTGGTTCATTGGTGAGGAACACAATCCGATGTGATTTGAAGTGAGGCTTTAGTCGTCGTGAAGTGTAAACCAGTGCGAAGGCGAGCTTCTCGATTTTGACATATCTAGCCTCAGAGCCTACAAGGGCCTTACTCAAGTAGTAGATTGGTAAATGGTCGTTGCCTTGTATTCGCACCAACACAGAACTCATTGCTTCATCAGTAATGGCTAGGTAAAGGTAAAGAGGCTCACCCTCTATTGGTTTAGACAAGAGAGGTGGTGAAAGGAGGTACTTTTTTAACTTATCAAGGGCCTCTTTGTACTCATTCGTCCACTCGAACTTGTCTCTTCTTCTTAGACTCTTGAAAAAGGGTAGGTTTTTCTCAGTGGACTTGGAGATAAAACGGCTTAACGCCATCACCCTTCCCAAGAGCTTCTGGACCTCATTGATTGTCTTCGGCTGTGGTAAGTTCAAGATTGCCTTTATTTTCTCTGGGTTTGCGCTGATACCCCTTTCTGTGACCATGTAGCCGAGGAACTTTCCTCCTTTCACTCCAAACGTACACTTTTCAGGATTTAGCTTCATCCCATATTTCTGAAGAATGGAAAAGAAATTGTTGAGATGCTCAATATGCTCCTCTTCAGTCTTACTTTTTACAAGCATGTCATCCACATAGACTTCCATAGTTTTACCCAACTCTTCTTTGAACATTTTATTTACCAGTCGTTGGTATGTAGCGCCTGCATTCTTGAGACCAAATGGCATGACCTTGAAGCAATAAACCCCTCCTGCCGCGAAGAAGGCCGTCTTCTTGACGTCTTCCTGGGCCATCCTGATTTGGTAGAAACCTTGATATGCGTCCATGAAGCTTAGGAGCGCACATCCTGCAGTGGAATCAACAAGTTGGTCTATGCGAGGTAATGGATATGGATCCTTTTGTTAGGAAATTTGTTAGGAAATTTGTTAGATATTTTGTTAGAAATATCTGTTTAGATTTTGATCAGCAACATGATGACTTATCTTAGTTTCAGAAAGGTGATTAGTACTCTTGGTTCACTTGAATATTGTAAAAGAGGAAACCCACTAGTCTAGTTAATCTTGTATAGGATGTTAGGTCTCAAAATGTAATTTTTATTTTATGAAGAGAAGACCAAGAAGAAGGCATCCAAGCAGAACAAGTTCAACGACATTGAAGACGTGAAGTCTGCAAAAGATTACTGAACTAATTTTACAGAAACCTTGGCTAGATATCTTGAAGACATGAATAGTTTATTAACAAACTGTGTCAGAAGAGATATCTGAAAAAGATACCTTGAACTTTAACCACATCTCTGAAAAAGAGAAATATATATTGCAAACAAAGTTGTTTCAATTTAAGTGGTATCTGAAGTTGAAGATAAGGACGTGCGAAAAACTCAGAGAAAACTATTTAAGTCAAAACACTGATACAAGGCATAGTTCCGTTGGCACTACAGGACAAAAGTATAGTACAATGCATTTAATGCACGGACAGAGATGTCTGAACAAAAACAACGGTAGCTTCTGAAGAAGAAGACAAACCTACTACAGTACTATACACAGATATCAATAGTTTGAATTTGAGCCTAACGGATACTATTCAACGGCATTCAAATTCATCTATAAATATCAACACTTAGACTGCTTGAGAAGACACTTTAGACACCTTAGACACCTTGAACACCAAAAACACGCTGAACATCTTACTCTCTCAAAGCAAACTACTTATCCTTAAGCTTACTATTGCGACCATAGCTTTTGATCTTAAGTAGCACTGAAGTTCTAAGTGTCCTGATCCTAAACAAGTAAAGCTATCTGTGAAAGAGTTGAATCGAAAGATCAAACATCTGAGATTCATTCTCTTGAACAGTTATCATAAGACTTGGGTCAGTAAAAAGAACAAGATACCATACATTGAAAAGTGTATTAAGTATACTTGATTCACAGAGCTATCTGTTAACTGAAAAGTTAATAAAAGAAGCTCATCTAACAACTCAAACCAAAAACCAACACCATAACTGGCGTGGAGTACATGAAGTACTTAGCTTGGGAAGCTAGGGAATAACTCCAAGGTTATTGAGTACAGGAAGTACTTAGCTTGGGAAGCTAGGGAATAACTCAAAAAGGTTTCTGAGTATAGGAAGTACTTGGCTGAGAAAGCCGGGGAATAACTCAGGGGGAACATTTGGTTGGGAACCATTTGTTTAGAAATCTTAGAATAGGATTTTTGTAAGGTGACCTCAATTATCTATTCTAGTGAATTCTAGGTCTTTGGAAGACCGAAGTGGATTAGTTGGAGGATTACGCCACCTCCAGATACCACTATAATTGCTGTGTTATTTACATTTCTGTACTTACATTTTAGCAACACACACAAACTTTAACTGTTTCTGCACTGATCTATCTTAAGTCTTCCGCGCTCTGAATCTAAGTATCAGATATCTTCACAGATATCTGAGAAATTATGTTTATCGACAAAAGTTTTAAAAGACTATTCACCCCCCCTCTAGTCTTTTACTTTGCCGTTATCTGGACCAACAAGTGGTATCAGAGCGGGAGGTTCACCAGCCTTCTGCACTGAACCTAGATCCCCAGATAGGTGAAGGAACTTTGTCCACTTTCAAGGACTATTTAATTTGTGTGTTAAGTGTGCAGGTATGTCTCTGAGTTATGCACCCGTTCTCAAATCAGAGAACTACGAGAAATGGAAAAATAACATGATGCACCACCTTGTAGCCATGATCAAAGTAATAAAGAATGGCCCAATAGTCATTCAACAACTTAAACAAGTCATGGAGGTTTCTAATGGTAGAGACAGAGATCAAAGCGAAGGATCTTCACAAACTGATGCGTCAATAAGTAGGAGATCTACTAGCCAAGTTATTTACGAACCAAAGCCCAAAGAACTCTGGACATCGGAAGATGCCAAGAGAAATCGTCTGGATGGTCAAGCTCTTAATATCATCATCAGATCGACACCTGAGCACATACAGTGTAAACTGTGGGGTGCTAAAACGGCGAAAGTAGCCTGGCAACTGATTGAAGAAATCTGTGCCGGAACTGAGAAAACCAATTGAAACAAGTTTGAAGTTCTTAAGTTGAAATTTCAAAATTTCAAACAAGGACCCACTGAAAGTCTGGAAGAACTTGATTTCAGATTTACCACTCTCATGAGTGATATGGCAGCACTTGGGGAAAACAATAGATACTCCCAGTCAGAGAAGATTAAGACTATTGTCAGAAGTCTTAACCACAACTGGGAGCATACTAAATTCTTTTATTTTAACCAAGGAATGCCAAATATCACTCCAGTGGAACTTTTCTCTCACCTTGCTATGGTTGATTATGAGACAACTCAAAGATAACAAGCAACTGAAAAGTTGCAGAATGTTGCTCTAGTTACTCAAGGAACTTCTGAAAAGAAGAAAAGCAAGGAAGAAACTGAGGATTGTTTTGCTGCAAAGCAAATGAGCAAATATGTCAGTCGAGAAATTGAGAGAAGAAAAGCCAAAGAGAAGCTGAAAAAGCATCTAGGCTTAAACTATCACCAGTACAAAAATATGCAAAGCTCGCTGAACAAGCCAGCCCAGAAAGCATCGTGTACTGAGGAAGCAGAAATTGGTAACGATATCTGTTTCTATTGTGGGAAACCTGGTCACTTCAAGAAGGATTGTCCTGCCTTCAACAAACTAAAGATAGGTGACAGGAAAGATAGAAGAATCTTCAGAAGAAGCCAGAAATCTTTACTAACTGAAGAAAGAAAGAAAATTTAAACTCAACTGGATGCTCTAGACGTTGAGACAGACTCTGAAGATGATTCTGATGACTCAACTTTACCATTACCATAATTATGTGGAGTTACTCACGATATAATCGACTTCGGCCTCAAGAAGAATGAAATGTGCGGAGTTGCTGAGATTGACGGTCCAGACATCTCTAACATTGAAAACTGTCTTATGGATGATGAGAATGCTTCTTGGACTAAAGCACAATGGCTATTTGATAGTGGATGCGGAAAGCACATGACAGGAGACAAAGCAAATCTGGTCGATTATAAAGCTTGCAACACAGGACCAGATATCAGATTTGCTGGAGGAGAATTAAATCCCTCTCTGTGATTTGGCAACGTCAAATTGGGATCATTAACAATCACTGACGTATTACATGTTAAGGATTTGAAATATAATCTATTTAGCATGAGCCAGTTTGCAGACAAAGGTTTTACTGTGAAATTCAAAGCAAAGTACTACAAACTTATTGACAATGAGTCAAAGCAGACAGTCTTGGTTGCTCGGCGGAAAGGTAGTCTTTATGTTTCCGATTGGGCTTTTGCCACAACTGAAGAATGTCTCATGGTGAGTCAATTAGGTCACACAAAATAGCACTGGTTATGGCACAAGAGAATGAGTCACGTGAATTTCAAAACTCTGAACAAACTTGCCAAGAAAGAATTAGTGGTTGGCCTTCCCAAAACATCTTTCAGAAAGGATGGTATATGTTTTGCATGTCAGATGGGGAAACAATCCAAGATCTCTTTCAAGTCCAAAACCAGACAATCTAGTGTTAGACCACTACAACTTTTACATATGAATCTTTTTGAATCATCTGTAACTAGTTATGCAGGAAAGAAATATGGTCTGGTTGTTGTAGATGACTTCTCAAGATTCACTTGGGTTGTTTTTCTGAAACATAAATCTGATGCTAGGGTGGAGATACCAAACTTGCTGAAGAAGCTTGAAGTCATGAAAATGACAAGGTATCTGCAATCAGAACATACCATGGTACTGAGTTTGTCAACCAGTACATAAAGGAGTTTTGTACCTGCAAAGGTATACAACACCAACTTTCCTCTGTAAGAACACCTCAACAAAATGGTATTGCAGAAAGGAAAAATAGAACCCTTAAAGAAGCAGCAAGGACAATCTTTGGTGACAAATAAATAAGTGAAGTTTATTGGGTTGAAGTCAAACAACCGCTACACTCGTAGCATGATGTTTGATAAACAAACACCATGACAAGACCCCTTATGAAATCTTGGTTGGTAGACCCCCTAATATCAAACATCTGAGAGTATTTGGTTGTAGATGTTTTGTTCTCAACAACGGGAAAGAGTATCTGAGAACATTTCAACCAAAGGCGGATGAAGGTGTATTTCTTGGTTATTCTATGAATAGCAAAGCTTATAGAATTTACAACAAAAGAACAAAGAAGATTGAAGAATCAGTTCATGTTGTATTCTATGAAGGAATTAAGAAAACATCTCTTACTAATGAAATCTCAGAAAAGTTCAAAGAACTAATGGTAAAGGATTCTGAAAAAGAACCCTCAAAAAGGAAAAACATCATTGTGGAAAGTGAGGATGACTCTGACGTAGAAAAGCATGAAATGCCTAGTAACAACCAGATGACTCACAAACATGATGAAGAATTTCCTATGAAACTTCCAGAAATGGAATTTGAAGATATTCATCATGAAGCTATCTCTGGAAATAATCTCTCTGAAAGATATGTTCCAGATAGCTCAAACACTGAACAAGTGGTAGACATTAATCGCTCTTCTAAGGAGCAAAATATCTTAGATACTGAAAGAGTATCAAGTCTTGATCATAGTGATTCACATTCAGATCACTTAGATGTCGACCCTACTAGCACTAAACCTATGATAAGATGGATCAAGGATCATCCTGCAAAATATGTAATTGGACCAATTAATCAAGGTGTTAGGACTAGGAGAGCAATAGCTGAAAATGCTAATTCTCTCTTTGGATGTTTTATCTCAAATATTGAACCTAAAACCATAGAAGAAGCATTAAGAGACCAAGACTGGATCTCTGGAATGCAAGAAGAGTTGGATCAATTTGAGAGAAACAAAGTCTGTAAACTAGTTCCATTTATTGACGGAATATCTGTGATTGGAACTAAATGGGTTTTCAGAAACAAGATGAATGAATCTGGTGAAATAACCAGAAACAAAGCAAGATTGGTTGCCAAGGGATTTACCCAGACTGAAGGGTTAGACTTTGATGAGTCATATGCACCAGTTGCCAGATTGGATGCAATTAGACTCTTTCTAGCCTTTGCAGCTCATAAAGACTTTAAAGTTTATCAGATGGATGTCAAAAGTGCATTCTTGAACGGTGAACTTGCTGAGGAAGTCTATGTTGAGCAACCACCTGGCTTTGAAGTTTCCTCAGAAAGTAGAATGGTCTATAAACCATGAAAGCTCAGATGGATAAACAGGCTCCAAGAGCGTGGTATGACACTTTGGCCAAATACCTTCTGGAAAGTGGTTTCAAGAAAGGTGAAGTTGATAAAACCTTATTCACTTTAAATCATGATGGGAAACTACTCTTAGTTCAAGTATATGTTGATGACATCATATTTGGATCTAAGGACAAGCAACTTTGTGATGACTTTGCAAATCTCATGAAAAGCAAGTTTGAGATGAGCATGATGGGAGAAATGAATTATTTCCTAGGATTGCAAGTCAAGCAACTCAATGATGGAATATTCTTCAGTCAAACAAAGTATGCAAAAGATATGCTCACAAAGTTCAATCTAAAGCCTTCGAAAAAGAATGCTAAGATACCTATGAGCATAGGAACCAAAATGACCTATACTGAATCAGATAAGAGTGTTGAAGAACATAAGTATAGGAAATTGATAGGTTCACTACTGTACCTTACTGCAAGCAGACCTGATATTCAATATGCCGTTGGGGTGTGTGCTAGATTTCAGACAAATCCAATGCAATCACACTACAACATTGCTATGAAAATATTAAGTTATGTAAAAGGTACAGTAGATGTAGGTTTGTGGTATCCTAAAGAAAGTGGATTGAGTTTAATGTTACTCAGACGATTATCTTTGGATCACCGCTGATAGGAAAAGCACCTCGAACTTGTGGGTTTAAGGTACTAGACTTATCTTGTGGTTTAGCAAGAAGCAAAACTCAATTGCAACTTCCACCACAGAGGCTGAATATATTGCTGCTGGTTGTTGTGCAACACAAATTCTGTGGATTCAACAACAACTTAATGACTATGGACTCAATGAAGAGAAAACTCCTATTTTCTGTGACAACACAAGTGCTATTGTGATTACACAGAATCCTAAGTTTCATGCCAGAACAAAGCACATTGATGTTAGACACCACTTCATTAGAGACCATGTTGAAAAAGGCAATATAGAGATACTCAAGATTGGCACTGAAGACCAACTTGCAGATATCTTGAATAAGCCACTACAAGAAAGTAGATTCTTAGCCTTAAGACACAGTCTTGGACTAATGGAACTACCAACGAACTGAAAAAGTTCAGATATCTGGAACAGGCATCCAGAGAAAAGAAATCTGGAACGGGTATCCAGAGAAGAGGTATCTGGAACAGGCATCCAGAGAAGAGAAAAGAGAAATCTGGAACGGGTATCCAGAAGACAAAAAGGCTAAAGAGCGAAAAGACAGCTTAAGTTTTCTGAGACAGGAACTCAGATATCTGGATCACTCTACAAACGAAGAACACTAAGGAGAATAGTACGACTATCTGCAGTCAACTACTCTCTTGAAATGCGCATTATTTCTATCTTTGTGAAAAACTTGGACAAATCCTAAGTATAAGACAGATTCAGATGCACACAGTGTTCTCGGTCATACAAAAACGTGATTCAGATAGCTAATAGCCAAAATTCATTAAATGGGCACAATTACATTTGTTGATTGTGATCATTATTGAAGAAGCAATGGTGACCCTTGATGAAATTGAGCGTTTGATCTGTACGGTGGAAATTAATTCAGAGTAAAGAGTGGACTGTAAAAATTCCGATAAAGCCCACTTTGCATTTAATGCCGAACTAGCTTTTGCTCATGCCTGTTTGCAAATCACAGATACGTACACACAAAATCAATTTGTATGTATTTGTCTGTTGAGATTCTATTGCTATATATATAGGATTTTGGCAAAGGAAATCACTTTTGCCTAATCCGAAAACTTATCTTGCACAAAAATAGCAAATCCTTCTCTTGATTCTCTGCAAATCCTCTACAATCTCTGCAAATCAAGATTAAGTTTTTCTGAAAAGAATCACTGACTCAAATCTCTTTCAAACACCAATTCAAATCCCTACACTATATAAAGAGATGGCCCCCAAGAATTCTTCTGCACAGAAATCCCAATCCTCCACTGGTACTGCTGAAAAGCAAGCACCAGAGTTGGTTATTGTGAACAACCGACTAGTAGGAGAGTTTAATCCTGACCATTGGACTTCAAATCACAGAATGATTTGGGGTGGTGCCATGGTTGAGGAATACCTCACGGCTGCAATAGAGAACCAAGCCGACAGAAAGCTGATTCTTGACATGCTTGAAAAGGCACAAATCAAGGGTTTTCTATCTGCGCGCCCAAGTGAAATTTCATCACTCGATGTGTTGGAATTCTACAACAACTCCAGGATAATTTCATGTGTTTCCGAAGGCACTGCAATAGTGTCTGTCAAAACTTCAGTCCAAGGAAAGGAAATCCTTCTGGACATGACAACTTTCTGCAAGTTGTTTGAGTTTCAAAATCTTGGAAAGGATTTTGAAATAAACACCAAGGATGACGATCTCCTTGAAGGTGTTAAACAGCTGTACAGTGATGTGTGTGATCTTGGAAAATCAGACACACCCACTGAGTTCAAGTTGGCTGACATCCGAAACAGACATCTGATGGTTCACTGGGATGTATTGGCTTGCATTCTTCACAGATGCTTTGATGGTCTACAGGGAGGTGCTGACCAGATAAGCTAAGAACGATGGATTATGATGTTCTTGCTGAATCAACAAGACAAAAGGCTGGAAAACCCTTTTAACTGGGAAAGTACGCCTTCATGAAATTTGTGAAGAAGATTCAAGGCTTCGAGCCTAAAATCACCAAAGGACTAGCTGAGCCAAAGGCCACAGTAAACTATGGTCTGAAGATATGCTAATTGCAGGAGAAGCTTGGCATTGAGCTCAGAGAGACGGCTGCAATAGCCAACAGTAACCTACTCTACAAATATGAGTATACGAACATGATGAAAAAGGTTACTAGGTCTCAGAAAGGTTCCAAGAAGCGAATGTCTGAAAATGTATCTGAGGAAAAGGTTGCGACCAAGAAGCCCAGAACTTCAAGAAAGAAGTCTGCTGGCAAAACAGAAGACATACCCATTGAGGTTGTCAATTCCCAGATATCTGAAGGCCTTGCCGATGAACTCATCAATGCTGCAAAAGAGTTATCAGCTACTGAACAAGTAGACTCAGCAAGAGAAAGTGCGTTCAGAAATGTGAAGACTATTACAGAACGCCTTGCTGATGAACTGATCAATGCTGCTAAAACAGGTGAAAAGCACCAAGCCCTATCTGCAGAAATCGCAGGAGTAATGGACCAATCAGTTCCTAATGCTGATGAGAGCTCTGATGATGAAGAAGATAAACTAGTCATCTCTCAAGTCCTACAATGAACAATAAGGGCTAAGGTTACTGTAACAGTAACTGGTGATAAGGTATCTGAAGAAGAACCTACACCTCAGGTTGCTGAACTTATAGCAAAGGTTGTTGGTTCAAACACATCATCAGGGAATGTTTCTTATGCACAACTTCAAGAAGCCTTGATGAGTGGTAATTTAGTGCTGGCAGATGCTGATGAAAATGCCAAATCTAAAAATTTGGAAGATCACTCAACTGATCAATCTTCTGCTTCCAGACAACCACAACAACCACAAACACAACAACCACAACAGCCACAAGTGGTTGATGAAATGGTAGAGGAACTCCATTTCGAATTACCAGCATTCCAACACGCTGAAGAAAATCTTGCAAAAGAGCAGGTTCCCCAACTCATTAAGAGGGATCAAACTGAGACATACACTCAGAATGATCAACCAGGGGAGGCAACTGAGTTGCATACTCAGGAAAGGTATGAAGTACCAGAAACTTCAATCAAAGAAACTGCACTGGGACAAGAAGACCTAAGTATAGAAAGGTCACAAGTTCCAGAGACCAATCAGCCTGAAACAGCTCAGGTAGCTGAATGGTTTAACTCTTACCTTGTGAAATTTTTTATGCTTATACATCTTGTTACTCATAAAATTTCTTTATTACAGGCTGAGTTAGAAACACATAAACAAGAGGAAGCTGGAAAGCTTACCTCAGAAACTGAGAAGGAGGTTCCCTCAACCTCGCCTCTTAAGAAATCTGAGCCTGTGCCACAGGTGATAATTGATTCTTAAGACAACACTTTTCAGTCATCTGTTTATGTGCTTAATCATTTTAATAAATGTTTCTAACAGGCTCCAACTGAGAAAAAGGAAGATAAGGCAGAAATGCCAGAAAAGAACCCAGAGACTGACAAGGTTTCTGAAGAACACATCATTGAGCCTTCTATCATGAAGGTATATGAATAATCAATGATAAGTATTCTTCATCTTGGGTTATCTTATACTTCTTCTAAAAATATTCAATACTTTCTACTTACAGGCTCACTCAGAAGTAGAAATGCACGGGGACAAAGTTGCGACATCCCCTGCATCAATGGAAATTGATGAAGCCCCCAAGGAAACATCTCTTGAGAGAACACCAGAAACTGAGAAAGTTTCTGAGAAAAATGACTCTGAGCTTCCTATTGAGGAAGTAAGTAGCACAATCAGAACTCATTAAAGCATAATTGCACAATTTCTTTCAAACAATTTCCTAAGTATTGGATCACTTTTTATTTTTCAGGTTCAAGAAAGAAAGGTTGATGAGGACCAGACTTCCAAGTCTCCACCTCACAACAAGATATCTGAGACACCCCTTGTCTCAGTGGTACAAGTATCTGAGCCTGATGTTCATAATCAGGTAACCCAGAAACTAAACCACACTTCTACTCAGATATCTACAAAATTTTTGAAGCTCACTCAAAACTCTTTCTTTCATGCTCAAACAAGTGCAAAGCAGGCTCCCGATGATGAGAAAAGAGACCTACTTCCCTTCTTCAAGGCTCAAACCCTGCCAAAGCATATTCAATGCTTCAGGAAATGGCAAAGGTTAAGGTGCTCTGATCTCTCTGAAATATTGAGAATCACAGATCAACCAACCAGACGAGCACGAGCTCTTGACCTGGAGACTTACATCCATGCAATGTTCCCTACAGAAAAATACACAGTTGCGACTCTATTGCACAGGGATTTCTCCAGAGAAGTGGCGCACAGTTTGATACAGGCCTTTGAACAGGCAGATGGTCAGACAAGATTACAGATGGCTTTCAAGCCAGTCCTGCCCCAGACTCTGCAATTTATACCTTCTGAACAAGAAGAGGTTAATGGGCAGAAGATTACTATCCCTGAAGTGATCAATCTTGTATCTGAAGATGATGAGGAAGAAATAAACGAAAATGACTTTGATGAACCTCCCACTGACCATCACCAAAAGGATGACGAAAACAAAAAGGATGATGATGGCCCTGCACCAGGGACCGGAGGAATTTCACGAAGAAATCATGCCTGAACTGCTATAAAGCAAACTGAGAGGAAAGCACAGAAATCTCCGTCTCCATCTCCTCAAAAATCTGCTCATCCATCATGTCAACAACAACGAGTTACTACTGTACAAGTAGTTGAGCTTTCTGAAGAAACTAATCAGAAAATATTGAATACTCAATCCAGAACTGCTCAACTCAGACAACTGTTGGTAGAAGAACAACAGCTCCATCTTCAACTGGAAGACCAAATAGCTAGATCCAGAGATAAGCTTGATCAACTACAAGATCAATATCTACAAGAGATGATTGCTTACTCTGAGGTTAAAGAGCTACAGGATGCTGTCACTGCGATCACCAAAGAACTCGATACTGAAGAAGTATCTGAAGTCAAGCATGATGCTAAGGCTGCATCATCTTCAAAAGATGTACCATCCTCCTCCCAAAAAGGAAAGAAACCACTCTCTGATATTGTTGCTGGAATCGATACAATCGATGAGAATGTCTAAGAGGATTAAGATCACTGGGCTGATTACTCAGATGATGAAGAAGACAAGACTTTGGCAGAGCACCGCAATGAGCATCTGGCGGTTTCTCACTTGAAAAGAAAGCTGATTGCTCCTGAAACTTTCAGCAAACTGCAAAACGTCCACTCCCATGAATACATGAACAGATACCAAGTACTGGCTCATCTGAAAAAGGAGTTGTCTTCACAGAACAAGGAAGTAATTGCCTCCGTCCTCTCTGAACTGAAAAAGTTCACTGAGCTCATCACTCAGAGAACAACTAGCATAGTCATTGCTCAGAAAGATCTGGGAATGATAAGGGATGACGATGCGTCTTTAGCTGAAAAAGCTTTTCAACAGGCAAGTTACACTGCTGGAAAAGCAGATGCCATCCTAGGCCCATTGGCAGAGCTCACTGATATGGACAACGGACTTATCAAGCAAAATCAGGAGCTCAAAGCCGAACTTCAGAAGTTGGTCTCTGCCTATAATTTCTTACAAGGACATTTTGAGTCTCTCTCAGATTTCTTTATGAGACTTAGTCAGCCAACAATGACTAAGGGGGAAGGATTGTACAAATCTAGACCTCAAAGTCAGGGGGAATGGGACGAAGGAGTTGGTGCAAACAAGAAGAAATCTGGAGTTGGTGCTGCTCAAAGAGGAAGAGGAAACAAGAAACCTTCCCAGCCACCACTCAGAATAAAAGAGCCCTCCTCAAGTCAAGCTGCTTTGCAAATAGTAGCTGCTTCCCAGAAACCTACTGAAGTTACTGCAATGGTAACAAGGGCCATGGCACAGAAACCTCCAAGGAGTACCAAGGCTCCAAGGAGAAGACAAGTTAAAGGGATTGATGTCTCTTCTGAAGAAGAATAAGAAGAAGGTCAAATCAAATCCCTGGGCAATGAAGAAGGCTGTAAATCTCTCACAAGATTTAATCTTGATGATGATGAGGAATCTGATGAAGATGAAGCTCCTCTTCACAGAAAAAGGGAAATTGAAAGCCTAACTGAGCCCATAGCTGCAAAGCCACTAGCAGCTAAAACACCCTCTGGAAATACCAAGTCTATCCAGGGTGGTGGTTCTTCAAGCAACAACCCCAAAGAGAATTCAAGACAGAGAAGGAACAGACTGAGAGCTGAGCAAAGACAAAGTCAACTTCCACTCAGGCCAGAAGAAGCAAAAATAGAGTATGTGAAGAATGACAATGATTCCTCTGTCTACAGGTGCATCAATCAGAAAAATGGCTATTGGATTCTGGAACTTAAGCATCTACTGGTAAATTCAAGATTTCCAGATCCAATCCACAAACAACTTAGGGCATGGAGAAAAGATAAGCCAATCTTGATCAACACCAATCATATTAAAGCTTGGTTGGACTTTGAAGTTATCAAGAGAACTGAAGCCATGAGAAAGGACCTCTCTGATGAATGTCCATATGGAAAGCCAGATGATGTGCACAGAAATCTGAACATCACAGGAACAGGCACAAGAGCAAGACTCGCTGTGGAACCCTATGAGTCGTTCTATCTAACAGAAGATCAATACAAGGGTGACATCAGATATCTGAAGATTATCTATGAATATTTCAAGCTTTCAGATATCAGAATAGAGCATGCCTGGAAGTGCGAAAAGTATCTGTGGGTCAAGCATTTTGTCAAGAAAAATCCTACCAAAACCTACAAAGAGGTCTGTGGATTTGCCAGAGACACATAGATGCTCGTCAGAACACTTCTCTACGATTATTCTGATGACATCAAAAGGTTTGGAGATAGGAAATTTGCAGACTGATCCATAGAACCACTGTTGAAGACTTGAAGAAATAAAGACTTGAAGACTAGTCTATTAGGATGTTTACTTGGAGCTTGGTTACTCCTGTTGTCCTAATTTACTATGTATGTTTGTTGTATTTTTGCTGACTGAGCTGAACCTGTTTTATGTATTAAAGTTATCTGTAAACTTCAATTGTAACTTATCTGATGAACTTACTCTCAGATATTATTCTATAAAAGATAACTTGTCAGCAAAGATCACACCTTGTGATTTGGTTGATGTTTAATTCTGCACTTAATTGAATGAAATGAAAAATCATAAGAATTGATTAAGTGATGGATTGTTCACTCATCCAGATTTGTAATAGTTCAGATAGTCATCGTTGACTGATAAAAAAGGGGAAATTTGTTAGGAAATTTGTTAGATATTTTGTTAGAAATATCTGTTTAGATTTTGATCAGCAACATGATGACTTATCTTAGTTTCAGAAAGGTGATTAGTACTCTTGGTTCACTTGAACATTGTAAAAGAGGAAACCCACTTAGTATGATTGTCTAGTTAATCTTGTATAGGATGTTAGGTCTCAAAATGTAATTTTTATTTTATGAAGAGAAGACCAAGAAGAAGACGTCCAAGCAGAACAAGTTCAACGACATTGAAGACTGCACAAGATTACTGAAATAGTTTTACAAAAACCTTGGCCAGATATCTTGAAGACATGAATAGTTTATTAACAAACTGTGTCACAAGAGATATCTGAGAATTCAAAAGGTCTATCTGGAAAACAAGTAAAGTGTCCACAGATATCTTCTTACAGATACCTTGAACTTTAACCACATCTCTGAAAAAGAGAAATATATATTGCAAACAAAGTTGTTTCAATTTAAGTGTTATCTGAAGTTGAAGATAAGGACGTGCGAAAAACTCAGAGAAAACTGTTTAAGTCAAAACTCTGATACAAAGCATAGTTCCATTGGTACTACAGGACAAAAGTATAGTACAATGCATTTAATGCACGGACAGAGATGTCTGAACAAAAGCAACGGTAGCTTCTGAAGAAGAAGACAAACCTGCTACAGTACTATACACAGATATCAATAGTTTAAATTTGAGCCTAACGGATACTATTCAACGGCATTCAAATTCATCTATAAATATCAACACATAGACTGCTTGAGAAGACACCTTAGACACCTTGAACACCAAAAACACGCTGAACATCTTACTCTCTCAAAGGAAACTACTTATCCTTAACCTTACTGTTGCAACCATAGCTTTTGATCTTAAGTAGCATTGAAGTTCTAAGTGTCCTGATCCTAAACAATTAAAGCTATCTGTGAAAGAGTTGAATCGAAAGATCAAACATCTGAGATTCATTCTCTTGAACAGTTATCATAAGACTTGGGTCAGTAGAAAGAACAAGATACCATACATTGAAAAGTGTATTAAGTATACTTGATTCACAGAGATATCTGTTAACTGAAAAGTTAATAAAAGAAGCTCATCTGACAACTCAAACCAAAACCAACACCATAACTGGCGTGGAGTACAGGAAGTACTTAGCTTGGGAAGCTAGAGAATAACTCCAAGGTTATTGAGTACAGGAAGTACTTAGCTTGGGAAGCTAGGGAATAACTCAAAAAGGTTTCTGAGTATAGGAAGTACTTGGCTAAGAAAGCTGGTGAATAACTCAGGGGGAACATTTGGTTGGGAACCATTTGTTTAGAAATCTTATAATAGGATTTTTGTAAGGTGACCTCAATTATCTATTCTAGTGAATTCTAGGTCTTTGGAAGACCGAAGTGGATTAGTTGGAGGATTACGCCACCTCCAGATACAACTATAATTGCTGTGTTATTTACATTTTTGTACTTACATTTCAGCAACACACACACACACTTTAACTGTTTCTGCACTGATCTATCTTAAGTCTTCCGCGCTCTGAATCTAAGTATCAAATATCTTCACAGATATCTGAGAAATTGTGTTTATCGACAAAAGTTTTAAAATACTATTCACCCCCCCCCTCTAGTCTTTTACTTTGCCGTTATCTGGACCAACATCTTTGGGCAAAACTTGTTGAGTCTAGTGAAGTCTACACATTCTCCACTTTCCTGGGGCCTTCTCGACGAGGACCACGTTACAGACCCAGTCAGAGTATCTGACTTCCTCGATATGTCCTGCTTTCAACAACTTGTTCACTTCTTCTGCTATAATAGCATCTTCAACAGGCCCGAAATCCTTCCTCTTTTGTCGGATATGCCTTACCGTCGGATCCATGTTCAGACGGTGAACTATGATCCTCGGGTCTATCCCCTTAAGGTCATCTGTGCTCCAAGAAAAGATGTCGATGTTGTCACGGAGGCATGTGATGAGCTTCATCTCCACCTCTGCGCTCATCTCAGTTCCAATTCGGGTTATCTTTTCTGAGTTCCCTTCAATCAACTGGACCTCTTTCAAGGCCTCATGAGGTTCCATCCTGGCAGTCTTTAGGAATTTCTCTTTTCGTGACCCAACACCAATTTCCTCCTTTGATGGGGCAAGGTCTGCTGGGGTATTCCCGAATCCTTTGGTGACCAAAAGGACGGGTGCTGATGCTGCCCTGGTCGGCATGATATAACATTCCCATGCTTCTCTTACGTTTCCCACTTCTTCACCCACACCATTTGGTGTTGGAAACTTCACCCTATTGTGTAGGGGAGACGCGATTGCCCTGAATTGATTAAGTCCCGGACGGCCCAAGATTACGTTGTAGTCAAAGGTGCTATCGACTACCACAAAGAGGATTGTCTCAGTCACCCTTGTCGGAAAAGTGCCCATGGAGACTTGTAGTGGTATACTTCCAATGGGGTGTACTATGGATCCTCCAAAACCCACCAAGGAATTATGTACACACCCATACTGAGTATGGCCCAGGTGCATTTGTTCTATGGTCCTTTTAGAGATGACGTTGGAAGAACTTCCTGTGTCGACAAGTACTTTGTTGACCTTGTAAGTGGCGATAACTAGAGAAACAACCAAAGGAACGTCGGGGTCCTTGAGATCTCCTCCACCAGACGTTGGCGGGGGGATTTCGCTGTCATCGAAGGTGATGGTGTTTGTGCCCTTCAGGGCTGTAGGAGCATAGGCTCTATCGTTATTTCTCAAGTGTTGCACGGTTCTTTCACTTGCATTTCGACCCTCTCCCCCGGTTGGTCCTCCCGCAATGGCATTGATAACTCCGCTATAGGGGAGGTTTTTCGTCTCCATATCTTCGTGGTACCCTCGATATCTTTGTTAGAAATTTTGTTAGAAATTTGTTAGGAATATCTGTTTAGATTTTGATCAGCAACATGATGACTTATCTTAGTTCAGAAAGGTGATTAGTACTCTTGGTTCACTTGAAAATTGTAAAAGAGGAAACTCACTAAGTATGTTAGTCTAGTTAATCTTGTATAGGATGTTAGGTCTCAAAATGTAATTTTTATTTTATGAAGAGAAGACCAAGCAGAAGACATCCAGCAGAACAAGTTCAACGACTTTGAAGATTTGAAAGACTGCACAAGATTACTAAAATGGTTTTCCAGATACCTTGACCAGATATCTTGAAGACTCAATTGGTTTTAAAATGAACCATGTCTCAAGAGATATCTGAAAACTAAAAGGTTTCTGAAAACAAGGAAAGTGCTTACAGATATCTGCACTCAGATACCTTGAGCTTAAACCACATTTCTGAAAAAGGAATATATATTGCAACAAAGTTGTTTCAATAAAGTGGTATTTGAAGTTGAAGAAAAGGACGTGCAAAGCCTCAGAGAAATCTGATAAATAAAGGTCTCTGATACAATGCATAGTTCCGTTGGCACTACAGGACAAAAGTATAGTACAATGCATTAAATGCACGGACAGAGATGTCTGAACAAAAAAGGTAGCTTCTGAAGAAGAAGACAAACCTTCTACAGTACTATACACAGATATCGATAGTTTGAATTTGAGCCTAACGGATACTATTCAACGGCATTCAAATTCATCTATAAATATCAACACTTAGACTGCTTTAGTACACACTGGACACCTTAGAACACTGAACTTATATTGAATACTCTCTCAAGCACACTACTTACCTTCAAGCTTTCTGTTGCGACCAAAGCTCTTGATTCTAAGTAGCACAAAAGTTCTAAGTGTCCTGATACTAAACAAGCATTGCTATCTATGAAAGAGTTGAATCGAAAGATCAAGTATCTGAGATTCATTCTCTTGAACAATTATCATAGACTTGGGTCAGTAAAGAACAAGATACCATACATTGCAAAGTGTATTAAGTATACTTGATTCACAGAGCTATCTGATTAACTGAATAAGTTAATAAAGAAGCTCATCTGACAAACAAACCAAAACCAACACCATAACTGGCGTGGAGTACAGGAAGTACTTATTTTGGGAAACTAAGGAATAACTCCAAGGTTATTGAGCACAGGAAGTACTTAGTTTGGGAAGCTAGGGAACAGCTCAAAAAGGTTTCTGAGTACAGGAAGTACTTGGCTGTGGAAGCCGGGGAACAACTCAGGGGTAACATTTGGTTGGGAACCATTTGTTTAGGAATCTTAGAATAGGATTATTGTAAGGTGAACTCAATTATTTGTTCTAGTGAATTCTAGGTCTTTGGAATACCGAAGTTGATTAGTTGGAGGATTACGCCACCTCCAGACACCACTATACTTGCTGTGTCATTTACCTTTCTGTACTTACATTTCAGCAAAGCACACACACACTTATTGTTTCTGCACTTATCTATCTTAAGTCTTCCGCGCTCTGAATTTAAGTATCAGATATCTTCACAGATATCTGAGAAACTGTGTTTATCGACAAAAGTTTTAAAAGACTATTCACCCCCCCCCCCTAGTCTTTTACTTTGCCGTTATCTGGACCAACAAGTGGTATCAGAGCAGGAGGTTCATAAGCCTTCTGCACTGAACCTAGATCCCCAGATAGGTGAAGGAACTTTGTCCCTTTCTAAGGACTATATAATTTGTGTGTTAAGTGTGCAGGTATGTGTCTGAGTGATGCACCCATTCTCAAACTAGAGAACTACGAGAAATGGAAAAATAACTTGATGCTCCACCTAGAAGCCATAGGTGACGAAATGATCGACGTGATAAAGAATGACCCAATACTCATTCAACAACTTAAGCAAGTCATGGAGGTTTCTAATGCTAGACACAGAGATCAAAGCGATGGGTCTTCACAAACTGATGCGTCAACTAGTGGGAGATCTACTAGTCAAGTTATTTACGAACCAAAGCCCAGAGAACTCTGGACATCGGAAGATGCCAAGAGAAATCGTCTGGATGGTCAAGCTCGTAATATCATTATCAGATCGACACCTGAGCACATATAATGTAAACTGTGGGGTGCCAAAACGGCGAAAGTTGCCTGGCAACTGATTGAAGAAATCTGTGCCGGAACTGAGAAAGCCAAGGAAAACAAGTTCGAAGTCCTCAAATTGAAATTTCAAAATTTCAAACAAGGACCCACTGAAACTCTGGAAGAACTTGATTTCAGATTTACCACTCTCATGAGCGATATGGCTGCACTTGGTGAACGCAACAGATATTCCCAGTCAGAAAAGATTAAGACTATTGTCAGAAGTCTTAATCCCAACTGGGAGCACACTAAATTCTTTTATTTCAACCAAGAAATGTCAAATATCACTCCAGTGGAACTTTTCTCTCACCTTGCTACGGTTGATTATGAAACAACTCAAAGAGAACATACAACTGAAAAGTTGCAGAATGTTGCTCTAATTACTCAAGGAACTTCTGAAAAGAAGAAAAGCAAGGAGGAGACTGAGGATGCTTCTGCTGCAAAGTAAATGGGAAAAATATGTCAGTCGAGAAATTGAGAGAGGAAAAGCCAAAGAGAAGCTGAAAAAGCATCTAGGCTCAAACTATCACCAGTACAAAAATATGCAAAGCTCGCTGAACAAGCCATTTCGAAAGCATCAAAATCTTGAGGAAGCAGAAATTGGAAACGATATCTGTTTCTATTTTCAGAAACCTGGTCACTTCAAGAAGGATTGTCCTGCCTTCAACAAACTAAAGACTAGTGACAGAATAGATAGAAGAATCTTCAGAAGAAGCCAGAAAGCTTTACTAACTGAAAAAAGAAAGAAAATTCAAACTCAACTGGATTCTCAAGACGTTGAGACAGACTCTGAAGATGATTCAGATGACTCAACTTTACCATCACCAGAATTATGTGTAGTTACTCACGATATAATCGACTTTGGCCTCAAGAAGAATGAAATGTGCAGAGTTGCTGAGATTGACGGTCCAGACATCTCTAACATTGAAAACTGTCTTATGGCTGATGAGGTAACACATACTTCTTGTGATACTTATGAAAGTGATGAAGAAGAAATAAAAGATCTAGAAAATCTCAGGAAAGAACTTGACATCTATGAAAGAGAATTTCTAATGATCCGAGCTAGAGCCGAAAATCTTGAAGAAGAAAAGAATTTTCTTGCAAAGGAAAACTCTAAATTGGTTAAGATATCTGAGAAAAAGGATGCTGAAAATGCATTTCTCAAGGCTCACATATCTGAGACTGAAAAGTCACATAAAGAAGCAATGGCTGAACTGCTAAAGAAATGTGAAGATCTTCTTTTCAATCTTATACCAAAGCCAGTGACACTCTTACTGGAGTACAATCTTACTTAAGAGATTGTTGACAAAGGTGACAAAGCCAGTGACACTCTTATGCCAACAGGTAAGAAGAACATTTGTCAGTGCGCAGCAAGGTGGCTCCCAAACAATCTATAGTATCGGTCAGAAAACAAAGATTGTTGACAAAGGAAAGGCAGTTGCGACTAAACCTTTGTGGGAAAAACAAGTCAAAAGGAAAATTGTTGGGCATGTCTTTGAAAAGAAACACAACACTGAAATGTGTAAACACCCACAGTGCTATGTCTCTCAAAAAGGTAGAATTGCAGGAGCTGGCAAATTCTCCCATGTCACATTTTCTAGAAAAAAATTGGACCAACCAGAGACCAGCAAAGCTGCTGAGAAAAGATCTCAGATAGCTTCAAGTGCTCGAAACGGTATTGGCTATAAAGTCATCGAGAAACAACTTGCTCATGAATACGAACAGGAGTAAGAACGATGGCTAGAGGCTAGAATTGCTCAAAGCAATTATCAGAAGTGGAAGTTGAATCAAGCCACTGAAAATCTGAATGCCAGGGCTAGAAGAAATCTGGTAAGGAAAGCTAAGTTTGCTGAAAAGCAAACTCAGAAACCTGACAGGTATCTGAAAGCACCAAATGGAGCACCTAGGAACACACCAAGGAAGAAAATAGTTCTTAATAATGATAATATTCATTCAACTAGAATTCCTTCTTATGTTCCTATCAGACAAAAGAATGTTTCAAAGAAATTCATTCAAAAATGGATTCCTACTGGAAGATTCTTTAGTCCTTATGGTTCCAACTTCAAATTGAGAACCTAATCTCATGTTTCCTGTTGTGTGCAGAATGCTTCTTGCACTAAAGCACAATGGCTATTTGATAGTGGATGCGGAAAGCACATGACAGGAGACAAAGCAAATCTGGTCGATTACAAAGCTTGCAATACAGGACCAGATATCAGATTTGCTGGAGGAGAATTAAATCCCTCTCTGGGATTTGGCAACGTCAAATTGGGATCTTTAACAATCACTGACGTATTACATGTTAATGATTTGAAATATAATCTATTTAGCATGAGCCAATTTGCAGACAAAGGTTTTACTGTGAAATTCAAAGCAAGGTACTGCAAACTTATTGACAATGAGTCAAAGCAGACAGTCTTGGTTGCTCGGCAGAAAGGTAGTCTTTATGTTGCCGATTGGGCCTCTGCCACAACTGAAGAATGTCTCATGGTGAGTCAATCAGGTCACACAGAAGAGCACTGGTTATGGCACAAGAGAATGAGTCACTCGAATTTCAAAACTCTGAACAAACTTGCCAAGAAAGAATTAGTGGTTGGCCTTCCCAAAACATCTTTCAGAAAGGATGGTATATGTTCTGTCTGTCAGATGGGGAAACAATCCAAAATCTTTTTGAACTAGACACTCTAGTGTTAGACTACTTTAACTACTACATATGGATCTTTTTGAATCATCTGTAACTAGTTATGCAGGAAAGAAGTATGGTCTGGTTGTTGTAGATGACTTCTCAAGATTCACTTGGGTTGTTTTTCTGAAACACAAATATGATGCTAGGGTGGAGATATCAAACTTGCTGAAAAAGCTTGAAGTCATGAAAAATGACAAGGTATCTGCAATTAGAACAGACCATGGTACTGAGTTTGTCAACCAGTACATAAAGGAGTTTTGTACCTGTAAAGGTATACAACACCAACTTTCCTCTGTAAGAACACCTCAACAAAATGGTGTTGCAGAAAGGAAAAACAGAACCCTTAAAGAAGCAGCAAGGACAATGCTAGCTGACACTGAAATAAGTGAAGTTTAGTGGGTTGAAGCTGTAAACACAGCCTGCTACACTCAAAACAGATGTTTGATAAACAAACACCATGACAAGACCCCTTATGAAATCTTGGTTGGTAGACCCCTAAATATTAAACATCTGAAAGTGTTTGGTTGTAAATGTTTTATTCTTAAAAACGGAAAAGAGTATCTGAGAACATTTCAACCTAAGGCGGATGAAGGTGTATTTCTTGGTTATTCTATGAATAGCAAAGCTTACAGAATTTACAACAAAAGAACAAGAAAGATTGAAGAATCAGTTCATGTTGTTTTCTATGAAGGAAGTAAGAAAACACCTCTTACTGATGATATCTCAGAAAAGTTCAAAGAACTAATGGGAAAGGATTCTGAAAAAGAACCCTCAGAAAGGAAAAACATCATTGTGGAAGATGAGGATGACTCTGACGTAGAAAAGCTTGATATGCCTAGTAACAACCAGATGACTCACATACATGATGAAGAATTTCCTATAAAACTTCCAGAAATGGAAACTGAAGATATTCATCATGAAGCTATCTCTGGAAATAATCTCTCTGAAAGATATGTTCCAAATAGCTCAAACACTGAACAAGTGTCAGACATTAATTGCCCTTCTGAGGAGCAAAATGTCTTAGATACTGAAAAAGTATCAAATCAAAATCATAGTGATTCACATTCAGATCACTTAGATGTTGATCCTACTAGCACTAAACCCATGATGAAATGGATCAAGATCATCCTGCAAAAGATGTAATTGGATCAATTAATCAAGGTGTTAGGACTAGGAGAGCAATAGCTAAAAATGTTAATTCTCTCTTTGGATGTTTTATCTCAAATATTGAACCAAAAACTATAGAAGAAGCATTAGGAGACCAAGACTGGATCTCTGCAATGCAAGAAGAGTTGGATCAATTTGAGAGAAACAAAGTCTGGAAACTAGTTTCATTTATTGAAGGAATATTTGTGATTGGAACTAAGTGGGTTTTGAGAAACAAGATGAATGAATCTGGTGAAATAACCAGAAACAAGGCAAGGTTGGTTGCCAAGGGATTTACCCAGACTGAAGGCTTGGATTTTGATGAGTCATATGCTCCAGTTGCCAGATTGGATGCAATAAGACTCTTTCTAGCCTTTGCAGCTCATAAAGAGTTTAAAGTTTATCAGATGGATGTCAAAAGTGCATTCTTGAACGGTGAACTTGTTGAGGAAGTTTATGTTGAGCAACCACCTGGCTTTGAAGTTTCCTCAGAAAGTAGAATGGTCTATAAATTATAGAAAGCTCTGTATGGACTGAAACAGGCTCAAAGAGCATGGTATGACACGTTGGCCAAATATCTTCTGGAAAGTGGTTTTAAGAAAGGTGAAGTTGATAAAACTTTATTCACTTTAAATCATGATGGGAAACTACTCTTAGTTCAAGTATATGTTGATGACATTATATTTGGATCTAAGGACAAGCAAGTTTGTGATGACTTTGCAAATCTCATGAAAAGCAAGTTTGAGATGAGCATGATGGGAGAAATGAATTATTTCCTAGGATTGCAAGTCAAGCAACTCAATGATGGAATATTCAACAGTCAAACAAAGTTTGCAAAAGATATGCTCACAAAGTTCAATCTAAAGCCTTCTGAAAAGAATGCTAAGATACCTATAAGCATAGGAACCAAAATGACCTATACTGAATCAGATAAGAGTGTTGAAGAACATAAGTATAGGAAATTAATAGGTTCACTACTCTACCTTACTGCAAGCAGACCTGATATTCAATACGCAGTTGGAGTGTGTGCTAGATTTCACACAAATCCAATGCAATCACACTACAACATTGCTATGAAAATATTAAGGTATATAAAAGGTACAGTAGATATAGGTTTGTGGTATCCTAAAGAAAGTGGATTGAGTTTAGCTGGTTACTCAGACGCTGATTATGCTGGATCACTGCTTGATAGGAAAAGCACCTCAAGAACCTGTCAGAATCTGGGTACTAGACTTATCTCGTGGTTTAGCAATAAACAAAACTCAGTTGCAACTTCTACCATAGAGGCTGAATATATTGCTGCTGGTTGTTGTGCAACACAAATTCTGTGGATTCAACAACAACTTAGAGACTATGGACCCAATGAAAAGAAAACTCCTATTTTCTGTGACAACACAAGTGCTATTGCTATTACGCAGAATCCTAAATTTCATGCCAGAACAAAGCACATTGATGTTAGACACCACTTCATTAGAGACCATGTTGAAAAAATGCAATATAGAGATACTCAAGATTGGCACTGAAGACAAACTTGCAGATATCTTCACTAAGCCACTACAAGAAAGTAGATTCTTAGCCTTAAGACACAGTCTTGGACTAATGGAACTACCAACGAACTGAAAAAGTTCAGATATCTGGAACGGGCATCCAGAGAAGAGATATCTGGAACGGGCATCCAGAGAAGAGATATCTGGAATGGGTATCCAGAGAAGAGGTATCTGGAACAGGCATCCAGAAAAGAGAAAAGAGAAATCTGGAACGGGTATCCAGAAGTCAAAAAGGCTAAAGAGCAATAAGACAGATTAAGATCTTTGAGACAGAAACTCAGATATCTGGGTCACTCGGTAAAAAGGGGAATACAAAAGAGAATAGTACAATTATCTGTAGTCAACTACTCTCTTAAAATTTGCATTATTTCTATCTTTGTGAAAAACTTGGACTGATCCTAAATATAAGATAGATTCAGATGCAAACAGTGTTCTTGGTCATACAAAAACGTGATTCAGATAGCTATTAGCCAAAAATTCATTAAATGGGCACAATTACATTTGTTGATTGTGATCATTGCTGAAGAAGCAATGGTGACCCTTGATGAAATTGAGCGTTTTGATCTGTACGGTGGAAATTAATTCACAGTAAATAGTGGACTGTAAAAATTCCGACAAAGCCCACTTTGCATTTAATGCCAAACTAGCTTTTGCTCACACCTGCTTGCAAAACACAGATACGTACACACAAAATCAATTTGTATGTATTTGTCTGTTGAGATTCTATTGCTATATATATAGGATTTTGGCAAAAGAAATCACTTTCGCCTAATCCAAAATTCCGACTTACACAAAAATAGCAAAACCTTCTCTTGTTTCTCTGCAAACCCTCTTCAATCTCTGCAAATCAAGATTAAGTTTTTCTGCAAAGAATTACTGAATTAAATCTCTTTCAAACACCAATCCAAATCCCTACACTATATAAAGGGATGGCCCCCAAGAGTTCAACTGCACAAAAATCTCAATCCGCCAATGGTACTGCTGAAAAGCAAGCACCAGAGTTGGTTATTGTAAACAACCGACTGGTAGGAGAATTTAATCCTGACCATTGGACTTCAAATCACAGAATGATTTGGGGTGGTGCCATGGTTGAGGAACATGCTTGAAAAGGCACAAATCAAGGGTTTTCTATCTGCTCGCCCAAGTGGAATTTCATCACTCGATGTGTTGGAATTCTACAACAACTCCAGGATAATTTCCTGTGTTTCCGAAGGCACTGCAATAGTGTCTGTCAAAACTTCAGTCCAAGGAAAGGAAATCCTTCTGGACTTGACAACTTTCTGCAAGTTGTTTGAGTTTCAAAATCTTGGAAAGGATTTTGAAATAAACACCAAGGATGATGATCTCCATGAAGGTGTGAAACAACTCTACAGTGATGTGTGTGATCTTGAAAAATCAGATACACCCACTGAGTTCAAGCTTGCTGACATCCGAACCAGACATCTGATGGTTCACTGGGATGTATTGGCCTGCATTCTTCACATAAGCTTTGATGGTCTACAAGGAGATGCTGACCAGATAAGCCAAGAACGATGGATCATGATGTTCTTGCTGAATCAACAAGACAGAAGGCTGGAAAACCCTTTTAACTGGGGAAAGTACGCCTTCATGAAGTTTGTGAAGAAGATTCAAGGCTTCGAGCCTAAAATCGCCAAAGGACTAGCTGAGCCAAAGGCCACAGTAGGCTATGGTCTGAAGATATGCTACTTGCTAGAGAAGCTTGGCATTGAGCTCAGAGAGACGGCTGAAATAGCCAACAGTAACCTACTCTACAAGTATGAGTATACGAACATGAGGAAAAGGTTGCGACCAAGAAGCCCAGAACTTCAAGAAAGAAGTCTGCTGGCAAGATAGAAGACACACCCATTGAGTTTGTCGATTCCCAGATATCTGCAGGCCTTGCTGATGAACTAATAAATGCAGATGAACTCATCAATGCTGCAAAAGAGTTATCAACTACTGCACAAGTAGACTCAGTAAGAGAAAGTGCTTTTCGAAATGTGAAGACTATCACAGAAAGCCTTGCTGATGAACTAATAAATGCTGCCAAGACAGGTGAAAAGCACCAAGCCCTATCTGTAGAAATCGCAGGAGAAATGGACCAATCAGTTCCCAATGCTGATGACAGCTCTGATGATGAAGAAGATAAATTAGTCATCTCTCAGGTCCTAGAAAGAACAAAAAGGGCTAAGGTTACTGAAATAGTAACTCGTGAACAGGTATCTGAAGAAGAACCTACACCTAAGGTCGCTGAACAAGCACCTATAGCAAAGGTTGTTGGTGCAAACATATCATCAGGGACAGTTTCTTATGCACAACTACAAGAAGCCCTAATGAGTGGTAATTTAGTACTGGCTGATGATGATGAGAATGCCAAGTCTAAAAATCTGGAAGAACGCTCCACTGATCAATCTTCTGCTTCCAGACAACCACAAAAACCACAATGACAACAACCACAACACACACAAGTGGTTGATGAAATGGTAAATGAACTCCATTTCGAATTACCAGCATTACAACAAGCTGAAGAAAATCCTGCAAAAGAGCAGGTTCCCCAACCCACTGAGAGGGATTAAACTGAGACATCTACTCAGAATGATCAACCAGGGGAGGCAACTGAGCTGCATACTCAGTAAAGGTATGAAGTACCCAAAACTTCAGACAAAGAAGCTGCACTGGAACAAGAGGACCAAAGTATAGAAGGGTCACAAGTTCCAGAGACCAATCAGCCTGAAATTACTCAGGTAGCTGACTGGTTTAACTCTTACCTTGTGAAATTTTTTATACTTGTATATCTTGTTACTTATGAAAATTCTTTGTTATAGGCTGAGTTAGAAACAGAGAAACAAGAGGATGCTGGAAAGCTTGCCTCAGAAACTGAGAAGGAGGTTCTCTCAACCTCGCCTCTTAAGAAATCTGAGCCTGTGCCACAGGTGACAAAATGATTCTTAAGATAGCATTTTTCAGTCAAATGTTTGTGTGCTTAATCATTTAAGTAAATGTTTCTAGCAGGCTCCAACTGAGAAAGAAGAAGAGAGGGCAACAATGCCATAAAAGAACCCAGAAACCGACAAGGTCTCTGAAGAACACATCATTGAGCCTTCTAGCATGAAGGTATATGAAAAATCAGTGATAAGTATTCTTCATCTTGGGCTATCTTATATTTCTTCTAAAAAATTCAATACTCTCTACTTACAGGCTCACTCAGAAGTAGAAATTCAAGGGGACAAAGTTGCGACATCCCCTGCATCAATGGAAATTAATGTAGCCCCCAAGGCAACATCACCTGAAAGAATACCAGAAACAGACAGAGTTTCTGCGAAAAATGACTCTGCGCTTCCTATTGAGGAAGTAAGTAACTCAGAAATCATTAAAGCATAATTGCACAAATTCTTTCAAGCAATTTCCTAAGTATTGCATTATTTTTAATTCTCAGGTTCAAGAAAGAAAGGTTGATGAGGACCAGACTTCCAAGTCTCCACCTCACAACAAGATATCTGAGACACACCTTGTCTCAGTGGTTCAAGTATCTGAGCCTGATGTTCATAATCAGGTAACCCAGAAACTAAACCACACCTCTACTCAGATATCTACAAAAGTTTTGAAACTCACTCAAAACTCTTTCTTTCAGGCTCAAACAAGTGCAAAGCAGGTTCCCGATGATGAGAAAAGGGACCTACTTCCCTTCTTCAAGGCTCAAACACTGCCGAAGCACATCCAATGCTTCAAGAAATGGCAGAAGTTAAGGTGCTCTGATCTCTCTGAAATATTGAGAATCACAGATCAACCAACACGTCGAGCACGAGCTCTTGATTTGGAGACTTACATCCATGCGATGTTCCCTACCGAATAGTATACAGTTGCGACTCTATTGCACAAGGATTTCTCCAGAGAAGTGGCGCACAATTCGATAAAAGCCTTTGAACAGGCAGATGGTCAGACAAGATTACAGATGGCATTCAAGCCAGTCCTGCCCCAGACTCTGCAATTTATACCTTCTGAACAAGAAGAGGTTAATGGGCAGAAGATCACTATCCCTGAAGTGATCAATCTTGTATCTGAAGATGACGAGGAGGAAGAAATAAACGAAAATGACTTCGATGAAAGGATGATGATGATGCCCCTGCACCAGGGACCGGAGGAATTTCACAAAGAAATCATGCCTCAACTGCTGAAAAGCAAACTGAGAGGAAAGCACAGAAATCTCCGTCTCCATCTCCTCAAAAATCTGCTCATCCATCTTCTCAACAACAACCAGTTACTACTGTATAAGTAGTTGAGCTTTCTGAAGAAACTAATCAGAAAATATTGAATACTCAATCCAGAACTACTCAACTCAGACAACTGTTGGAAGAAGAAAAACAACTCCATCTTCAACTGGAAGACCAGATAGCTAGATCCAGAGATAAGCTTGATCAACTACAAGATCAATATCTGCAAGAGATGATTGCTTACTCTGAGGTCAAAGAGCTACAGGATACTGTAACTGCAATCACCAAGGAACTCGATACTGAAGAAGTATCTGAAGTCAAGCATGATGCTAAGGCTGCATCATCTTCAAAAGAAGTACCATCCTCCTCCCAGAAAGGAAAGAAACCAATCTCTGAGATGGTTGCTGGACTCGATACAATCGATGAGAATGTCCAAGAGGATGAAGAAGACAAGACTTTGGCAGAGCACCGCAATGAACATCTAGCGGTTTCTCACTTGAAAAGGAAGCTGATTGCTCCTGAAACTTTCAGCAAACTGCCAAATGTCCACTCCCATGAATACATGAACAGATACCAAGTACTGGCTCATCTGAAAAAGGAGTTGTCTTCACAGAACAAGGAAGTAATTGCCTCCGTCCCCTCTGAACTGAAGAAGTTCACTGAGCTCATCACTCAGAGAACAACTAGCATAGTCATTGCTAAGAAAGATCTAGGAATGATAAGGGACGATGATGCGTCTTTAGCTGAAAAAGCTTTTCAAGAGGCAAGTTACACTGCTGGAAAAGCAGATGCCATCCTAGGCCCATTGGCAGAGCTCACTGGTAAGGACAATGGACTTATCAAGCAAACTCAGGAGCTCAAAGCCGAACTTCAGAAGTTGGTCTCTGCCTACAATTTCTTACAAGGACATTTTGAGTCTCTCTCAGATTCCTTTATGAGACTTAGTCAGCCAACAATTACTAAGGGGGAAAGATTGTACAAATCTGGACCTGAAAGTCATGGGGGATGGGAAGAAGGAGAAGCAAACAAGAAGAAATCTGGAGCTGGTGCTGCTCAGAGAGGAAGTAAAAAGAAAACTTCCCAGACACCACTCAGAATTAAAGAGCCTCCTCAAGTCAAGCTGCTTTGCAAATAGTAGCTGCTTCCCAGAAATCTACTGAAGGAACTGCAATGGTAACAAGGGCCATGGCACAGAAACCTCCAAGGAGTACCAAGGCTCCAAAGAGAAGACAAGTTAAAGGGATTGATGAATCTTCTGGAGAAGAAGAAGAAGGTCAAATCAGATCCCAGGGAAATGAAGAAGGCTGTAAAACTCTCACAAGATCTAATCTTGATGATGATGAAGAAACTGATGAAGAATAAGCTCCTCTTCACAGAAAAAGAAAAATTGAAAGCCTAACTGAGGCCATAGCTGCAAAGTCCCTAGAAGCTAAAACACCCTCTGGAAATACCAAGTCTATCCAGGGTGGTTCTTCAAGCAACACCCCAAAAGAGAATTCAAGACAAAGAAGGACAGATTGAGAGCTGAACAAAGACAAAGTCAACTTCCACTCAGGCCAGAAGAAGTCAAAATTGAGTATGTGAAGAATGATAACAATTCCTCTGTCTACAGGTGCATCAATCAGAAAAATGGCTATTGGATTCTGGAACTTAAGCATCTACTAGTAAACTCAAGATTTCCAGAACCAATCCATAAACATCTCGTGGCATGGAGAAAAGACAAGCCAATCTTGATCAACACCAATCATATCAAAGCTTGGTTGGATTTTGAAGTTATAAAGAGAATAGAAGCCATGAAGAAGGACCTCTCTGATGAATGTCCTTATGGAAAGCCATATGATGTGCACAGAATTCTGAACATTACTGGAACAGGCACAAGAACAAGACTCGATGTGGAACCCTATCAATCGTTCTATCTAACTGAAGATCAATACAAGGGTGACATCAGATATCTGAAGATTATCTATGAATACTTCAAGCTATCAGATATCAGAATAGAGCATGCCTGGAAGTGGGGAAAGTATATGTGGGTCAAGCATTTTGTCAAGAAAAATCCTACCAAAACCTACAAGGAGGTCTGTGGATTTGCCAGAGATACTGAGATGATTGTTAGAACACTTCTCTACGATTATTCTGATGACATCAAAAGGTTTGGTGATAGGAAATTTGCAAATTGATCCATAGAACTGCTGTTGAAGATTTGAAGACTTGAAGACTAGTCTATTAGGATGTTTACTTGGAGCTTGGTTACTCATGTTGTCCTAATTTACTATGCATTTTTGTTGTATCTTGCTGACTGAGCTAAATTGGTTTTATGTACTAAAGTTATCTGTAAACTTTCATTGTAACATAACTGATGAACTTACTCTCAGATATCATTCTATAAAAGATAACTTGTCAGCAAAGATCACACCTTGTGATTTGGTTGATGGTTACTTTCTGCACTTAATTGAATGAATTGAAAGATCATAAGAAATGATTAAGTGAAGGATTGTTTCCTCATCCAGATTTGTAATAAGACAGATAGTCATCGTTGACTGATCAAAAAGGGGGAAATTTGTTAGAAATTTTGTTAGAAATTTGTTAGGAATACCTGTTTAGATTTTGATCAGCAACATGATGACTTATCTTATTTCAGAAAGGTGATTAGTACTCTTGGTTCACTTGAACATTGTAAAAGAGGAAACTCACTAAGTATGTTAGTCTAGTTAATCTTGTATAGGATGTTAGGTCTCAAAATGTAATTTTTATTTTATGAAGAGAAGACCAAGCAGAAGACATCCAGCAAAACAAGTTCAACGACTTTGAAGATTTGAAAGACTGCACAAGATTACTGAAATGGTTTTCCAGATACCTTGACCAGATATCTTGAAGACTCAATTTGTTTTAAATGAACCATGTCTCAAGAGATATCTGAAAACTAAAAGGTTTCTGAAAATAAGGAAAGTGCCTACAGATATCTGCACTCAGATACCTTGAGCTTAAACCACATTTCTGAAAAAGGAATATATATTGCAACAAAGTTGTTTCAATAAAGTTGTATATGAAGTTGAAGAAAAGGACGTGCAAAGCCTCAGAGAAATCTGATAAATAAAGGTCTCTGATACAATGCATAGTTCCGTTGGCACTACTGGACAAAAGTATAGTACAATGCATTAAATGCACGGACAGAGATGTCTGAACAAAAAACGGTAGCCTTTGAAGAAGAAGACAATCCTAAACAAGCATTGCTATCTATGAAAGAGTTGAATCGAAAGATCAAGTATCTGAGATTCATTCTCTTGAACAATTATCATAGACTTGGGTCAGTAAAGAACAAGATACCATACATTGCAAAGTGTATTAAGTATACCTGATTCACAGAGCTATCTGATTAACTGAATAAGTTAATAAAGAAGCTCATCTGACAAACAAACCAAAACCAACACCATAACTAGCGTGGAGTACAGGAAGTACTTAGTTTGGAAAACTAAGGAATAACTCCAAGGTTATTGAGCACAAGAAGTACTTAGCTTGGGAAGCTAGGGAACAACTCAAAAAGGTTTCTGAGTACAGGAAGTACTTGGCTGTGGAAGCCGGCGAACAACTCAGGGGGAACATTTGGTTGGGAACTATTTGTTTAGGAATCTTAGAATAGGATTATTGTAAGGTGAACTCAATTATCTGTTCTAGTGAATTCTAGGTCTTTGAAAGACCGAAGTGGAATAGTTGGAGGATTACGCCACCTCCAGACACCACTATACTTGTTGTGTCATTTACCTTTCTGTACTTACATTTCAGCAAAGCACACACACACTTATTGTTTCTGCACTTATCTATCTTAAGTCTTCCGCGCTCTGAAGTTAAGTATCAGATATCTGAGAAACTATGTTTATCGACAAAAGTTTTAAAAGACTATTCACCCCCCCTCTAGTCTTTTACTTTGCCGTTATCTGGACTAACAATCTTTGGGCATCTTGGTCATGGATTTGGAGGTGGTGGTAAGGATTCTGTCGGAGGTTCCGAACCACGCTTCTCCCTTCTTTGTTCATTCTTTTGGTGTCTGGAAAGTTCCTCTTCGTAAATAGGTTCTTTCAGCTTCCCGCTCCTTATCATCCCTTCTATCTCCGTCTTCAACTGAACACAGTCCTCCGTTGAGTGACCTTTTTGTTTATGGAACCTACAATAGTCCTTGGAACTTTGTTCCTCTTGTTGCTCCTTGTAGGCTTTGGCCATTGTATATCCAAGTTTTTCTCAACGATAGAGGCTAAGATGTCGGATCTTGGTCTGTTGAGGTGGGTATACTCGGCGTATCTCCGTGGTGGAGTTCTCTCTCTGCGGAATTCCCTCCTATCTCTAAGTTCCCTTTTTTGCTCAAACTTTCCCTAACGATAAGGGGGTTCCTGTCGTACTTGCTCTTTTCCTTTCCTGACTCCTGCTCTTATCAGGACATTTCGTCGATATTCTTCTCCATACAAGACTCCTTCACAAATATCTTCCAAGTATTTTTCAGCTGTGATTTCTTCGTTAGAAAGCTTCTTTCTGAGATCATCATTGTAAGTGTTGGCATACAAGTGTCGGACCCGTTCTTTGATGTTATGAGGTTGTACCTGGCGTACTTCAGCATTGAAACGGTCAAGAAAGGTTCTAAGGTCCTCATGCTCTTTCTGAATTATCCCTGCCAGGTGTTCAACTAATCTCTTCCTTTTATTTGCTTTCTCAAATCTTTTTAGGAAGAGGGAAGCGATATCTGAATAGGATTTGATGGAACCATTAGGCAGCGAGGTCCACCAATCCATCGCTTCCCCAAAGCGTGTAGTGGAGAAGTTGAGAGCCTTCACGTTGTCATTCAGGCCATTGGTCTCCATCTTACTTTCGTATCTAGTAAGGTGCCCCATGAGACAAGTATCTCCATAATAGTGCTCAAAGCTTGGGATGGTGGCATCAGGGTGCTTCCTCTCCTTCCTGATTTTGTCAGAAAAAGGATTGGAAGCTCTGAGAGTAACCTTCTCATGTGCCTTCACCATCCTGCTCAAAGTGGCAATTTGCGTTTCTAAGGCCTTTTGTTGAAGGTAGATTTGCTCAGCTGTCAGCTTCTCTCCGGTTCTAGGGTTGATGGCCACATCTGGACGGAGATCATTGAGAGGAAATATTGAGATGCTCTCCGCCACATTATCCCTTGGTGCAGGTTGTTGTACTCCACACTGACTAGTTCCAACTTCATAAACTTGTGGTACCACTGGGCTTTTTGCTCGCTGTTCGTAAGAAGCGGCAGCCCTTCTATTGAGGAGATTCCTCAGGTCTTCTGGTTGAGCTTGTTCCCCCAATCTTTGTTGGATAGGACGATGCTGATTCCTCAATTGTGCGGGTTCAGCCTGTTTCGGTATTTCCAAGGGAGGAGAAGACTGAGGTGGTTGGAGGTTGTTTGATCCAAAGCATCCTTGAATGGTGGTGAGTAAGAGACCAAACTGATTCTCATCCATTCCAAACTCAATAGGACGATTGATCTGCCCATTTGGAAGGGTAAAGTTTCTTCCCGGAGGAGGGCCATGTGTTCCTGGCGGAGGAACTTGTCCTTCTACCCCCAGCACTTGGGTTCTTATAGGTGGATCAGCGGTTCTTTCCTCATCAGAAGAGAGACTAGCGGTATGGCCATCGCTTGGACAATCCATTGTATCTCTCGGAGGAGCTCCTGCCACCTGCCTCTACTAGTGGGTGGTCTATCTCTTTTCCTTGGAGCAGGTATGCCAATTGCAGTAGCGTTGGTTCTTACGGACCTTCTCGTTCTTGCCATTACTGAAGAGAACGGGACTTTTTGTAAAGATTCCCACAGACGGCGCCAAAATGTTGAGGGTACGTTCCCCAACTACTTAGAGATTATTCGACTTCACAGGTAATGGCCAAGGTAAGAAGCTCCGTACAGTGTAAGAGCCAATGTGTGAGAGCCTGCAACCTCGAGCTCGGTGAGAACCTGCACAAGTGACTTGGAGGGGGGGGGGGTAGAACCCGGTTTGCTAAGTGTCAAACCGGTTGGAGACTTTACTCAAGAGAGACTGAAGATCTACTCTGTATAATGCTCGGGATTAGTGTCGTAAGATGGCTTACCTTTGCATGGAGATGTGTACCCTATTTATAAGATTTCCTCAAATAGGAAGGATCTCTCTAGATTGCGCCAAGTGTAAGGCTCCGAATGAGCCACCAAGGCTTGTTTAGGCCCATGGCCTAATAATGACACTTAGCCCATGCCATTTTGGGCTTTTAGGGGTAGTTTAGTCATTATTGGGAGAGTTTTGGAGGGTATGACATAGCCTTCCGAGGTCCAAGGTCCGGAGAAGTTGGTCCGGACGCCAGGTCCGGACCGTATTGGGTTGCCAAATGTTGGAAATCCTATAGGACTGTCCAACTCTTCCAATTCGGACCTCATGGTTCGGACCCCCTACTCTCTGGTGCCTGTCCACTTGGTTGCTTGTGAGATTGTCGTGTTGTGCCTGTCCTAGTACTGTTCAAGTACTATGTCCACCTTTCTAGAGAGATTCGGACCCTGGTGGGTCAGACCGGAACTTTAGGTCGGACCTAGTGTGCTTTAGATCCTTTGTTCCTCTTTTCTAGTGTGGGTCGGACCGGATCGGACCCTTGACTCGGATCAATGTATCTCGGATCCATTAGACGACTTGGGAAGCCTTAGAATCCATTCCAAGGGCTCCCATGACGGATTGGACATATTCTCGTATCAACACATCTGAAGAAAATGCTCTTGCAGTAAGACACATGAAGAAATTTGTGAGTCAAGAGATTGAGAGAAGAAAAGCTGAAAAAGCATTTTGGCCCAAACTATCATCAGTACAAGAGCATACAAATGAACAACTCTCTGAACACACCCATTCAGAAAGGTGTTAGTACTGAAGCTGCAGAAAAAGGAAATGATATCTGCTTCTTTTGTCAAAATCCTGGTCACTTCAAGAGAGATTGCACTGCTTTAAACAAGCTCAAGATAGGTGACAAGAAGGACAGAAGAAATTTCAAGAGAAATCAAAGGGCCTTTCTGACTGAAGAAAGGAAGAAGATTCAAATTCAACTTGATGCTCTAGACATTGAGACATATTCTGAAGATGGAGATTCAGATGACTCAAAACTACCATCACCAGAATTGTGTGGAATCACCCACGATGTAATCGACATCGGCCTTAAGAAGAATGAAATGTGTGGAGTTGCTGAGATTGCTGGTCTAGACATCTCCAACATTGAAATGTGTCTTATGGCTGATGAGGTAACTAACAATTCACAATTTATGTACTATGAGAGTGATGATGGAATTGAGGATCTGGAGTTGGTCAAGAGTGAATTGGATCGTTATGAGAAAGAATTTCTGGAAGCACAATCCAAAACCAGAATTCTAGAGGAAAGCAAAGAAACTCTTGAAAAAGAGGTTTCTAAGCTAACCAGAGTATCTGAGAACAAGAACGCTGAAATAGCCTTTCTGAAATCTCAGATATCTGAGAATAAAAACTCTCACAAACTAGCCTTGGATGAACTCAATAAGAAATTGATGAAGCTGCTTTCTGAAAATGAAGAACTCAGAAAGAAAGAGCTATCCTTCCAATCTTATGCAAAGGCTAGTGACACTCTCACTGAGGTTCAATCCTATATGAGAGATCCCTCTGAGAAAGGTGGACTTGGACTTGATGAACAATCGAGTAATTCATCTCTTTTAAAGAAGAGTGATGAAAGGTTGACCTTTGTAAAAAGTCAACAGAATGGTTCTTCAACCACCTATATCATTGGTCAGAAAGCTAGGGTAGTTGACAAAGGAAAAGGAGTAGCAACCCAGCCTTTGAAAGAACAACAAGTTCACAAGAAACATGTGGATAAGGTTTCTGAAAAGAAACATAACCCTCAGACATGCAGCCATCCACATTACTACTTTACTAGGAAAGGAAGAATTGCTGGAATAGGCAAATTCTCTATTGTACCATTTTATGAAAATAAAGATGGTGCAGAAACTAGTAAGGCTTCTGAAGAACGTATTCAGAAAGCCAAAGGTGTTCGAAATGACATTGGCTATCGTGCTATTGGAAAAGTTCTTCAGCAACAATATAAGGAAGGACAAGAACAATGGCGCAAGGCTGATATTGCACGTAGCAATAGACAGAAGTGGCAGAAAAATCAAGCCACTGAAAAACAGAATGCCAGAGCTAGAAGGAACCTGGTCAGAAAAGCTAAGTTTGCTGAAAAGCAACCCCAGAAACCCAGGATCCAGAAAGCACCAAGGGGAACACCTAGAAACACCCCAAGAAGGAAAATTGAGATCAAAATTACTGATTTTATTGCATCTCCTTCTGATCAAGTTAGACAAAAACAGACTCCCAATAAATTCACTAAAATGTGGATTCATACTGGAAGAATGTTTAGTCTAAGTGGTTCTATCTCTGAAGCAAGAACCTAACTCCTGTTTCCTGTTTTGTGCAGAACGCCGCTTGGACTAAGGCTCAATGGCTATTTGATAGTGGATGCGGAAAGCACATGATAGGAGACAAAGCAAATCTGGTCAACTATAAAGCTTGCAACATTGGACCAGATATCAGATTTGCTGGAGGAGAATTAAATCCCTCTCTAGGATATGGCAACGTCAAATTGGGATCATTAACAATCACTGACGTATTACATGTTAAGGGTTTGAAATATAATCTATTTAGCATGAGCCAGTTTGCAGACAAGGGATTCACTGTGAAATTCAAAGCAAAGTATTGCAAACTTATTGACAATGAGTCAAAGAAGACAGTCTTGGTTGCTTGGCGGAAAGGAAGTCTTTATGTTGCCGATTGGGCATCTGCCACAACTGAAGAATGTCTCATGGTGAATCAATCAGGTCACACAGAAGAGCACTGGTTATGTCACAAAAGAATGAGTCACTTGAACTTCAAAACTCTGAACAAACTTGCCAAGAAAGAGTTAGTGGTTGGTCTTACCAAAACATTTTTCTGAAAGGATGGTATATGTTCTGCCTGTCAGATGGGGAAACAACCTAAGATCTCTTTCAAGTCCAAAACCAGACACTTTAGTGTTAGACCACTGCAACTATTACACATGGATCTTTTTGAATCATCTGTAACTAGTTATGCAGGAAAGAAGTATGGTCTGGTTGTTGTAGATGACTTCTCAAGATTCACTTGGGTTGTCTTTCTGAAGCACAAATATGATGCAAGGGTGGAGATACCAAACTTGCTGAATAAGCTTTAAGCCATGAAAAATGACAAGGTATCTGCAATTAGAACAGACCATGGTACTGAGTTTGTCAAACAGTACATAAAGGAATTTTGTACCAGTAATGGTATACAACACCAACTTTCCTCCGTTAGAACACCACAACAAAATGGTGTTGCAGAAAGGAAAAATAGAACCCTAAAAGAAGCAGCAAGGAAAATGTTGGCTGACACTGAAATAAGTGAAGTTTATTGGGTTGAAGTCAGTAAACACAAAGATGCTACACTCGTAATGATGTTTGATAAACAAACACCATAACAAGACCCCTTATGAACACTTGGTTGGTAGACCCCCTAATATCAAACATCTGAAAGTGTTTGGTTGTAGATGTTTTGTTCTTAACAATGGAAAAAAGTATCTAAGAACATGTCAACCAAAGGCAGATGAAGGTGTGTCTCTTGGTTATTCTATGAATAGCAAAGCATACAGAGTTTACAACAAAAGAACAAAGAAGATTGAAGAATCAGTTCATGTTGTATTCTATGAAGGAAGCAAGAAAACACCCCGTGCTGATGAACTCTCTGAAAGGTTCAAGGAACTAATGATAAAGGATTCTGAAGAAGAACCCTCAGAAAGGAAAAACATCATTGTGGAAAGAGAGGATGACTCTGACGAAGAAAAGCCTGAAATGCCTAGTAACAACCAGATGATTCTTGAATGGTGAACTTGCTGAGGAAGTCTATGTTGAACAACCACCTGGCTTTGAAGTTTTCTCAGAAAGTAGAACGGTCTATAAGCTACAGAAATCTCTATACGGACTGAAACAGGCTCCAAGAGCATGGTATGACACTTTGGCCAAATACCTTCTGGAAAGCGGTTTCAAGAAAGGTGAAGTTGATAAAACTTTATTTACTTTAAATCATGATGGGAAACTACTCTTAGTTCAAGTATATGTGGATGACATCATATTTGGATCTAAGGACAAGCAACTTTGTGTTGACTTTGCAAATCTCATGAAAAGTAAGTTTGAGATGAGCATGATGGGAGAATTGAACTATTTCCTAGGATTGCAAGTCAAGGAACTCAATGATGGAATATTCATTAGTCAGACAAAGTATGCAAAAGACATGCTCACAAAGTTCAATCTTAATCCTTCTGAAAAGAATGCTAAGATACCTATGAGCATAGGAACCAAGATGACCTATACTGAATCAGATAAGAGTGTTGCTGAACACATGTATAGGAAATTGATAGGTTCACTACTTTACCTTACTGCAAGCAGACCTGATATTCAATATGCAGTTGGAGTGTGTGCTAGGTTTCAAACAAATCCAATGCAATCACACTACAACATTGCTATGAAAATATTAAGATGTGTGAAAGGTACAGTAGATGTAGGTTTGTGGTATCCTAAAGAAAGTGGATTGAGTTTGGCTGGTTACTCAGATGCTGATTATGATGGATCAATGCTTGATAGGAAAAGTACTTCAGGAACTTGTCAGTTTCTGGGAACTAGACTTATCTCATGGTTTAGCAAGAAACAAAACTCAATTGCAACTTCTACCACAGAGGCTGAATATATTGCTGCTGGTTATTGTGCAACACAAATTCTGTGGATTCAACAACAACTCAGAGACTATGGACTCAATGAAGAGAAAACTCCCATTTTATGTGATAACACACGTGCTATTGCAATAACACAGAACCCTAAGTTCCATGCCAGAACAAAGCACATTGATGTTAGACACCACTTCATCAGAGACCATGTTGAGAAAGGCCACATAGAGATACTCAAGATTGGCACAGAAGACCAACTTGCAGATATCTTCACCAAGCCCCTACAAGAAAGCCGGTTCTTGACTTTAAGACACAATCTTGGATTAATGGAGTTGCCTAAGGACGAAAAATTGTCCTGAATCTCTAAAGTCTGAGTAAGTGAGGTAGAAAAGAAGTAGGTCTCTGAGAACAGGTTCTCAGAAAGCCAAATTGTTAAGAGGTGATGCAAAGGTTTCTGAGTAACAACACTCAGAAAGGCAAAACATTTCTGGAACGGGTATCCAGAAAGGAAAAAGTTGGTACACACTTAATAAGTAAATAAGATTAGAACTTACTTACTAAGAGTGGGTCAAATACATTCAAACAACTGAAGCTTCTGACACCTGAATTCAGAAAGCTATTTAGTCATAAAAAGAGAAAAGGACACACAAAGCCCAAAAGGTATAAGTTCTGAAAGTCAAACATGTCCAATGTCTTGTATTTTTACCATTGTCATGATAAACAATATATAGATAAGGACTTGACACTCAGAATGATAAGCTCAAACGATTAAGAGTTCTTACTCTTTACTCAGTGACACAATGAATGTAGCATATTAAAAATCTATCAAGTCGGCACAATACCATTTGTTGATTGACATCATTGCAAGATATTCAATATAAGCCCTTGATGAATGAATGGTTGATCTCAATGGTTGAGATTAAAACAAAAGCAAGTATTGTCTGCTGAGAAATGCAGACATGGCCCACTACGCATTTAATGAAGTACAAAGGACGTACCACGCCTATGCAGATACAAAGACACGCATTCATATTCAGTTATATGTATGTTGTATCTATGTACATTTTGTCTGCTATATATATAGGATTTGGGCAAAAAGACAAACACTTTTACCAATTCCGAAATTTCAAACTTGCATCAAAACAGCAAAATCTCTCAAGATTTATGCAAAACCCCCTCTGCAAACTCAACTTTTTGTGTTTAGTCTTCTGAAAAGATAGACTAAACTCGATTAATTGTGCAAAATGCATCTGAAAAACACTCACTCAAAACTCTATATAAGAGATGGCACCCAAGAAGATGACCACCAAGAACCCTAAGTCCGCATCATCTGCTCCCGCTGAAAAGCAAGGAGGAAAGGAACTTAAGTGTTGAATAAACGCCTTCTAGGAAAGTTCACCCCATCAGACTGGAACCCTGACCACAAAATGAATTGGGGAGCTTTTCTAGTGAAGAGGTATGTACCAGCAATTATACCTTCAAGACCAGAAAGGAAACTGATATTGGGGATGCTGAAGAATTCCCACATCTACAAGCTTTTATCTGCTGCACCCAGTGGACTATCCACACTGGATATACTGGAGTTCTATAACAACTCCAAAATCTTCACAAAGGTTGTGAATGATGAAGAAGAGAAATACAGGCAGACTGAAGACCAAGGACAATAAATTGTTATAGACTACAAGACTTTCTGCAAGATATTCCGATTGAAAAATCGAGGAACAATTGAAGACATCAACATCAAGGACGCTTCCATGATTCAAGGCGTCAAAGAGCTATTTGAAGCAATCCAGTTAGAAAATGTGAAGGGTTGCCCAGGAGACATTGTTCTGAAAGCCATCAGAACTAGTCATCTCCAGAAACACTGGAGTACTTTAGCTCTTATTCTGGTCCGTTGCTTTGATGGCAACAAAGGAGGAGTAGACCAGATAAACATGGAGAGATGGATGATGATGCATCTTCTGAACAAGAAGCATGAAGGGCAGGAAACCCACTTCAATTGGGGGAAGTACGCCTTCAACAAATTCCTCGGACATATTGAGGAATTTGAGCCCAAAATCATCAATGGCCTTGCTGAGCCAAAGGCCAATATGCACTTTGGTCTCAGAATCTGTTACATTCTGGAAACAATGGGAATTACTCTCAGAGAGAAACAAGAAATCCCAGTCACCAACTCCCTTTTCAGACACGCCTTTGAAGAAAAGGAGAAACTTGCTGCTGAGAACGCACTCAGAAAGGCAGAAGAAGAAGAAACTGCACACAAGGTGAGGAGGTCTCTAAGCAATCTCAAGCTAAACCTCCAGTTGCCAAGAGAAAGAGGACTCAAAGTAAAAGAGCCTCCAAGTCCCTAAGCATACAAGAGGCACAACCTTCTGGAGACAAGGTCTCAGAAGATGTTGGACGCCCAGAAAGGCAACTCCAGAATACCCCAAGAATCCTGAACCAGACTGCTCCAGAACTCTCCAGAGATGATAGAAATATCATAGATGGGTCTGAACCAACACAAAATAGTGATTCTGAGGATGATGAAGTACTTGCAAAAGTACTCAAAAGATTCAAGTATGAGACCCATGGAGGAGCATCAAGCTCAGCTCTTCAGAAAGATAAGAGCCCCTCTGCCCAGCAGGAAGAAGAATGCCTGGGTGAGGAAGATAGAATGCTGGAAGATCCTGACATTGCTTCCACCTTCACTATGCCAGCACTTAATGTTGCTGAAGAAAACCCTGTTCTGGAACAGGTTCCTCAACCTTCTGAGAGAGCTCAACTCTCAGAAAGAGATCAAACTGAGATGGAGACTTAGAATGATACTACAGAGGAGAACAACAATGAGCACAGAGAGACTGTGGAATCACCACAAGTCCAAGAGATCAATGATCAGCCTGACTCTATTCAGGTAGCAAAAGTAGTTTGTATCTAACTTGTCAACATTAAAATGTCAACTTGTTACCCATAAGCTTCATTTGTTACATGCCAACATGGAGACACAATTTCAGGGGGAAGTTAATTTGTCCACCCCTCTGAATAAAGAAGAGGTTCCTCCAACCTCAGAACTACAAGAAGAGCCTGTCCTACAGGTAGTTAAGTTATCTCTGAATAAGAAATAACTTGCTTGAAATATTCATATCTTGTGTTCTAAATTCTTTTTGTCTCTTATTTAGGCTTCAACTGAGGAAGTAGTGGTGGTGGAACTAACACCCCAAAAACCAAGAGATTCCAGAGGCTGAAAAGCTCTCTGAGGAAGTATTTACTGAGCCTTATGCTGAGAAGGTAAGTAATCAGTATTAATCCTCTTCAAGAATGCTCTGGAAAACCCACTACTAAATCTCTTATGTTTGTTCTTACAGGCTCAGTCAGAAGAACAATTGGATGAAGAAACCATTGCGTTATCTCTTCCAAAGGAAACTAAAACTGCTGAACAAGAAGTATCTACTAGAAAAGGTGCCCGAAACCCCCAAGGTTTCTGAGGAACATGCTACTGAGCTTCCTCACTTGGAAGTAAGTGAAGTCTCAGAAAGCACTTTTCCACCTATCTTTTCTGTTAACAGTTTCTAAACATATTTGATTTTAATTCTTAGGTTCAAGCAGAAAGAAATGTTGATGAGGATCAGACTTCTCCTCACAACAAGGTATCTGATGCCTCTGTGCCCAATCAAGCAGAAGTCCAAGCAGATGAGTCTAGTGTTTCTACACAGGTATGCTCAGAAAGCTTACTTTTGCACACAGATACTAACACAAGTGGTTTGAACAAAACTAACTTGATCCCTTTCTTTCAGGCTCAAAGTCTAGTGCCAGTTGATTTACTCAAGGCTTTCCAGAAGCACACCTTAAAGAAACATCTCAAGTGCTTCAGACAATAGCAGAAACTCAGAAAGGCTGACCTTTCTGAATTAGCCAGAGTAATCGATGTCCCAGAGAAGAGAGTAATCGCCTTCAATCTGGAGAACTACATCCATGCATTGTTTCTAACGGAGTCCTACTCATTTGCCACTCTGATGCATGAAGACTTCATTCATGAAGTAGCACAAAGACTTATAGCAGATTTCAAGTATGCGGATGCTCAAACCCAAGAGCAGATAGTTACCCATCCTGCCTTGCCCAGCAAGCTCACCACTTATCCAGCTGAACAAGAAGAAGTTAATGGGAGGATGATTACATTCCCAAATGTGATCAACCTGGTTTCAGAAGATGACGAGGAGACGGACGAGAACGATTATCAAGAACCTCCTTCTGAGCATCCAAACCAAGAAGCAAAGAACAAGAGTGATGATGATGATGATGATGACCAGAATGATGATCCCCAACCTGGACAAGGCGGGATTCAGAAAGCTAGCAAAGGAAGTGGAGAAAAGGCTACTCCTTCAAATGCTCAGAAAGCCCCATCATCATCACCTCTAAAGTCTCATCAAGATACCCAACAGGCTGAGCACAAAGATGCCATAGAAGAAATTTCAGCCGCTGAGTTTAGGATTGAACAACTCAGAAAGGTATTGGAAGAAGATAAGAGAATCAGCATTGAGTGTCAACCTCTTGTTGAGGAGAAGGAAGCCAAGATTCAAAAGCTCATAGAATTGGCCCTTCTGGATGAGCAAAGAAATCTGAAGAATGCCATTGTTGTCACAGCTGCTGAAATAGATGCCATGGATGAAAATGATGATGAAGAGCATGATGCTAAGGCTGCATCAGAAAGACCTTCTACATCTTCTCAGAAAGCCAGCACACTTTATGGAAAACAGATGAAGATTGCCAATCTGCAAACAATCGAAGAACAGGATTATGACAGTGATGCTGAAGACAACTGAAACTTGGTCACCCCAGAAGAAGATGAGAGACTTATCACTAAGGAAAAGTTAGCCCTTCTGGCTCCTCAACTATTTTCTGCTCCAGGTGCATCAAGAAGTGATGAGCACAGGTCTAGAACAAGTGTCTTCTTGGAACTAAGAGACAGACTTGTTGCTCAAGACACTAAAGTCCTATAGTCAGTCCCAGAAGAGATGAAAGATTTGGCTGCAACATTGCTAAACAGAGCAACCAGCATAGCCCTTTCCCCGAAAGATCTCGCTTTGATCAGGGAAGACGACTGCAACAATGCCAACCTAGCACTAACAGAAGCCATCCATGCTACTCAACAAGCATATGCTATTCTAAGGCCTCTTGAAGAGCTCAACAGAAAAGGGCAAGAATTGGTTAGGCAAAACAAGGACTTGAAGAAAGAAATCCAAGACCTGGTCAAGGTGCACAACAACCTCCAGAAAAACTTTGAATCTCTCTCTGAAGCTTATGCTATAATGAGTCAGTCATTCATGACTAAGGGGGGAGAAGGGATTCCTCAGAAAGGTAGAGGAAGAAAGAGAAAACAATCAATGCCTCCCTCCTCAAGTCAACTAGTCATCAAGGACACTGGAGATGCCCCTGCTGAAGAAGTTGTTCCAGATCAACCAACCAGAAGATTGAGAAGTATGGTTACTAGGGGAACCAAGTCCCTGAGGATCTCAGATGGGAACAACCAGAATAATCCTGAAGAAGGAGAAGACCAACAAGAAGGAGAGGTAAGAGGTCAAGAAAGCTGCAAGCCTCCAATTTTGAACTTCAATGATGATTAGGATGAATCTGATACAGATGAACATCCACTTCACAAGAAAAGGAGACAAGCAACTACTTCGCAACCTCCTCTGGCAGCAAGGCCTTTGGCAGCCAGAACTCCTTCTGGAAATACCAAGTCATTACAAGGAACATCCACCAGCACAGCCCCAAGGCAGGAAGAAAGATTAGAGGATCTCCTGACAGAAGGCCACCTAACAGAAAAGCAAGAAGGGATTCCCAGTTTGGCAGAGTTAACAGAGAAACTCATCAAGAAAGGCCAACTGATACCCACATTCAGTATGTGAAGACCAGTAATGAAGAATCTTCATATAGGTGCATTCTGAACAAGAAAGGGTATTAGATTATGGAAATACAACATCTACTTGTCAATGATAAGTTTCCAACCCCCATCCTCAACCAGATCCTGAAATGGAGAGAAGGTAAGCCAGAATTGCTAAAACCTGAGCACCTTCATGCCTGGCTAAACTTTGAAGTAGAAAAGAGGAATGAAGCCAGAAAGATGGATCTTTGCCTGTCCTTACCCAAAGTCTGATGATGTACACAAGGTAAGAAAATTGGATGGTAGCTACAGCAGAAAGAACAAACTAGGTGCTCCAACCTATGAGTCATTCTATATGACATTAGATGAATACCTAGAGGATTTACACTACTTGGAAGAAATATACAAGTATTTCAACCTATCTCAGCTCCATATAGACCACTCCTGGGTCTGGGGAAAGTACTTATGGGTCAAACACTTTATGCAGAAGAATCACAAGCTTGGCAAGAGTTACCATGAAATATGTGACTTATCCAGAAAGACAGAGCTCTCTGTCAGAAGGATTCTTTATGACTATATCCAAGAATGCAGAAAAGTGGATGATTATGTCAACTGATCCAGAAAGGATGCTGAAGAACTTGAGGTATCTAAACCCAAGTTGCATTTCTGAAGACTTGAAGACTAGTAAAATTAGAATACTCTCTTGGAGCTTGGACTCTCCTTTGTTGTAATTTACTTAGTATGTTTTGTTAACTTTTGTAATCTTGCTGATTGTTTCTGAATTTTTCTATCTGTAAAAGTTGCATCTTATTCTGTAAACTGTACCTATATGAAGATCATACTCTCAGATACATTCTAATAGATGACAACATACCAGCAAAGATCACTTCTTGTGATTTGGTTGATGTTTACTTTCTGCACTTAATTCAACTAAAATTGAATATCATTTGAAATGATTAAGTGGTGGATTGTTTTCTCTTTCAGGATTACAAATTTGTAATAGGACTTAAAAGATAGTCATGGATGACTGATCAAAAAGGGGGAAATTTGTTAGGAATATCTGTTAGTATTTTCATCACTCATCACATGTTCTTATCTTAGCAAGAAAGGTTATTAAGTACTCTTGGTTCACTTGAACATTGTAAAAGAGGAAATCACTGAATATGATTAGTCTAGTAAATCTTGTATTAGGATTATAGGTCTACGAGTGTAATTTTTGTTTCTAGAAGACCGTGAAGATCAATCCTAGAAATGGAGCTTTTCTGAAGATTAGAAGACTGAAGATTGCACAAGATTTATGAAGATATCAAGGTTAAGTCTCATTTGATTCAAAGTGTCTCTGGACCATGTTATACGTGTAACATTTACACATATGCTAAGTCTCGAACATATTAATCAAAGAAGGGAGACATGTGAGCTTCCAGAAAGCCTCATGTATCCGTTGAGACTAAAGAACAATGAACAGTACTATGCATTAAATGCATTGGCAGAAATGCTGCAAAAAGCAAGTCCTCTCTGAAACATGAGATAGTGACTTCTGAGTACATAGTTCAAGATATAAACGGATATAATTTGATGGAGAGCACAACGGATACAATTCAAACGCCTCTCAAATTTATCTATATATATCACACACTTAGATGCTTGAACAACATACCTTAGAATGCTCTATCTTGCAAAATTACCATCAAGCAAAGTATTCTCTCAAGCACTCTACTACCCTTTCTGAAAGCTTTATGTTGCTTGAAGAATCACTAGTAGTTCTAAGTTGTCCTGAACCTTAACAAGAGATTGTTATTTGTGAAAGAGTTGAACTATCAGATACCCTTTCTGAAGCTCATTCTCCAGAACGGACATCAATTACTTAGGTCAATAAAGAGCAGACTGACATCCACTGAATAAGTGTATTAAGTAGTCTCGTTCTGTTAGGCTCTCTGAAAAACATAACTGAAAAGTTATACGAGAAGCCTTTCTGACAAAACCTTATAACCAACACCATCAAGGCGTGGAGTAGAGGAAGTACTTGATTTGGGAAATCAGGGAATAACTCCAAGGTTATCTGAGTAGAGGAAGTACTTAGCTCTAGGAGCTGGGGAATAACTCAGAGGAAACATTTGGTTGGGAACCATTTGTTTAAAGAATCTTAGAATAGGATTATTGTAAGGTGAACTCAATTATCTGTTCTAGTGAATTCTAGGTCTCAGAAAGACCGAAGTGGATTAGTTGGAGGATTACGCCACCTCCAGATACCACTATACTTGCTGTGTCATTTACCTTTCTGTACTTACATTTCAGCAAAGCACACACACATACTTATTGTTTCTGCACTTACCTATCTTAAAGTCTTCTACGCTTTGAATTTAAGTATCAGAAACCCCCAGGTTTCTGAGAAACTGTATTTATCGATAAAAGTTTCAAAAGACTATTCACCCCCCCCCCCCCCCTGTAGTCTTTTACTTTGCCGTTATCTGGACCAACATATTCATTCCAAATATATGTTTGCTTTTAGTATCAAAGATAGATTTGGGCGTTGATATTGATATGCAAAAGAATTAATTGTAAGAATAAGTGTCACCCGTAGGTTTCGATATTTGGGCGGCAGTAAGAGATGGAATATACGGTCAGCATTTTTTTATTTTCATAGCCAATCAGAACATTTCGTTTGGCCAACAGTAATTAATTTCAACCAATCAGAATGAAGTATTATGCAAGGTGGCATGTGACATGGCTTAACCACAAGGCTTGGAATACGCTTCTTTTAATATAGATATATATATATATATATACATATATACATATATATATATATACATATATATATATACATATGTATATACATACATATATATATATATACATATGTATATACATATATATATATATATACATACATATATATATATATATATATATATATACAAATCCAAGTTAAATTGAATTCTTTGTAAAATTTGATCATCAGTGGGTATTTGTGAGAACAACTTTGTTTTTTGTACCTATCCGAAAAGTACTCAAATGATTTTTGAACTTTGTGGGGGAACATTTCTGGTAATGGTCCAAAATCATGCCACCATGCAAGAAATATATAGACACACACACACACTAGCATTTACGTAACACACGTAGTGTGTTAAGGGTTTTTATATAAACCAATGAATCTGTGATTGAAAAAAAAGAGAAAATATTGAAAAATAATAACTAAAAGGGAAAAACTTATGCCAATGGGATTCGAACCCTGCACCTTCTACTGAAACAATGACATATGTATGTACCAAATTCAAATTGAATTTGTAAGATTTTAAATTAAATTACAAATTCAGTGAAACTTTTTGAATTATTATACTACTTTGAATATACTGTAATATATAAAGTTGATGGGCTAAATCCACCAGATTTATTCAAAATCCAACCATCCTACGTGAAATGTTGATACGGTTGAGTAGAGTCCGAATATGGGGACGTATTAGTGTTGTTGTTAGGGATCATGAGGGCAATGTTATTGCTTGGTTAATTTTTTTTTAATGTCTTATGGTTGCTGAAAATGCGAAAGGTTGGCCAGCCAAATTAAGAACAAAATTTGTTCGAGATTTTGAGTGGCAGGATGTAGTAATTGAAAGTGATTGTTCTTTGGTGATTAGATCTCTTAAATCGATAAATTTTTGCTTTACCCCTTTATTTCACTTTTCAAAGAAATTCAGGTATTTGATGGAGAATTAAGCTTTGCCAAGTTAAACGTTAGGGTAACGTTTTAAAACATATATTATCGATGTTCTTATGATAATGTTGGTTTGGTATATTTGTATTATCCACACCAAGATCGTTTTAGCATATATTGTTATAGTGATATATATGTTACTAAACATGCTTTTTTCAGTTCCAGTATATAGAAGAGATACAATGAGTTAATTGGTGGTGTGTTGATCTTTACATGTCTATCAACAACATTTTACACGTGAAGACTTTCAAGTTTCTTTTCTTTATGTATATGATTTGATCGGTAGGATGAGGTATAAGGGTTCTCTTCTCTACGGTCTCTGTCCGGAAGGGCTAGTTCTATCCAACCCGAATTCAATCCCGTGCGAAATAATGATGTTCAGGTCCGGTCTAGCATATACTCGAACCCGTTCCACACCTTTGTTACAAGACCTGAGCGCAATATTTTATGATTAAGTTAGTAAAAAGTACATTTTTCTCCGGCCGGGGTGGGGGGGGGGGGGGGGGGGTGGGGGGGCATAGAAACTCTCTTCGATCTTTGCTCAACTTTCTTGATCCATAACGGGCCTGAGATCTAATACTCTCTAGGTGGGGAAACTCAATTCGATCTTCTCTCTACTTTCTTCAGTTTTTTAGATCATAAAATTACAAAACAATATATTATCACGGTAAATTTATTTTTGATGCCAAGTGAATTCGTATCAAGGTTGTGTTACATGCGCATGAATCAGATAGGAGGACCTTTTGATCTATGCTTGACATAGTCCATTCAACTGATCTTCAAAGAATGTTCTATGAATCGTGTACTAGACGTGCTCTTTTCAGTTCCAAAAGATAGAAGAGACACACGTGAGCTAATTGATCTCCATGACGGGCCGGGATTGGGGAGGGGTGGGGGCAGTTACTCTCTAGGCGGGGAAACTCTCTTCTATCTTCTCTTTACTTTCATCCATAATAGGTAATTTTTGTGTCTTTGGTGTGGTGACGCATACCACCGCGGGGTTGCTGGGAACCGGTGTGTTGGAAAAAACAACCGTAACATGTGCAATTATGTTTGTATAATATTTGTGTGTGTGTGGTGGGGTGACCACATATCACCGCGAGATTGTTGGGAACAACCCTATTGATTGTGTTGTATACTTTTGTATTTTATTTTGATTCCGTTTGAGGGATAGATTCTTTTGTAAAAAACATGTACCTGTTACTAATTAACAAGTCGGGTACGGTAGGACCCTATTTTTACGTTTTCTATAGTTAACAGAAATAAACACTCAATGATATAATAATGGATGAAAAATGACTACCGACCGACACCACGACCAACGTTGTCTAAAAGGAATTTTGACTATCTTATTTTCTCAATTAATTTATTTAATCGTCACATTTTTATTTATTATTAAAAGTAAACTATACCGTGGCATCGCCACGAGTTACTACTAGTATACTACAATGAGAGAATGGGCAAACAAATGGTAGCAGTACTATACTATTTACGGATTAAAATGAAAAAAATGGACGAGCAAATAGTTGTTGATTAAGATGATAACGCAAATTGCATTTGTAACTACTGTGCATTCTGCAGCTCAATCTCATAGTACTTCCCCCGTCCCGGAACAAGTTTTCCACTTTGACTTTTTGTGGTCAAACTTTTCCAACTTTAACTACGAATTAATCTTAAACTGCAAATGTAAAATGTTCAATTTTTTTATATAATGAAACTTTAGGGGCTAAATTTAACGCTGACAGGTCGTTTGTCAATGTTACCAATAGGCTAAAATATAAGAGGAAGATAATACTCCATCCATCCTACTATTCTAGTTCCACTTATTTTCTGCACAATTTTAAGAAAGTAGTAGTAGTTCATTGCTTGTTGTAGGAGAGTGAGAAATATAAATAATACAAAGATTATGTCAAATAAAAGAGACAAATGATAAAGAATCAAAAATGTATGATATAAATGACAAAGTAAGAAGAACATTTGTTAATTGTGTTTAAATCTTTGTTATTTTGTGTATGGTAATATAAAATGGATGTGCTAGTAAGTGTTTGGATAACTTATTTAATGACGGACCTATATTGTCCAGAAAATCATTGATAATATTAACAAAAAAGTTTATGTATAAACATTTATGTTTTTTCATATATATATAAAATATATTTTATATATACAAAAGATACACTTTGTCAACGACATAGACGTTTTTATTAATAATATTGATGTCGTGACAATATATGTACACTTTTAAATAAGTTATTTAGTTACCGTATATCCATAGACTTTGGGTAGGTGGACAGCTGATAAAAGTAAAGTGTGACTAGAATAACATAGAGGTAGTGTAGTTTAAAAATGAAAATAAAAAGAGAAAGGAAATGAATTTGTAAGACCACTCCCCCATTGGGAGTGGCCTTAGACCAATAATATCCATAACCACCCAACCAACCCAACCTCTCAACCTTTCAAATAAACAATTAATTTTTATCTCATTCATATACCCAACCTTCCAACTAACCCAACCACAACAACAAAATGTAGTTTATCCATGACCCCACCAATACAACCAATTCAATAAATATAATTATTCTTTTCATTATTATCATAAAATAATTATAATATATCTAATTAAATATAATAATCATATATAATATTAAAAAACTTTAACTTAAATTGAAAAATAAAAATACAAGGTGATGTAGCAATTGAAGACTACAATACTAAATTACATGAAAAAAAATTACAGTGCTTCAAATGTAATTTCAAAATAAACAACGCTACTGAAGGATAAAAAATTGAAAAATTACACATTTAGTCCTCATCATTAAAATGCTCCCATATGTGCTCAATTAAGTCATTCATAAGTTCCCTGTGACCATTTCTGTTGCGAAGCTACTCCCTGTTAGTCATATATCGGGCTAGACTTGCAACTCGCTCAGTGGAGTAGTTGAAAATAGGATCAACAACGTCTTCTTCATCATCATCTTCATTCACATGTCCGGGACGATCTTTCATGAATTCAGTGGGATCGGTATAGTTTAGGTAAGTGTCCCTTTCATCTTCAACTATCATATTATGGAGGATGATGCAAGCAATCATAATTTTCCCCATGGCATGTCAATCCCATTGAAGGCATGGTTGTTTAATAAAAGAGAAATGAGCTTGTAGAATACCAAAAGCCCACTCAACATCTTTCCTAACAGCCTCCTGATGTTGAGCAAATAACTTGTGCTTGCGAATAATAGGAGCCTTAATAGATTTCACAAATCCAGCCCGTTTTGGATAGTGTAATTGACTTTCGGCGCTCGGCCTGATAAAATATCATTGAAAACAGGAGGATTTGTGTTAGCACATTAATATCATTGTTCGTACCTGGGGTTCCAAAAAATCCATGCCAGATCCAACAATCTTCTGATGCAACAACTTCCAAATTGATTGTTGGCTTCCCACTTTTTCCGTGATAATCTTGCCACCTTGACGGAGACAATTCTTCCATTCCCAGTGCATGCAATCAATACTGCCCATCATTCCTGGAAATCTGCGTCGTTCACCAATATGTAGAAGTTGCGCCATGTCTTCTTCGGTTGGACTCCTGAGGTATTCATTCCCAAAGTTGGCAATTACGCCTTCTACAAACTTCATAACTGATTTTCTTATCACCTGCTCGCTCATTCGCAGGCACTCATCATGCACGTCTGGTGGTGTTCCATAGGCTAAAACTCTTATAGCAGTAGTGCAATTTTGAATCAAAGACACACCTAGTCGGCCAGTGGCATCTCGCTTTTGTTGAAAATATTCGTCTGAACTGAGCTTTTCCATTATACATCCGAACACGTGCTTTCTCATTCGAAACCTTTGGCGGAAAGTGTCTTCCGGGTAGATTGGTTTCGGAAAGACTGAGAAATACATTTTGAACAAGTTTTGATGGCCTTCCTCACGAATTCGTTCAATATGCCGCCCCCTAGCTCTAATATTGTGGTCTGTAGGCTGTAACAACAAAGTAGGAATTTGAATGACCACATCCTCGATAATGCGGTTAAGTGTTTGGTTTTTTTGTGCAACACGTTCTTCCCACTCATCTATTTTGATGAAACTAGAAGAATCATCACCCGAATTAGAACCATGGAATATGTGCTCATTCGATGACATTATTTTTAGTTGAAAATACACTACTTGTGAGGAAATGGAAGGGGTGAGGAAGACTTGAGTGTGAGTATGGTAATGATCTCAGCCATATTTAAAGAAAGTTAGAAATGGACCTGAGCCATTCCAAGCCACGTAAATCATATTTCCAACTATATCATCATTTGATACACTACTTGCAATAAAGTTGAATAGACTATGCAATGGCAAAAGTAAAAGTTGATTGGACTATAGTAGAAGAATCATGTGAGTATTTTGAAAAAAATGAAAGTAGGATATATAGACTATAGACTGACAAAAGTTCATACATCCAAAGTAGAATATATACTAGGCTATAGACAAATTATAATATAAAGATTCGCAAATCTAAACACAATATATTTTATTGCAAACATAAGCATACATGATAGAACTAATCAAACACAACTGAAATAACATGAAAACATAGTAATACATAACGACAACATAACATAATGAATTAAAATTACAAGTAGGTAAAGTACTCTCCCAACAGGCGATTCTTGAGGTCTTCTTCTTGTGAAGATAGATTTGGTTTTGCCAACAACACACTCAACATATTTGCATTTAGCTTCTTTTTCTCCAATTCAATCCTTTCATTCCCAAACTTGTTCATAGACTCAAGTTCTTTCTCACGCGTGATCCTCATCGCACGAAGTTCATTAGTAAATTCATCTGGAATTGTAGCAGGGCCTGATGATGATGATGCTTTTGCTTTTCCCTTTCGCTTAGCTTTGGCCGCATCTCTACTGGTAGGACGATTTATTGTTGAAGCACCACTCACCGGAGTTTGTGGAGCAGATTCGGTTGGACCTTCATCATCGGTTTTTGATCTTTTTGAACTGCCATGACCTTCTTCCTCAGAATTCGGTGCATCTAGATGAGGCCTTCTATGGTCACCACCCAAATTCAACTCCCACTTGGGTACATGGAACATAACTTGTTCAAACACAAGAGTATGAAGAAATCCACTCTTTCCATAAATCTTATGAGCTGCATTTTCAACATCTGTCATACTCATTCCGCTCGTGTTCTGGCGATAGGATTCTTTGTATGCACCAATCCACTCCGAAACATTTTTGTTGAGCCGCGACCAACGACCTCTCATTGACTCCATAGTTCGCTTTGACAGTGTACCGGGATTTTCTTCCCGGGATTTCTCATACAACTTGAGAACTTTGTTCCATAAAGTATCACCTTTTTTATTAGTGCTGGTAATTGCATCTCCACCCACGTAAACCCATGCTGACATTAGGGCTACATCTTCAAGGGGCTGCCAATTCACGGATACATTGGTTGAGTTCGTTTCAACTTCGGGCTCAGTGTTATTAATTTTGAGTAAGATTAGGAGGGTTATTCTGAGTAAGATTCGGAGGAAATTGGGTACCCATATTTGTTTCATAACTAGGAAATGCTTGAGAGTTTTGTGTATTTTCATAAGTAGAATAATAGTGTTGGTAAAATGTATCATTTGGATCCATCGGAGAGAACCGAAAATGATTTGTGTTTGAGATATGAAGTAGGTGATAGAAGGGAATTTTTCACATGTGTGAAAATTGTAGTAATATTGGTGTCTATTTAAAGATAATTTTTTTTAATGAATTTTGATATATTTTTTATTTTTTCGAAATGATAATAAAAGTTATTAAAAGAAATAAAGAAATCTAAAAAAAAATGAGGTCCAATAGGGAGGGGACCCTCCCTATCTGCTGAGGGGGTAAAACCTCTAGCACTACTAACTAAAACCACTACTAGTTTCCTGAGCTCGATCCCACCTCCGACTATAGGTCCGAGGCACCACTTCTCTGCTTGCCTACCTGAAATGACTAAGTGGGGGGGAGGGGGGGTTAGAACTGGATATCCGGATTGCCTGAGTCAATCCGGAGGGAGACTTTACTCAAGGGAGAGTTGGAGGTTCTCCGTGTAATGGTTTATGAGAAAGGTTACTGTATTCGATCTGAAGTTCACTCTGTTGCTTGTTACTTGTTGCTTACCTGGGGTCTTTGACCTTGCGCTCTATTTATAGTTACCGTGTACTTATGGCGAGGCTCATAAGAAGGTGCCAAGTGTACGATCCAGATTTGGACACCAATGCTACCTTCGGCCCATGGCCCATTAGTGCACAGTAGTCCAATACCGGTTAATGGGCCTGGGAGGGTAGTTTGGACCTTTTCCCACTGAGAGTACTGTTCCGCCTGTTGGGTCCGTGAAAGTTCCTCGGACAGATCTGTCTGTCTGGTTGATCTGTCCTTGGATAACTCTGGATGTCCGAGCCTAGAGTTCCACGGAAGTATCTCTGTGGTTTTGTTATGTACGTTTGGGCTTATTGTGATAGTGGCGTCCGAGATTCTCTCGTCCGGTCCATAAGGCATCTTTGTACTGACGTGGTCAGGTTTAGAAGCCCTTCCTTTGCAAGCTCGGACTCGCTGTGGAGGTTAGTAACTTCAGCGTACTGGTCGATTCACTTTGGACGGGCCATGTGAGGTCGGACCAGTACTGAGTTGGCATGTTAAGCCGTGATGCGCTCTAGGACACGCTCTATGGCGCCCTTAACGGATTGGACGTATGTCCGTAACAACATATGTCCCCCTAGTTTCCAAGTATCTTAGTAAAAGATAGTTGGTAACTATGAAGAGAACGAGTGTGTTGTGGAGCATGTCCGAATCGTTAATTTAGAGAGAGGGAAAAAATCCGCTCCTGATCTGCTTAGATCTGTCATCCGTGTTCCGTGTTCAGGAATTCCATATATCTCTCTCCCCGCCCCCCCCCCCTTTTCTTTCTACAGTCCGAGCTAGCGTAAGTGCTTGGGCTGTAGATGGAAAAGGTATTTGTAATGGAGATATGTAGCTCCGAGTACGGTTAGGATGTAGTGCAGCCGTTGGGAGACTTTCCGCTAGGCAGTTTTGTTGAGCTGGTGCTTCTGGATGATTGATCCGTAAGTCAGATAGATCCGAAAGTTCGTCTGTTTAGCCTACTGGGGAAGGATCCCGAATGAAGCATCACGACCGTTGGATTGGGACATCATCAACGGTTGGGGTTGGAGGCCCAATAACACGTCGTGTTAGTTACGCTTCAGATGCGCCGTTCTGTCAGCAACCGTTTCTTGGAGCGTTACAACCTTTGGATTAGAGTGATCTAACGGTTGAGATTCAAATCCAGGTGATGTGACTCTTGGCTTTCTCCAGGTTTGACCACTATAAATAGTCATCCCATCAGTCACTTTTACACTTTTAGCGATATCAAAACTCAGTGCATTCATACAGCAGTCCGAGCAATTGAAGACGCGTCCGAGCAAATAAAATAACCCAAAATTCGTAGATTTCTGCCACAGATCTGTTCCTTCGGAGGGTAGTTCAGGCTTAGTCATCCGCAAAAAACTTCCACAGTCCACTGTTTGCCAAGTAAGTATGTCTTTACTTTGATTGAGCAAGTTTTTTCCTTCTTCTGTGACATGCTTCCTGCTGGGTGTTTATTTTTCTCTGCTCCATTCTCGTGCATGCTTGATATTGTGCATGCTTAATACCCTCTTTATACTTGTGCAACCAAAATTCGAATGTATGTGCTTATCTGGTAGTATCTTGTTGCCACTTGGCACACAAGCCGTCGTGAATCGGCTTGTCTTATCGTGCTGTGTCGCGTAGTTGCTAGTGCCGGTGGCTCGTGGCAGTGTGCCAAGGGTGGTGCCACAGGTACTGATAACGGCACCGGAGTAGTGTAAAGACTAATATGCGCCATATCTTAAGTTGTTTCTTGATTTAAGAAGATACGTAAACGAACTCTCGGACAACCACCCATATCGCTTCTGACTCGTTTCCTTATGCCTTAGGATGTCCGGGAGCAATAGTCAGAACCCGTTCGAAGTACCCAGCTGTTGCTCGTCCTCGGAGACGCAGTGGTCGTCAAGTCTCGCTCCATCCTTCTAATCTGACTTTGGTTGCAGGGTGCGGCGCGAAAGCTGCGCGAATTAAGTTTCCTCGTCCTGCATCCGCTGTGGTGATCGCGGATGCATTTGGAGAACTAAATGCTGACGAACTTCTTCCCACCTGTCCGTCCAGAGTGAAGGCGGAAGATATCCCCGAGTGGAGGCGGAAGTGGGAGATCCCCGACTCCATAGAGATCATGGTCCCAGAGCCCGGACACGCTTTTTATAATCCGCCTGCCGGATACATATGCGTGCACGAGGTGTCCTTAGCGTGTTGGTGGAAACTTCCCATTGCCACGGAACTGAAGAGCATCCTGAATCACATCGGGATTGGTCCTAGTCAGGTTATTCCCAAATCCTTGGGTAACCTAATCTGTTTCGCCATTTTTTGTAAGAAGAAAGGGCAGGCCGTGAATTTCGAGAATTTCAGGCAGCTGTTCCACGTGTCGTTTAGTCCGGGGAATCCACTATTCTACACGTTCATGAATAGGAAACCCTACAACTTCATCTCGGACTCGATATCTTCGCTGGGGTCTAAATGGTGGGACAAGTACGTGTTCGCGCGGATGGCTCTGAGACCTGGAGCATCTGAAAGACGTCGAGAGCAGTGGGAACTGCCCAATAAGTTCCTGAGGGAGTGCATCCCGGACTGGCGCCCTCTTGCGAAGAATGTGGCTCCGTGGGTGGCGGCTATCCACAAAAAGCACGATCCTCTGACTTATCCATACCACGGATTAATCTGTCAGCCGCTGCCCTACTTGTGCGGGCTGACGGGCGAGGTCGAGGTTGGCGGGAGGACGGACTTCAGTAAGAAATAGATGACCTGAATTTTTATGCACTTTCTTCGTTGCGATCTTTTGTTCTGATTCCGTGTTTTATGCTTGCATTTCTCCGATAAGTTAGCTGCGTCTGATGCTTGTGTTTCAATATGCAGATTACTGGTTCGACTATATCATGGCGACTCTCCGAGAAAAGAACAGATTGCAGAGGGAGCAGCAGGCTCTAGAGTTGGCGGCTGGTGAAAGGACCCGAATCATTAACACTTCTACGGGTCTGCCCATGCCGGATCCGAAGAATGCTGCACTATTCGCCGCTGAAGAAGAAAGGCGGACTAAGGCGGGTGAGGACTCCCAATCCTTGGCAGTGCCTGACAAGGGCAAGGCCCCTGCCACTCGGAGCACCACTACTCGGTCCCGAGCTCCCAGTGCTCAAGCTCCCGCACGGGACACTCTTATGCAGGACGCCATTATCTTGGGGCGAAAGAGGGCGGCGACCTCGGAGGCTGGTGCTGTGAAGAGGCAGCAGTTGGATGCTGTCCTGCCCGTGGACCAAGCTGCTCTGGATAAGGAATACGAGCACGACTGCGGACTCCCAGAAGTGGAGCGGGTCGGAGGGCTGGATGCTCTATATCAGCGGGTAAGTAATCCCTCCTTGGTTTACTTGTTTTGTTCTCATTGTAAAATGAATATAACTTGTATCTGCTCGGATATTTTCCCAGCTTGGGTGCTTCATCAAGGCTATGCAGTGGAAGGCCGCTGAATGGACTACAATCGAAGAGGACCTCCACAAGGCTGTGGCAACATCCGCGAACGAGGCGGAAAAGGGGAAACAGCTGGAGATGAAGCTGAAGGAAGAAGAGGTGAGCTTTCACAAGTTGAAGACCAGATGGGAGCAGATTAAGGCGGACCTCGACCACCAGGGTAGATTTGTCGATAAGGCGATGCAGGCCTTTCTGGACTTCAAGGATTTCCTGGTCGGAAGTCTCCAGTATGTCCGTCTGTATGCTGTTCGTGACTTCTTGAGGTCCATTTCCTTCAAGTTCCTGATGGCAGACAAGTCGGATGCCTCCCGTCTGGATGGGTTTGTGTCCGCGATTGGGCAGCTGCAGTCCAAGGGGCTTCTTCCGCTAGAGTTTGACTGGAAGGCGGCGGGGTTAATCCCCTCTGCGGATGCGAATGTTGTGGAAGTGCCCGTGGACAGTGTCTCGGACGAGCAATTGGCCGCTTGTGAGTTCGCGGAGCTGGTCACCGAGGAAGGTGAGATTGAGATTCAGAACGGCGGACTCTTCCTTCCTAGGTGGATCCCCGAAGCTCTCTTAAAGGTGGGTTTCGTGCCCTTCAATGATTATCGAGCTTTCCTGCAGAAGTGGTTCGCCTTGCCTACTCGCGTTGTTGACATGCCCGATGATTTCGACTTGTTTGCGCACGCTGAAGCTCTTGCTGCGGAAGCCACTAGAGGTCTCGACGCCGATGAAGCTGGTCCGAGCCAGGCTGGGCCTGAGTGAGAAGTCGGGGGTATGCCCCGTGAAAATTCTGTACCTTTGTTGAAGTTTATTTAATTCGGAACATGTCATGTACTTGGTGTTGAATTCTTATTTATTCCGAGGAGCCAATCCTCCAATTGGTACTGAATGAATGCTTGCTGACTCCTTATTTCCGTACATTGCGTTGTTGATATGCTGAGTCGCTTTGTAAATGACATCTCCTAAGAACTCGGATCGTAATTCCTTGTAGACATCATAACAACATCGAAACGTTTACCAATCCGATCTTCGGAGTGTACGCGTTGGAAAGCGCGAGTCTTCTAGAAGGAGGAATTTGAAAAAGTGAAATTGTCATAATGACCATGTCTTTTCACCTCCCTAGTCGTCGGATGGTCAACAGATGGCGAGATCTGAATGACCTGTTGCGACTATAAATAACGGCGTGGCAATTTTCCCTTTTTTTACAGTGATACTCCTTCTCCAATCTTCTTATATTCTTGCTATTTCGGTCTTTCGCATCAATCAGCGTGTTGAGAATGTCGGACTCGAGCGACGATGAATATGTTCACTAGGTGAACTGCGCCTGCGGACACATGCATCCGCCCATCTACCCGGGTAGGGGAACTTGGCGTGACCCGATCGTCCTGGACTTTGAAGGCGATCCTCTGCAGTGCCCAGGAATTGCCAGGAGACTGGCCGAAGAGGAGCGCGAGCGGACATTGAAGTTGATCCGCAGAAGAATCAAGATGCAGCAGCAGGCGCGCCAGATCCGAGGGGGTGGCTTAGAATCCCAAGGTTCAACCTCCGGGCAGTGGTGATGTTCAAGGCGGGGTATGCCCCGTAGTAGCATGTATCTTTTTGCTTGCCTTCTGTCGGATTATATCAAATGTATGTAGACGTTCGAACAATTTTGCATATATATATATATAAATCGAACTTTTGCATCCGGGATGATGTCTACTTCTTTCCGCGCCTAGAAATGCCGTAAGGCGGTTGAGTAAATTCGAAATGGCAGTTTATCACTTGGCCTGCTTGAATGTGGTTAACCGCAACAGTAATGCACCCGGGTCGTACGGGAACAGTTGGGTCAAACCTGACACCTAGCTGTGTGTGTGGCGGACGCAGATTGGTTGGAGTAGCCTATAAAAAGGCACGACCCCCTTGTCAAACTTAAATGAGTTGCCTTGCCTGCGTAGTGAAGGCTTGTAAATTATCAGAGCCGGGGCTCTTCTCTTTTCTTCCGATTCAACTTTAGTGACTCAAATCTCTCTCAAATTGGAAATGGTTTCCTAATTCAGAGAGAATTTGAGTTTCTAAAGCCGGGTAGGCAGAAATCTTTTGCTATGTGCCTCGTGGCATCCACGGACTAGGAGTTTAGCGATGCCATGCCTTGGTGGCATCCTGACGGAGTTCGTCGTGCGTTAACCATGTTCCTATGTGCAGGTGGATGGATATCCGTGTGTCCGTGGAGCTTGCCGCAATAGGGCTGAAGCCTGTCTTGTTTGAAGGAACGATGCGCGCTGGAAGATGACGTATCTCCAGGGACATCCCTTGTACTTTTTTGTTTGTAATGCGTCCTTAAGTCCGGATATTGATCCGGAACTATAAGTAGCATGCACAGGATGATATACAATCTGTTTTTTGCAAGAAATACAAGTTCTGTAAGTCCAGATATCGATCTGGGACTGTAATGCTGTGTTGTCTGCCTTGTCATTAGATCTCCCAAACAAATATTCAGAAGTTATAAGTCGAAAGAAAGTCGTATTGATTTGTCGGAGTTCAATAACAAAGGTATTAAACAGAACTGGCGGAGTTCCGTGTTCTTGATATTTTGAGTTCAAAATGACAAAAAACATAAGTGACAGAGTTTTTGATGTACCGTTGGTCTGGATCTGAGATGTCTAGTCAATCTGTCGGAGATTCGAGTAGATATCATTACGCGTAAAACTTCTGTAAATTTCTAGCGTTCCAAGTACGCTTGAGTGGATGCCCGTTCTCATCTTCTAATTCATAACTCCCATTTGCTCTCGCTCCGACAATCTTGTAAGGTCCTTCCCAGTTAGGTTTGAGTTTGCCAACGTGTGCCAGAATGTCCGCACGGCGAAGTACTAAGTGTCCGACCTGTAAGTTGTTTGCTCGGACATTCTGGTTGTAAGCTCGGGCAGCCGTTGCTTGATATCAATGGATACTAGCCAATGCATCCATCCTTCTCTGTTCCAAGACGTCCAGATCAAATATTCATGCCTTGCGATTGGCAGACTCTTCGAACTCCTGGACTCTCATAGTTTCGACAGCAATTTCTGCTGGTATGACTGCCTCTGAGCCGTATACCACGGCGAATGGAGTTTCCTGGGTTGTTGTCCGCGTAGTGGTGCGGTGAGCCCATAGCACGCCGTCGAGGTCGTCTGCCCAGTTTTCTTGGGAAGTCCGCAACCGCTTTTCCAGGATTTTGACTATCATTTTGTTGGTGGACTCAGCTTGTCCATTCGCCTGCGGATGTCCGACGAATGTGAATCGTTGTTCGATTTTAAAGGATTGCATCCACTCTTTGAGTCTTTGGCCAGAGAATTGGGCGCCGTTTTCCGAGACAAGGACCCTAGGCAGGCCGAAACGGCAGATTATGTTCTTCCAGATGAACGTCCGTACCCTACTCTCCGTTATAGTAGCAACTGCTTCCGCTTCTACCCACTTGGTGAATTACTCTACTGCCACAATCACGAACTTTCTCTGCTGGGTACCCCTTGGAAATGGTCCGACGATGTCGATTCCCCATTGGTCGAAAGGACACGCTATGATTGACGGAATCATAGGTCTTGTCGAACGATGAGGAACGTTTGCATAGTACTGGCAATCTGCGCACTTTCGAGCATGGTTGGCAGAGTCTTTGTCTATTCTAGGCCAATAATATTCCTGTCGTATGATTTTCTGGGCCAAAGTTCTTCCGCCAGAATGACTACCACAGCTTCCGTTGTGTATCTGTTCCAGCACAGTTTTAGCCTCCTGCGGGCATAGGCATCTCAAGTGAGTGCCGGAAAAAGACCTCTTGTACAAGTCTTTTCCAAGGATAAAGTATCTATTGGCTCGACACTTCACTCTCCTTGATTCTGTTGGATCCAATGGAAGAGCTCCGTTCTGGAGATAGTTCCAGATATCGGTCATCCAATCTCTTTCCGGGCTTGTTACCATGACAGCCGGTGTCTAACTCATGACAGATGAGTGCGTGACAGTGAGCAGAATAACTCTTTTCGTATCCAGGGCTGCTGTCGCGGACGCGTACTTTGCTAAGGCATCTGCTCTTTCATTATATTCTCTGTCGAACTTTTCCAGGGCGAACACTTCAAAGAAGCTGGTTTCCTGCATGAGCAGCTCAAGATATTTGATCAATTATGGACCCTTGGTAGCAAAGGTCCCCGCAAGCTGAGCTACTACTAGCTGTGAGTCCGTATAAGCTTTGAGCTTCCGGACCTGGAGGGATTTGGCCAATCGCAGTCCGACTAACAACGCTTCATATTCAGCCTCATTGTTGGTGACTTTGAATTCCAAGGAAATTGCGTAGTCGAGTTCCGCGCCATTGGGGCTTTTGAGAAAAATCCCTATTCCTCCGACTCTTCCAGTGGAGGATCCATCCACTTCTAGCACCCAGGTGTCCGAAGACTGCTTCTTAGCTTGGAGATCTGTTTTCGGCTTAGGGTCTTCCGGGTGCTGTTCTCCTTCCCCCTCGACTTCGGTTCCAGAGTTGATAATGCCAGATCCGTTCATAGTATTGTCGAGGAACAACATTCGGTTGATCTGAGTTTCCTCGCCTGATGCAAGTGAGGGCCGATTAATGAACTGAGTATCTTCAAAGTTATCCGGTTGTAGCTTCAAAGGGATTTGCCCTTGTACGACCTTTTTAGTAGCCAGACAATGCAGAGTTTGTCTGTCGGAGACTGTCTCTGAGTCCGTCTCAGGGTATTCTACCAGGAAGTCGGCGTGAACTTGAGCTTTCTTGGCTGACGGAGCCTGGTAGCAAATGTCGTATTCGCTTAGCTCAATTGCCGACTTGGAGAGTCATCCAGACTGATCGGGTTTCCCCAAGACCTGTTTCAAAGGTTCCGCAGTTAGTACCACAATTTTATGATATTTAAAGTAAGGTTTTAACCATCTGGCAGTGTAAACCAAGGCGTATGCGAGTTTCTCGATCTTCACGTATCTTGTCTCCGCCCTAGCAAGGGCTTTGCTAAGATAGTAAATCGGCAAGTGCTCGTTAGCCTGAATCTGTACTAAGACGGAACTCATTGCCTCTTTCGTAATCGCTAGGTAGAGGTAGAGTGATTCTCCTTCGACGGGTTTGGAGAGCAGTGGAGGGGAATGGAGGTATTCTTTCAGTTTTTCGAACGCCTCAGAACATTCCGCGGTCCACACAAAGCTCTCTCCTTTCCGGAGGGTCTTGAAGAACCGAAGATTCTTTTCCGCGAATCGGGAAATAAAGCGACTTAAGGACATGAGACTGCCTATGAGCCGCTGTACCTCATTGAGGGTTTTTGGATGCGGCAAATCTAGGATTGCCTTGATCTTCTCGGGATTAGCGCTTATTCCCCTTTCTGTGACCATGTACCCCAGGAATTTGCCTCCCTTTACTCCGAAGGTGCATTTTTCCGGATTCAGCTTCATTCCATATTTCCGCAGGATAGCAAAGCATTTGTTTAAATGGTGCACATGCTGCTCCTCTGTTTTACTTTTGACAAGCATGTCATCCACATAGACTTCCATCGTTTTCCCGATTTCATCCTTGAACATTTGGTTTACCAGTCGCTGGTATGTGGCTCCTGCGTTCTTCAGTCCGAATGGCATCACCTTGAAGCAGTATACTCCTCCTGCCGCGAAGAAAGCCATTTTCTTAACGTCCTCCTTGGCCATCCGAATTTGGTAGAAGCCTTGGGATGCGTCCATGAAGCTCAGCAGCGCACATCCGGAGGTAGAGTCGACCAGTTGATCTATCCGTGGCAATGGATATGGATCCTTGGGGCAAAACTTGTTCAATCTTGTGAAGTCATTACACATTCGCCACTTGCCTGGTGACTTTTCGACCAGAACCACATTGCAAACCTAATCAGAATAGCGGACTTCTTCAATGTGTCCTGCTTGCAGGAGTCGGTCCACTTCTGCGGATATGATGGCGTCCTTGATCGGACCAAAGTCTTTCCTTTTCTGTCGGATGTATGTGACCGAGGGATCCATGTTCAGACGGTGAATATAATCCTCGGGTCAATCCCCTTCAGATCGTCGGTACTCCAGGCGAACACATCGTTGTTTTCTCGGAGGCAAGCGATGAGCTTCATCTCTAATTCCACATTCATTTTGGTTCCGATCCTGGTTTTCTTCCCAGGATCGCCATCGATAATCTCGATTTCTTTCAGGGTTTCATGGGGCTCGATTCGTGTCGTTCTAGGAAATTTTTCTTTCTGGCTTCCTACGCCGACATGTGAGTCCTCTTTTCTAGGTGGAAGGATAGTGAGCGTGTCAGGAGTCATGGTAACTGCCAGCACGGGTGCGGATGCCCTTCTTGTGGACATAATATAGCACTCCCACGCTTCTCTGATATTCCCGAGATCTTGTCCGATTTCGAAGGCTGTTGGGAACTTCATCCTGTTGTGAAGGGTAGAGGAAATAGCCCGGAACTGATTGAGACCTGGGCGTCCGAAGATAGCACTGTAGTCAAAAGTCTGTTTGACTACCACGAAGCGGACCTCTTGTGTCACCCTTGCCGGAAAGGTGCCGAGCGAAACATGTAACATGATGCTCCCGAGAGGTCGCACAGTTCCTCCTCCGAATCCTAAGATGGAGGTGTGCACTCTGTCATATCGAATTCTGCCCAATGCCATCTGATCCAGTGTCCTCCTAGAGATGATGTTCGAGGAACTCCCGGTGTCAACCAAGATCTTGTTGACTTGGTAGGTTGCAATGGTCAGAGAGACCACCAGTGGAACATCCGGGTTCTCGATGTCTTCTCCTCCTGACGTAGGAGGACGGATTTCACTGTCATCAAAAGATATGGCATTAGTACCTGGAATTGCCGGATCAGCATATGCTCGGTCGTTATTCCGGAGATTCTGGGCGGTCCGCTCTCTCGCGTTCCTGCTATCGCCTCCCGTCGGTCGTCCTGCTATAGTGTTGATCACCCCGCTGTATGGGGCGTTCTCCATAGTAGTATTCCAGGTGTGGGATCACTTGATCGGAATTCCTATTTCTCTCCTTCTCCCTCATGATGTTGTCACATAAGGGATTTGGTGCACTGGTAGTTATCTGCTCGTGGTGTTTCACAAGACGCCCGAGACTTTGAATTTGACCATCCAGAGCCAATTGTTGGGCATAGATCTCATCGACCGTCATGATTTCCCCCGTCCTCGGACGTGTGGCTACATCCGCAGGCCGTTCGTTTACACGGACTCTTGGGACAGTTTCCGCGACCTGATCCCTAACTCTCGGAGGTACCGGCTGGGGTACATCAGAGCCTCTATTATTCCCCTCATGGCGCTCTCTCCTTCCGTGATAGCTTCCTTCCCCTTGGACTTGAGAAGCCGAGGCCCGCCTGTCCAACAGATCTCGCAAATCCTCCTGGGGTTGCTGATCTCCTAATCTCTGTTGGATCGGGCGTTGCTCGTTCCCAGACAACGCTGGCTCTGCCTGAGGAGGCGTAACCATTAGTGGAGTGGCTTGCTGTGGAGGAGCATTGTTAGAGCCCAAGCACCCTCGGATGATCGTCAGCAGCCTGTTGAACTGCATCTCGCTCAATCCAAGGTCGTTGGTGCAGACCGTGCGTCCGTCTGGCATGGTGAATTGTTGGTCTGCGGGTGGGCCTTGAGCTCCTGTCGGAGAAGCTCGTGCCGTGCCTTCTTCCGAGGAAGGACTGGCTGTGCATCCCTCACTTGGATATCTTCCTCTTGCCGTTGCAGCCCTGCGTCCCCGGGTGGGCGGACGTACCCTCGGGCGCGTTGGAGGAGTTCTTACATCTGTAGTACCAGCCCTTGCTGTTCGTCTTGATCTTGCCATTGGCTCAGTCGAAACACAAATGCTTTTTGTGAAATTCCCACAGACGGCGCCAAAATGCTGAGGGGGTAAAACCTCTAGCACTACTAACTAAAACCACTACTAGTATCCTGAGCTCGATCCCACCTACGACTATAGGTCTGAGGCACCACTTCTCTGCTTGCGTACGTGAAACGACTAAGTGGGGTGGGTTAGAACTGGATATCCGGATTGCCTAAGTCAATCCGGAAGGAGACTTTACTCAAGGGAGAGTTGGAGGTTCTCCGTGTAATGGTTTATGAGAAAGGTTACTATATTCGATCTGAAGTTCACTCTGTTGCTTGTTACTTGTTGCTTACCTGGGGTCTTTGACCTTGCGCTCTATTTATAGTTACCGTGTACTTATGGCGAGGCTCATAAGAAGGTGCCAAGTGTACGATCCATATTTGGACACCAATGCTACCTTCGGCCCATGGCCCATTAGTGCACAGTAGTCCAATACCGGTTAATGGGCCTGGGAGGGTAGTTTGGACCTTTTCCCACTGAGAATACTGTTCCGCCTGTTGGGTCCGTGAAAGTTCCTCGGACAGATCTGTCTGTCTGGTTGATCTGTCCTTGGATAACTCTGGATGTCCGAGCCTAGAGTTCCACGGAAGTATCTCTGTGGTTCTGTTATGTACGTTTGGGCTTATTGTGATAGTGCCGTCCGAGATTCTCTCGTCCGGTCCATAAGGTATCTTTGTACTGACGTGGTCAGGTTTAGAAGCCCTTCCTTTGCGAGCTCGGACTCGCTGTGGAGGTTAGTAACTTCAGCGTACTGGTCGATTCACTTTGGACGGGCCATGTGAGGTCGGACCAGTACTGAGTTGGCATGTTAAGCCGTGATGCGCTCTAGGACACGCTCTATGGCGCCCTTAACGGATTGGACGTATGTCCGTAACAACACTATCCATTTGTTTCAAGCAACCAGCAGGTTGCTTGTTGCTTGATGGGCGCCCAGAAGCCCAGGCACTACAAGAAATCAAGGAAAAAACGCCGGAAAGGGGCGACAAATCGCTAAGGGTAGCGACGGATTTAATCCGTCGCCATCCTTAGCGACGGATAATTTTATCCGTCGCTAATGTGTTGACTTTTAATTTTATTTTTAAAAAAATCAAAAATTTACAGTGGATAAATTATCCGTTGTAAATTATTTAAAATTTAATTTAAAAATAAAAAATAGCAACGGATAAATTATCCGTCGCTAATTTTAAAAAAAAATACAAAATAAATTAGGACCGGCGGATAGCTTATCCGTCGGTCCTAGTGACGGATCGCTATCCGTCGTAGCGACGGATAGCGATCCGTCGCTAGAAAATGGTGTAAAACAAGGAGGAGCCCCCATTTTCACCATTTTCACTTCTGCTTCCCATCTTCCTCCTCTCTTCGCCTCATTCGTTCTTCTCCACTTTCCGGCCAATCTTGGTGTCAATTCGAAGCTCGTGGGACTAGGAGCTTGGGTGGTCGATCAATTTCATCCTTCTTCGGCTATTTTTCCCGCAATTTGAAGGTATTAGGCTAAACCCTAACTATTCTAAATTTGAGATTTTTGATAATTTTGATCAATTGTATGTTTGTAAACAATTATAATAGCTACTATATGTTATATGAAGTAGTGGGTTAAGCTTGGGGTTGTCAATTGATTGATTTTGTTGTGAAATTGATTTAGCGTTTGATATTTGATTGAAGCTTGATTTTCATGTTTGATGTTTGATTGATTAAGCTTGATTTTCATGTTTGATGTTTTTGTATATGTATTACGATTAGTGTTTTGAAACCCTAATTTTTTGACAAATTTGGGAATTTTGTTAATTTCGACTAGTTTAATGTTAAGTATATATATCAAATTAGTATTACTAGTGAATTAGTATAATGTTAAGTAGTTTTGATTTGATAAATTCGTATATGTACTAGATTACGAGGACTTAGTTAAGTGTTTTGAGACCCTTTGTTGATTATATTAACATGTAATTTATAATTTATAACTCGTAGTAGTAAGTGGTTGAAATAGTTAAAATACATGGGAAATTTCGTAACATATCGAACACTTAATAATTAATCATGAAATTATAAGGAACGTATAATAATTAACAATTAATCTCGACAATCTCGACAGAATTGGAATCCATCTAATCAATTAAATACGATCTAATCAATTGGAACGTGTCAGGTTACAAAAAGTATCTAATGAATTCCGACCGTTCATGGATGTACGATCGTACGGCGGTAAATGGCAGAGTTTGTAGGAGTTTTGTAAAAGGGGTTAACGGTTTCATCGCGTTTGCCATGGGACGTCCGGCTTGTGCAAATGGGGGATGATAAAGTGTCCTTGCACATTGGAAACCTGTAGAAACAAGCAATTTATGACTCCTACAGCGGTATTTGAGCACTTGAGATGTAATGGATTCATGCCTGAGTATCATGTATGGATTCATCATGGTGAGGAAGCACCGTCCATGGCATACCTCCAATGGAGGGAGAGGTGGGGTTTGGGGCGGCCTATTGAGTACTTTTTTGGTTGTCGGAACGTGTGCATGGTGTATTGGGAGAAGGATGTAGATCTGTTGGAATGCAAGTTCTGTGGTAGGGAGCGTCGCAATTGGTGAGGAGGAGGCTGCAAGAGAATGATGAGTTTTATCCATTGTCTTTAGGCTTGTATAACTAGTAATCATTAGTTGATATATGAAACCAAACATTATGGTAAAATTGAAGCTAATGTAACTTATATTATGTAATGACGTAACAATTGATTGAAGCTAATATAACTTATATTATGTAGCAATTTATTGAATTATTGTAAAATTGATTTATTATCGTAAATGATAGACTTCGATCTAATGAATTCAAATGTGTCAGGTTATTATCTAATTATTCAATAAATATCGATCGTTCATGGATGTATTGTCGTACTCTAAATGACAGAGTTCAATCGAGTTTTCTGAAAAGGGTTGAAGGTTTCATTGCATTTGCAATCTCAAATCCGGCTTGTGTAAATGATGGGTTGATAAAGTGCCCTTGTACAATGAAAAAGTGCAGAAACAAGCAATACCTGACTCCTACAGCGGTAGTCCAGCGCTTGAGGAAAAATGGATTCCTGCCTGCGTATTAGGTATGGAATCATCATGGTGAGGAAGCAACACCATCCAATACATATGACCAATACAGACAGCGTGGACGGAAGAGAAAAAAAGAACAAATCAGGGAACAAAGTACATCTGAAGGCGATGCTATTCGAGCTCGAGTCGAACAAATGGTGTATGATGCTGCAGGGGCAGAGTTCGTGGACACAACTAACACTGAAACCGAGGGGGAGGTGGAGGAACCACCGAATCCCGAGGATCAGGTGTTCTTTGACTTGTTAGAATCATCAAGGTAGCCGGTTTATCCGGGGTGTAAGCTCACTGAGTTGTCTTTGTTGGCTCGGCTAATGAGTTGAAAGGCTAATTGCCAGCAATCTGAAACGAGCTTCAATGAATGGGTTGACATAATGTCGGCCATTTGTCCTGAAGAAAACCTAGTTCCCACTAACTTTTACCAAGCGAAGAAAAAGATGCGGGGTTTGGGGTTGCCTGTGGTAACCATAGACTGTTGTCCGAAAATGTGCATGATCTATTGGGAGGAGGATACAGATCTAATACAATGCAAGTTCCGTGGTAAGGAACGGTACAAGCGTTACAAGGAGGGGGCTTCAAAGAAACGACAAAAGAAAAATATCCCACATAAGAAAATGTGGTACTTCCCTCTAGCACCTCGTTTGAAGAGATTGTATGCTTCAAGTGCATCTGCCGATAAAAGGCAGTGGCACAAGAAGCGAGTAATCTCGGATAATGCAGAAGATGATAGAATGGACCATCCAGCAGACTCACCCGCATGGAAATCATTTGACAAGACATATCCAGATTTTGCAGTCGAATCTAGAAATGTACGATTGGGACTTTGTACGAATGGTTTTAATCCGTTTGGAAGTGACCGAAAATACTCTTGTTGGCCAGTTATGCTCACGCCGTACAACCTGCCCCCCGGTGAGTGCAAGAAGGAGTCATTCATGTTTCTGACTGCATTGGTGCCTAGGCCGAAAGATCGTGGACTGACGTTGGATGTTTTCTTGCAACCCCTAATCAATGAGCTGATGAGTTGTGGACGGATGGTATCCCTGGATATGATGTGTCGACCAAAAAGAACTTTACCTTTAGAGCAGCTCTTCTTTGGACCGTGAGTGACTTCCCTGCGTACTCCATGCTATCTGGAAGGAAAACCACAGGGAAATATGCATGTCCACATTGCTTGGAGGATACTGATGCATTTAGACTAAAGGGTAGTGGAAAATTTTGTTGGTTTGATTGTCATCGTAGGTTGCTAGAAAGTGACCATTCGTTCAGGAAGAACAAGGATCAATTCTTGAAAAATAAAGTCGTAAAGAAAAAAGCCCCGAGACAACTTACTGGTGCACAAATTCTTGCGGAGATTGATAGGTTGGGTCTTATGAAGGTGACTGAACTTGGGTGGATGAAGCATAACGAGAAAATTGGTAAAAAATGTGGTTGGAAGAAGAAAAGCATCTGGGACTTGCCTTATTGGATCAGTCTTCTTATCCGTCACAAATTTGATTTCATGCACATTGAGAAGAAAGTGTTCGAGAACTTATTCAATACACTTTACAACATTGAGGGAAAAACAAAGGACCATGCAAAGTCTAGAGCCGAGTTGGATATGTGGTGTAAAAGGCCTGAGTTGACAAAGAAGGATGAGAAAGGTAAGTGGCCGAAAGCGTGCTACACAATTGACAATGCATCTAGGTCAATTCTGTTTGATTGGGTGAGGGCATTGAGTTTCCCAGATAATTACGCCTCAAATTTAGAGAAGTGTGTGGATTTGAAGAAGACAAAGGTTTTCGGGATGAAGAGCCACGACTGTCATGTGTTCATGGAGAGGCTTATCCCGTTAGCATTTCGAGAGCTGCTACCTAAACATGTATGGATTGTTATCACCGAGTTGAGCTTATTTTTCAAAAATTTAGGCACACGGGTGGTTCATGACAAAGTGTTGGGAAATCTTGAAAAGAACATAACATTGATTCTATGCAAGCTCGAGCGTATCTTTCCACCGAGCTGGTTTGATTCTATGGAGCACTTGCCGGTTCACCTTCCACATGAAGCGAGACTTGCTAATCCGGTTCAGTATCGATGTATGTATCCATTCAAGAGGTACTTGGGGAAATTGAAGAAGTATGTCAACAACAAAGGTAAACCTAAAGGATCGATTGCCAATGCCTACATTCGAGAGGAAACTGCAACCTTCTGCTCTTATTACTTTGATGAGCACGTCCCTACGAAGACAACAAGGCCGGCTCGAAACGCAGACACATTCGAAGTTCAAGCGGATGATGAGTTTTCCCTATCTGTCTTTAGGGTATCATGGAGACCTCTTGGTGGAGCTAAGAAAGAATATCTTACGGGGAAGGAGTTGAAAGCAGCTCAATATTATGTCCTCACGAATTGTGCTGAGGTTGACAAGTATATGGTGTTATTTGCGAGGTGAGCAACACTTTCTTTAAATTTAAATATACCTACGTAAGTCTCTACTTCAATTATAGACTTTTCATCGAATTAATGTTTGCAGTGTTTTCAAAAAGCGTTGGTTGGAAGAAAATCCTCAGATGACAGAGGATACACTAGAGGAACTACTTGACTCAAAAATGGAATCGAAATTTCCAGATTGGTTCAAAGAGTATGTTCGGAATCTTACTAACAACATCACATGCCTATGCTTAAAGGCTCTCGCAGAGGGGCCATTCAAAAAGGTCTACACATTCCCAAGTTATATAGTCAATGGCCTTAGGTTCCACACGACTGAATGTAACACGGCCATGGCGACAAGCAACTCCGGGGTGTGTGTTAAGGGTGCAGATTATGGAGACGTTGCTTTGTTTGATTTCCATGTGAAGCTAAAACGAATAGTGAGGATTGAATATCCTGGCGTGCCATTGAAACGAACCTTCTTGTTTGATGTTGAGTGGTATGATCCTAATCCATGAGGTACTTGGAAGAACGAGCAGTATGAACTGGTTGATGTAAACCAAAAGAAGAGGTACAGAACCAAGTATGAACCATTTATTTTGGCGACTCAAGCACGACAAGTGGTGTTTCTTGAATATCCAAGCAGGAAACGCGATAAGGCAGAATGGTTAGCTGCGATACCTATTCGTGTTTCGCCGAAGTGGAGTACATTGAGAAAGACAACTCAATTACCAACTCGTACCAACAAGAGAATGTCGATAAACAAGAAGAAAATCCCATAGACGTGGATGATGAGTTGTTTGATCTGCACGAGGACCAATATGTAGACTTAGAGGACGACGATAACGGTATATTATGTGTATTATAACTAATTAGTAGTTGATAAAATTATAATAACACATGTAACCATTTTTCTGCATGAAAAATGGTTACATGTGTTATTATAATTTGTCCTGTATTATAACTCGTACTAACACATTTTATTGTATTTGTTACATGTTTTTGCAGATGCCGCGACAGAGACCACGCACCTACCCCCCCCCCCCCAGCCAGCCGCATGACAGTCTTGGGGCGGGACAGGGTCAGAGGGGGTGAGGGCTCTGGTAGTCAGAGCAGCAGGTCTCGGATTCCTGAGACCCCACCAGCAAGTGATAGCAGCACGGGCTCTACCAGTTAGCCCGGGCACATACAGGAGGAGGAGGATGATTGTCCCTACCTCGAGTGGGATGCACAGAATCCCAACGTTACGTGGGACGGGTTGCCGGTGATTTTTCGTTTCGATCCTGCCAAGTAAGTATTATACATTATTCTTAAATATGTAAAACATAACTTATGATAGTTGATAAGTATAAATTGTTGTACTAAAGTAATTAATATTTGTTTCTTGTATCTTATACATTGACAATTGTTTATGGCCTCGGGAGGTCCATAATAAACTCGGTGACATCATTCGGAGCAGGAGAGAGCCACCGGGGAAGAGTGGTGAGTGTTGGTCTCACATTTCGGACCACATGAGGGCCGAGTACTTTGATGAGTTGCGGGTAAGTTAAAATATGACATTCCTTTATTTGTTATTATAATCGTTGTTTTAATATGAGTGGTTTGTTAGCTACTGTATGTGAGTGGTATGTTAGCCACTTTATTTGGGTGATATGTTAGTCACCATTGTGTTAGTAAAATTTAGGACAATGTGAGTGGTATGTTAGCCACTATATGTGAGTGGTATGTTAGCCACTTTGTTTGGGTGATATGTTAGTCACCATTTATGTTATGTTGTTGTATCTTATTAAATTGATGTAACATGCATGGTGACGTTATATATATTGACTTTGGATGTTGTATGAAATTGGGAATGTAGAAGGAGTACTTCATTCCCAGCAGATTGATCCCCCAGATATGGCGTGTTTACGAGACCGTGGGGTCTAAATTATACAGGGATATGGTCTATACTTGGAAAGGCATTCGGGATCGGAAAGGCCCAATGCCTCCACAGGTTGATGCAGAGGAGTGGGCCCTTTGGAATGCCTACTGGGCTCGAACTGATGTCTAGAATAATGCCTACATCAACAAATGTAATCAAGGCGTCTCGACCGAGATGAGGAAAGGCCGTTCACCACCTTGGGAGGCGATCTACTGTCACTGATTATTATAAATCGGTAAGTGTATATATGTTTTTTTTCAATCTAGCATTACGTGTATGTATTGTGTCTCTGCTCTATTACTTGTCAGATGATAAATGGTTGACTATATATGTTGTTCAGATGTTAGAGGGTGTTGGTCAAGATAACGGCAAAGTAAAAGACTAGAGGGGGGGGTGAATAGTCTTTTAAAACTTTTGTCGATAAACACAGTTTCTCAGATATCTGATAAGATATCTGATACTTAATTCAGAGTGCGGAAGACGTAAGATAGATAAGTGCAGAAATAGTAAGTGTGTGTGTGTGCTTTGCTGAAATGTAAATACAGAAAGGTAAAATACACAGCAAGTATAGTGGTATCTGGAGGTGGCGTAATCCTCCAACTAATCCACTTCGGTCTTCCAAAGACCTAGAATTCACTAGAACAGATAATTGAGGTCACCTTACAATAATCCTATTCTAAGATTCCTAAACAAATGGTTCGCAACCAAATGTTCCCTATGAGTTATTCCTCGACTTTCACAGCCAAGTACTTCCTGTACTCAGAAACCTTTTTGAGTTGTTCCCTAGCTTCCCAAGCTAAGTACTTCCAGTGCTCAATAACCTTGGAGTTATTCCTTAGTTTCCCAAACTAAGTACTTCCTGTACTCCACGGCAGTTATGGTGTTGGTTTTGGTTTGTTTGTCAGATGAGCTTCTTTAATAACTTATTCAGTTAATCAGATAGCTCTGTGAATCAAGTATACTTAATACACTTTGCAATGTATGGTATCTTGTTCTTTTACTGACCCAAGTCTATGATAATTGTTCACGAGATTGAATCTCAGATACTTGATCTTTCGATTAAACTCTTTCACAAATAACAGTGCTTGTTTAGGATCAGGACACTTAGAACTTTAGTGCTACTTAAGATCACGAGCTTTGATCGCAACAGAAAGCTTGAGGATAAGTAGTTTGCTTGAGAGAGCGAGATATGTGTTCAGTGTGAGTTCTTAAGGTGTGTTTTGTGTGTCCTCTCAAACAGTCTAAGTGTTGATATTTATAGATGAATTTGAGTGCCGTTGAATAGTATCCGTTAGGCTCAAATTCAAACTATCGATATCTGTGTATAGTACTGTAGCAGGTTTACAGTTCTTTTGTTCAGACATTTCTGTCCGTGCATTTAATGCATTGTACTATACTTTTGTCCTGTAGTGCCAACAGAACTATGCATTGTATCAGAGACTATTATTATCAGATTTCTCTGAGTCTTTACACGTCCTTTTCTTCAACTTCAGATACCACTTTATTGAAACAACTTTGTTGCAATATATATTTCTTTTTCAGAAATGTGGTTTAAGCTCAAAGTATCTGAGTGCAGATGTCTGTGGGCACTTTCCTTGTTTTCAGAGACCTCTTAGTTAGTAGATATTTCTTTTGAACACTTGTTCATTTTAGAAGCAATTGTGTCTTTAAGATATCTGGTCATAGGTATCTGGAAAACTGTTTCAGTAATCTTGTGCAGTTTTCAAATCTTCAAATTTGTTGAACTTGTTCTGCTGGATGTCTTCTTCTTGGTCTTCTCTTCATAAAATAAAAATTACATTTTGAGACCTAACATCCTATACAAGATTAGCTAGACTATCATACTTAGTGAGTTTCCTCTTTTACAATGTTCAAGTGAACCAAGAGTAATAATCACCTTTCTGAACTAAGATAAGTCATCATGTTGCTCATCAAAATCTAAACAGATATTCCTAACAAATTTTAACAAAATTTCCCCCTTTTTGATCAATCAACGATGACTATCTGTGTATAGTACTGTAGCAGGTTTACAGTTCTTTTGTTCAGACATTTCTGTCCGTGCATTTAATGCATTGTACTATACTTTTGTCCTGTAGTGCCAACAGAACTATGCATTGTATCAGAGACTATTATTATCAGATTTCTCTGAGTCTTTACACGTCCTTTTCTTCAACTTCAGATACCACTTTATTGAAACAACTTTGTTGCAATATATATTTCTTTTTCAGAAATGTGGTTTAAGCTCAAGGTATCTGAGTGCAGATGTCTGTGGGCACTTTCCTTGTTTTCAGAGACCTCTTAGTTAGTAGATATTTCTTTTAAACACTTGTTCATTTTATAAGCAATTGTGTCTTTAAGATATCTGGTCATAGGTATCTGGAAAACTGTTTCAGTAATCTTGTGTAGTTTTCAAATCTTCAAATTTGTTGAACTTGTTCTGCTGGATGTCTTCTTCTTGGTCTTCTCTTCATAAAATAAAAATTACATTTTGAGACCTAACATCCTATACAAGATTAGCTAGACTATCATACTTAGTGAGTTTCCTCTTTTACAATGTTCAAGTGAACCAAGAGTAATAATCACCTTTCTGAACTAAGATAAGTCATCATGTTGCTCATCAAAATCTAAACAGATATTCCTAACAAATTTTAACAAAATTTCTAACAAATTTCCTCCTTTTTGATCAATCAACGATGACTATCTGTCCTATTACAAATCTGGATGAGGAAACAATCCTTCACTTAATCATTTCTTATGATATTTCAAATTCATTCAATTAAGTGCAGAAAGTAAACATCAACCAAATCACAAGGTGTGATCTTTGCTGACAAGTTATCTTTTATAGAATAAGTTCATCAGATTTGTTACAATGAAAGTTTACAGATAACTTTAGTACATAAAACAATTTAGCTCAGTCGGCAAGATACAACAAAAATACATAGTAAATTAGGAAAACAGGAGTAACCAAGCTCCAAGTAAAAATCTTAATAGACTAGTCTTCAAGTCTTCAAATCTTCAAGTCTTCAACAGTAGTTCTATGGATCAGTCTGCAAATTTTCTATCACCAAACCTTTTGATGTCATCAGAATAATCATAGAGAAGTGTTCTGACAATCATCTCTGTGTCTCTGGCAAAACCACAAACCTCCTTGTAGGTTTTGGTAGGATTTTTCTTGACAAAATGCTTGACCCACAGATACTTTCCCCACTTCCAGGCATGCTCTATTATGATATATGATAGCTTGAAGTATTCGTAGATAATCCTCAGATATCTGATGTCACCCTTGTATTGATCTTCAGTTAAGTAGAACGACTCATAGGGTTCCACAACAAGTCTTGCTCTTGTGCCTGTTCCTATGATGTTGAGAATTCTGTGCACATCATCTGGCTTTCCATAAGGACATTCATCAGAGAGGTCCTTCTTCATGGCTTCTATTCTCTTGATAACTTCAAAATCCATCCAAGCTTTGATATGATTGGTGTTGATCAAGATTGGCTTATCTTTTCTCCATGCCATGAGCTGTTTATGAATTGGTTTCGGAAATCTTGAGTTTACCAGTAGATTCTTAAGTTCCAGAATCCAATACCCATTTATCAGATTGATGCATCTGTAGACAGAGGAATTGTTGTCATTCTTCACATACTTAATTTTGGCTTCTTCTGGACTGAGTGGAAGTTGACTTTGTCTTTGTTCAGCTCTCAGTCTGTTCCTTCTCTGTCTTGAATTCTCTTTAGGATTGTTGCTTGAAGAACCACCCTCGATAGACTTGGTATTTCTAGAGGTTGTTTTAGCTGCTAGGGGCTTTGTAGCTATGGGCTCTGTTAGGCTTTCAATTTTCCTTTTTCTGTGAAGAGGAGCTTCATCTTCATCAGTCTCTTCATCATCATCAAGATTAAATCTTGTGAGAGTTTTACAGCCTTCTTCATTGCCTAGGGATTTTAGTTGACCTTCTTCTTCTTCTTCAGAAGATTCATCAATCCCTTTAACTTGTCTTCTACTTAGAGCCTTGGTACTCCTTGGAGGTTTCTGTGTCATGGCCCTTGTTACCATTGAAGTACCTTAAGTAGGTTTCTGGGAAGTAGCTACTATTTGCAAAGCAGCTTGACTTGAGGAGGGCTCATTTATTCTGAGTGGTGGCTGGGAAGTTTTCTTGTTTCTTCTTCCTCTCTGAGCAACACCAGCTCCAGATTTCTTCTTGTTTCCTTCTCCTTCTTCCCATTCCCTCTGACTTTGAGGTCCAGATTTGTACAATCCTTCCCCCTTAGTCATTGTTGGCTGACTAAGTCTCATAAAGGAATCTGAGAGAGACTCAAAATGTCCTTGTAAGAAGTTATAGGCAGTGACCAACTTTTGAAGTTCAGCTTTGAGCTCCTGATTTTGCTTGATAAGTCCACTGTCCTTATCAGTGAGCTCTGCCAATGAGCCTTGTATGGCATCTGCTTTTCCAGCAGTGTAACTTGCCTCTCGAAAAGCTTTTTCAGCTAAAGACGCATCATCGTCCCTTATCATTCCCAGATCCTTCTGATCAATGACCATGCTTGTTGTTCTCTGAGTGATGAGCTCAGTGAATTTCTTCATTTCTGAGGGGACGGAGGCAATTACTTCTTTGTTCTGTGAAGACAACTCCTTTTTAAGATGTGCCAGGACTTGGTATCTATTCATGTATTCGTGGGAGTGGACATTTGGCATTGTGCTGAATATTGCAGGAGCAATAAGCTTCCGTTTCAAGTGAGACACCGCTAAATGTTCATTGCGGTGTTCTGCCAAAGTCTTGTCTTCTTCATCATCTGAGTAATCAGCCCAGTGATCTTCATCCTCTTGGACATTCTCATCAATTGTGTCTAGTCCAGTAACCATCTCAGAGATAGGTTTCTTTCCTTTCTGTGAGGAGGATGGTACATCTTTTGAAGATGATGCAACCTTAGCATCATGCTTTGCTTCAGAGACTTCTTCAGTATCGAGTTCTTTGGTGATTGCATTCACAGCATCCTGTAGCTCTTTAACCTCAGAGTAAGCTATCATTTCTTGTAAATATTGATCTTGTAGTTGATCAAGATTATCTCTGGATATAGCTAGCTTTTCTTCGAGTTGAAGATGGAGCTGTTGTTCTTCTTCCAACAATTGTTTGAGTTGAGCAGTTCTGGTTTGAGTATTCAGTATTTTCTGTGTTGTTTCCTCAGAATGCTCAACTACTTGCACAGTAGTATCTTGTTGTTAGGAAGATGGATGAGTAGATTTTTGAGGAGATTGTTAGGAAATTTGTTAGATATTTTGTTAGGAATATCTGTTTAGATTTTGATCAAGCAACATGATGACTTATCTTAGTTTCATAAAGGTGATTAGTACTCTTGGTTCACTTGAACATTGTAAAAGAGGAAACCCACTTAGTATGATAGTCTAGCTAATCTTGTATAGGATGTTAGGTCTCAAAATGTAATTTTTATTTTATGAAGAGAAGACCAAGAAGAAGACATCCACGCAGAACAAGTTCAACAAAATTGAAGATTTGAAGACTGCACAAGATTACTGAAATAAGTTTACAGATACCTTGGCCAGATATCTTGAAGACACGAATGGTTTTAAACAAACAATGTCACAAGAGATATCTGAAAATCAAAAAGGTCTATCTGAAAAACAAGGAAAGTGTCCACAGACATCTACACACAGATACCTTGAGCTTAAACCACATTTCTAAAATAGAAATATATATTGCAAACAAAGTTGTTTCAATTTAAGTGGTATCTGAAGTAGAAGATAAGGATGTGCAAAATTCAGAGAGAACTGATAAAGCTAGATCTCTGATACAATGCATAGTTCCGTTGGCACTATAGGACAAAAGTATAGTACAATGCATTAAATGCACGGACAAAGATGTCTGAACAAAAGTAACGGTAGCTTCTGAAGAAGAAGACAAACCTGCTACAATACTATACACAGATATCAATAGTTTGAATTTGAGACTAACGGATACTATTCAACGGCATTCAAATTTATCTATAAATATCAACACTTAGACTGCTTGAGAAAGAGACCAAGAAGACACTGAACCTTACGCTTCCTCTGAACACATTTCTTACTCTCTAAAAGCAAACTACTTATTCTTAAGCTTACTGTTGCGACCATAGATTATGATCTTAAGTAGCACTGAAGTTCTAAGTGTCCTGATCCTAAACAAGTAAAGCTATCTGTGAAAGAGTTGAATCGAAAGATCAAAATATCTGAGATTCATTCTCTTGAACAGTTATCATAAGACTTGGGTCAGTAAAAGAACAAGATACCATACATTGAAAAGTGTATTAAGTATACTTGATTCACAGAGCTATCTGAGTAACTGAAAAGTTATTAAAGAAGCTCATCTGACAACTCAAACCAAAACCAACATCATAACTGGCGTGGAGTACAGGAAGTACTTAGCTTGGGAAGCTAGGGAATAACTCCAGGGTTATTGAGCGCAGTAAGTACTTAGCTTGGGAAGCTAGGGAATAGCTCAAAAAGGTTTCTGAGTATAGGAAGTACTTGGCTGAGAAAGTCGGGGAACAACTCAGGGGGAACATTTGGTTGGGAACCATTTGTTTCGAAATCTTAGAATAGGATTATTGTAAGGTGACCTCAATTATCTGTTCTAGTGAATTCTAGGTCTTTGGAAGAACGAAGTGGATTAGTTGGAGGATTACGCCACCTCCAGATACCACTATACTTGCTGTGTTATTTACTTTTCTGTACTTACATTTCAGAAACCTGGTCACTTCAAGAAGGATTTTCCTGCCTTCAACAAACTAAAGACAGGTGGCAAGAAAGATAGGAGAATCTTCAGAAGAAGCCAGAAAGCTTTACTAACTGAAGAGAGAAAGAAAATTCAAACTCAACTGGATGCCCTAGACGTTAAGACAGACTCTGAAGATGATGATTCAGATGACTCAACTTTACCATCACCAGAATTATGTGGAGTTACTCACGATATAATCGACTTCAGCCTCAAGAAGAATGAAATGTGTGGAGTTGCTGAGATTGACGGTCCAGATATCTCCAACATTGAAATCTGTCTCATGGCTGATGAGAATGCTTCTTTGACTAAAGCACAATGGGTATTTGATAGTGGATGCGGAAAGCACATGACAGGAGACAAAGCAAATCTGGTCGATTACAAAGCTTGCAACACAGGACCAGATATCAGGTTTGCTGGAGGAGAATTAAATCCCTCGATTTCGTGAACGTCAAATTGGGATCTTTAACAATCACGTATTACATGTTAAGGATTTGAAATATAATCTATTTAGCATGAGCCGCTTATGCATAAAGGTTTTATCAGAAATTCAAAGCAAAGTACTGCAAACTTATTGACAATGAGTCAAAGCAGACAGTCTTGGTTGCTCAGCAGAAAGGAAGTCTCTATGTTGCCGATTGGGCTTCTGCCACAACTAAAGAATGTCTCATGGTGAGTTAATCAGGTCACACAGAAGAGCACTGGTTATGGCACAAAAGAATGAGTCACTTGAATTTCAAAACTCTGAACAAACTTGTCAAGAAAGAATTAGTGGTTGGCCTTCCCAAAACATCTTTCATAAAGGATGGTATATGTTCTGCCTGTCAGATGGGGAAACAATCCAAAATATCTTTCAAGTCCAAAACTAGACACTCTAGTGTTAGACCACTGCAACTGCTACATATGGATCTTTTTTAATCATCTGTAACTAGTTATGCAGGAAAGAAGTATGGTCTGGTTGTTGTAGATGACTTCTCAAGATTCACTTGGGTTGTTTTTCTGAAACACAAATCTGATGCTATGGTGGAGATACCAAACTTGCTGAAAAAGCTTGAAGTCATGAAAAATGACAAGGTATCTGCAATCAAAACAGACCATGGTACTGAGTTTGTCAACCAGTACATAAAAGATTTTTGTACCTGCAAAGGTATACAACACCAACTTTCCTCTGTAAGAACACCTCAACAAAATGGTGTTGCATAAAGGAAAAACAGAACCCTTAAAGAAGCAGCAAGGACAATGCTAGCTGACACTGAAATAAGTGAAGTTTATTGGGTTGAAGCTGTAAACACAGCCTGCTACACTCAGAACAAATGTTTGATAAACAAACACCATGATAAGACTCCTTATGAAATCTTGATTGGTAGACCCCCTAATATTAAACATCTGAAAGTGTTTGGTTGTAAATGTTTTATTCTTAACAACGGAAAAGAGTATCTGAGAACATTTCAACCAAAGGCATATGAAGGTGTATTTCTTGGTTATTCTATGAATAGCAAAGCTTACAGAATTTACAACAAAAGAACAAAGAAGATTGAAGAATCAGTTCATGTTGTATTCTATGAAGGAAGTAAGAAAACACCACATACTGATGAAATCTCAGAAAAGTTCAAAGAAGTAATGGTAAAGGATTCTGAAAAAGAACTCTCAAAAAGGAAAAACATCATTGTGGAAAGTGAGGGCGACTCTGACGTAGAAAAGCATGAATTGCCTAGTAACAACCAGATGACTCACAAACATGATGAAGAATTTCCTATGAAACTTCCAGAAATAGAAACTGAAGATATTCATCATGAAGCTATATCTGGAAATAATCTCTCTGAAAGATATGTTCCAGATAGCTCAAACACTGAACAAGTGTTAGACATTAATCACTCTTCTAAGGAGCAAAATGTCTTAGATACTGAAAAAGTATCAAGTCTTAATCACAGTGATTCACATTCAAATCACTTTGATGCCGACCCTACTAGCACTAAACCTATGATGAGATGGATCAAGGATCATCCTGCAAAAGATGTAATTGGACCAATTAATCAAGGTGTTAGGACTAGGAGAGCGATAGCTGAAAATGCTAGTTCACTCTTTGGATGTTTTATCTCAAACATTGAACCTAAAACTATAGAAGAAGCATTAGGAGACCAAGACTGGATCTCTGCGATGCAAGAAGAATTGGATCTATTTGAGAGAAACGAAGTCTGAAAATTAGTTCCATTTATAGAAGGAATATCTGTGATTGGAACAAAATGGGTTTTCAGAAACAAAATGAATGAATCTGGTGAAATAACCAAAAACAAAGCAAGATTGGTTGCCAAGGGATTTACCCAGACTGAAGGTCTAGATTTTGATGAGTCATATGCACCAGTTGCCAGATTGGATGCAATAAGACTCTTTCTGGCCTTTGCAGCTCATAATGATTTTAAAGTTTATCAGATGGATGTCAAGAGTGCATTCTTAAATGGTGAACTTGCAGAGGATGTCTATGTTGAGCAACCACCTGGCTTTGAAGTTTCCTCAGAAAGTAGAATGGTCTATAAACTACAGAAAGCTCTATATGGACTGAAACAGGCTCCAAGAGCGTGGTATGACACTTTGTCCAAATACCTTCTGTAAAGTGGTTTCAAGAAAGGTGAAGTTGATAAAACATTATTTGCCTTGAATCATGACGGGAAACTACTCTTAGTTCAAGTATATGTTGATGACATTATATTTGGATCTAAGGACAAGCAACTTTGTGATGACTTTGCAAATCTCATGAAAAGTAAGTTTGAGATGAGCATGATGGGAGAATTGAACTACTTCCTAGGATTGCAAGTCAAGCAACTCAATGATGGAATATTCATCAGTCAAACAAAGTATGCAAAAGATATGCTCACAAAATTCAATCTAAAGCCTTCTGAAAAGAATGCTAAGATACCTATGAGCATTGGAACCAAAATGACGTATTCTGAATCAGATAAGAGTGTTGAAGAACATAAGTATAGGAAATTGATTGGTTCACTACTTTACCTTACTGCAAGTAGACCTGATATTCAATATGTCGTTGGAGTGTGTGCTAAATTTCAGATAAATCCAATGCAATCACACTACAACATTGCTATGAAAATATTAAGGTACATAAAAGGTACAGTAGATGTAGGTTTGTGGTATCCTAAAGAAAGTAGATTGAGTTTAACTAGTTACTCAGACGCTGATTATGCTGGATCACTGCTTGATAGGAAAAGCACCTCAGGAACTTGTTAGTTTCTAGGTACAAGACTTATCTCGTGGTTTAGTAAGAAGCAAAACTCAATTGCAACTTCTACCATAGAGGCTGAATATATTGTTGCTGGTTGTTGTGCAACACAAATTATGTGGATTCAACAACAACTTAAAGACTATGGACTCAAGGAAGAGAAAACTCCTATTTTCTGTGACAACACAAGTGCTATTGAGATTACGCAGAATCCTATGTTTCATGCCAGAACAAAGCACATTGATGTTAGACACCACTTCATTAGAGACCATGTTGAAAAGGCAATATAGAGATACTCAAGATTGGTACTGAAGACCAATTTGCAGATATCTTCACTAAGCCACTACAAGAAAGTAGATTCTTAGCCTTAAGACATAGTCTTGGACTATTGGAACTACCTTCGAACTGAAAAAAGTTCAGGTATCTGGAACGGGTATCCAGAGAAGAGGTATCTGGAACAGGAATCAAGAAAAGAGGACTCTGGAACGGGGATCCAGAAGTCAATGGCTAAAGAGCAAAAAGTAAGCTTAAAGATCTCTGAGACAGGAACTCAGATATGTGGATCACTCGGTAAAAAGGGAACACAACAGAGAATAGTACAACTATCTGCAGTCAACTACTCTCTTGAAATATGCATCATTTTTATCCTTGTGAAAAACTTGAACAAATCTTGAGTATAAGACAGATTCAGATGCAAATAGTGTTCTTGGTCAAACAAAAACGTGATTCAGATAGCTAATAGCCAAAATTCATTAAATGGGCACAATTACATTTGTTGATTGTGATCATTGCTGAAGAAGCAATGGTGACCCTTGATGAAATTGAGCGTTTGATCTGTACGGTGGAAATTAATTCACAGTAAATAGTGGACTGTAAAAATTCCGACAAAGTCCACTTTGCATTTAATGCAGAACTAGCTTTTGCTCACGCCCGCATGCAAATCACAGATACGTACACACAAAATCAATTTGTATGTATTTGTCTGTTGAGATTCTATTGCTATATATATAGGATTTTGGCAAAAGAAATCACTTTCGCCTAATCCGAAAACTCATCTTGCACAAGAATAGCAAAATCACTCTGCAAACCTCTCTTCATTCTCTGCAAATCAAGATTAAGTTTTTCTGCAAAGAATCACTGAATCAAATCTCTTTCAAACACCAATCCAATTCCTTATACTATATAAAGAGATGGCTCCCAAGAATTCTACTACACAAAAATCTCAATCCTCCACTGGTACTGCTGAAAAGCAAGCACCAGAGTTGGTTATTGTGAACAACAGACTGGTAGGATATTTTAATCCTGACCATTGCCGACAGAAAGCTGATTCTTGACATGCTTGAAAAGGCACAAATCAAGGGTTTTCTATCTGCTCGCCCAAGTGGAATTTCATCACTCGATGTGTTGGAATTATACAATAATTCCAGGATAATTTCCTGTGTTTCTGAAGGCACTGCATTAGTGTCTGTAAAAACCTTAGTTCAAGGAAAAGAAATCCTTCTGAACATAACAACTTTCTGCAAGTTGTTTGGTTTTCAAAATCTTGGAAAGGATTTTGAAATTAACACCAACGATGACGATCTCCTTGAAGGTGTTAAACAGTTGTATAGTGATGTGTGTGATCTTGAAAAATCAGATACACCCACTGAGTTCAAGCTTGCTGACATCCGAACGAGACATCTGATGGTTCACTGGGATGTATTGGCATGCATTCTTCACAGATGCTTTGATGGTCTACAAGGAAGTGAATAGTCTTTTAAAACTTTTGTCGATAAACAAAATTTCTCAGATATCTGTGAAGATATCTGATACTTAGATTCCGAGCGTGGAAGACTTAAGATAGATAAGTGCATAAACAGTTAAAGTGTGTGTGTGAGTTGCTGAAATTTAAGTACATAAATGTAAATAACACAGCAAGTATAGTGGTATCTGGAGGTGGCGTAATCCTCCAACTAATCCACTTCGATCTTCCAAAGACCTAGAATTCACTAGAATAGATATTTGAGGTCACCTTACAAAGATCCTATTCTAAGATTTCTAAACAAATGGTTCCCAACCAAATGTTCCCCCTGAGTTGTTCCCCGGCTTTCTCAGCCAAGTACTTCCTATACTCAGAAACCTTTTTGAATTATTCCCTAGCTTCCCAAGCAAAGTACTTCCTATACTCAATAACCTTGGTGTTATTCCCTAGCTTCCCAAGCTAAGTACTTCCTGTACTCCACGCCAGTTATGATGTTGGTTTTGGTTTGAGTTGTCAGATGAGCTTCTTTAATAACTTTTCAGTTACTCAGATAGCTCTGTGAATCAAGTATACTTAATACACTTTTCAATGTATGGTATCTTGTTCTTTTACTGACCCAAGTCTTATGATAACTGTTCAAGAGAATGAATCTCAGGTATTTGATCTTTCGATTCAACTACTTCACAGATAGCTTTACTTGTTTAGGATCAGGACACTTAGAACTTCAGTGCTACTTATGATCAAAAGCTATGGTCGCAACAGTAAGCTTAAGGATAAGTAGTTTGCTTTGAGAGAGCTTGTGAATGTAAGTTCAGTTGTGTAAGTTCTGTATGTGTGTTCTCAAGCAATCTAAGTGTTGATATTTATAGATGAATTTGAATGCCGTTGAGTAGTATCCGTTAGGCTCAAATTCAAACTATCGATATCTGTGTATATTACTATAGCAGGTTTGTCTTCTTCTTCGGTTACCGTTGCTTTTGTCCGCATATCTCGTCTGCAATTAATGCATCAGATCATTTCTTTTGTCCTGTAGTGTCAACGGAACTATGCTTTGTATCAGAGATTTTACTTAAACAGTTTTCTCTGAGTTTTTAAGCACATCCTTATCTTCAACTTCAGATACCACTTAAATTGAAACAACTTTGTTTGCAATATATATTTCTCTTTTTCAGAGATGTGATTAAAGCTCGAGGTATCTGTAAGAAGATATCTGTGGACACTTTCCTTGTTTTCCAGATAGACCCTTTTGATTCTCAGATATCTCTTGTGACTCAGTTTGTCAAAACTATTCGTGTCTTCAAGATATCTGGCCAAGGTATCTGTAAAACCATTTCAGTAATCGTGTGCAGTTATTCATGTCTTCAATGTCGTTGAACTTGTTCTGCTTGGACGTCATCTTGTTGGTCTTCTCTTCATAAAATGAAAATTACATTTTGAGACCTAACATCCTATACAAGATTACCTAGACTATCATACTAAGTGGGTTTCCTCTTTTACAATGTTCAAGTGAACCAAGAGTACTAGTCACCTTTCTGAGACTAAGATAGGTCATCATGTTGCTGATCAAAACTAAACAGATATTTCTAACAAAATATCTAACAAGTTTTCCTAACAAATTTACCCCTTTTTGATCAGTCAACGATGACTATCTGACCTATTACAAATCTGGATGAGTGAACAATCCATCACTTAATCATTTCTTATGATTTTTCAATTCATTCAATTAAGTGCAGAAAGTAAACATCAACCAAATCACAAGGTGTGATCTTTGCTGACAAGTTATCTTTTATAGAATAATATCTGAGATTAAGTTCATCAGATAAGTTACAATTTGAAGTTTACAGATAACTTTAATACATAAAACAGTTAAGCTCAGTCAGCAAAAATACAGCAAACATTACATAGTAAATTAGGACAACAGGAGTAACCAAGCTCCAAGTAAACATCCTAATAGACTAGTATTCATTTCTTCAAGTCTTCAACAGTGGTTCTTATGGATCAGTCTGCAAATTTCCTATCTCCAAACCTTTTGATGTCATCAGAATAATCATAGAGAAGAGTTCTGACGAGCATCTCTGTGTCTCTGGCAAATCCACAGACCTCTTTGTTGGTTTTGGTAGGATTTTTCTTGACAAAATGCTTGACCCACAGATACTTTCCCCACTTCCAGGCATGCTCTATTATGATATATGAGAGATTGAAATATTCGTAGATAATCCTCAGATATCTGATGTCACCCTTGTATTGATCTTCAGTTAGATAGAACGACTCATAGGGTTCCACAACGAGTCTTGCTCTTGTGCCTGTTCCAGTAATATTCAGAATTCTGTGCACATCATCTGGCTTTCCATATGGACATTCATCAGAGAGGTCCTTCTTCATGGCTTCAGTTCTCTTGACAACTTCAAAATCCAACCATGCTTTAATGTGATTGGTGTTGATCAAGGTTGGCTTGTCTTTTCTCCATGCCACTAGTTGTTTATGGATTGGTTCTGGAAATCTTGAATTTACCAGTAGATGCTTAAGTTCCAGAATCCAATAGCCATTTTTCTGATTGATGCACCTGTAGACAGAGGAATCATTGTCATGCTTCACATACTCAATTTTGGCTTCTTCTGTCCTGAGTGGAAGTTGACTTTGTCTTTGCTCTCACCGCTCTTTCTCGCTTGAATTCTCTTTGGGGTTGTTACTTGAAGAACCACCACCGGATAGACTTGGTGTTTCCAGAGGGTGTTTTAGCCGCTAGTGGCTTTGGCATATGGGCCCGCTAGGCTTTCTATTTTCCTTTTTTTATGAAGAGGAGCTTCATCTTCATCAGATTCCTCATCATCATCAAGATTAAATCTTGTGAGAGTTTTACAGCCTTCTTCATTGCCCAGGGACTTGATTTGTCCTTCTTCTTCTTCAGAAGAAGAGACATCAATCCCTTTAACTTGTCTTCTCCTTGGAGCCTTGGTACTCCTTGGAGGTTTCTGTGCCATGGCCCTTGTTACCATTGCAGTACCTTCAGTAGGTTTCTGGGAAGCAGCTACTATTTGCAAAGCAGCTTGACTTGAGGAGGGCTCTTTTATTATGAGTGGTGGCTGGGAAGTTTTCTTGTTTCCTCTTCCTCTTTGAGCAGCACCAACTCCAAATTTCTTCTTGTTTGCACCAACTCTTTCGTCCCATTCCCCCTGACTTTGAGGTCCAGATTTGTAAGTTCTTTACCCCTTAGTCATTGTTGGCTGACTAAGTCTCATAAAGGAATCTGAGAGAGACTCAAAATGTCCTTGTAAGAGATTGTAGGCAGAGACCAACTGCTGAAGTTCGGCTTTGAGCTCCTGATTTTGTTTGATAAGTCCATTTTCCTTATCAGTGAGCTCTGCCAATGGGCCTAGGATGGCATCTGCTTTTCCAGCAATGTAATCTTTTTCAGCTAAAGACGCATCATCGTCCCTTATCATTCCCAGATCTTTTTGAGCAATGACTATGCTAGTTGTTCTCTGAGTGATGAGCTCAGTGAACTTCTTCAGTTCAGAGGGGACGGAGGCAGTTACTTCTTTGTTTTGTGAAGACAACTCCTTTTTCAGATGAGCCAGAACTTGGTATCTGTTCATGTATTCATGGGAGTGGACGTTTGGCAGTTTGCTGAAAGTTTCAGGAGCAATCAGCTTCCTTTTCAAGTGAGAGACCGCCAGATGTTCATTGCGGTGCTTTGCCAAAGTCTTGTCTTCTTCATCATCTGAGTAATCAGCCCAGTGATCTTCATCCTCTTGGACATGCTCATCGATCGTATTGAGTCCAGCAACCATCTCAGAGACTGGTTTCTTTCCTTTCTGGTAGGAGGATGGTACTTCTTTTGAAGATGATGCAGCCTTAGCATCATGCTTGACTTCAGATACTTCTTCAGTATCGAGTTCTTTAGTGAGCGCAGTGACATCATCCTGTAGCTCTTTGACCTCAGAGTAAGCAATAATCTCTTGCAGATATTGATCTTGTAGTTGATCAAGCTTATCTCTGGATCTAGCTATCTGATCTTCCAGTTGAAGATGGAGTTGTTGTTCTTCTTCCAATAGTTGTCTGAGTTGAGTAGTTCTGGATTGAGTGTTTATCAATTTCTGTGCAATTTCCTCAGAATCCTCAACTACTTGTTCAGTAATATCTTTTTGTTGGGAAGATGGATGATTCGACTTTTCAGGAGATGGAGACGGAGATTTCTGTGTTTTCTTCTCAAATTGCTTTTCAGCAGTTGAGGCATGATTTCTTCGTGAAATTCCTCCGATCCCTGGTGCAGGGGCATCATCATCATCCTTTTTGTCTTCGTCATCCTTGTGGTGATGGTCAGTGGGAGGTTCGAAGTCATTTTCGTTTATCTCTTCCTCCTCATCATCTTCAGATACAAGATTGATCACTTGTGGATAGTGATCTTCCGCCATTAACCTCTTCTTGTTCAAGGTATAAATTGCAGTAGTTCGGGACAGATCGGCTTGAAAGCCATATGTAATCTTGCCACCATCCGCCTCGCTCAAAGGCCTCAGATTAAATCAGGCGCCACTTCTCTGGAGAAATCCTTGTGCAATAAAGTCTCAACTGGATATTGTTCGGTAGGGAACATTGCATGGATGTAAGTCTCCAGGTCAAGAGCTCGTGCTCGTCTAGTTGGTTGATCTGTGATTCTCAATATTTCAGAGAGATCAGAGCACCTTAACCTCTGCCATTTCAAGCATTGAATGTGATTTGGCAGGTTTGAGCTTTGAAGAAGGGAAGTAGTCCCTTTCTCATCATCGAACCGCTTTGCACTGCTTGAGCTCGAAAGAAAGAGTTTTGAGTGAGCTTCAAAACTTTTTTAGATATCTGAGTAGAGGTGTGGTTTAGTTTCTGTGTTACCTGATTATGAACATCAGGCTCAGATACTTGGACCACTGAGACAATTGGTGTCTCAGATATCTTGTTGTGAGGTGGAGATTTTGAAGTCTGGTCCTCAGCAACCTTTCTTTCTTGAACCTGGGAGTTAAGAATAGCACAATACTTAGGAAATTGTTTGAAAGAACCTGTGCATAAATATGGTTTGATGAATTCTGAGTTTTCTACTTACTTCCTCGAAAGGAAGCTCAGAATCAATTTTCTCGTAAACTTCGCAGCTTCGTGTTCTTCGTGATGTCATTGGGGCTTCATCAATTTCCATTGATGCAGGGGATGTCGCAACTTTGTCCCCGTGCATTTCTACTTCTGATGGAGCCTGTAAGTAGAAGGTATTGAATATTTTTAGAAGAGATATAAGATAACCCAAGATGAAGAATACTTATCACTTGATATTTCATATACCTTCATGCTAGAAGGCTCAGTGATGTGTTCTTCAGAAACCTTGTTGGTCTCTGGGTTTGTCTCTGGCATTTCTGCCTTATCTTCCTCTTTCTCAGTTGGAGCCTGTTAGAAACATTTATCTTAAATGATTAAGCACATAAACATATGACGGAAAAGTGCTATCTTAAGAATCAAATTATCACATGTGGCACAAGCTCAGATTTCTTAAGAGGTGAGGTTGAGGGAACCTCCTTCTCAGTTTCTCAGGCAAGCTTTTCAGCTTCCTCTTGTTTCTGTGTTTCTAACTTAGCCTGTAACAAAGAAATTTTATGAGTAACAAGATGTATAAGCATAAAATTTTCAAGGTAAGAATTAAACCAACATTCCGTAGCGCTTTCAGTCGATTGGTCTCGAACTTGTGACCTTTCTATACTTTGGTCTTCTTGTCCAAAGGCTTCTTTGCTTGAAGTTTCGGTACTTCACACCTATCCTGAGTATGCAACTCAGTTGCCTCCCCTGGTTGATCATTCTGAGTAGATGTCTCAGTTTGATCCATCTCAGTGAGTTGGGGAACCTGCTCTTTTGCAGGATTTTCTTCAGCTTATTGTAATGCTGGTAATTCGAAATGGAGCTCATTTACCATTTCATCAACCACTTGTGGCTGTTGTGGTTGTTGTGGTTGTCTGGAAGCAGAAGATTGATCAGTTGAACGTTCTTCCAGATTTTTAGACGTGGCATCTTCATCATTATCAGCCAGTACTAAATTACCACTCATCAGGGCTGCTTATAGTTGTGCATAAGAGACTGTCCCTGATGATGTGATTGCACCAACAACGTTTGCTATAGGTGCAACAACCTGAGGAGTAGGTTCTTCTTCAGATACCTTATCACCAGTCACTGTTACAGTAACCTTAGCCCTCTTTGTTCTTTCTAGGACTTGAGAGATGACTAGATTATCATCTTCATTGTCAGAGCTCTCATCAGCAGTTGGAACTGATTGGTCCATTACTCATGGTTTCGCAGAAGGGCTCGTGCTTTTCACCGATTTGGCAAAGATTTATGAGTTCATCAGCAAGGTTTTCTGTGATAGTCTTCACATTTTGGAAAGCACTTTCTCTTGCTGTGTCTACTTGTTCAGTAGTTGATAACTCTTTTGCAGCATTGATGAGTTTATCAGCATTTATGAGTTCATCGGCAATGCCTGCAGATATTTGGGAGTCGACAACCTCAATGGGTGTGTCTTCTGTTTTGCCAGCTGACTTCTTTCTTGAAGTTCTGGGCTTCATGGTCGCAACCTTTTCCTCAGATACCTTTTCAGACTTTCGCTTCTTAGAACCTTTCTGAGACCCAGTAACCTTTTTCATCATGTTCGTATACTCATATTTGTAGAGTAGGTTACTGTTGTCTATTTCAAATTGCCTCTCGAGCTCAATGCCAAGCTTCTCCAAAGAAGTAGCATATCTTCGCACTATAGTTTATCGTGGCCTTTCGCTCAGCTAGCCCTTTTGGCAATTTTAGGCTCAAGCCTTGAATCTTCTTCTTCACAAATGTCATGAAGGCGCATTTTCCCCAGCTTAAAAGGGTTTTCCAAATTTCCGCCTTGTTGATTCAAAGAAGAACATCATCATCCATCGTTTCGCTTATCCGGTCAAGACCTCCCTGAGACCATCAAAGCATCCGTGAAGAATGCAAGCCAATGCATCCCAGGAACCATCGATGTCCGTTCGGATGTCAAGAAGCTTGAACTCAGCTGGGTGTATCGATTTTCAAGATCACACATCATCAGTAAAGTTGTTTCACACCTTCAAGGAGATCATCATCCTTAGTGTTTATTTCAAAATCCTTTCCAAGATTTTGAAGTTCAACAACTTGCGTAAAGTTTTCAAGTCCGTATGATTTCCTTTCTCGATCGAAGTTTTGATGCATACTATGCAAAGGCCTTCGTAAACATAGGAAATTATCTCGAGTTGTTGTAGAATTCCAACACATCAAGTGATGAAATTCCACTGGCGGCAGATAGAAAACCCTCGATTTGTGCCTTTTCAAGCATGTCAAGAATTATCTTCCGTGGCTCGGTTTTCTATCGCAGCCTGTGAGGTATTCCTCAACCATGGCACCACCCCAAATCATTATGTGATTTGATGTCCAATGGTTAGATTAAACTCTCCTACTAGTCGGTTGTTCACATAACCAACTCGTGCTTGCTTTTCAAAGCATCAAGGAGGATGGGATTTCGTGCGTAAGAATTCTTGGGGCCATCTCTTTATATAGTGTAGGGATTTGAATTGGTGTTTGAAAGAGATTTGATTTAGTGATTCTTTTCAGAAAAAATTAATCTTGGTTTTCAGAGTTTGAAGAGGATTTACAGAGAATCAAGAGAAGGATTTGCTATTTCAAAGGTAAGATTTAGTTTTGATTAGGCAAAAGTGATTTCCTTTGCCAAAATCCTATATATATAGCAATAGAATCCCAATGTATATATACATACAAATTGATTTTGTGTACGATTCTGATTTGCAAGGTGTAAGAGCAAAAGCTAGTTCGCATTAAATGCAAAGTGGACTTTGTCGGAATTTTTACAAATTCACTATTTATCGTGGAATTAATTTCCACTGCATGATCAACCGCTCAATTTCATCAAGGGTCACCATTGCTTCTTAAGCAATGATCACAATCAACAAATGTAATTGTGCCCATTTAATGAATTTTGGCTATTAGCTATCTGAATCACGTTTTTGTTTGACCAAGAACACTGTGTGCATCTGAATCTGTCTTATACTTAGGATTTTTCAAAGTTTTTCACAAAGATAGAAATAATGCGCATTTCAAGAGAGTAGTTGACTACAGATAGTTGTACTATTCTCCTTAGTGTTCTCCGTATATAGAGTGATCCAGATATCTGAGTTCCTGTCTCAGAGATCTTAAGCTGTCTTTTTGCTCTCTAGCCTTTTTGACTTCTGGATACCCGTTCCAAATTTGTCTTTTCTCTTTTCTGGATGCCTGTTCCGGATACCTCTTTTCTGGATACCCGTTCCAGATTTTTCTGGATGCCTGTTTGAGATTTCTCTTTTCTGGATGCCCGTTCAAGATATCTGAACTTTTTCAGTTCGAAGGTAGTTCCAATAGTCCAAAACTATGTCTTAAGGCTAAGAATCTACTTTCTTGTAGCGGCTTAGTGAAGATATCTGCAAGTTGGTCTTCAGTGCCAATCTTGAGTATCTCTATATTGCCTTTTTCAACATGGTCTCTAATGAAGTGGTGTCTAACATCAACGTGCTTTGTTCTAGCATAAAACTTAGGATTCTGTGTAACCGCAATAGCACTTGTGTTGTCACAAAAAATGGGAGTTTTCTCTTCATTGAGTCCATAGTCTTTAAGTTGTTGTTGAATCCACAGTATTTGTGTTGCACAACAACCAGCAGCAATATATTCAGCCTCTGTGGTAGAAGCTTCAATTGAGTTTTGCTTCTTGCTAAACCACGAGATAAGTCTAGTTCCTAGAAACTGACAAGTTCCTGAGGTACTTTTCCTATCAAGCATTGATCCAGCATAATCAGCATCTCAGTAACCAGCTAAACTCAATCCACTTTCTTTGGGATACCACAAACCTACATCTACTGTACCTTTCACATACCTTAATATTTTCATAGCAATGTTGTAGTGTGATTGCATTGGATTTGTCTGAAATCTAGCACACACTCCAACTGCATATTGAATATCAGGTCTACTTGCAGTGAGGTAAAGTAGTGAACCTATCAATTTCCTATACTTATGTTCTTCAACACTCTTATCTGATTCAGTATAGGTCATTTTGGTTCATATGCTCATAGGTATCTTAGCATTCTTTTCAGAAGGCTTTAGATTGAACTTTGTGAGCATATCCTTTGCATACTTTGTTTGACTGATGAATATTCCATCATTGAGTTGCTTGACTTGCAATCCTAGGAAATAATTCATTTCACCCATCATGCTCATCTCAAACTTGCTTTTCATGAGATTTGCAAAGTCATTACAAAGTTGCTTGTCCTTAGATCCAAATATGATGTCATCAACATATACTTGAACTAAGAGTAGTTTCCCGTCATGATTCAAGGTAAATAAAGTTTTATCAACTTCACCTTTCTTGAAACCACTTTCCAGAAGGTATTTGGCCAAAGTGTCATACCACGCTCTTGGAGCCTGTTTCAGTCCATATAGAGCTTTCTGTAATTTATAGACCATTTTTACTTTCTGAGGAAACTTCAAAGTCAGGTGGTTGCTCAACATAAACTTTAAAGTCTTTATGAGCTGCAAAGGCTAGAAAGAGTCTAATTGCATCCAATCAGGCAACTGGTGCATATGACTCATCAAAATCTAGACCTACAGTCTGGGTAAATCCCTTGGCAACCAATCTTGCTTTGTTTCTGGTTATTTCACCAGATTCATTCATCTTGTTTCTGAAAACCCATTTAGTTCCAATCACAAATATTCCTTCAATAAATGGAACTAGTTTCCAGACTTTGTTTCTCTCAAATTGATCCAATTCTTCTTGCATTGCAGAGATCCAGTCTTGGTCTCTTGATGCTTCTTCAATGGTTTTTGGTTCAATATCTGAGATAAAACATCCAAAGAGAGAATTAGCATTTTCAGCTATTGCTCTCCTAGTCCTAACAACCTGATTAATTGGTCCAATTACATCTTTTGCAGGATGATCCTTGATCCATTTCATCATAGGTTTAGTGCTAGTAGGATCAACATCAAAGTGATCTGAATGTGAATCACTACGATTTTGATTTGATACTTTTTCAGTATCTAAGACATTTTGCTCCTTTGAAGGGCAATTAATGATGTCTGACACTTGTTCAGTGTTTGAGCTATCTGGAACACATCTTTCAGAGAGATCGTTTCCAGAGATAGCTTCATGATGAATATCTTCCGATTCCATTTCTGGAAGTTTCATAGGAAATTCTTCATCATGTATGTGAGTCATCTGGTTGTTACTAGGCAATTCATGCTTTTCTACGTCAGAGTCATCCTCGCTTTCCACAATGATGTTTTTCCTATTTGAGGGTTCTTTTTCAAAATCCTTTATCATTAGTTCTTTGAACTTTTCTGAGATTTCATCAGTAAGAGGTGTTTTCTTATTTCTTTCATAGAATACAACATGAACTGATTCTTCAATTTTCTTTGTTCTTTTGTTGTAAATTCTGTAGGCTTTGCTATTCGTGGAATAACAAAGAAATACACCTTCATCCGCCTTTGGTTGAAATGTTCTCAGATACTCTTTTCCGTTGTTGAGAACAAAACATCTACAACCAAATACTCTCATATGTTTGATATTTGGGGGTCTACCAACCAAGATTTCATAGGGGGTCTTGTCATGGTGTTTGTTTATCAAACATCTGTTCTGAGTGTAGCATGATGTGTTTACAGCTTCAACCCAATAAACTTCACTTATTTCAGTGTCAGCTAGCATTGTCCTTGCAGCTTCTTTAAGGGTTCTGTTTTTCCTTTCTGCAACACCATTTTGTTGAGGTGTTCTTACAGAGAAAAGTTGGTGTTGTATACCTTTACAGGTACAAAACTCCTTTATGTACTGGTTGACAAACTCAATACCATGGTCTGTTCTTATTGCAGATACCTTGTCATTTTTCATGACTTCAAGCTTTTTCAGCAAGTTTGGTATCTCCACCCTAGCATCAGATTTGTGTTTCAGAAAAACAACCCAAGTGAATCTTGAGAAGTCATCTACAACTACCAGACCATATTTCTTTCCTGCATAACTAGTTACAGATGATTCAAAAAGATCCATATGTAAAAGTTGCAGTGGTCTAACACTAGAGTGTCTGGTTTTGGACTTGAAAGACATCTTGCATTGTTTCCCCATCTGACAGGCAGAACAAATACCATCCTTTCTGAAAGATGTTTTGGGAAGACCAACCACTAACTCTTTCTTGGCAAGTTTGTTCAGAGTTTTGAAGTTCAAGTGACTCATTCTTTTGTGCCATAACCAAGGCTTTTCAGTGACTGATTGACTCACCATGAGACATTCTTCATTGTAAGGCGTAAGCCCAATCGGCAACATAAAGACTACCTTTCCGCCGCCGAAAGCAACCAAGACCGCCTCGCTTGACTCATTGTCAATAAGTTTGCGATTTTGCTTTGAATTTCACAAGAAACCTTTGTCCGCATTAATCGCTCATGCTAAATAGATTATATTTCAAATACTTAATATGTAATACGCCGCTGATTGTTAATGATCCCAATTTGACGCCAAATCCCAGAGGGATTTAATTCTCCAAAGAACTGATATCCGTCCTATGTTGCAAGCTTTGTAATCCATCAGATTTGCTTGTCTCCGTCATGTGCTTTCCGTGATCCACTATCAAATAGCCATTTTGCTTTAGTCCAAGAAGCATTCTCGCATGTAAGAAACAGGAGATTAGGTTCTCGATTTACAGTTGGAACCATCAGGACTAAACAATCTTCCTGTAGGGATCCATTTTTGAATGAATTTCCTTGGAACATTCTTTTGTCTGATAAGAACATAAGGAGGAATTCTAGTGGAATGATTATCATTGTTAAGAATTATTTTCTTCCTTGGTGTGTTCCTAGGTGCTCCATTTGGTGCTTTCAGATACCTGTCAGGTTTCTTAGTTTGCTTTTCATCAAACTTAGCTTTTCTAGCCAGATTTCTTCTAAATTGGCATTCATTTTCAAAGGGCTTGATTCATCTTCCACTTCTGATAATTGCTTTGAGCAATTCTAGCCTTCAGCCATCGTTCTTGCTCTAGTTTATATTCATGAGCAAGTCGTTTCCCGATGCCTTTGTAGCCAATATCATTTCGAGCACTTGAAGCTATCTGAGATATTTTCTCAGCAGCTTTGCTAGTCTCTGGTTGGTCTAATTTCTTTCTAGAAAATGTGACCTGGGAGAATTTGCCAGCTCCTGCAATTCTACCCTTTTGAGAGACATAGCACTGTGGGTGTTTACACTTTTCAGTGTTGTGTTTCTTTTCAGAGACATGCTCAACAGTTTTCTGTTTGACTTGTTTTTCCCATAAAGGATTAGTCGCAACTGCCTTTCCTTTATTTACAATCTTTGTCTTCTGACCGATACTATAGATTGCATGGGAACCATCTTGCTGAGTACTTACAAATGTTCTTCTTTCCTCACTCTTATTCAGAGTGATAGAATAGTCTGTCTGCGTATTCAGCCCAAGTCCTTTCTTTTCTGAAGGATCTCTTAAATAAGATTGTACTTCAGTAAGAGTGTCACTAGCTTTGGCATCAGATTGAAAAGATAATTCTTTCTTTTTGAGTTCCTTGTTCTCAGAAAGAAGATCTTCATATTTTTTTTGAAGTTCAGCCATTGCTTCTTTATGTGACTTTTCAGTCTCAGATATCTGAGCATTGAGAAATGCATTTTCAGCATCCTTTTTCTCAGATATCTTAACCAATTTAGAGTCTTCCTTTGCAAGAAAATTCTTTTCTTCTTCGAGATTTTCGGCTCTAGCTCGGATCATTAGAAATTCTCTTTTATAGATATCAAGTTCTTTCCTGAGATTTTCTAGATCTTTTATTTCTTCCTCATCACTTTCATAAGTGTAACAAGAAGTATGTGTTACCTCATCAACCATAAGACAGTTTTCAATGTTAGAGATGTCTGGACCGTAATTCTCAACAACTCCGCACATTTCATTCTTCTTGAGGCCGAAGTCGATTATATCGTGAGTAACTCCACATAATTCTGGTGATGGTAAGGTTGAGTCATCTGAGTCATCTTCAGAGTCTGTCTCAATGTCTAGAGCATCCAGTTGAGTTTGGATTTTCTTTATTTCTTCAGTTAGTAAAGCTTTCTGGCTTCTTCTGAAGATTCTTCTATCTTTCCGCCACCGCCTTTAGTTTGTTGAAGGCAGGATAATCCTTCTTAAAGTGACCAGTTTCGACAAAGAGAAATGTATGTCGCTACTAATTTCGCTTCCTCAAGATTTCGTGCTTTCGAAATGGGTTTTTCAATAGCTTTGCATATCCTCAGATCGGTGATAGTTTGAGCCTAGATGCTTTTTCACTTCTCTTCGCTTTCCTTCTCAATTTCTCGACATATTTGCTCATTTGCTTTGCAAGAGCATCCTCCTGGCTTTTCTTCTTTCGTAAGTTCCTCGAGTAACTAGAGCAACATTCGCAACTTTTCATTGTTTGTTCTCTTTGAGTTGTCTCATAATCAACCGTAGCAAGATGAGAGAAATTCATCGAGTGATATTTCGCATCTTGGTTAAAATAAAAGAATTTAGTATGCTCCTCAGCTTGTGGTTAAGACTTCGACAATAGTCTTAATCTTCTCGACCGAGTATCTATTGCTTTCCCAAGTGTCGCCATATCACTCATGAGAGTGGTAAATCAAATCAAGTTCTTCTAGAGTTTCAAGGTCCTTGTTTGAAATTTTGAAATTTCAACTTGAGAACTTCGAACTTGTTTTCCTTGGTTTTCTGCCCGCATGATTTCTTCAATCACCACCGTGCAACTTCATTGCTTTAGCACCCTACGCCATAATCAGATGTGCTCACGTGACGATCTGATGATAATATTAAGAGCTTGACCAACCAGACGATTCCTCTTCGCATCTTCCGATGTCCGTAGTTCTAGGCTTTGGTTCCTAAATAACTCGACCAAGAGATCTTCCACTTGTGTCGACGCTCGCTTGTGAAGATCCTTCGCTTTGATCTCTGTCTCTACCATTCGAAACCTCGATGACTTGCTTAAGTTGTTGAATGAATATTGGGCCATTCTTTATTACTTTGATCATTTCGTCACTTATGGCTTCAAGGTGGAGCATCATGTTATTTTTCCATTTCTCGTAGTTCTCTGGTTTGAGAATGGGTGCATCACTCAGAGACATACATGCACACTTAACACACAAATTATATAGTCCTCGAAAGTGGACAAAGTTCCTTCACCTATCTGGGATCTAGGTTCAAGGCAAGTACTGGTGAACCTCCAGCTCTGATACCACTTGTTGGTCCAGATAACGGCAAAGTAAAAGACTAGAGGGGGGTGACTAGTCTTTTAAAACTTTTGTTAATAAACACAATTTCTCAGATCACAATGAAGATATCTGATACTTAGATTCAGAGCGCGGAAGACTTAAGATAGATAAGTGCAGAAACAGTTAAAGTGTGTGTGTGTGTTGCTGAAATGTAAGTGCAAAAATGTAAATAACACAAAGAAGTATAGTGGTATCTGGAGGTGGCGTAATCCTCCAACTAATCCACTTCGATCTTCCAAAGACCTAGAATTCACTAGACTAGATATTTGAGGTCACCTTCCAAAGATCCTATTCGAAGATTTCTAAACAAATGGTTCCCAACCAAATGTTCCCACTGAGTTGTTCCCCGACTTTCTCAGCCAAGTACTTCCTATACTCAGAAACCTTTTTGAGTTATTCCCTAGCTTCCCAAGCTAAGTACTTCCTATACTCAATAACCTTGGAGTTATTCCCAAGCTTCCCAAGCTAAGTACTTCCCCAACTCCACGCCAGTAATGGTGTTGGTTTTGGTTTGAGTTGTCAGATGAGCTTCTTATATTAACTTTTCAGTTAACCAGATAGCTTTGTGAATCATGTATACTTAATATACTTTTCAATGTATGGTATCTTGTTCTTTTTACTGACCCAAGTCTTATGATAACTGTTCAAGAGAATGAATCTCAGATATTTGATCTTTCGATTCAACTCCTTCACATATAGATTTACTTGTTTAGGATAAGGACACTTAGAACTTCAGTGCTACTTATGATCAAAAGCTATGGTCGCAACAGTAAGGTTAAGGATAAGTAGTTTGCTTTGAGAGAGCTTGTGAATGTAAGTTCAGTTGTGTAAGTTTTGTATGTGTGTTCTCAAGCAATCTAAGTGTTGATATTTATAGATGAATTTGAATGCCGTTGAGTAGTATCCGTTAGTCTCAAATTCAAACTATCGATATCTCAGATAGTATCAGAGCGCTTTGTCTTCTTCTTCGGTTACCGCTGCTTTTGTTCGTATATCTCCGTCTGCAATTAATGCATTGATCGCATTTTTATCATGTAGTGTCAACGGAACTATGCTTTGTATTAGAGATTTAACTTAAACAGTTTTCTCTGAGTTTTTAAGCACGTCCTTATCTTCAACTTCAGATACCACTTAAATTGAAACAACTTTGTTTGCAATATATATTTCTCCTTTTCAGAGATGTGGTTAAAGCTCGAGGTATCTGTAAGAAGATATCTGTGGACACTTTCCTTGTTTTCCAGATAGACCCTTTTGATTCTCAGATATCTCTTGTGACTCAGTTTGTCAAAACTATTCGTGTCTTCAAGATATCTGGCCAAGGTATCTGTAAAACCATTTCAGTAATCTTGTGCAGTTCTTCAAGTCTTCAATGTCGTTGAACTTGTTCTCGCTGGACGCCTTCTTCTTGGTCTTCTTCATAAAATGAAAATTACATTTTGAGACCTAACATCCTATACAAGATTAACTAGACTATCATACTAAGTGGGTTTCCTCTTTTACAATGTTCAAGTAAACCAAGAGTACTAGTCACCTTTCTGAGACTAAGATAGGTCATCATGTTGCTGATCAAAACTAAACAGATATTTCTAACAAAATATCTAACAAATTTTCCTAACAAATTTTCCTAACAAGGTCGCTAGTCCAGACGCGGACCATAGGTGGTGTTGAGGCGTCCGTTGGTCCAAATGAGCCTAGGGCCGAGTAGGGAGGCGAGAGTGGTCGGGAGGCGGATGATGTAGAGATGTTTGAGGCTGGTGTAGAGGATCGAGTTGTAGTGGAGAAAGGTCCGACCAACCCAAGCACATCCGGGAGACCCGACGGTGAAGAGGAGGAGGAAGATGGTGAAGAAGAAGAGGATGATGAGGAGGAAGAAGCTACTCAAGCTGCCCGCCCACGAAGACGTGGTGGTCGTCGAATTGTGTTGCATCCTGGGGAGCCCGTTCAATCCACTCTTCCGCTGATTGAGGGTCGTGGGGCCAAGGCAGTGCAAATCAAATTTCACATGCATCCGCCAGGATAGCGGATGAATACGGAGAGTTCAATGTAGATGGGCTACTCCCCACTTGTCCGTCCAAAGTAAAACCTGAGGACATTCCTGAGTGGAGGCGAAAGTGGGAGATCCCGGAGTCCGTTGAAATCATGGTTCCAGAGCCCGGGCATGCCTTTTATAATTCGCCCGATGGATACATGTGTGCGTACGAAGTGGCCTTCGCTTGTGGGTGGAAGATCCCAATCGCGCCCGAGCTGAAGCATATCCTAAACCATAATGGGATCGGTCTGAGCCAAGTTATCCCAAAGACTTTGGGTAACCTTATTTGTTTTGCTGTTTTTTGTAAAAAGAAGGGGCAGCCTGTGAATTTTGAGAACTTTAGGCAGCTCTTCCACGTTGATTTTAGTCCGGGGAATCCCCTATTTTATACCTTTGTAAATAGGAAACCCTACAACTTCATTTCCGACTCCATTTCTTCTCTGGGGTCGAAGTGGTGGGATAAATAAATTTTTGGGCGGATGGCTTTGAAGCCCGTTGTTGGTCCAGATAACGGCAAAGTAAAAGACTAGAGGGGGGTGAATAGTCTTTTAAAACTTTTGTCGATAAACAATATTTCTCAGATATCTGTGAAGATATCTGGTACTTAGATACAGAGTGCGGAAGACTTAAGATAGATAAGTGCAGAAACAGTTAAGATGTGTGTGTGTGTGTGTTGCTGAAATGTAAATACAGAAATGTAAAGAACACAGCAAGTATAGTGGTATCTGGAGGTGGTAATCCTCCAACTAATCCACTTCGTTCTTTCAGAGACCTAGAATTCACTAGAATAGATTTTTGAGTTCACCTTACAAAGATCCTATTCTAAGATTTCTTAACAAATGGTTCCCAACCAAATGTTCCCCCTGAGTTGTTCCCCGGCTTCTTCAGGTAAGTACTTCATATACTCAGAAACCTTTTTGAGTTATTCCCTAGCTTCCCAAGCTAAGTACTTCCTATACTCAATAACCTTGGAGTTATTCCCTAGTTTTCCAAATCAAGTACTTCCTATACTCCGATAACCTCGAGTTATTCCTTGATCTTTCAAACCAAGTAATTCTGCACTACGCTTATGGTGTTGGTTTCGGTTTGAGTTTGTCAGATGAGCTTCTTATATTAACGTTTCAATTAATCAGATAGCTCTGTGAATCAAGTATACTTAATACACTTTTCAATGTATGGTATCTTGTTCTTTTCGACCTAAGTCTTATGATAATCGCTCAAGAGAATGAATCTTTATACCTTCATCTTTCGATTCAACTCCTTCACAGATAGCTATACTTGTTTAGGATCAGGACACTTAGAACTTTAGTGCTACTTAAGATCAAAAGCTATAGTCGCAACAGTAAGCTTAAGAATAAGTAGTTTGCTTTGAGAGAGTAAGATATTCAGAGAGTTCTGAGATTCAAGGTGTTCAGTGTGTGTCTTCTCAAGCAATCTAAGTGTTGATATTTATAGATGAATTTGAATGCCGTTGGATGGTATCCGTTAGGCTCAAATTCAAACTATTGATATCTCTCACAGATAGTATCAGAAAGGTGTTTGTCTTCTTCTTCGTATAACCGCTGCTTTTGTTCGTATATCTCTATCCGCATTAAATGCATCAGACTATACTTTTGTCCTCAGTGCCAATCGAACTATGCTTTATCGTAGATGTTCATATCAACAGATATCTCGAAGTCTTTGCACGCTCTTATCTTCAATCTTCGATACCTCTTGAATTGAAACAACTTTGTTTGTAATCAGATTTCTCTTTTCGTAGATGTGATATAAAGCTTAAGGTATCCGTGAGAAGATATCTGGACACTTTCCTTGTTTTCCGTGATAGATCCTTTGAATCTCGATATCTCTTGTGACATGCTTTGTCGCAACTATTTATGTCTTCAAGATATCTCGACAAGGTATTCAGAAACTGCTCCAAAGAATCTTGTGCGCCTTCAATTCTTCAATGTTGTTGAACAAATTCGCTGACGCCTTCTTCGGTCTTCTTCATAACATAAGATTACATTTAGAGACCTAACATCCTATACAAGATTAACTAAACTATCATACTAAGTGGGTTTCCTCTTTTACAATGTTCAAGTGAACCAAGAGTACTAGTCACCTTTATGAGACTAAGATAGGTCATCATGTTGCTTGATCAAAACTAAATATCTAACAAATTTCCTAACAAATTTCCTAGCAAATTTCCTAACAAAATTTCCTAACAAATTTCCCCCTTTTTGATCAGTCAATGATGACTATCTGTCCTATTAAAAATCTGGATGAGTGAACAATCCATCACTTAATCATTTTTCATGATCTTTCAATTCCATCAATTAAGTGCAGAAAGTAAACATCAACCAAATCACAAGGTGTGATCTTTGCTGACAAGTTATCTTTTATAGAATCATATCTGAGAGTAAGTTCATCAGATAAGTTACAATTGAAGATTACAGATAACTTTAATACATAAAAGAGTTTAGCTCAGTCAGCAAGACACAACAAAAATTACATAGTAAACTAGGACAACAGGAGTAACCAAGCTCCAAGTGAACATCCTAATAAACTAGTCTTCAAGTCTTCATTTCTTCAAGTCTTCATCAGTAGTTGCTATGGATCAGTCTGCAAATTTCTTATCTCCAAACCTTTTGATGTCATCAGAATAGTCATACAGAAGAGTTCTGACGAGCATCTCTGTGTCACTGGCAAATCCAAAGACTTCTTTATAGGTTTTGGTAGGATTTTTCTTGACAAAGTGTTTGACCCACAGATACTTTCCCCACTTCCAGGCATGCTCTATTCTGATATCTGAGAGTTTGAAATATTCGTAGATAATCTTCAGATATCTGATGTCACCCTTGTATTATTCTTTTGTCAGATAGAACGACTCATAGTGCTCCACAGCGAGTCTTGCTCTTGTGCCTGTTCCAGTAATGTTCAGAATTCTGTGCACATCATCTGGCTTTCCATATGGACATTCATCAGAGAGGTCCTTCTTCATGGCTTCAGTTCTCTTGACAACTTCAAAGTCCAACCAAGCTTTAATATGATTGGTGTTGATCAAGGTAGGTTTGTCTTTTCTCCATGCCACGAGCTGTTTATGGATGGGTTCTGGAAATCTTGAATTTACCAATAGATGCTTAAGTTCCAGAATCCAATATCCATTCTTCTGATTGATGCACCTGTAGACAGAGGAACTATTGTCATACTTCACATACTCAATTTTGGCTTCTTCTGGCCTGAATGGAAGTTGACTTTGTCTTTGCTTAGCTCTCAGTCTGTTCCTTTTCTGTCTTGAATTCTCTCTAGGGTTTTTGCTTGAAGAATCACCTCTCTGGATAGACTTGGTATTTCCAGAGGGTGTTATAGCTGCTAGTGGCTTTGCAGCTATGGGCTCAGTTAGGCTTTCTATTTTCCTTCTTTTGTGAAGAGGAGCTTCATCTTCATCAGATTCCTCATCATCATCAAGATTAAATCTTGTAAGAGTTTTGCAGCCTTCTTCATTGCCCAGGGATTTGATTTGTCCATCTTCTTCTTCTTCAGAAGAGATATCAATCCCTTTGACTTGTCTTCTCCTTGGATCCTTGGTACTCCTTGGAGGTTTCTGTGCCATTGCCCTTGTTATCATTGTAGTAACTTCAGCAGTTTCGAAAGCAACTGACCGAGGAGGGTTCATTAATTGAGGTGGTTGGGAAGGTTTCTTGTTTTCTTCCTTTCGAGCAAAGACCACCCAGATTTCTTCTTATCCAGATCAACTCCTTCTTCCCATTCCCCGACTTTGAGGTCCAGATTTGTACAACCTTTCCCCTTAGTCATTGTCGACTCAATTTCATAAAGGAATCTGAGAGAGTCAAAATGCCCTTGCAAATAGTTGTAGCAAGTGACTAACTTCAAGTTCGCTTTGAGCTCCGATTTTGTTTGATAAGTCCATTGTCCTTATCGCTGAGCTCGCCAAGGAGCCTAGGATGGCATCCGCTTCCAAAGATTGTAACTTGCCTTGGAAAGCTTTTTCAGCTAAAGACGATCGTCATTCCTTATCATTCCTGCATCTTTCCGAGCAATGACTATGCTTGTTGTTCTCTCGAGTGATGAGCTCAAGAACTTCTTCACCAGAGGGGACGAGGCAACTTTCTTGTTCGTGAAGACAACTCCTTTTCGTATGAGCGTAACTTGGTACCGCTCATGTACTCATAGGAGTGGACATTTGCGCTTGTTGAAGATTGCGAGTGCAATCGCCTTCCTTTAAGTGAGAAACCGAGATGTTCATTGTCGGCTTTGCCAAAGTCTTGTCTTCTTCATCATCCGAGTCAATACCTCAGTTGATCTTCATCCTCTCGACATTTTCATCGATCGTGTCAAGTCCAAAGAACCATCTCGTAGATCGGTTTCTTTCCTTCGGGAGGAGGATGGTATATCTTTTGAAGATGATGCAGCCTTAGCATCATGTTTAACTTCGATACTTCTTCAAGATTCAGTTCCTTGTGTAGCGATTTACAAAGATCCCGTAGCTCTTTGACCTCAGAGTAAGCAATCATTTCTTGCAGATATTGATCTTGTAGTTGATCTAGCTTGTCTCTGGATCTAGCTATCTGATCTTCCAGTTGAAGATGGAGCTGTTGTTCTACTTCCAACAGTTGTCTGAGTTGAGTGGATCTGGATTGAGTATTCAGCATTTTCTGTGCAATATCCTCAGAAACCTCAACTATTTGTGCAGTAGAAACTTGTTGTTGTGGAGAAGATGGATGTTTCGACTTTTGAGGAGATGGAGGCGGGGATCTCTTGGATTTCTTCTCAGTTTGCTTTTCAGCAGATGAGGTATGTTTTCTTTGTGAGATTCCTTTGGTCCCTGTTGCAGGGGCATCATCATCATCCTTTTTGTCTTTGTCATCCTTATGTTGATGGTCAGAGGGAGGTTCAAAGTCATTTTCATTTATCTCTTCCTCCTCATCATCCTCAGATACAAGATTAATCACTTTCGGGATAGTGATCTTCTGCCCATTAACTTCTTCTTGTTCCGAAGGTATAAATTGCAGAGTCTGGGGCAGGACTGGCTTGAATTCCATCTGTAATCTTGTCTGAACATCTGCCTGCTCAAAGGCTTGTAGCAAACTGTGCGCCACTTCTCTGGAAAAGTCCTTGTGCAATATAGTCGCAACTGTGTACTGTTCTGCAGGGAACATTGCTTGGACATAAGTTTCCAGGTCAAGAGCTCGTGCTCGTCTGTTTGGTTGATCAGTGATTCTCAATATTTCAGAGAGATCAGAGCACCTTAACCTCTACCATTTCCGGAAGCATTGAATATGCTTTGGCAGTGTGTGAGCCTTGAAGAAGGGAAGGAGGTCCATTCTATCATTAATGGGAGCCTACTTTGCACCTGTTTGAGCCTGAAAGAAAGAGTTTTGATTGAGTTTCAAAACTTTGGTAGATATCTGAGTGGAAGTGTAGTTTGGTTTCTGAGTTACCTGAGTAAGTACTTCAGGCTCAGAGACTTGAACTACTGAGATAATTGGTGTCTCAGATATCTTGTTGTGAGGTGGAGACTGGGATGTCTGGTCCTTATCAACCTTTCTTTCTTGAACCTGAGAAAAATACAATACTTTAGGAAACAGTTTGAAAGAACTTATGCATAATCATGGTTTTAATGAATTCTGAGTTGTGCTACTTACTTCCTTAAAAGGAAGCTCAGATTCATTTTTCTCAGAAACTTGTGCAGTTTCTGGTGTTCTTTCGAGTGATGTAGCCTTGGGGGCTTCATCAATTTCCATTGATGCATGGGGGGTCGCAACTTTGTCCCCTTGCATTTCTACTTCTAACTGAGCCTGTGAGTAGAAAGTATTGAATATTTAGAAGAGATAAGAGATAACCCAAGATGAAAAATACTTGTCACTAGATGTGTCATGTACCTTCAAGTTAGAAGGCTCAGTGATGTATTCTTCAGAAACCTTGGTGGTTTCTGGGTTTTTCTCTGGCATTTCTGCCTTATCTTCTTCCATCTCAGTTGGAGCCTGTTAGAATCATTTATAGAAAAGAATAAGCACAAAAACACTTGACTGAAGAAGTTATATCTTAAGAATCATATTTTCACCTGTGAATCAGGCTCAGATGTCTTAAGAGGTGAGGTTGAAGAAACCTCCTTCTCAGTTTCTGAGGCAAGCTTTTCAGCTTCCTCTTGTTTCTGCGTTTCTAACTCAAATCAGAATAAAGAAATTTTATGAGTAACAAGATGTGTTAGTATAGAAATTTTACAAGGTAAGAGTTAAACCAGTCATCTACCTGAGCAATTTCAGGCTGATTGGTCTCTGGAACTTGTGACCCTTCTATACATTGGTCTTCTTGTCCTAGTGCGCTTTGCTTGAAGTTTCGCACTTCACACCTTTCCTCGATTATGCAACCCAATTGCCTCCCCGTTGATCATTCTAAGTAGAAGTCTCATTGATCCTCTCTCGGAATTGGGGAACCTGCTCTTTTGCAGGATTTTCTTCAGCCGTTTGAAACGCTAGTATTTTGAAATGGAGCTCATTAACCATTTCATCAACCACTTGTGGCTATTGTGGTTGTGGTTGTTGTGTTTGTGGTCGCTAGGTTGTCCGGGAGCGTAAGATTGATCACCGAACGCTCTTCCGCACTTTTAGACATGGCATTTTATCTTCATCACCAAGATTAAATTACCACTCATCAGGGCTTCTTGTAATTGTGCATAAGACACATTCCCTGATGTTGTACCAACAACCTGTGCTATAGGCTTAGCAACCTGAGGTGTAGGTTCTTCTTCAGATACCTTATCACCGCCATTGACAAGAATCCTTGGCCCTTTTGCTCTTTCAGATGACTTGAGAGATGACTATCAGATCATCTTCATCATCGAGCTCTCAAGATTAGGAACCGATTGGTCCATTACTCCGCGATTTCGCAGATAGGCTTCGTGTTGATCACCTATATTGGCAAGATTTATGAGTTCATCAAGGCATTCGTGATATTTCTAAATGCACTTTCTCATTGTCTACTTGTTCAAGAGGTGATGACTCTTTGCAGCATTGATGAGTTCATCCGCTTGATTAGTTCATCCGCAAGGCCTACAGATATCCTCGAGAGTCGACAACCTCAATAGGTGTGTCTTCCGCCTTGCCACAGACTTCTTCCTCAAGTTCCTGCTTCTTAGTCGCAACCTTATCCTCGCACTTCTTCTCGTCTGGCGCTTCTTAGAACCTTTCCGAGACCCAAAGAACCTTTTTCATCATGTTTGTGTGCTCATATTTGTAGAGCAGTTGTCATCATTATTTCAAATTGCCTCCGAGCTCAATGCCAAGCTTTTCCAAAGAAGTAGCATATCTTCGCACTATAGTCGATCGTGGCCTTGGGCTCACTTAGTCCTTTGGCAATCTTAGGCTCAAGCCTTGATCTTCTTCACAAATTTCATGAAGGCGCATTTTCCCGCTTAAAAGGGTTTTCCAAATTTTGTCATGTCGATTCAAAGAAGAACATCATCATCCACCGCTTCGCTTATCCGGTCAAGACCTCCTCAGAGACCATCAAAGCATCCGTGAAGAATGCATGCCAATACATCCCAAAGGAACCATCGATGTCCGGTTCGATGTCGAAGCTTGAACTCGGGTGTATCTGATTTTCAAGATCACACACGCCATCAGACAAATTGCTTAACACCTTCAAGGAGATCATCATCCTTGGTGTTTATTTCAAAATCCTTTCCAAGATTTTGAACCTCAAACAACTTACGAAGTTGTTAAGTCCGAAGATTTCCTTTCCTCGATCGAGGTTTTGATAGACACTATTGCAAAGGTTTCATTAACACAGAAATTATCCTCGAGTTGTTGTAGAATTCCAACACATCGATTGATGAAATTCCACTAGGCGAGTGATAGAAAACCCTTGATTCGCCTTTTCAAGCATGTCAAGAATCACTTCTCACGGTTCTCTATCATGCCGTGAGATATTCCTCAACCATGGCACCACCCCAAATCATTCTGTGATTTGAAGTTCAATGGTCAGGATTAAACTTTCCTACCAGTCTGTTGTTGACGATAACCAACTCTGGTGCTTGCTTTTCAGCAGTACCAGTGGAGGATTGGGATTTCTGGGTAGAAGTGTTCTTGGAGGCCATCTCTTTATATAGATTCGATTGAGTGATTCTTTTCAGAAAAACTTAATCAGGATTTGCAGAGAATTTGAGATTTTGTAGAGGATCAAGAGAAGGTTTTTGCAGTTTTGGTGCAAGGAGAAATTTCGGATTAGGCAAAAGTGATTTTCTATGCCAAAATCCTATATATATAGCAATAGAATCTCAGCAGACAAATACATACAAATTGCTTTTGTGTGTATCTATCTGTGAATTGCAAACAGGCGTGAGCGGCGGTTAAAAATTAGCATTAAACGCAAAGTAGACTATGTCGGAATTTTTACAGTCCACTTTTTACTGTGAATTAATTTCCACCGTACAGATCAAACGTCCAATTTCATCAATGGTTACCATTGCTTCTTCAGCAATGATCACAATTAACAAATGTAATTGTGCCCATTCAATGAATTTTGGCTCTTAGCTATCTGAATCACGTTTTTGTTTGACCAAGAACACTATTTGCATCTGAATTCTGGCTTATACTTAGGATTTATCCAAGTTTTTCACAAAGATAGAAATGGACGCAAATTTCAAGAGAGCAGTTGACTGCAGATAGTTGTACTATTCTCTTTAGTGTTTCCTTGTTACAGAGTGATCCAGATATCTGAGTTCCTGTCTCAGAGATCTTTTCTTTTCGCTCTTTAGCCTTTGTTGACTTCTGGATTCTTGTTCCAGATTTCTCTTTTCTTTCTCGATTGCTGCCCAGATACCTCTTTCCGGATTCCTGCCTGCATACTGAACTTTTCACTCAAGATAGTTCCAATAGTCCAAGACTATGTCTTAAGGCTAGGAATCTACTTTCCTGTAGTGGCTTAGTGAAGATATCTGCAAGTTGGTCTTCAGTGCCAATCTTGAGTATCTCTATATCGCTTTTTCAACATGATCTCTAATGAAGTGATGTCTAACATCAATGTGCTTTGTTCGCATGAAACTTAGGATTTTGTGTAATCGCAATAGCACTTGGTTGTCACGTAAACTAGAGTTTTCTTGATCGAGTCCATAGTCTTTAAGTTGTTGTTGAATCCATAATTTGTGTTGCACAACAACCAATGCAATATATTCAAATTTCCGTGGTAGAAGTAGCAATTGAGTTTTGTTTCTTTCTAAACCATGAGATAAGTCTAGTGCCCAGAAACTGACAAGTTCCTGAGGTACTTTTCCTATCAAGCAGTGATCCAGCATAATCAGCATCTGAGTAACCAGCTAAACTCAATCCACTTTCTTCGGGATACCATGCACTCACATTTATCGTATTTTTACATACCTTAATATTTTCATAGCAGTGTTGTAGTGTGTTTGCATTGGATTTGTCTGAAATCTAGCACACACTCCAACAGCATATTGAATATCAGGTCTACTTGCAGTAAGGTAAAGTAGTGAACCGATCAATTTCCTATACTTATGTTCTTCAACACTCTTGTCTGATTCAGTATAGGTCATTTTAATTCCGATGCTCATAGGTATCTTAGCAATCTTTTCAGAAGGCTTTAGATTGAACTATGTGAGCATATGTTTTGCATACTTTGTTTGACTGATGAATATTCCATCATTGAGTTGCTTGACTTGCAATCCTAGGAAATAATTCATTTCTCCCATCATACTCATTTCAAACTTGCTTTTCATGAGATTTGCAAAGTCATTACAAAGTTGCTTGTCCTTAGATCCAAATATGATGTCATCAACATATATTTGAACTAAGAGTAGTTTCCCGTCGTGATTCAAGGTAAATAAAGTTTTATCAACTTCACCTTTCTTGAAACCACTTTCCAGAAGGTATTTGGCCAAAGTGTCATACCATGCTCTGGGAGCCTGTTTCAGTCCATATAGAGCTTTCAGAATTTATAGACCACCTACTTTCGAGGAAACTTCAAAGCCGTGGTTGCTCAACATAGACTTCCTCAGCAAGTTCACCATTTATGAATGCACTCTTGACATCCATTTGATAAACTTTGAAATCTCTATGAGCTGCAAAGGCTAGAAAGAGTCTAATCGCATCCAATCTAGCAACTGGTGCATATGACTCATCAAAATCTAGACCTTCAGTCTGGGTAAATCCCTTGGCAACCAATCTTGCTTTGTTTCTGGTTATTTCACCAGATTCATTCATTTTGTTTCTGAAAACCCACTTAGTTCCAATCACAGATTTTCCTTTTATAAATGGAACTAGTTTCCAGACTTTGTTTCTCTCAAATTGATCCAATTCTTCTTGCATTGCAGAGATTCAATCTTGGTCTCTTAAGGCTTCTTCAATGGTTTTTGGTTCAATATCTGAGATAAAACATCCAAAGAGAGAATCAGCATTTTCAGCTATTGCTCTCCTAGTCCTAACACCCTGATTAATCGTCCAATTACATCTTTTGCAGGATGATCCTTGATCCATTTCATCACAGGTTTAGTGCTAGTAGGATCCATATCTAAGTGATCTGAATGTGAATCACTAAGATTATGATTTGATACTTTTTCAGTATCTGAGATATCTGATATTTGTGAAATGCCATGGATATCTGACACTTTTTCAGTGTTAGAGATATCTGAAACTTGCAATTCAACAGTCTCATTTTCAGATACCTTTTCATGATGAAGGTTCTCAGTAACCTTTTCCATTTCAGGAAGTTTCTTAGGAAATTCTTCATCATGTCATGAGTCATCCGTTGTTACTAGGCATTTCATGCTTTTCTACGTCGGAGCCATCCTCACTTTCCACAATAATATTTTTCCTTTCTGAGGGTTCTTTTTCAGAATCCTTTATCATTAGTTCCTTGAACTTTTCTGAGATTTCATCAATAAGAGGTGTTTTCTTACTTCCTTCATAGAATACAACATGAACTGATTCTTCAATCTTCTTTGTTCTTTTGTTGTAAATTCTGTAAGCTTTGCTATTCATTGAATAACCAAGAAATACACCTTCATCCGCTTTTGGTTGAAATGTTCTCAGATATTATTTTCCGTTGTTGAGAACAAAACATTTACAACCAAATACTCTCAAATGTTTGATATTAGGGGGTCTACCAACCAAGATTTCATAGGGGGTCTTGTCATGGTGTTTATTTATCAAACATCTGTTCTGAGTGTAACATGATGTGTTTACAGCTTCAACCCAATAAACTTCACTTATTTCAGTGTCAGCTAGCATTGTCCTTGCAGCCTCTTTAAGGGTTCTGTTTTTCCTTTCTGCAACACCATTTTGTTGAGGTGTTCTTACAGAGGAAAGTTGATGTTGTATACCTTTGCAGGTACAAAACTCCTTTATGTACTGGTTAACAAACTCAGTACCATGGTCTGTTCTGATTGCAGATACATTGTCATTTTTCATGACTTCGAGCTTTTTCAGCAAGTTTGGTATCTCCACCCTGGCATCATATTTGTGTTTCAGAAAGACGACCCAAGTGAATCTTGACAAGTCATCTACAACAACCAAACCATACTTCTTTCCTGCATAACTTGTTACTGATGATTCAAAAAGATCCATGTGTAACAGTTGCAGTGGTCTAACACTAGAGTGTCTGGTTTTGGATTTGAAAGAGATCTGGGATTGTTTCCATCCGACAAAGTGTAACAAATACCATCCTTTCTCGAAGATGTTTGGGAAGACCAACCACTAAATATTTCGCAATTTTGTTCGTAGTTTTGAAGTTCAAGTGACTCATTCTTTTGTGCCATAACCAAGCTCTTCAGGACTGATTGACTCACCATGAGACATTCTTCATTGTAGGCGTGCTTCCAATCGCAACATAAAGACTACCTTCCGCCGAAAGCAACCAAGACCTGCTTGACTCATTGTCAATGAGTTTGCAGTACTTTGCTTTGAATTTCACAGTGAATCCTTTGTCTGCAAACTGGCTCATGCTAAATAGATTGTATTTCAAATACTTAACATGTAATATGTCAGTGATTGTTAATGATCCCAATTTGACATTGCCAAATCCCAGAGAGGGATTTAACTCTCCTCCAAAGAACTGATATCCGTCCCAGATTGCAAGCTTTGTAATCGATCGATTTGCTTTGTCTCCGCATGTGCTTTCCGCATCCACTATCAAATAGCCATTGTGCTTTAGTCCAAGAAGCATTCTGCACATAACAGGAAACAGGAGATTAGGTTCTCATATCATTAATGGAACCGTCAGCATTAAAAGATCTTCCAGTAGGAATCCATTTTTGAATGAATTTCTTTGGAACATTCTTTTGTCTGGCAGGAAAATAAGGAGGAATTCTAGTTGAATGAATGTTATCATTAATAAGAACTATTTTCGTCCTTGGTGTGTTCCTAGGTGCTCCATTTGGTGCTTTCAGACACTGTGTTTCGAAGTTTTCTTTTCAAAGAACTTAGCTTTCCTTGCGATTTCTTCTAAATCGCATTCGATTTTCAAAGGCTTGATTTAACTTCCACTTCGATAATTGCTTTGAGCAATTCTAGCTTTTAGTTATCGTTTCGCCTGTTTGTATTCATGAGCAAGTTGTTTTCCGATGATTTTATAGCCAATACCATTTCGAGCACTTGAAGCTATCTGAGATCTTTTCTCAGTAGCTTTGCTAGTCTCTAGCTGGTCCAATTTCTTTCCAGAAAAGGAGACATGGGAGAATTTGCCGCCCCGCAATTCTTCCTTTTGAGAGACATAGCACTGTGGTGTTTACACTTTTCAAAGGTTGTGTTTCTTTTCGTAAACTTGCCCAAGCTTTTTTTTGACTTGTTTTTCCCACAAAGGATTAGTCGAATCGCTTTTCCTTTGTCTACAATCTTTGTCTTCCTCGATGTTGTAGATTGTATGGGAACCATCTTGCCGAGTAGTTATGAAAGTTCTTCTTCTTCACTCTTATTCGTGAGTGGTAGAACAATACCGTATTCTCAAATTTCAAGTCCTGCTTTTCAAGGATCTCTTAGGTAAGATTGTACTTCAAGAAGAGTGTCACTAGCTTTGCATAAGATTGAAAAGATAATTCTTTCTTTTGAGTTCATTGTTCTAAAGAAGATCTTCATATTTCTTTTGAAGTTCACCATTGCTTCTTTATGTGACTTTTCTTTCGTATATCCGAGCTTTGAGAAATGCATTTTCATTCTTTTCTCGATATCTTAACCAGATGGGAATTTTCCTTGCAAGAAAATTCTTTTCTTCTAGGATTTCAAATCTTGCGGATCATTAAAAACTCTTTCATAGATATCAAGTTCTTTCTAGTTTTTCAAGATCTTTTATTTCTTCCTCATCACTTTCATAAGTGTAACAAGAAGTATGTGTTACCTCATCAGCTATAAGACAGTTTTCAATGTTAGAGATGTCTGGACCGTCAATCTCAGCAACTCCACACGTTTCATTCTTCTTGAGGCTGAAGTCGATTATATCGTGAGTAACTCCACATAATTCTAGTGATGGTAACGTTGAGTCATCCGAAGTCATCTTTAATCTGCCTCAACATCTAGAGCATCCAATCGAGTTTGATTTTCCTTCTTTCTTCGCTAGCAAAGCTTTCGCTTTTTCTCAAGATTCTTCTATCTTTTCCTCACACCGCCTTTAGTTTGTTGAAGGCGTGACAATCCTTCATGAAATGACTGTGTTTCGATAAAGAGAAGCGTATATCGCTGCTAATTTCTACTTCCTCAAGACATGGTGCTTTTTGCTTGCTTTTCAAATGAAAGCTTTGCATATCCTTGTCGTGATAGTTTGGCCTAGATGCTTTTTCACTTCTCTTTGTCTTTTCTTCTCTCAATTTCTCGATCGACAAACCGCTCATTTACTTTGCAGATGAGCATCCTCGCTCTTCCTCGCTTTTCTTCTTTTCAGAAGTTCCTTGAGTAACTAGAGCAACATTCTGCAACTTTTCATTTGTTTGTTCTCTCTAAGTTGTCTCATAATCAACCATAGCAAGATGAGAGAAAATTTCCACAGGAGTGTTGTTTGGCATACCTTGGTTAAAATAAAAGAATTTAGTGTGCTCCCAGTTGTGGTTAAGACTTCTGACAATAGTCTTAATCTTCTCTGACTGGGAGTATCTATTGCTTTCCCCAAGTGCTGCCATATCACTCATGAGAGTGGAAAACCTGAAATCAAGTTCTTCCAGAGTTTCAGTGGGACCTTGTTTGAAATTTTGAAATTTCAACTTTAGGACTTCGAACTTGTTTTCTCGGTTTTCTGCCCGCACAGATTTCTTCAATCAATTGTGCAACTTTCGCTTTTAGCACCCCATACGCTTTAATCGTATGTGCTCGTGTCGATCCGATGATGATGTTACGAGCTTGACCATCCATGATTTCTCTTGGCATCTTCCGATGTCCAGAGATCTCTGGCTTTCGTTCGTAAATAACTCGACCAAGAGATCTTCCACTAGTCGACGCATTTGTGAAGATCCTTCGCTTTGATCTCTGCTCTTCCATTTGAAACCTCCATGACTTGCTTAAGTTGTTGAATGACTATCGGGCCATTCTTTATCACTTCGATCATTTCACACTTATGGCTTCAAGGTGGAGCATCATGTTATTTTTCCATTTCTCGTAGTTCTCCGGTTTGAGAACCGTGCATCACTCGTAGACATACCGCACTTAACACACAAATTAAATCGTCCTCAAAGATGGACAAAGTTCCTTCACCTATCTGGGGATCTAGGTTCAGTGCAGAAGGCTGGTGAACCTCCTGCTCTGATACCACTTGTTGGTCCAGATAACGGCAAAGTAAAAGACTAGAGGGGGTGAATAGTCTTTTAAAACTTTGTCGATAAACATATTTCTCGATATCGTGAAGATATCCGTACTTAGATACAGAAAGTGTAAGACTTAAGTGCGTAAAGCTAAGATGTGTGTGTGTGTGTTGCTAAAATGTAAATACATAAATGTAAAGAACACAGCAAGTATAGTGGTATCTGGAGGTGGCGTAATCCTCCAACTAATCCACTTTGGTCTTTCAGAGAACTAGAATTCACTAGAATAGATTTTTGAGTTCACCTTACAAAGATCATATTCTAAGATTTCTTAACAAATGGTTCCCAACCAAATGTTCCCCCTGAGTTGTTCCCCGGCTTCTTCAACCAAGTACTTCCTATACTCAGAAACCTTTTTGAGTTATTCCCTAGCTTCCCAAGCTAAGTACTTCCTATACTCAATAACCTTGGAGTTATTCCCTAGTTTTCCAAATTAAGTACTTCCTATACTCCGATAACCTTGGAGTTATTCCTTGATCTTTCAAACCAAGTACTTCATGTACTCCACGCCAGTTATGGTGTTGGTTTCGGTTCAAGTTTGTTAGATTAGCTTCTTATATTAACTTTTCAGTTAATCAGATAGCTCTATGAATCAAGTATACTTAATACACTTTTCAATATATGGTATCTTGTTCTTTTGCTGACCCAAGTCTTATGATAACTGTTCAAGAGAATGAATCTCAGATACCTTGATCTTTCGATTCAACTCCTTCACGGATAGCTATACTTGTTTAGGATCAGGACACTTAGAACTTTAGTGCTACTTAAGATCAAAAGCTATAGTCGCAACAGTAAGCTTAAGAATAAGTAGTTTGCTTTAAGAGAGTAAGATATTCAGAGAGTTCTGAGATTCAAGGTGTGTCTTCTCAAGCAATCTAAGTGTTGATATTTATAGATGAATTTGAATGCCGCTGGATGGTATCCGTTAGCTCAAATTCAAACTATTGATCTCAGATAGTATCAGAAGTGTGTTTGTCTTCTTTTTCAGAAGTAACCGTTGCTTTTGTTCAGACATCTCTGTCCGTGCATTAAATGCATTGTACTATCAACAGATATCTCTGAGTCTTTGCACGTTCTTATCTTCAATCTTCAGATACCTCTTGAATTGAAACAACTTTGTTTGCAATCTGTATTTCTCTTTTCAGAGATGTGATATAAAGCTTAAGGTATCTGTGAGAAGATATTTGTGGACACTTTCCTTGTTTTCCAGATAGATCCTTTGAATCTCAGATATCTCTTATGACACAGTTTGGTCGCAACTATTTATGTCTTCAAGATATCTGGACAAGGTATCTGTAAAACTGTTCCAGTAATCTTGTGCAGTCTTCAATTCTTCAATGTTGTTGAACAACTTCTGCTTGGACGTCTTCTTCTTGGTCTTCTCTTCAGAACATAAAAATTACATTTAGAGACCTAACATCCTATACAAGATTAACTAAACTATCATACTAAGTGGGTTTCCTCTTTTACAATGTTCAAGTGAACCAAGAGTACTAGTAACCTTTCTGAGACTAAGATAGGTCATTATGTTGCTTGATCAAAACTAAATATCTAACAAATTTCCTAACAAATTTCCTAGCAAATTTCCTAACAAAATTTCCTAACACCCGAGATGTCCGCAAGGAGGCGAGAGCAGTGGGGGCTGCCAAAAAAGTTCTTAAGAGAGAGTATCCCGGACTAGCGCCCCCTTCCGAAGAATGTGGCTCCGTGGGTGGCGGAGATTCATAAGAAGAAAAATCCACCTACGTATCTGTTCCATGGATTGATTTGTCAATCGCTGCCCTACTTGTGCGGGCTGACTGATGTCGTGGAAGTTGTGGGAAAGACCGACTTCAGTAAGGATCCTTAAATTAGGATTTATGCTTTCCTTTCTCTTGAATGCCTTGCCATGAATTTTCATTTTCGAGATTCCTGTTATTCTCCCCTTTATGTATCCGTGGCTGATACGTTTATTTTGTTATGTAGCTCACTAGTTCGATTATATCATGTTGACACTCCGTGAGAAGAAGAGACTGCAGAGGGAGCAACAATCCCTTGAGCTTGCTACTGGCCAAAGGGCCAAGATCAACAATACGTCCGCGGGTCTTCCTATGGCGGACCCAAAAAATGCAGCGGTATTTGCGGCGGAGGAAGAGAGGCGGGAGAAGTCGGGTGAGGATCTGCAAGTTTTGGTGGTGCCCGATAAGGGCAAGAGCCCTGCGACTCGCAGCACCACTGGCCCCAAGCCACCAGCTTCCACTGCATCCGCACCCCAGCGGGATGTGTTGATGCGAGACGCCATCACCTCGATGAGGAAGAGGGGTGCAGCCTCGGATGCCTATCTTGCTGCTAAGAGGCAGCAGCTGTCCGCTATCCTGCCATCCGACCAAGCTGCTCTCGATAAGGAATATGAACGGGCTCGCGGACTCATGAGGTCGAAGCGGTGGAGAGCTCCATGAGCTGTACTAGCGGGTAAGTAACCCGTTCATTTTTTTTTTTTTTTTTTTTTTTTGCCAAGTTCTCAGTATGATAGAAATATAACTTGTGTCTATACGGACAGCTTGTAGCTCGGATGCTTCGTCAAGGCTATGTAGTGGAAGGCTAGTGAGCGGGCCACCATCGAAGAGGAGCTGCATAAGGCCATGGCCGCATCCGCGGATGAGACGGAGAAGGTGAAGCAGGCAGAGGCTCAACTAAAAGAAAAGGATACGCTTATCAATAAGTTAAAGGCTAGCTGGCAGGAGATAAAATCGAACTTGGACTGGCAGGAGGATTTTTCAAAGAAGTCGATGAAGGCCTTCTTGGACTCAAGGATCTTCTCCTCGAGGACCTCAATTTGCTCGCCTTTGAGACTTTATGAAGTCGGACTCCTTCAAGTTTTTCATGGCGGACAAATTCGATGCTTCCCGCTTGGATGGGTTTTCATCCGCCATTGGCCAGTTGCAGTCCAAGGGATTACTTCCACAGAAATTCGACTGGAAGGCGGAAGGATTGATTCCTTCCGCGGATGCTAATGGAGTGGAGGTCCAAGTGGACAATGTGCCAGATGAACGGTTGGCCGCGTGTGAATTTGCGGAGCTGGTCACCGAGGAAGGTGAGATTGACATCAGGAACGGCGGACCCTTTATCCCGAAGTGTGTCCCAGAGGCCCTTCGAAAGGTATGTTTCGTGCCTTTTGATAACTACAGGGCATTCCTAAAGAACTGGTACGTTATGCCTGCATGGGTCGTTGACCATGATGCGAATTTCAACCTGTTCGGAATTGCTGAATCCCTCGCAGCTCGTGTCACTACCAATCCGTCTTCCACTAATCCTCCTACAGCCGAAGAAGTCGGTCCGCGCCAACCTGCCCCCCCCCCCCCCCCAGTGAGGAGTCCGGGGTATGCCCCGTGAGAAGTTTGTAACATTTAGAATTGTGATCTTTTGATGGCACGGATTGTTGCCATGTACAATATTTACTCTCCTTTATTAGTAGTAACTATCTTCGGAACCATGCTTTTCGTGCTTTGAATCATTACTTGCTTTCCTCTTTGTTTCCTACGTTCCGTTGTTCATACGCTAAGTTATCATAAATACGTCTCTTACAAACACGGATCATACTTGCCCAATGACGTCTAATTGCAAGATATTCAAACAATTGTCTTTCCGATCCTCGGACCGTTTGTCTTTATTATATCGTTACTTTGTGGGGATGCGTAATATTCTAGAAGGAGGAAGTTGAAGCGTTGAAATTGTCATTATTATGCGTCCCTTCATCTTAGAGCCGTCGGATGATGGACATGTGGCGGATCGTAAAGATTCGCTCGCTACTATAAATAAGGACATGGTAATTCTTCCCTTCTCACCGCTTTTACCCTTCTTCAATCTCTCCTTTTAGAAATTTAATTCTTCAAGAAGTCGATTTCTTCAGATGTCGGAATCGCTTCGAGAAAATCATCGAGCTAGACAACTTCACCTTAATGCAAGCGGTGCTACCCGACTTGGAGAACTTCATATTTGGAGAACAGACGATCCTGTGCGATTATTGTCACAAGACTGGTAAATCGTATGCGGAACATGCATACTCCGAATTACTCTGGTAAAGGCACGGCGGATGACCCAATTGTTCTCGATCCAGGAGGCGACCCCCCTCTGTGTCCGGTGGTTGCCAGGAGGCGAGCCGAAGAAGAGAGAGAGAGGACTCTGAAGATGATCCGTAGGAGGATCCGAATGCGGCACCAAGCTCGTCGGGTTCAAGGTGGGGGTCCAGAATCTCAAGGCTCAACCTCGGGAATCCATCAAGAACAAGCGAGGTATGCCCGTTGACCTATGTATAGTCTTCGACCTCGGAAGCAGATCTCCGTTTCGTATGCTCGGATGGTTTTTCAATGAAATTCAGACTGTCCTTATTAGATGAAATCATCACCTTGTTCATATCATTACTTTGTCGGATCATATTCATGCAAATGTCCCTGTGAGATGACTAGCAAATACAAACGCAAACGTGGTTAATGGGCTTGTCTAGATCAGACAGGGTAAGCTCAGTCGACCCAACACTGTTCGGCCCTATGGATGGCCCAAGCCCACTATCGACGCCAAGGTTGTTACATGTCGGACGCTTATTGGTTCGTCCCATCTATAAATACCCGAGCTCTCCTTTGCACTGATTATCTAAATCTGACTCCAATTTCATCCTCACGTGTCGGATAGGTCTCCATAGTTTGAGCCTGGTTGTGGCCATAAGAAGATGATTTCTTTACTAGTCTCCCCCTCGAGACTCCCGTCCACTCTTAAATCGGTGATTGTCTTGAGTTTGAGAGTGGCATGGGTCTGCAGGGGATGATTGCTAGAGATCAGTTGGTAGAAAATACAAATAGTGAAAAATGTTCAGATCCGGGGGTAGACTAACGGATGGCCTTATCGGTCGTATGTGCGATCCAGCCTGTGGGAGCTTTTCCCTTCCGGGGAGCTGCTGGCGGGTGGGTCGCCATACGATCAATGCGTCAGATCCGTGCTTGGATTCGACCAAATAGGCTGGAGATAGAAGGTTTGATGTCGGACATAGTAGATGTGTCCGTCCAATATGCTCATGGGCATGAGATTCCAAGTGACCATAATTCACTTTTTTAATGTGTCCGTGCACATCGAGCACGAGATCCGTAGAGGAAATCAAAGGTATTGTGATATTGTAGGATTCCAACTCACTGAATCTTTCCGTATTATACAGGCACATCAGATCCTTGGTGTCTCCGGAAGTGACTACTAAGTAGAGTACTTTCCTGTCGGAGGAATAATCTCGACAGAAGATGACGTATCTCCAGAGACTTTCCCTACAATTTATGTATTGTAGCTATAGATCCGGATAAAGATCGGAGATTGTAGACTGGAAAGATAATGTTATGTATATTTTGTAACATGTATGAATAAAACTCATTGCTTGATTTTTCTTATCATTTGAACGATAAATCTCAGATTCACGAATTGAAAGATAGAAGTTGTATTGATTTGACGGAAATGCAATTATAACTTGTGGGCTGCATGGCCAATGGCAAAAGGGTTAACAAATGGAATCGACGTAAAGCTGTAATAGACAGTTTAAGCCCAAAATATCCAAATGATCGACAGGGGTCCGCGTAACCACCCCTATGCGTAAAACTTTTGAAGGTTCCTGGAATTCTAAGTACGCTTGAGTGGGTGTCCGTACTCGTCCTCCAATTCGTAGCTTCCTTTCACTCTCGCACCGACAATCTTGTAAGGTCCTTTCCATTTAGGCTTAAGCTTCCCAATATTGCTCAAGATATCAGCTCGGCGGAGCACTAGGTCTCCGACCTGTAAGTCCTTCGCTTGAACATGCCTGTTGTAGGACCAGTGCATTTGGTTGGTACACCGGATATTATCCAAAGCTTCATTCTTTTCGCTCGGCATGTCTAGATCGAATATCCGAGCTTCATGATTGCGGAATCATTGAAATTTGGACCCTCATAGTCTCGACGACGGTAATTTCATTGGTATGATCGCCTCAGATCCATAAACCAAGGCAAATGGAGTTTCTCTAGTCGCGGTCCGCGCAGTGGTGCGATGAGCCCACAGTACGCCATCTAGATCATCCGCCCAACTTTCTTGAGAAGTTCTCAGCCGTTTTTCCAGGATCTTAACAATTATCTTGTTTGTGGACTCAGCTTGTCCATTGGCTTGTGGGTATCCGACAGGTGTGAAGCGTTGTTCAATCTTGAAAGATGCCAACCATTCCTTGAGTCTGTTGCCCGAAAATTGAGCACCATTGTCCGAGATAAGAACTCTGGGTAGGCTAAAGCGACAAATGATGTTTTTCCAAATGAAGGTTCGCACTCGGCTTTCCGTGATAGTCACCACAGCTTCAGCTTCTACCCATTTGGTGAAATATTCCACGGCCACAATTAAGAACTTCTTCTTTTGAGTGCCCCTTGGGAATGGTCCGACAATATCAATGCCCCATTGATCAAATGGACACGCTATGACTGACGGAATCATAGGGTGTGTCGGACGATGGGGAATATTCGCATAATATTGACAATCAAGACATTTCCTGGCGAAGCTAGCGGAATCTTTATCAATGGTAAGCCAGTAGTAGCCCTGTCGGATGATCTTCTGAGCTAGAGTTCGTCCTCCGAAATGGCTTCGACTTCCATGAATTTCTTCTTCTGTCGATCTCTGTCTCTTGTGGGCCTAAACATTTTAAATGAGTCCCAACAAAAGATCTCTTGTACAAATCTTCTCCAAGTATAAAGTATATATTGGCTCGGCACTGCACCCTCCTTGACTCCTTCGGATCAGCTGGTAATGATCCGTCTTTGAGATAACTAAAGATGTCAGTCATCCAGTTTCTTCTTGTTTCAGTTATCACAACACTGGGAGTAGGACTCATGACGGATGAGTCAGTAATAGAGAGTAGGATTACTCTCCGCGTGTCTAGGGCAGGTGTTGCGGATGCATACTTTGCCAGAGCGTCCACTCTTTCGTTCCAGGCCCTATCAAAATTCTCCAGGGTAAACTCATCAAAGAGGCTGACTTCCTGCTTGAGTAGCTCAAGGTACTTGATCATCGAAGGACCTTTTGTTGCAAAAGTGCCGGAGAACTGGGCTTCAACTAACTGTGAGTCCGTGTAAGCCTTGAGTTTCCGGACCTGCAGGGACTTGGCCAGACGTAGCCCGACCAACAATGCTTCATACTCAGCCTCATTATTGGTAACTTTGAATTCCAAGGATATCGCGTAGTCGAGTTCCGCGCCATCAGGGCTTTAAAAATAGATTCCAATTACTCCTACTCTTCTAGTGGAGGAACCATCCACTTCCAATGTCCAAACATCAGAGGGATGTTCTCTGGCTTGGAGGTCTTTTGTAAGCTCCTGAGATTCCAACTTGTGTTCCCCTTTCTTTTTAATATCCGGGTCAGAGTTGTTAGTACCGGATTCCCATGTGATATCATCAAGAAGGAATATTTGGTTAACCCGAGTTTCCTCCCATGATGCAGTCTGAGACTGATTAATGAACTGAGCATCCTCGAGGTTTTCCGGGTTGATCGTTGGCGGAACTGGCTTTCGGATGATCTGCTTGGCGATTAAGCATTCAAATGCTTGTTTGTCCAGGACTTTCTCTGAATCCGCTTCAGGGTACTCCGCTAGGAAGTCAGCAACAACTTGAGCTTTCTTGGCTGTCGGAGCCAGGTAGCTAATGTCGTATTCGCTCAGCTCAATTGCTCATTTAGAGAGTCGTCCGGATTGGTCGGGCTTTCCCAGGACCTGTTTCAAACGTTCCGTAGTTAGTACCACAACTTTATGAGACTTGAAATATGGATTTAACCGCCTTGCGGTGTAAACCAAAGCATATGCAAATTTCTCAATCTTCACATATCTTGTCTCGCCCAAAATTTAGGGCTTTACTAAGATAGTAGATTAGCAAGTGATCGTTGGCTTGAATCCGTACTAATACGGAACTCATTGCCTCTTCCGTTGGACACCAATTCTACCTTTAGCCCATAGCCCAATAGTGAACAGTAATCAAATACTAATTAATGGGCCTGGGAGGCTAGTTTGGACCTTTCCCTCTGAGAGTACTGTTCCGCACGTTGGGTCCGTGTAACTCCTTTGGATGATCATACGCTTGGAGGATCGCCTTAGGTAACTCAAGGTACGAGCCTGAGTTCCCACGAAGTATCTCGATGGTTACATTATGTACGTTTGGTCTTATTGCAATGGTGGCGTCCGAGATTCCCTCGTCCGGTCCGTTTGGCATCCTAGGACTGACAGTTTGTGGTACTTGGAAGGACCATGTGACCTTTTATCAGGTTCGGAAGTCATTCACCTAGCTTGGTCGGGCCCAGCTGAGAAGGTATGTTGACTTGTAAATACTAGTTGACCTGGGATGGTTTCCCTTAGGTCGGACCATTTGGAGGTCGGACTAGCACTGGATTGGCTATCTCAGCCTTGATGCGCTCTAGGACACGCTCTATGGGGCCCTTAACGGATTGAACAGATGTCCGTATCAACAAAGCCCATTTTTGTCGTAATCCTAGTTATTTTCAAAAAAAAAAACCTACTAAATATTTGTTTCGCGCGTAAATTTTCTGCACTGTGCAGTCATCTTCTAAAATCAATTTTTGGTTCGTTAACCGTCGGATCGAGCTGAGCTTTGGAGAGAAGATTTCTAACAGACCGTTATATGCTGCCACCGGACGGATCGCTATTTTGTTGCGTGAGTCGTCCAGAATCTGATGTCGAACAGAGGGCTAATTTCCAACGCGTTTTCAATTCTTGTCCCTCTTGTTCATTTTCGGAAGGCAAGTCCTCTAAGGATCATTCACGATTGTTTGTTGCTAGATGATCATGATATAATATATGTGTGATCTTTGCAAGTTTTCCCAGTGTCATATTTGTGTTTATATGATTTGTTGTTGAGTTGTAATTATGATGTATGCAAGTTTTAGGGTTTAACACATCCGACACATGATTAAGCTATGAACTCTGCTAAAATCATATTTTTGCACCTATATGTTGTTATTGGTGATATTTGTTTTGGGTGTTTTTGTTTATGAATGTTTAGTAGCAGTATATGTTATTGTCTACTCCTTATTCAACCTATCGAATCTTTTGCATGATTGTGTGGGAATAAATAAGTTGCCTAGTAACTTTGTATGAACTCTTTATCCTGAAACATGTTCAAGCAGAAGGGTAGCTGGTTTGGTGAATTATGATCATGAGTTAAGTGTTTTGCCATCTGTTTGAGTACATCTAAGTAATATGTATGTTACCATGTAAATAGTTGGTTTAATACTATTTTTGTTACTTCCACTGACATTGTTGAGGTGGTGTTGATAGGGTATTGTTATGTGTATCTATATTCTCAGTAGTAGGTTACCTTCTATACATGCATGAAAAATGTCCAGATTGTGCTCTAAATTATTGATGATAAGTGGCATTTTTATGCATTCAAGTTTATAGATTTATGCACACACATTAGTATATGCATTCATGAGTAAAATATTAGAAGCATACATTCACTTTAACAAGACGTTAACGGTTTGAGGTAAAATAAGGCTTTCAAAGTTAAAGATAAGTCAAGGGCTCGTAGGGAAATATCCTGGTATTTGTGGCGCAGTTATTAGTTCATGTTCAGCGGATAGGGACCAAGGTCCTGAGGCCGTCAGATTTGTTTCAACGGAAAGGGCTACAAAAGTGACCTGAGTCGTGAGATAGCCTGATGACCAGGATAGGAACCTACGATGCCAAGTGATCTCGCGATGCTGTTATGTTTTCAAGATAACTTTCAAGTTCAAGTTAAGAGTTTTCAAAAAGAACAAGTTCAGGTGTTGAGTCAGGTCAAGTCAGGTCGTTGGGTTACATTGCATTAAGTAAGATTAAAAGCTTTAAAAGACATGAAATTTAAGTTATGGCACGTGCATGGAATTTGCTCAGCCAGTGGTCACGGCTGACCCCTTTCTAAATATCAATCTTAGGTATGAAGCCGAGCTATTGGAGTGGAGCGTTGCCGGAGCAGTGATCTTTACAAGAAGCATTTTAACATTTTTTTTCACTATCATGATTTTCAAGACTCTGTAATGTTCCCAGATTTATGCTATCTATAATTCCGCTGCATTATTTTACTAGTTCACGAATTAGAACCAAGAATTTTCATGTCAAGTCTAAGTACGTTCAAGGCGTCAAACTACGTTTTAAAGTTTTATAATTTAAGTTAAATCAAATTTCAAGCTCATGAACTAGTCGAGTTCTATTTTTCATAGTTCGTCCATTAAAAATTAAGGGCGCTACAAAATTTTTAATTAGTTGAACTATAAAAAATATAATTCGTGCTAATTTGTGAGCTTATAAATTCAACGAACTTGACTTATAGAAATTAATAAAACGTTACTGGACGCCTTGCGCGACAAAAGACGTGGCGTGAAATTCTTGATACTAAACCGTGAACTAGTAAAATAATGAAGCGGAATTATAAATAGCATAAATCTTGAAACATTACGAAGTCTTGAAATCATGAAAGTGAGAAACGTTAAAAATGCTTCTCATAAAGATCATAACGCCCACCCATGGCTTCAAATACCTAAAATTGATATTTTAGATGAAATCGTGATGACATGGTGGCAACCCATGAACGTGCCATGACCTAAAGTTCTACCTTCATGTCTTTTAAATCTTTTAGTCTTGATTAATGCAATGCAACACTAAAACCTGACTTGACTCTGAACACTTTAACTTGATCTTGTTGAAAACTCTTTAACTTGAACTTGAAACTTATCTTGAAACGTCTTAAAAATACAACATGATCGCAAGATCACTTGACATAGTAGGTTCCTATCCTGGCCATGGTGGCTATCTGCCGACCTCAGGTCGCTTTCGTGGCCCTATCCTCGTTGAATAAATAAAATCCGACGGCCTCAGGACTTTGGTCCCTATCCGATGAAAATGAACTAATAACTGTGCCACAAAAACCATAATACTCCCCTACGAGCCCTTTTACTTGAAAGTATGTATGTCCTAGAGACAACCATTATTAGGATTGATATGTACTTGATCACATTCAGTTTATTTGTTATTATATGAGACATATAATATTTATTTGGCATTGCATTTGTTGAATTAATTATCTGGTTGTTTGAATTATTCTATAAGATGTTCCCATGGACTTTATGTTGTCACTAAGTATGTGAGAACTTGAGTGACTAAAGCATAAGTCCTAAAATAGCCCCAATCGATGATCATTGAGATATGGGATATCAATGATGCATATAGAGATTGGCATGTGGTCTGCATCATACTCTTCGAGAGTGTAGTAGTTCTCACGACTACGAATAACTTGGTTATTCATGATGGACACATGGACACTTTAGAGAGTGTTGGTATAACCAACCGAGAAACCATTTGATAGATTCTATTTATGTGTCTATGGAAGTATCGGAGTGTAGGGTGATGACGTAGTCCTCTGACTTGAGGTCAATACTTACTACATGTGTGGAGTGTTGTGCTTTGACCATGACCAACGCTTGCACTCCTTATGGGGTAGACACGGCATGTGTTGGGCATATCACGAAACACATGGGAGTAGTAGTTGAGCCAAGATAGGATTCATTCCTCATAATATATTTGGAGAGAATACTTTAGTTCTCATAATTAGTGTGATCGTTAGTCATTGTGATGCAAACGATGTATTCAAAATAGTGTTTGAATATGATCATAGATCAACTAATAAGAATGAGAGATAAATGAATAAAGTTATTAGAACAGACACAATATCAAGTTCTAGACTTATTCGAGTATTCGTGAATGAAAGGACCGTATCATCATGAACCTTGCATTACAGGTGGTTTGTACATCCTCTCAAACGTTCCTTGTATATTAATCTTTACGTAAATCGTAGAAATTTAACTTAGACTTTTATTTTATTTGTGCTTAATATATAAGGTCCCACTACAAGAAAAAAGTCAAAAAACGACGTTATGGGGCGACGGATAGATAAAATCCGTCGCCCATAACAACAGATCGCTAATAATTAGGCGACGGATAACTATTATCCGTAAACTTATTAAATCTGGATAAGTTATCCGTCTCTAAATTGGCGACGGATAATAATTATCCGTCGCAAGTTGACTTAAAAAAAGGAAATTAACGACGGATAATTTTATCCGTCGTTAATATTTTAATTAAAAAAACAAACAAGCGGGCGACGGATACCTATCAAATGCATCAGCTCTTGACGGATCGGCCCGGGCGACGGATACGTGTCCGGCCCAGTGGATTTATCCGTGAAGGCGAATCCTCCTCATTTTCTTCATCTTCTTCATTCTTCATCCTCAATTTCTTCTTCTCCTCTCTTGATTTCCGTGAATCATTACGTTATTCCGCGATGTAATTTGATAGTTAGTTTAGTTAATGATATGTATATATGTTAGGTATGATATGAATGTATGTAGTATGTTATGTTTGGTATGTATGAATGTATGTAGTTAGTTTGATTTGTGTGTTAAGTATATATATAGTTAGTTTAGTTAATTTGATATGTTTGTTAAGTATAGAAGTATGTAGTTTTGATTTGATAAATTTGTATGTGAAGTATGTAATTTGAAATGAATATATGTAGTAATTTGATATGTATAGAGTACTTAGTTAATTTGATATGTATGTTAAGTATATAATATATGTACTAAGAGGTTGAAATGGTTAAAATATATGCCCAATTCGATATGTATAGAGTAATTAGTTAATTTCATATGTATGTTAAGTATATAATATATGTACTAAGAGGTTGAAATGGTTAAAATATATGCCCAATTTTGTAACATATCGAACACTTAATTTATAAGGAACATATAATAATTAACATTTAACCTCTACAATCTTCTTATCCGAATTAGAATCGATCTAATAAATTAAATACGATCTAATTAATTGGAACGTCTCAGGTTAAAAATAAAGTATACAATGAATTCCGACCGTTCATGGATGTACGATCGTACGGCGGTAAATGACAGAGTTTCAAGGAGTTTTGTAGAAGGGGTTAAAGGTTTCATCTCGTTTGCCATGGGAAGTCCGGTTTGTGCAATTGGGGGTTGATAAAGTGTCCTTGCACATTGGAAACCTGCAGAAACAAGAAATTTATGGCGCTTCTGATGATTCGAGCACTTGCGGCGTTATGGATTCATGCTTGAGTATCATGTATGGATTCATCACGGTGAGAAGCACCGTCCATGGCATACCTCGATGGAGGGAGGCGGGTTTGGGGCGCCTATTGAGTGCCTTTCTTGTCGGAACATGTGCATGGTGTATTGGGAGGAGGATGTAGATCTGTTGGAATGCAAGTTCTGTGGTAGGGAGCATCACAAGTGATGAGGAGGGGGTGCATGAGAATGAGGAGTTTCATTCGTTTTGTCTCTAGGCTTGTATAACTAGTAACCATTAGTTGATATATATATGAAACCAAATATTATGGTAAAATTGAAGCTGATGTAACTTATATTATGTAATGCCTTAACAATTGACTGAAGCTAATATAACTTATATTACGTAGAAATTGATTGAATTATTGTGAAATTGATTTATTACCGTAAATGAAAGACCTCGATATAATGAATTCAAACATGTCAGGTTATTATCTAATTATTCAATGAATACCGATCATTCATGGATGTATTGTCGTACTCTCAATGGCAGAGTTCAATGGAGTTTTCTGAAAGGGGTTGAAGGTTTCATTGCATTTGCAATCTCAAATCCGGCTTGTAAAGGATGGGTTGATAAAGTGCCCTTGTGCAATGAAGCGGTCTGAGAAACAAGCAATACGTTGACTCACAAGTAGTAGTCCGACACTTGAGGAAAAATAGATTCTGCTGCGTTGGGTATATGATCATCATGGTGAGGTGAGCCCTGTGTCATTACATGATACCATCTGAGGGGGATGGAAAGGAAGGAAAAAAAATGAAATCGGGGAACAAAGTACATCGAAGGCGATGCTATTGAGCTCGAGTCGAAAAATGGTGTCACGATCTTTGGAGTCGAGGACACAACCAACAACTGAAACCGAGGTGGAGGTGGAGGAACCCGAATCCCGAGGATCAGTTGTTCTTTAACTTGTTAGAATCATCAAGGAAGCCAGTTTATCCGGGGTGTAAGCTCACTGAGTTGTCTTTGTTGGCTCGGCTAATGAGTTGTAAGGCTAATGGCCAGCAATCTGAAACGAGCTTCAATGAATGGGTTGACGTAATGTCGGACCTTTGTCCTGAAGAAAACCTAGTTCCCACCAACTTTTACCAAGCGAAGAAAAAGATGCGGGGTTTAGAAACATTTGTAACCATAGGTATTGTCCAAAATGTGCATGATATATTGGGAGGAGGATGCAGATCTAATAGAATGCAAGTTATGTGGTAAGGAACGGTACAAGCGTTACAAGGAGGGGGCTACAAAGAAACGACAGAAGAAAAATCTCTCACATAATAAAATGTGGTACTTCCCTCTAGCACCTCGTTTGAAAAGATTATATGCTTCAAGTGCTTCTGCGGATAAAATGCGGTGGCACAAGGAGCGAGTAATCTCGGATAATGCAGAAGGTGGTAGAATGAACCATCCAGCAGACTCACCCGCAAGGAAAACGTTTGACAAGACATATCCAGAGTTTGCAGCCGAATCTAGAAATGTACGATTGGGATTTTGTACGGATGGTTTTAACCCGTTCGGGAGTGAACGTAAATACTCTTGTTGGCCAGTTATGCTCACACCGTACAATCTGCCCCCCGGTGAGTGCATGAATGAGCCATTCATGTTTCTGACTGCGTTGGTGCCTGGGCCGAAAGATCCTGGACTGACGTTGGATGTTTTCTTGCAACCCCTAATCAAGGAGCTGATCGAGTTGTGGACGGATGGTATCCCTGCATATGATGTGTCGACAAAAAAGAACTTCACCTTGAGAGCAGCTCTTCTTTGTACCGTGAGTGACTTCCCTGCGTACTCCATGCTATCTGGAAGGAAAACTGCAGGGAAATATGCATGTCCACATTGCTTGGAGGATACAGATGCATTTAGACTGAAGGGTAGTGGAAAATTTTGTTGGTTTGATTGTCATCGTAGGTTGCTAGAAAGTGACCATCCGTTCAGGAAGAACAAGGATCAATTCTTGAAAAATAAAGTCGTTAACAAAAAAGGCCCGACAAGACTTACTGGTGTACAAATTCTTGCGGAGATTGATAGATTGGGTCTTATGAAGGTGACTGAACTTGGGTGGATGAAGCATAACGAGAAAATTTGTAAAAAATGTGGTTGGAGGAAGAGAAGCATTTTAAGGACTTGCCTTCTTTGGGCGGTCTTCTTATCCGTCACAACTTAGATTTCATGCACATTGAGAAGAACGTGTTCGAGAACTTATTCAATACACTTTGCAACATTGAGGGAAAAACAAAGGACCATGCGAAGTCTAGATCCGAGTTGTCGACGTGATGTAAAAGGCCTGAGTTGACAAAGAAGGATGAGAATGGTAAGTGGCCGAACGCGTGCTACACAATTGACAACGCTTCTAGGTCAATTTTGTTTGATTGGGTGAGGGCATTGAGTTTCCTAAATAATTACGCCTCAAATTTAGAGAGGTGTGTGGATTTGAAGAAGACAAAGGTTTATGGGATGAAGAGCCACGGTATCATGTGTTCATGGAGAGGCTTATCCGGTAGCATTTCGAGCCTGCTTGAAACACGTATGGTTTGCTATCACCGAGTTGAGCTTATTTTCAAAAATTTAGGCACAAGGGTGGTTCATGATAAAGTGTTGGAAAATCTTGAAAGGAACATACCATTGATTCTGCAAGCTCGGCGTATCTTTCCACCGTGGTTTGATTCTATGGAGCACTTGTTGGTTCACCTTCCTCATGAAGCGAGACTTCTGGACGGTTACATATCGATGGATGTATCCATTCGAGAGGTACTTGGGGAAATTGAAGAAGTATGTCAACAACAAAGGTAAACACGAAGGTTCGATTGCCAATGCCTACATTCGAGAGGCGCAACCTACGCTCTTATTACTTTGATGAACACGTTCCTCGAAGAGGAAGGCGGATCAAAATGCGGACACATTAAGTAGTTCAAGCGGATGATGAGTTTTCCCTATCATCTTGAGGGTATCGGGGAGACCTCTTAGTGCTAAGAAAGAATATCTTACGGATAACGAGTTAAAAGCATTTCAATATTATGTCCTCACGAATTGTCTTTGAGGTTGACGATATATGGTACTATTTGCGGTGAGCAACCATTTATTTAAATTTTAATATAGCTACATGAGTCTACTTCAATTATAGACTTATCATCGAATCAATGTTTGCGCTTTTTTCAAAAGCGTTGTTTGGAAGAAAATCCTCGGATGAGAGGATACACTAGAGGAACTACTTGACTCAAAATTTCTGAATTTTCAGATTGGTTAGAGTATGTCAGGAATCCTATTAACAACGTCATGCATATACTTAAAGGCTCTCATGAGGGTCCATTCAAAAGGTCTACACAATCCCAGTTATATAGTCAATGGCCTTAGGTTCCACCACATTGAATGTAACACGGCCATGGCGACAAGCAACTCCGGTGTGTGTTAAGTGCGAAGATTATGGAGGCGCTACTTTGTTTGATTTCCACGGCAAGCTAAAAGCGAATTGTGAGGATTGAATATTACGGATTGCCATTTAAACGAACCTTCTTGTTTGGCGTTGAGTGGTATGATCCTAATCCGAGAATGCGAGGAAGAGCGAGGGTATGAAATGGTTGATGTGAACCGAAAGAAGAGGTACCGAACCAAGTATAAACCATTTATTCTGGCGACTCAAGCACGACAAGTGGTGTTTCTTGAATATCCAAGCAGGAAACACGATAAGGGGGAATGGTTAGTTGCGGTACCTATTCGTGCTCGCTCGAAAGTGGAGTACATTGAGAAAAGGCGACTCGAGAGGATGTCGATAAACAAGCGAAGATCCCATAGAAGCGGATGATGAGTTGTTTGATGCACGAGGACCAATATAGCCTTAGAGGACTGCGATAATAGTATACTATGTGTATTATAAATAGTTAGTAGTTGATAACATTTGAGTAATTATATGTGTTATTATAATCATTATGTATTATAACTCATACTAACACATTTTATTGTATTTATTACATGTTTTTGCGGATGCATGACAGGTCGTCCACTATCGTCTCCCCATGACGGCCGCATGATAGTGGTGGAGTGGGGCAGTCGGACAACGAGGAGGCTCCGATGATCGGAATGACGGGTTTGATTCCTAAGACCCCGAGAGAGAGTAGCCGTGGCTCTACCGGTCGGCCGGACACATCTTTGGAGGGCGACCACGGCGATTGTCCCTACCTCGTGTTCGATCCAAACCATCCCAACGTCACGTTGGACGGCTTGCCTGTGATTTTCCCTATTGGTCCTACCAAGTATTATACATTCTTCTTAAATATGTAAAACATAACTTATAATGATAGTTGACAAGTACAAATTGTTGTACTAAAGTAATATATATTAGTTTCTTGTATCTTATACATTGTGACAACTTATGGCCTCGGGAGGTGCACAACAAACTAGGTGACATCTTAGGAGAGGAAAACCATCGAGGCGGGGTGGAGAGTGTTGGAGCCACATCTCGGGCGCATGAGGATGAGTACTTGATGAGTGAGGTAAGTTAAAATATGACATTCCTTTGTTTGTAATTATAATCGTTTTAATATGAGTGGTATGTTAGCCACTGTATGTGAGTGGTATGTTAGCCACTTTATTTGGGTGATATGTTAGTCACCATTGTGTTAGTAAAATTTAGGACAATGTGAGTGGTATGTTAGCCATTGTATGTGAGTGGTATGTTAGCCACTTTATTTGGGTGATATGTTAGTCACCATTGTGTTAGTAAAATTTAGGACAATGTGAGTGGTATGTTAGCCACTGTATGTGAGTGGTATGTTAGCCACTTTATTTGGGTGATATGTTAGTCACCATTGTGTTAGTAAAATTTAGGACAATGTGAGTGGTATGTTAGCCACTATATGTGAGTGGTATGTTAGCCACTTTATTTGGGTGATATGTTAGTCACCATATCTGTTATGTTGTTGTATCTTGTTAAATTGATGTAACATGGTGATGTTATACATGTATTGACTTTGGATGTTGTATGAAATGGGAGTGTAGAAGGAGTACTTCATTCCCAGCAGGTTGATCCCACAGATCTGGCGTGTTTACAAGACTGTGGATCCAAACTGTACAGGGATATGGTATGTACGTGAAAGGACATTCGGGATCGTGGTGGCCCAATGGCTCCACATGTTGATGCAGCGGAGTGGGCCCTTTGGGATGCCTCTTGGCGTGACGATGTCCGGGGCGTTGCTTGGACTAACAGTGAACCGGGCATCCCGATCGTCTGGCCGGGAAGGGCCGTTCACCACCTTGGGAGGCGATCTACTGTCACTGATTTTTATCAATCGGTTCGTATATATGTGTTTTTGCAATCTAGCATTACGTGTATTTATTGTGTCTCTACTGCTCTAATACTTGTAGATGATAAATTGTTGACTAGATTTGGTTTGATTCGGTGTACGGGGAGGTGACATCCAAGTATGCCATCTTCAAGAAGGCCAAGCATAAGGGCGGGGTATGGACCGACTGCCGGGCCTCGTCTATTGCGGTATGTTTATGTTGCTTAAAGTTCATATTTGTACACTATTATAAGTTATTTTGAAAAGCGATGGCGATCATGATATACATTATTCTGATTTCAGTGAGGTTGATGCTCGGTGCGAGCTGAGGAAGAGGCAGGCGAGGTATCAAGCGAACAAGTGACAACATCTTCTTAGAGGTCGACCAACCGGACAAGAAAGGACGAATATATGGACTCAGGAGCCTTGGTTTGAGCCTGGCTAGTCCTGGGTGCTCCTCATCATCATCTCAGCAGTCCAGACGTCCGGTATACACACATGACCAGGTCTCGAAAATGGTGCGATCGCGGTCAAAGCAGTTGCGGCTCTAACTTCGAAGATGCAACGTGTCGCCCGAACAAAGGGAGAGAACGGCGCCTTTGTTTCTGAGATGGAAGCGATTCATGTCCAGTTCGCCATCACCCACACCACCCCGTCGATAGCTAGTTATGTATACGTATTTTTGGATTTTTTCATATTTACACTTGTTTGGATAATTTCTCCATTCGGATATTACTTTTTTATTCATTGAAATATTTTTCGTATTATTGATTTATTATCGAACATTATATTGATTAAAAAGGTGAACTCTGACGAGGATTAATATGAAATAAATAGTGACGGATTAATAGTAGCGGAATTAGTGGCGGAATTCACGATGTGGAATTAGTGGCGGAATTTTAGATTCCGTCACTAATTTCAATAAAATATTGGACTATCCGTCGTTATATTTGATTTAAAAAATATATATATTATAAAGTCAAATATATAATACATGTGAATTGGTGGTACGGATAATCTATCCGTCGTCCCGGCTCCGAGGCGGATTTTCTATCGTCGCCCGATCGATGGCCTTAAGCGGATTTATCCGTGGCCCCAGGATTTTTTGTAGTGCCTATGGGTCACTTTATGATGATTATTCTACCGATGAGTATTATGATAAATTATGTATTAATTGGATTAGTAATAATTTATTATTAGAATTATTAATTAGATTTAATGTTATAATGTTTTGGGCTGATTGAAAATGAAGTCTATAAAGATTGCAAAAGAATATATATATGGTTTGGCCAGATGAGATTCGAACTAGAGACCTCAAGTAATTGGACTTTCTACATAGCCAACTGAGCTGGGCAGTATGTTGATTGTATTTGGATTGATCTCGATTAAAGTCCAATGTGGACAGTTTGTATTTGATAAGATCAAATCACCATTATGATTCCTAATAGAAGATGACTTTGAGTTTGGTTGGTATTGGGACTCCAACTCACCTGCGCGAATCTTACATTATATATAGGCCAATGTGGTCTTCATAATGCTACACAATAATCTTGGCATTCATACTCATTAAATAGTTTAAAGAACTCCTAGCGTTCTTGGTAGAATTCAATCCATGTGGAGACAACTCAAGTTGAATCCTAACGAAGTACCGGAGATTGAAGAGCAGGATGATATCACTCCTGAGGAGCTTGAGGAAATCAGACAACAAGAAGACGAAGCAGAGGAACAACAATTAGCTGTTGCTGAGGATCTTGTTGCTGATCAAAACTCGCTGCTATTGGAAGTAGACAAGTAGGTGTTTTGATCTCTGTGCATGCTTATTATTTATGCATGTTTATCGTTAAATAATCGTTGTCAGTTTATGCGTAAGATAAAATTTTCGAAATTCCGCTGCGTATACTATGTACAAATTTCTTACGTCTACTAACATTACTTAACTTGAAATCCTTGTCTTTTTAAAAGCTTATTATCATGAATGCATGTTCACATACTCAAACTCATGGATGAATGTACTAATGAGTGATTGTGTAAACGTCATACATGAGATAAGATATTATAAAAACTAGTAAATCATGTGTAGCATTCTTTCTGTAAACAAATTAACTAACAACATAATGCACAACAACACTTGCACATCAAAGCAAGCACAACCTCAACAATGCCCGTGAGGAGACAACAGTATTACCCAACTTTTTACATAATATACTAGTGTGCGTAGCACTTAGATGTAGTCAACCAAATATGAGAGTTGTTAAGCGACACCAATTCTAAGCGACACCAATTATTTGAGTACTTGCCCAAAATACCCCTAACTTAAAAAAATCGTATAACATTAACGTAAAATCGTAATAACTCGTTTACGCGAACACAATAACATTAACATGCACGATTCATCACGAATTACAACAATTAAAAACATCGAAATTTTTTAACAAACTTTACTTATTGAAACAAAATTATAAAATACATAAATATTTAAACACTATATACATAATTAAAAAAAAAATTCCGTAAATGGCCGGGTTGCACACCCGGCCATTTTATCAAGCGGGTATCACACCGGCGATTCATATCTGAATTTGCTGCGGCCGGATCCAACAATCGAGAATTTGTTTTTCTTTTTTCTAAATATATATATATATATTCAAACCGGTATATATATTTCTCAATATTATATTCAAACTTGAATCGAAATACTTTCGAATAAAAGATTACAACTTGAACACGGACGAACGAACTTGAATCGAAAATATTACATGTCATGACTAGGTAATGATGGAATAACATCTTTAAAGTGTTCACAAATTTCATCGAGAATGTCGAATACGTCATTTTGGCTCATACAACGCCTGTTCGGCTCAGTGATGCGTGCAAGTTTAGCTCCGAGCCATTGTATCCTCTACAAAATAAAAAACATACATAATAAGAATTGAGAGATGAAATGCTAGCGTTGTGAATGTATATGTATTGAATGTTTAGGAACCATACCACGGTAGGATTCATGTCGGATGGTGGTAATGTTCTCTTGAGTAAAGGTTTGTTGGCGTGTCACTTGCCTATCGTCCTTGCGTGAAACCATTTGTTGTAGTTTGGAAAACTTTCATATCCGTAATGCACTCGAAGTGCTTGATTATGGAAATTACATCGAACGTTTTGAAAGTTTTCGAAGGAGTCTTGAGCAGGATATGAACATTTGTAGAATGCCGGTTGTGGTGGCCTTGAGACAACTATTGGTTGTATGAGTGGTTGTGGAATTAGTTGGGGATATCCGGCGGCGCATAACACAGATCGCATGTCAGCCTCTGTAATCTTTAAACAATGAATAATTCCTCTAAATTGAGAAATGGGGACTACTTCCTCTGCTGCACGTCCGAATGGTGCCCACATAACCTATTACATAAGAGGTAAGTAAGTAAATAATTTTAACATAGTTTCAATCTTTATGAAGACAAGCGTGATAAATTTGATGACATACTTCATTCGAAGCAATATTGTCTATGGCACTTATGTATGCAAGATGTAGAGCATCTTGATCTTGGTGGACGGTTCCCAAGTTCCATGATTCAAAAGAAGGAAAGTGCTTGTTGATCCACATCTGAAATCATATAAAGACTTCAACAAAAATGTATTCTCTTTTCAAGTTATGATAAAATGTAAAAATTATATAGAGCTAGCAAACCTGCACAAGTGAGAGACATCCATCTATTTGATTACAGTCAATACGTGATGCAATTCCCAACTGTCTATATTGATTGGCAAGTCTGTTGACTCTCCCCATCGTCGTTTGAACCTCTTCCGGTGATTTAGGAGCGGTAGAAATCCATTTGGTACTGAATACTACTCTTGTCGACAAACAACGATGTGCCTAACAACCTAGCAGTACATGACGACATGTGAATGGGGTGGTAGAGTTTGCTTTTAAAGCATCCTCAATTGTGAATGCGCTTGAACCCGGCACTTTTGTAGTTGGCCCTCACCAAGGCATCATTCATTTGCATATGAGTTGACAAAAATGCACGATTTGTTACGGCATGAGTCACCACCTTCACCCGACCACGACCGCAGAATTCCTAATAGAAAATGGACATCATGCAGAGTTATAGTCATCTCACCGAATGGCAAGTGAAAGCTATTAGTTTCAGGATGCCACCGTTCAACAGATGCACTAATCAAAGGCATGTTGATCTTCGGTTGCATAACGGTGGGCAAGTGTGAGAGAAGGTTGTTGTTGACAACATTGTTGACATTGTCGTTCAAGTAATCTTTGAACTTGGTCAATTTTTTGTGTTGATGAAACCCCCCTAGAATATTGCGATCCTGCGACATTTTAAAGTAAACAATAAATAAGAATGAGTTAACTATAGTGAATATGAATCGTCGGATTTTATAGATCAGGAATGGAATGGCATACATTTCCAATCCATATGGAATGAGCAATGTGGCCTAGAAATCCTTTGAGTAACTCCAGATCTGACGGGCCTCCATCAACAGCATGTGTTAGCTCTTCCCAGGGTTGATTGGTGGGATCATTACGAGCTTCCACTCCATGCTGGCTGCCAGAAGCATAGGAATTGGTGTCATTAAAATGTATCGATGCCCGATGCAGTCTGCAATTGGTGTAAATCGACATTTATATTTGGCGATGCAATTGGTCGAGGTGACTCGTTACCCACCTGTTCATTCATTTCACATTCAAGTGCTGCCCTTGTTTGGTTGTCAATGGTCGGGGGTGACTCGGTTGTGTCCCTTATTAAGTTTTCAGTCGCATCCGAACTGAAATCAGGATTAACCATCGTCGACCTTGAGCTCTTCTTTGAAGCAGCCCTCTTTCCCTTCCATCAATCTCTTTCAATCGTCCAGAATATTTGTCGACTGACACATGTGGGATATCCGGGGCATTTCTTTTTATGGACCGCCGCGATCTTTGGATGAACCGCCCTTAGTGAAGTGCTGAAACAATCAAATAAGAATGATCGGAGTGTTAGAATTCGACGAGAAACATGAACAATCAAATATCTTAATACAGTTTATTAATGTTTTATCATATCTTTACCTTCCAGATTCCTGCCATTTAGATGCTTAAGAATTTGGAGGTGTTTAAGTGAAGAAGAATAATATGTTTAAGTGAAGAAGAAAGAAGAGAATGGTGTGGTGCAAATTTGTTGACAAGGTGTAGAGTATTTATAGGGAAAAACGACCCGACCCGTATCCAAGGGTCAAATCACCCTTGGATACTCTTCCAAGGGTCACTTGACCCTTGGGACAAAGCATGCCCATGCTTTGTCTTTAAAGACAAAGCAAGATGCTTTGTCCTTAAGGACAAAGCATGCATGAATTGTCCCATCCGGGACAATTCATGTATCTGATACAGCTTTGTCCGTTTAATAATAAATATATCCCATTTTTCGATTCACGGTATGTTTCTAGTAACACATCCTGAACAATTGCATGGCTTTGTCCGTTTTAAGGACAAATATATCCCATTTTTTCGATTCACGGTATGTTTCTAGTAACACAACACTAACACAATCAACTGAGGTACATTTTCAATTCATTCATTTTCTCTATAAAATGGTCCCCTACCTAATCATATTCAATTCATTCACCCTTCTTTTCTCTAACAAATGGTCCCCTGCACTAATCATATTCTAAACACTTGAAACGGACACTAATCATATTCTAAACACTTAAAAAACCTGATGAGTCACGCTTGATTCATATATTTCATCCGACGGTGAGCCTGAATTCCCCGATTGAAGTTCATTTTTTCAAAATAATCAGACTTTTGATACTCGGGAAGCTACAAAAACTTGGGTGCGAGATATTGGTGTCCAAAACAATATATTTTTCGCGATCTCACATTCGAAAGCAAGACACATTTACATGGGTTGTGAGCGAGGTGGTGAATCTGAAGCTCTGGCTTCGATCCGAGTAAAATCCGGAAGTTCCATGGTCAAAGAAAGTCAGTGTCCATTTGAGGTTAAGCTTCACGAGAGGTATCCGGGTGTGGAAGTGTTTCTCGAGAGGGCCACGAAACACAATCATGCACTTGAATTCCCCATGGGCACCGTCGCCACCAAGCTCCTTTGGCGAAAATGCACGGGTGATTGAGATGTTGAAGTCTTGAATGGCACCTAGACAAATTCTCGATCAACTTAAGTAGGATTTTCCGGGCACATGTACTAACCTACGACAAATATACAATGCTGACCAGAAATATCAACGTTTGGAGATGGGATCCCTAGCCCCAATGGTGTATTTCGAGGAACTCTTGAGAAGAAACCATTACATATATACACATTGAAGTGGAGGTACTAACATATTGGAGGAATTTTCTTATCTCATCCAAATACAAGGAGCTGATCCGTTTGTTCCCATGAGTTGTCGTGATGGATCTGACGTACTGAGGCAATTTATGCGACATGCATTTGGTGGAACTCATTGGCGTCTTACCTACTCGGCAAAACTATCACATAACCTTCATTTTCCTATCCAACGAAAGGACTTCAAGTTACGTTTGGGGGCTTAAACAATTACGGGTGTTGTTTGATGAATGTGGTGTATCAAGGGTATTTATTACCGGCGGAGATTTAGCGGAAATGAATGCAATTAAACTTGTCTTTCGAGCGGCACCCTCATGTATAGGAACACATCTCAAAGGATGTGAGCTCACTTATCCAAGATGGTAGGTACTAAGTATCAACCCGTAATCAAATCCGGATGGGATCACATCGATGCGTGGAACCGAGGAACTCTATGAAGCGGTATTGCGAAATGGCGGAGGCATGGCATAGGCATCCGGGTTGCATGTCCTATATGCGGAACGATGGTTGGAACCATACCTTGACCGATTTGTCGAGCGTGGACAAAGAACATCCTACACTATGGAACTAACACGACCAGCGGTTATTCCTTCATTTATTGTCATAAATCCACCACTCATACCTTAGTTTAGCTTATTTACGTAATATACAACTACCTATAATTACAGTTATGCGGCCGACATTCAACAATGTAAATTATTTGCATAGTCGAAGGTGCTCACGCTAGGTACAAGTTGTGGTTGGGTCCTTCAAATCAGAAGTTCCACCGTCTATTCCCGAAGCTAAATGACCTACTTCGAATGCATTTTGATGAAATCCGCACACAGTTTGAGAGATCTCTTAATATAGTCCCTCATTCCACATCAACAATCGATCTTCAAAAAACTCGAAGGTGTGCTTTCACATCTCGCCATCGAGAAAATGGTCAAAGAAATATACAATGATCCAAGTGATTGCGATCACATACTGTTTACAACTTTTGGATTAATGTGCGCATGTCAATTGCATGTGAAGCTGCAAAACAGGAGGACCGTTGACCCGGTTCACGATGTAAACGTGTTCTGGAGAACTCTTCACATGTGGGAACCTTTGAGACTAGGCAATGAGTATAAAGGATCGGTTTCTTCCTTTGGGCGGACGCATGATGAGGCGCCACGGAGGATGAAATGAGATCGTATTTGACAATTCAAATGCATCACAATCGTTCGTGGGCCGAGCCATTACGTAACTGACGGAGAGGAAGGAAACCTAAAGCAATAGGGAAAAGGCTACCGAGTGGTTGGGAAACCCGAATCGATCTCGAAAGAATTCCGCCCCAATGCAATGGTTCGGGTTCTCTAGCAAATCTTGGCGGAACATTCAAATATCAAAGTCAAATGCCACCCCAAACTCGATTACGGATTAGAGGCCATAATGATGTCATCGGCCAGAGGCGTGGTTTTAGGGTCATAGCTCAATACCAATCTGATCAACAAGGCGTTAGGCGAGCGTCGGCAAGACCTCATTGATGAGTTGCACTACTGACGAGATGTATATCGGCGAAATAGCGGAAGCACGGGTAGATGAAATAAATATCCGTCTAAACTGGTTTCATGGTGCGTGTACACAACCATGGTATTTCACATTACCAGATATGGGGTGTCTTGTAGCAACAAAGTATCAACGGGTCTTATGCGGTTATTCTTCGTTAGGGAGTATGACATACTTGCCATTGGAGTGTCGTTCTCAAATGGACTCACCGCTCGGACCCTCCATCAACGACTCGAGAGTGGACAATGGCTCACATTGGTAACAATCCTTTGGATCGGGATCCACGTGGTAGCAGAATGTCAATTCCACCCATATGGTTGGCACAGAGGTACTAGAGGCGAGAATAAGCCATGGGAAGCACATTATGGCGTTAGCCTAAATCGATGGCATAGGTTCTAGTTTATGTTTTCAATATACATTGTATTTCGATTTTCATGTTTTTTAATTCAATGTCTGTTTTTAACAAACTTGCAAATTATTAAAAAATAATTAAAAAAATATATAAAAAAATTATAAAATACCTAAATATTTAAACATTATATACATAAATAATTAAAAAGAAAAAAAATTCGGACCGGGCCGGAAGCCCAGATTGTGAACTGGGCGGGTTTTATACTCGGCCAGTTCACTAAATGGTCGGGTTGAGCCAGTTCACAATCTGAGGCTTTGCGGCCATTCAACCGATCGAATTTTTTTCTTTTAATTATTTATGTATATAATATTTAAATATTAGGTATAATTTTGTTCCAATAAGCAAAGTTTGTTAAAAAATTTCGATGTTTTTAATTGTTGTAATTCGTGATGAATCGTGCATGTTGATGTTATTGTGTTCGCGTAAACGAGTTATTACGATTTTAGGTTAATGTTATACGATTTTTTTAAGTTAGGGGCATTTTGGGCAAGTACTCAAATAATTGGTGTTGCGTTTAGCCGAATTGGTGATGCGTTTAACATTTCTGCCAAATATTCATGAAGATAAACTGTTTCCATAGAAAGTCACCAAACTTGTACCATTCTACTTGAACAAGATTTCATATATATCAACTAACAAACATTTATTTCCCATACAATCATATCGATCAATTGAAAAGGAAGCCAATAACATAAACTAGTTAAACATTCATGACCGAACACCGAAACACACATCACAAACAACATACAAACGCAAATAGCTGAATTCTGGAACATAAATAATAATTTAACAATTAATCATCTTGTTGTTACGGACATACGTCCAATCCGTTAAGGAATCCGATTAAAGGCATAGAGCGTGTCCTAAAGCGCATCACGGCTTAGTTAGCCAATTCAGTACTGGTCCGACCTCACATGGTCCGTCCAAAGTGAATCAACCAGTATGCTAAAGTCACTACACCCTCACAGCTAGTCCGAGCTAGCTGGGAAAAGGACTTCCAAACCTGGCTACGACAGTTCAAAGATGCCAAACGGACCGGACGAGAGAATTTCGGACGCCACCATCGCGATAAGTCCAAACGTATATAACGGAACCACTGAGATACTTCCGTGAAACTCTAGGCTCGGACATCCAGAGTTACACAAGGGCAGATCAACCAAGCAGACAGATCTATCCGAGGGACTGACACGGACCCAACAGGCGGAACAGTACTCTCAGAGGGAAAAGGTCCAAACTACCCTCCCAGGCCCACTAATCGGTATTGGATTACTGTTCCTTAATGGGTTGTGGGCTGAAGGTAGCATTGGTGTCCAAATCTGGATCGTACACTTGGCATCATCTTATGGACCTCGTCATAAATACACAATAACTATAAATATGGAGCAAGGTCCAAGACCTGGAGGTAAGTGATAAGCGATATCAAATTCATAACACCCTTGATTACAGAACCTTCCTCGTAACTATTACATTTGGAGCTTCCAACTCCCTTTTGAGTAAAGTCTCTAACCGGATTGACATAGGCAATCCGGATATCCCGTTCTGACCCCCCCCCCCCCCCACTTAGTCCTTTGAGGTGCTCTAGCTCGGAGAAGAGGTTCCACGGACTGCAAGTCGAAGGCGGGGTAAAGTTCAGGGTATTTGTAGTAGTTTAGTCAGTTAGTGTTCGAGGTTTACCCTCAACATTTTGGCGGCACGGGCATCCACTCAAGCGTACATGGAACGCTAGAAATCTCCAAAAGTTTTACGCATAGTGATGGCTACTCGAATCTCCGACAGATTGACTAGTCATTTTGGATTCCAACTATCCACTTCGTAAAACTCCGTCAGTTATGTTTTTTGTCATTTTGAACTCCAACTATCAAGTACACGGAACTCCGCCAGTTCTGTTTGATACTTTTGTCATTGGCCTTAGAGCCCGCAAGTTTTAATTGCATTTCCGGTAAGTCAATACAACTTCTATCTTTCGATTTATGATTTCTCGATATTTGTATATGAGATTTAACGACAAGACAGAAAGCAAGGAATTTTCATTCATACGAAGACAGGTCATACATCATACTGTATGTGCAACTTACAGTCTCGGATTATTATCCGGACTTAAGGACGCATTATAAAGACATACGAAGAATGTCTGCGGAATCGTCATCTCGGTAGCGCATCCTTCCTTCGACCAGACAGATTTCAACGCTACTGCCGTGGGCTCCGCGGACACACGGACTTCCATCTACCTGCACATAGGAACATGGTTAAAAATGGCGAACTCCGTCAGGATGCCACCAAAGCATGGCATCGTCAAAATCCTGGTCCATGGCAGCCACGGGGCGCACAGCAGAAGATTTATGCCTAACCGGCTTTAAAGACTCAAACTTTCTTAGAAGCCAGTTCCAATCTAAGAAAGATTTAGCCACTAAAGGTGGATCGAAAAGAAAAGAAGATCGTACGAGGATTGACAAGTCCCGGCCATGTAGACCAGAAGACACGATCTTGGATCAAGTCATTTAGGTTTGGCATGAGGGTCGTGCCTTTTTATAGGACACTCAACGGTCCCCATCGCCCGCATAAGCGACGAAGTCGGATCGATTGACCGCTCCCGTCACGATAAGGATGGGTCAAAGTTCGTTGACCACATCCAAACGGGCCAAATGCTAACACCCAGGTTTCGAATTTGCTCAACTGACTTACAAACAGTTATGAGTGCGGGAAAAATGGCGATCTTATCTAATGAAATAGTTTGAATTTTATAAGCAAAATTATCCGCACATGTACATACGGGTGGTACAGTCAAACAAAGGTACATACTACTACGGGGCATACCCCGCCTTGATCTTTCACCATTGTCCGGAAGTTGAATCTTGGGATTCTGAGCCACCACCTCGGACCTGGCGAGCTTGCTGCTGCATCCGAATCCTCCTGCGGATCAACCTCAGCGTCCTCTCACGCTCCTCTTCAGCCAGTCTCCTAGCTATTCCTGGACATTGAGGGGGATCGCCTTCAAAATCCAGGACGAACGGATCACCCTCGGTTCCTCTACCCGGATAAATGGGCGGATGCATGTGCCCCAGTATGATTAACTTGATATTTGTATTCATCGTAAATGCGAGTCCGACATTCTAAACACACTAACTTCTGCGGAAGGTTAGAAGGGGATAAGACACAAGAAAGGGTAAGGGAGAGTACAGCAGTAAAAAGGGAGAGTTACCACACCCTTATTTATAGTCGCAACGGGCCCTTCAGATCTCGCCATCTGTCGATCATCTGACGACTGGGGAGATGAAAAGACGTTATCATAATGACTATTTTACTGTTTCAAATTCCTCCTTCTAGAAGAATCGCGCTTTCCAACGCGCATGGTCCGAAGATCGGATAGATGAGAGTTTGACGTTTATGACATATACCAGCTACAGCGATCCGAGCCCTTAAGAGATGTCATTTGCGAAGTGATTCAGCATATGAACGATAGAAAATACGGAAATAAGGAAGCCAATAAGCAATCATTCAGAAGCATGGGAGGACTCACTCCTCGGAATAAGAATTCAACAAGAGTACATAGCAATATGTTCCGAATCAAATAAACATCCAAAAGATACAGAATTTTAACGGGCCATACCCTGTACTTCTCACTCAGGACCAGCTTGGCTTGGACCAGCTTCATCAGCTTCAGGAGGACCGTCTGAGGTGGCTTCCGCCGCAAGAGCCTCAGCATGATAGAACAAGTTAAAATCAGCAGGGAGGTCAAGCACGCGAGCAGGCAGGGAAAACCACTTCTGCAGGAAAGCTCGGTAATCGTTGAAGGGCACAAAGCCCACCTTCAGGAGAGCTTCCGGGATCCACCTCGGGAGGAAGGGTCCGCCATTCTGGATCTCAATTTCACCTTCGTCGGTGACCAGTTCCACGAACTCACCTGGCTGCTCGTCCAGAGACAACATCATTGGTACTTCCACAGCGTCACTTTGCAGAGATTAGTCCCTCCGCCTTCCAATCAAAGTCCAGTGGAAGAAGCCCCTTGGACTGGAGTTGCCCGATCGCGGACACGAACCCATCTAGATGAGAGGCATCCGATTTGTCCGCCATCAGGAACTTGAAAGAGGCAGACCTCAGGAAGTCACGACCAGCGTAAAGACGAACATATTGGAGGCCTCCGACCAGGAAATCCTTGAAATCCAGGAAAGCCTTCATCGCCTTATCGACGAATCTCTCTTGATAATCAAGATCCACCTTGATTTTTTCCCAGTTGGTCTTCACCTTGTGGAACTTCAGTTCTTCCTCTTTCAGCCTCATCTCCAGCTGCTTCACTTTTTATGCCTCATCCGCGGATGTGGCCACCGCCTTGTGAAGATCCTCCTCAATGGTGTACGCTTCTTGACCTTCCTTTGCATAGCCTTGATGAAACACCAGTGGGAAATATCCGTGAAGATACAAGTTATATTTATATCACATTAAGAACAAACCAAGTAAACCAAGGACAGATTACTTACCCGCTGGTATAGTGCATCCAGCCCTCCGACCCGCTCCACTTCAGGGAGTCTGCAAGCGCGCTCATATTCCTTGTCCAAGGCAGCTTGGTCCACGGGAAGGACAACGACGATTCTTTGTCTCTTTGCGGCGAGGAGCCTCATGATTCTTTGCCCTTTTTGCCCGAGACGATAGCGTCCCGCATAAACACGTCCCGTGGTGGGGCTTGAGCAGTGGACTCTTGGGACCTTGTAACAGTGGTGCTCCGGGTAGCAGGGGCTTTACCCTTGTCAGGCACCGCCAAGGCCTGAGAATCCTCACCCACCTTGTTCCGCCTTTCCTCCCCAGCAGCGAACACGGCAGCATTTTTCGGATCCGGCATTGGCAGACCCGCGGAAGTATTGATGATCTTGGTCCTCCGACCAGCGGCCACCTCCAAAGCTTGTTGCTCCCTCTGCAACCTCTTCTTCTCTCGGAGTGTCGACATGATGTAGTCGAACCCGATGGTACCACGATAAACCACGGGCATCGAGATCTGACCGGGTTAACAAGGATGGTGAACACATGTAATAAAAAACACAGAATCCCGATGAAGAAAAAGCATAAAGGCTCAAGTAGTCGGGTCCTTACTGAAGTCCGTCTTCCCGACCTCATTTGTATGCATCGACGCATAGGTAAGCGGTGGGCGTGATTAATCCGTGGTATGGATAAGTTGGTGGGTTGTGCCTTTTATGGATTACGACCACCAGACCCACGTTCTTGGGAAGGCGTGATCCGAATGCTCTCTCTTAGAAACTTAGTGGGCCCCCCATTGCTCTGTTGTCTTCGGATGCTCAAGGCTTGAGCCATCCGTCTGAAGGCGTACTTGTCCCACCACTTGATCCAATGACGAAATGGAGTCGAGATAAAATTATAGGGTTTCATATTCATGAAAGTATAGAATAATGGATTCCCGATGAGCGAGGCGTGAAAAAATTGCTGAAGTTCTCAAAATTTCTGACTGCCCTTTCTTTTTACAAAAGGCGATGAAGCAAATGAGGTTACCCGAGGACTTAGGGATAACGACTCGGACCTATCGATGTGGTTTAAGATATTCTTGACTCAAGTGGCAATTGGGATCTTACACCCACATGCTAAAGCCTCGTGCACACATATATCTGTTTGGCGGATTATAAAAGCGTGTCCGGCATCAGGGACCATGATCTCCACGGTGTCAGGGATTTCCCACTTCCGCCTCCACTCGGGGATATCTTCTGCTTTTACTCGGGACGGACACGTGGGAAGAAGTCTGTCGGTGTTGAGTTCTCCAAATTCGTTCGCTATCACTCTGAGGGCCTTGAGGCCTTGAAATTTGATTAGCGCAGCGCGATTCATGCTGTGACTAAAGGAAGGTTGACTGAGCGAGACCGGTAGGATGAAGTGCAATCCGGCGCCCACCGCGTCTATGAGGACGAGCAACCGGGGACTCATCACCTTCTTCCTCCTCTTCATCGTCGTCATCCTCTTCATCTTCTTCCTCATCATCATTGACGTCTTCTGGCCTCCCGGATGTACTGGGGTTAGACGGACCCGTTCCCGCTACAACACGGTCTTCCACCCCCGCTTCGAACATCTCAACCTCATCGGTTTCTCGGTCGCTATCACCTTCCCGCTCCATTTGCGGCTCATTCGGATCTATGGATGATCCGACCCCTCCTACTGTCCGAGATTGGACCAAAGATCTAGTCCTAGCAAGATCATCCTGTACAGCGTCGGTCTGTGCTCCTACTAATTCAGGGACTCCGTGTCCAGCATCTGAATCTCTCGACGAACCAAGATCTACGACGAAGAAATCTCCCACGGACATGGTCATATCTACGGACCCAGTACCTAAGTCTACTGCAACATGGTAGCTTGGTGCCTCAAGTTGGTTCTGACTATCGCTCCCGGACATCCTAAGCGAAGAAGCGGGTCGAAGCGATAGTGGTGATTGCAGAGTTAAGCGGTATCTTCTTAAGTCGAAACAATCTATTACATCTTATTCAACCAGGTATGGCTTGCATGAGGTCTAGTGGCGGTGTTCATGGCGCCAACCTTGGCACACTGAGATGTGCCATCGGCACCAGCATCAACACTACCCGGCACGTTAAGAGGGGCCAGTTTACTGAGGCTTGTGTTCCATTCGGTGCCAACACACTACCAAATAAGCATGCACATTCGAGTTTTGGTTGCAGAATATTAAGCATACAGCGATGCGAGCGAGCAAAGTAAACACCCAGAAGAGGAACATATCACAAAGAGGAAAAATACTCGAGCGAAGCAAAGGTGTACTTACTTGATAATAGTCAACTGTAGAAGTTTGTGCGGACGACTAAGCCTCGATGATCCTCCGAAGGAACAGATTTGAAAGCATAAATCTCCGAAATTGTGCGAGTTTTACTTGCCCGGATGCGCCTTCAATTGCTCGGATTACTATATGATTGAACTGAGTTTCGATATTGCTAGAAGTGTGAAAGTGACCGATGAGCTGACTATTTATAAGGGCAAATTGGAGAAAGCCAAGAGTCACATCGCCTGAATTTGAATCCCAACCGTCAGATCTTTCTAATCCAAGGGTTGCGCCTTTCCACGAATGTGTTGCTGTCAGTACGTCGCACCTAACGCGTGACAGACGCATCGCATCATTTGGGCCTCCAACCCCAACCGTTGATGATGTCCTAATCCAACGGTCGCGTCGCTTCATTCGGGATCCTTCCCCAGTGGGCCGAACGGACAAGCTATTGGGCCTTCTTGACTTACGGATCAGCGACTCAGGAAGATCAGTTCAACAAACCGTCGCACGGATAACCTCCAAGAGGCTACACTACATCATAACCGTACTCGAATCCATATATCTCGATTACAAATACCTTTTCCATCTACAGTCCGAGCACTTCCACTAACTCGGACTGTAGAAGGAAAAGGGGGGGGGGGAGAGAGATATATTGAATTCCTGAACACGGAACACGGATAACAGATCTAAACAGAGCGGATTTTTCCCTCTCCAGTTAACGATTCGGACACGCTCCACAACACACTTCTTTCTTTCATAGTTACCAACTATATTCTTCTAAGATACTTGGAAACTAGGGGGACACATCTCATAACGTAAATGAAAACTATAGGGAACTTGCATACAACATAACTTATAATTCTAACAATTATCACATAAACGTGAATACCTTAAGGGAACTTGCAAAGATCACATGTCAAAGCATAGATGACAAACCAAATAATCGTGGATGAGCCTTAGGGGAACTTTCAAAGATCACATATCATAGCATAGATTACAAACCAAATAATCGTGGATGAGTGTTACGGGAACTTGCCTTGATAATAACGAACAAAAGGGACAAGATTTGAAAACGGGTTGGAAAAACAACCCTCTGTTCGACATCAGATTCTGGATGACTCACAAATCCAAACATCCATCCGTCTGGTGATAGTATAGACCGATATGTTAGCAATCTTCTATCCAAAATTCAGCTAGATCCGACGGTTAATGAACCGGAAATCGATTTTAGAACATGACTGCGCTGTGCAGAAAGTTTGCCTGCGAAAATCAAGTTTTGGTTGAGGGTTTTTCTTTGAATTCACTAGGGTTAGGGCAAGGATGTGCTTGATAAAAAAGAAGGGCTTGGGCTTTAGTTAAGTGATGGTCTGGGTGAGGCTACAAGTCACAAAAGCGGGGCCAACAACGCTTACGAACTCTGCTTTGACGATCGGTTCGTTTAAAAACGTTTAAATTCGAATTACGAATTTTTGGATTGTACAGTTACCGTTTAAAAGTAATTTGATATTAAAACAAAAAAATGATTAATTGAAAAAAGTTTACACGAGAAGTGGAGATTGACATGAAGGAAGATGAGACATAAACTTGAACACCTTTAAAAACTAGCCATTGGACCCAATTCCCGTTTTAACGTGAAAATTTAACATTAAATTTTGGTAAAGGTACAACAGACGAGTCCCTGATTTCTGAAAAATTTTGAAGAAAAAACCAAAAAGAATTAATAATAATAATAATAATAATAATAATAATAATAATAATAATAATAATAATGAGTAGAAGATTACTCTTTCCTGGAGGCCCGCCTCGTACATAGCGCTTTGGTTGTTGTACCTAGCAGTTAGGTAGTTAGTATAAAGAGTAGAAGATTACTCTTTCCAGCTCACTTTTGATTTTATGTTCTTTCACTCATTCTCACATATTGTGACTTTGATTCTCATGTAATTCTTCTTAGTTCATCAATGGAATTTGTTAATTCGGTTCTTTGATTTGTTTCTAAAGTTCGATTCATGAACTTTCATATGGTACCAGAGCTTAATTCGTTCTGATCATCTTCGAATCATCATCGGCTTCCCATTCTACATTTACGTGTCGTTTTCTCTTCTGAATCAATTGATCATCGATGGCTTCATCTGCTCCGTCATCGACTTCATCTACTGTTCATGTTCGTAATCCGGCGTAGGATTCAACCTCTCTATATTTCATTCATCCTGCCGATGTGAATGTCAAGCTCGGTGGTCATATCTTTAATGGTGATAATTACATGACCTGGAATAAAACTGTTGTTATGTCTCTCAAAGTGAAGAAGAAGCTTAGTTTCATCAATGGCAATCTTTTCGTTCCTGATCCTGTTAGTGAGCCAGTTCTCTATGATGCTTGGCATTCGGCTGATTCGCCTGTTCATTTATGGTTGGTGATGTCAGTTGTTCCTGAATTGCGTCAGAGTTTGTTGTATCTTACAAACTGCGCAGTAGGTTTGGGATGAGCTAAAGCCTAGGTATGCTCGCAGTAATGTCCACGCATTTATCATTTTGGAGAAAACATTGAGTTCTTTGCGTCAAGGTTCGCAATCAATTACTAATTTCTATAATGTTTTCAAGAATTTGTGGGATGAGTATGTTAGTCTTAAGACTTTGCCTCAATGTTCTTGTGGGGCTATGAAAGCCTGCAAGTGTGGCTTATCCAAGCTTCTGGTAACCTCTCAACAATCCGATTGTTCGATGAAATTCTTCATTGGTTTAAATGAGTCATATGCTCATATTCGTAGTCAGTTGTTGTTAAATTCTCCCTTGCCAAATTTGTCTCGTGTTCATTTTTTATTGCTGCAAGAGGAAGGACAACGTGTTTTACAGCCTAATATCTCAGATTCCATGGCCATGTTAGCTAGCTAGCTTTTCCTATTCAGAAATTTCGTATGTGAATTTACATTATTATCCGTCTTACGCATATACGTATTTTGACTATTATACGTTTGTTGGGTGAATGTGGGACTGATCGTGTTTATTTTCAGAAAACAAGGAGTGCCATTATCGTATCGTTTTCACGAACGAACACATTGAATATTATCAACTTCTTCTGCTTACCATTAGTAAACTGGCAATAAGCACATAGAGTATCTTGTATAATTTTACTTTGATTTTGCTTGCTCTGAGCCATTTTCAGTTAATTTAATCAGCTTTTGAAACGATCAAGGTCCACACCAATCATTCTACATCACAAGTTTTGACTCTGGAAAGTTTATAAGTTTCATTAACAACTAGATTGGGGCCTGCTTAGAGCTTTATCAAAATAAAACCAGCTAAGCTGTTTAAATTTGCAGTTATGAAAGGAATCATCTTCTTGTTTCTTTTTCTTTCATACAGTAATCTCTTCGGCTAAAAATGAATGTTTTGTATCAATCTGCGGAAACAACCAACTTCCGATACGCTTCCCATTTTGTATACCAACCGAACAGTCACAAAACTGCGGGTATCCTGGCTTTGACCTCGGTTGCACAGACAACAATCCTGTACTCACTCTTCCTCATTCTGGACATTTTTTCGTTGCCATTCAAGAAGTCATACTCAACGATCCAAACAACTGCCTCCCTCAACTTTTATGTTTCAGTTATCCTAGCAAATGCGTGAGCGAAGAGTATAATGTGAGTAAGTTAGCAAAATGTGAGTTCGTTGTGTCTGAAGCTTGATTGTTACTTAAAAGTGATTATGTTCTTGTCCACAGGTGCTTCCAGAAGTCTAACAATCGTCAAAGTAATTGCTCTTTCCATAGTGATACCAGCAATAACATGTTCACTATATATGCATTTCATACTTCATATGCATAGTGGAGGGGAGAAACAACGTCAACGCGGCTCGAAATTCAGCCATAGCAGAAGTAGAGCCAGAAGCTAACATAACATCTGGCCTCGAAGACTCAACCATTGAATCCTACACCAAAGTAATTCTCGCGAGAGTAGATTATAATCCGAAAGACACAGTTCGGTGCATACCACTGTGCAACCATTGCTTCCATTCAGATTGCATTGACAAGTGGTTGAAGATGAACGGTACCTCTCCCGTCTGCAGGAATTCACCTTCCCCTGCTCGGACTACATGGTACATGAAATTGATCATCTTTTCTCTTTTGCTTGTTTCTCAGTTTCATATAGTAGTAAAATAGTAGGCTCAACTTATTATTTGGGATAGGGCTCCCATGAAAAATCGACATTAATTAAAGTGCTTGATAAGAGCTTGAAGGATGTGATGGACCGTTCCGATGAGCCATTTGGTGGAAGTGGTAGTTGTCTTCAACGATAACTTCTGACATATTTTACCTGTTGTGCTAGGAGGAATTAGTTATAATATTGCAAATGTCGCTATATGCTCCTCTAGGATATGAGATGTTGTGTGGTGCTTAGATTGACAAAGAACATGAGATTGCACGTAAATAACACGTCATATCTCTAAACCACATGTAATTATATTATATTCAACTTATTATATTTTACGTCCAATTTAATCCTATTAAGTTTGGTTCATCATCTTTTGAAATTCAAAAGACGAAAGAATTTGCTGAGTAGATAACACATATCGGTGATGGTAGTGTTGCCGAACCTCATGACCGTAAGGTTGACATCAAGATCCCCAAAGGTTACTTATTTGAGGAGTATATCACCACGAAAGTATTTGTACAATATTTACTTTGCATTCTCTTTTCAATTGTTTGATGTATTAAACACTGATTAATCATCTTTAATACCACTCATTGTTTGGATTGTATATTATTTAACATATTAAATAAAAAATAAAGCATGTCTTGGCGTTGGGACAGTATCTACATAACAATTCCATAATTCAACAACAACAACAACAACAACAATAATAATAATAATAATCCATCAGATTGCATACACCATGCAGCGGACTACTACGTACTTGGAGCACATTGCATCATCTCATAAGACTTTTAAGGGAATTATTACAAATATTTTCTTTGTTTCTTAGCATGCGAAGGAGGAGGTGATAGAACCACACCAAAGTTGACCTTCGGAAGTTACTGTAGATGTCTTAACATCATTTTTATCCAATACCAAATGTTCTTCATCTGCAGTCATTGAAACCTTAAACTTCATGAACTTGAGCTCCATTGTAGCTTCACATTGTGGATTCCCCGGCACCATGCCAAGTACACAAAAGTAATCATCTCCCAAATCAACAAACAGACCACCACTACGCATCCAATATTCTGAAGCGTCTTCAAACAAGATTTGTCTCGACAATAATTTCCCATTATCTTCAATCTTATATGCAGCCAGGACAGAACATAATTCCATCCACTCAATGCAAACAAAGAATTTCTGATGGATCACCAACCCATTCCCAATAAACTTAAACGGCGAACCCAGAAAAAACTTGACCTCTCCATATTCATCAAAAACATTTACTCGATCTGTGTTGAACAGTTCGCAAGGTGCCCATTTTTTGGTCTTCGTGTCAAAGGCACATGAATAATTAGGAGTTGAAATACACAACTTGTCGCCAAAGACAACGTGACTGTGGCAATAACTGGGATATCGGTATAAATCGGCAACGAAAGGAGGGGATGGAAGAACTGTCCATTCATCATCTGCAGGATTATACGCCTGGAACATAACGGCTTCCATTTCTTTCTCCTTGGAGTATACTGCCATTTCTTCCTCCTTGGAGTATACTGTGTGGAAGAATGAAGATAGTACATATAGATGAACCTATCTCCACTACAATGGGATCCATCTGCAACATTCTCGATGGCATAACCCTGGGCCTTTTTTCTTCTTTAAGGTCTAATTCATATCGGCAGTCGGGGTTATATTCAATACTCATGGCATATTTAAGCATGAGAGTAGATACTGGTTCTGTTTCTGTATATCCTCCTACAACAAAGAGTGTCATCCTTTGTGCGAAGGAAGCTGAAACCAGTAAACTCGTCATACCACGACTTCACCTTTTGAAGCAAGACGTGAGCCTCATGTTCATTCTTGCCAAACAAGTCCAACAATGGGACAAACATAAGAGTGTATTCTTGGAGAGTGCCATCCGTGGGCGTAACAACGTAAAAACAGAGATACTTGAAGGATTCTTCGGGGCCTTGAGCTGACTTGAGGGTTAACCTGGGCCTCTTTGGTGATGAATTAGGAGGTAATAGTTCCTTGTCCATGTTAACCAATCTGAGATAGATAGAAGCAGAGAAGAAGAAAGATTGATTAATTAAGAAGAAGAGAAGAATGAAAGAGCTGCTACATTCAGAAACAATAAAGTCAATCGATCCTGGTGATATTAACAAATACTACTACACATGAATATCATCAATCAATCAGATCCGCTAGAAACAACAAAGTAAATTGATCCTGTGATATTAACAAATACTACTACACATGACATGAATAGAATCTTATAGGTAATATTTATGACATGACATGAATAATAAAATCACAAGAATTAACACGTACACAGGTCCAAACAATCTAATAGAAGGATCTAAAAACAAAAACAGAATCAAACGCTAAAATTGAAATAGACATCAGAAAATCTCACTGTGAAGTAAAAATAGGCTTGTAGGATATGAAGTTCGTTTATTTACCTTGAGCAGTTGGTGAGAGGAAAGATCGAGAGGATTAGGGTTTGGTGTGAGCGTGGTTCTGAAACTCCTCGGATCTACGCCTCGGAGTGTTCAGGAACAAGATTAGGAAAACACTGTCTGTCTTCTTACGCTAATTTACGTTTCTGACCCTGCCTCCTTTTCTGTCTTTTGGGCCAATTGAGGGGCTGGTTTTGTGACTTCACTTACATCGTTAGGATTCGGCCCATTTAGGATACGGATGGACATACTGATTTGCACGATCTTTCTACTCAGTGGACACCACTTTCCAATGTTGAAAGTTGTTACAAATTCATTTCTTTTCTCGTTCCATTTTCATTTTTAAACTACACTACGCTTGTGTTCGCAAATGCTTAAGAAAAATGATTTTGTGATTTTAAAGTAGTAAAAGCAGTTTTTCAGTGTTTTATATTACAACTTCTGCTGCAATTTTTCTGAAAAAAAATAGGTAACCGCCAGAAGCAGAGAAACAACCCAATAGCTCTCAATAGTTGCTTTTAACTGCTTTAAGCAAGTAGTAGTTTTTTTTTTTCAATTAAAAACAGCTAATTAAATTAATTTTTCCAAACACTAAAACTTCTGCTTTTACAATTTTAAGCTGCTTTTTATATGATATATCAAACACCACTGACTTTTGATTAAAATCAACTTTAATCAACTTTTAGTAAAGCCTAAAAAAAAGTAAAAGCATTTGCAAACACACACTACCTCTATGTTATTCTAGTCACACTTTACTTTTATCAGCTGTCCACCTACCCAAAGTCTACGGATATACGGTAACTAAATAATTTATTTAAAAATGTACATATAATGTCATGACATCAATATTATTAATAAAAACGTCTATGTCGTTGACAAAGTGTATCTTTTGTATATATAAAATATATTTTATATATATATGAAAAAATACAAATGTTTATACATAAACTTTTTTGTTAATATTATCAATGATTTTACGAATGATATAGGTCAAATCGTTAGATAAGTTAACCAAACACTTACTAGCACATCCATTTGATATTATCATACACAAAATAACAAAGATTTAAACACAATTAACAAATGTTCTTCTTACTTTGTCATTTATATTATACATTTTTCATTCTTTATCATTTGTCTCTTTTATTTGACATAATCTTTTTATTATTTATATTTCTCACTCTCCTAAAATAGCATGATTGATGTAGTATTATCTTCCTCTTATATTTTAGCCTATGTGTAACATTGACAAACGACCTGTCAGCGTTAAATTTAGCCCCTAAAGTTTCATTATATAAAAAAATTGAACATTTTACATTTACGATTTAAGATTAATTCGTAGTTAAAGTTGGAAAAAGTCGAAGTGGAAAAGCTTTGTTAGGAATGGGAAGTACTATGTGATTGAGCTGCATAATGCACAGTAGTTACAAATGCAATTTGCGTTTTCATCTTAATCCACAACTATTTGCTCGTCCATTTTTTTCATTTTAATCCGTAAATAGTATAGCAGTGCTACCATTTGTTTGCCCATTCTCTCATTGTAGTATACAAGTAGTAACCCGTGATGATACCAGGATATAGTTTACTTTTAATAATAAATAAAATTGTGATGATTAAATAAATTAATTGAAAAAATAAGATAGTCAAAATTCCTTTTAGACAACGTTGGTTGTGAATTAGTCGGTAGTCATTTTTCATCCAATATTATATCATTGAGTGTTTATTTATGTTAACTATAGATAATGTAAAAATAGGGTCCTGCCGTACCCGACTTGTTAATTAGTAACATGTACATGTTTTTTACAAAAAATCTATCCTCAAGCGGAATCAAAATAAAATACAAAGTATCTGTGTCAATAGGGTTGTTAAAACAATCTCGTGGTGATATGTGGTCACCCACCACACACACAAATATTATATAAACATAATTTCACATATTACGGTTGTTTTTTCCAACCCACCGGTTCCTAGCAACCCCGCGGTGGTATGCGTCACCACACCAAAGACACAAAAATTACCCGTTATGAATGAAGAAAGTAAAGAGAAGATAGAAGAGTTTCCCCTAGAGTAACTACCCCTGACACCTCCCCAATCCCGGTCCGTTATGGAGATCAAGAAAGTACAAAGAAGATCGGAGATATTTTTCCCGTCTAGAGTATCAGCTGATCCCCCCCCACCCCGGTTCGTTATTAAGGGAAAGTAGATAGAAGATCTAAGAGAGTTTCTCCACCTAGAGTATCAGATCCCCCAGGCCCATTATGTATCAAGAAAGTAAAGAAGATCGAAGAGAGTTTCCCTTGAGTATGTCAGACTCCCCCCCTCATGGAAAAAATGTAGTTTTTACTAACTTCATCATAAAATGTTGCAGTCGGGGTCTTGTAACAAAGGTATGGAACGGGTTTGAGTATATACGGCAGGACACGAACATCATTATTTCGATCGTGAAGAGAAACCTTATACCTAATCCTACCGATCGAATCTTATACATAAAGAAAATGAAATTGAAAGTCTTCACATGTAAAATGTTGTTGATAGACATATAAAGATCAACACACCAATTAGCTCACGTGTGTCTCTTCTATCTCACAGGGTGAAAAGAGCATGTCTAGTACACAATTCATAGAACATTCTTTGAAGATCGGTTGAATGGACTATGTCGACATAGATCGAAGGTCCTCTATCTGAATTCATGCATGTAACACAACCTTGATCGCACTAACATGGCATCAAAAATAAATTTACCACGATTATATATTGTTTTGTAATTTTATAATCTAAAACACGAAATCGAAAGTAGAGAGAAGATCGAATTGAGTTTCCCCACAGAGTATTAGATCCCAGGCCGTTATGGATCGAAAGTAGGCGGAGATCGAAGAGAGTTTCTATCTGGACCCCCTCGTAGGAGAAAAATGTACTTTTTACTAACTTAATCATAAAATATTCCGCTCAGGTCTTGTAACAAAGGTGTGGAACGGGTTCGAGTATATGCTAGACCGGACATGAACATTATTATTTTGCACGGGGTTGAATTCGGGTTGGATAGAACCAGTCCTTCCGGACAGAGACCGTAGAGAAGAGAACCCTTATACCTCATCCTACTGATCAAATCTTATACATAAAGAAAAGAAACTTGAAAGTCTTCACGTGTAAAATGTTGTTGATAGACATGTAAAGATCAACACACCACTAATTAGCTCATATGTATATCTTCTATATCCTGGAAATGAAAAAATGCATGTCTAGTAACATATATACCACTATAACAATATATGCTAAAACGATCTTGCTGTGGATAATACAAATATACAAAACCAACATCATCATAAGAACATCGATAATATATGTGCCAAAACGTTACCCTAACGTTTAACTTGGCAAAGATTAATTCTCCATCAAATACCTGAATTTCTTTGAAAAGTGAAATACAGGGGTAAAGTAAAAATTTGTCTATTTAAGAGATCTAATCACCAAAGAACAATCACTTTCAATTACTACATGTTGCCACTCAAAATCTCGAACAAATTTTGTTCTTAATTTGGCTGGCTAACCTTCCGCATTTTCATAAAAGATATAAAAAAAAAAAAATCTCCAAGCAATAACATTGCCCTCATGATCCCTAACAACAACACTAATACGTCCCCATATTCGGACTCTGCTCAACCGTATAAACATTTCACGTAGGATGGCTGGAATTTGAATAAATCTGGTGGATTTAGCCCATCAACTTTATATACTACAGTATATTCAAAGTAGTATAATAATTCAAAAAGTTTCACTGAATTTGTAATTTAATTTAAAATCTTACAAATTCAATTTGAATCTGGTACGTACATGTGTTATTGTTTCAGTAGAAGGTGCAGGGTTCGAATCCCATTGGCGTAAGTTTCTCCCTTTTATTTATTATTTTTCAATAATTTCTCTTTTTTTTTCAATCACAGATTCATTGGTTTATATAAAAACCCTTAACACACTACGTGTGTTACGTAAATGCCAGTATATATATATCTCACTATATTAATTCAGTCCTACGTGGAATTTCATGGAATTAGTTGTATTTTAGCCAATATATATTTCGTTGTTATTTTTTGTATGTTGACTAGATATATATTTTTTATTCAATCTCATATAACTTCATCTACAAAAATCCGAAAAATATTTTGAACATATATTTGAATTTTTCGTGACAAGACGAATCCATAGTCACCGGTCTTGAATATATAAATTTTTATCTACAAAACTCCGAAAAATACTTTGAACATATATTTGAATTCACCGTGACAAGACGAATATATAGACATTAATCTAGATTATTATTATTAATTAAATAAATTATTTTATTCACTAAAATAAAAATTTAAATTTATTAAATAAGATAAGATAAAGCTGATGGGCTAAATCCCAGCAAATTAATTCAAATTCCAGCCATCCTACATAAAATTTTGATACGGTTGAGCATAGGCGAATAGGGGAACGTATTAGTGTTGTTTCTAGGGATCATGAGTGCAATGTTATTGCTTGGAGATAAAATTTTAGGTCTATATTGTAGAAAATGCGGAAGGTTGGCCAACCAAATTCAAAACTAAATTTGTTCAAGATTTTGAGTGCAACATGTAGTAATTGAAAGTGATTGTTCTTTGTGATTAAATATCTTAAACCGATAAATTTTACCTTTTCCCTTTTGTTTCACTTTTCAAAGAAATTCAGGTATTTGATGGAGAATTAAGTTTTGCCAACTGGTTAAACGAGAAGTTAACGTTTTAGCACATAAATTAATTATCAGGTGGATTTTCTTATGATGATGATGTTGGTTTGGTAGATTTGTATTATCCATACCAAGATCGTTATGTGGGGGAGCACATACCACCCCAGGGGTTGCCTCGATTAATTTATTTTGTCCTCCCATTTCTATTTATTATTAAATGTAAATGTCGAAGAATTTTGTGGAGTTAGTTTCATTTTCAGCCAGTATATCTTTCACTTTTTATTTTTTGTATATTGGCTGCATATATATTTTTATTAAATCTCATATAAATTTATATAGAAAAATCCAAAAAATATTTTAAACATATATTTAAATTCGCCAAGCTAAGACGAATTCATCTAAATCTTTTCAACTTTATCACCCGCATATTTTCATAAAATTACTACAACGATACTATCTACTATAATGGTGCTTAAATCTGACTCTACACATATTCTTCTCGAGTTGTTATTTTTTTATTTGATATGGGATCAAGATAAATTTGATACTTCTATTTTTGAAAATAAGCTCCATCAGATGAGGTTGGAGTGGTTGCACAATATTGTTCGGGACATATTTGAGTTGGATATGCGGGAGGAATACCCTTTATTTGTGATTCTTAAATGGCAGAGATGTTGATGCGGAAAAATGCGTAGTTAAAGTTTACACTACACGAGTGGGATAAGTAAGAGTAACCTTGAGCACGTGTTCGTTCTTCACCATCACGTAGATTAGCCAAGTAATTGTTATTATTGACGAAATGTGACTAAAGTACCTTGCGAATTAGTAGTAGTATAATACAAGTGAGTAAGTTGATTATGTATATGAACTTTAATTATAATTTAAATCTTTATAGCTATCCCTCACTATTAAAAAGAAAATATGACAACACTATACTACTACATTATTCCATAATGATTTTTTATATATTAAAAAACAAGGAAAATTAAAAATTCTTACTTGATTAATCAACCGTACAATTAGCTAGGAACTCCGATTCAACCACTGGCCAAACAAATTTATAAAGTTTGATTGGCACAAGTCTACTAAATTGTTTTTTTACAATCAAATGTTTACGACCCAAAATGTAAATTTTGAATACTAATAATCATAAGACGGTAAAAAAGACCGAATGAGACGATGTAAAATCGACTCATCGAATGACGTGATCGTGATGCCCGAGGCGTGCCCTCGGCCGAAGGAGGCTGGCGCAACTTGCGTTCAAAGACTCGATGGTTCACGGATTCTACAATTCACACAGTATCGCATTTACTCGTTCTTCATCTATCACGAGCCGAGATATTCGTTGCCGATAGTCGTTTGACTTTCAAGATGCATCACATCCCCGAACCCACACATGAGCAGAGTCACGGGAACAACGCTTCCATTTTGTTATCCTTGGCGCTTGTGCGGGTTTTGTTAGCCCACCAGTGCAAGCACCGGGCAACGGTGTCCCGAAGAGTGGATTGCTCCGGCCCGGCAAAGTTCATATTAAACCGTGTTCACGGTCTACTTTTTAGATATCGACAATGATCCTTCTGCGGGTTCACCTACGAAACCTTATTACGACTTCTCCTTCCTCTAAATGATAAGGTTCGTGGACTTCTCGAGGCGTGCGGCGTGAACATACGTCCATGTGATCCGAACACTTCCGGACCATTCAATCGGTAGGGCGGAGGCGGTGTGTCTGAAAGTGGGGCGTAGTCAGCCTTGGTGATTGGAGAAGCAAGTCTGGTGCTAGCGATCATGATAATTCTGCTCAATGGTGTATATTTAAGTTATCGCGATTAAAAAGCTCGTAGTTGGACTTTGGGTTGGGTCGACCGGTCCGCTATGGTGTGCATCGTCGCCTCGTCCTTCTGGCGATGCATTCTGGGTGGCGGGTCGTTCCTCCGACCTTTGTTACTTTGAAGAAATTAGAGTGCTCAAAGCAAGCCTACGCTCTGGATACATTAGCATGGGATAACATCATAGGATTTCAGTCCTATTACGTTGGCCTTAGAACTCAGAACTCAGAACTCAGAACTCAATGCTAACTAAATTGACTCAGAACTCAGAACTTGAAATTGCATAGCGTGTAGCTATACAGAAGCATGAGGGTTATAAGGGAGTTGATGGATTAAATATGAGGTATATTTACTATTACGTTTCCATATAAACTTTCAGAATGAAATAGAGTTTAGAATTGATTCATTCTTTATAATTGTTTAGTTGCATGATGTTAAACAAAGTTGCTTCTGAAGATGTAATCTACAATGTCATGGACACTGGACCTTTCATATATGAACGAATGTCATATGGTGAGATGAGAATGAACATGGAGTGCATTGAGCATGATAATCTTAGCTGTTTGTATCGCTTTGTTCTGTTAAGACTCTCGATTTATCCAAACTTATTATTATTTCGTATGTATTTCATACAATATACACACTGTATCTAACCAAAAAACTTCCTGATATTTCCAGATTACTATATTCATACACAATGATGCAGACGAAGCTAGGAGTTACTTAAAGATTCCAAAAACAAGCTGGTCATTTAGATGCTCAGTACCTACACTGTCTGTAGTTAATATAACTGACACAGACTTTGCGAAATTATTCCTTCAGAGCAAAAAATTGATCAGTCCATTTGTTGTAATCTAACAATACCACCATTTCCCTTTCCAATAACTTAAAGTGCATAAAAGTTAGCTAATGTCAATTGTTTATCTGATGGTTGAATTAGAGCACAAAGCAGTTATCAAGCATGAAAAATCGAGTGTAAGCTTTCACAATAGCATATAATAGTGACCTAAACAGAAAGAGAAAATGATTAACGAAATCGATAAAGCATTTTTCGTCCAGTAATATAGCAGAACAAAGCATAAATTGTTGAGGGGAAATGTCCGCCAAACACTTAATGAATTTTCCTTGCTTTCCTCCACTCTAAGTACCTATACCATCTTTGAGTAAGAACCACCTTGCTTGTAAGAACCAAAGAGTAAGAGCCCGTAAGAACCGTCGTACTGGTAAGAGGCGACGCATAAGGACCGTCGTACCGGTGAGAGGCGATGCATAAGGACCATCGTACCGGTAAGAGGCGATGCATAAGGACCTGCACAAGTGACTTGGAGGGGGGGTTAGTATCCGGTTTGCTAAGTGTCAAACCGGACTGAGACTTTACTCAAGAGAGACTGAAGATCTACTCTGTATAATAGTTGAGAATGTAAGAGTCTAGGAAGAAGACTTCACCCCTTTGCATTGTGAGGATATGTCCATATTTATAGGTTTCCCTTGAGAAAGGGAGGACTCACAAGATCGCGCCAAGTGTCCGTCCCAGATTGTGCCAACAATGCTCTAGGCCCATGGCCCAATAGGTTGGTTGGACTAGGACATCCCGCTTAGGACTATAGTCCGATAGAGCGGTTAGGACGTCCCGCTTAGGACTGTAGTCCGATAGAGCGGTTAGGACGTCACGCTTAGGACTGTAGTCCGATAGAGCGGTTAGGACGTCATGGACATATTTCTGTATCAACATATGTCCCCCTAGTTTCCAAGTATCTTTGTAGAAGATAGTTGTGGAACTATAGTGTGCGGGGAGCTTCTTTGTGCGATCGATCTTGTGAGCTTTGAAGAGAAATTTTCCTTATCCGTGTCCTCTTGTCTTTCCTCTATCTCTCTTCCCCCCCCCCCCCCCTCTTTTCTTACAGTTCGAGAGGGAGACGTCCCGTCTCGGACTATAGGAAAAGAGGTATTTGTAGCGAGATAGGGTCAAACGTGAAGGCTTAGGACTTTGGAAAATTTTGTCGCTCGAATGTCGGATCCGAGGAGTCAAGTCCGGGTAGATTTTTCCTTGTAGATTTTGTCACTCGGATGTCGGATCCGAACTTGGAAAGAGTACATATATATATAACTTCTTCCCTTTGCCACACTCCTTGGAGAGAAGAATTTTCTCAAGTAGATAGTTGAAGATGGCATGTATCTGGTCTTGGTTGGACTTGGAATTAAATCCAAATCCACTAATAGATTAATTTTGGTCTAGTATTTTTGAGCCCATCGGACCGGATCGTCCCATCAATCCATGGATCCTTTCTATTTAAATGCATTCTTCCATTTGCCAATAGTACATCCATTAGTACACCAACACACAATTCACGCCCTTCACTCTTTCTTTCTTCTTTCTCTTTGTTTCTTCCTTCTTGGTCCGAAGTGTAATATTGCGGGAGCTCAATCCGAATCTGAGTTTTGTCTCTCTGAGTGTTGAGTCCAAACAACTAGTCCGAATCTCGATCGCCAATCCCGTCCGAAGTTCAGATTTGCTCCGTAGCTCTTTGTTAGGCGGTTCCAAATTTCTTGATCGGAGTGACTCGTCCTTTCGGGAGCTTAGTCCGAAGCTCTGCTCTTTCTCAGTCTGAATCTCGGCGTTTTAATTTGGATTTGAGAAGCTTGCAATTCTTTTCTGGTCCGAAGCGGATAGAGTCCGAAACTTTACTCCGGATCTTAGTCGGATTTTTTGTTCTGAGATATGAGTGTTTTTTCGGATTTGTTGTGTTTTGCTGTCCGATGTGTTTGTCCGGAGTTCTCAGCTCGGATCTATCTCTGTCTGCGGTTTCCAGTTCGGACCTCCATCATAGTTCGAACATATCGATCTGGTTCTAAGAAATTGGGGGAAATGGGTGTCGCAGTCAGGGGTGGAAGAGTGTTGTAGCCATGAATTAAAGATTAGGCTTTTGGAGAATGATTTGGTGGTTTTACGTGATGAGAGTTACGGAGTTAAAGAAGAGGGGTTATCTGATTGCGGTGTAGATAACTTGTGCTTGTGCTATCTGTTAGTCCAAATCCTGTTTGTTCCGAAACACGACGTGTTTTTCCATTCCGAAATCGAGCTCTGTTACTACAATAATCTTGGTCTGACTTGCTGCAGTTCCGTCACTCGAGCCCCGATTCGGAGTGAGTAACGGTTCCAGACTTGCTACTTGTGTAGTCCGATCCGGATTGGGTCCTCTCTAACCGGATCTGTTCCGAAATGCTTTTATTCTGAAATGGAAGTTGCTCAGTCCGAAACTTGGTCCGAATCTCGCAATTTTTGCTCTAGCCCACCTCTTGTTCGGTCCATGACAATAGTAACCCGATTCGGAGCTCACTTGTGCTTCCATTCCTTTATTAGGAGCGGCGGTTCGAGGTGCGTGTGCGGACGTCCGAAGATTATCTCCATTCTGCAGCATCATTTCCGGAGCAGCAGTTCCGGAGTTACTATACAATCCGAAGCACTTTACTGTTCCGGATTCATTCAATCCGGGCTTTAAATCCACCACACTTTCGTGATCTATTCCGAAATGCTTTTCCACTACACTTCGTCACCTCTGATGCGAAAACCCGGTTCTAAATCTTTGTTTGAGACAATTGGTAAGTCGAGATCTCCTTCCTTTATTTCAAATTTGATTCGGATCTCACTTCTTCTATGTCCAAGTTTTGAGTCAAGCTTGCTTCCATTCTTTGTTTGAGATCCGTTTGCGTTCTTCTCAAGCCGTCCAGACTCTTGTTGGTCAATCGAATGTGTAAATTGAAAGTGGGCCCGGCTACGTATTACATTCAAGCTCTTCCATTGGGCCTTTCAGCTTAGGAGTTCTTGGTCGTGTTGCTCCGCTAAATCAGAAGCAAGCTCTATTCTGATTAACCTCTTTCTTCTCCAATAATTAATAATTTTTAAAGACAAATTGCCGCATTTTCATCACGGAATGACTGGTTCGATGGAGAGGGAGGTGGGATCTGAGACTCGAGGTGGAGAAGGAGATAGGCTTTTCGGATCCATAAAGCTGCTGGACATGGTGTTTTCCGGTAACCAGAGTTGGGATCTTAACGTGGGTGTACTTCGGATCAGGGCATAGATCTACTCCATTGGTCCGAAGCTGCCACAGTTGAAGTCTGAAGCGAGTCGAGATATGTTTGCTGTCAGAATTTACTATTCAGTCTGCGAGCCTTGTTTGTGTTTGCAGAATCGATGAAGGCCGCTAATGTATCTAGTCTCGATTGCTGCTTCTCCATTAGTCCGAATCTCTGTTATTGCATCTGTAGCTGTTCGAAGCAACAATCTTATTTTTACAAAATTGTGCCACCGATTCGGATCTGCCATTGTTATGCTGGTCTGAAGCGTCGCATATTCGGATTTGTTGCACCAGTACTGGCCCCGTTCTTGTTCGTCTCTATTTTGGCTTTTGTGATGTCCAGTGTGCTTGGTTACTCTGATAAGTCCGTGAATCTGATAACTTTTTTTCTTTGGGACTTTGCGGATCTTGTCGAATCTAGGATCTGGATCTCTTATTCGTTTGTGCTCAATCCGAGCCTCTTCTATGTTTGTAGTTCGGAACTGTCGCTCTGTCAACTCTAGTCGGAAGCAGCACTTTGATGCTTGTGTAGTTCCGAGTTTAGTTAACTATTTTGCTCCGAAGATAACTTGTTGTTCAACACATGTAATTTTCAAGAGTATTGATGTTGTTGTACTATCCTTTGGATATGTGTAGAACTCAACGTGATGCTTGAATTCCGTCTTTACTTCATACAAAAAACAGTGAAGCTATCTGAAGCTTTGTTTGAAAATGTCTTCTTTTTGTCTATCTTTGTAGCTCCTGTAAACTTTACTTTTGAAACTTTGGACTTGGCGTCCACAAAAATTGTCAACATTCACATATGATGTCTTTGGACAACTTATCCATCAGTAAGAACGATGGCTTGTGATCTCCAAAATGACGTGTTGATGGATGGTCCAATAGAGGTCGTCCAAACGGTTGAGAGTTCATGTGAGTGGATAACTCATCCATCCGTAAGAGGGATGGAGTGTTTATCTTTTCATGACAACTGGTTTTTCAGGATGGTCCTAAGGAGGACATCCGAACAGACGATAGTCCGTGTGAGTGGATAACTCATCCATCTGTAAGAGGGATGGAGTGTTATCTTTTCATGACAACCATTTTTTCAGGATGGTCCGAAGGAGGACATCCGAACAGACGAGAGTCCGTGTTATGCCGAGACGGTCGGGCTTATATTGAAGTACCTATGCCGAGACTGTCGGGCTTATATTGAAGTACTTATGCCGAGACTGTCGGGCTTATATAAGTTCGTGGGTGTCGGACCCCCTTATCAATCGGAAAAAATGTCCTTGACGAATCATTCACGCTTGTAGTAAATGAAGCATTGATAAATGATGTGTGCGTGCATGATGAATGGATGAATGAATGAATGAATGAATGAATGAATGATGCAATGGATGCGAATGTATGGCAAATGATGATTTCAAGTCAAGTCAGAATACTTACTTTTTCATCGAAAACTGTAGAGCATTGTTTTCGGTTCTCCGTTTTTAAGAGAAGCCAGCGAAAATGGAGATCGGGATTCGAAATAAACAAATCCCAACCTTTGAAAGTATCTCCTAGCTCTTAAGCTTATCGAGTTGGTCTCACTTTTACTTGTGCAGCCAAAGGTGTAAGATGCTTGTCCTAGCCACTCTGGTGGTAGGAGACTTGTCCTGGCTACTTTGGCGTTGGAAACGGTCCTAGACACTTTGACAATAGAAGGCTTAGGACACGATCTCTAAGACATGGTCAAGGACCCACTCCGAGGAGATGGTGAAAACCAGTCCAGCGGCCAGTGAGGCCGGCTCCGAGGAGATGGTGAAGACCAACTCCGAGGCGATGGTGAGGACCAGGTCCGAAGCGACGGTGAGGACCGGCTCCTAGGAGATGGTGAGGACCGGCTCCGAGGAGATGGTGAGAACCATGTCCGAAGCGACGGTGAGGACCGGCTCCTATGAGATGGTGAAGACCAACTCCGAGGCGATGGTGAGGACCGGCTCCGAGGAGATGGTAAGAACCATGTCCGAAGCGACGTTGAGGACCAACTTCGAGGAGATGGTGAGGACCAACTCCGAGGTGATGGTGAGGACCAGGTCCGAAGCGACGGTGAGGACCGGCTCCTAGGAGATGGTGAAGACCAACTCCGAGGCGATGGTGAGGACCGGCTCCGAGGAGATGGTAAGAACCATGTCCGAAGCGATGGTGAGGACCGGCTCCTAGGAGATGGTGAAGACCAACTCCGAGGCGATGGTGAGGACCGGCTCCGAGGAGATTGTAAGAACCATGTCCGAAGCGACGTTGAGGACCAACTTCCAGGAGATGGTGAGGACCAACTCCGAGGAGATGGTAAGAACCAGGTCCGAAGCGATGATGAGGGCTGCTCAGGAGATGGTGAGGACCAAGTCCAAGCGGCGATGAGGACTGCTCAGGAGATGGTAAGAACCGACTCAGGATGGCGGTGAGGACCGACCTCGAGGAGATGGTAGGACCGACTCAGGAGATGATGAGGACCCACTCCGAGGAGATGGTAAGAACCAGGTCCGAAGCGATGTTGAGGACTGCTCAGGAGATGGTGAGGACCAAGTCAGGCGACGGTGAGGACTGCTCAGGAGATGGTAAGACTTGAGATGGTGGTGAGGACCGACCTCGAGGAGATGGTAAGGACCGACTCTGAGGAGATGATGAGGACCAACTCCGAGATGGCAGTGAGGACCTACTCCGAGGAGATGGTAAGAACCAAGTCCGAGACAGCGGTGAGGACCGACCTCGAGGAGATGGTAAGGACCGACTCCGAGGAGATGATGAGGACCAACTCCGAGATGGCGGTGAGGACCTGCTCCGAGGAGATGGTAAGAACCAAGTCAGAGATAGCGGTGAGGACCGACCTCGAGGAGATGGTAAGGACCGACTCCTAGGAGATGGTGAGGACCTCATCCGGCCGTAGGGAGCCTAGGATATGGTGCTTATGATGTGGTCCGAGGAATGTCCCTAGGATGTGGTCCTATCTTGCCTTCCTTAGATGATTTTTGCTAAGTGCTCCACTGACCTCACCTTCTTTTGCCTCCTCAAGCCTTTTTAGGAAGAGCGTGATGATGTCCATCTAAGACTTGATGGAGTAATCGGGTAAGAGTGGTTGAGAAGGTAAGAGCCTTCATGTTATAATTCAGACCATTGGACTCCAGCCGGCCCTCATACTTAGTCAGATGACCCTCGGGACAAGTATCCCCGTAGTATTTCTCATGAGCCTTTACCCTTTTTTACCAAACTGGTTCTCGCTCATCCCTAACTCACTTGGGCAAATGACATGCCCGTTTGGAAGAGTGAAGTTTCTTTCAGGAGGAGGACCATGTGTTCCTGGCGGAGGAACTTGTCCTTCAACTCCGAATGCTTGAGTTCTTATTGAAGGATTAGCGGCTCTTTCCTCTTCTAAACAAAGACTAGCAGTGCGACCATCACTTGGATAATCCCCTGTGTTTCTTGAAGTGGCTCTTGCCACTCTTCCCCTCCAAGTGGGAGGTCTGCCTCTTTGCCTTGGGGCGGGCATCCCAATCGCAGTAGCGTTGGTTCTTACGGACCTTCTTGTTCTTGCCATTACTGAAGAGAACAGAACTTTTTGTAAATATTCCTGACAGCGCCAAAATGTTGAGGAAATGTCCATGAACACTTAATGAATTTTTCTTGCTTTCCTCTAAGTACCTATACCACCTTTGAGTAAGAACCACCTTGCTTGTAAGAACCAAAGAGTAAGAGTGAAGTAAATGCTTTGGTAAGCGGCGCATAAGGACCATCGTACCGGTGAGAGGCGATGCATAAGGACCATCTTACCGGTAAGAGGCGATGCATAAGGACCTGCACAAGTGACTTTGAGGGGGGGTTAGTATCCGGTTTGCTAAGTGTCAAACCGGACTGAGACTTTACTCAAGAGAGACTGAAGATCTACTCTGTATAATAGTTGAGAATGTAAGAGTCTAGGAAGAAGACTTCACCCCTTTGCATTGTGAGGATATGTCCATATTTATAGGTTTCCCTTGAGAAAGGGAGGACTCACAAGATCGCGCCAAGTGTCCGTCCCAGATTGTGCCAACAATGCTCTAGGCCCATGGCCCAATAGGTTGGTTGGGCTAGGACATCCCGCTTAGGAATGTAGTCCGATAGAGTGGTTAGGACGTCCCGCTTAGGACTGTAGTCCGATAGAGCGGTTAGGACGTCACGCTTAGGACTGTAGTCCGATAGAGCGGTTAGGACGTCATGGACATATTTCTGTATCAACAGAAATATAGAAGAGGTCCTAAAACACCATTTTTAGTGGAACATAACATAAATATATAAGAGGTCCCAGAAACACCATTTTAGTCCAGGAAATAGAAAAACCCCCTTTTGTTAAACTTAAAAAAACCCTAATAATCTTTATTCAAAACACCATTTATATTGAAGAAATCGACAGACGGTTAGTCATATAAGTTGAATTCGAAAAACCTAAAAACCCTAATAATTGAGGAAAATCCAATAAATCGAGTAAACTCAGATCGATTAAGCATAATTCGAAATCATTGTAGCCTAAAATTGATAAACCAATAACAACAAATGCAAAATAAATATGAACCGAACCTTGAAATTGAAATTCAAAATCATCAGTAGAGAGTGAATCGAACCTTCAAATCGAAAGAACCAATAACTGGGATGATTTTTGATTCTTTGAACTTTGATGATTAAGCGAAAATTTTGGTACGGAGAGGAAGAAGGTGGCATGAATTCACCGCCTGAGAGGAAGAAAGCGGCTGGCAGTGTCGATGAACAGGGGAGGAAGAAATTAGCTTAACTTAGCTTCGATTTTAGTATGTCCAAGAATCGCCTGGGAGGAAGAGGAAGGAACAGAAGAAAGCGGTTGCTGTATTTTACACTTGGCGTGATTTAGGTTAACATCTGATTTTGTTGTCCTGCATATACTAGGGTTCAATTTAATTGAGTTTGGTGCTTCTTAAGTCTTCATATATAATCCTCTCTAATTCTCTATAATTCGCTTCTCAATATGTTGTTGTTTAATTATCGATTCTTTCACGGTTATCCTTTTTCTCTTCTAACAAGCAACTTTGACACGCGAATATCCGCGTGTACGTTTCATGTTTACGTTTTTACAAAATCATACAAAAAAACTATATATTATGAATAATCGAGTAAGTTACCTGATCATGACATAAGTTTTAGAATTAGAATAATACAATCAACATATATTGTCACGCCCCAAAACCAAATCACTTTGGCGCGACCGGCCGTCTATCGTGAGATGGGCTCACGCCAAGACGAAGCCTAACTTTAATCCTCAAATACATAAAAATATCTCGGGTGGTATGCAATGAGCATCTAAAAATCCCATATCTGATAATATCACAAGTCCTCGATACAAAATAACAATCCCAACGATCAAATATCTTATACAATAGAAATCTCAGAGTCGCAGCACCTCCTAAACAGCCTTCACATATCCGTCATCTGACTACCGTCTCAACTCCAAAGTATCTTCGTCCAATCACTTATTAAATATCTAAAAAAAATGTGTAAGGGTGAGCTCCTGGCACTTTTACCCGGATCAAGTACATACGAAAAGTTTACATACATATACATTCCATTTTTATGTCAAACATAGTCGAAAATCATTTGCATGGAACAATGTCACAATACACAATTCACATTTAGCTCGAATCAAATATACACTACAGCCACTAGTATAAATCCGGTGACACATTGGCTTTCACATAACAAAACCCTGACACATGAGGTCCAAATACCCCTTAACACATAAGGGTCCAAACATATAACATAAGGGAGTACTCCAAAGCACGAAAACCCTTTAACACATAAGGGTTCAAACATTTCATAGGCATATAACATAAGGGAGTACTCCCGTTCATCAACCGTAATTCATTTCGAGCCCAATTAGTTTCTCGTATAGCAACTCGAATCGAATAATTTCTCCTCTCCAAAATAAATTCAAATGGACGGTCCAAAAATAAATTCCGGGTTTTTACATCCTCCCCTCCTTAAAAGAAGTTTCCTCCTGGAAACTTAACTCCACTACGCTTCCATTGCGCTAATTTTACAAATATTCGATTTTCTAATTTTCCCATCACAACATCAATTCTAACACCTTCCTCCCAGTCCAGATACATCATCGATAAGTCCATACTTCATATCTTAACTCCGAAACCACTTTTGGCATCTCACTCAGAAACACCATACTACGTGAAAACCAACACCATCTCCCAATCAACACAAACCAATCACACATACACCCAACAAACCGGAACCTGGCTCTGATACCACCTTTGTCACGCCCCAAAACCAAATCGCTTTGGCACGACCGGCCGTCTATCGTGAGATGGGCTCACACCAAGACGAAGCCTAACTTTAATCCTTAACATACATAAATATCTCGGAGTGGTACAATGAGCATCTAAATATCCATCAAGTCCTCACAACAATTACAAATCTCGATGCATAACAATTTCGGAGTACAAATCGTCTACTACACTACAAACCTCGAATGCATAGCGCTACTAAAGTCTTCACAAAATCCGACATCAAGTCTACGTCTCCACTCCAAAGAATCTCCGTCCGAATCACTTACTAAATATCTAAAAAAAAAATGTGTAAGGGTGAGCTCCTGCCACTTTTACCCGGATCAAGTACATATGAAAAGTATACATATATATACACTCCTTTTTATATCAAACATAGTCGAAAATCATTTGCATGGAACACATGTCACAATACACAATTCACATTTAGCTTGAATCAAATATACACTGACCACTAGTATAAGTCCGGTGACACAGTCGGCTTTCATATATAACCCCGACATATGTGGTCCGAATACCCTTAACACATAAAGGTCGAACATATAACATAAGGGAGTACTTGAAACCGACAACCCTTAACACATAAGGGTCAAACATTTCATAGGCATATCGATGAGCGTAAGCGTATGTACACATAATCCATGCTTTATCGATCACTTTCATAAAATCACATACACAAGGAAAACATTTATGGGATATACATACTTGATCCTATTTTTGAAAAGACTATTATACCAAGTCCCATTACTTGATACAATAACCACAAGTTGTTTGTCAATAAAAACAATACGTATAATTTTACAATACGAAAAATAGAAGCAAAAGTGACACGAGTTCCCCTTACATCAAGGACGATACGAATCCAAGTCAACTTAAATAATCCGCAAAACCAACCATTAGCTTGCACATCGAATCTCCAATAGTCACCATAAACCACAAATCCTCCAAAGAACCAATCACAAACTCCGTCTAGTCTTTACTACGGTTTTAAAGGTCGAAATTGAGGAATTATGGTAACAAGGGCAAAACGGTAATTTTCTGGAGCTAGGAAAAATAGGATAAAAATGTAGAAGGGCAAAATTATGATTCTATAACGTTCAGGGGCAAAATGGTAATTTAAACGGGTCGAAAAATAGGCTGGAATAAAAGATACAAAATTTGGCAGCACTAAGGTTCGAACCACTGACCTGCAGGTTGACAATCAATCAACAAACAAACTAGGCTAGACACCGGATTATTATAGACTCAGCAGAAAACAATATATTACCGCATGATGGCAACTTCTGTAGATAAGGTGCGAGTCAGGGGCAAAATAGGTATTTACGGGTGGCTGGGGCAAAACTAAAATAAGCTAAAACTCGTCAAATTGCGCAGGAGGTCCCTAGCTCCTTCAAATTCTCAAAAGGGAGGGCTTTAACTTTCAGAAAACCTCAAATCAGTCCCTGTTGATTAAGAAAACTTCCAACTCCATGAAACCCGACCAGAACAGCACGAGATTACCACCAATCAACTCCATAACCAGCCCTCTAGTCTAATCGATCACCAAAAAGGTCCAGACAACACAAATCAGTCCAATAATTCTCGCAATTAGGATTCTCGATTTTTGTTTCTGATTTCGTGACTTCAAAATTCCACAACACATCGATTTCGATCTTGAACTCATCCTACCAAGGTCGATTGGAGGAGATTAGGGGTTAGGCGTGAGGCAGAGAGGTGATTGGTGGGCGATGGTGGCGGAACGAGAAGAAGAAGAAGACGGGAAGAGAACGGCCAGAAAAGGTGAAGAAAGAGACGTAACAAAAGATAGCCAGGTAACCCAATAAATAAACCTAATGGGCTTTTAGTAATTGGGCGTTTCTTTCCGTTTTAAATCCATAATTAAATACCAATGGAATTAGTTTACCATATATGGCTTCGATCAAAATGATTCTTTCAAAAGCAAATTCAAATTGGCGCTTCAAAAGAATTTAGGATTTTACATCCTCCTCCTTAAAAAGTTTTGTCCTCAAAACTGAAAATCCACTACGCTTCCAATGCACGACTTTTATAAACTTTCAAATCCTCGAATCACCTACTTTGTTCTAATACCTTTCACCTTGTCCAGAAATCTCATCGACAAGTTCGTACTCCATATCTAAAGTTCAATACCACTTTTGGCATCTCACTCGGAAAAACCATACTTCGACAAATCCACCATAATCTTCCAATCAACACAAACATATCACACATACCCCCAACAAATTGAAACCTCACCACTTTCTTCCAATCACAGTCATAAACCTCGAAAAGCCTAACCTAAGAACCTCAAAGATTCTTTCCTAGGTTCCTCGAAGATCTAACATAAGGAGTTTTCCTTCATCCGAATCGACACTTCACATATTGAACATGAGAGCTAGACCCGACAAGCGGAACTGGGCTCGATACCACATTTATCACTTTGCAAACCAAATCACAATGGCCAGGCCGTGAGTCTATCGTGAGATGGGCTCCATGAAACGAGCTAACTTTAATCCTCGAATACATAAAAATATCTCGGAGAATTAGTGCAATGAGCATCTAAAATCCCATATCTGATAATATCACAAGTCTTGATCTGAAATAACAATCCCAATCTGAATATCTTATCTGATAGAAATCTCGGTCGACACCTCTAAGCGACCTTCACATATCCGTCATCGACTCGTCCGACTCAAGTATCTTCGTCGATCACTTATTAAATATCTAAAAAATGTAAGGGTGAGCTCACAGCACTTTTAGGATCAAGTACATCTGAAAAGTTTACATACATATACATTCCATTTTATATGAACATAGTCGAAAATCATTTGCATGGAACAATGTCACAATACACAATTCACATTTAGCTCGAATCAAATATACACTACAGCCACTAGTATAAATCCGGTGACACAGAGGTCGACTTTCACATAACATAACCCCCAACACATGAGCTCGAATACCCTTAACACATAAGGGTCCAAACATATAACATAAGGGAGTACTCCAAAGCACGACAACCCCTTAACACATAAGGGTCCAAACATTTCATAGGCATATCGATAAGCATAAACGTACACATAATCCATGCTTTATCAAATCATTTTCACAAAATCGCACACACAACAAAACATTTTATGGGATATACATACTTGATCCTTTTTTTGAATAGACCATTATATCAAGTCCCATAACATGATATAATAACCATAACTTATTTGTCAATCGAAAACTATACATATAGATTTTATATACGGAAAATAGAAGCAAAAGTGTTAAGAGTTTCCCTTACCTCAAGGTCGTCGATTCCAAGTCAAACTTAAATACCCGCAAGATCCTCCAATAGCTTGCAAATCGAATCCTCCAAAGTCACTTGACCCTTAAAATCCTCTCAAGCACCACTTATAAACTCCATCTCATCTTTACTACGGTTTTATAGGTCGATATTGAGGAAATAGGGTAACATGGGCAAAACGGTTATTTTCTGGAGCTAGGATAAATATGATCAAAATATACAAGGGCGTAATTATGGTTCTAAAACGTTCAGGGGTATCATGGTAATTTTCTGGGTCAAAACAGGCTGGAAATAAAACTAATACAAAATCTGCCTCGATTGAGGTTCAAACAACAGACCTCATGCCTATTGGTCCAAAGCTTCTGCCATGACCTTGAGGTTAGTTATCCTACTCGATCGATTTACTCGGCCATTCGGTCGCTCTTTATAGGAATAAATTACAAACAACCCTACCCATACTCCAATTCTCAAAAGCGAGTCCTTTAACTTTCTCTGATCTTTCGATTGATCCTGCGAATCGTAAAAGTTTCCAAACTCCATTAAATCGAACCAAACTCCTCCAAATCCAAGCAAGGGCTACGGGAATCAATTAGCCATCACTCCATCTAGTCTAATCGATCAAGAAACAGTCCAAACCACCACAAATCAGTCCAATAATTCGCGAAATTGGTTTCCCTATCTCTTGTTTCTTTTTCGCGATCCAAACCCTCAATCTTCAATCGATTCCGGTCCGAAATTCCATGCGGCTCTAGTGACAACGGGCTGGAGAAGGACTACATCGAAGGAGGCGGCTATGGTCGGGAGGTGGTGGGCCGGAACAAATCGAGAGAGAAAGAAGAGGGCAGCAGATGAAAAGAAGAAGAAAGAAAGAAAACAACTTGACATAAATAAATAAACCTAAATGGATTTTAGTAATTGGGCCTTTTACTCCCGTTCATCAACCGCAATTCATCTCGAGCCCAATTAGTTTCTCGTATATCAACTCAAATCCAAATAATTTCTCCTCTCCAAAATAAATTCAAATGGACGGTCCAAAAATAAATTCCGGGTTTTTACATATATGCAGTTTGATATGATCTCACCTTTGTCTAAATCATTGGAAAAGATATGTTCAAAGTCATGGAAGACCTCGAGTCCACTTCTTCTTCCGTCACCTGCACGCTAAAATGGATCAACATTTAAGTAGTACATATGATGAAATAATCTGCCAAATTTAAAGCCTTAATTACAGTTAATTGAAAGAGAATAGAAGACCTGAAATCATGAAAGGGCAAACATCATGTTGAAATGATAAAGGTGGACACGATAATTGGGAGATTGGAGTTGAAGAATTCTTAATTGGTGCGGTAGTTAATTTACATATACAACCTTAACTGCTCCATTTTGTGATGGGATATTGAGGGTAGAACCGGGAAAGTATATTATTGGTGTTACAACTGCTCCTTACCTTGGAAAGTGATAAATTTAGCCTCCACTATTCTGATTATTTCATCTAAAGAGAGTAGTCACTTCTTCAGCCATTTAAAGAGTTGATAGGGTTATTATTGTAAAAGTACACAAAAAACTACCTCTTGTGAGGGAGAATCAGCTTTCTTTTTAGAAGTAGTATAGATGACCTTCAATTGTTTGGTACTTCAAAAGTATTCAAGTACTGGTTCGACTTAATTCATCATAAAATTTTAATTCCCCCTAATTCCTATTTTTTTTTAAATTAATTTTTTAGGAAATGGACTAACTACAGCACTTTTGGAATGAATGTGGTGAGGACGTTAAATGAAACTTATGTGTCACATCGCACTCAAAGGACGTGCTGAAGCAAAAAAGCGTGTTGATCTGGTTAGCTCACAATATTTTTAATAACATAGTTTCATTGCTCATAGACTAAATTGAAATATTTTTCTAAATTCAATATTTTTTCAATCTTGATTGACAATACGAGGTTTAGCAAAATTACCACATTAGAAACCGATTTCTTGAAACATGTAAACTTAGATGGAACACCTACCGATCCTTGGGGACGAGCCACTTCCCGAGAACATCTATTCATTGTAAATTGCACACTTGATGTCAATCCCGAGATGTATTATCAGCTATTGGTGGTAATCTCTAACCTAGATATTGGCCGTTGTGATTAAATATTTATTTTAAAATATATTATTAGTTTACTAATTGAAGCAAATAACATTTATGTGTAGGACGATTTTTTTGAACATAAGCGTGTTGACTCAATTGAGAATACTTTAGTAAAATGATAGAAGGTAAACACCAAGACTCCAAGCACGCACATTACTTATTCCGACTTATGTATGATAAAGTTGAATATAGAAATGAGGGACTTGGCTTGCTTCAAGAGACGATAGAAACATTTGGAGGGTGTTTATATCTTCTGAGATGAATCTGAGTTGGGAGGGAAGCTTGCATGAAACGGCTTCCCTATGGATTATTGAGGAGTGGATTCCATAAAATTCCTCCGAAATGTGCAAAGCATTATATGAAATATTATAGCTTATTAATGTCCTTGCTTTCATTATTTCATACTAACTCTTTTAAATAAGTATATTATATTGTATAGAATCAAAACTTATTTTCAAAACACAAAGATGCGTCACGAAAAGAGTTATTTAACAAAGTGAAGTCTCAATGAGCATATTTACAGTACATTCGCCAAATTGAAACTGGCGAATATGATGATTTTCCTAGGAGATGGGGGTTAAAAATTGTTAAAAGTAATCATTTGTGTAGATATACTTTCAGGAGTCTTAAAAATTCATGTTTAGTCTAGCCAAATGTTGAATTCATTAGAAAGCATGATTGTTCACTCATAGAAGATTTAGGCAAGGTGCAAGGTTTAAGAAGATTGATGCCCCTACTAAGATGGCCTTAGGAGTATTGTATCGGAGCCACGTTTTGACAAATATAATTTAGGTGATCTAAATTAAACAAAGTGAATTTTTAATATTGTTATAGATACTATGTTATGTTTAACTTTTAATTTGTTCAATTCATATTATTCTACTTCCTCCTCCTGGGAATAGCTTTCCACTGTGACTTTTTTCAGTCAAGCTTTTTGTTAGAAATATCTGTTTAGATTTTGATCAGCAACCTAATGACTTATCTTAGCTCAGAAAGGTGATTAGTACTCTTGGTTCACTTGAACACTGTAAAAGAGGAAACTCACTAAGTATGATAGTCTAGCAAATCTTGTATAGGATGTTAGGTCTCGAAATGTAATTTTTATTTTATGAAGAAGACCAAGAAGAAGGCATCGAGCAGGAAAAGTTCAACGGATTTGAAGATTTGAAGGCGCAAGATTCTTTGAAGACAAAGGTTTTTCAGATACCTATATCCAGATATCTTGAAGAAACAAGTGTTTCAAAACACAAGTGTTGCAAAAGATATATGAGAATAAAAGGTTTCTGAGACGAGGAAAGTGCTCACAGATATCTACACTCAGATACCTTGACACAAGTTATGTTTCTGAAAAGAAATATATTATAACAAGTTGTTTCAACAAGTGGTATCTCAAGTGGCACTCTGAGGACAAAGTATAGTACAATGCATTAAATGCGGCGGACAAAGATATGCGAACAAAAGCGGTAACCGAAGAAGAAGACAAGCGTACTCTGATTACTATACTCGAATATCAATGGTTTGAAATTGAGTTAAACTGTGAATCTACTATTGTTGATACGGACATGTGTCCAATCCGATTAAGAGCGCCGTATAGGCGTTTTCTAAAGCGCATCAAGGTAGATAGCGATTCAATGCTAGTCCGACCTTCAAATGGTCCGACATAAAGGAAAGCATCTCAGGTCAACTAGTATTTACAAGTCAGCATGCCATCTCAGCTAGGTCCGACCAAACTAGGTGGATGACTTTCGAACCTGACAAAAGGTCACATGGTCCTTCCAAGTACCACAAACTGTCAGTCCTAAGATGCTAAACGGACTGGACGAGAGAATCTCGGATGCCACCATCGCAGTAAGACCAAACGTATATAACAGAACCACTGAGATACTTCAGTGGAACTCTAGGTTTAGACACCTTGAGTTGCCCAAAGCCAGATCAACCAAGCATACAGATCTGTCCGAGAGACTTACATGGACCCAACGTACGGAACATTATTCTCGGAGGGAAAGGTCCAAAGTACCCTCTCAGGCCTATTAATTAGTATTGCATTACTATTCACTAATGGGCCATGGGCCAAAGGTAGCATTGGTGTCCAAATCTGAGGTATACACATGGCATCATCTTGTGAGCCACCTCATAAGCATATGATAACTATAAGTATTGCATACGGTCCAAGACCTTAGAGGAGGCGAGGATAGTGAGAATCCCTAAGTCATAAACACTATCGATTTTATAACCTTCCCCATAACTATTACATTGAGAGCTTCCAACTCTCTCTTGAGTAAAGTCTCTTACCGGATTGACATATGCAATCCGGGTAACCCATTCTAACCCCCCCCCCCCCACTTAGTCCTTTCAGGTACTCTAGCTCGGACCAGTTTTGCTTCGGACTTCAAGTAGGAGGCGGTTTTACCCCTCAACATTTTGGCGCCGTCTGTGGGAATTTTTACAAAAAGTTTCGTGTTTGAGTTAAGATGATGGCAAGAACAAGACGGACATCACAGACTAGTGCTGCAGGCGTGGGAACTCCACCACCACGCCCACGAGGATGGCATGCCAAGAGACGAGGCCACTGTGGCTGGAAGGAACGCCGGAAGGAGATATCCGAGTGATGGGCGCACAACCAGCCCATCCTCAGATGAGGGAAGAGACGCTCCGCACAGGGGAGCCCAAAGTGTCCCTGAGAATGCCATTCCTACGGACCATGGAGAAGGGGTTGCACGAGTTTCTCGGTGACTCGAGGCCCCACTCTGGTCAGCGATTTACTATGCCCGATGGTCGCGTTGTCCGCACAAATGACCTCGGACTAAGTGAAACCCAGTTTGATAGATTGCTCACAATAATCCAAGGATTCCTAGGGTCAAACAATGCCCATCCTCAGCAAGTCACTCCGCCAGTGGCTACTCCGGTTCAAGCAAAGCCTGCATTATCAAGAAACAGGCAGCATCCGATCCAACAGAGGCTAGGGAATCAGATGCCTCAAGAGGATTTGCGAAACCTTCTAGGCCGTGACATCGCCTCTCGAAGCTTAGGCGAAGGAAGCGACGGAAGGAGAGAGTACGAAGGGATAATAGGCATCCAGGAGTTCGCGACAAGTACCTCCAGAGATAGAGATCAAGTAGCGAAGCTGTCGGTGGTCGGAAGATGAACTCCCATAAATGTAGTTGTTCATCCGAGGGCGGAGAGAGATCTGGCGAGATCTACGCCGTGAAGGCTTTGGAGACCAGTTACGAATCTCGGGCGCTGGTAAAAGACCGTGAAGCGGATAACCACTAGTGCCCCAAATCCCTGCGATGACATCATGAGGGAGAAGGAAAGAAAGCGAAACTTCGGATCATGTGATTAGAACTTGGAATACTATTATGGGGATACTTGTCCGTTGGTCACTGACAGTCTGATAGTAAGATGGATTCGAGGAATGGCGACAATCTAGCTCTTACGTTCTCATCCACTCTCTCCGGAACGGCTATGGATTGGTACACCACTTTGTCGAACAAGTCGATAAGGTCATATGCAGACCTTTATTCCAAGTTCTTGGCACGGTTTGGAAAGTCGAAAAGAAGAAAGCGTACCGTTGAGCACCTGGCAGAAGTTATACAGCGGGAGCAAGAGGATCTAAGGATCTTCCTAGATCGCTTTCACGCGGAAGTTCTTCGAGTTGAGCCACATGATTAAAGGCAATTAGTCACTGTATGCTAATACTTTCAACTCATAGCTCCACAGAAAACTCTCTAGTCAGGAAGTGAGGAGTGAAAAGCATTTGGACGACATCTGTGAAGAAGTGATGTATGGAGAGGAGTACCGAAGGAACGTTCCGGTAAGAGCTAGTTCCAAGAAAGGAAAGGAGCCGATGAAACAAGAGCAATGCCAGGGGAAACTTGACCCGAGGAAGGATCACAGAGATAAGGGTTTCCACAGAGAAAGGCGTCCGCCGAGGAGATACACAGATTATACCTGTAAAACCTCGTTTTATTTTCATCTTTATTATTATTAAAAAAAAAAACATTATTTTTTATTTTTGTTATAGCTAATAATGTTCCTAGTGCTTAAATTAATGTTTACTTTTTTTTTTTTATATAGCTTAATGAGAGTCCAATTTGATTTTAGGACTAAATTTGTACATATTTCCCATTGTACCCCTCACCCTATTCAACTCACTTCCAGTTCAATCAAACTCCTTTCTTCTTCAGTTTCTTCTTCTTCTTCGTTCCCTTTCTCCTTGACCTCTTCTTCCAAATCGGCGCCTTTATCTACGTCGCCCCCAACCACCGCCAACTGATTACGATCTCAAGCCATAGTTGTCTCGCTCCGATCCCTTCCTCTTCGCTGTCATTTAAGATCGAGGCATACCGTCTTCTTCATCAAGCCATAGTCGTCTCGCTCCGATCGGTAAGTTTTCGAACTCGAATTCCGATCTCCTTATTCCAAATTCGCAGTTCTAACTCAACAACGTGATTCTTGGGTTCTTCGTAGTACCGATTACAAGGTTTAGAAAGCTTCGATTCGTTCGTTCGTTCGTTCGTGTTCTAGCTCGGTTTCTATTCGCCATTAGGTAAGCATTGTTCTTCTCGTGTTTTAGTCTGGGATGGGTGTTTGTGTTTCTTATTCGTTTCTTGCTTAAACTCGAATCGTAATTTATGTCCTTCTTCGTTTCTGTGTTGTTGAGTCGACAGTAGACTTGCTCTGTTCCTAGGTCGAACTATGTCAGTCTCTGTGTGTGGTGGTGTGTTCGAACTGCCTTGTTTTTCTTCCTTTTTTTTTCTGGACAGCCTGCGTGCTGTGTTGGTTGGGTGTTTGATTATATATTGGTTGTGAATTTTGGATTGATTCAATTACTATGTTGCTATGTTCGATTGTATCTATTTTTTTTTGTTTTGAAATTGAAATCGCGGTTCCATCTTCTTTGCATGACTTTCATTCTGATCTTGATTACTTGACTGATCTTGTGGTGTTTTTGGTTGCCTGTGCTTATCAGTTACTGTTCCCTTCCTTCAATACTGGAATTGAGTCTGTTGCTTGCAGTCGACCTGTTCTGTGTGTTATTGTCGATTAATTGTTGTCGTTCTGAGTTCGTTTGTCTTTCTTCCTCGTTGCTGTTCAATCTCTTTGATTTGTGTCTCGCGGTGTGTTGTTAGTTGCACCTGTAATTCCGGTTCTCTGGTCGGCTTATGTATTAGTGGAGAGTCGATTCGACTCTAGGTTGGCAAATGAGTTTGTAATTCTCTCTGTGTCGCTATTTCCTTTACCGAGTCGATTTGCCCTCCGACTGCCCAACCGTTGTTGCCGTACTGTTTGGCTTCCACATATTTCGTTATTTTCACTTTAGTGGCTTCTATCCTTCTTCCCTCCCTGTGACTTAGATACAATTGCTTGCAAGTAGAATTGTTTAACTGTATGCAAAATGGAACTGTGTTTCTTTAGCTAAATATACATGCCAAGTTGTTTAACAATTTCAGTGGTTGCTTTCAGCATGTTAAATGGTTTTGTGAGATTATTGTGATACATATCATACTCTATTATAAACTGGTGCAACATGTGAGAGTCGTTGTCTCTATCTTGCCAACATTTTAAGCTTTATTAGTTGTACCTGATAAATGTTTTACTGCTTGGGATTCTCGTGTTAATTGAATTACTATATGGTTCTGGAACTGAATACTAGTTCATGTTGTTGTGTATTAGTTAGATGAGGACCTGTTGCTTTATCCTCAAGTTTGTTTAACAAGGCTCAATATTTGGTTAGTTATTTAACGTGGTGTTCGGTTGTATCATCCTTAATTATGGTGTATGGCTGTTGAATTGCAAGAGATTAGTCTTCTACGTTTTCTTTGTTCTAAAGGAAACTTGTTTATTTTACCTTGATCTCTATACAGTCTGTTTGATGTTAAATTATTTGTACCTTTTGCAATCTTCTGTTTACCTTAAATTTTAATCTAGCAGTTAGATTGGTACATAGTTGTGTTTTTTAGCTCATCACTTTTAAGTCTTGTGTTCCGTTAGTAATCTTGCTAAATTATGTGTAATTCTATGCCTAGTTGATTCTACTTGTTTATGCTCGTTTGTGGGGGTTAAAGGGTATCGTTAAGTTATTTTTGCGTAAGTGTTAAGTGGTGTTACCTTTTATCAGGATTTGCGGATTGCTTAGTTTACGAGGTCATCTAAGGTGAGTGTTCTACCCAAAAAGTATATGTATATTTGCAAAACTACAAGAAGCTATTTTAATATTATATATATATAGTATTGCATCTCAAACATTGCGAAATTCATGAAATCAAAGTTCTGAAAATCTGCATCAAATCCTTTTCTCATGCTTCCGCTATCTAAAGATATATATGTATATGATTCATGATGATCTTCATTTGATTCGATTGGTGATTAACCGGCCGATATATGCATGATTCGTGGTGGGGTTCTGATTGGACATACTTGGGTTATTACATCGAGTTGTTCATGAGGTGCCTCTGCTTACTATCCATAGGCCTTGAGGCGAAATCGTAGAGGTCTTTAGTAGTAGTGTTCCACCCACATGTACCATGGCGGTATTAAGTCTTCGTCTTCGTTTGGCGATGGTAGCACCATGCATGAGGTGATAAGGGCTTGGATTGGGGTTATAAGGTTGACTGCACCAACAATAATTTATTCGCTTCGTTATATGTTTTCTTCGATTATTTTTATATTATGATTCGTTTGATTTTTAAACCATACTTCGTTATTACATAATTCGTTGTTCACTTAGCACAGAACCTCACTGAGTTTTATCTCACACTTGATTTGTTACCTTCTTGTAGATTTCGGAGTTTAGTGGAGAGGAGCAGTGGTGAGCGTTAAAGAACTTGAGTGAAAGTGGGTTATAAATGGGATTTGTTTTGTAACTTTTATCAGGTACTTGTAAAAATAGTGTTTTCGCAAGTCAACTGTTCACATTTCCGCTTCTCAAAGCTTATAGATTGTCTTCCTGTTATTAGTTTAACGCCCTTGTCTTTTTAAAAGTTAGTGAAATTTTCGAGCGTTCTGATACTCGTCTCAATAGACCAAGATCCGACATCTTGGCGACTATCATTGAGAAGAAGCTGGATGTCCAATGGCCAAAGCCCTCTCATAACAACCGGAAGAATAAGAATGCAAAGGGGTACTGCAAGTTCCACAAGTGCCGTGGTCACGAGACCGATGATTGTATTCAATTGAAAATAGAGGTTGAACACCTGGTGAGAGAGGGCAAGCTAAAGGAGCACATCTATACGGATGAGCCCTCCAGGCACGATAGAACGGAGCGAAGGAGGGAGGATAATGCTACAGAACCACCACCCCGTCCGCTATCTTTGCCACCTCCGCCGACTAACTATGCGCCTCGCACGGATGGACATCCGTACAGATATGGTGATGACATTGAAATGGAGAACCCTTAAATCTGAGTGATCAACACCATCGTGGCGGACCATCTGAGGTGATAGTAGGAGCCTTGAAGGCGAATTTGCTCAAAATCTTCAGAACAACGATAGAGCGTACGCTGCTCCAGCGATTCGGGGTACAAACGCTATATCCTTTGATGATAGCGAGATCCCTCCTCCTACGGAAGGAGGAGAAGACAGTGACTATCCGGATGTTCCGCTGGTGGTTTCTTTAACCATCGCAACTTATCGGGTAAACAAGATCCTGGTAGACACGGGGAGTTCCTCGAACATCATCTCCAAATTAGCAATAGATCAGATGAACCTGGGAAGAATCTGATATGAGAGAGTCAACACATCCATATTAGGATTCGGAGGAGGTACTGTCCGTCCTTTAGGAAGTGTCATACTTCACGTTTCACTTGGGACGCATCCTGCAAGAGTGACACAGCAAGTCCATTTTGTAGTGGTGGACTACAATACCATCTTTGGGTGTACATGACTCAATCAATTCCGAGCTATACCTTCCACTCTCCATAATAGGATGAAGTTCCCGAATCCCTTCGGAGTTGGAGAAGAGGAAGGAAACATCTGTGAAGCTTGGGAATGTTATATTATGTCCACAAGAAGGGCGTCCGCCCCCGTGTTGTGATCGCCGACCTCGACCCGCTTGATTGTTCTTAGGCGAAAGGAGAATTCACAGATTGGAGAAGGGAGCCAGAAGGAAAAGTTTCATAGAACTGTGTGAATCGAGCCTCAAGAAACTCTCAAGGAAATTGAGATTGTTGTTGGAAACTCGGACAAGAAGACAAGAATCGGAACAGAGATGAGTGCGGAGGTGGAAATGAAACTCATTGCTTGTCTCCGAGATAACAGTGATGTGTTTGCTTGGAGTGACTGAAGGGAATAGATCGAGGATTACTGTTCACCGTCGAACATGGATCCCTCGATTAAGTATATCGCCAAAGAGGAAGGATTTCGGTCCGATCAAAGATGCCGTCATATCCGCTAAGGTTGATCGAATCCAAAGCGGGCACATCGAAGAGGTCATTATTAGATTGGGTTTTTGCGTGGTTCTGGTGGAGAAATCGCCGGGCAAATGGCGGATGTGCAATGATTTCACCAGGTTAAACAAGTTCTGCACAAAAGATCCATACCCTTTGCCACAGATAGATCAATTAGTTGACTCCACGTCCGGATGTGCGTTACTGAGTTTCATGGACGCATACCAAGGTTTTTACCAAATTCGGATGGCCAAGGAGGACATCAAGAAAACAGCTTTCTTCGATGCAGGAGGAGTATACTGTTTCAAGGTAATGCCCTTCGGATTGAAAAATGCGGGAGCCACTTACCAACAACTGGTGAATCAAATGTTCAAGGAAGAAATTGGAAAAACCATGGAAGTGTACGTGGATGACATTCTCATCGAAATGGCCGAATAGCATCATGTGCATCATTTGAACAAGTGCTTCGCTATCCTTAGGAAGTATAGAATGAAACTGAATCCAGAAAAGTGCACGTTCGGAGTGAAAGGAGAAAAGTTCCTCGGATACATGGTCACAGAGAGGGGGATAAGTGCAAACCCTGAGAAGATCAAGGCAATCCTAGATCTGCATCCAAGAACCTCGATGAGGTCAATGACTCATAAGACGTCTCATGTCCTTAAGTCATTTTATTTCACGATCTGCGGAGAAGAATCTTCCGTTCTTCAAAATCCTCCAGAAAGGAGAGAGCTTTGAGTGGACCGCAAATGTCCTGAGGCTTTCGAGAAGCTGAAAAAGTACATCCATTCCCCTCCACTGCTCTCCAAACCCGTCGAAGGAGAACCACTCTACCTCTACCTAGCAATCACGGAAGAGGCAATGAGTTCCGTATTAGTACGGATTCAAACTAATGATCACTTACCAATCTACTATCTTAGTAAAGCCCTTGCTGGGGCGGAGACAAGATACATGAAGATTGAGAAATTTGCATATGCTTTGGTTTACACCGCAAGACGGTTAAAGCCATACTTCAAGTCTCACAAAATAGTGGTACTAACTACGGAACCTTTGAAACAGGTCTTGGGAAAGCCCGATCAATCTGGACGACTCTCTAAGTGAGCGATCGAGCTGAGTGAATACGACATTTGCTATCAGGCTCCATCAGCCAAGAAGGCTCAAGTCCTCACCGACTTCCTAGCGGAATATTCGAAGGCGGATTCAGAGAAAGTCCCTGACAAACAGACATTTGAATGCCTAACCAGCGAGACCATCAGGAAGCGATTCATGAAGTTCCATCCAGCGACCTTGAGGATGCTCGATTCATCAATCGTCCTAGCACGAATCGTATGAGGAAACTTCGAATTGACAAATGTTCCTTCTTGGCGATGTCACGAAAACCGGTACTATGACTCGGATAAAATCGAGAGAAGGAGGAATAAAATTGGAATTTGAAGCTCACGGAAGATCTCCAAACCGAAAAATATCCTTGATGTGCGGACATTGGAAGTGGCAGTTCCTCGATGGAAGAGTGGGAGGATTGAAATCTATCTTAAGAGCCACGATGGCGCGGAACTCGACTCTACGCGATATCCTTGGAATTCAAAGTCACCAATAATGAAATTTGAGTATGAAGCATTGTCGCTACGTCGCCAAATCCACCAAGTTCGAGCTCAAAGCTTACGGACTCACAACTAGTTGAAGCCAATTTCCGGGAACTTTTGCCACAAAGGCCCTTGATGATCAAGTATCTTGAACTACTCAAGCAGGAAGCCAGTCACTTTGAGGAGTTTGCCCTGGAAAAGTTTGACAGAGCATGGAATGAAAGAGCGGAGTCTCTGGCAAAATACGCATCCGCAACAATGTCTCTGGACACTAGGAGAGTAATCCTACTCACTATTCTTGACTCATCGTCATGACTCTCAATTAATTGTCATGATAAGCGACCACGAAGAAACTGGATGGTGACATCTTTAACTATCTCGAGGCGGATCTCTACTAGGCGATCCAAAGGAATCGAGGCGTCTGATCTTAGAAGCGAACATGTACTTTATGCTAGGTGAAGATTTGTACAAGAGATCTTTTGCCGGGACTCATTTGAGGTGTTTGAGCCATGAGTTGCAAAAAGATCTTTGGAAGAGATACCTGACGGAGGCTGTGGAGTCATTAGGGAAGAACTATTGCCCGAAAATCATCGACAAAGTATTCTTGGCTACCATTGATAAGGATTCCATTTCATGAAGATGCCTGATTGCGATATTATCACGAACATTCCATCGTCAGGCACATCCTATGATTCCGTCAATCATAGCATGTCCGTTTGATCAATGAGGCATCGATATTGTCGGACCAATCCCGAGGGCACTCAACAAAAGAAATTCCTAATTGTGGCCGTGGAATACTTCACCAAATGGGTAGAAGCAGAAGTTGTGGCAACCATTACGGAGAGTCGAGTGCGGACCTTCATTTGGAAAAACATCAATTGCCGCTTTGGTCTACCCAGGGTTCTTATCTCGGATAATGGTGCTCAATTTTCAGGCAATAGGCTCAAGAAATGGTTGTCGTCCTTCAAGATTGAACAACATTTCACATCTGTTGGATATCCGCAAGCTAATGGACAAGCAGAGTCCACAAACAAGACAATAGTCAAGATCTTGGAAAAGCGGTTGAGAACTTCTCAGGAAAGCTGGGCGGACGACCTAGATGGCGTACTATGGGCTCATCGCACCACTGCACGGACCGCGAACAAAGAAACCCCATTTGCCTTGGTATGTGGCTCGGAAGCAGTTATACCAGCAGATATTGCCGTCGAGACTATGAGGGTCCATGAGTTCGAAGATTCCGCCAATCGTGAAGCTCGGATATTCGATCTAGATATGTTGGAACAGAAAAGAACTGAAGCACTGGCTAATATCCATAGGTATCAAGCAACTGCTACCCAGAACTACTGTGAGAATGTTCGAGCAAAAAACTTACAAGTCGGGGACCTAGTGCTTCACCGGGCTGACATTTTGAGCAATGTTGGAGAACTCAAGCCTAAATGGGAAGGACCTTACAAGATTATCGGAGCAAGAGTGAATCGGAGTTACGAATTAGAAGATGAGCACGGACACCCACTCAAGCGCACATGGAATGCTAGGAACCTTCAAAAGTTTTACGCATAAGGATGATTGAGCGGACCACTTCTCCGTCATTTAGATATTTTGGGCTTAAACTATCCATTATACGGAACTCCTTCAGTTCTGTTTTTTGTTAACCCTTTTGTCATTGGCCATGTAGCCCACAAGTTGTAATTGAATTTCCGGCAAATCAACACAACTTCTATCATTCGATTTGAAAGTTTAGTGTTCAAAACGACAACAAGCAAGTGATCGATTTTATTCATATGTGAAACCAAGTACATATGGCAATGTCTTTGTAATCCACCACTTCGGATCTCTACCTAGATCTGACTACATTGCATAAACTGAGAAGGAGACATCTGGGCAATCGTGGTCCACCAATAAAGTAGATTCCTCCGACAGGACACTTCTTCACTCACTACTTCTGGGAAAACCGTAGATCTGATATGCCTGCACAACACAAGATGTTTTAATAAGTCGGAATTCTACGACATTCTCTATGGATCCCGCGCACAATGTGCCCGGAAACATCAAAATTGTGAGTAAGTGATTAGCACTGGGAACCTCGTGCTTATAAGCAAATTGCACGGACACATCTATCGTGTTCGACGTAAAAACTAGGATCTATACACGGATCTGACGCATTGGTCGTACGGCGATCCACCCGTCAGCAACTCCTCGGGAAGAAAAAGCTCCTAAAGGGTGGATCACGCGTACAACCAATAAGATAGTCCGTTTGCTAACATACTGATGCATCGTGTACTGAGATCTATGCTTTCAGATGGTGATCTTGACAATCTTCCCCTCAGGACCAGCCACTCTGAGCTCGGGATAAGCGCCGACTTAAGAGTGGGCGAAGTCATGAGAAACTATTCAAGAAATCATCTTCTTGCGGGTACTACGGGGACCAAGCTATTGAGCAAATATGGAAATTGGAAGTTGGATTTGCACGACCAAGGCAAAGAGGAATCTGAAGTATTTATAGAAGTAACGAACCAATAGGCGTCCGACACGTCAAAACTTCGACGTCGACAATGGGCTTGAACTATTCATTTGGGTTGAACAGTGTTGGACCAGAAGGGCTTATCCAATCAAGCCTACACAAGCCCATCAACCACATCCGAGTTTGTATTTGTTATTCATCTTACAAAGATGTGCGCGCCAATATAATCCGACAAAGTAAGGATAAGAAAAAGGTGATGACCTCATCTAATAAGGGTAGTCCGAATTTTATAAACAAAATTATCCGAGCGTATAAGCTCAGAAGTTACATTTTGTCGAGGTCCGAGGACCATACATACTTCTATGGGGCATACCCCACCTCATCCCTTTAGTGGATTCCCGAGGTTGAGCCATGAGATTCCGAGCTGCCACCTTGAGCCCGATGAACTTGCTATTGCATTCGGATCCTCCTACGGATCATCTTCAGCGTCCGCTCTCTCTCTTCTTCGGCTCGCCCCCTGGTAACCAACGGACAGAGAGGGGGATCACCTTCGGGATCAAGAACAATTGCATCATCTGTCGTGCCTTTGCCAAGGTAGATCGGAGGATGCATGTTCCCGCAAGCACAGTTTACCCAGTGCTAACAGCAATCATACATGGGACGGTCTGGTTCTCCAAAGTTGAAGTTTTCCAAATCGGGTAGCGTCGTGCTTGCATTAAGGTGAAGTTGTCTAGCTCGGACTGACTTTTCTCGAGCAGACTCCGACATCCTAGGGAAACTTGACTTTTCCAAAAAATAAAATTTCTCTGAGAAGGGAAGCTTGCAGAAGGGTAAAGCAGTGAGAAATGAAGAATTACCACGCCCTCATTTATAGTAGCGATGGATCTTTATGATCACACCACATGTCAATCATCCGACGGCTCGGAAGATGAAAGGACGCAGTAATAATGGCTATTTCACTGTTTCACCTGCCCCCTTCTAGAAGGATTGCGCATCCCAAAAGGATAATTTTCTTAAGCAAGGGCGAACGGTCCGAAGAGATTCGTATTTTATTCTAGATCAGACGCCATCCACAGCGATCCGTGTTCTTAAGAGATGCGTATTTTATGATAAATCAGCATATGAACAACGAAGTAGAAAGAAGTAAAGAGGAAAGCAAGTAATGATTTAAAACGCGGAAAGCGTTGCTCTGCAGACGGTTACTATGAATGAAAGAGAATAAATATTGTATGTGGCGACATTCCGTGCCATCAAAAGATCACAAATTCAACAAGTACAGATTACTCACGGGGCATACCCCAGACTTCTCACTGGGGGCCAGCTTGGCTCGGACCCGCTCCACCGGTTTGAGGCAGATTGACGGGAGGCGTGTTGGCGACGGCTTGAGCGGCAAGGGATTCAGCGATCTCGAGCAAATTGAAATCCGCATCGAGACTAACGACTCCAGCAGGCATTTAGTACCAGTCCTTCAGGAAAGCCCGGTAGTTCTCAAAAGGTACAATGCATACCTTTCGAAGGGCATCCGGGACACATTTCGGGAGAAAGGGTCCGCCATTCTTGATCTCGATCTCTCCTTCCTCGGTGACCAGCTACCCAAACTCGCACGTGGCCAACCGTTCGTCCGAGACATTGTCCACAGGGACCTCCACGTCATTAGCATCCGCGGAAGAATCAATCCTTCTGCCTTACAGTCCAAGTTTTGCGGGAGCAATCCCTTGGTCTGCAGTTGACCGATAGCGGATGAGAACCCATCCAGGCGAGAGAAGTCGGACTTGTCCGTCATAAAAAACTTGAAGGAGTCCGACTTCATGAAGTCTCGGCCAGCCTCAAGGCGGGCATATTGGAGGTCCTCAAACAGGATATCCTTTGAGTCCTGGAAGGCCTTCATCGACCTTTGAACAAAGTTATCCTGCCAGTCAAAGTCTGCCTTGATCTCCTCCCAGCTTGTCTTCAGCTTGTGGAACATTAATTTCTTTTCTTTCAGCTGCATCTTCACCTTCTCCGCCTCGTCCGCGGAAGTGGCTATGGCCTTGTGCAGATCCTCCTCAATAGTAGCCCGCTCACCAGCCTTCCACTGCATGGCCCTGACGAAACATCCGAGCTGCAAGAAGTCCTCATGGATATAAGTTGTGTTTCTATTACACTAAGAACAATCCAAGGAAACCATGGAAAACTTGCTTACCCGCTGGTAAAGCTCGTCAAGCCCTCCAACCCGCTCCACCTCAGGGAGTCTGTGGGCCCGCTCATACTCCCTGTCGAGTGCAGCTTGGTCGATGGGCAGGACAGTGGACAGTTGCTGCCTCTTAGCTGCAAGGGAAGCCTCCGAGGTAGCTCCCCTCTTGCGCCCCGAGGTTATGGCGTCCCGCATCAACACCTCCCGCGGGGGTGCCGAAGCAGTGGAAGCAGGTGGCTTTGAGGCAGTGCCGCTCCGAGTGGAAAGGCCTTTGCCCTTGCCGGGCACCACCAAGGCCTGTGGATCTTCTTCGGCCTTGTTCCACCTTTCCTCTTTCGCAGCGAATACTGCCGCGTTTTTCGGGTCCACCATAGGGGGACCCGCGGACGTGTTGATGATCTTGGTCCTCTGCCCAGCAGCGACTTCCAGGGCTTGTTGTTCCCTCAGCAATCTCTTCTTCTCAAACTAGTGAGCTGCGCAACAAAATATAAGTGTCAGACACGGACATATAAAGGACGAATTACCAGAATCGCGGAAAGGAAAGATCATCACGGAACATTTCAAAGAAATAAAAACACGAATCCTAAGTTAAAAATCCTTACTTAAGTCCGTTTTTCCTCCAACTTCCACGGCGTCGGTCAGTCCGCACAAGTAAGGCAGGGGCCGACAGATCAGCCCATGGAAGGGGTACATAGGTGGGTCATTTTTCTTATGGATCTCTGCCACAGACCACGTTCTTGGAAGGCGCCCGGTCAGATGTTCTCCCTTAGGAGCGTTGTTGGCGGCCATTATTGCTCTCTCGGATATCCAGTGTTTGAGGGCCATCCGCAAAAATATACTGTCCACCACTTGACACGAAGATGAAATGGAGTCCGAGATGAAATTGTAAGGTTTCCTATTCACAAAAGTATAGAAAAGGGGATTCCTCGGACTGAAAGACACGTGAAAGAGCTGCCTAAAGTTTTCAAAATTTACTGGCTGCCCTTTCTTCTTACAAAAAATCAAGAAACAAATAAGGTTACCCAAAGACTTTGGGATAACCTGACTCGGACCAATCCCGATGTGATTCAAAATGTGCTTTAGTTCCGGTGCAATGGGGACCCTCTATCCACAAGCGAAGGGCACTTCATGCACGCACATGTACCCGGCAGGCGGATTATAGAATGCATGCACGGGCTCGGGGACCATGATTTCAACGGACTCGGGAATCTCCCATTTTCGTCTCCACTCGGGAATGTCCTCAGGCTTAACCTTCGACGGACAAGTGGGAAGAAGCCCGTCTGCATTTAATTTTCCGAATTCATCTGCTATCACTACTGCGGACGCAGGACGAGGGAATTTGATTCTCGCGGCCTTTGCACCACGACCCTCTATTAACGGAAGATGGGATTGAGCAGACGCGGAAGGGTGTAACATAATCCGACGACTAGTACGTCTCCGTGGGCGAGCGACTGGAGAGCCCTCCTCTCCTTCCTCCCGATCCTCATCCTCTTCCTCTCTAACATCCTCCTCCTCCTCACCACCTTCAGATCTTCCAGATGTGCTAGGGTTGGACGGACCTGTTTCCACCACAACACGATCCTCTTCTCTAGCCTCAAACATTTCTACATCATCAGCCACCCGATCACTATCGCCTTCTTGTTCAGTTTGGGGCTCATTCGGACCCATAGAACCTCCAACACCACCTATGGTCCGAGAATGTACTAGCGACCTCGTCCTAGTAACATCTCCTTGGCCCACTGTTCTGTACGGCTGAGGTTCTACTGTATCACAGACTCTCTGTCCAACGTCGGAGTCCCTGGAAGACTCGAGATCCACGACCAGATAGTCTCCTACGGATGTGGTTAAGTCCGTTGACTCAGCCTCCAAATTTCCTCCACCACGGTAACCTTGAGCCTCGTGAACGTTTTGACTATCGCTCCCGGACATCCTAGGGCAGAAGGAAAAGGATCAGAAACGACGATTGTGATTGTCCGAGAGTTCATTTATATATCTTATTAAGCCAGGAGGTCCGAGAAAATTCTATCAGACTTTCTATGTGAATTAGTCTCATAATGTTATGGGCACTAAACCCTAGCACATAGAGACGTGCCAATGGCACCATCATCTGTCCCATGCAGCATGTGCTAATCGACACCAATATATCACCAAATAAGCATGCATTGTCAAGTTTGGTTACATTGGGAATGACATACTAAACAAATTGACAAGATACCAGTAAAGGAGATTGGTACGCTACAACACAAAGGAGGAGTATTTCAACTAGCATTTCTACTAAGTGTACTGCTGAAACCTATCACTAGCAACATTTGCAATCACGGAATCAACAGATGGATACTCCACTAAGGCAAAAACATACTAAGCATGCAACAGGTATATCGTGAAGACAAGAAACTTTAGAAAGAGTTGAGGTGCACTTACTTTACAAAGTTGAATTCTTAAGCTTAGACGGACGACGAAGCCTTGCTAGCTCTCCGAGGGTACAAATCTCAACTGGAAATCCCAAGATTTTGCGGGTTTCAGTTGCTCGGATCCACCTTTGATTGCTCGAATTACTTGAGAGTCGCTCTGAGTTTCGATGTGGCTAAAGTGTGAAAGCGACTGATGGGCTGACTATTTATAAGGGAAATTTGGGAAAGCCAAGAGTCACATCACTTGGATTCAAACCCCAACCGTTGATCTTTTTAATCCAATGGTTGTTCCGGTTCACAAGTGGCTCGCTAACAGTACTTCACATTCAATGCTCGTCAGAGGCGTCACATCAAGTGGGTTTAAAATCTCAACCGTTGAAACTTTCCTATCTAGCAGTCGCCGCTTTACAGGATCTTTCCCCGTAAAGTGAAATGACTTCATTGGGACTTTTTGATTTACGGATCAGCGGCCCAGGAGGACCATTTCACATATTCGATCCAATGGATAACTTCCTATACACTCTTCCACAGAGGACTTCGTCAGATCCTAATCGTACTCGGATCTATATATCTTGGATACAAATACCTTTTCCATCTACAGTCCGAGCTATTACATAACTCGGACTGTAGAAGGAGAAGGGGGGGGGGGGAGAGAGATATATTGAATTCCTGAAAACATGGACGATGGATCCAAAAAAGGATTTTTTTCCTTTTTCAGTTAACGATTCGGACACGCTCCACAACACATTTGTTCTATTCATAGTTACCAACTATCTTCTACTAAGATACATGGAAACTAGGGGGACATATGTTGATACGGACATTTGTCCAATCCGTTAAGGGCGCCATAGAGCGTGTCCTAAAGCGCATCAAGGCTGAGATAGACAATTCATTGCTAGTCCGACCTTCGAATGGTCCGACATAAAGGAAAGCATCTCAGGTCAACTAGTATTTACAAGTCAGCATGCCATCTCACCTAGGTCCGACCAAACAAGGTGGATGACTTCCGAACCTGACAAAAGGTCACATGGTCCTTCCAAGTACCCTGTTGTCGATCTAGGATGCTTAAAGATGGCGAGAGAATCTCGGAAGCCACCATCGTGATAAGACCAAATGTATATAATGAACCATGAGATACTTGGTGGAACTCAGTTCGAGACACCTTGAGTTGCCCAAGCGATCAACCAAGCATACTGATCTGTCGAGGGACTTACGGACTGACGTCTGAAAAGTACTCTCGGAGGGAAAGGTCCAAACTACCCTCCCAGGCACATTAATTAGTATTGGATTACTATTCACTAATGGGCCATGGGACAAAGGTAGCATTGGTGTCCAAATCTGAGGCATACACTTGGCATCATCTTGTGAGCCACCTCATAAGCATATGATAACTATAAGTATTGCATAAGGTCCAAGACCTTAGAGGAGGCGAGATGATAGTGAGAATCCCTAAGTCATAAACACTATCGATTTTATAACCTTCCCCATAACTATTACATTGAGAGCTTCCAACTCTCTCTTGAGTAAAGTCTCTTACCGGATTGACATATGCAATCCGGGTAACCCATTCTAACCCCCCCACCCCTACTTAGTCCTTTCAGGTACTCTAGCTCGAACCAGTTTTGCTTCGAACTTCAAGTAGGAGGCGGATCCTGGATTAGGTTATCTGTAATAGTTTAGTTGGTGTTCAGAGGTTTTACCCCTCAACACAAACGACACTCAAATTCATCTATAAATATCAACACTTAGACTACTTGAGAACACACACAGAACTTACACCAAGAACACTGAATACTCACACAAGCTCTCTCATGCATACTACTTATCTTCAAGCTTTCTGTTGCGACAAATGCTCTTGATTCTAAGTAGCACAAAAGTTCTAAGTGTCCTGATCCTTAACAATCATTGTTATTTGTGAAGAGTTGAACTAAGATTTCATATCTGATTTTCATTCTCTTAAACACTTATCATAGACTTGGGTCCGTAAAGAACAAGATATCATACATTGCAAAGTGTATTAAGTATACTTGATTCATAGAGCTATCTGAATAACTGAACAAGTTATTAAAGAAGCTCACCTGACAATTTACCTTAACCAACACCTTAATCGGTGTGGAGTACATGAAGTACTTAGTTTGGGAAACTAAGGAATAACTCCAAGGTTTTGGGAAAATAAGGAATAGCTCAAAAAGGTTTACGATGTCGAAGTACTTGGTGTGAATCTTGGGAATAAGTCGGGGAACACTTGGTTGGGAACTAGTGTATTTAGGAATCAAGAGAAGATATTTGTAAGGTTACATCATTTATCTGTCTTAGTGGATTGTAGAGTGCGAGAAAGTAGAAGTGGATTAGTTGAAGGATTACGCCACCTTCAGATACCACTATAAATAGACTTGTGTTATTTACTTTCTGCAGTCTATTACTTGCTTTACTTATCTTGCAAAGTACTTACACTTATCTTGTTGAGCACGTGCACTTATCACAGAAAAGTCTTCTGCTCTCTGAAATTAAGTATCAGATATCTTCACAGATATCTAAGAAACTGTGCTTATCGACAAAAGTTTTAAAAGAATATTCACCCCACCTCTAGTCTTTTACTTTGCCGTTATCTGGACCAACAAGTGGTATCAGAGTGGGAGGTTCCCAAGCCTTCTGCATTGAACCTAGATCCCAGATAAGTGCCCTCTATCTGCTTTTCACCTACACTTGATTTGTTTGTTTAGTGTGTTTGTTGCAGGATGTCTTTAAGTGACGCCCCAATTCTCAAGCCAGAGAATTATGAAAAATGGAAGAACAACATGATGCTCCACCTAGAAGCCTTCAGTGACGAAACGATCAAAGTAATAAAGAATGGCCCAATAGTCATTCAACAACTCAAGCAAGTCATAAAGGTTTCTAATGGTAGAGACATAGATAAAAGCGATGGGTCTTCACAAACAGATCGTCGACGATTGGGAATCTGCCCGGTCAGTCATTCTGAACCAAAGCCCAGAGAGCTCTAGACATCAGAAGATGCCAAGAGAAATTGACTGGATGGTCAGGCTCGTAATATCATCATACGTTCTACTCTAGAGCACATACAGTGTAAACTATGGGGTGCAAAAAGTGACCTGGCAACTGATTGAAGAAATTTGTGCCGGCACTGAGAAAACAAAGGTAAATAAGTTCGAAGTTTTGAAGCTCAAATTCCAAAACTTTAAACAAGGTCCTACGGAGACTCTTGAAGAACTAGATTTCCGGTTTACAACACTTATGAGTGATATGGCTGCACTTGGTGAGAGTAATAGATATACCCAGTCAGAAAAGATTAAGACCATTGTGAGAAGTCTAAATCATAACAGGAACACAAAGTTTTCTACTTTAACCGGAATTCAGATATCACTCTGTGGAACTTTCTCTCACCTTACTTTGTTGACTATGAGACAACTCGAAGAGAACAAACCATTGAAAAGTTGCGAATGTTGCTCTAGTTGCTCGAGGAACTTACGAAAAAGAAGAAAGCGAGGGTGGTGAGGATGCTCTTCTTGTAAGCAAATGGGAAAATATGTCGGTCGAGAAATTGAGAGAAGAAAAGCGAAGAGAATGAAAAAGCATCTGAGCTCAAACTATCACCATCTGAAAATATGCAAAGCTCATTTGAACAAACCATTTCGAAAGCATCAAGTACTGAGGAAGTAGAAATCGGAAACGATATCTGTTTCTATTGTCAGAAACCTGGTCATTTCAAGAAGGATTGCCCTGCTTTCAACAAACTAAAGACAGGTGACAAGAAAGACAGAAGAATCTTCAAAAGAAGTCAGAGAGCTATGCTCACTAAAGAAAGGAAAAAGATTCAAATCCAACTGGATGCTCTAGATATTGAGTCTGATTCTGAGGATGAGGATGAGGATGATTCCACACTGCCTTCCCCAGAAATGTGCGGTGTTTCTCATGAAGTAATTGACTTTGGTCAAAAGAAGAAAGAAGTGTGTGGAATGGCTGAAGAAATCTTTCCAGATATCTCCAACATTGAACCTTGTCTAATGGCTGATGAGGTAACACATATTTCCTGTTATACTTATGAAAGTGATGAATAAGGAATCAAAGATCTGGAAAATCTCAGAAAAGAACTTGATCTCTACGAAAGAGAATTTCTAATGGTCCGAGCTAGAGCCGAAAATCTTGAAGAAGAAAAGAATTCTCTTATAAAGGAAAATTCTCAAATAACCAAGATATCTGAGAAAAAGGATGCTGAAAATGCATTTCTCAAGGCTCAGATATCTGAGACCGAAAAGTCACATAAAGAAGCAATGGCCAATCTTCAAAAGAAATGTGAAGATCTTCTTTCTGAAAATAAGGAACTCAAAAAGAAAGAACTTTCTTTTCAATCTTATGCCAAAGCTAATGACACTCTTACTGAAGTACAATCTTAAGAGATCCTTCAGAAAAGAGAGGACTTGGGCTGGACACACACACAAAAAGTTTAACCACTCTGAATAAGAGTAATGAAAGATGAACATTTGTCAGTGCTCATCAAGGTGATTCCCAAACAATCTACAGTATCGGTCAGAAAACTAAGATTGTTGACAAAGGAAAGGCAGTTGCGACCAAGCCTTTGTGGGAAAAACAAGTCTAAAGGAAAACTGTCGGCCATGTCTCTGGAAAGAAACATAACACTGAAAAGTGTAATCACCCACAGTACTATGTCTCTCAAAAAGGAAAAATTGCAGGAGCTGACAAATTCTCCTAGGTCACGTTTTCTGAAAAGAAAATAGATTATCTAGAGACTAGCAAAGCTGCTGAGAAGAGATCTCAGATATATTGGCTATAAAGCCATCAGGAAACAACTTGCTCGTGAGTACAAACAAGAGCAAGAACGATGGTTAAAGGCTAGAATTGCTCACAACAATTATCAGAAGTGGAAGATGAATCAAGGCACTGAAAATTTGAATGTCAGGGCTAGAAGAAATTTGGCTAGGAAAGCTAAGTTTGCTGAGAAGCAGACTTAGAAACCTGACAGACAAAAGAACACACCAAGGAAGAAAGTAGTTCTTAATAACAATGATACTAATCATTTAACTAGAATTCCTCCTTATGTTCCTGTTAGACAAAAGAATGTTCCTAAGAAATTCATTCAAACATGGATTCCTACTTGAATATTTTTTAGTCCAGATGGTTCCATTGTTGGTATGAGAACCTAATCTTATGTTTCCTATTTTGTGCAGAACACTCTAAAGACTAATTCAAAGTGGCATTTTGATAGTGGATGTGGGAAGCACATGACAGGAGACAAAGCAAATCTAATTGACTACAAAAAGTGCAATGATGGACCAATTATCAGGTTTGCTGGAGGAGATGAAAATCCAACCATAGGTTTTGGCAATTTGAAGTTTGGAACTCTTACAATCTCTGAAGTACTTCATGTAAAGGGATTGAAATATAATCTCCTAAGCATGAGTCAACTAGTAGACAAAAGGTACACTGTCAAAATCAAGTCAAAACTATGTAAAGTGATTACAATGAGTCAAAGTAGACAGTCTTGGTTGCAAGGCGTAAAGGAAATCTTTATGTTGCTGATTGGGCACTCGCCACAATCGAAGAATGTTTCATGGTGAGTTAATCTGGCCACACTGAAGAAAATTGGCTATGGCATAAAAGAATGAGTCACTTTTCAAAACTCTGAATAAGCTAGCCAAGAAAGAGTTGGTGGTTGGTTTACCCAAAATGGCATATAGAAAAGGTGTATGCTCACGCGAATGGGAAAACAATCCAAAACATCTTTCGGTCTAAAAACTAGTCGGTGAAAGGCCCTGCAATTGTTACATATGGATTTGTTTGAATCCTCGAGAACTAGTTATCTGAGGAAAGAAGTATGGTCAGTTGTTGTTGATGATTACTCAAGATTCACTTGGGTTGTCTTTCTCAAATCGATCTGAGGGTTGAGATACCTAACTTGCTGAATAAGCTCGAAGTCATGAAAAATGACAAGGTATCTGTAATCAGAACAGACCATGGTATTGAGTTTGTGAACCAGTACATCAAAGAGTTTTGTACCTGCAAAGGTATACGACATCAACTATCTTCTGTGAGGACACCACAACAAAATGGTGTTGCTGAAAGAAAGAATAGGACCCTGAAAGAAGCAGCAAGCACAATGCTTGCTGACACTGAAATAAGTGAAATCTATTGGGTTGAAGTTGTAAATACAACATGCTACACTCAAAATAGATGTCTGATTAACAAACACCATGGCAAAACTCCTTACGAGCTTTTTATTGGTAGACCCCCTAGTATCAAACATCTAAGGGTGTTTGGTTGCAGATGTTTCGTTCTTAACAATGGTAAAGAATACTTGAGAACATTTCAACCAAAGGTAGATGAAGGAGTTTTTCTTGGCTATTCTCTAAATAGCAAAGCCTACAGAATCTACAACAAAAGAACGCAAAAGATCGAAGAATCTGTTCATGTAGTATTCTATGAAGGAAACAAGAAAGTACTCTTGAATGATGATCTCTCAGATAGGTTCAAAGAATTATTGATTAAAGATTCTGAAAAAGGATCCTCAAAAGGAAATAATTCTATCATTCAAATAGAGGATGAGTCTGACGATGAAAAGCTACCTATGCTTAGTAACAACCAGATGACTCTAAGACATGATGAAGAATTTCCTATGAGAATTCCAGAAATGGAATAGGTTAATGAGAACCTTCATCATGAAAAGGTATCTGAAAATGAGACTGCTGAAATGCAAGTTCCAGATATCTCTAACACTGAAAAAGTGTCAGATATCCATGGCATTTCCCATGAGTCAGATATCTCAGATACTGCACAAATATCTTATCAAGATCATATTGATTCACATTCAAATCAAAATGATATTGATCCTACTAGTTCAAAACCCATTATGAAATGTATAAGAAATCATCCTGCAAAGGATGTGATTGGTCCCATAGACCAAGGAGTTAGAACTAGAAGAGCAATCACTGAAAATGCAAATTGTCTCTATGGATGTTTCATCTCAAACATTGAACCAAAGACTATAGAAGAAGCATTAAAGGATCAAGATTGGATCTCTGCAGTGCAAGAAGAGCTGGATCAATTTGAGAGAACCAAAGTTTGGAAACTGGTTCCATTTGTTAACGGAATATCTGTAATCGGAACCAAGTGGGTTTTCAGAAACAAAATGAATGAATCTGGTGAAATAACCAGAAACAAAGCTAGGTTGGTTGCCAAGGGATTCACCCAGAATGATGGACTAGATTTTGATGAATCTTATGCACCAGTTGCAAGATTGGATGCAATAAGACTCTTTCTAACCTTTGCAGCTCATAATGACTTTACAGTTTATCAAATGGATGTCAAGAGTGCATTCCTAAATGGTGAACTTGCTGAGGAAGTCTATGTTGAGCAATCACTAGGTTTTGAAGTTTCCTCAGAAAGTAGGATGGTCTATAAGCTTCAGAAAGCTCTGTATGGGCTGAAACAAGCTCCAAAGCATGGTATGATACATTGGCCAAATATCTACTAGAAAGTGGTTTCAAGAAAGGAGATGTTGATAAAACCCTCTTCACATTGAACCATGATGGGAAACTACTTTTAGTTCAAGTATATGTTGATGACATTATATTTGTATCTAAAGACAAGCAACTTTGTGAAGACTTTGCTGAACTCATGAAATGTAAATTTGAGATGAACATGATGGGAGAATTGAATTACTTCCTGTAGAGCAAGTCAAGCAACTCGATGATGGAATATTCATTAGTCGAACAAAGTATGCAAATGACATGCTCAACAAGTTTAATCTAAAGCCTTATGAAAAGAATGCTAAGATACCATGAGCATTGGAACGAAATGACCTATCTTGAATCGACAAGTGTTGAAGAACACAAGTATAGGAAATTGATTGGTTCTATACTATACCTCACTGCAAGTAGACTTGATATTCAATATGCAGTTGGAGTGTGTGCTAGATTTCAGACAAATCCAACGCAATCACACTACAACATTGCTATGAAAATATTGAGGTATGTAAAAGGTACTGTAGAAGTTGGATTGTGGTATCCAAAAGATAGTGGATTGAGTTTGGTTGGTTATTCAGATCTTGAGCTATGTTGGATCAACGCTGATAGAAAAAGCACCTCGGGACCATGTCGATTTCTGGTGCTAGATTGATATCATGGTTCAAGAGAAATAAAATTCAATTGCCACTTCTACTACGGGTGAATATATTCTTTGCGGTGTTGTGCTTCACAGATATTGTGGATACAACAACAACTCAGAGACTATGGACTCAATGAAGAGAAAACTCCCATTTTCTGTGACAACACAAGTGCTATTGCCATAACTCAGAATCCTAAGTTTCGTGCTAGAACAAAGCACATTGATGTTAGACACCACTTCATGAGAGACCATGTTGAAAAAGGCAATATAGTGATACTAAAAATTGGCACTGAAGATCAACTTGCAGATATCTTCACTAAGCCACTACAAGAAAGTAGATTCTTAGCCTTAAGACACAGTCTTGGACTAATGGAGCTACCCAAGAACTGAAAAAGTTCAGATATCTGAAGAAGATATCAAAGGAGAGAGAAAAGGGATCTGGAACGGGTATCCAGAAAAGGGAAATCTGGAACGGGTATCCAGAAAAGAGGAATCTGGAACGGGTATCCAGAAACCAAAGGCTAAAGGGTAATATGGCTATTTGAAGATCTCTGAGATGGGTACTCGGATATCTAGATCACTCAGTGAAGGGGAACACAAAAGAGAATAGTATAACTGTCTACAGTTAACTACTATATTGAAATCTGAATTATTTCTATCTTTGTGAAAAACTTTGAAAAGACAACAAGTATGAGATAGAATCAGATACAACAGTGTTCTTATTCACACAGAAACATGATTCAGGTAGCTAATAGCCAAAAATTCATTAAATGGGCACAATTACATTTGCTGATTGTGATCATTGCTGAAGAAGCAATGGTGACCCTTGATGAAATGGGCGATTGATCTTTACGGCAGAGATTAACTCTCGATCGATAGTGATCATTGAAATTACGCCAGGGCCCACTATGCATTTAATACCGAACAAGCTTTTACCCACGCCTGTCTGCAATACACAGATAACTAGACACAAAATTAATTTGTATGTATGTGACTGTTGAGATTACATTGCTATATATATATATATAGGATTTTGGCAAAAGAATTCACTTTCGCCTAATCCAACATTCAGACTTGCACAAGAATAGCAAATATCTATCTTCTATTTTTCTGCAAATCTCTGCTCCCAAATTAGTTTTTCTGCAAAGAATCACTAATCTTTCACCTTAATCTCTTTCAGACCTTCGAAAAACTCACGCTATATAAAGAGATGGCTCCAAAACATGCTTCTACCCAGATTTCCCAAAATACTACCACTGGTACTGCTGAAAAGCAAGCACCGAAATTGGTAGTTGTAAACAATCGATTGGTAGGAGACTTCAATCCCGATCATTGGACTTCAAATCATAGAATGATTTGGGGTGGTGCCATGATTAAGGAATACCTCACAGCTACTGTTGAAAATCAAGCCGATAGAAAGTTGATACTTGACATGCTTGAAAAGGCAAAAATCAAGGGTTTTCTATCAGCTCTTCCCAGTAGAATTTCTTCACTAGATGTGTTAGAATTCTACAATAACTCCAGGATTATATCATGTGTTTCTGAAGGCACTGCAATAGTGTCCATAAAAACAAAGGTCGAAGGAAAGGAAATCCTTTTGGACTTAACAACTTTCTGTGAGTTGTTTGATCTTCAAAATCTTGGAAAGGATTTTGAAATAGACACCAAGGATGATGATCTTGAAGGTGTAAAAGCAATTTGTCTGATGATGTGTGTGATCTTGAAAACCGGATACACCTTGATTTCAAGCTTGACATCGTAACCAAACATCTTTGGTTCATTGGGATGTATTGGCTTGCATTCTTCACGGATGCTTTGATGGTCTGAGGAGGTCTGACGGATAAGCGAAACATTTGGATGATGATGTTCTTGTTGCAATAACAAGACAAAAGGCTGGAAAACCCTTTCAATTGGAGAAAGTACGCCTTTATGAAGTTTGTGAAGAAGATTCCAGGCTTTGAGCTTAAAATCGCTAAGGGACTTGCTGAGCCAAAGACCACAGTAAGCTATGGTCTAAATATATGCTACTTGCTGGAAAAGCTTGGCATTGAGCTCAGAGAGAAGGCTGACATAGCCAATAGTAACCTACTCTACAAATATGAGTATACAAACATGATGAAAAAGGTTACTGGATCTCAGAAAGGTTCTAATAAATGAAAGACTGAAGAGGTATCTGAGGGAAAGGTTGCGACCAAGAAGCTCAGAACTTCACGAAAGAAGTCTGCTGGCAATTCAGAAAGCACACCCATTGAGGTTGTCGTTTCCCAGATACTTGCCGCCATAGCCGATGAACTCATAAATGCAGATGAACTCATCAATGCTGCAAAAGAAGTGTCGGCTACTGAACAAGTAGACTCATCAAGAGAAAGTGCTTTCAGAAATGTGAAGACTATTGCCGAAAGCCTTGTTGATGAACTCATAAATGCTTCTAAAGAAAGTAGTGATAGATACCAAGCCCTTTCTACAGAAACCGCAGAGAATATGGACCAATCAGTTCCTAATGCTGATGAGAGCTCTGGCGATGAAGATGATGAATTAGTCATCTCTCAAGTCCTAGAAAATCAAAAAGGGCTAAGGTTACTGAAAAAGTAACTGGTGTAGAGGTATCTGAAGAAGAACCTACACCATAGGTTGCTGAACAAGCACCTGTTTCAAAGGTTGCTGAAGAAGCAACTGTGTCCAAGGTCACTGGACAAATTACACCATCAAAGCAAGAAAGACTGAAAGATATTGAAGATGCTCTGATGAGTGATAGCTTAGTGTTGGAGGATACTGCCATTGCCTCAACACTCAACAATCTGTCTCAAGCACAACAACCACAACAGCCCGATAAGGATACTGCTGAAATAGTACTTGAGTTGCAGATACCAGCATCTTTTATTGCTGAAGAAAATCCTGCAAAAGAGCAGGTTCCCCAACTCAATGAGAGGAATCAAACTGAGACATCCACTCAGAATGATCAACCAGGGAGGCAATTGAGTTGCATACTCAGGAAAGGTCTGAAGTACCTGAAACTTCAAACAAAGAAGCTGAAATGGAACAACAAGACCAAAACATTGAAGGGTCACAAGTTCCAGAGACCAATCAGCCTGACACTGCTCAGGTAGCTGAATGGTTTAACTCTCTACTTGTGATAATTTGTGTTTATTAATCTTTTGAGTTAATAAAATTTATTTGTTACAGGCTGATTTAGAAACACATGAACAAGAGGAAGCTGAAAGTTTGCCTCTGAGACTGAGAAAGAGGCCTCCACAACCTCACCTCTTGGGGAATCTGAGCCTGTGCCACAGGTGATAAAGAATTCATTAAGATGTTACTTTTCAGTTATATGTTAAAATACTTAACTAATTAAGTGGATGTTTCTAATAGGCTCCAACTGAGAAAGAAGAAGATAAGGCAGAAATGACAGAAAAGGACCCAGAGACCGTCAAGGTTTCTGAAGAAAATATCATTGAGCCTTCTAGTGACAAGGTATACAAAACTCAGTGACAAACATTCTTCATCATGGGTTAATGTAAATTCTTCTCTAATTACTCAATAATTTCTACTTACAGGCTCATTCAGAAGTAGAAGTGCAAGGGGAAAGAGTTGCGACATCCCCTGCACCCATGGAAAATGATGAAGCCCCCAAGGCAACATTACCAGAAAGAACACAAAAAATCGAGAATGTTTCTGAGAAAAATGATTTTGAGTCTCCTGTTGAGGAAGTAAGTGAAAAACTCAGAAATCATTGAAGCTTAATTGCATAAATTCTTTCAAGACAATTTCCTAAGTATTGTGATAATTTTAATTCTCAGGATCAAGCAGAAAAGAAGGGTTGATGAGGACCAGACTTCCAAGTCTCCACCTCACAAAAAGATATCTGAGGCACCCCTTGCCTCAGTAGTACAAGTCTCTGAGCCTGATGTACTCATTCAGGTGACTCTGAAACCTAACTACACTCGTACTCAGATATCTACACTAGTTTTGAATCTAACTCAAAACTCTTTCTTTCAGGCTCAAACAAGTGCCACTAAGGTCCCTGATGATGAGAACAAGGACCTGCTTCCTTTCTTCAAGGAACACACTTTGCCAAAGCATCTGACATGCTTTAAGAAATGGCAAAAGCTCTGATGCTCCGATCTATATGAAATCTTAAAGGTGACTGATCACCACACAAGGAGAGCAAGAGCCCTTGATTTGGAAAACTACGTCCATGCAATGTTCCCCAGTGAACAGTATTCTTTCAGAACATAGATGGTTAAGGAGTTTGTCAAGGAAGTGGCCAAAAAGCTGATCCAAGCTTTCAATCAAGCAGATGGTCAGACTAGAATGCAAATGGCATTCAAGCCTACTTTGCCCCAGACCTTACAATGCATACCCTCTGAATAAGAGGAGGTAAATGGGCAAATGGTCACTATTCCAGAAGTGATCAATCTGGTCTATGAAGATGAGGAAGAGAAGGAGACTGATGAGAATGAGTATGAAGATTCTTCTTCTGACCATCACAAGGATGAGGATGATAAGAAGGATGATGATGATGCCCCTGCATCAGGGACAGGAGGGATTCCACAAGGAAATAATGCCTCAGCTGCTGAAAAGCACACTGAGAGGACATCACAGCAATCCCCTCCTCAATCTCCTCAGAAATCTAACCATCCATCTTCCCAACAACAAAAGGACACTACTGAACAAGTAGTTGAGCACTCTGAGGAAACAACTCAGAAGATATTGAATACACAAACCAGAGCTGCTCAACTCAAACAACTGTTGGAAGAACAACAACAGCTCCATCTTCAACTAGAAGAAGAGCTAGCTAAATCCAGAGATAAGTTTAATCAACTTCAAGATCAATACTTACAAGAAATGGTAGTTTACTCTGAGGTCAAAGAGCTCTAGGATGTTGTAATTGCCATTGCTAAGGAGCTAGATACTGAAGAAGTATCTGAAGAAAAGCATGATGCTAAGGCTGCATCACCATCAAAAGATATACCATTCTCCTCTCTGAAAGGAAAGAATGCCATCTCTGAGATGGTTGCCGGACTAGAAAATCTTGAAAATGTCCAAGAGGATGAAGATCACTGGGCTGATGACTCAGATGATGAAGAAGACAAGGCATAGGCAGAACACCGCAATGAACACTTAGCGGTTTCTCATTTGAAAAGGAAGCTGATTGCTCCTGAAATATTCAGCAAGCTGCCAAATGTCAACTCCACTGAATACTTGAACATATATCAAGTACTGGCTAAATTGAAAAGGAGTTATCTTCTCAAGATAAATCCACCATTGCATGAGTCCCTGCAGAAATGAAGACATTCACTGAGCTCATCACTCAGAGAACAACCAGTCTGGTCATTACTCAGAAATATCTAGGCATGGTTAGGGATGATGACCTAAACTTGTCTGCAAAAGCCTTTGAAGAGGCTAGCTATGCTGCTGGAAAAGCAGATGCTATTCAAGGCCCATTGGTAGAGCTTACTGATAAGGAAAATGGACTTATCAAACAAAATCAGGAGCTCAAAGCTGAACTTCAGAAGTTGGTCACGCTATAAGCGCTGAGGACATTTTGAGTCTCTCTCAGAATCCTTTATAAGACTTAGTCAGCCAACAATGACTAAGGGGGAAGGATTGTACAAATCTGGACCTCAAAGTTAGGGGGAACGGGAAGAAGGAGAAGGATATAAGAAGAAATCAGTGGTTACGCTCGAGAAAGGAAGAAACAAGAAAACTTCCCAGCCACCACTCAGAATCAATGAGCCCTCCTCAAGTCAAGCTGCTTTGCAAATAGTAGCTACTTCCCAGAAACCAACTGAAGGAACTTCAATGGTAACAAGGGCCAGAGCACAGAAACCTCCAAGGAGTACCAAGTCTCCAAGGAGAGGACAAGTAAGAGGGATTGATGAATCTTCTGAATAAGAAGAAGAAGAAGGTCAAATCAAATCCCTGGGCAATGAAGAAGGCTGCAAAAGTCTCACAAGAATTAATATTGATGATGATGAAGCGACTGATGAAGATGAAGCTCCTCTTCATAGAAAAAGGAAAATTGATAGCCTTACTGAGCCCATAGCTGCAAAGCCTTTGGCAGCTAAAACACCATGTGGAAATACCAAGTCTATCCAGGGTGGTTCTTCAAGCACTACCCCAAAGGAGAATTGAAGACAAAGGAGCAACAGACTGAGAGCTGAACAAAGACAACTTCAACTACCACTCAGGCCTGAAGAAGCCAAGATTGAGTATGTGAAGACCAACAGTGACTCCTCTGTCTACAGGTGCATTAATCAGATGAATGGCTACTGGATTCTGGAACTTAAGCATCTACTGGTAAATTCAAAATTTCCAGAACTAATCCATAAACAGCTCATGGCATAGAGAAAAGACAAGCCAATCTTTATTAACACCAACCACATCAAAGCCTGGTTGGATTTTGAAGTAATCAAGAGAATAGAAACCATGAAAAAGGACCTCTTTGATGAATGTCCTTATGGAAAGCTAGATGATGTGCACAAAATTCCCAACATCACTGGAATAAGCACAAGAGCAAGACTTGCTGTGGAACCCTATGAGTCCTTCTACTTAACTGAAGATCAATATAAGAGTGACATCAGATATCTGAAGATTATTTATGAATACTTCAAGCTATCAAAAATCAGAATCGAGCATGCTTGGAAATTGGGAAAGTATCTGTGGGTCAAGCATTTTGCCAAGAAAAATCCTACCAAACCTACAAGGAAGTCTGTGGATTTGCCAGAGACACAGAGATGATTGTCAGAACACTTCTCTATGACTACTCTAATGATATTAAAAGGTTTGGTGATAGGAAATTTGCAGATTGATCCATGGAACTGCTTTTGAAGACTTGAATACTAGTTTATTAGGATGTCTACTTGGAGCTTAGCTACTCCTGTTGTCCTAATTTACTAAGTATTTTTGTATCTTGCTGACTGAGCTGAATTGTATTATGTACTAAAGTTATCTGTAAACTTTCTTTGTAACATATCTGATGAACTTACTCTCAGATATCTTTTTCTATAAAAGATATCTTGTCATCAAAGATCACACCTTGTGATTTGGTTGATGTTTACTTTCTGCACTTAATTATCTAATTTGAAAAAACATAAGAAATGATTAAGTAGTGGATTATTTCCTCATCCAGATTTGTAATAGGTCAGATAGTCATCGTTGACTGATCAAAATGGTGGAAATTTGTTAGGAATATCTGTTTAGATTTTGATCAGCAACCTAATGACTTATCTTAGCTCAGAAAGGTGATTAGTACTCTTGGTTCACTTGAACACTATGAAAGAGGAAATTCACTAAGTATGATAATCTTGCAAATCTTTTATAGGATGTTAGGTCTCGAAATGTAATTTTTATTTTATGAAGAAGACCAAGAAGAAGGCATCCAGCAGGAAAAGTTCAACGGATTTGAAGATTTGAAGACTGCACAAGATTGCTGAAGACAAAGGTTTTTCAGATAATATCCAGATATCTTGAAGAAACAAGTGCTTCGAAACACAAGTGTTGCAAAGGATATCTGAGAATAAAAGGTTTCTGAGACGAGGAAAGTGCTCACAGATATCTACACTCAGATACCTTGACACAAGTTATATTTCTGAAAAGAAATATATTATAACAAGTTGTTTCAACAAGTGGTATCTGAAGTTGTGATAATCTCTTAAAAAGGACGTACGACATTAGAAATCGATAGTAAAAGATCTACGATTAATGCATAGTTAAGATTGGCACTACTGAGACAAAGTATAGACAATGCATTAAATGCGGAATGAGATGTCGAACAAAAGCGGTAGCCGAAGAAGAAGACAAACGCGTTACTGATTATACTCAGATATCAATAGTTTGAAATTGAGTTAAGCCTAACGGATACTATTCAAACGACACTCAAATTCATCTATAAATATCAACACTTAGACTGCTTGAGAACACACACAAAACTTACACCAAGAACACTAAATACTCACACAAGCTCTCTCAAGCATACTACTTATCTTCAAGCTTTCTGTTGCGACCAAAGCTCTTGATTCTAAGTAGCACAAAAGTTCTAAGTGTCCTGATCCTTAACAAGCATTGTTATTTGTGAAAGAGTTGAACTAAGATTTCATATCTGAGTTTCATTCTCTTAAACACTTATCATAGACTTGGGTCAGTAAAGAACACGATACCATACATTGCAAAGTGTATTAAGTATACTTGATTCATAGAGCTATCTGAATAACTGAACAAGTTATTAAAGAAGCTCACCTGACAATTTACCATAACCAACACCTTAATCGGCGTGGAGTACAGGAAGCACTTAGTTTGGAAAACTAAGGAATAACTCCAAGGTTATTGAGCACATGAAGTACTTAGTTTGGGAAACTAAGGAATAGCTCAAAAAGGTTTATGAGTGCAGGATGTACTTGGCTGTGAAAGCCGGGGAATAACTCAGGGGGAACACTTGGTTGGGAACCTAGTGTATTTAGGAATCAAGAGAAGATATTTGTAAGGTTACATCATTTATCTGTCTTAGTGGATTGTAGGTCTGAGAAAGGCCGAAGTGGATTAGTTGAAGGATTACGCCACCTTCAGATACCACTATAAATAGATTTGTGTTATTTACTTTCTGCAGTCTATTAGTTGCTTTACTTATCTTGCAAAGTACTTACACTTATCTTGTTGAGCACGTGCACTTATCACAGAAAAGTCTTCTGCTTTCTGAAATTAAGTATAAGATATCTTCACAGATATCTGAGAAACTGTGCTTATCGACAAAAGTTTTAAAAGACTATTCACCCCCCCCCCCCCCCGCGCCCTCTAGTCTTTTACTTTGCCGTTATCTGGACCAACACTTTTTGTTAGGAATATCTGTTAGTATTTTGATCACCCATCCCATGTTCTTATCTTAGCCAGAAAGGTGATTAAGTACTCTTGGTTTGAACATTGTAAAAGAGGAAATCACTGAGTATGATTAGTCTAGTAAATCTTGTATTAGGATTATAGGTCTCTGAGTGTAATTTTTATTTCAAGAAGACCATGAAGATCAATCCTAGCAATGGAGCTTATCTAAAGATTAGATAAGCTCTGAAGATTAGATAAATGGAGCTTATCTGGAGATCAATCCTAGCAATGGAGCTTATCTAAAGATTAGATAAAATCAATCCTCTGAAGATTGCACAAGATTTATGAAGACATCAAGGTTTAGTCTAACTCAGAAAGACTATGTCCTTAATCCTCACTTAAGTGTATTTACTTACATTTGAAATCAGGTTATGGACATATGACATCATGAGTAAGGAGCATGCAAGTCATCAGAAAGGCTCATGTATCCGTTGAGACTAAAGGACAATGAACAGTACTATGAATTAAATGCATTGGCAGAATTGCCACAGAAAGCAATTCCTCGCTGAAAAATGAGATAGTGACTTCTGAGTACATAGTTCAAGATATAAACGGATATAATTTGATAGAGAGCACAACGGATATAATTCAAATGCCTCTCAAATTTATCTATATATATATCACACACTTAGATGCTGAGAAATACACCTTAGAACGCGCTATCTTGCAAACTTACCATCAAACAAAGTATTCTCTCAAGCACTCTACTACCCTTTCTGAAAGCCTTCTGATTGCTTAAAAGAATTACTAGTAGTTCTAAGTTGTCCTGAACATTAACAAGAGATTGTTATTCGTGAAAGAGTTGAACTATCAGATACCCTTTATGAAGCTCATTCTCCAGAACGGACATCAATTACTTGGGTCAAGAAAGCGATGTACCATCCACTGAACAAGTGTATTAAGTAGTCTTGTTCTATCAGGCTCTCTGAAAACATAACTGAAAAGTTATACGAGACGCCTCTCTGACAAAAACCATATAACCAAACACCAACACGACGTGGAGTAGAGGAAGTACTTGATTTGGGAAATCAGGGAATAACTCCAAGGTTATTTGAGTAGAGGAAGTACATAGCTCTAGGAGCTGGGGAATAACTCAGGGGGAACATATGGTTGGGAACCATTTGTTTAAGAATCTTAGAATAGGATTTTTGTAAGGAGAACTCAATTATCTGTTCTAGCGAATTCTAGGTCTCAGAAAGACCAAAGTGGATTAGTTGGAGGATTACGCCACCTCCAGATACCACTATACTTGCTGTGTCATTTACCTTTCTGTATTTACTTTTCAGCAAAGCACACACACACACATACTTATTGTTTCTACACTTATCTATCTTAAAGTCTCCCGCGCTCTGAATCTAAGTATCAGAAACACCCAGGTTTCTGAGAAATTGTGTTTATCGACAAAAGTTTTAAAAGACTATTCACCCCCTCTAGTCTTTTACTTTGCCGTTATCTGTACCAACAAGTGGTATCAGAGCTGGAGGTTCACAAGCCTTCTGCACTGAACCTAGATCCCCAGATAGGTGAAGAAACTTTGTCCCTTTCTGAGGACTATATAATTTGTGTGTGAAGTGTGCAGGTATGTCTCTGAGTGATGCACCCATTCTGAAGCCAGAAAACTACGACAAATGAAAGAACAACATGATGCTCCATCTGGAGGCCATTAGCGACGAGATGATCCATGTCATCAATGAAGGGCCTATCAAAATCAGACAACTGAGACAAGTCACTGAGGTGTCTGATGGAAGAAAAGCCTCAGATAACGAAGATGGAAGTGAGGATGCGACTGCTAGTGATAGTGGTCGTATTGCTCATGGAAGCATTGTGTATGAAGACAAGCCAAGAGAACTCTAGACATCTGAAGATGCCAAGAGACATAGATTGGATGGTGAAGCTCGTAATATAATTATCAGATCGACATTTGAGTACATACAGTGTAAACTGTGGGGTGCTAAAATGGCGAAAGTTGCCTGGCAACTGATTGAAGAAATCTGTGCCGGAACTGAGAAAACCAAGGAAAACAAGTTCGAAGTTCTGAAATTGAAATTTCAAACAAGGTCCCACTGAAACTCTGGAAGAACTTGATTTCAGGTTTACCACTCTAATGAGTGATATGGCTGAACTTGGTGAAAGCAATAGATACTCTCAGTCAGAAAAGATTAAGACAATTGTCAGAAGTCTTAATCACAACTGGGAACACACGAAATTCTTCTATTTTAACCAAGGGATGCCAAGTATTACTCCAGTAGAACTCTTCTCTCATCTTGCTACTGTAGATTATGAGACAACTCACAGAGAACAAACAGCTGAAAAGTTGCAAAGTGTTGCTCTAGTTTCTCAAGGTACTTCTGAAAAGAAGGATACCAAAGATGCATCTGAAGAAAATGCTCTTGCAGTAAGACACATGAAGAAATTTGTGAGTCGAGAGATTGAAAGAAGAAAAGCTAAAGAAAAGCTGAAAAAGCATCTTGGCCCAAACTATCATCAGTACAAGAACATACAAATGAACAACTCTCTGAACACCCCCATTCAGAAAGGTGTTAGTACTGAAACCGCAGAAATAGGAAATGATATCTACTTCTAATGTCAAAAGCCTGGTCACTTCAAGAGAGACTGTCCAGCTTTAAATAAGCTCAAGACAGGTGACAAAAAGGACAGAAGAAATTTCAAAAGAAATCAAAGGGCTTTGCTGACTGAAGAAAGGAAAAAGATTCAAATTCAAATTGATGCTCTAGACATTGAGACAGATTCTGAAGATGAAGATTCAGATGACTCAAACCTACCATCACCAGAATTGTGTGGAATCACCCACGAAGTAATTGACTTCGGCCTTAAGAAGAAAGAAATGTGTGGAGTTGCTGAGATCGCTGGTCCAGACATCTCCAACATTGAAATATGTCTTATGGCTGATGAGGTAACTAACAAATCACAATTTCTGTACTATGAAAGTGATGATGGAATTGAGGATCTGGAATTAGTCAAAAGTGAATTGGATCGTTATGAGAGAGAATTTCCGGAAGCACAATCTAAAACCAGAATTCTAGAGGAAAGCAAAGAAACTCTTGAGAAAGAGGTTTCTGAGCTAATCAGGGTATCTGAGAGCAAGAACACTGAAATAGCCTTTCTGAAAGCTCAGATATCTGAGAATAAAAATTCTCACAAACTAGCCTTAGACAAACTAAATAAGAAAATGATGGAGCTACTTTCTGAGAATGAAGAACTTAGAAAGAAAGAGCTATCTTTCCAATCTTATGCAAAGGCTAGTGACACTCTCACTGAGATTCAATCCTATCTGAGAGACCCCTTTGAGAAAGGTAGACTTGGACTTGATGAAAAATTGAGTAATTCATCTCCTCTGAAGAAGAGTGATGAAAGGTTGACCTTTGTAAAAATTCAACAGAATGGTTCTTCAACCACCTATAGCATTGGTCAGAAAGCTAAGGTAGTTGACAAAGGAAAAGGAGTAGCAACCCAGCCTTTGAAAGAACAACAAGTTCACAAAAACCATGTGGATAAGGTTTCTGAAAAGAAACGCAACCCTCAGATATGCAACCACCCACATTGCTACATTACTAGGAAGGGAAAAATTGCTGGAATAGGCAAATTCTCTACTATACTATTTTATGAAAAAAAATATGGTGCAGAAACTAGTAAGGCTTCTGAAAAAAGCATTCAGAAAGCCAAAGGTGTTCGAAATGGCATTGGCTATCGTGCTATTGGAAAAGTTCTTCTGCAACAATATAAGAAAGGACAAGAACAATGGCGCAAGGCTGATATTGCTTGCAGCAATAAACAGGAGTGGAAGAATTTTCAAGCCACTGAAAAACCGAATGCCAGAGCTAGAAGGAACTTGGGCAGAAAAACTAAGCTTGTTGAAAAGCAATCCCAGAAACCCAGGATCCAGAAAGCTCCAAGGGGAACATCTAGAAACACCCCAAAAAGGAAAATTAAAATCAAAATTACTGATTTCATTGCATCTCCTTCTGATCAAGCTAGACGGAAACAAACTCCCAAGAAATTCACTAAAATGTTGATTCCTACTGGAAGAATGTTTAGTCTAAATGGTTCTATTTCCGAAGCAAGAACCTAACTCATGTTTCCTGTTTTGTGTAGAACACTTCTTGGACTAAGGCTCAATGGCTATTTGATAGTGGATGCGGAAAGCACATGACAGAAGACAAAGCAAATCTGGTCAACTACAAAGCTTGCAAAAATGGACCAGGCATCAGATTTGCTAGAGGAGAATTAAATCCCTCTCTGGGATATGCAACGTCAAATTGGGATCACTAACAATCACTGACGTACCACATGTTAAGGGTTTGAAATACAATCTATTTAGCATGAGCCAGTTTGCAGACAAAGGCTTCACGGTTAAATTCAAAGCAAAATACTGTAAACTTATTGACAATGAGTCAAAGCAGACAGTCTTGGTTGCTCGGCGGAAAGGTAGTATTTATGTTGCCGATTGGGCATCTGCCACAACTGAATAATGTCTCATGGTGAGTCAATCAGGTCACATGAAGAAACCTTGGTTATGGCACAAAAGAATGAGTCACTTGAATTTCAAAACTCTGAACAAACTTGCCAAGAAAGAGTTAGTGGTTGGCCTTCCCAAAACATCTTTCAGAAAGGATGGTATCTATTTTGCCTGTTAGATGGGGAAACAATCCAAGATCTCTTTCATGTCCAAAACCAGACACTCTAGTGTTAGACCACTGCAACTGCTACATATGGATCTTTTTGAATCATCTGTAACTAGTTATGCAGGAAAGAAGTATGGTCTGGTTGTTGTAGATGACTTCTCAAGATTCACTTGGGTTGTCTTTCTGAAGCACAAATCTGATGCCAGGGTGGAGATACCAAACTTGCTGAATAAGCTTAAAGTCATGAAAAATGACAAAGTTTAGAATCGGAATAGACCATGGTCTTGAGTTTGTCAACCAAGACATAAAGGAGTTTTCAGACTGCAGGTATACAACACCAACTTTCCTCTCGTAAGAACACCTCAACAAAATGGAGTTGCGTAAAGGAAAAATAGAACCTTAAAGAAGCGGCAAGGACAATGCTAATGACATCAAATAAGTGAAGTTTATTAGGTTGAAGTCAGTAAACAAAGATGTTATACTCGTAAGTATGTTTGATAAACAAACACCATGATAAGACTCCTTATGAACTCTTGGTTGGTAGACCCCCTAATATCAAACATCTGAAAGTATTTGGTTGTAGATGTTTTGTTCTTAACAATGGAAAAGATAATCTAAGGACATTTCAACCAAAAGCAGATGAAGGTGTATTTCTTGGTTATTCAATGAATAGCAAAGCATACAGAGTCTATAACAAAAGAACAAAGAAGATTGAAGAATCAGTTCATGCTGTATTTTATGAAGGAAACAAGAAAACACCTCTTGCTGATGAACTCACAGAAAGGTTCAAGGAACTAATGTTGAGGGACTCTGAAGAAGAACCCTCAGAAAGGAAAAACATCATTATGGAAAGGGAGGATGACTCTGACGAAGAAAAGCATGAAATGCCTAGTAACAACTAGATGATTCTCAGACATGATGAAGATTTTCCTATGAGAATTCCAGAAATGGAAACTGAAGATGTTCATCAGAAAGCTAACTCTGGAAATGACCTCTCTGACAGGCATGTCCCAGAATGCTCACACACTGAACAAGTGTCAGACATTAACCGCCCTTCTGAGGTGCAAAATGTCTCAGATACTGAAGAAGTATTAAGTCATAATCATAGTGATTCACATTCAGATCACTAGAATCGACCTACTAGCCCTAAACCCTTGATAAGATGGATCAAGGATCATCCTGCAAAAGATGTAATTGGACCAATTAATCAAGGTGTTAGAACTAGGAGAGCAATAGCTGAAAATGCTAATTCTCTCTTTGGATGTTTTATCTCAAACATTGAACCTAAAACTATAAAAGAAGCATTAGGAGACCAAGACTGGATCTCTGCAATGCAAGAAGAGTTGGATCAATTTGAGAGAAACAAAGTCTGGAAACTAGTTCCATTTGTAGAAGGAATATCTGTGATTCGAACTAAGTGGGTTTTCAGAAACAAGATGAATGAATCTGGTGAAATAATCAGAAACAAAGCAAAGTTGGTTGCCAAGGGATTCACCCAGACTGAAGGCTTAGACTTTGATGAGTCATATGCACCAGTTGCCAGATGGGATGCAATAAGACTCTTTCTGGCCTTCGCAGCTCATAAAGACTTCAAAGTTTATCAGATGGATGTCAAAAGTGCATTCTTGAATGGTGAACTTGCTGAAGAAGTTTATGTTGAGCAACAACCCGGCTTTGAAGTTTCCTCAGAAAGTAGAATGGTCTATAAGCTACAGAAAGCTCTATATGGACTGAAACAGGCTCCAAGAACATGGTATGACACTTTGGGCAAATACCTTCTGGAAAGTGGTTTCAAGAAAGGTGAAGTTGATAAAACTTTATTTACTTTAAATCATGATGGGAAACTACTCTTAGTTCAAGTATATGTTGATGACATTATATTTGGATCTAAGGACAAACAACTTTGTGATGACTTTGCAAATCTCATGAAAAGTAAGTTTGAGATGTGCATGATGGGAGAATTGAACTATTTCCTAGGATTGCAAGTCAAGCAACTCAATGATGGAATATTCATTAGTCAGACAAAGTATTCAAACGACATGCTCACAAAATTCAATCTCAAGCCTTCTGAAAAGAATGCTAAGATACCTATGAGCATAGGAACCAAGATGACCTATACTGAATCAGATAGGAGTGTTTATGAGCACAAGTATAGGAAGTTGATAGGTTCACTACTCTACCTTCATATGACACGATATTCAATATGCTGGGTGTGTGCTAGATTTCAAACAAATCCAATGCAATCACACTACAACATTGCTATGAAAATATTAAGGTATGTAAAAGTCTTGTAGATATAGGTTTGTGGTATCCAAAAGAAAGTGGATTGAGTTTGGTAGGTTACTCGGATCTTGATTATCTTTGGATCATTGCTGACTCGAACTTGTGGGTTTAGGAACTAGACTTATCTCATGGTTTAGTAAAGCAAACTCAATTGCAACTTCTACCACCGAAATTTGAATATATTGTCATGGTTGTCTGCAACACAAATTTTGTGGATTCAACAACAACTTAAAGACTATGGACTCATTGAAAAGAAAACTCCCATTTTCTGTGATAACACAAGTGCTATTGAAATCACACAGAACCCAAAGTTCCATGCCAGAACAAAGCACATTGATGTTAGACACCACTTCATCAGAGATCATGTTGAGAAAGGCAATATAAAGATACTCAAGATTGGTACAGAAGACCAACTTGCAGATATCTTCACCAAGCCACTTCAAGAAAGACGGTTCTTGACCTTAAGATATAATCTTGGATTAATGGAGTTTCCTAAGGACTGAAAAATTGTCCTGAATCTCTAAAGTCAGAATTAGTGAGAAAGAAAAGAAGTAGGTCTCTGAGAACACGTTCTCAGAAAGCCAAGTTGATAAGAAGTGATGTAAAGGTTTCTGAGTAGCAACACTCAGAAAATGAAACATTTCGAACGTATCCGAAAGGCGAGGTTGGTACACATTCAGTAAGTAAATAAGACTAGAACTTACTTACAGAAATTAGGTCAAATACATTCAAATAACTAAAGCTTCTGACACTTGAATTCAGAAAGCTATTTAGTCATAAAGAGAAAAGACACACTAAGCCCGAAAAGTATAAATTTTGAAAGTCAAACATGTCCAAACGTCTTGTATTTTTACCATTTCCATGATAAACAATATATAGATAAGGACTTGACACTCAGAATGATAAGATCAAACGATCAAAGTGTTCTCACTCTTTACTTAGTGACACAATGAATGAAGCATATTAAAAATCCATCAAGTCGGCACAATACCATTTGTTGATTACAAGATATTCTGTTAGGAATTTTGTTAGATATTTTGGTAGAAATATTGTATAAGTTTTGATCAGCAACATGATGACCTATCTTAGTCTCAGAAAGGTGATTAATCTTTCTTGGTTCACTAACATCAGTAAAGAAACCCACTTAGTATGATAGTTTAGTAAATCTTGTATAGGATGTTAGGCCTTTGAAATGTAATCTTTATTTTATGAAGAGAAGACCAAGAAGAAGACATCCAAGCAGCAGAAGTTCAACAACTTTGAAGACTTGAAGAAACTGCACAAGATTACTGAAAACAGCTTTTCTGAAACCTCCATCAGATATCTGAAGACACGAAGAGTTTCAAACAAACTGTGTCACGAGAGATATCTGAGGAATAAAAGGTCAATCTGAAAACAAGGAAAGTGTCCACAGATATCTACACTCAGATACCTTGAGCCTTAACCACATTTCTGAAGAAGAAATATATATTGCAAACAAAGTTGTTTCAATACAAGTGGTATCTGAAGAATGAAGATAAGGACGTGCTAAGAATCGTAGATATCGATCAAAGGAATCTCTATTACAAAGCATAGTTCCGCTGACACTAGTGACAAAGTATAGTACAATGCATTTAATGCACGGACAGAGATGTTCAACAAAAGCAACTACTTTCAAAAAGAAGACAAGGCTCACATAAGATTATACAAAGATATCAATAGTTTGAATTTGAGCCTAACGGATACTATTCAACGTCATTCAAATTCATCTATAAATATCAACACTTAGAATGCTTGAGAACACACCTTGAACACACAACACAGAACCTCAGATATCTTATATTCTGATATACGATCTTACACTCTCAAAGCAAACTACTTATCCTCAAGCTTTCTGTTGCGACCAAAGCCTCTGATACTTAAGTAGGACTGAAGTTCTAAGTGTCCTGATCCTAAACAAGCAAAACTATCTGTGAAGGAGTTGAATCAAAAGATCAACTATCTGAGATTCATTCTCTTGAACAGATAACATAAGACTTGGGTCAGTAAAATCGAACAAGATACCATACGCTAAAAAGTGTATTAAGTATACTTGGTTCACTGAGAATTCTGATTAACTGAAAAGTTAATACAAGAATCTCATCTGACAAACTCAAACCTAAACCAACACCATAACTCGCGTGGAGTATAGGAAGTACATAGTTAAATCAGGGAATAACTCCAAAGGTTAACAGGAGTAGAGGAAGTACTTGATTTTGGGAAAATCAGTGAATAACTCCAAGGTTAACGGAGTACAGGAAGTACTTGATTTGGGAAAACTAAGGAATAAATCCAAGGTTACTGAGTATAAGAAGTACTTACTTGAAAGCTTGAGGAATAACTCAAAGGTTTCGAAAGATAGAAGTACTAGTGAAGAAGCCCGAACAACTCGGGGAACATTTGGTTGGGAACCATTTGTTTAAAGGAATCTTAGAATAGGATTTTGTAAGGTGACCTCAATTATCTGTTTCTAGTGGATTCTAGGTCTCAGTGCATCAAGTGGATTAGTTGGAGGATTACGCCACCTCCGGATACCACTATACTTGCTGTTATTTACTTCAGATTTACATTTTCAAAGACACACACACATTTTAACTGCTTTACACTTATCTTTATTAAGTCTTCCGAATCTAAGTATCGGATATCTTCACAGATATCCGAGAAATATTGTTTATCGAAAAGTTTGAAAAAGACTATTCACCCCCTCTGATCTTTTTACTTTTGCTATCTGACCAACAAGTGGTATCGAGGCGGGAGGTTCACCACCTTTCCGTGACCTAACCTAGATCCCGATAGGTTAAGAAACTTTGTCCATTTTGAGGACTATTTAATTTGTGTGCTAAGTGTGCGGGTATGTCTCGAGTGATGCACCGCCTCAAACCAGAGAACTATGAGAAATGGAAGAATAACATGATGCTCCACCTTGAAGCCATAAGTGATTTAGATGATCGAAGTTATAAAGAATGGCCCAATAGTCATTCAACAACTAAAGCAAGTCATGGAGGTTTCAAATGGTAGACAGAGATCAAGGCGAAGGATCTTCACAAATGATCGTCAACAAGTGGAAGATCTACGCCAAGTTATTTATGAACCAAAGCTCAGAGAACTCGGACATCTAAGATGCCAAGAGGAATCGATCGACGCCAAGCACGAAACATCATCATCGATCGACACTGAGCACATACAAGGTAAACCGTGGTGCTAAATGGCAAAAGTCGTCGCAACTGATTGAAGAAATCAGACGAATCGAGAAAACCAAAGAAAACAAGTTCGAAGTTCTCAAGCTGAAATTCAAAAATTTCAAGCAAGGACCCACTGAAACTCTGGAAGAACTTGATTTCAGATTTACCACTCTCATGAGTGACATGGTAGCACTTGGGGAAAGCAATATGTACTCCCAGTCAGAGAAGATTAAGACTATTGTCAGAAGTCTTAATCATAACTGGGAGCATACTAAATTCTTTTATTTTAACCAAGGAATGCCAAATATCACTCCAGTGGAACTTTTCTCTCATCTTGCTACGGTTGATTATGAGACAACTCAGAGAGAACAAGCAACTGAAAAGTTGCAGAATGTTGCTCTAGTTACTCAAGGAACTTCTGAAAAGAAGAAAAGCAAGGAAGAGACTGAGGATGCCTTTGCTGCAAAGCAAATGAGCAAATATGTCAGTCGAGATATTGAAAGAAGAAAAGCCAAAGAGATGCTGAAGAAGCATCTAGGCTCAAACTATAACCAGTACAAAAGCATGCAAAGCTCGCTGAACAAGCCAAATTTCAAAAGCTTCATGTAATCGAGGAAGCGTAAATCGGAACGATATTTGTTTCACCGTCAAAACCTCGTCACTTCAAAAGGATTGTCCCGCTTTCAACAAGCTAAAGACAAAGTGATGAAAAGATAGAAGAATCTTCAGAAGAAGCCAGAAAGCTTTGTTAACTGAAGAAAGAAAGAAAATCCAAACTCAATTGGATGCTCTAGATGTTGAGACAGATTCTGAAGACGACTCAGATGACTCAACTTTACCTTCACCAGAATTATGTGGAGTTACTCACGATATAATCGACTTCGGCTTAAAGAAGAATGAAATGTGCGGAGTTGCTGAGATCGACGGTCCAGATATCTCCAACATTGAAAAGCCTTTATGGCTGATGAGGTAACACATACTTCTTGTTACACTTATGAAAGTGATGAGGAAGAAATTAAGGATCTAGAAAATCTCAGAAAAGAACTGGATATCTATGAAAGATAATTTCTAATGATCCGTGCAAGAGCTGAAAATCTAGAAGAAGAAAAGAATTTTCTTGCAAAGGAAAATTCTCACTTGATCAAGATATCTGATAAAAAGGACGCTGAAACGCTGCTTTCAAAGCTCGAGATATCCGAGATCAAAAGTCTCACAGAGAAGCAATGGCCGAGTTACAAAAAATTTGAAGATCTTCTTCCGAGAATAAGGAACTCAAAAGAAAGAAGTATCTTTTCAATCTTATGCCAAAGCTAGTGATACTCGATCAAGTACAATCTTATTTAAGAGATCCTTCAGAAAATCCTGACTCATGAGAATTCAGAAGATAGTTCTACCACTCGAATAAGAGTGAAAGAAAAGCATTCTTAAAACTCAAAGAAGATGGTTCCCATACAATCTATAACATCGGTCAATGACAAAGATTGTAGACAAAGGAAAGGCGATTCGACTACCTTTCATGGGAAAAACAAGTCAAACAGAAAACTGTTGGGCATATTTCTGAAAAGAAACATGACACTGAAAAGTGTAAACACCCACAGTGCTATGTCTCTAATAAAGGAAGAATTGCAGGAGCTGGAAAATTCTCCCATGTCACCTTTTCTGGAAAGAAATTGGATCAACCAGAGACTAGCAAAGCTGCTGAGAAAAGATCTCAGATAGCTTCAAGTGCTCGAAACGGTATTGGCTATAAAGGCATCAGAAAGCAACTTGCTCATGAGTACAAGCAGGCCCAAGAACGATGGCTAAAAGCTAGAATTGCTCAAAGCAATTATCAGAAGTGGAAGTTAAATCAAGCCACTAAAAATCTGAATGCCAGGGCTAGAAGAAATCTGGCTAGGAAAGAAAAGTTTGCTGAAAAGCAAACTCAGAAACCTAACAGGTATCTGAAAGCACCAACTGGAGCACCTAGGAACACTCCAAGGAAGAAAATAATTCTTAATAATGATAATACTCATTCAACTAGAATTCTCCTTATGTTCTGTCGAGACAAAAGAACTTACCAAGGAAATTCATTCAAAATGGGTTCCCACCGGAAGATCTTTGATCCCGATTCCATTAAAATATGAGAACCTAATCTGCTTCTGTTATATGCGTAACGATTCGACTAAAGCACAATGGCTTTGATAGTGGATGCGAAAACATACGACAGAGATAAAGCAACCGTCGATTACAAAGCTTGCAACACAGACCGGATATCGATTTGTTGGTGGAGAATTAAATCCTCACCGATTCGCAACGCCAAATTGGGATCCTTAACAATCACCGACGCATTACATGTTAAAGATTTGAAATACAATCTGCTTAGCATGAGCCGCTTTGCGATAAAGGATTTATCGGAAATTCAAAGCAAAATATCGTAAACTTATCGACAATGAGTCAAAGGCATACCTTGTTGCTCGGCGGAAAGGAAGCTTTGTCATTGCCGATTGGCATCTCGCCATAAATCAAGAATGTCTCATGGTGAGTCAATCAGTCATACAAAAGAGAACCGGTTATGGCACAAAAGAATGAGTCACGAACTTCAAAACTCAACAAACTTGCAAGAAAGAATTAGTGGTTGGTCTTCCCAAAACACCCTTTAGAAAGGATGGTATCCGATCGTGTCGGGGAAACAATCCAAGATTTCTTTCAAGACCAAAACTAGACACTCTAAGAAATTAGACCGCAACTATTACATGGATCTCTTCAATCATCTCAGAACTAGTTATGCAGGAAAGAAATATGGTCTGGTATTTGTAGATGACTTCTCAAGATTCACTTGGGTTGTTTTTCTTAAACACAAATCTGATGCCAGGGTGGAGATACCAAACTTGCTGAAAAAACTCGAAGTCATGAATAATGACAAGGTATCTGCAATCAGAACAGATCATGGTACTGAGTTTGTAAACCAGTACATAAAGGAGTTTTGTACTTGCAAAGGTATACAACACCAACTTTCCTCTGTAAGAACACCTCAACAAAATGGTGTTGCAGAAAGGAAAAACAGGACCCTTAAAGAAGCTGCAAGAACAATGTTAGCTGACACTGAAATAAGTGAAGTTTATTGGATTGAAGATGTAAATACAACATGCTATACTCAGAACAGATGCTTGATAAATAAACACTATGACAAGACCCCCTATGAAATCTTGGTTGGTAGACCCCCCAATATCAAACATCTGAGAGTATTTGGTTGTAAATGTTTTGTTCTCAATAACGGAAAAGAATATCTGAGAACATTTCAACCAAAGGCGGACGAAGGTGTATTTCTTGGCTACTCGATGAATAGCAAAGCTTACAGAATCTACAACAAAAGAACAAAAAGGATTGAAGAATCGCCATGTCAGATTCTATGAAGGAAGCAAGAAAATACCCCCTACTGATGAAATCTCAGACAAGTTTAAAGAACTGATGATAAAGGATTCTGAAAAAGAACCCTCAGATAGGAAAAACCTTATTGTGGAAAGTGAGGATGACTCTGACGTAGAAAAGCATGAAATGCCTAGTAACAACCAGATGACTCACAAACATGATGAAGAATTTCCTAAGAAACTTCCAGAAATGGAAAAGTTATCGAGAACCTTCATCATGAAGAGGTATCTCAAAATAAGATCGAAATGCAAGTCCCGATATCTCTAACATTGAAAAGTGTCGATATCAATGACATTTCCCACATGTCAGATATCTCAGATACTGAAAAAGTATCAAATCAAAATCTTAGTGATTCACATTCAGATCACTTAGATGCTGATCCTACTAGCACTAAACCTATGATGAAATGGATCAAGGATCATCCTGCAAAAGATGTAATCGACCAATTAATCAAGGAGTTAAGACTAGAGAGCAATTCTTGAAAATGCTAATTCTCTTTGGATGTTTTATCTCGGATATTGAACTAAAACCATTGAAGAAGCATTAAGAGACCAAGATTGGATCTCTGCGATGCAAGAAGAATCGATCAATTTGAGAGAAACAAAGTCCGGAAACTAGTTCCATTTATCAAGGAATATCCGTGATTGGAACTAAATGGGTTTTCGTAAACAAAATGAATGAATCGTGAAATAACCGTAAACAAAGCAAGGTTGGTTGCCAAGGATTTACCTGCATCAAGGCTGAACTTTGATGAGTCATATGCACCATTGCCGATCGATGCAATTAGACTCTTTCTAGCCTTTGCAGCTCATAAAGATTTTAAAGTTTATCAGATGGATGTCAAGAGTGCATTCTTAAATGGTGAACTTGTTGAGGAAGTCTATGTTGAGCAACCACCTGGCTTTGAAGTTTCCTCAGAAAATAGAATGGTCTATAAATTACAGAAGGCTCTATATGGACTAAAACAGGCTCCCAGAGCATGGTATGATACGTTGGCCAAATATCTTCTGGAAAGTGGTTTCAAGAAAGGTGAAGTTGATAAAACTCTATTTACCTTGAATCACGACGGGAAACTACTCTTAGTTCAAGTATATGTTGATGACATCATATTTGGATCTAAGGACAAGCAACTTTGTGATGACTTTGCAAATCTCATGAAAAGCAAGTTTGAGATGAGCATGATGGGAGAAATGAATTACTTCCTAGGATTGCAAGTCAAGCAACTCAATGATGGAATATTCATAGGTCAAACAAAGTACGCAAAGGACATGCTCACTAAGTTCAATCTAAAGCCTTCTGAAAAGACTGCTAAGATACCTATGAGCATTGGAACCAAAATGACCTATACTGAATCAGATAAGAGTGTCGAAGAACACAAGTATAGGAAATTGATAGGTTCACTACTCTACCTTCGCAAGTAGACCGATATTCAATATCTTTGTTGAGTGTGTGCTAGATTCCAGACAAATCCAATGCAAACACACTACAACATTGCTATGAAAATATTAAGGTATGTGAAAGGTACAGTAGATGTAGGGCTGTGGTATCCCAAAGATAGTGGATTGAGTTTAGCTGGTTATTCAGATGCTGATTATGCTGGATCAATGCTTGATAGGAAAAGTACCTCAGGAACATGTCAATTTTTGGGTACAAGACTTATCTCATGGTTTAGCAAGAAGCAAAACTCAATTGCAACTTCTACCACAGAGGCTGAATACATTGCTGCTGGTTGTTGTGCAACACAAATTTTGTGGATTCAACAACAACTTAGAGACTATGGACTCAATGAAGAGAAAACTCCAATTTTCTGTGACAACACAAGTGCTATAGCGATTACTCAAAATCCTAAGTTTCATGCCAAAACAAAGCACATTGATGTTAGACACCACTTCATTAGAGATCATGTTGAAAAAGGCAATATAGAGATACTCAAGATTGGCACTGAAGACCAACTTGCTGATATCTTCACTAAGCCCCTACAAGAAAGTAGATTCTTAGCCTTAAGACATAGTCTTGGACTAATAGAACTACCTTCGAACTGAAAAAGTTCAGAAATCTGGAACGGGAATCCAGAAAGGAGAAAAGAGAGATCTGGAACGGGAATCCAGAAAGGAGAAAAGAGGTATCTGAAACGGGAATCCAGAAAGGAGAAAAGAGGTATCTGGAACGGGAATCCAGAAAGGAGAAAAGAGAAATCTGGAACGGGAATCCAGAAAGGAGAAAAGAGAATTCTGGAACGGGAATCCAGAAAGGAGATATCTGGAATAGAAATCCAGAAAGGAAGATTCAAAAAGGCTAAAGAGCAAAAAGAAAGCTTAATGATCACCGAGACTAAACTCAGATATCTGGATCACTACATTTACGGAAACAACACTAAGGAGAATAGTACAACTATCTGTAGTCGACTACTCTCTTGAAACATGCACTATTTCTATCTTTGTGAAAAACTCTGAAAAATCCTAAGGACAAAGACAGAATCAGATGCAAATAGTGTGTATGGTCAAACAAAAATGTGATTCAGATAGCTAATAGCCAAAATTCATAAATGGGCACAATTACACTTGTTGATTGTGAATCATTGCTGCAGAAGCAATCGGAACCATTAATGAAATAAAGCGTTTTGATCTGAACGGCTGAAAACCTTTCGCAGTAAATAGTGGACTGGTGAAATACCGAAAAAGCCCACTTTGCATTTAATGCCGAAACTGCTTTTGCTCACGCCTGCTTGCAAGTCACAGATACGTATACACAAAACCAATTTGTATGTATATGACTGTTGGGATTCACTTGCTATATATATAGGTTTTTGGCAAAGAAAATCACTTTTGCCTAAACCGATATTTCAACTTGCATCAAAACAGCAAAAACCTTCTCCCAATCCTCTGCAACATCTCTAAAACCTCTGAATTTCTGATTAAGTTTTTCTGAAAAGAATTACTCAATCGTATCTCTTTCAAACACAAGTTTTAAATCCCTATATAAAGAGATGGCTTCCAAGAACACCTCTACCCAGAAATCCCAAACCTCCACCGGCATCAACAAAAGCAAGCACCAGAGTTGGTTATTATTAACAACCGACTAGTTGGAAATTTTAATCCTGACCATTGGACTTCAAATCACAGGATGATTTGGGGTGGTGCCATGGTTGAGGAGTACCTTACGGCGGTAATAGAAAACCGCCGTGTAAAGTCGATACTGACATGCTTGAAAAGGCAAAAATCAAGGGCTTTCTATATGCTCGTCCTAGTGGAATTTCTTCACTAGATGTGTTGGAATTCTACAACAACTCTAGGATAATTTCCTGTGTTTTTGATGGCACTGAACAAGTGTCTATCAAAACGTCAGTCCAAGGAAAGGAAATCCTTTTGGACTTGAAGAGTTTCTGCGATCTGTTTGAACTCCAGAATCTTGGAAAGGATTCTGAGATTAACACCAAGGACGATGATCTCCTTGAAGGTGTTAAACAACTTTACAGTGACGTGTGTGATCTTGAAAAATCAGATACACCCACTGAGTTCAAACTCGCTGACATCCGAACCAGACATCTGATGGTTCACTGGGATGTATTGGCATGTATCCTTCACAGATGCTTTGACAGTCTGCAGGGAGGTGCTGACCAAATAAGCCTAGAACGGTGGATGATGATGTTCTTACTGAATCATCAAAGGCTGGAAAACTCCTTCAACTGGGGAAAGTACGCCTTCATGAAATTTGTGAAGAAGGTACAAGGCTTCGAGCCTAAGCTTGCCAAAGGATTAGCTGAGCCCAAGGCCACAGTAAACTATGGTCTGAAAATATGCTTCTTGCTGGAAAAGCTTGGCATAGAGCTCAGAGACTACCAAATATCCAATGAATCATCTACAAGTATGAGCATACAAACATGATGAAAAAGATTGTTGGGTCTCAGAAAGGTTCAAAGAAGCGCAAGTCTGAAAAGATATCTGAAGATAAGGTTGCGACCAAGAAGCCCAGAACTTCAAGAAAGAAGTCTGCTGGCAAGAAAGAAGACACACCCACTAAGGTTGTCGAATCCCAGATATCTGCCAGCCTTGCTGATGAACTAATAAATGCTGCCAACATAGGTGAACAGCACCAAGCCCCAACTGCAGAAATAGCAGGTGTATTAGACCAATCAGTACCAGATGCTGATGAGAGCTCAGAAGATGAAGATGATGATTTAGTCATCTCTCAGGTCGTACAGAAAGCAAAAAGGGCTAAGGTTACTGAACAAGTAACTGGTGTTAAGGTATCTAACGATGAACCTACACCACAGGTAGCTGACCCTATAGCAAAGGTTGTTTGTGCAACAACATCATCAGGGAATGTTTCTTATGCTCAACTTCAAGAAGCCCTGATGAGTGGTAATTTAATACTGGCTAATGATGATGGAAAAGCCATATCTAAAAGTCTGGAAGAACACCCCTCTGACCAATCCTCTGCTTCCGGACAACCACAACAACCGCAACGACAACAACCACAACAACCGCAACGACAACAACCACAACATCCACAAATGGTTGACGAAATGGTAGATGAACTACGTTGACGAAATCCTGCAAGAGAGCAGGTTCCCCAACTCAATGAGAGGGATCAAACTGAGACACCTACTCAGGATGATCAACCAGGGGAGGCAACTGAGTTACAAACTCAGGAAAGGTGTGAAGTACCAGAAACTTCATTCAAAGAAATTACACTGGAACAAGACGACCAATGTATAGAGAGGTCACGAGTTCCAGAGACCATTCACCAAACTTCTCAGGTATATGATTGGTTTAACTCTCATCTTGTGAAACTTCTTATATCATTATAAATCTTGTTAATGTTAAGAATTTCTTTTTATTAAAGAGTTAGAAACGTCAATCAAGAGGAAGTCAAAAGCTTGCTCGACATCTTGAAAAGAGGTTCCTTCAACCTCATCTCTTAAGACATCCGAGCCTGTGCCACAGGTAAATGATTCTAAAAAGAGAAGTATCTTTCAGTAAAATTGCTTACAAGCTAATTCATGATAAATGTTTCTAACAGGCTCCAACTGAGATGGAAGAAGATAAGGCGTAAATGCTAAAGCCAAACCCGAGACCAACAAAGTCTCAAGAATACGACATCGAGCCTTCTAACTCAAGGTATATGACAATTCAAGTGTCAAGTATTCTGGTCCCGGGTTACCACTTAATCTCTTCTAATCAATGCAATACTTTCTACTCACAGCTCAAATGTAAGTAGAAATGCAAGGATACAGATGACCCCTCAAGATAAAAGGAAACCGATGAAGCCCCAAGGCTACATCACCGAAGAAATCCAGAACCCAAGTTTCGAGAAAATTGAACTGAGCTTCCACTTAAGGAAGTAAGCAAAGAAAACTCGATTTCATTAAGCATAGTCATGCACAATTTCTTTCAAAACTGCTTCCTAATAAGTATCAGATTTCTCTCAGATCAAGAAAGAAAGGTTCTTGAGGACCGCACTTCAGCCTCCACCTCACAACAAGATATCTGAGACACCAATTGTCTCAGTAGTTCAAGTCTCTTAGCCTGCAGTACTTACTCAGGTAAACCAGAAACTAAACTACAATCACACTCAGATATCACCCAAAGTTTTGAAACTCATTCAAAGCTCTTTCTTCTTTCGTGCTCAAACAAAAGTGCAAAGGTAACCATTGATGATAAAATGGACCTCCTACACTTCTTCAAGACTCACACCGCCCAAGCATATTCAAAGGCTTCAAGAAATGGCGAGAGGTTAAGGTGCTCGATCTCTCCGAAATATTGAGAATCACAGATCAACTATCGACGAGCACGAGCTCTTGATTTGAGACGTACATCCATGCTATGTTCCCTACGGAACAATACACAGTTGCGACACTGTTGCATAAGGATTTCTTCAAAGAAGTGGCGCATCGGTTGACACAAGCCTTTGAACAGGCAGATGGTCAGACAAGATTACTGATGGCATTCAAGCCGGTTACTTGATCTCGCAATTCTTACCTTCTGAACAAGAAGAAGTAAATGGGCAGAAGATCACTTTACCAGAAGTGATTAATCTTGTGTCTGAAGACGACGAGGAGGAAGAAATAAACGAAAATGATTTTGATGAACCTCCCACTGACCATCACAAGGATGATGATAAAAAGGATGATGATGATGCCCCTGCACCAGGGACTGGAGGAATTTCACAGAGACATAATCCCTCATCTGCTGAAAAGCAAACTGAGAGGCGAACACAGAAATCTCCATCTCCATCTCCTCAGAAATCTACTCATCCCTCTTCTCACCAACATCCAGATACTACTAAACAAGTAGTTGAGCTTTCTGCCGAACTTACTCAGAAGATCTTGAACACTCAAGATAGAACTGCTCAACTTAGACAACTGTTGGAAGAAGAACAACAGCTCCATCTTCAACTGGAAGATCAAATTGCTAAATCCAGAGACAAGCTTGTTCAACTTGAAGATCAATATCCCGAAGAGATTAATGCTTACTCTGTGGTTGAAGAATTAAAGGATGCTGTTAATGCTAAACAACAAAAACTCGATACTGAACAATTATCTGAAGACAAGCATGATGCTAAGGCTGCATCATCTTCAAAAGATGTACCATCCTCATCACAGGAAGGGAAGAAACCATTCTCTGAGAAGGTTGCTGGACTTGACACGATTGATGAAAATGTCCAAGAGGATGAAGATCACTGGGTGGACAACTCAGATGATGAAGAAGACAAAATGTTGGCAGAACACCGCAACGAAAATCTGGCGGTTTCACACTTGAAAAGGAAGCTAATTGCTCCTAAAATCTTCACCAAGATGCCAAACATTCACTCCAATGAGTACATGAGCAGATACCAAGTTCTGGCTCAACTGAAAAAGGAGATGTCTCTTCAAAACCAAGAAGTACTTGCCTCCGTCCCATCTGAACTACAAAAGTTCACTGAGCTCTTCACTCAGAGAACTACAAGTATAGTCATTGCTTAGAAGGATCTGGGAATGATTATGGATGATGATGTCTCATTAGCTGAAAAAGCTTTCCAAGAGGCAAGTTACACTGCTGGAAAGGCAGATGCCATCTTAGGCCCACTGGCAGAGCTCACTGATAAGGACAATGGTCTTATCAAACAGAATCAGGAGCTTAAAGCCGAACTTCAGAAGTTGGTGACTGCCTACAATTATCTACAAGGGCACTTTGAATCTCTCTCTGATTCCTTCATGAGACTGAGTCAGCCAACAATGACTAAGGGGGAAAGGACATACAAATCTGGACCTGGACCTCAAAGTCAGGGGGAATGGGAAGAAGGAGCAGAAATGAAAAATAAATCTGGAGCTGGTACTCAGAAAGGAAGTAGATCAAAGAAAACTTCCCAGCCACCACTCAGAATACAAGAACCCTCCTCAAGCCAAGCTGCTTTGAAAATAGTAGCTGCTTCCCAGAAACCCACTGAAGGCACTTCAATGACAACAAGGGCAAGGGCACAGAAACCTCCAAGGAGTACCAAGGCTCCAAGGAGAAGACAAGTCAAAGGGGTTGATATCTCTTCTGAAGAAGAAGAAGAAGGACAAATAATCAAACCCCTGGGCAATGAAGAAGGCTGTAAACCTCTCATAAGAACTACTCTTGATGATGATGAGGAATCTGATGAAGATGAAGCTCCTCTTCACAGAAAAAGGAAATTGGAAAGCCTAACTGAGCCCATAGCTGCAAAGCCACTAAAACACACTCTGGAAATACCAAGTCTATCCAGGGAGGTGATTCTTCAAACAACCCCAAGGAGAATTCTAGAAGGAAAAGCAGTTAAAATGAGCGAAACAAAGTCAACTTCCACTCGGGCGGAAGAAGCAAGATTGAGTATGTGAAGTATGACAACAGTTCCTCCGTCTCTGATGCATAAATCAAGAATGGCTATTGGATTACGAATCGAGACACTTACTTGTAAATTCAAGATTTCCAGAACCCATCCATAAACAGCTCATGGCATGGAGAAAAGACAAGCCAACCTTGATCAACCCCAATCACATCAAAGCATGGTTGGATTTTGAAGTTGTCAAGAGAACTGAAGCCATGAAGAAGGACCTCTCTGAAGAATGTCCATATGGAAAGCCAGATGATGTGCACAGAATTCTGAACATTACTGGAACAGGCACAAGAGAAAAACTTGATGTGGAACCCTACGAGTCATTCTATCTGACAGAAGATCAATACAAGGGTGACATCAGATATCTGAAGATTATCTACGATTACTTCAAACTCTCAGATATCAGAATAGAGCATGCCTGGAAGTGGGGAAAGTATCTGTGGGTTAAGCACTTTGTCAAGAAGAATCCTACCAAGACCTACAAAGAAGTCTGTGGATTTGCCAGAGACACAGAGATGCTTGTCAGAACTCTTCTATATGATTATTCTGATGACATCAAAAGGTTTGGAGATAGGAAGTTTGCAGACTAATCCACAGAAATACTGAAGACCTGAAGAAACTGAAGACTTGAAGACTAGTAATTAGGATGTTACTTGGAGCTTGGTTACTCCTATTGTCCTGATTAACTATGTAATTTTTGTTGTATTTTTGCTGACTAAGCTCAAATGTTTTATGATTAAAGTTATCTGTATTCTTCATTGTAATTTATCTGATGAACTTACTCTCAGATATTATGCTATAAAAGATAACTTGTCAGCAAAGATCGCACCTTGTGATTCGGTTGATGTTTACTTTCTGCACTTAATTAAATGACTTGAAAAACATAAGAAATGATTAAGTGATGGATTGTTCACACTCCCAGATTTGTAATAAGACAGATAGTCATCGTTGACTGATCAAAAAGGGGGAAATTTGTTAGGAATTTTGTTAGATATTTTGTTAGAAATATTGTATAAGTTTTGATCAGCAACATGATGACCTATCTTAGTCTCAGAAAGGTGATTAGTACTCTTGGTTCACTTGAACATTGTAAAAGAGGAAACCCACTTAGTATGATAGTTTAGTAAATCTTGCATAGGATGTTAGGCCTTTGAAATGTAATCTTTATTTTATGAAGAGAAGACCAAGAAGAAGACATCCAAGCAGCAGAAGTTCAACAACTTTGAAGACTTGAAGAAACTGCACAAGATTATTGAAAATAGCTTTTCAGAAACCTCCATCAGATATCTGAAGACACGAAGAGTTTCAAACAAACTGTGTCACGAGAGATATCTGAGGAATAAAAGGTCAATCTGAAAACAAGGAAAGTGTCCACATATATCTACACTCAGATACCTTGAGCCTTAACCACATTTCTGAAGAAGAAATATATATTGCAAACAAAGTTGTTTCAATACAAGTGGTATCTGAAGAATGAAGATAAGGACGTGCTAAGAATCAGAGATATCTGATCAAAGGAATCTCTATTACAAAGCATAGTTCCGTTGACACTACAGGACAAAGTATATTACAATGCATTTAATGCAGACGAGATGTTCAACAAAAGCAACAAGCTTTAAAAAAGAAGACAAGGCTCACAAGATTATACATGTATATCAATAGTTTGAATTTGAGCCTAACGGATACTATTCAACGGCATTCAAATTCATCTATAAATATCAACACTTAGAATGCTTGAGAACACACCTTGAACACACAACACAGAACCTCAGATATCTTATATTCTGATATACGATCTTACACTCTCAAAGCAAACTACTTATCCTCAAGCTTTCTGTTGCGACCAAAGCCTCTGATACTTAAGTAGGACTGAAGTTCTAAGTGTCCTGATCCTAAACAAGCAAAACTATCTGTGAAGGAGTTGAATCAAAAGATCAACTATCTGAGATTCATTCTCTTGAACAGATAACATAAGACTTGGGTCAGTAAAATCGAACAAGATACCATACGCTGAAAAGTGTATTAAGTATACTTGGTTCACTGAGAATTCTGATTAACTGAAAAGTTAATACAAGAATCAAATCTGAAAAACTTGTTAGAACGTAAGATCCCGGATTGGTACTTTGGAATAAGATCAACTGACAATGTTGCCAACAATGTTGTTCAACATTGTCTACAGTAAACAGATAGCAGCGGATGAATAATGTAACTTCTATTACCAAGCCAATATATAGAAAAATATATTGGCAGCGCCTTAGGCAAAATATCTACTGACAGGAAAAGTAGATCTAATCAACTAGGTTTAATTCAATCACAAACGATTGATTAAACAACCAAAACTAGCCCTAGAAGAACCAACAGTAAAAGCTATTCTAGGTCGATGTTTGAAAGAGTTATTCCAACAATGAATACTCTTAGACAAACTCTAAAGCTAGCAGAAAACAAGAAGCCTAAACTGTTTCAATAAAATCTCGATTGATCATCAAGAAAGGCTCGAAAACTTGCTTTGCTGAATCCTTGCATATATATACTTGAGATGTCGACCTCTTCCATCTATGTTGAAAGGCAATAGGATCTTGGCAAAGGCAATTTTTCCTTTTACTTGTTTTCTTCAAAAAGCGCATAGAAGGAAATTCCCATATTTCAATCCTTCATAAAATATATTCCTTCATGCTTTCACCACAAGCTGTTCTTTTTCCTTAAATCAAATCTTGTTTGTTTTGTCACTACTTGCAGTCCAAGTATCCTGTCCAATGTGCTTTGTCTTCGATGCCTGCGGCAATGCTATATCTTCAATGTTATGCCAACATTAAATTCTATCCTGTCACAATGTTATACAACATTGATAATCCTGCAACTTCACAAACATAAACTTGGAACTGATTATTGAAAGACAAGATTATCAAAATATAGGTGCATGCTGCACTTTCAATCTCCCCCTTAATCTTAGTCTTTCATCACAAAACAAAACAAGAGATCAGATCATAGAAACAATACTAAGAACTACTACAAGAGATCAGATCTCCCCCTTAACCAGACAGCTTAAGAAATATTCAAGAGAATTTAAAATATTACAGACCAACACAAATTATAAATTGTTCAACACAAACATAAACTCAAGAAGAAAGAACTCAAGTTATCTATTCTCCCCCTTTTTGTGAGGAAAGAAAAGAGACTAGAGTATTTCTGAACTTCAGATTGTTTGAGATCTGCTCATCAAGCCCTTTGATTTGCTCCGTAATCACTTGTCTGCTCAGCTTAAAATACCTGCGAGAGTTTCAATGTTAGGAGTCAATGTTGTCCCAACATGTAAGTCAACATTGGAATGTCGAAATGCAACTACTGAGCTTTAGTGCATCGGTTTGCAAGAAAGAGGCATATTCTCCTCCACATCCATGTTCACAGAGACATCAGGATCTACCCAAGGAAGATCACAGATCCTGTCATGTGTTTCTAGTAGTTGTTTGGTGACTGTGATGGACTTAAAGTTGGAATGATAGACATCATTTGCTTTAACCTCAATTCCCTGCATCTGAAGAACAGCAAATATAGTAGATGGAAGAATCAAATGGCCTCTGATCCCTCTATTCTTGGAATTTTCTAAATGCTTGAGAATCCTTTCTCCCAGGTTGACATTGTAGCCCATTTTAATCAGAAGCAACATAGGCGCCTCTTGCCGAGCTTGTTGTTATTGGAAGATGGCAACCAGACAGAAAGATCTGGCAAGAATGTATACTAGAGAACAACAATATTTCAGATCTAGAGTTCCAAAGAGCTAAGATTTTAGTTTTCCTGCAGTTAGCTCTCTTGCAATCTCATCCATAGTTACCTCCACAGGAGTCTCAATCTCATCCCTATCTCTATGCAGCACAGTATTGATATCCTTAGAAGTCAAGAAGAATACATCACCTCTCAAGTACACACAGTGATGCTTACCATGCCCTTCACTACCAAAATTCTCAGATAAATGGGCATAGAATTCTCTTATGATTTCAGAACAAATGCAAGAAATCGAGTAAAAGATAATAGAGATTCCTTTTCTTCGGATAAAACCAAGTTATACTCTTCAAATGAGTCCTCTTTAATTATCTTCTCAACATCAATAGCATTGTTTTGATTTTCTCATATTTTTCTAGATTCTTGTTATCATAGAACAAATGAGAAATGATCTTCATCCCAATCGTAACCATCAGAAACACAGTGTTCGAGGATAGATCATTTACCTCGTGGTCTTCAACTGGTCTTCCAAGAATGACATCCTCATCATCAAGAGATTCTTCTTGATTCTTCCTCCGTCTCTTCATAATCTTGAGTCATCGAGCTTTCATCCGAGTTGCTTCTTCTTCATCACCATCACTACAAAATCATCAGAAAGATGACGGATAGATCCGTCGCCCGGCGACGGATCGGGCGACGGATAAAAATCCGCCGCCCAATGGCGACGGATCGACGACGGATTGACCTTTTTTTTAAAAAAATGATTATGGGCACGGATAGATCTATCCGTCGCCCCATTTTTTTTTTTTTTGAAAATCAGAAAATGAATTTTTATATTCAGACACGGATTAATCCGGCAGCGGTGGTGGTGGCAGTGGTGGGTGTGGTGCGGTGGTGGTGGGAGGTGGTGGTGGTGGAAGGGTGGTGGTGGTGGTGGAGGAGATGGTGGTGGTGGCAGGGTGGTGGTGGTGGAGGAGATGGTGGTGGTGGCAGGGTGGTGGTGCGGTGGTGGAGGGAGTAGAGAGGTGGTGGTGGTGGAGATGGTGGTGGAGGAGGATGGTGGAGGAAAGGAGGTGGTGGAGGAAAGGTGGTGGTGGAGGAGATGGTGGTGGTGGAGGGTGGTGGTGGTGGGAGGAGAGAGGTGGTGGTGGTGGTGGTGAGATGGTGGTGGAGGAAAGGAGGTGGTGGAGGATGGTGGTGGTGGGAGGAGAAAGGTGGTGGTGGTGGGAGGAGAAAGGTGGTGGAGGAGATGGTGGTGGTGGAGGATGGTGGTGGTGGGAGGAGATGGTGGTGGTGGAGGATGGTGGTGGTGGGAGGAGAAAGGTGGTGGTGGGAGGAGGAGGAGAGGAGAAGTAGTGGAGAAAAGGAGGTGGTGGAGGAGATATATTATATTTTTTAGTGATTTTAGCGGATAGATCTAGATCTATCCGTCGCTAATTTTTTTTTTTCCGGCCTTGTATCGACGGATAAATCTATCCGTCGCTAAATTTTTTTTTTTTTTTTTTTTTTAATTTTGGTCAACGGTCTGTTGCGACGGATAATTTTATCCGTCATACGAGCGACGATAACCTTTATCCGTCGTGAACGGGGCGACGGATAGAATCCGTCGCCCCAAGTAGCGATCCGTCGCTACAGGGGCGACGGATTTTATCCGTCGCCCCTTTCCGTCCCGTTACGGATGGATTCTTGTAGTGCATTGACTCATCCTTAGAGTCATCTTCAGTCTCTGGCTCATAATCCTCCATATCATTAGAGCTTTCATCATTGTTATCATCATGAGCAGCTGATGTTGCAACAACATCCTCATCTATATTCATTGGATCACTCTCAGTTTTCTCTGAGTCATCTGACTCCCAATCCTCCACTTCAACTAGTTCAATAGTAGGCTCATCTGCGGGTTTCTCAACATTTTCAGAATGCATGCTTGTCTGATTCTCATCATTCAGGCCATCAAGATGGCTTCCCCTGTTTTGTCAGGTTGTTGTACATCATCTTCTTCAACAGGATTTTGGGGGTTTTCTGTCAGATCTGCATGTTGAATTTCGGGATGTCCAACATCTTTTCCAGCATCCTCCATGGGAGCATCTTTCTCTATCCCCATTGGGCTTTCATCATCATCCCTCAGATCTTGTGGCAGGTCGACTGGCATGCTCCCCAATTTAACAAGGGTTTCTGCAGCAAATTCAGAGGGGTTTGATGGTGATGACACAGTCTGGGTTTTTGGAGATGGAGATGGTGGTTTTGGTACTGGAGATGGGGATTTTTCAGCACACTCTTCCGAATCCTCACTTAGCTCATAGACCGGAATCTCAAAATCGGCCGGTTCGGCACGGATGGGGAGAGGGTATGCTTGCTCCCCCTCAGGTGTTTGCAACGAAACGCCGGGCAAGACAGGTTTTGTCGGGGACGACATTGTTCAGATTTGTGAGTGCAGAGATTAAGGAGAAAGAGCGGGAGAGTGGTTTGGTTGAGAGTGACAAGTGAATAGTGTGAGGAAAGTGAAGAGTTTGGGAGTAAAAAGATTTTTTTTTTTTTTTTTTGTAAAGATTGTGGTATGGATAGGTGGCAGTTTTTGTGAATGGTGGAGAAGTGGGCTAATGGGTGAGGTAGTGGTAATATGGTTGGAGGAATGTTTTTGGTTGGTTTGCTCCAAGGATCATAATCATATATATCAAAGCACAAACCAAAATCTGTACACAGCTGTTAATATGAGATTAAGGAAAGCAAATGACCACCGTATCAATTAGGTCAAGAATGAAGAAGATTCTCAAAACTCAACCTAGGGAGGTACAATTTTGTTTTAGGAAACAAATCAAGGTCAGATAAGAGTAAGAAATTATATTTTACACTTTACAAATTACCAGATTACCCAAGATACGAAATGACTCCCCCTCAAACCCAACCCAAAACACAGAAAGAGCACACAAAAACACAGCAAGAAAGTACTGCCAGCACTGGCAATGTTGACCTGGATGTTGGCTCAACATTGATGACAACATAGGAATATCAGACCACTCTTAATGTAAGTCAGCCAGGAAACCAAGTCTCAAGATGTGCAGATTCGAGTAACACCACTGATGCTGCAGGCAAAACAGAAGAAGGAAGGAATACCAAAGAAACACACTCAACATTGAACAATTAGCAAAGTTTGAGTGGGGGTGTCCAGGAGACCACAATTTACCACCTTGGGTACTTTGGTACTCAGAAAGTGAACCAGCAGCTTTACGAGAATCGGCACTTTTGTGCGTGTCGGTTTCCAGTACAGGCCATCAACCCTCACGACATATGACACATTTGCCACGTCGATTTTTGGATAGTATTTGAAACCTGCCCAACACGATCCTCGACGGAAACACTTCGAGCCCTTTTTATCATAATTCATTAGATTTATTAAGCATAAAGGACATGAGGCAACATCAAGAGCGAGTCAAGGTACGAGTAAAAATAGCCAAAAAGCAGCAAAAGTGGGTTTTACATAAAGCAAACACACAGGAGACTTGATCACTTTCGACCTTGGTTTCAAATAGCCTTTCAAACCCTAAGCAGCACCACTGTAAGCTACTAATAGGAACAACCATTGACCAGCACAGAAGCACAAAAAACATATAGGCACACAAGAATAAGAAGGAGAAAAGACTAAAAGAATAACAGAACGACAACACTAGGTAAACAGAGAAGACAATGTTGACCAGGATGTTATGTCAACATTGCGAGCAGCAAATCCTATCAATTAGTGCAAAGACCAAGAGACCTTCTCAAACTGAAGAATCTCTCTTTATCAAGGGGCTTTGTGAAAATGTCAGCTAATTGATTTGTGGTATCAATGTGTTGTATGTCAATTATTTGTTTGGAGACTAGGTCTCTAAGAAAATGATGTCGAATGTCTATATGCTTGGTGCGTGAGTGGTGAACAGGGTTCCTGGATATGTGAATGGCACTAAGGTTATCACAAAACATCAAAAGAGTGTCACTTTGAAACCCATATTCATGCAGCATATTGTTCAGCCAAATTAATTGAGACACACAACTCCCAGCTGCTACATATTCAGATTCAGCAGTAGAGAGAGACGCAATTTTGTTTCTTACTATACCATGACACAAGATTTGGGCCAAGATAAAAACAACCTCCACTAGTTGATTTTCGATCATCTAAGTCACCAGCCCAATCAGAATCACTAAATCCCACCAGATTAGTGTTTGAGTCACATGCATACCATAATCCAAGATTAATGCCTCGATATATATCTAATGATTCTTTTAACAGCTTAAGTGAGATATTTTGGCTTGGATTGATACTGCACACACAAACAGAGAACATGATGTCCTGGTGGTGAAAGATATAAGAGACTTCCTATCATCGATTCGCATAATGTCAATCAACATCGCCCCAACATCGGTTTCTTGAGTTTCGTAGAAGTAGCCATGGGAGTGCCGCAAGGTTTGGCATTTTCCGCACTAATTTTTTGATAAGATTCTTGGCATATTTCTCTTGAGAGATAAAGAGGCCTTCCTGTTTCTGCTGTATCTGGAGCCCCAAGAAGAAGCTGAGTTCACCAATCATACTCATCTCAAAAGTTCCTGTCATGGCTTGAACAAACTTATCTAGCAAGGAGAGGTTAGTAGCACCAAAGACAATATCATCAACATAGATTTGAGCAATGCAGATGTCTTTTCCTTTCCTGAGGATAAACAGAGTTTGATCTCCCTCACCTCTTTTAAATCCTAACCCAACTAGGAATTCTGTCAACCTAGCATACCAAGCACGTGGGGCTTGTTTCAAACCATACAGGGCTTTTCTTAGTTTAAAAACATGGTCAGGATAAAAAGGATCTTCAAACCCTCTAGGTTGTTCAACATACACTTCTTTGTCAATGTAACCATTCAAGAAACCTCCTTTGACATCCATTTGTTTGAGTTTTATGTTAAGATAGCATGCTATGGCTAGGAGCAAGCGAATGGACTCTAATCTAGCAACTGGAGCGAAGGTCTCATCAAAATCAATGCCTTCCACTTGGGTGTAACCTTGAGCAACCAATCTGGCTTTGTTTTTTACAACTATCCCTTTTTCATCACTCTTGTTTTTGAAAATCCACTTGGTGCCTATGACATTTATATTATGGGGGCGGGGAACAAGAGTCCAGACTTCATTTGTTTGAAACTGACGAAGTTCATCTTGCATTGCTTCTATCCAAAAATCATCAGCAAGAGCTTCTTTCACATTTTTAGGTTCAATTAATGAAACAAAGCACGAGGAACTTACAGAGTGACATAGTTCAGCAAGTCTGAGTGTCTCCTTGTAGTTTTTGTGCGTGTTTTCCCTCAATGTCCTTCCTCCTGGATTTCCAATTACTTGGGAACTGGGATGATCTTTGCGAATTCTAAGAGGAGGATCCTTTCTTGAGTCAGGAGACATAGGTGCAACATTGTTGCTGGATGGATTGTCAGATTCAGCCTCAGTTTCATTATGAGGATCAGCTTGTTCTTCATCATGAGTGTAAATCTGGGATGTTGAGTCATCATTGCACTGAGGGATGTCACAACATTGCCCACAACATGGGTTCTTTCATTTTGATCAGCAGCAGGAGTCACAGTTTCTGATACGTTCTCATGTGTAGAAGAGTCAGAGGTTGATTCAATAACCTGTTCAGCACCTGCAGAGATCTTCTTCTGGGCATAGGGCTCAGAGTCATCAAAGGAAACATTCACAGATTCTTGTATAGTCTGCAATCTAGGATTGTATATTCTATAGGCTTGACTATTTTGAGAGTATCCTACAAAGATTCCTTTATCACTTTTAGCATCAAACTTCCCTAGATGTTCTCTATCATTGAGTATGTAACACACACATCCAAATACATGAAAGTACTTGAGATTGGGCTTTCTTCCTTTCAACATCTCACATGGAGTGGTTAGAGACCCTGGACGAAGATAGACACGATTGATTATGTGACAAGCAGTGTTCACAAATTTCACAACCTTTTGATAGTTCATCGAGCTCAACATCACTCTAGCCATTTCTTGAAGAGTCCTGTTTTCCTTTCAAAGAACACCATTTTGTTGTGGTGTCTTAGGAGCTGAGTATTCATGCATGATTCCATTCTTTCACAAGACTTATCAAAGAATTGATTCTAATTCTTTACCATGGTCAGATCGAATTCTTTGAACAAGAGTAGAGTACTGATTACAGCATTTTGTATGCCAGTTTTTGAAGGATTCAAAAGTTTCTGATTTTTCTTTCAAGAAGTTGACCCAAGTGTATCTAGAGAAATCATCAACTATAACATAGATATACCAGGCTCCTCCTAAACTTTTAGCTTCTATAGGACCCATGAGATCCATATGCAGGAGTTCAAAGCAGTTAAAAGTACCTCTTAGTTGTCCTTCGATCAGAAGTGGTTGATGTGTCACCTTGGTTTGTTTTCCCATAAGACAGTCGCCACACACATGTTTCCCTACATTGGTAAGCTTTGGGACTCCTGTCACCACATTATTTTTGATGATCTTCTCCAGATTTCTGTAGTTGACATGTCCCACTTTCTTATGCCACAGTGTTGCATCATCATGTTGAGCAACATTGCATTTTAGAGGAATGTCCATCACATAGCAGTTGTCCTGTGATCTCACACCTGTCATTACAATTACTTTGTCTATACAAGTATAAACTTTGCAAGAACGTTTATCAAACTTGACTTTCAAATCATCATCACACAGGTGGCTAATACTAACAAGATTAGCAGTTAACCCTTCAACAAGAAGAACATTCGAGAGTTTCGGGTATCCTTTGAGGCACAGTGTTCCCTTTCCAAGTATTTTGCTTTGGTATCCTCCTCCATATGTTACCGTACCAGTCCTTTGAGCTACAAAGTTTGACAGATTTGACGGGTTACCGGTCATGTGCCTGGAACAACCACTGTCGAAGTACCATTTTCCTGCATTGTTAGGAGAAGTAGCAACAGAAAAAGCAACATTGCAAGTATGATTTTCTTTAGCTACCCAAACATGTTTCGAAACACTCTTGTGTTTTCTTGTCTGTCCTGGAGATTTGTCTTGTTTAGGAGAGCTAGGAAAGCACTTTGGAGTCTTAAGATTGCATCTTTCAGTCTTTGTTGAAGTGGATGTTACCACAACATTGCGACTAGCATCACTGTTTTGTCTGCTGACAACTGGATGGGAGGGAATTGTGGAGAGATTACTGAGGTTGAAGGTCTCAACATGTTCACTCTTTAAGTCCTTTTGGTACTTGAAGCAGTAAGGCTTTTTGTGACCTGATTTAAGACAGTAAGTGCATACAAACAAAGCCTTTTCTTTGACAAATGTAGGACCTTTTAGAAGCTCAGAAAGAGGTTTGACAACTTTTGAGGTATTAGTGTCAACAGAGTCGTTCATGTTGCTCCCAAGTTCATCACAACTACTTGTGTACCCTAAACCCGTGGTCCTATCATTGTTCACATCAAGCATCTCATTAAGTCTAGAAGTAGAAGAGTTCCATTTTGCAATTACCTTCTTTTCATTGTCTAGCTCAGAGATTACTTTGAACAGCTCAGAGTCCTTCTTTGTTAATTCAGCTTCTAGTTTGACAATGGTGTCTTTCAGATTGTGGTTCTCTTTCTCAGTTTTCTTGAGGAGTTTTCTGAGAGTCTTCCATTCACTGAAGAGTGTCTCATACATCTGTTGCAGTTCCTTCACCATTTGTTCTGCATTAACTTCCTCTTCTGACGAACTATCTATATCAAAATCCACAGATCCATGTAGACATAAAACATTAGATATTCCTGACTTTTCAGGTTTGGTTAGTGCCAAGATTTCACAGTTCTCAGAGTCATCATAGTCAAAGAAGATTTCTAATCCCGATGTTGTCTTGACAGTGTTGTCCCAACATTGGTCATCAACATGGTAAGTGGATGAGCGGAGAGCTCTGGCATTGGTAGTTGAATCATCTTCTTTTTCTTCATCTTCCTGTTCTTCATCTGAGTCATCACTGAGACAAGCAAGAAGATTCTTTTCTTTTCCGAGATTGTTAGCACATTCATTTTGATAATGACCCCATCCTCGCATTCAAAACATCTAATCTTACTAAGAGGAGTGCGATCGAATTTAATCGAGCTAGTTTTGGAAGCGTAACCGCTTTGAAAGTATTGGTTTTCTTTTGAAAGTTTTAGTTCCACTTGAGGATCCTTGACCGAGTTTTTCCTACCTAAGTTTGTTGAACTTCCTCACAAGATTGTTGAAAGCTTCCTCACCATATTGTCGACTCATCACTACTACTATCAGGCTTGGAAGATTTTGCTTTAGAAACAGAGTGAAGGGAAATACTATGAGTTTTCATACCTTGTCTCTCATTTTCATTTAGTTCAAAGTTTTTCAAATTGTTCAACAGGGTATGAAAATCCATAGTTGCCAAGTTATGAGTGTCTTCCAAAATAGTGACTTTGGTATTAAATCTTGAAGAAAGAGATCGAACAGCTTTGGAAACAAGTTGCCTATTAGAAATAACTTCTCCCAGTCTTTGGACTTCATTTGAGAGAGTCAAAAGTTTTTCAAAATAGGAGTCAATGGTTTCTTCCTCCGCATTCTTAGATTTTCAAATTGAGACCAAAGCATTCTAAGTTTAGTTTGTTTGACACTAGCATCCCCTTCACAATGACTCTGAAGTAGTTCCCAAGCTTGTTTTGCAGTAGTACAGTTTTGAATGATTTTAAACATATGAGAATCTACATGACCAAAGATAGCATTTAAAGATTTTTCATTATAAGAGCTAAGAAGTATGTCACCTGCAGAGAAGCGTTCTTCAGGTATGGGGACAATGTCACCATCAGCATCAGGTCCTTCAGTTGGCCAGGTGTATCCTTCCAGAATGGATCTCCAAGCACGGCCATCAAGGGACTTGATGTATGTCCTCATCCGAACTTGCCAGTAATGGTAGTTGGACCCATCAAGCACAAGAGGTCTATTGTAGTTTGCATCCATTGTAGTAGTACCAAATCCAGACACCAGTAGTTAGGTGGCTGGCTCTGATGCCACTTGTTAGAACGTAAGATCCCGGATTGGTACTTTGGAATAAGATCAACTGACAATGTTGCCAACAATGTTGTTCAACATTGTCTACAATAAACAGATAGCAGCGGATGAATAATGTAACTTCTATTACCAAGCCAATATATAGAAAAATATATTGGCAGTGCCTTAGGCAAAATATCTACTGACAGGAAAAGTAGATCTAATCAACTAGTTTTAATTCAATCACAAACGATTGATTAAACAACCAAAACTAGCCCTAGAAGAACCAACAGTAAAAGCTATTCTAGGTCGATGTTTGAAAGAGTTATTCCAACAATGAATACTCTTAGACAAACTCTAAAGCTAGCAGAAAACAAGAAGCCTAAACTGTTTCAATAAAATCTCGATTGATCATCAAGAAAGGCTCGAAAACTTGCTTTGCTGAATCCTTGCATATATATACTTGAGATGTCGACCTCTTCCATCTATGTCGAAAGGCAATAGGATCTTGGCAAAGGCAATTTTTCCTTTTACTTGTTTTCTTCAAAAAGCGCATAGAAGGAAATTCCCATATTTCAATCCTTCATAAAATATATTCCTTCATGCTTTCACCACAAGCTGTTCTTTTTCCTTAAATCAAATCTTGTTTGTTTTGTCACTACTTGCAGTCCAAGTATCCTGTCCAATGTGCTTTGTCTTCGATGTCTGCGGCAATGCTATATCTTCAATGTTATGCCAACATTAAATTCTATCCTGTCACAATGTTATACAACATTGATAATCCTGCAACTTCACAAACATAAACTTGGAACTGATTATTGAAAGACAAGATTATCAAAATATAGGTGCATGCTGCACTTTCAAAACTCAAACCTAAACCAACACCATAACTGGCGTGGAGTATAGGAAGTACTTAGTTAAATCAGGGAATAACTCCAAAGGTTAACAGGAGTAGAGGAAGTACTTGATTTTGGGAAAATCAGGGAATAACTCCAAGGTTAACGGAGTACAGGAAGTACTTGATTTGGGAAAACTAAGGAATAACTCCAAGGTTACTGAGTATAGGAAGTACTTAGCTTGGGAAGCTAGGGAATAACTCAAAGGTTTCTGAGTATAGGAAGTACTAGGCTGAAGAAGCCCGGGAACAACTCAGGGGGAACATTTGGTTAGGAACCATTTGTTTAAAGGAATCTTAGAATAGGATTTTTGTAAGGTGACCTCAATTATCTGTTCTAGTGGATTCTAGGTCTCAGGTAGACCGAAGTGGATTAGTTGGAGGATTACGCCACCTCCAGATACCACTATACTTGCTGTGTTATTTACTTTCTGTATTTACATTTTCAGCAACACACACACACATTTTAACTGTTTCTACACTTATCTTTATTAAGTCTTCCGCGCTCTGAATCTAAGTATCAGATATCTTCACAGATATCTGAGAAATATTGTTTATCGACAAAAGTTTGAAAAAGACTATTCACCCCCCCCCCCTCTAGTCTTTTACTTTGCCGTTATCTGGACCAACATATTCAATATAAGCCCTTGATGAATAATTTTTAGATCTCAATGGTTGAGATTAAAACAAAGCAAGTAATGTCTGTTGAAAAGTACAAACATGACCCCCTACGCATTTAATGAAGTACAAAGGACGTACCACGCCTATGCAGATATAAATACAAGCATTCATACTCAGATATATGTTTGTTGTATCTCTATACATTTTGTCTGCTATATATATATATATATATATATATATATATATATATAGGAATTGGATACAAGACAAACACTCTTAACAATTCTGAAATCTCAAACTTGCATCAAAATAGCAAAATCTCTCAAGATTTCTGCACACTCAACTTTTTGTGCTTAGTCTTCTGAAAAGATAGACTAATCTCAATTACTTGTGCAAAATCCTTCTGCAAAACCACTCATTCAAAACTCTATATAAAGAGATGGCACCCAAGAAGATGACCACCAAGAACCCTAAGGCCAGATCATCTACTCCTGCTGAAAAGCAAGGAGGAAAAGAACTTAAGGTGTTGAACAAACGCCTTATGGGAGAATTCACCCCTTCGGACTGGAACCCTAGTCATAAAATGAATTGGGGAGCATTCTTAGTGAAGAAATATGTACCAGCAGTTATACCTTCCCGACCAGAAAGGAAAATGATATTGGGGATGTTGAAGAATTCCAATATCTACAGGCTTTTATCTACTGCACCCAGTGGCCTATTCACACTGGATGTACTGGAGTTCTACAACAACTCCAAAATCTTCACAAAAGTTGTGAATAATGAAGAAGAAAAATACATGCAGACTGAAGTCCAAGGACAAGAAATTTTTCTAGACTGCAAGGATTTCTGCAAAATATTCCGATTGAAAAATCGAGGAACAATTGAGGATATCAACATCAAGGACGCCTCAATGATTCAAGGCGTCAAAGAACTATTTGAGGCAATCCAGTTGGAAAATGCAAAAGGTTGCCCAGGAGACTTTATTCTGAAAGCTATCAGAACAAGTCATCTTCAGAAACACTGGAGCACTTTGGCTCTCATCCTGGTCCATTGCTTTGATGGCAACAAAGGTGGAGTAGACCAGATAAGTATGGAGAGATGGATGATGATGCATCTTCTGAACAAGAAGAATGAAGGGCAGGAAACCCACTTCAATTGGGGGAAGTACGCCTTCAACAAATTCCTTGGACATATTGAGGAATTTGAGCCCAAAATCATCAATGGCCTTGCTGAACCAAAAGCCAATATGCACTTTGGTCTCAAGATATGTCACATTCTGGAAACCATGGGGATTACTCTTAGAGAGAAACAAGAAATCCCAGTCACCAACTCCCTTTTCAGACACGCCTTTGAAGAAAAGGAGAAAATTGCTGCTGAGCAAGTACTCAGAAAGGCTGAAGAGTCTACACAGCAAGGTGAGGAAGTTTCTGAGCAAGCTCAAGCTAAACCTCCAGCTGCTAAGAGAAAGAGGACTCAAGGCAAAAGAGCCTCCAAGCCCCTAAACATACAAGAGGCACAACCTTCTGGAGACAAGGTCTCAGAAGATGTTGTTCGCCCAGAAAGGCAGTTCCAGAAAGCCCCAAGACAGACTGCTCCAGAAATCTCCAGAGATGATAGAAATATCATAGATGGGTCAGCGCCAACACAGAACAGTGATTCTGAGGATGATGAAGTAATCGCAACAATGCTAAAAAGATATAAGCTTGAGACCCATGGAGGAGCATCAAACTTAGCTCTTCAGAAAGAAAAGAGCCCCTCTGCCCAGCAGGATGAAGAAGGCCTGGGTGAGGAAGATGGAATGATGGAAGATACTGACATTGCTTCCACATTCACAATACCAGCACTCAATATTGCTGAAGAAAACCCTATTCTTGAACAGGTTCCTCAACCTTCTGAGAGAGCTCAACTCTCAGAAAGGGACCAAACTTAGATGGAGACTCAGAATGATATTATAGAGGAGAACAATAATGAGCACAGAGAGACTTTGGAATCACCACAAGTCCAAAAGATAAATGATCAGCCTGACTCCTTTCAGGTAGCAAAAGTAGTTTATATCTAACTTGTAAACATTTAAGTGTTAACTTGTTACTCATAAGCTTTATTTATTATAGGCCATTTTAGAGACACATTTTCAGGGGGAAGTTAATTTGTCCACCCCTCTGAATGAAGAAGAGGTTCCTCCAACCTCAGAACAACAAGAAGAGCCTGTTCTACAGGTAGCTAAGTTATCTCTGAATAAGAAGTAGCTTGCTTAAAAAAATTAATATCTTGTGTTCTAAATTTCTTTTTGTCTCAATTTAGGCTCTAACTGAGGAAGTAGTGGTGGTGGAACCAACACCCCAAGAAAATCCAGAAGCTGAAAAGCTTTCTGAAGAAGCATTCACTGAGCCTTCTGATGAGAAGGTAAGTACTCAGTAATAATCTTCTTCAAAGAATGATCTGGAAATCCCACTACTAAATCTCTTATGTTTGTTCTTACAGGCTCAGTCAGAAGAACAATTGGAAGGAGAAAAATTCTTGATAACTCCTCCAATAGAAACTGAAACTGCTGAACAAGCAAAATCTACTGAAAAGGTGCCAGAAACCTCCAAGGTTTCTGAGAAAGATACAACTGAGCTTCCTCACTTGGAAGTAAGTGAAGTCTAAGAAAGCATCTCTCTATTTATCTTTTCTGATAACAGTTTCTAAACATACTTGATTTTGTTTCTCAGGTTTAAGCAGAAAGAAAGGTTGTTGAGGATCAGACTTCTCCTCACAACAAGGTATCTGAGGCCTCTGTGCCAAAGCAAGCGAAAGTCCAAGCAAATGAGCCTGGTGTTTCTACACAGGTATGCTCAGAAAGCTTACTTTTGCACACAGATACCAATTCAAGAGGTTTGAACAAAACTAACTTGATCCCTTTCTTTCAGGCTCAAAGTTTTGTGCCAGTTGATTTACTCAAGGCTTTCCAGAAGCACACTCTCAAGAAACATCTAAAGTGCTTCAGACAATGGCAGAAACTCATAAAGGCTGACCTTTCTGAAATAGCACGAGTAATCGACGTCCCAGAAAAGAGAGCAATAGCCCTAAATATGGAAGACTACATCCATGCAATCGCTCAACAGAGTCTTATTCTTTTGCCACTCGATGCATGACTTCATTCATGAAGTAGCAAAAACTTCTAGCAGATTTCAAAATCGGATGCTCAAAACCAAGAGCGGATGGTAACCCATCCCGCTTCTTCCAAAGAAGCTCACCGCTACCCAGCTGAGCAAGAAGAAGTGAATGGGAGAATGATTACATTCCCAAATGTGATCAACTTGATTTCAGAAGATGAAGAGGAGACGGACGAAAATGATTATCAAGAACCCCCTTCTGAACATCCAAGTTAAGAAAACAAGAAGGATGATGATGATGATGATCAGAATGATGATCCCCAACCTGGACAAGGCGGGATTCAGAAATCTAGCAAAGGAAGTGGAGAAAAGGCTACTCCTTCCAATGCTCAGAAAGCCCCATCATCACCACCCTCAAAGTCTCACCAGAATACCCAACAGGCAGAACAGAACGATATACTTAAAGAGATATCTGCCGCTGAGTTCAGGATTGAACAACTCAGAAAGGTATTGGAAGAAGAAAAGAGAATCAACTTAGAGTGCCAAGCTCTTGTTGATGAAAAGGAAGCCAAAATCCAAAAGCTCCAAGAAGCTAATACCAAGGATTGGCACTCCTCGATGAGCAAAGAATTCTGGAAGATGCCATTGTTGTCACAGCTGCTGAAATAGATGCCATGGATGACAATGATGATGAAGAAGATGATGCTAAGACTGCATCAGAAAGACCTTCCACATCTTCTCAGAAGGCCAGCATACTTGATAGAAAGCAGAAAATGGTTGTTAATCTGCAAACAATTCAAGAAAAGGATAATGAGAGTAATGCTGAAAACAATCAAAACTTGATTACTGATGCAGAAGATGAGAGACTTGTCACTCATCACAAGAGAGCCCTACTTGCACCTCATATATTCTCTGCACCAAGTAGTTCAAGAAATGAAGAGCACCGTGCCAGAAATAGTATCTTTTTGGAACTCAGAAAGACACTCGTTGCTCAAGACACTGAAGTGCTAAACTTCGTCCCAAAAGAGATGAAGCCATTGGATGCTGTGTTACTCAACAGAGCGACCAGCATAGCTCTCTCTCAGAAAGACCTAGGGTTGGTCAGGGATGAGGATTGTAATAATGCCAATGCAACATTAAATGAAGCCAGCCATGCTGTTCTACAAGCCAACGCCATTCTTAGGCCACTTGAAGAGTTCAACAGAAAGGAGCAGGAACTGGTTAAGCAGAACCACGAACTGGTCAGGGTACACAACAATCTCCAGAAAAACTTTGACTCACTCTTTGAAGCTTATGCTATTATGAGTCAGTCATTCATGACTAAGGGGGAAGAAGAAGAGATGCCTCAGAAAGGCAGAGAAAGAAAGAGAAAACAATCTATGCCTCCCTCCTCAAGTCAACTAGTCATCAAGGACACTGGAGACGCCCCTGCTGAAGAAGTTGTTCCAGAACAACCAACTAGAAGGCTGAGAAGTATGGTCACTAGGGGAACCAAGTCCTTTAGGATCTCAGAAGGGAACAACCAGAATAATCCTGAAAAAGGAGAAGACCAAGAAGAAGGAGAAGTAAGAGGTCAAGAAAGCTGCAAACTTCCATTGTTGAACTTTAATGATGATGATGAGGATGAATCTGATACAGATGAACATCCACTACACAAGAGTAGAAGGCAAGCAAGCACCTCACAACCCCCTCTGGCAGCAATGCCTTTGGCAGCCAGAACTCCTTCTGGAAATAGCAAGTCATTACAAGGAACTTCCACCAGCACAATCCCAAGACAGGAAGAAAGGGTTAGAGGATCTCCTGACAGAAGGCCACCCAACAGAAAAGCAAGAAGGGATTCCCAGTTTGGAAGAACAAACAGAGAAATTGTTCAAGAAAGGCCAACTGATGCCCACATTGAATATGTGAAGACGAGTAATGAAGAGTCTTCATATAGGTGCATTCTGAACAAGAGAGGGTATTGGATTCTAGAACTACAACATTTACTTGTTAATGATAAGTTTCCAACTCCCATCCTTAACCAAATACTGAAATGGAGAGAAGGTAAGCAAGAACTGCTAAAAACTGAGCACCTTCATGCCTGGCTAAACTTTGAAGTAGAGAAGAGAAACGATGCCAGAAAGATGGATCTCTCCTTTGCCTGTCCTTACCCAAAGCCCGATGATGTACACAAGGTACGAAAACTGGATGGTAGCTACAGCAAGAAGAACAAACTAGGAGTTTCAACCTATGAGTCATTCTATATGACATTGGATGAATACCTAGATGATATACACTATCTGGAAGAAATATACAAATATTTCAACCTATCTCAGCTGCAAGTAGACCATGCCAGGGTCTGGGGAAAATACTTCTGGGTCAAACACTTTCTGCGGAAAAATCATAAGCTTGGCAAGAGTTACCAAGAAATATGTGATTTATCCAGAAAGACAGAACTCTCTGTCAGAAGCACTCTTTATGACTATGTCCAAGAATGCAGAAAAGTGGATGCACATGCAAGCTGATCCAGAAAGGATGCTGAAGAACTTGAGGTATCTAAACCCAAGTTACATTTCTGAAGACTTGAAGACTAGTAACTTTAGAATATTTTCTTGGAGCTTGGATCCTCCTTATTCTAATTTACTTAGTATGTTTTGTTACTTTTTGTAATCTTGCTGATTGTTTATAATTTTACTCTATCTGTAAAAGTTGCATCTCGTTTTCTTAACTGTACCTTTCTGAAGATCATACTCTCAGAAACATTCTAATAGATGACAACTTATCAGCAAAGATCACTTCTTGTGATTTGGTTGATGTTTACTTTCTGCACTTAATTCAACTAAAATTGAATATCATTTGAAATGATTACGTGGCGGATTGTTTTCTCTTCCAGGATTACAAAGTTGTAATAGGACTTAAAAGATAGTCATGGATGACTGATCAAAAGGGGGAAATTTGTTAGGAATATCTGTTAGTATTTTGATCATTCATCACATGTTCTTATCTTAGCCAGAAAGGTGATTAAGTACTCTTGGTTCAGTTGAACATTGTAAAAGAGGAAATCACTGATTATGATTAGTCTAGTAAATCTTGTATTAGGATTATAGGTCTCTGAGTGTAATTTTTATTTCAAGAAGACCATGAAGATCAATCCTAGCAATGGAGCTTATCTGAAGATTAGAATACTGAAGATTGCACAAGATGTATGAAGACATCAAGGTTTAGTCTAACTTAGAAAGACTATGTCCTTAATCCTCAATTAAGTGTATTTACTTACATTTGAAATTAGGTTATGGACATATGACATCATGAGTAAGGAGCATGCAAGCCATCAGAAAGGCTCATGTATCTGTTGAGACTAAAGGACAATGAACAGTACTATGCATTAAATGCATTGGCAGAATTGCCACAGAAAGCAAGTCCTCTCTGAAAAATGAGATAGTGACTTCTGAGTACATAGTTCAAGATATAAACGGATATAATTTAATAGAGAGCACAACGGATATAATTCAAATGCCTCTCAAATTTATCTATATATATCACACACTTAGATGCTGAGAAATACACCTTAGAACGCGCTATCTTGCAAACTTACCATCAAGCAAAGTATTCTCTCAAGCACTCTACTACCTTTTCTGAAAGCCTTCTGATTGCTTAAAAGAATCACTAGTAGTTCTAAGTTGTCCTGAACCTTAACAAGAGATTGTTATTCGTGAAAGAGTTGAACTATCAGATACCCTTTCTGAAGCTCATTCTCCAGAACGGACATCAATTACTTGGGTCAGTAAAGAGCAGACTACCATCCACTGAACAAGTGTATTAAGTAGTCTTGTTCTATCAGGCTCTCTGAAAACATAACTGAAAAGTTATACGAGACGCCTCTCTGACAAAAACCATATAACCAAACACCAACATGGCGTGGAGTAGAGGAAGTACTTGATTTAGGAAATCAGGGAATAACTCCAAGGTTATCTGAGTAGATGAAGTACTTAGCTCTAGGAGCTGGGGAATAACTCAGTGGGAACATTTGGTTGGGAACCATTTTTTTAAGAATCTTAGAATAGGATTTTTGTAAGGAGAACTCAATTATCTGTTCTAGTGAATTCTAGGTCTCAGAAAGACCGAAGTGGATTAGTTGGAGGATTACGCCACCTCCAGATACCACTATACTTGCTGTGTCATTTACCTTTCTGTATTTACTTTTCAGCAAAGCACACACACACACACATACTTATTGTTTCTACACTTATCTATCTTAAAGTCTTCTGCGCTCTGAATCAAAGTATCAGAAACCCCCAGGTTTCTAAGAAATTGTATTTATCGACAAAAGTTTTAAAATACTATTCACCCCCCCTCTAGTCTTTTACTTTGCTGTTATCTGGACCAACAGAAATGATATCTGTTTCTATTGTCAAAAGCCTGGTCACTTCAAGAGAGATTGTCCTGCTTTAAACAAGCTCAAGACAAGTGACAAGAAGGACAGAAGAAATTTCAAAAGAAATCAAAGGGCCTTACTGACTGAAGAAAGGAAGAAGATTCAAATTCAACTTGATGCTCTAGACATTGAGATAGATTCTGAAGATGGAGATTCAGATGACTCAAACCTACTATCACCAGAATTGTGTGGAATCACCCACGATATAATCGACTTCGGCCTTAAGAAGAATGAAATGTGTGGAGTTGCTGAGATTGCTGGTCCAGACATCTCCAACATTGAAATGTGTCTTATGGTTGATGAGGTAACTAACAAATTACAATTTCTGTACTATGAGAGTGATGATGGAATTGAGGATCTGGAATTGGTCAAAAGTGAATTGGATCATTATGAGAAAGAATTTTTGGAAGCACAATCCAAAACCAGAATTCTAGAGGAAAGCAAAGAAACTCTTGAAAAAGAAGTTTCTGAGCTAACCAGAGTATCTGAAGACAAGAACGCTGAAATAGCCTTTCTGAAAGCTCAGATATCTGAGAATGAAAATTCTCATAAACTAGCCTTGGATAAACTTGATAAGAAAATGATGAAGCTGCTGTCTGAGAATGAACAACTCAGAAAGAAAGAGCTATCCTTCCAATCTTATGCAAAGGCTAGTGACACTCTCACTGAGGTTCAATCCTATCTGAGAGACCCCTCTGAGAAAGGTGAACTTGGACTTGATGAACAATCAAGTAATTCATCTCCTCTGAAAAAGAGTAATGAAAGGTTGACCTTTTTAAAAAGTCAACAGAATGGTTCTTCAACCACCTACAACATTGGTCAGAAAGCTAAGGTAGTTGACAAAGGAAAAGGAGTAGCAACCCAGCCTTTGAAAGAACAACAAGTTCACAAGAAACATGTGGATAAGGTTTCTGAAAAGAAATACAACCCTCAGACATGCAACCATCCACATTGCTACTTTACTAGAAAGGGAAGAATTGCTAGAATAGGCAAATTCTCTACTGTACCATTTTATGAAAATAAAAATGTTGCAGAAACTAGTAAGGCTTCTAAAGAACGCATTCAAAAAGCCAAAGGTGTTCGAAATGGCATTGGCTATCATGCTATTGGAAAGGTCCTTCTGCAACAATATAAGGAAGGACAAGAACAATGGCGCAAGGATGATATTGCACGTAGCAATAGACAGAAGTGGAAGAAATCTCAAGCCACTGAAAAACTGAATGCCAGAGCTAGAAGGAACCTGGGCAGAAAAGCTAAGCTTGCTGAAAGGCAATCCCAGAAACCTAGGGTCCAGAAAGCACTAAAGGGAACACCTAGAAACACCCCAAAAAGTAAAATTGAGATCAAATTCACTTATTTCATTGCATATCCTTCTGATCAAGTTAGACAAAAACAAACTCCCAAGAAATTCACTAAAATTTCGATTCCTACTGGAAGAATGTTTAGTCTAAGTGGTTCTATCTCTGAAGCAAGAACCTAACTCCTGTTTCCTGTTTTGTGCATAACGCCTCTTGGACTAAGGCTCAATGGCTATTTGATAGTGGATGCGGAAAGCACATGACAGGAGATAAAGCAAATCTGGTTAACTACAAAACTTGCAACAATGGACCAGACATCATATTTGTTGGAGGAGAATTAAATCCCTCTCTGGGATATGGCAACGTCAAATTGGGATGATTAACAATCACTGACGTATTACATGTTAAGGGTTTGAAATATAATCTATTTAGCATGAGCCAGTTTGCAGACAAGGGACTCACTGTAAAATTCAAAGAATCATATTGCAAACTTATTGACAATGAGTCAAAGTAGACAGTCTTGGTTGCTCGGCGGAAAGGTAGTCTTTATGTTGCCGATTGGACATCTGCCACAACTGAAGAATGTCTCATGGTGAGTCAATCAGGTCACACAGAAGAGCACTGGTTATGGCACAAAAGAATGAGACATTTGAATTTCAAAACTCTGAACAAACTTGCCAAGAAAGAGTTAGTGGTTGGCCTTCCCAAAACATCTTTCAGAAAGGATGGTATATGTTCTGCCTGTCAGATGGGGAAACAATCCAAAATCTTTTTGAACTAGACACTCTAGTGTTAGACCACTACAACTACTACATATGGATCTTTTTGAATCATCTGTAACTAGTTATGCAGGAAAGAAGTATGGTCTGGTTGTTGTAGATGACTTCTCAAGATTCACTTGGGTTGTCTTTCTGAAGCACAAATCTGATGCTAGGATGGAGATACCAAACTTGTTGAATAAGCTTGTAGTCATGAAAAATGACAAAGTATCTGCAATCAGAACAGACCATGGTACTGAGTTTGTCAACCAGTACATAAAGGAGTTTTGTACCAGCAAAGGTATACAACACCAACTTTCCTCTGTAAGAACACCACAACAAAATGGTGTTGTAGAAAGGAAAAATAGAACCCTTAAAGAAGCAGCAAGGACAATGCTAGCTGACACTGAAATAAGTGAAGTTTATTGGGTTGAAGCTGTAAACACAACATGCTATACTCAGAACAGATGTTTGATAAACAAACACCATGACAAGACTCCATATGAACTCTTGGTTGGAAGATCCCCTAATATCAAACATCTGAAAGTATTTGGTTGTAGATGTTTTGTTCTTAACAATGGAAAAGAGTATCTAAGGACATTTCAACCAAAGGCAGATGAAGTTGTGTTTCTTGGTTATTCTATGAATAGCAAAGCATACAGAGTTTACAACAAAAGAACAAAGAAGATTGAAAAATCAGTTCATGTTGTATTCTATGAAGGAAGCAAGAAAACACCTCTTGCTGATGAACTCTCAGAAAAGTTCAAGGAACTAATGATGAGGGATTCTGAAGAAGAACCCTCAGAAAGGAAAAACATCATTATGGAAAGGGAGGATGACTCTGACGAAGAAAAGCATGAAATGCCTAGTAACAACCAGATGATTCTCAGACATGATGAAGAATTTCCTATGAGAATTCCAGAAATGGAAACAGAAGATGTTCATCAGAAAGCTAACTCTGGAAATGACCTCTCTAACAGGCATGTCCCAGAAAGCTCTCACATTGAGCAAGTGTCAGACATTCACCGCCCCTCTGAGGTGCAAAATGTCTCAGATACTGAAGAAGTATCAAGTCATAATCATAGTGATTCACATTCAGATCACATAGATGCTGACCCTACTAGCCCTAAACCCATGATGAGATGGATCAAGAATCATCCTGCAAGAAATGTGATTGGACCAATCAATCAAGGTGTTAGGACTAGGAGAGCAATAGCTGAGAATGCTAATTCTCTCTTTGAATGGTTCATCTCAAACATTGAACCTAAAACCATAGAAGAAGTATTAAGAGACCAAGACTGGATCTCTGAAATGCAAGAAAAGTTGGATCAATTTGAGAGAAACAAAGTCTGGAAACTAGTTCCATTTGTAGAAGGAATATCTGTGATTGGAACTAAGTGGGTTTACAGAAACAAGATGAATGAATCTGGTGAAATAACCAGAAACAAAGCAAGGTTGGTTGCCAAGGGATTCACCCAGACTGAAGGCTTAGATTTTGATGAGTCATATGCACCAGTTGCTAGATTGGATGCAATAAGACTCTTTCTGGCCTTTTAAGCTCATAAAGCCTTTAAAGTTTATCAGATGGATGTCAAAAGTGCATTCTTGAATGGTGAACTTGCTGAGGAAGTTTATTTTGAACAACCACCTGGCTTTGATGTTTCCTCAGAAAGTTGAATGGTCTATAAGCTACAGAAAGTTCTATATGGACTGAAACAGGCTCCAAGAGCGTGGTATGACACTTTGTCCAAATACCTTCTGGAAAGTGGTTTCAAGAAAGGTGAAGTTGATAAAACTTTATTTACTTTAAATCATGATGGGAAACTACTCTTAGTTCAAGTATATGTTGATGACATTATATTTGTATCTAAGGACAAGCAACTTTGTGATGACTTTGCAAATCTCATGAAAAGTAAGTTTGAGATGAGCATGATGGGAGAATTGAACTACTTCCTAGGATTGCAAGTCAAGCAACTCAATGATGGAATATTCATTAGTCAGACAAAGTATGCAAACGACATGCTCACAAAATTCAATCTTAAGCCTTCTAAAAAGAATGCTAAGATACCTATGAGCATAGGAACCAAGATGACCTATACTGAATTAGATAAGAGTGTTGATGAACTCAAGTATAGGAAGTTGATAGGTTCATTATTTTACCTTACTGCAAGCGGACCTGATATTCAATATGCAGTTGGAGTGTGCGCTAGGTTTCAAACAAATCCAATGCAATCACACTACAACATTGCTATGAAAATATTAAGGTATGTGAAAGGTACAGTAAATGTAGCTAGGCTTGTGGTATACAAAAGAAAGTGGATTGAGTTTGGCTGGTTACTCAGATGCTGATTATGCTGGATCAATGGTTGATAGGAAAAGTACCTCTGGAACTTGTCAGTTTCTGGGAACTAGACTTATCTCAAGGTTTAGCAAGAAACAAAACTCAATTGCAACTTCTACCACAGAGGCTGAATATATTGTTGTTGGTTGTTGTGCGACACAAATTCTGTGGATTCAACAACAACTCAGAGACTATGGACTCAATGAAGAGAAAACTCCCATTTTCTGTGATAACACAAGTGCTATTGCAATCACACAGAACCCCAAGTTCCATGCCAGAACAAAGCAAATTGATGTTAGACACCACTTCCTCAGAGACCATGTTGAGAAAGGCAATATAGAGATACTCAAGATTGGCACAGAATACCAACTTGCAGATATATTCACCAAGCCCCTACAAGAAATCCGGTTCTTGACCTTAAGATATAATCTTGTATTAATGGAGATGCCTAAGGACTGAAAAATGTCTTGAATCTCTAAAGTCAGAGTAAGTGAGGTAGGCCTCTGAGAACATGTTCTCAGAAAGCCAAGTTGATAAGAAGTGATGCAAAGGTTTCTGAGTAGCAACACTCAGAAAGGCAAAACATTTCTGGAACGGGTATCCAGAAAGGCAAAAGTTGGTACACACTCAATAAGTAAATAAGACTAGAACTTACTTACTGAAAGTGGGTCAAATACATTCAAACAACTGAAGCTTCTGACACTTGAACTCAGAAAGCTATTTAGTCATCAAGAGAAAAGATAGACAAAGCCCGAAAAATATAATATCTGAATGTCAAACTTGTCCAATGTCTTGTATTTTTACCATTTTCATGATAAACAATATATAGATAAGGACTTGACACTCAGAATGATAAGCTTAAACGATTAAAGTGTTCCTACTCTTTACTTAGTGACACAATGAATGTAGCATATTAAAAATCCATCAAGTCGGCACAATACCATTTGTTGATTACAAGATACTCAATATAAGCCCTTGATGAATAAATGTTTGATCTCAAAGGTTGTGATTAAAACAAAGCAAGTAATGTTTGTTGAGAAATGCAGACATGGCCCACTATGCATTTAATGGAGAAAGTACGTGATACCATGCCTATGCAGATATAAAGACACGCATTCATATTCAGCTGAATGTATGTTGTATCTATGTACATTCTGTCTGCTATATATATATATAGGAATTGGGTAAAAGACAAACACACTTACCAATTCCGAAATTTCACACTTGCATCAAAATAGCAAAATCTCTCAAGATTTCTTCAAAACCCCTTCTGCAAACTCAACTTTTTGTGCTTAGTCTTCTGAAAAGATAGACTAATCTCGATTAATTGTGCAAAATTCATCTGAAAAACCACTCACTCAAAACTCTATATAAGAGATGGCACCCAAGAAGATGACCACCAAGAACCCTAAGGTCGCATCATCTACTCCTGCTGAAAAGCAAGGAGGAAAGGAACTTAAGGTGTTGAATAAACGCCTTCTGGGAAAGTTCACCCCATCGGACTGGAACCCTAACCACAAAATCAATTGGGGAGCTTTTCTAGTGAATAAATATGTACCAGCAGTTATACCTTCAAGACCATAAAGGAAACTGATATTGGGGATGCTGAAGAATTCCCATATCTACAAGCTTCTATCTGCTGCACCCAGTGGACTATCCACACTGGATGTACTGGAGTTCTATAACAACTCCAAAATCTTCACAAAGGTTGTAAATGATGAAGAAGAGATATACATGCAGACTGAAGTCCAAGGACAAGAAATTGTTCTAGACTGCAAGACTTTCTGCAAGATATTCCGATTGAAAAATCAACATCAAGGACGCTTCCATGATTCAAGGCGTCAAAGAGCTATTTGAAGACAGCCATGGGCCTAAATTTTTTGGTTTCATCTGTGCAAACTGGTAATGTATTTGGGCCAAAAGTAATAGCCTTTTGTTGGACTTGTGGGCTAGAATTTTTAGGAAATTGTTTTGAAGAACTTGGCCCTGTTTGTGAAAGGTTTTGGTTTGATACTGTCATTGGCCAAAACACTGGCGTTGGCCAGGGTTGTTTGCTGTAAATTTCTTGGTCTGTCTTGATTTCTTCATCAGAAATATCCATTGTTGTTTCTTTGTCTGTTTGTTGAGGATTTATAAGCCTTCTCATTTTCTGATTTTTATCCATGAAATAACCTGTTCAAGTTTCTTGATAAGATATCAGCAATAGTATTATTGTTTCCTTTAATATGTTCAAAATTTATAATAAATCCACTTCCTTGTATTATGTTTTGTAAATTAATCCATCTAGTTCTATTTAATTTTTTACTTTGATCATTTTTAATGAATTTAACTATGGCTTCACAATCTGTTCTGACAGTGAATTCTTTATTTAAGAAAATCTTAAATTTTTCTAGTGCATTAATTAATGCCTGTATCTCATAGTCTAAACTAGTCCAGTTTAATCCTGTTTTATTAAAATTTCCACTAGTATAAGCGCAAACCTTTTCACTATTTCTTGGTAAATATTTATTTGTATTACAAAGAAGAACAGCTCCCCATCCTTCTTTACAGCCATCTGTTTCTATGATGATATAGTCTGTTACTAATGGTAATTCTAATGGTTCAATCTTTTTTACAACTTCTTTGATTTCTTTAACTAATTTAATATCCTCCTTATTGAATCTTCGTTGACCATTTTTTGTTGTTTTACTGTATAATGGTCCTACTAGTTTTGATAAGTTGGGAATAAATTTTCTAGCATAGTTTACTAAACCTAGAAAAGCTTGTATATGTTTTAAGTTTTCGAATTTTTAAGGTAAATCAATATTTTTTGTTGAAATGTGGGGTTGTAATTCTATTTTTTCCATTTCCAATTTCTAATCCTAGAAATGAAAATTTTCTTTTAAAAAGTTCCATCTTTCTTTTTGAAACTACTATATTATGTTTTTTAATTTCATTAAATACTTGATTCAAATGATTTTCATGTTCATAAATTGATTCACTGGCTACTAAGATATCATCAATGTACACCATGCAAAAATCATATTTTAAGAATATGTTATCCATAAATCTTTGAAAAATTGAAGGAGCGTTTTTTAGTCCAAAACTTAAGACATTCCATTCAAATTGTCCTTCTGAGCATGTAAAAGCTGTCCAAGGTTTAAAATCTTCTGATAATTTAAGCTGATTGTAACCTGATTTTAAATCGAATTTTGAGAAAATCTTTTTCTTTTGAATTAAATTTATTAGAGTATCTTTATTAGGTATATTATACCCATCATCTTCTGTATTATCATTTAGTCTTTTATAATTATAAACTATTCTAGCCTTTTCTCTTTTAATTTCACTATGATTTCTTACAATAAATGTTGCTGACCTATGTGGACTTTCTGATTTTCTTATTAAATTCTGTTTTATCATTTCAGGAATCTGATTTTTAAATTCTTCCTTATCTAATGGACTGTATTCAATGTTTGTTGTTCTAATAGTGATATCAGGATTTTTAATTTTAAATTTACATTCATATACGACTCTTGATTTCATAATGTCTTCTCCTATTAATCCTATTTTTTCTAAATGTAATATTATAGGATGATTACTACTTTTAGTGACATCTATTCCTTTTTCTAGTTCATGTGTCAACATGTTTGTAAGTAATCTTAATGTATCATTTTCTATATTGGTTTTCGAAGGATTCTTAAAAAATTCTAAGTTTCCTAGTCCACCACGCTTCTGTGCTAACTCTGATGTTTGAGTATATCTTAAAGTTGGTATACTATATGTATGTTTACTTATTGTAATGTAATTTTTTTGCAATAGTAATCGCACCCTGTAATGCTAGAATAAAATTAAGTCCTAGAATAAAATCTTTAGATTTAACATACTCGGGACTAATATTTACTTGGGGAATATTGTATTTCATACTATAATTTCCTGAGAAATCTATAAATTGTATTCCTATTGGTTCTATATAATGTGTAATTGTCATTAATCTGTCTTCTATAGTCCTAGTGACTAATTTATATGATAATTCTTTTTTATGTTGTAAATGTACCATACTATGTGAAATTACACTTTTAGTTGCTCCTGTGTCTAAGAGGGTTGTAAGATCTAAGTATTCATTATTGTCTAGCCATAACCTACATTGTAAATTAATCATATTTGTTATATTCCTAGTTTGTATTAGGGTGAGTTCAGTGGACATATTTGTTAAATCTATGTCTTCTAAGGATTCTTCTAATTTTTGCTTATTTTTATATATCCTATTTTCTATATGTAAAACTTTTTCTTCTAAATTTTTAATTTTTAAACTATGTAATTCATTTGTTATTACTATTTTTTCTATTTTTTCTGTAATTAATTCCATACTTTGTTCTTTTAATGGTTTCTTATCTATAGACATATTTTGTTTATATAATAATTTTAGGCATAAATAGCATATATTACACTGTGATCTTTTTTCAATACTTGGAAAATAACCGCAATTGAAACATTTAATATAATTATTTCCTCTTTTACTAATTCATTCATGTTTACAATCTTCTTATCTATTCATGTAAGTATAAGTAATTTTACTAAGTTGGTTATCATTATCACTACTATAAATACTATAGACTGATTCATCATCCGAATCGTTTATGTCTAAAGGTTCTATTTTATATTCTCCTAGCTGTTCTACCAAGTTACTTCTTTCTGTATTTTTATTCTTATTAGGACATTTATTTGCTAAATGTTTTTCATCTCCACATATAAAACATCTACACTTTCTAGTCTGAGGTTTTTTAACATATCTGTTACCTTTATATGGTTTAAATTCTTTCCTATACGTTGTACTTTTTCTTAGTTTCTTTTTTGGTGTACTATATTGACCATATGCTTGTGGTGTATAAATAGCTGTTTTGCAAAACGCATAAGCATTCTTTTTTAACTGTTCTTGTAAAGTTACTTCTTTACATTTATCTTCTAGTATAGTAAATGTATAAGTGATTCTAGGTCCAATTCCTAAATTTTTTCTTTCACTAAACTGTTGTTTCCATGATTCATGAATATTTTTTCCTAAATCACCTGGTAATTTAATAAAATATTTATCACATAAAACATCATTCATAGCTTGTCCTGTTTGAGATAATAATCTAGTAAAGTCTAATGTAAATTCATTTATGTATCTCATATCTGCTATACTTAATTGTTCCAAATTTCTAATACCTGTATCTTGTATAAGAGTAGTATTTTTTGCTGGGTCTACTCCTAGTATTAGTGTTCTAATTTGGCTGGTGAAGTTATATGAGTTATCACCTATAGCTTTAAGTCTGTTTATTTCATCTGGGTCTTGGGCTTTCTTGCTTTGCCATATGCCTAAGGCTATTGGACCTAATGTGGTTTCTAAATAAGAAAACATGTCCATACTATCTCGTTTATTTGTTTCCCAAAATCTCACCACTGTTGGTTCCCATACCAATATCTCATCTCCCCAGAGTTGTGGTTTTTGTTTTTCTAATAATAACATATTTCCGCTATAAAGATTCCCTAATGGTAATATAGGTCCTTGACTAACATATTTTGATTCTCCTGTATAATGTTGTGATGGAGGAGTCCATTTTTCTCTTCCTATGGTTTCCTCTGTACTTGTTCCTGGTTCTGTCCATTCCATTTTAGCTCTTTTTCTTATGTTTACCATATCTTGATCCATAAAAGCTTTTTCTTGTTTATAAAAATCAGAAATCATTGTTTTACCTTGTTGTATATCTTCTACTAGGGGTAAATTATACAATTCTTGTAATTTACTATAACTTTCTTCATAAGTCCATCCTAATTCTGTAATGCAGTCTATTATCATATCATCTACTTTTTCTTAAATGTTTAACTTAGTGAATTTTTTATTAATAATATCATCAAATGTTTTAGTAGTTTCTTCAATTTTAAACCCTGTTGAAGGTTCTTCTTCTAAATAATCAATTATACTAAAATCATTTTCTTCTTGTTCAAATTCATCGAATCCAATTATTATTTTTTCATCATTCTCTTCAGTATCTGTGTCATATATAGGATCTGTATCATATTCTATATTCATAAAAGTATACTCTGTCTCAGTTTCATTTTCTTCATTCGGTTGATTTTCTTTTTTAAAATCTACAAATCTTAAGCTTTGTATCCCTTTAGCATCTTCATAAATGTAACTCTTTTTAGGTTCTAATATTGTACTACTTGATTCTTGTAAATCTTCTAATGACCATTCAAGTCCTGCTAACTCTTCTGGATCTATTTTTATTGGATCTATCATTTTTATTGATTTCGAAGCAATTGTATTAACAACTCCATCAATATTGACTTTATATTTCATTCCTGACCTGTTACTAGCTTTTCCTAGTGTTCCTATACTTATTACAATATTATTTCCTTCATAATTTTCAAATCCTTTTGCTTGTAGTGAAATTTTTTATATTTTTTAAATCTTTTATGTCTTTTAAGATCCCTGGTGTACAATAAAATAAGGCAGTGTTTTGACTTAAATCTATTTCTATTCCTGAAATAATGGCCTCTTTCATTTCTGTTTTCCATGACTTATCTAATAATAATGTTAATAATTTATTACCTAAGTTTTGTCTTGCTAAAACTTTTATGCCAATTATAACTAATCCTATATGGGCAAATTGTTTCCCAGACTGAGTTATTTTCTGTATGGTTTTTGGAGAAAATAAATCTATAGTTACTGTTTTGTCAATAACCCTAAGACTTTCTTCTCTACTACTTCGTATTAGAACTGTATTAATATTTCTAAAACCTGTTTGATATAATACTCTTGGATTTAATATATCTAATTGGTGTTGATTATATAAGTCTATATTCCTTTCTAAATTTATTTCTTCTTCTAACTGTATAATCTGTTGGTTACTAGTAGATCTTGATCCTCTTCTTATTATTTTGTTGAGAAAACTGTCTGATGTAATAACACTTTGTATGTTACTAGTTGAATTTCTAGCTTCTTGTAATGTCCTACTTCTTCCTAAAAAGTTCCTATTCTGTTGAATACACATTTTCTTGGTACCCAATGTGTATAAGGTGTGGGTTTTTTTTTTATTCTAACTTCTTCTCCTAGATTTAATCTATTAATACCACTAATTATTTTATCTAGATTGTTATCTATAGTCTGTGAACTTGGTGGTATCTTATTAATATTTTCTAATAATTTATTCAATTTCTCAATAATCTGTAGTAACAAACTTATAATAAAATTAAATAGATTAGGATATGTTTTATCGGCTCTAATTGTCCCTGTATAAAAAGTGAAACCCGTAATTTCTTCTTTATTTTCTTCGGCTTTATATCTTTTAGCGTCAGTTAAAGCCTGTAGATATTCTTTTGTTTTTTCCAGTTTTAACTTTCTACTATTTCTTTAACAGTACTAATAACCTGTTCTAAATTAATAACCTGTTTTTCTACTTTATGTAATAAATCTTTAGCTTCTAAGATCTGTCGGGGTTTTGAGTTTTCTAATAAAAAACCAAGCTGATGAATATCCTGTCTAGTAGGCAAATGTTTATGTATTCCTCTTAATTCTCCTTAGATTTGAGTATTTAAATATTTAATATAGTCTACATTCTCAATTATTTTAACTAAAGATTTATTATTAGCACGAATTAACTCGAGGAGTTCGGTGATATTAATTAAAGATAGGTTATCAATGATGAGAGAAATCCTATCTCCTTAGTCTCATTACTTAAAACCTTCAAATACCTTCCGAACTTCTTACTAAAGTCTTATAAAAAAAAAAAAAAAAAAGTATAACCTCACTCTGTTCATACTGCATCCGCCGCTTGCAACTCACGATTGTTCATACTGCATCTGCTATTCATACGCTCATACTGTAAGTATCTTCTTACAAATTTTTAGTTATGTCTTCTTTTTTTTTTTTATAAGACTTTATTATGAAGTTCGGAAGGTATTTGAAGGTTTTAAGTTTTGTACTAAAAAACGCTCCTTCAATTTTTCAAAGATTTATGGATAACATATTCTTAAAATATGATTTTTGCATGCTATACATTGATGATATCTTAGTAGCCAGTGAATCAATTTATGAACATGAAAATCATTTGAATCAAGTATTTAATGAAATAAAAAAATATAATATAGTAGTTTCAAAAAGAAAGATGGAACTTTTTAAAAGAAAATTTTCATTTCTAGGATTAGAAATTGGAAATGGAAAAATAGAATTATAACCTCACATTTCAACAAAAATTATTGATTTCCCTGAAAAATTCAAAAACTTAAAACAAATACCAGCTTTTGTAGGTTTAGTAAACTATGCTAGAAAATTTATTCCCAACTTATCAAAACTAGTAGGACCATTATACAGTAAAACAACAAAAAATGGTCAACGAAGATTCAATAAGGAGGATATTAAATTAGTTAAAGAAATCAAAGAAGTTGTAAAAAAGATTAAACCATTAGAATTACCATTAGTAACAGACTACATCATCATAGAAACAGATGGCTGTAAAGAAGGATGGGGAGCTGTTCTTCTTTGTAAAACAAATAAATATTTACCAAGAAATAGTGAAAAGGTTTGCGCTTATACTAGTGAAAATTTTAATAAAACAGGATTAAACTGGACTAGTTTAGACTATGAGATACATGCATTAATTAATGCACTAGAAAAATTTAAGATTTTCTTTAATAAAGAATTCACTGTCAGAACAGATTGTGAAGCCATAGTTAAATTCATTAAAAATGATCAAAGTAAAAAAGTAAATAGAACTAGATGGATTAATTTACAAAACATAATACAAGGAAGTGGATATATTATAAATTTTGAACATATAATAATAAACAATAATACTATTGCTGATATCTTATCAAGAAACTTGAACAGGTTATTTCATGGATAAAGATCAGAAAATGAGAAGGCTTGTACATCCTCAACAAACAGACAAAGCAACAGCAATGGATATTTCTGATGAAGAAAGCAAGACAGACCAAGAAATTTACAGCAAACAACCCTGGCCAACGCCAGTGTTTTTTCCAATGACAATATCAAACCAAAACCTTTCACAAACAGGGCCAAGTTCTTCAAAACAATTTCCTAAAAATTTTAGCCCACAAGTCCAACAAAAGGCTATTACTTTTGGCCCAAATACATTACCAGTCTGCACAGATGAAAAAATTTAGGCCCATGGCTGGGATAAATTTAATAGTTAAACAACAGTGTCTTCTTGACAATCTTTGGCACATACATACTTTTCCTACAGAATCCACAAAGAAAGTCCAGGTTTTAAATTCTTTGGGATACTTCTTTATGGAAATAGCTCAAAAAACCCCAGAAAAAACTAATATTATTTTTCGGGGCACAAAAGTTGGAATCTTCAACAAGTGGGAAACAGTTGTAAACCACATACAGTGCACAGATCCTCTTTACAAAGGATTCTACAGTTTTTCAGAAGCCATGACTATGGCTAGAAAACATTTTGGACTCAGAGACTTCTTTATAGAACCCGAAGAAGTAAAAACATTTTCAGAAATCACACAGCAAATCCCTGATCAGATTTTCAAAAAAACAGGAGGAGGAGATTGTTAGGCTCCAAAAACATATTCTCCAAAAAGAAAAAGAAAACCTAACATTACTGACAGCAAAATTACAGGTTGAAAATCAGAAATTAAAACAGCAGATTGTTACTCTTGAAGACAGAATAAAAAACACAGAGCGATCTACGAGATTTCATGACTTTAAAGCTCGCATTATCGACATTCCATGGAGACAGACTTTAAAGCCTATATTAGACAGAATCGAAGGTCTCGATGACATTATATCCGAAAAAATCTGTACAGGATTTCCTTTAGTCTTGTACAAATTACAGCAAAAAATTATGAGATAGTGTTCCAGAGTTAAAATATACGGAATAAAAGTGATAGAAAGAATAAAATGAGATACGGATATGCATGCTATTATTACAGATAGATTTGGGAGAAACAGACATCCCACAGGAATTGATTACTCAATTTTATCATCATGGTATGATTGATTACATCAGATTCAGCCTCACTGACATTACAGAGAAAATTATCAACACATTTGGTGAGAAGTTTACATTAGTAGCAGGAAACATTGCTTCTCATTCACAGATAGTAGGATGTAAGATTTTTGCATCCTTCCCAGAAGCAGACAGCCATACATACAGGCCAGCCAGAAAAAGAATTTTTATCAGTAACAGACCTAATGATCAAGCATTGCTAGAAGTAGCGGTAAAAATCGAAGAACACATTAATTTCTCAAGTCTTTATTGTCTCCATGAACAAAATCCAGATACAGTTCTAGGAGTAATAATGTCACGCCCCAAAACCAAATCGCTTTGGCGCGACCGGCCGTCTATCGTGAGATGGGCTCACGCCAAGACGAAGCCTTACTTTAATACTTAACATACATAAATATCTCAGAGTGGTACAACAGAGCATCTAAATATCCATTAAGTCCTCACAACCATTACAAATCTCCAGTACATAACAATTTCAGTAGTACAAATCGTCTACTACACTACAAACCTCAGAGTATGCAACTGCTACTAAAAGTCTTCACAAAATCCAGCATCCGTCTACCGTCTCCACTCCAAAGAATCTCCGTCCGAATCACTTACTAAATATCTAAAAAAAATGTGTAAGGGTGAGCTCCTGCCACTTTTACCCGGATCAAGTAGAGTAGTAAATCATACATATATGTACACTTGCCAATGATACAATATAGTCAAAATCATTTGCATGGAACATTATCAAAACAATTTCAATTCACTTTTAGCTCAATCAGACAATACACTACGACCACACGAACCGTGGTGGCACACAGGTCGGCTTTTACAATACAATAACAATGCCCTACCAAAGGGATAACAATACAATGGGAGATCTCCAAAAGCACGACATTCCCCCGAAGGGGCCCAAACAATTCACAGGCATATCGATGAGCATAAGACATATTTTCAATCCATGCTTTATCAAATCACTTTCACAAATCGCATACACAAGGAAAACATTTTATGGGATACACATACTTGATCCTCTTTCAAATAGACTTTTATACCAAGTCCCATAACATGATATAATAACCACAAGTTGTTTATCAATTGAAAACTATACATATATACATTTTATATCGAAAAATAAAAGCAAAAGTGTCAATAGTTCCCATTACCTATCGGATCCGAAAACTACTGTACGCCACCATTACAATACCAGTGCCAAAAATATCAATCGCAGCACCTCAAAAATCAATCCGCAATATGGCAACATGTACAACTCCTGTCCAATAAATAATTGCGCACTAAAATCCAATGGATGGCAACTCAATAAACAAAGCTACGCAATTAACTCAATGTAAATTGATCCCAAACCATAATTAATCATGTAATATGAGTCCACCAACGTCACTAACCCATCCATTCAAACCAAAGCCTCCATCACCATGATTTGTCGGTACAACTAGTACTACTCTTGATCGACTTCTTGTAAACTCCAATACTTATGTTTTCCTTCTCAGTTCTCACAAACCTACCGGCTCTAATCTTTCGTAAGCTCAACCTAATAGTAATCTAGATCGGACCCAATTATCCAATAACTCTTTGATATACCTTTTTGGGCCTTTATTCCGGTCCAAATCCAATCCAATAGAATTACCATAGCCCCGTCTCAATTTATTGATCCATAAAAATAATGACTAGTAAAATCTCGTGCATCATCTCAGGCCCAAATAAATTTCCAACTCCAAGTGTATATATAGACGGTCCAGAAAAATTCGGGATTTTACATCCTCCCCACCTTAAAAGAAGTTTTGTCCTCAAAACTGAAATCCACTATGCCTCCACTGCGCCACTTTTATAAACCTCAAGTTTTCAAAATCCTCAAATCATAACATCAATCCTATTACCTTTCACTAAGTTCAGAGATATCACCTACTAGTTCATAGTTCATAACCAAACTCCAGCACTCCATTTACTTCAACTCAAAATCATAAATCTCAAAAGGCTAACCTAAGCACCTCAAAGATTTTTACCTAGGTTCCCAAAAAATTCTAACATAACTCCTCGAGTTTTCCCTTCCTCGGAATCAACACTTCACATAATCAAACATGGGACATTCACCCAACAAACCGGAACCTAGGCTCTGATACCACCATGACAATACCAGTGCCAAACATATCAATCCCAGCACCTCAAAAATCAATCCGCAATATGGCAACTTGTACAACACCTGTCCAATAAATAATTGCGCACTAAAATCCATTGGATGGCAACTCAATAAACAAAGCTACGCAATTAACTCAATGTAAATTGATCCCAAACCTTAATTAATCATGTAATATGAGACCACCAACGTCACTAACCCATCCATTCAAACCAAAGCCTCCATCACCATGATTTGTCGGTACAAATAGTACTACTCTTGATCGACTTCTTGTAAACTCCAATACTTATGTTTTCCTTCTCAGTTCTCACAAATCTGCCGGCTCTAATCTTTCCAAGCTCAACCTAATAGTAATCTAGATCGGACCCAATTATCCAATAACTCTTCGATATACCTTTTTGGACCTTTATTCCGGTCCAAATCCAATCCAATAGAATTACCATAGCCCCGTCTCAATTTATTGATCCATAAAAATAATGACTAGTAAAATCCCGTGCATCATCTCAGGCCCAAATAAATTTCCAACTCCAAGTGTATATATAGACGGTCCAAAAAAATTCGGGATTTTACATCCTCCCCTCCTTAACAGAAGTTTCCTCCTGGAAACTTAACTCTACTACGCTTCCACTGCGCCACTTTTATAAACCTCAAGTTTTCAAAATCCTCAAATCATAACATCAATCCTATTACCTTTCACTAAGTTCATAGATATCACCTACTAGTTCATAGTTCATAACCAAACTCCAGCACTCCATTTACTTCAACTCAAAATCATAAATCTCAAAAGGCTAACCTAAGCACCTCAAAGATTTTTACCTAGGTTCCTAAAAAATTATAACATAACTCCTCGAGTTTTCCCTTCCTCGGAATCAACACTTCACATAATCAAACATGGGACATTCACACAACAAACCGGAACCTAGGCCTTGATACCACTTTTGTCACGCCCCAAAACCAAATCGCTTTGGCGCAACCGGCCGTCTATCGTGAGATGGGCTCATGCCAAGATGAAGCCTTACTTTAATCCTTAACATACATAAATATCTCAGAGTGGTATAACAGAGCATCTAAATATCCATTAAGTCCTCACAACCATTACAAATCTCCAGTACATAACAATTTATGTAGTACAAATCGTCTACTACACTACAAACCTCAGAGTACGCAACTGCTACTAAAAGTCTTCACAAAATCCAGCATCCGTCTACCGTCTCCACTCCAAAGAATCTCCGTCCGAATCACTTACTAAATATCTAAAAAAAATGTGTAAGGGTGAGCTCCTGACACTTTTATCCGGATCAAGTACATATAGAAAGGTATACATAGATATACACTCCATTTTTATATCAGACATAGTCAAAAATCAATTGCATGGAACATTATCAAAACAATTTCAATTCACTTTTAGCTCAATCAGACAATACACTACGGCCACACGAACCGTGGTGGCACACATGTCGGCTTTTACAATACAATAACAATAACCTACAAAAGGGATAACATAACAATGGGAGATCTCCAAAAGCACGACATTCCCCCGAAGGGGCCCAAAGAATTCACAGGCATATCGATGAGCATAAGACATATTTTCAATCCATGCTTTATCAAATCACTTTCACAAATCGCATACACAAGGAAAACATTTTATGGGATACACATACTTGATCCTCTTTCGAATAAACTATTATACCAAGTCCCATAACATAATATAATAACCACAAGTTGTTTATCAATTGAAAACTATACATATATACATTTTATATCGGAAAATAAAAGCAAAAGTGTCAAGAGTTCCCCTTACCTCTCGGATCCGAAAACTACTGTACGCCACCATTACAATACCAGTGCCAAACATATCAATCCCAGCACCTCAAAAATCAATCCGCAATATGTCAACTTGTACAACTCCTGTCCAATAAATAATTGCGCACTAAAATCCATTGGATGGCAACTCAATAAACAAAGCTACGCAATTAACTCAATGTAAATTGATCCCAAACCTTAATTAATCATGTAATATGAGTCCACCAACGTCACTAACCCATCCATTCAAACCAAAGCCTCCATCACCATGATTTGTCGGTACAACTAGTACTACTCTTGATCGACTTCTTGTAAACTCCAATACTTATGTTTTCCTTCTCAGTTCTCACAAACCTGCCGGCTCTAATCTTTCGTAAGCTCAACCTAATAGTAATCTAGATCGGGCCTAATTATCCAATAACTCTTCGATATACCTTTTTGGGCCTTTATTCCGGTCCAAATCCAATCCAATAGAATTTCCATAGCCCCGTCTCAATTTATTGATCTATAAAAATAATGACTAGTAAAATCTCGTGCATCATCTCAGGCCCAAATAAAGGCACAACAGAAGACTCCAGCTCTTCCCATGTATTTTCCTTGGTTTGAGTACAAGCTAATGGCCGAAGGACATTATACTCAGATCTGGACAGCAACAAATTGGGACATGTTTCTTCCATTTGTAGGAGAAGGTAATACACTGGAACAACAACACATCAATAACAACGAAGAGACACAATGGCCATTCTCAGATGATGACAACATGCAAGACAACCAGTTTGATTTGGACGCAAACACAATTCCCACAATTGACAGCAACTATAGGGACTTCTAGAAGCAAAAACAGATGGAAAAAATGTAAGCAATGACGTCAACAGAGACTTCTAGAAATAAAGACAGATGGACGGTTTCAATAAAAAGGGAGAAACGTAAGCGATGATGTCAAGAAATATTCTTTCCTTTACACGTAGCTAGACTCTTTCTATTATCTTATTATATAGATAAGCCACCAGTCATAAAAACCGGTTTAGAAGGTTACCATTTGTAAGGCTATAAAAGCCAGCTATTCTTTCAGATTGTAACTACGAATCAATTACCCAGTAATTAATATATACTCTCAGAGCAACTCATGGCAGCTTAAAAACCTTAACCTATCTCCTTAGTCTCATTACTTAAAACCTTCAAATACCTTCCGAACTTCTTACTAAAGTCATATAAAAAAAAAAAAGTATAACCTCACTCTGTTCATACTGCATCCGCCGCTTGCAACTCACGATTGTTCATACTGCATCTGCTATTCATACGCTCATACTGTAAGTATCTTCTTACAAATTTTTAGTTATGTTATATATAAATTATGCATGTTTATGGTTAACGGAGACCGCGAAAAATCCGCCTATATCCCCCCTTAATGGTATCAGAGCATGGTTGATCTTAAATCTAAAAGACTAGAACAGGCTTGATAGGTGGCAATTGTGTTGTAAGTCCACATTAAAAATCAATAACCCTTCCAGGTGAAGATAAGGGATTAATTATGCTCAAATTATTATTAAGATTTTTAGTTGGATTTTTTTATTTATTTTAGAAATGTTAAATCAAGACTTTATGACTATTTTTTGAAGGATTTAAGGTATTAAGTAACGAACTAAGGGATAGGATTTCTCTCATCATTGATAACCTATCTTTAATTAATATCACCGAACTCCTTGAGTTAACTCGTGCTAATAATAAATCTTTAGTTAAAATAATTGAGAATTTAGACTATATTAAATATTTAAATACTCAAATCTTAGGAGAATTAAGAGGAATACATAAACATTTGCCTACTAGACAGGATATTCATCAGCTTGGTTTTTTATTAGAAACCTCAAAACCCCGACAGATCTTAGAAGCTAAAGATTTATTACATAAAGTAGAAAAACATGTTATTAATTTAGAACAGGTTATTAGTACTGTTAAAGAAATAGTAGAAAGTTAAAACTGGAAAAAACAAAAGAATATCTACAGGCTTTAACTGACGCTAAAAGATATAAAGCTGAAGAAAATAAAGAAGAAATTACTGGTTTCACTTTTTATACAGGAACAAGTAGAGCCGATAAAACATATCCTAATTTATTTAATTTTATTATAAGTTTGTTACTACAGATTATTGAGAAATTGAATAAATTATTAGAAAATATTAATAAGATACCCCCAAGTACACATACTATAGATAACGATCTAGATAAAATAATTAGTGGTATTAATAGATTAAGTCTAGGAGAAGAAGTTAGAATAAAAAGAAAACCCACACCTTATACACATTGGGTACCAAGAAAATGAGTATTCAACAGAATAGGAACTTTTTAGGAAGAAGTAGGACATTACAAGAAGCTAGAAATTCAACTAGTAACATACAAAGTGTTATTACTGTTATTATGGATATACATCCAATCCGTTAAGGGCGCCATAGAGCGTGTCCTAAAGCGCATCACGGCTTAATTAGCCAATTCAGTATTGGTCCGACCTCACATGGTCCGCCCACAGTGAATCGGCCAGTAAGCTAAAGTCACTACATCCTTACAGCTGGTCCGAGCTAGCTAAAAGATAGGACTTCCAAACCTGACCATGTCAGTACAGAGATGCCTAATGGACCGGACGAGAGAATCTCGGACGCCACCATCGCGATAAGCCCAAACATACGTAACAGAACCACTGAGATACTTCCGTGAAACTCTAGGCTCGGACATCCAGAGTTACCCAAGGGCAGATCAACCAAGCAGACAGATCTGTCCGAGGGACTAACACGGACCCAACAGGCGGAAGAGTACTCTCAGAGGGAAAAGGTCCAAACTACCCTCCCAGGCACACTTATCGGTATTGGATTACTGTTCACTAATGGGCCATGGGCCAAAGGTAGCATTGATGTCCAAATCTGGATCGTACACTTGGCATCATCTTATGAACCTCATCATAAGTACACGATAACTATAAATATGGAGCAAGGTCCAAGACCTTGAGGTAAGTTTTTCTAGTCGGATACAATAACCTCCCTCATAACTATTACATTGAGAGCTTCCAACTCTCTCTTGAGTAAAGTCTCTTACCGGATTGACTCGGGCAATCCGGATATCCCGTTCTAACCCCTCCCCCCCCACTTAGGCCTTTCAGATACGCAGGCACGGACAAGTGATACCACGGGCTTCAAGTAGGAGGCGGGACCAAGTTCAGGATATTTGTAGTAGTTTAGTCAGTTGGTGTTCGAGGTTTATCCCTCAACATTTTGGCGACGTCTGTGGGAACCTTACAAAAAGCATCTGTGTTTCGATTGAACCTATGGCAAGAACAAGACGAACAGCAAGGGGTGGAGCTACAGGAGTAGGAACACCTCCACCACGCACACGGGGACGTCCGCCCAACCGGGGACACAGAGCTGCAACGTCAAGAGAAAGATATCCTAGTGAAGGACACACAGCTAGTCAGTCAGATGAGGTTGTGGTGCCAGCTTCTCCGGCAGGAGCTCAAGGCCTACCCGCAGGCCAACAATTCACCATGCCTGATGCACGCACTGTCCGCACTAACGACCTCGGACTGAGCGAGATGTAGTTCGACAGGTTGCTAACGATCATTCAAGGGTGCCTGGGACCCAACAATGCTCCTCCACAATAAGACACTCCGCCAGTGGCTACACCTCCTCAGGCGGAGCCAGCATTGTCCAGGAACGGGCAACGCCCAATCCAACAGAGATTAGGAGATCAGCAACCTCAGGAGGATTTGCGAGATCTATTGGACAGGCGGGCCTCAGCTTCTCAAGTCCGAGGAGAAGGAAGCCATCATGGAAGGAGAGAACGTCAAGACGGGAATAACAGATACCCAGAAGCACCATTGCCAGCACCTCCGAGAGACAGGGATCAAGTGGCAGAAACTATTCCGAAAGTCCGCATAAATGAACTTCCCACGGATGTTGCCATACATCCGAGGACAGGGGAGATCATGACGGCAGACAAGATCTATGCCCAGCAAAAGGCTCTGGAAGCTCAAATTCTAAGCCTCGGACGTCTTGTGAAAGACCACGAGCAGATAACTACCAGTGCACCAAATCCCCTGTGCGACAGCATAATGCGAGAGAAGGAGAGGAACCAGAACTCGGATCAAGTGATCCCAAACTTGGAATACTACTATGGGGACGCGGTCACCTAACAAGGTTTAACAGCAAGATGGATTCCAAAGGGATGAGCGACAACACGATAGCCCTCACTTTCTCGTCCACTCTCTTCGGGACTGCCATGGATTGGTATACCTCTTTGCCAAATAAATCAATACAGTCATACGCGGATCTGTCTTCCAAATTCTTGGCGCAATTCGGCAAATCCAAGAGGAGAAAGCGTACCGTGGAACATCTGGCAGGCATTATACAGGGAGAGCACGAGGATCTAAGGACTTTCTTGGATCGATTTCACACGGAGGTTCTTCGGGTTGAGTCACATAGTATTGAAGAACGGGTCCGACACCTATATGCTAATACTCTCAACTCGGAACTCCGAAGAAAACTCTCAAGTCAAGAGGTAAGGAGCGAAAAGCACTTAGAAGACATCTTTGAAGAGGTAATGTATGGAGAAGAATACAGGAGGAATGTTCCAGTGAGAGCTAGCTCCAAGAAAGCAAAGGACCCGGTGAAGCAAGACCAACGCCCGATAAAGTTTGATTCGAGAAAGGATCAAAGAGATAGAGGTCTTCACAGAGAGAGAAGTCCGCCAAGACGATACGCGGACTATACCCGGCTCAATAGGCCAAGATCCGACATCTTGGCAACTATCATCGAGAAGAAGCTGGACGTCCAGTGGCCGAAAACCTCTTACCATGGCCGTAAGAATAAAAATGCAAAGGGCTACTGCAAGTTCCACAAGTGTCGCGGACACGAAACTGACGATTGCATTCAATTAAAGACAGAGGTGGAACACCTAGTAAGGAATGGAAAATTGAAGGAACATATCGATGAGGGCGGACCCGCCAGGCAGGATAGAACGGAACAAAGAAGAGAGGAGAGAATGACGGAACCACCACCCCACTCGTTGCCTTTGCCCCCTCCGCCAGTCAAGTATCCACCCCGTCCAGATCGACGATCTTACAGATATACTGATGACATCGAGATGGAGAACGCCCCATACAGCGGGGTGATCAACACTATTACGGGAGGACCGACTGGAGGAGATAGCAGGAATGCAAGGGAGCGAACCGCGTAGAACCTACGGAACAATGACTGAGCATATGCTGATCCAGCGATCCCGGGCACTAACGCCATATCTTTTGATGATAGTGAAATTCCTCCTCCTACGGCAGGGGGGAGAAGACATCGAGAACCCGGATGTTCCGCTGGTGGTCTTTTTGACCATTGCAACTTATCGAGTGAATAAGATCTTGGTTGACACTGGAAGTTCCTCGAACATCATCTCTAAGAGGACACTGGATCAGATGGAATTGGGTAGAGTCCGATATTGCAGAGTGCACACCTCCATATTAGGATTCGGAGGAGGGACCGTACGACCCCTCGGAAGTGTCATGTTACATGTTTTGCTCGGCACCTTTCCGGCAAGGGTTACACAAGAAGTCCGCTTCGTGGTGGTCGAACAAACTTTTGACTACAATGCCATCTTCGGACGTCGAGGCCTCAATCAGTTCCGGGCTATTTCCTCCACTCTTCATAATCGGAGGAAGTTCCCGACAGCCTTTGGAGTCGGACAAGAGCTCGGAAATGTCAAAGAAGCTTGGGAGTGTTATATCATGTCCACAAGAAGGGCGTCTGCACCCGTGCTTGCAGTCACCATGACCCTTGACTCGGCAGATATTCTTCCACCCAAAAAAGAAGACTCACAGGTCGGCGTAGGGAGCCAGAAAGAAAAATTTCCTAGAACGGTACGAATTGAGCCTCACGAGACCCTTAAAGAGATCGAGATCGTTGCTGGCGATCCCGAGAAGAAGACAAGGATCGGAACCGAAATGAATGTGGAAGTAGAGATGAAGCTCATCGCTTGTCTCCGAGAAAACAGCGATGTATTCGCCTAGAGTACCGACGACCTGAAGGGGATTGACCCAAGGATTATAGTTCACCGTCTGAACATGGATCCTTCGGTTAAATACATCCGACAAAAGAGGAAAGACTTTGGTGCAATCAAAGACGCCATCGTATCCGCCGAAGTTGAGCGACTCCTGAAAGCGGGACACATTGACGATGTCCGCTATTCTGACTGGGTTTGCAACGTGGTTCTGGTCAAAAAATAACCAGGCAAGTGGAGGATGTGTAATGACTTTACAAGGCTAAACAAGTTCTGCCCAAAGGATCCATATCCATTACCACGGATAGTTCAACTAGTCGATTCCACATCCGGATGTGCACTGCTGAGCTTCATGGACGCGTACCAAGGTTTTTACCAAATTCGGATGGCCAAGGAGGACGTTAAGAAAACAGCCTTCTTCGCGGCCGGAGGAGTATACTGCTTCAAGTTAATGCCTTTCGGACTAAAGAATGCGGGAGCCACCTACCAGCGTCTGGTGAACCAGATGTTCAAGGATGAAATCGGAAAGACGATGGAGGTGTATGTAGACGACATGCTCGTCAAAAGTAAAACAGAAGAGTAGCATGTGCACCATTTGAACAAATGTTTTGCTATCCTGAGGAAGTATGGAATGAAATTGAATCCCGAGAAATGCACCTTCGGAGTAAAAGAAGGAAAGTTCCTCGGATACATGGTCACGGAAAGGGGGATAAGCGCCAATCCCGAGAAAATCAAGGCAATCCTAGATCTGCCACACCCGAAAACCCTCAATGAGATACAGCGGCTCATAGGAAGTCTCATGTCCTTAAGTCGTTTTATTTCCCGATCAGCAGAAAAGAATCTTCCTTTCTTCAAAATCCTCCGAAAAGGAGAGAGCTTTGTGTGGACCGCGGAATGTTTTGAGGCTTTCGAAAAACTGAAAGAGTACCTTCATTCCCCTCCACTGCTCTCCAAACCCGTCGAAGGAGATCCACTCTACCTCTACCAAGCAATCACAGAAGAGGCAATGAGCTCCGTCTTAGTGCGGATTCAGGCTAACGAGCATTTGCCGATTTACTATCTTAGCAAAGCCCTTGCTAGGGCGGAGACAAGATACGTGAAGATCGAGAAGCTCGCATACGCTTTGGTTTATACCGCCAGACGGTTAAAACCTTATTTCAAATCTCATAGAATTGTAGTACTAACCGCGGAACCTTTGAAACTGGTCTTGGGGAAGCCCGATCAGTCTGGACGACTCTCCAAATGGGCGATTGAGCTGAGCGAATACGACATTTGCTACCAGGCTCCGTCAGCCAAGAAATCTCAAGTCCTCGCCGACTTTCTAGCCGAATATCCTGAGAAAGATTCAGAGAAAGTCCCTGACAGACAAACATTGGAATGTATGGCAACTAAAAAGATCGCACAAAGGCCAATCCCGCTGAAGTCACAACCGGAAAACTTTGAGGAGGCTCAGTTATCAATCGGCCTTCGCTTGCATCATGCGAGGAAACTCGGATCAACTAGATGTTTCTCCTCGATAATATCTTGAACGGATCAGTTATTAACAACTCTGGATCCGAAGTCGAAGGAAAGGAAGAACAGCACCCGGAAGCCTTGAGCTGAAAGCAGATTCCCAAGCTAAAAAGCACCCTTCGGACACTTGGGTTCTAGAAGTAGATGGATCCTCCACCGGAAGAGTAGGAGGAATTGGAATTTTCTTAAGAGCCCCGATGTCGCGGAACTCGACTATGCAATTTCCCTGGAATTCAAAGTCACCAACAATGAGGCTGAGTATGAAGCGTTGTTAGTCGGGCTGCGCTTGGCCAGGTCACTCCAAGTCCGCAAGCTCAAAGCTTACATGGACTCCCAGCTAGTCGCAGCTCAGCTTTCAGGAACCTTTGTCACCAAGGGTCCTTCGATGTTCAAGTATCTCGAGCTACTGAAGTAGGAAACCAGCCTCTTTGAAGAGTTCACCCTGGAAAAGTTTAACAGAGTCTATAACGAAAGAGCAGATGCTTTAGCGAAATACGCATCCGCAACAGCCGCCCTGGACATAAGACGAGTTATTTTGCTCACTGTAACTCACTCATCCGTCATGAGTCCAGAACCAACTATCATGATAACAAGCACGGGAAGAAATTGGATGACTGACATCTGGAACTATCTCCAGGATGGATCTCTTCCAATAGATCCGACAGAATCAAGGAGAGTGAAGTGTCGAGCCAATAGATACTTTATCCTCGGAGGAGACTTGTACAAGAGGTCTTTTTCCGGAACACACTTAAGATGCTTAGGCCCGCAAGAGGCTAAAACCGTGCTGGAACAGATACACAACGGAAGCTGCAGCAGTCATTCTGGCGGAAGAACTCTTGCCCAGAAAATCATACGGCAAGGATATTATTGCCTGAGCATCGACAAAGACTCTGCCAACCATGCTCGGAAGTGCCCAGATTACCAATACTATGCGAACGTTCCTCACCGTCCGACAAGACCTATGATTCCGTCAATCATAGCGTGTCCTTTCGACCAATGGGGAATCGACATCGTCGGACCATTTCCAAGGGGTACCCCGCAGAGAAAGTTCATGATCGTCGCCGTAGAGTACTTCACCAAATGGGTGGAAGCAGAAGCAGTTGCTACCATCACAGAGAGTAGGGTACGGACATTCATCTGGAAGAACATCATTTGCCGTTTCGGCCTGCCTAGGGTCCTTGTCTCGGACAACGGTGCCCAATTTTCAGGCCACAGACTCAGGGAATGGTTGGAATCCTTCAAAATCGAACAACGATTCACGTCTGTTGGACATCCACAGGCAAATGGACAAGCTGAGTCCACCAACAAAACGATAATCAAAATCCTAGAAAAGCGGTTGCGGACTTCCCAAGAAAACTGGGCAGACGACCTCGACGGCGTGCTATGGGCTCACCGCACGACTGCACGGACATCAACCAAGGAAACTCCATTTGCCCTGGTATATGGCTTGGAGGCAGTCATACCAGCAGAAATTGCTGTCGGAACTATGAGATTCCAAGAGTTTGAAGAGTCCGCCAATCGCGAGGCACGAATATTCGATCTGGACATCTTGGAACAGAAAAGAACGGACGCGTTGGCTAATATCCATAGATATCAAGCAACGGTTGCTCGACGTACAACAAGAATGTCCGAGCAAACAACCTACAGGTCGGAGACGTAGTACTTCGCCGTGCGGACATTCTGGCAAACGTTGGCAAACTCAAACCCAACTGGGAAGGACCCAACAAGATTGTCGGAGCAAGAGAAAATGGGAGTTATGAATTGGAAGATGAGCGCGGGCATCCACTCAAGCGTACATGGAATGCTAGAAATCTCCAAAAGTTTTACGCACAGTGATGGCCACTTGAATCTCCGACAGATTGATTGGTCATCTAGGATCCTAACTATCTACTTCGTAAGACTCCGTCAGTTATGTTTTTTGTCATTTTGAACTCCAACTATCAAGTACACAGAACTCCGCCAGTTGTGCTTGATACTTTTGTCATTGGCCTTAGAGCCCACAAGTTGTAATTGAATTTCCGGCAAATCAATACAACTTCTTTCTTTCGACTTATGATATTTGTATTTAATGACAAGACAGAAAGCAGAGAATTTTCATTCTTACAAAGACAGATTATACATCATCCTGTCCATGCAACTTAGAATCCCGGATCGATATCTGCACTTAAGGACACGTTACAAAAAGAGGAAATACATGAAATATCTCTGGAGATACGTCATCCTCCAGCGCGCATCCTTCCTTCGACGAGACGGACTTTCGCCACTGCCATGGGTTCCACGGACATGTGGCCTTCCATCTACCTGCACATACGAACATGGTTAAAACATTGCGAACTCCTTCAGGACACCACTAAAGCATGGTACCGCCGATTTCATGGTCCGTGGAAGCCACGGGGCAAACAACGAAAAGATTTCTGCCTAACCTGCTTTAGAGACTCAAACTCTCTTGGAATTAGGAAACCATTTCCAATTTGAGAGAGATTTGAACCACTAAAGTTGGATCGGAAGAAAAGAGAAGAGCCCCGACTTTGATAATTTACGAGCCCTAATCATGCAGACAAGAAGAAATGAATTTGAGATCAATTCGCTAGGATTTGGGACTGGGGTCGTGCCTTTTTATAGGACACTCCAACCAATCCGCGTCCGCCACGTAAGCAACTTAATGTCAGATTTGACCCAACTGCTCCCGTACGACAGGGACGGGTCAAGCCAGTGTTTGACCACATCCAAATAGGCCAAATGTTAACCCCAGGTTTTGAATTTGTTCAAACCACCCTACGACAAATGCGAGCGCGGGAAAGAAGTGGAGATCTTATCGGGTGAAATAGTTAGAATTTTATATATATAAGCAAAATTATTCGAACATCTACATATGGATGATACAATCCGACAAAAGAGCAGAAAAAGGTACATACTACTACGGGGCATACCCCGCCTTGAACATCACCATTGCCCAGAAGTTGAACCTTGAGATTCCGAGCCACCACCTTGAGCCTGTCGAGCTTGCTGCTGCATCCGGATCCTCCTGTGGATCAACTTCAGTGTCCGCCCTCTCTCCTCTTCAGCCAGTCTCCTGGCTATTCCTGGACACTGAGGGGGGTTGCCTTCAAAATCCAGGACAAAGGGGTCACTCTCGGTTCCCCTACCCGGATAAATGGGCGGATGCATGTTACCGTAGGCGCAATTCACCCAATGACTATATTCATCATCATCTGAATCCGACATTCTAGCGCACACTTACTTTCGCGGAAGGTTAGAGCGAATAAGACACAAGAAAGGAGGGAGAGTACGGCAGTGAAAAAAGGGGAGAATTACCACACCCTTATTTATAGTCACAACGGGTCATTCAGATCTCGCCATCTGTCGATCATCCGACGACTAGGAAGGTGAAAAGACGTAGTCATTATGACTATTTTGCTGTGTCGAATTCCTCCTTCTAGAAGAATCGCGCTTTCCAACGCACACGCTCCGAAGATCGGATAGATGAGAATTTTTACGCTACGATGTATACAAGCTATAGCGATCCGAATTCCTAAGAGATGTCATTTGCAAAGTGACAGCATATCGACAACGCAAGATACGAAAATAAGGAGCCAACAAGCAATCATTCAGTACCATGGGAGGATTAACTCCTCGGAATAAATAAGAATTCAACAAGAAGTACATAGCAACATGTTTCGAATTAAATAAACATCCAGAAGTTACAGAATTCTAACGGGGCATACCCCGGACTTCTCACTCAGGTCCAGTTTAACTGGGACCAGCTTCTTCAGCTTCAGGCTGGTTGGCGTCAGGATCTTCGGAGATGGCTTCCGCCGCAAGGGTCTCAGCATGCTCAAACAAGTTAAAGTCGGCCAGGTGGTCAAGAACGCGAGTAGGCAGGGTAAACCACTTCTGCAGGAAAGCTCGATAATCGTTGAAAGGCACAAAGCCCACCTTCAGGAGAGCTTCCGGGATCCACCTAGGGAGGAAGGGCCCGCCGTTCTAGATCTCAATCTCACCTACGTCAGTGACTAGTTTCACGAACTCACATGCGGCCAACTGCTCGTCCGAGACACTATCGACGGGCACTTCCACACCGTTTGCATCCGCAGAGGGAATTAATCACTCCGCCTTCCAATCAAATTCCGGTGGAAGAAGGCCCTTGGACTGCAGCTGCCCAATCGCGAACACGAACCCATCCAGACGGGAGGCATCCGATTTGTCTGTCATCAGGAACTTGAAAGAGTTAGACCTCAGGAAGTCACGGGCAGCGTAAAGACGAACAAACTGAAGGCCTCCGACCAGGAAGTCCTTGAAATCCAGGAACGCCTTTATCGCCTTATCCACGAATTTTTCTTGGTAGACAAGCTCTGTCTTGATCTTTTCCCAGCTGGTCTTCACCTTGTGGAACTTCACCTCTTCCTCCTTCAGCCTCATCTCCAGCTGCTTCACTTTTTCCGCCTTATCCGCGGATGTGGCCACAACTTTGTGAAAGTCCTCTTCAATGGTAGCACGTTCGCCAGCCTTCCACTGCATGGCCTTGATGAAACACCCGAGCTGGGGAAGCATCCGAGCAGATACAAGTTATATTTATGTTACACTAAAAACAAACCAAGTAAACCAGGGACAGATTTCTTACCCGCTGGTATAGCGCATCCAGTCCTCCGACCCGCTCCACTTCGGGGAGTCCGCAAGCACGCTCGTATTCCTCGTCCAGAGCAGCCTGGTCCACGGGAAGGACAGCGGACAATTGCTGCCTCTTCGCAGCAGCAGGAGCTTCCGAGGTTGCCGCCCTTTTGCATCCCGCATAAACACGTCCCGTGGTGGAACTTGAGCAGCGGAAGCTTGGGACCTCGTAACAGTGGTGCTCCGTGTAGCAGGGGCCTTGCCCTTATCAGGCACCGCCAGGGCCTGAGAGTCCTCACCCGCGTTGTTCCGCCTTTCTTCCTCAGTGGAAAACACAACAGCATTTTTCGGATCCGTCATGGGAAGACCCGTGGAAGTGTTAATGATTCGAGTCCTTTAACCAGCAGCGACCTCCAGAGCTTGTTGCTCCCTCTGCAACCTCTTCTTCTCTCGGAGAGTTAACATGATGTAGTCGAACTAGTAAGCTGCGTAATAAACCAAAGGCATCAGACACAACTAGATTATCAAATAAATGCAAGTATAAAACACGGAATCAGAACAAAGTATCTCGAGGAAGAACAAGCATAAAGGCTCGAGTGGTCGGGTTCTTACTGAAGTCCGTCTTCCCTCCAACCTCAACTATGTCCGTCAGCCCGCACAAGTATGGCAGAGGCTGAAAGATTAATCCGTGGTATGGATAGGTTGGCGGTTTGTGCTTTTTATGGATGGCAGCCACCCACGGAGCCACATTCTTGGGAAGAGGGCGCCAGTCCGGGATGCTCTCCCTTAGAAACACTGCGGGCAGACCCGACTGCTCTCTTTGTCTTTTGGATGCTCCAGGCTTCAGAGCCATCCGTACGAAAATGTACTTGTCCCACCATTTTGACCCCAGTGAAGAAATCGAGTCCGAGATAAAGTTGTAGGGCTTCCTATTCATGAAAGTATAGAATAGTGGATTCCCCGGACTGAACGATACATGGAAGAGCTGCCTAAAGTTCTCAAAGTTTACAGGCTGCCCCTTCTTCTTACAGAATACGACGAAGCAGATAAGGTTCCCCAAGGACTTAGGGATAACCTGACTCGGACCTATCCCGATGTGGTTCAAGATATTATTTAGTTCCGTGGTGATGGGAATCTTCCACCCACACGCTAGAGCCACCTCGTGCACACACATGTATCCGGCTGGCGGATTACAAAAAGCATGTCCAGGCTCCGGGACCATGATCTCTACGGAGTCAGGGATCTCCCGCTTCCGCCTCCTCTCGGGAATGTCTTCTGCTCTCACTCTGGATGGACATGTGGGAAGAAGTCCGTCGGCATTGAGTTCTCCAAATTCATCCGCTATAACAACAGCGGATGCTGGACGGGGAAATTTGATTCGCGCAGCTTTCGCGCCGCGCCCCGCAACTAAAGGAAGGTTGGACCGCACGGAACCAGCAGGATGGAGTGCGATCCGACGACCACTGCGTCTCCGAGGACGAGCAACAGGAGACTCATCACCTTCTTCCTCCTCTTCGTCGTCATCCTCTTCATCATCATTTACATCTCCTGGTCTGCCGGATGTACTGGGATAGACGGACCTGTTCCCGCCACGACACGGTCCTCCACCCCCGCCTCGAAATTTCAACCTCGTCAGTTTCTCGGCCGCTATCACCCTCCTGCTCCATGTGCGGCTCATTCGGACCTCTGGACGGTCCGACTCCTCCGATAGTCCGCGATTGGACCAACGGTCTAATCCCGGCAGGATCGTCTTGCACGGCATCGGTCTGTACTCCCACTACTTCATGGACTCCGCGTCCAACATCCGAATCTCTCGACGAATCGAGGTCTACGACGAATAGGTCCTCCAAGGATAAGGTCATATTAACGGACCCAGTACCTAAGTCTACAGCATCATTGTAACTCGGTGCCTCAAATTGGTTCTGACTATCGCTCCCGGACATCCTAAGGCAGAAGGAAACAAGTCAGAAATGATATTGGTGGTTGTCCGAGAGTTCGTTTACGTATCTTCTTAAGTCAAATACAGCTTAAGATATGGTATTTAACAGGCTTGGCACTGCTTAAGGACTAGTATTAGTGCTTGTGGCACCAACCTTGGCACACTGCCATGGGCCATCGGCACTAGCAACTACACAACACAGCGCGCTAAGAAAAGCCAATTCACGAAGGCTTGTGTGCCAATCGGCACCAAGACACTACCAGATAAGCATATACATGCGAGTTTTGGTTGCAGGATATTAAGCATGCATTGCTACGAAGCAGAGCACAATAAACACCCAGAAGGAAGCATATCACAAAAAAGGAAACATACTCGAGCAAAATAAAGACGTACTGACTTGGTAAACAGTCGACTGTAGAAGGTTGTGCGGATGACTAATCTTGGATAATCCTCCAAAGGAACAGCTTCGCAGCAGAAATTCCCGAAATTGAGAGAGTTTTACTTGCTCGGGTGCGCCTTCAATTGCTCGGATTACTGTATGATTGAACTGAGTTTCGATATTGCTAAAAGTTTGAAAGTGACCAATGAAATGACTATTTATAAGGGCAATTTAGAGAACGCCAAGAGTCACATCGCCTGGATTTGAATCCCAACCGTCAGATTTTTCTAATCCAAGGGCTGCAACGTTCCACGAATGGGTTGCTGTCAGTACGGCGCATCTAATGCGTGACAGACGCGTCGCATCAATTGGGCCTTCAACCCCAACCGTTGAGGACGTCCTGATCCAACGGTCGTATAGCTTCATTCGGGATCCTATCCCCATGGGCTGAACAGAAGACCTTTCGGACCTCTTTGACTTATGGGTCACCGACCCAGGGGCACCTGTTCAACAACTATCTAGCGGATAGCCTCCAGAAGGCAACATTACATCCTAACCGTACTCGGATCTATATATCTCGATTACAAATACCTTTTCCATCTAAAGTCCGAGCACGCTCCGCTATCTCGGACTGCAGAAGGAAAAGGGGGGGGGGGGGGGAGAGAGAGAGATATTGAATTCCTGAACACGGAACACGGATGGCAGATCTAAACAAGAGCGGATTTTTCCCTCTCTCCAGTTAACGATTCGGACACGCTCCACAACAATCGTTCTTTTCATAGTTAACAACTATCTTCTCCTAAGATACTTGGAAACTAGGGGGACATATGTTGTTACGGACATACGTTCAATCCGTTAAGGGCGCCATAGAGCGTGTCCTAAAGCGCATCACGGCTTAATTAGCCAATTCAGTATTGGTCCGACCTCACATGGTCTGCCCACAGTGAATCGGCCAGTACGCTAAAGTCACTACATCCTCACAGCTGGTCTGAGCTGGCTAAAAGATAGGACTTCCAAACCTGACCATGTCAGTACAGAGATGCCTAACGGACTGGACGAGAGAATCTCGGACGCCACCATCGCGATAAGCCCAAACATACGTAATGTAAACCCGAGATACTTACATTAAAGCTGGCTCGGACATCCAGAGTTACCCAAGGGCAGATCAACCAAGCAGACAGATCTGTCCGAGGGACTAACACGGACCTAACAGGCGGAACAGTACTCTCAAAGGGAAAAGGTCCAAACTACCCTCCCAGACACACTTGTCGGTATTGGATTACTGTTCACTAATGGGCCATGGGCCAAAGGTAGCATTGATGTCCAAATCTGGATCGTACACTTGGCATCATCTTATGAACCTCGTCATAAGTACACGATAACTATAAATATGGAGCAAGGTCCAAGACCTTGAGGTAAGTTTTTCTAGTCGAATACAATAACCTCCCTCATAACTATTACATTGAGAGCTTCCAACTCTCTCTTGAGTAAAGTCTCTTACCGGATTGACTAGGGCAATCCGGATATCCCGTTCTAACCCCCCCCCCCCCCCCCACTTAGCCCTTTCAGGTACGCAGGCACGAACAAGTGATACCACGGACTTCAAGTAGGAGGCGGGACCAAGTTCAGGATATTTGTAGTAGTTTAGTTAGTTGGTGTTCGAGGTTTATCCCTCAACAATTACATTAGACAGTTTTCTCAACAGAATAATAAGAAGAGGATCAGGATCTACTAGTAACCAACAGATTATACAGTTAGAAGAAGAAATAAATTTAGACAGGAATATAGACTTATATAATCAACACCAATTAGATATATTAAATCCAAGAGTATTATATCAAACATGTTTTAGAAATATTAATACAGTTCTAATACGAAGTAGTAGAGAAGAAAGTCTTAGGGTTATTGACAAAACAGTAACTATAGATTTATTTTCTCCAGAAACCATACAGAAAATAAAACAGTCTGGGAAACAATTTGCCCATATAGGATTAGTTATAATTGGCATAAAAGTTTTAGCAAGAAAAAACTTAGGTACTAAATTATTAACATTATTATTAGATAAGTCATGGAAAACAGAAATGAAAAAGGCCATTATTTCAGGAATGGAAATAGATTTAAGTCAAAACACTGCCTTATTTTATTGTACACTAGGGATCTGAAAAGACATAAAAGATTTAAAAAATATAAAAATTCACTACAAGCAAAAGGATTTGAAAATTATGAAGGAAATAATATTGTAATAAGTATAGGAACACTAGGAAAAGCTAGTAACAGGTCAGGAATGATATATAAAGTCAATATTGATGGAGTTGTTAATACAATTGCTTCGAAATCAATAAAAATGATAGATCCAATAAAAATATGGATCCAGAAGAGTTAGCAGGACTTGAATGGTCATTAGAAGATTTACAAGAATCAAGTAGTACAATATTAGAACCTAAAAAGAGTTACATTTATGAAGATGCTAAAGGGATACAAAGCTTAAGATTTGTAGATTTTAAAAAAGAAAATAAACCGAATGAAGAAAATGAAACTGAGACAGAGTATACTTTTATGAATATAGAATATGATATAGATCCTATATATGACACATATACTGAAGAGAATGATGAAAAAATAATAATTGGATTCGATGAATTTGAACAAGAAGAAAATGATTTTAGTATAATTGATTATTTAGAAGAAGAACCTTCAACAAGGTTTAAAATTGAAGAAACTACTAAAATATTTGATGATATTATTAATAAAAAATTCACTGAGTTAAACATTCAAGAAGAAGTAGATGATATGATAATAGGCTGCATTACAGAATTAGGATGGACTTAAGAAAAAAGTTAAAGTAAATTACAAGAATTTTATAATTTACCCCTAGTAGAAGAAATACAATAAGGTAAAACAATGATTTCTGATTTTTATAAACAAGAAAAAGCTTTTATGGATCAAGATATGGTAAACATAAGAAAAAGAGCTAAAATGGAATGGACAGAACCAGGAACAAGTACAGAGGAAACCATAGGAAGAGAAAAATGGACTCCTCCATCACAACATTATACAGGAGAATCAAAATATGTTAGTCAAGGACCTAGATTACCATTAGGGATTCTTTATAGCGGAAATATGTTATTATTAGAAAAACAAAAACCACAACTCTGGGGAGATGAGATATTGGTATGGGAACAAACAGTGGTGGGATTATGGGAAACAAATAAACGAGATAGTATGGACATGTTTTCTTATTTAGAAACCACATTAGGTCCAATAGCCTTAGGCATATGGCAAAGCAAGAAAGCCCAAGACCCAGATGAAATAAACAGACTTAAAGCTATAGGTGATAACCCATATAACTTCACCAGCCAAATTAGAACACTAATACTAGGAGTAGACCCAGCAAAAAATACTACTCTTATACAAGATACATCTATTAGAAATTTAGAACAATTAAGTATTGCAGATATGAGATACATAAATGAATTTACATTAGACTTTACTAGATTATTATCTCAAACAGGACAAGCTATGAATGATGATTTATGTGATAAATATTTTATTAAATTAGTAGGTGATTTAGGAAAAAATATTCATGAATCATGGAAACAACAGTTTAGTGAAAGAAAAAATTTAGGAATTGGACCTAGAATCACTTATACATTTACTATACTAGAAGATAAATGTAAAGAAGTAATTTTACAAGAACAGTTAAAAAAGAATGCTTATGCGTTTTGCAAAACAGCTATTTATACACCACAAGCATATGGTCAATATAGTACACCTAAAAAGAAACTAAGAAAAAGTACAACATATAGGAAAGAATTTAAACCATATAAAGGTAACAGATATGTTAAAAACCTCAGACTACAAAATGTAGATGTTTTATATGTGGAGATGAAAAACATTTAGCAAATAAATGTCCTAATAAGAATAAAAATGCAGAAAGAAGTAACTTGGTAGAACAGCTATGAGAATATAAATAGAACCTTTAGACATAAACGATTCGGATGATGAATCAGTCTATAGTATTTATAGGAGTGATAATGACAACCAACTTACTAAAATTACTTATACTTACATGAATAGAGAAGAAGATTGTAAACATGAATGGATTAGTAAAAGAGGAAATAATTATATTAAATGTTTCAATTGCGGTTATTTTCCAAGTATTGAAAAAAGATCACAGTGTAATATATGCTATTTATGCCTAAAATTATTATATAAACAAAATATGTCTATAGATAAGAAACCATTAAAAGAAAAAAGTATGGAATTAATTACAGAAAAAATAGTAATAACAAATGAATTACATAGTTTAAAAATTAAAAATTTAGAAGAAAAAGTTTTACATATAGAAAATAGGATATATAAAAATAAGCAAAAATTAGAAGAATCCTTAGAAGACATATATTTAACAAATATGTCCACTGAACTCACCCTAATACAAACTAGGAATATAACAAATATGATTAATTTACAATGTAGGTTATGGCTAGACAATAATGAATACTTAGATCTTACAGCCCTCTTAGACACAGGAGCAACTAAAAGTGTAATTTCACATAGTATGGTACCTTTACAACATAAAAAAGAATTATCATACAAATTAGTCACTAGGACTATAGAAGACAGATTAATGACAATTACACATTATATAGAACCAATAGGAATACAATTTATGGATTTCTCAGGAAATTATAGTATGAAATACAATATTCCCCAAGTAAATATTAGTCCCGAGTATGTTAAATCTAAAGATTTTATTCTAGGACTTAATTTTATTCTAGCATTACAGGGTGCGATTACTATTGCAAAAAATTACATTACAATAAGTAAACATACATATAGTATACCAACTTTAAGATATACTCAAACGTCAGAGTTAGCACAGAAGCGTGGTGGACTAGGAAACTTAGAATTTTTTAAGAATTCTTCGAAAACCAATATAGAAAATGATACATTAAGGTTACTTAAAAACATGTTGACACATGAACTAGAAAAAGGAATAGATGTCACTAAAAGTAGTAATCATCCTATAATATTACATTTAGAAAAATAGGATTAATAGGAGAAGACATTATGAAATCAAGTGTCGTATATGAATGTAAATTTAAAATTAAAAATTCTGATATCACTATTAGAACAGCAAACATTGAATACAGTCCATTAGATAAGGAAGAATTTAAAAATCAGATTCCTGAAATGATAAAATAGAATTTAATAAGAAAATCAGAAAGTCCACATAGGTCAGCAGCATTTATTGTAAGAAATCATAGTGAAATTAAAAGAGGAAAGGCTAGAATAGTATATAATTATAAAAGAATAAATGATAATACAGAAGATGATGGGTATAATATACATAATAAAGATTCTCTAATAAATTTAATTCAAAAGAAAAAGATTTTCTCAAAATTCGATTTTAAAATCAGGTTACAATCAGCTTAAATTATCAGAAGATTTTAAACCTTGGACAACTTTTACATGCTCAGAAGGACAATTTGAATGGAATGTCTTAAGTTTTGGACTAAAAAACGCTCCTTCAATTTTTCAAAGATTTATGGATAACATATTCTTAAAATATGATTTTTGCATGGTATATATTGATGATATCTTAGTAGCCAGTGAATCAATTTATGAACATGAAAATCACTTGAATCAAGTATTTAATGAAATTAAAAAACATAATATAGTAGTTTCAAAAAGAAAGATGGAAGTTTTTAAAAGAAAAATTTCATTTCTAGGATTAGAAATTGGAAATGGAAAAATAGAATTACAACCCCACATTTCAACAAAAATTATTGATTTCCCTGAAAAATTCGAAAACTTAAAACAGATACAAGCTTTTCTAGGTTTAGTAAACTATGCTAGAAAATTTATTCCCAACTTATCAAAACTAGTAGGACCATTATACAGTAAAACAACAAAAAATGGTCAACGAAGATTCAATAAGGAGGATATTAAATTAGTTAAAGAAATCAAAGAAGTTGTAAAAAAGATTAAACCATTAGAATTACCATTAGTAACAGACTACATCATCATAGAAACAGATGGCTGTAAAGAAGGATGGGGAGCTGTTCTTCTTTGTAAACCAAATAAATATTTACCAAGAAATAGTGAAAAGGTTTGCGCTTATACTAGTGGAAATTTTAATAAAACAGGATTAAAATGGACTAGTTTAGACTATGAGATACAGGCATTAATTAATGCACTAGAAAAATTTAAGATTTTCTTAAATAAAGAATTCACTGTCAGAACAGATTGTTGGTCCAGATAACGGCAAAGTAAAAGACTAGAGGGGGGGGGGGGGGTGAATAGTCTTTTAAAACTTTTGTCGATAAACAATATTTCTCAGATATCTGTGAAGATATCTGGTACTTAGATACATAGTGCGGAAGACATAAGATAGATAAGTGCAGAAACAGTTAAGATGTGTGTGTGTGTTGCAGAAATGTAAATACAGAAATGTAAAGAACACAGCAAGTATAGTGGTATCTGGAGGTGGCGTAATCCTCCAACTAATCCACTTCGGTCTTTCAGACACCTAGAATTCTGTAGAATAGATTTTTGAGTTTACCTTACAAAGATCCTATTCTAAGATTTCTTAACAAATGGTTCCCAACCAAATGTTCCCCCCGAGTTGTTCCCCGGCTTCTTCAGCCAAGTACTTCCTATACTCATAAACCTTTTTGAGTTATTCCCTAGCTTCCCAAGCTAAGTACTTCCTATACTCAATAACCTTGGAGTTATTCCCTAGTTTTCCAAATCAAGTACTTCCTATACTCCGGTAACCTTGGAGTTATTCCTTGATCTTTCAAACCAAGTACTTCCTGTACTCCACGCCAGTTATGGTGTTGGTTTCGGTTTGAGTTTGTCAGATGAGCTTCTTATATTAACTTTTCAGTTAATCAGATAGCTCTGTGAATCAAGTATACTTAATACACTTTTAAATGTATGGTATCTTGTTCTTTTACTGACCCAAGTCTTATGATAACTGTTCAAGAGAATGAATCTCAGATACCTTGATCTTTCGATTCAACTCCTTCAGAGATAGCTATACTTGTTTAGGATCAGGACACTTAGAACTTCAGTGCTACTTAAGATCAAAAGCTATGGTCGCAACAGTTAGCTTAAGAATAAGTAGTTTGCTTTAAGAGAGCAAGATATTCAGAGAGTTCTGATATTCAAGTTGTTCAGTGTGTGTCTAAGGTTCTGTGTAGTGTACTCTCAAGCAATCTAAGTGTTGATATTTATAGATGAATTTGAATGCCGTTGGATGGTATCCGTTAGGCTCAAATTCAAACTATTGATATCTGTGTATAGTACTGTAGCAGGTTTGTCTTCTTCTTCAGAAGAAACCGTTGCTTTTGTTCAGACATCTCTGTCCGTGCATTAAATGCATTGTACTATACTTTTGTCCTCTAGTGCCAACGGAACTATGCTTTATCAGAGATGTTCATATCAACAGATATCTCTGAGTCATTGCACGTTCTTATCTTCAATCTTCAGATACCACTTGAATTGAAACAACTTTGTTTGCAATCTGTATTTCTCTTTTCAGAGATGTGATATATAAAGTTCATGGTATCTGTAAGAAGATATCTGTAGACACTTTCCTTATTTTTCAGATAGATCCTTTGAATCTCAAATATCTCTTATGACACAGTTTGGTCACAACTATTTATGTCTTCAAGATATCTGGACAAGGTATCTGTAAAACTGTTCCAGTAATCTTGTGCAGTCTTCACTTCTTCAATGTTGTTGAACAACTTCTGCTTGGACGTCTTCTTCTTGGTCTTCTCTTCATAACATAAAAATTACATTTAGAGACCTAACATCCTATACAAGATTAACTAAACTATCATACTAAGTGGGTTTCCTTTTTTACAATGTTCATGTGAACCAAGAGTACTAGTCACCTTTCTGAGACTAAGATAGGTCATCATGTTGCTTGATCAAAACTAAATATCTAACAAATTTCCTAACAAATTTCCTAGCAAATTTCCTAATAAAATTTCATAACAAATTTCCCCCTTTTTGATCAGTCAACGATGACTATATGTCCTATTACAAATCTGGATGAGTGAACAATCCATCACTTAATCATTTCTCATGATCTTTTCAATTCAATCAATTAAGTGCAGAAAGTAAACATCAACCAAATCACAAGGTGTGATCTTTGCTGACAAGTTATCTTTTATAGAATCATATCTGAGAGTAAGTTCATCAGATAAGTTACAATTGAAGATTACAGATAACTTCAATACATAAAACAGTTTAGCTCAGTCAGCAAGATACAACAAAAAAAATTACATAGTAAACTTGGACAACAGGAGTAACCAAGCTCCAAGTGAACATCCTAATAAACTAGTCTTCAAGTCTTCCTTTCTTCAAGTCTTCATCAGTAGTTGCTATGGATCAGTCTGCAAATTTCCTATCTCCAAACCTTTTGATGTCATCAGAATAGTCATAGAGTAGAGTTCTGACGAGCATCTCTGTGTCTCTGGCAAATCCACAGACTTCTTTGTAGGTTTTCGTAGGATTTTTCTTTACAAAGTGTTTGACCCACAAATACTTTCCCCACTTCCAGGCATGCTCTATTCTGATATCTGAGAGTTTGATATAATCATAGATAATCTTCAGATATCTGATGTCACCCTTGTATTGATCTTCTGTCAGATAGAACGACTGATAGGGTTCCACAGCGAGTCTTGCTCTTGTGCCTGTTCCAGTAATGTTCAGAATTCTGTGCACATCATCTGGCTTTCCATATGGACATTCATCAGAGAGGTCCTTCTTCATGGCTTCAGTTCTCTTGACAACTTCAAAGTCCAACCAAGCTTTAATGTGATTGGTGTTGATCAAGGTAGGTTTGTCTTTTCTACATGCCATGAGCTGTTTATGGATGGGTTCTGGAAATCTTGAATTTACCAATAGATGCTTAAGTTCCAGAATCCATTAGCCATTCTTCTGATTGATGCACCTGTAGACAGAGGAACTATTGTCATACTTCACATACTCAATTTTGGCTTCTTCTGGCCTGAGTGGAAGTTGACTTTGTCTTTGCTCAGCTCTCAGTCTGTTCCTTTTCTGTCTTGAATTCTCTCTGGGGGTTTTGCTTAAAGAATCACCTCTCTGAATAGACTTGGTATTTCCAGAGGGTGTTATAGCTGCTAGTGGCTTTGCAATTATGGGCTCAGTTAGGATTTCTATTTTTCTCTTTTTGTGAAGAGGAGCTTCATCTTCATCAGATTCCTCATCATCATCAAGACTGAATCTTATGAGAGTTTTGCAGCCTTCTTCATTGCCCAGGGATTTGATTTGTCCATCTTCGTCTTCTTCAGAAGAGATATCAATCCCTTTGACTTGTCTTCTCCTTGGAGCCTTGGTACTCCTTGGAGGTTTCTGTGCCATTGCCCTTGTTATCATTGAAGTAACTCCAGTAGGTTTCTGGGAAGCAGCTTGACTGGAGGAGGGTTCATTAATTCTGAGTGGTGGCTGGGAAGGTTTCTTGTTTCCTCTTCCTTTCTGAGCAGCACCAGCTCCAGATTTCTTCTTATCTGCATCAACTCCTTCTTCCCATTCCCCCTGACTTTGAGGTCCAGATTTGTACAACCTTTCCCCCTTAGTCATTGTTGGCTGACTCAATCTCATGAAAGAATCTGAGAGAGAGTCAAAGTGCCCTTGCAAATAGTTGTAGGCAGTGACCAACTTCTGAAGTTCGGCTTTGAGCTCCTGATTTTGTTTGATAAGACCATTGTCTTTATCAGTAAGCTTTGCCAGTGGGCCTAGGATGGCATCTACTTTTCCAGCAGTGTAACTTGCCTCTTGGAAATCTTTTTCAGCTAAAGATGCATCGTCGTCCCTTATCATTCCCAGATCTTTCTGAGCATTGACTATGCTTGTTGTTCTCTGAGTGATGAGCTCAGTGAACTTCTTCAGTTCTATTGTTACGGACATACGTCCAATCCGTCAAGGGCGCCATAGAGCGTGTCCTAAGGCGCATCACGGCCTAACTGGCTAATTCAGTACTGGTCCGACCTCACATGGTCCGCCCAAAATAAATCGACATGTACGCTGAAGTCACTTTGCCTCCACAAGCTAATCCGAGTTGGCTGAGGAAAGGCTTCCAAACCTGACCATGTCAGTACAAAGATGCCTTACGGACCGGACGAGAGAACCTCAGACGCCACCATCACAATAAGCCCAAACGTACGTAACAGAACCACCGAGATACTTCCGTGAGACTCTAGGCTCGGACATCCAGAGTCGCCCAAGGGCAGGTCAACCAAGCAGACAGATTTGTCCGAGGGACTTACACGGACCCAACGAGCGGAACAGTACTCTCAGCGGGAAAAGGTCCAAACTACCCTTCCAGGCCCATTAACCAGCATTGGATTGCTGTTCATTGATGGGCCATGGGCCAAAGGTAGCCTTGATGTCCGAATCTGGATCGTACACTTGGCATCATCTTATGAGCCTCGCCATAAGTACTCAATAACTATAAATAGAGCTCAAGGTCAAAGGCCCAGGAGGTAAGTCAGACTAAGTGCAACTAAGTTTGAAAAAGGTTTAAGAGTTTTATCTTCTGAAAAGTCTCCTTCGGAAATATATTACTTGGACACCTTGCTCTCCCTCATAGCCATCGCATTGAGAGCTACCATCTCTCCTTTGAGTAAAGCCTCCCACCGGATTGACCATACGGCAATCCGGATATCCAGTTCTAACCCCCCCCCCCCCCCCCCCACTTAGTCCTTTCAGGTACACAGACGAAAAGTAGTGCCCCAGATCTCAAGTTGGAGGAGGATTTGAGCTTGTATATTTGCGTTGGTTTAGTTAGTTAGTGTTTGAGGTTTCACCCTCAGCATTTTGGCGCCGTCTGTGGGAATTCTTACAAAAAGCATTTGGTTCTCGATTAAGCCAATGGCAAGAACGAGGCGAACAACGAGGGCTGGCACTACAGAGATAAGAACTCCTCAACCACGCCCGAGAGGACGCCCGCCAGCCAGGGGGCGCAGGGTTGCGACGGTAGGAGGAAGATATCCAAGCGAGGGACACACAGCCAGTCCTTCCTCGGAAGAAGGTGCGGCCCAAGCTTCTCCGACAAGAGCTCAAGGCCCACCAGCGCCCCGACAATTCACGATGCCTGATGGACGCATTGTCCGTACTAATGACCTGGGAATGAGTGAGATGCAGTTCGATAAGCTGCTAACAATCATTCAAGGATGTATGGGATCCAACAATGCTCCTCCACAGCAAGCCACTCCGCCAGTGGCTACGCCTCTACAGCCAGAGCCAGCATTGTCCAGGAACGGACAACGCCCAATTCAGGAGAGATTAGGAGATCAGCAACCCCAGGAGGATTTGCGAGACCTGTTGGACAGGCGGGCCTCTGCCTCACAAGTCCGAGATGAGGGAAGCCATCATGGAAGGAGAGAACGCCAAGACAGGGATAATAGACGACCAGAAGTTCCACTCCCAGTGCCTCCGAGGGACAGGGATCAAGTGGCGGAAACTATTCCAAGGGCCCGCATAAACGAACTCCCAGAGAATGTTGCCGTGCATCCGAAAACAGGGGATCTCATGACGGCAGATGAGATCTACGCCCAACAAAAGGTTTTAGAAGCTCAAATTCTAAGTCTTGGACGCCTAGTGAAGGATCACGAGCATATAACTACTAGCGCGCCGAATCCCCTGTGTGACAGCATCATGAGAGAAAAGGAGAGAAACAGGAATACAGACCAAGTGATTCCGAAATTGGAATACTACTATGGGGACGCTTGTCCCGTGGGTCATCTGACACGCTTTAATAGCAGAATGGATTCCAAAGGGATGAGTGACAACACCAAGGCCCTCACTTTCTCGTCCACTCTCTTCGGAACCGCCATCGATTGGTACACCTCCTTGCCGACTAAATCGATACAGTCATACACGGATTTGTGTTCTATGTTCTTGGCTCGATTCGGCAAATCCAAGAGAATGAAACGTACTGTGGAGCATCTAGCAGGCATTATATAGAGAGAACACGAAGATCTAAGGACTTTCTTGGACCGATTTCACACGGAGGTTCTTCGAGTTGAGCCACACAGTATTAAAGAGCGGGTCCGACACCTGTATGCTAATACTCTCAATTCAGAACTCCGAAGAAAGCTCTCGAGTCAGGAAGTAAGAAGCGAAAAGTACTTAGAAGATATCTGCGAGGAAGTGATGTATGGAGAAGACTACCGAAGGAATGTTCCGGTAAGAGCTAACTTCAAGAAAGCAAAGGATCCGGTGAAACAAGATCAGCGCCCGGGGAAGTCTGATTCCAGAAGAGATCAAGGAGACAAAAGTTTTCATAGGAGAGGAGTCCGCCAAGGCGATACGCGGACTACACCCGTCTCAACAGACCAAGATCCGACATCTTGGCAGCTATTGTTGAGAAAAAGATAGATGTCCAATGGCCAAAGCCTGCTCACAACGGCCGAAAGAGCAAGAACGCAAAAGGCTATTGCAAGTTCCACAAGTGTCGCGGACACGAAACGGACGATTGCATTCAGCTAAAAACAGAGGTCGAGCACCTGATAAGGGATGGAAAATTGAAAGAACATATCTACATGGACGAACTCGTACGACAAGACAGAACGGAGCAAAGGGGAGAAGAGAGGATGATGGAGCCACCACCCCACTCATTGCCTCTGCCCCCTCCACCAGCTAACTATCCGCCCCGTCTGGACCAACGAGCTTATCGATATACTGACAATATCGACATGGAAAACGCCCCATACAGCGGGGTGATCAACACTATTGCAGGAGGACCGACGGGAGGGGATAGCAGGAACGCAAGGGAGCGCACCGCGCAAAACCTCCGGAACAACGACCGAGCCTATGCTAGCCCGGCAATCCCAGGCACTAATGCTATATCATTCGATGACTGTGAGATTCCTCCTCCTACGGCAGGGGGAGAAGACATCGAAAACCCAGATGTCCCACTGGTGGTCTCTTTGACCATTGCAACTTACCGAGTGAATAAAATCTTGGTCGACACGGGGAGTTCCTCGAACATCATCTCCAAGAGGACACTGGATCAGATGGCGTTGGGTAGAATCCGATATGGCAGAGTCCACACCTCCATATTAGGGTTCAGAGGAGGAACTGTCCGACCTCTTGGGAGTGTCATGTTATATGTTTCACTCGGCACCTTTCCGGCAAGGGTGACGCAAGAAGTCCGCTTCGTGGTGGTTGAACAAACTTTTGATTACAGTGCCATCTTCGGACGACTCGGTCTCAATCAATTCCGTGCTATTTCATCCACCCTCCACAATAGGATGAAGTTTCCTACGGCCTTCGGAGTCGGACAAGATCTCGGAAATGTAAGGAAAACTTGGGAATGCTATATTATGTCCACAAGAAGGGCGTCTGCGCCCGTGCTAACAGTCACCATGACTCCCGACACATCCGCTGTCGTTCCGCCCAGAAAAGAAGACTCACGAGTCGGCGTGGGGAGCCAGAAGGAAAAATTTCTTAAAGCAATACGAATCGAGCCCCACGAGACTCTCAAAGAGATCGAAATCATTGCTGGCGATCCCGAGAAGAAAACAAGGATCGGGACCGAAATGAATGTAGAAGTAGAGATGAAGCTCATTGCCTGCCTCAGAGAAAATAGCGACGTGTTCTCCTGGAGTACTGACGATCTGAAAGGGATCGACCCAAGGGTTACGGTTCACCGTCTGAACATGGACCCCTCTGTCAAATACATCCGCCAGAAAAGGAAAGATTTTAGCCCAATCAAAGATGCTATCATATCCGCCGAGGTCGATCGACTCCTAAAGGCGGGGCACATCGAAGAAGTCTGCTATTCTGACTGGGTCTGCAATGTGGTTCTAGTCGAAAAGTCGCCAGGCAAGTGGCGGATGTGTAACGACTTCACAAGGCTGAACAAGTTTTGTCCCAAAGATCCATATCCATTACCACGGATAGATCAACTGGTTGACTCAACCTCCGGATGTGCACTGCTGAGCTTCATGGACGCATATCAAGGCTTCTACCAGATTCGGATGTCCAAGGAGGACATTAAGAAAACAGCTTTCTTTGCGGCAGGAGGAGTATATTGCTTTAAGGTGATGCCATTTGGACTGAAGAACGCGGGAGCCACCTACGAGCGACTGGTAAACCAAATGTTCAAAGATGAAATCGGAAAGACAATGGAAGTCTATGTGGACGATATGCTTGTTAAAAGCAAAACGGAAGAGCAGCACATAGACCATCTGAACAAGTGTTTTGCCATCTTGAGGAAATACGGGATGAAGCTGAATCCGGAGAAATGCACTTTCGGAGTGAAGGGGGGAAAGTTCCTCGGTTACATGGTCACAGAAAGGGGGATAAGCGCCAACCCCGAGAAAATCAAGGCAGTCCTTGATCTGCCACACCCGAAAACCCTCAACGAGGTACAGCGGCTCATAGGAAGTCTCATGTCCTTAAGTCGTTTCATTTCCAGATCAGCCGAGAAGAATCTTCCGTTCTTCAAAACCCTCCGGAAAGGAGAGAACTTTGTGTGGACCGCGGAATGTTCTGAGGCTTTTGAGAAATTGAAAGAATACCTCCATTCCCCTCCACTGCTCTCCAAGCCCGTCGAAGGAGAACCACTCTACCTCTACCTAGCAATTACGGAAGAGGCAATGAGTTCCGTCCTGATACGGATTCAGGCTAACGAACAACTACCGATCTACTATCTTAGCAAAGCCCTCGCTGGGGCGGAGACGAGATACGTGAAGATCGAGAAGCTTGCTTACGCTTTAGTTTATACTGCCAGACGGTTAAAACCTTACTTTAAATCTCATAGAATTGTGGTACTAACTGCGGAACCTTTGAAACAGGTCTTGGGGAAACCCGAGCAGTTGGGACGACTTTCTAAGTGGGCAATTGAGCTAAGCGAATACGACATTTGCTACCAGGCTCCGTCAGCCAAGAAAGCTCAAGTTCTCGCCGATTTCCTGGTAGAATATCCTGAGACGGACTCAGAGAAAGTCCCTGACAGACAAGCGTTAGAGTGTCTACTTACCAAAGACATTGTGCAAAGCCCGATCCCGCCGAAGTTTCAAGCTGAAAATTTTGAGGATGCTCAGTTTATCAATCGACCATCACTGGTGTCATTCGAGGATGCTCGGATCAACCAGATCCTTCTCCTCGACGATATTATCAATTCTGGATCCAAGGCCGGAGAAAAAGGAGAACAGCACTCGGAAGCCACCGGGCTGAAAGAGAATTTCCGGGCTAAAGAGCACCCCTCACACACTTGGGTACTATAAGTTGATGGATCTTCCACGGGAAGAGTCGGAGGCATTGGCATTTTTCTTAAAAGCCCCGACGGTGCGGAACTTGATTATGCTATTTCCTTAGAAGTTAAAGTCACCAACAATGAGGCCGAGTACGAAGCGCTGTTAGTCGGGCTGCGTTTGGCCAGGTCACTCCAAGTCCGTAAGCTCAAGGCCTACACGGACTCGCAACTAGTAGCGGCCCAGCTAGCAGGGACCTTTGCCACCAAGGGTCCTTCGATGATCAAATATCTCGAGCTACTCAAAGAGGAAACCGGCTTCTTCGAAGAGTTCGCCCTGTAAAAGTTCGACAGAGTCCATAATGAAAGAGCCGATGCCTTAGCAAAATACGCATCCGCGACAGCGGCCCTGGATACAAGAAGAGTCATTCTACTCACTGTAACTCGCTCATCCGTCATGAGCCCTGGACCGACTGTCATGTTGACGGACACGGAGAGAAATTGGATGACCGACATTTGGAACTACCTCCAGGACGGATCTCTACCAGTAGATCCGACGGAGTCCAGGAGAATTAAATGTCACGCCAACAGGTACTTCATTCTTGGGAAAGACTTATACAAGAGGTCCTTCTCCGGAATTCATTTGAGATGCTTGAATCCGCACGAGGCCGAAACTGTGTTGGAACAGATACATAACGGAAGTTGCGGAAGTCATTCTGGCGGGAGAACACTTGCCCAGAAAATCATACGACAAGGATACTATTGGCCTAGCATTGACAAAGACTCTGCCAACCATGCTCGGAAATGCCCAGATTGCCAATACTATGCGAATGTTCCTCATCGTCCGACAAGACCTATGATTCTGTCAATCATAGCGTGTCCTTTCGACCAATGGGGAATTGATATCGTCGGGCCATTCCCGAGGGGTACCCAACAGAGAAAATTCTTGATCGTTGTTGTGGAGTACTTCACTAAATGGGTAGAAGCAGAAGCTGTAGCGACCATCACGGAAAGCAGAGTGCGGACCTTCATCTGGAAGAACATTATCTGCCGTTTTGGCCTACCAAGGGTCCTTGTCTCGGATAACGGCGCTCAGTTTTCAGGCCAGAGACTCAAGGAGTGGCTTGAATCCTTCAAGGTCGAACAACGATTCACGTCTGTTGGACACCCATAGGCCAATGGGCAAGTCGAGTCTACAAACAAGACAATAGTCAAGATCTTGGAGAAACGGTTGCGGACATCCCAGGAGAACTGGGCAGATGACCTCGACGACGTGTTATGGGCTCACCGCACCATCACTGCGGACATGCCCAGAAACTCCGTTAATACAGTATATGGCTCGAGGCGATCATACCAGTAAATCATTGTCGAAACAATGAGAGTTCAAGAATTTGAAGAGTCCGCAAATCGGGAGGCACGGGTATTTGATTTGGACATCTTAGAACAGAGGAGAACCGATGCCTTGGCTAATATCCATAGATATCAAGCAACGGCTGCTTGAGCTTACAACAAAAACATCCGAGCGAACAACTTACAGGTCGGAGACCTAGACCTTCGCCGAGCGGACATTTTAGCACATGTTGGTAAACTCAAGGCAAACTGGGAAGGACCTTACAAGGTTATTGGAGCAAGGTCAAACGGGAGCTATGAATTAGAGGATGAGAACGGACACCCACTCAAACGCACGTGGAATGCTCGAAATCTCCAAAAGTTCTATGCATAACGATGACTACTCGAATCTCCGACAGATCGACTATTCATCTTGGCTCCCATCTATCCACTCCGAAAACTCCGCCAGTTCTGTGCTTTATCATTTTCTGAACTCCAACTATCAAGTACACGGAACCTCGTCAGTTCTATTTGATACTTTTATTATCGGCCCTAAAACCCACGCGTTGTAATTGTATTTCCGGCAAATCAATACAACTTTTCTTTGAACTTACGATATCTGTATGCGAGATTCAAACGACACAACAGAAAGTAGAGAATTCTCATTATTATAAAGACAAATTGTACGTCACACTGTCTGTGCAACTTATTGTCACAGATCACTATCTGGATTTAAGGACGCATTGCAAAAAAGAAAAGTACAACTGATGTCCCTGGAGATACGTCATCTTCCAGCGCGCATCCGTCAAGGAAAAATACAAGGAGTAACTCTGGAGATACGTCATCTCCTAGCACACATCCTTCTCCCGACGAAACGGATTTCCATGCTACTGCCGCAGATTCCACGGACACTTAGCCTTCCTCCTACCTGCACATAAGGAACATGGTTAAACCTGACGGACTCCACCAGGACGTCACCAACACATAGCGTCGCCAATTTTCTAGTCCGTGGAAGCTACAGGGCACACAGCGCAGGATTTCTGCCTAACCGACTTTAAAGACTCAAACTCTCTGGGAACTTGGAAACCAGTTCCAATCCTAAGAGAGATTTGAGCCATTAAAGTTGGGACGGAAGAAAAAGAACAGAGCCCCGGCTTTGATAATCTACAAGCCCTAATCAGGCAAAAACAAGAAGAAATGAGTCTGGATCAACTTATCCAGGTATGGCAAGGGGGTTGTGCCTTTTTATAGGACACTCCAACCGGGCTGTGCAATCTGCGTCCGCCACGCACACAGCCTGGTGTCAGGTTTGACCCAACTCTTCCCGTACGACACGGAGGGATCATTTCGCAGTTAACCACATTCAAGCGGACCAGAAGACAACTTGGCATTTCAAAATTACTCAACAAGCCTGTGACAATCATACGCGCGGGAAGAAATAAACGTCTTATCGGACGCAAAAAGTTCGAATCTTACTTATCATCAAAATAGTTCGAATCTACATATAGATTTTACAACTCCGACAAAAGATAAGGAAAAAGGTACATGCTACCACGGGGCATACCCCGCCTTCAACATCACCATTGCCCAGAAGTCGAACCCTGGGATTCTGAACCACCACGCCGGACCTGGCGAGCTTGTATCTGCATCCGAATCCTCCGGCGAATCGCCTTCAGGGTCCTCTCACGCTCTTCTTCAGCCAGTCTCTTGGCTATCCCTGGGCACTGAGGAGGGTCGCCTTCAAAGTCCAGGACGATCGGATCAAACCAAGTGCCCCTCCCCGGGTAGTTGGGCGGATGCAAGTTTCCGCAGGCGCAATTCACCCAGTGGCCGTACTCATCATCACTGGAGTCCGACATCTTCAAACACGACAACCTTTTTCGGCAGATTGAAGTAGAAAGAATGCAAGAAAAAACCGAAAAAGGAAAAGGAAGACAGCAGTGAAAAAAGGAGAGTTACCCTACTCCTATTTATAGTTGCAACAGTTCATTCAGATGTTGCCATCTGTCGATCATCCGACAGTTAGGAAGATGAAAAGACGCAACAAATCATCCAGATGCCGCCATCTGTCGATCATCCGACGGCTGAGGAGGCGAAAGGACGTAGTCATTATGACAATTCTTACTTTCTCAGATTCTGCCTTCTGGTGAAACGACGTGGTCATTATGACAATTTTACTGTTTCAAATTCTTCCTTCTAGAAGGATCGCGCCTTCCAACGCGCACGCTCCAAAGATCGGATTGATAAGCAGTTCGACGTTATGATGTATACAAGTTATGTCGATCCGAGTTCTAAAGAGATGTCATTTACAAAGTAACACAGCATATCGACAGGGCAAACTACGGAAGTAAGAACATCGGTAAACAAGCATTGACAAACATAGGAGGATTCATTCCCCGGAATCATTCAGTTACAGAAATACTTAGCAAGTTTTGAGTTGCAAAAACAGTAGACAGTTACAAATATTCTTACGGGGCATACCCCGGACTTCTCACTGAGGCCCAACCTGACTCGGACCTGCCCCTCCAGCTTCAGGAGGATTGGCGTTGGCACCTTCGGCGGCTGCCGCTGCAAGAGCCTCAGCGTGAGTGAAGAGGTCGAAATCATCGGGCATGTCAACAACGCCGGTAGGCAAGGCAAACCACTTCTGCAGGAAGGCCCGGTATTCGCTGAAAGGAACAAAGCTCACCTTCAGCAAAGCTTCTGGAATCCACCTTGGGAGGAGAGGTCCGCCATTTTGGATTTCTATTTCACCAGGATCAGTGACCAGATCCGTGAACTCGCATGCGGCCAATTGCTCGTCCGAAATATTGTCCACGGGCACTTCCACGCCATTCGCATCCGCCGAAGGGATTAACCCCTCCGCCTTCCAATCAAACCCCGGCGGAAGAAGTCCCTTGGACTGAAGCTGCCCGATTGCAGACATAAACCCATCCAGACGAGAGGCATCCGACTGGTCCACCATAGGAAACTTAAAAGAGGCGGACTTCAGGAAGTCTCGGCCAGCGTATAGACGGACAAAACGAAGGCCTCCGAGCAGGAACTCCTTGAAATTTAAAAAGGCCTGCAATGCCTTGTCAACGAATCTCTCTTGATAAGCAACATCCGCCTTGAGCTGCTCCCAGTCCTGAACCACCTGCTTTAACTTCACCTCCTCCTCCTCCTTCAGCTTCTTCTCGAGCTGCTTCACCTTCTCCGCCTCGTCCGCGGATGTGGCCTCAGCCTTGTGCAGGTCCTATTCAATAGTGGCCCGTTCGCCAGCTTTCCAATGCATCGCTTTGATGAAGCACCCCAACTGAAGAAATATCCGAGGAGATACAAGTTAGATAACTTATTCAAAAAACGGAATGAGTACGCCGGGAACAAATTACTTACCCGCTGATACAGAGCATCTAGCCCTCCGACCCGCTCCACTTCGGGGAGTCCGCAAGCGCGCTCGTACTCTCGGTCCAGAGCAGCTTGGTCCACAGGCAGGACAGCGGACAACTGCTGCCTCTTCGCAGCGGCAGGAACCTCCGATCTCGCCGCCCTCTTCCGCCCCGACAAGATGGCGTCCCGCATGAGCATGTCCTGAGCAGGAGCTTGAGCACCGGAAGCTCGGGACCGGGTAATCGTGGTGCTCCGAGTAGAAGGAGCCTTACCCTTATCCGGAACTGCCAAAGCCTGGGAGTCTTCGCCCGCCTTCTTCCGCCTTTCCTCCTCGGCGGAGAATACCGCGGCATTCTTCGGATCAGGCATAGGCAGACCCGTGGAAGTGTTAATGACCTTGGTCCGTTGACCAGCGGCAACTTCCAGAGTTTGCTGCTCCCTCTGCAACCTCTTCTTCTCCCGGAGAGTCGACATAATGTAGTCGAACCAATAAGCTGCGAAATAACACAAAGACATTAGATACAACTAGATTATATAAAGAGATGCAGATAGAAAGCACGGAATAACAAAGGGCTAGATCGCGACAACTTGAACAATCGGGTTCTTACTAAAGTCCGTCTTCCCTCCGACTTCAACGACATCCGTCAGCCCGCACAAATACGGCAGAGGCTGGCAGATGAGTCCGTGGTATGGATAGGTAGGTGGTTTGTGCTTCTTATGGATCGCGGCCACCCACGAAGCCACATTCTTAGGCAGGGGATGCCAGTCCGGGATGCTCTCCCTTAAGAACTTTGTGGGAAGATCCCATTGCTCTCGCTGCTCTTCTGATTCTCCAGGTTTCAAAGCCATCCGAACGAAGACAAATTTGTCCCACCACTTCGACCCCAGCGATGAAATCGAGTCCGATATAAAGTTGTAGGGTTTCCTATTCATGAAAGTGTAGAATAAGGGATTCCCCGGACTGTGAGCAACATGGAAGAGCTGCCTCAAGTTCTCAAAATTGACAGCCTGCCCCTTCTTCTTGCAAAAGACGACGAAACATATGAGGTTACCCAGGGACTTTGGGATAACCTGACTTGGACCAATCCCAATATGGTTCAGGATGTGCTTCAACTCCGTGGCAATAGGGAGCTTCCACCCACATGAAAAGGCAACCTCGTGTACACACATGTATCCGGCCGGCGGATTATAGAAGTCGTGTCCGGGCTCGGGGATCATAATCTCTACTGAGTCGGGGATCTCCCACTTCCGCCTCCACTCCGGTATGTCTTCCGCTCTCACTTTGGACGGACAGGTGGGAAGAAGCCCATCGACGTTAAGTTCCCCAAATCTGTCCGCTATCACCACGGCGGATGCTGGACGAGGAAACTTTATTTGTGCAGCTTTTGCGCCGCGTTCTGCAACTGGAGGGAGATGGAATCCCGCGGAGCCGACTGGGTGGAGTCCGATCAAACGCCCACTGCGTCTCTGAGGACGGGCAAGAGGAGATTCTTCACCTTCCTCCTCTTCACCATCATCTCCTTCATCTTCTTCTTCATCATCGTTAGCATCATCCGGCCTCCCAGATGTACTCGGATTAGACGGACCCGCTCTTGTTACGACGTGATCTTCCTCTCCTGCTTCAAGTATCTCTACCTCGTCAGTTTCTCGACCACTATCTCCCTCATGCTCCACATGCGGATCATTAGAACCTTGGGACGGTCCGACACCCACGATAGTTCGTGATTGGATCAATGATCTGGCCCGGGCAGGACTGCCATGCACGGCGCCAGCCTGTGTTCCTGCTCTCTCTGGGACCCCCTGTCCAGCGTCCGAGTTTCTTGACGAACCAAAGCCTAAGGTGAATAACTCCTCCAAGGATGGGGACATATTCACGAACCCAGTACCTAACTCTATGGCATCATCATAGCTAGGTATCTCGAACGGGTTCTGACTATCGCTCCCGGACATCCTAAGGCAGAAGGAAACGAGTCAGAAACGACATTGGTGGTAGTCCGAGAGTTCGTTTACACTGCCTAAGTACTAATATCGGCACCAGTGGCGCCACTCTTGGCGCATTGCCATGCGCCACTGACACTAGAGACTACACGACGCAGCACACTAAAACAAGCCAATTCACGATGGCTCGCGTGCCAATCGGCACCAAGATACTACCCGATAGGCATACGCATGCAAATTTTTTGATGGCTCAAAGTATGGGGTGCACCAGTACAAAGCAAAAGCAAAGTAAACATCCAACAAGCAGCATATCACAGAAAGAGGCACCCAACAGATAGCATACCGAAGAAAGAAGAAGAAACTTGCTCAATTAAAGTAAAGAGGGCCTTACTTGGCAAACAGTCGAGTATGGAAGTTTCTGCGGATGATCAAGCCCGAACAATCCTCCGAAGGAACAGATGTGCAGCAAAAAATCTAAGAATCTTCACCGGTCTTACTTGCTCGGATTGCTGCCTCAAAGCTCTGAGTATCGATTTTTCTAAAAGTGAAAGTGACCACTGGGTTGACTATTTATAAGGGCAATTTGGAGAATGCCAAGGGTCACATCACCTGAGTTTGAATCCCAACCGTCAGATCTTTCTGATCTACAGGCTGTACCGATTCACGAGGAGGTGGCTGTCAGAACGACGCACTTAATGCGTGACAGGTGTGTCACACCCGCGGGGCCTCCAACCTCAACCGTTGATGATGTCCCGATCCAACGGTCGTGACTCTCCATTCGGGACACTTCCCCAATGGGCCCAATAGAAGACCTTCTTGGGCCTCTTCCACTTACAGATTGGCGGCCCAGAAGCACCAGCTCAACCAATCGCCTAACGGAAAGTCTCCCAACGGCTATACTACATCCTACCGTACTCGGAACAATATGCCTCCGTTACAAATACCTTTTCCATCTACAGTCCGAGCACTTAACGTTAACTCGGACTGTAGAAGGAAAGGGGGGGGGGGGGAGAGAGATATATTGAGTTCCTGAACACGGACGACGGATTTCAAAAGAGCGGATCCGTCCCTCTCCAATTGACGATTCGGATACGCTCCACAACACACTTCTTCTCTTCAAAAGTTACCAACTATCTCCTACTAAGATACTTGGAAACTTGGGGGACATATGTTGTTACGGACATACGTCCAATCCGTCAAGGGCGCCATAGAGCGTGTCCTAAGGCGCATCACGGCCTAACTGGCTAATTCAGTACTGGTCCGACCTCACATGGTCCGCCCAAAATGAATCGACCCATACGCTGAAGTCACTTTGCCTCCATAAGCTAATCCGAGTTGGCTGAGGAAGGGCTTCCAAACATGACCATGTCAGTACAAAGATGCCTTACGGACCGGACGAGAGAACCTCGGACGCCACCATCAAAATAAGCCCAAACGTACGTAACAGAACCACCGAGATACTTCCGTGAGACTCTAGGCTCGGACATCCAGAGTCGCCCAAGGGCAGGTCAACCAAGCAGACAGATTTGTCCGAGGGACTTACACGGACCCAACGAGCGGAACAGTACTCTCAGCGGGAAAAGGTCCAAACTACCCTCCCAGGCCCATTAACCAGCATTGGATTGCTGTTCATTGATGGGCCATCGGCCAAAGGTAGCCTTGATGTCCGAATCTGGATCGTACACTTGGCATCATCTTATGAGCCTCGCCATAAGTACTCAATAACTATAAATAGAGCTCAAGGTCAAAGGCCCAGGAGGTAAGTCAGACTAAGTGCAACTAAGTTTGAAAAAGTTTTAAGAGTTTTATCTTCTGAAAAGTCTCCTTCGGAAATATATTACTCGGACACCTTGCTCTCCCTCATAGCCATCGCATTGAGAGCTACCATCTCTCCTTTGAGTAAAGCTCACACCGGATTGACCATACGGCAATCCGGATATCCAGTTCTAACCCCCCCCCCCCTCTTAGTCCTTTCAGGTACATAGAGGAAAAGTAGTGCCCCGGATCTCAAGTTGGAGGAGGATTTGAGCTTGTATATTAGCGTTGGTTTAGTTAGTTAGTGTTTGAGGTTTCACCCTCAGCAAGTTCAGATGGGACGGAGGCAGTTACTTCCTTGTTCTGTGAAGACAACTCCTTTTTCAGATGAGCCAGAACTTGGTAACTGTTCATGTACTCATGGGAGTGGACGTTTGGCAGTTTGCTGAAAATTGCGGGTGCAATCAGCTTCCTTTTTAAGTGTGACACCGTCAGATGTTCATTGCCGTGCTTTGCCAAAGTCTTGTCTTCTTCATCATCATCCGAGTCAATGACAAATGATCTTCATCCTCTTGGACATTTTCATCGATCGTATCAAGTCCAAAGAACCATCTCGTAGGCGGTTTATTTCCTTTCTGGGAGGAGGATGGTATATCTTTTGAAGATGATGCAGCCTTAGCATCATGCTTAACTTCAGATACTTCTTCAGTATCTAGTTCCTTGTGTAGCGCATTTACAGCATCCTGTAGCTCTTTGACCTCAGAGTAAGCAATCATTTCTTGCAGATATTGATCTTGTAGTTGATCTAGCTTGTCTCTGGATCTAGCTATCTGATCTTCCAGTTGAAGATGGAGCTGTTGTTCTTCTTCCAACAATTGTCTTAATTGAGTGGATCTGGATTGAGTATTCAGCATTTTCTGTGCAATATCCTCAGAAACCTCAACTACTTGTGCAGTAGAAACCTGTTGTTGTGGAGAAGATGGATGTTTTGACTTTTGAGGAGATGGAGGCGGGGATCTCTGGGATTTCTTCTCAGTTTGCTTTTCAGCAGATGAGGTATGCTTTCTGTGTGAGATTCCTCTGATCCCTGGTGCAAGGGCATCATCATCATCCTTTTTTTCTTTGTCATCCGTATGTTGATGGTCAGAGGGAGGTTCAAAATCATTTTCGTTTATCTCTTCCTCCTCATCATCCTCAGATACAAGATTAATCACTTCCGGGATAGTGATCTTCTGCCCATTAACTTCTTCTTGTTCAGAAGGTATAAATTGCAGAGTCTGGGGCAGGGCTGGCTTGAATGCCATCTGTAATCTTGTCTGACCATTTTCCTGCTCAAAGGCTTGTAGCAAACTGTGCGCCACTTCTCTGGAAAAGTCCTTGTTCAATAACGTTGCAACTAAGTACTGTTCTGTAGGGAACATTGCTTGGACATAAGTTTCCAGGTCAAGAGCTCGTGCTCGTCTGTTTGGTTGCTCAGTGATTCTCAATATTTCAGAGATATCAGAGCACCTTAACTTCTGCCATTTCCGGAAGCATTGAATATGCTTTGCAGGGTGTGAGCCTTGAAGAAGGGAAGTAGGTCCCTTTTATCATCATTGGGAACCTTCTTTGCACCTGTTTGAGCCTGAAAGAAAGAGTTTTGATTGAGTTTCAAAACATTGGTAGATATATGAGTGGAAGTGTAGTTTGGTTTCTGAGTTACCTGAGTAAGTACTTCAGGCTCAGAGACTTGAACTACTGAGACAATTGGTGTCTCAGATATCTTGTTGTGAGGTGGAGACTGGGAAGTCTGGTCCTCAGCAACCTTTCTTTCTTGAACCTGAGAAAAATACAATACTTTAGGAAACAGTTTGAAATAACTTATGAATAATCATGCTTTTAATGAATTCTAAGTTGAGCTACTTACTTCCCTAAAAGGAAGCTCAGATTCAATTTTCTCAGAAACTTGTGCAGTTTCTAGTGTTCTTTCGAGTGATGTAGCCTTGGGGGCTTCATCAATTTCCATTGATGCAGGGGGAGTCGCAACTTTGTCCCCTTGCATTTCTACTTCTAATTGAGCCTGTAAGTAGAAAGTATTGAATATTAGAAGAGATAAGAGATAACCCAAGATGAAAAATACTTGTCACTTGATTTGCCATATACCTTCAAGTTAGAAGGCTCAGTGATGTATTCTTCAGAAACCTTGTTGGTTTCTGGGTTTGTCTCTGGCAATTCTGCCTTATCTTCTTCCATCTCAGTTGGAGCCTGTTAGAAACATTTATAGAAATGAATAAGCACAAAAACATTTGACTGATGAAGTTATATCTTAAGAATCATATTTTCACCTGTGAATCAGGCTCAGATGTCTTAAGAGGTGAGGTTGAAGAAACCTCCTTCTCAGTTTCTGAGGCAAGCTTTTCAGCTTCCTCTTGTTTCTGCGTTTCTAACTCAGCCTGTAACAAAGAAATTTTATGAGTAACAAGATGTGTTAGTATAGAAATATTTCACAAGGTAAGAGTTAAACCAGTCATCTACCTGAGCAATTTCAGGCTGATTGGTCTCTGGAACTTGTGACCCTTCTATACATTGGTCTACTTGTCCCAGTGCATTTTCTTTGCTTGAAGTTTCTGGTACTTCACACCTTTCCTGAGTATGCAACTCAGTTGCCTCCCCTGTTTGATCATTCTGAGTAGAAGTCTCAGTTTGATCCCTCTCAAAGAGTTGGGGAACCTGCTCTTTTGCAGGATTTTCTTCAGCCTGTTGAAAAGCTAGTATTTCGAAATGGAGCTCATTAACCATTTCATCAACCACTTGTGGTTGTTGTGGTTGTGGTTGTTGTGTTTGTGGTCGTTGTGGTTGTCTGGGAGCAGAAGATTGATCAGTTGACCGTTCTTCCAGACTTTTAGACATGGAATCTTCATCTTCATCAGCCAGTACTAAATTACCACTCATCAGGTCTTCTTGTAATTGTGCATAAGACACATTCCCTGATGTTGTACCAACAACATGTGCTATAGGCTCAGCAACCTGAGGTGTAGGTTCTTCTTCAGATACCTTATCACCAGTTACTTGTACAGTAACCTTGGCCCTTTTTGCTCTTTGTATGACCTGAGAGATGACTAGTGTATCATCTTCATCATCAGAGCTCTCATCATCATTAGGAACTGATTGGTCCAGTACTCCTACGATTTATGCAGATAAGGCTTGGTGCTGATCACCTATCTTGGCAGCATTTATTAGTTCATCAGCAAGGCATTCTGTGATATTTCTAAATGTACTTTCTCTTGCTGTGTCTACTTGTTCAGTAGGTGATGACTCTTTTGCAGCATTGATGAGTTCATCTGCCTTAATTAGTTCATCTGCAAGGCCTGCAGATATCTGAGAGTCGACAACCTCAATAGGTGTGTCTTCTGTCTTGCCAGCAGACTTCTTCCTTGAAGTTCTGGGCTTCTTAGTCGCAACCTTATCCTCAGATATCTTCTCAGACTTGCGCTTCTTTAGAACCTTTTTGAGACCCATCAACCTTTTTCATCATGTTTGTGTGCTCATATTTGTAGAGCAGGTTGCTATTGGCTATTTCAGCCGTCTCTCTGAGCTCAATGCCAAGCTTTTCTAGCAAGTAGCATATCTTCAGAACATAGTTGACAGTGGCCTTGGGCTCAGCTAGTCCTTTGGCAATCTTAGGCTCAGATCCTTGTATCTTCTTCACAAATTTCATGAAGGCGTACTTTCCGCAGTTAAAAGGGTTTTACAGCCTTTTGTCATGTTGATTCAGCAAGAACATCATCATCCACCGTTCTTGGCTTATCTGGTCAGCACCTCCCTGTAGACCATCAAAGCATCTGTGAAGAATGCATGCCAAGACATCCCAGTGAACCATCAGATGTCTGGTTCGGATGTCAGCAAGCTTGAACTCAGTGGGTGTATCTGATTTTTCAAGATCACACACGTCACTGTACAGCTGTTTAACAACTTCAAGGAGATCATCATCCTTGGTGTTTATTTCAAAATCCTTTCCAAGATTTTGAACCTCAAACAACTTACAGAAAATTGTTAAGTCCAGAAGGATTTCCTTTCCTTGGACTGAGGTTTTGATAGACACTATTGCAGTGCCTTCATTAACACAGGAAATTATCCTGGAGTTGTTGTAGAATTCCAACACATCGAGTGATGAAATTCCACTAGGGCGAGCAGATAGAAAACCCTTGATCTTTGCCTTTTCAAGCATGTCAAGAATCAGCTTTCTGTCAGCTTGGTTCTCTATTGCGCCCGTGAGATATTCCTCAACCATGGCACCACCCCAAATCATTCTGTGATTTGAAGTCCAATGGTCAGGATTAAACTTTCCTACCAGTCTGTTGTTGACGATAACCAACTCTGGTGCTTGCTTTTCAGCAGTACCAGTGGAGGATTGGGATTTCTGGGTAGAAGTTTTCTTGGAGGTCATCTCTTTATATAGATTTGATTGAGTGATTCTTTTCAGAAAAACTTAATCGGGATTTGCAGAGAATTTGAGAAATTGCAGAGGATTAAGAGAAGGTTTTTGCAGTTTTGGTGCAAGGAGAAATTTCGGATTGGGCAAAAGTGATTTTCTATGCCAAAATCCTATATATATAGCAATAGAATCTCAACAGACAAATACATACAAATTTCTTTTGTGTGTATCTATCTGTGAATTGCAAGCAGGCGTGAGTGGCGGTTAAAATTAGCATTAAATGCAAAGTAGACTATGTCGGAATTTTTACAGTCCACTAGTTACTGTGAATTAATTTCCACCGTACAGATCAAACGTCCAATTTCATCAACGGTTACCATTGCTTCTTCAGCAATGATCACAATTAACAAGTGTAATTGTGTCCATTTAATGAATTTTGGCTCTTAGCTATCTGAATCACGTTTTAGTTTGAGCAAGAACACTATTTGCATCTGAATTCTGTCTTAAATTTTGGATTTGTCCAAGTTTTTCACAAAGATAGAAATTGATGCAAATTTCAAGAGAGTAGTTGACTACAGATTGTTGTACTATTCTCTTTAGTGTTTCTCTGATACAGAGTGAACCAGATATCTGAGTTCCTGTCTCAGAGATCTTTTCTTTTTCGCTCTTTAGCCTTTGTTGACTTCTGGATTCTTGTTCCAGATTTCTCTTTTCTCTTTTCTGGATTCCCGTTCCAGATACCTCTTTTCTGGATTCCCATTCCAGATACCTCTTTTCTCTTTTCTGGATTCCCGTTCGAGATACCTCTTTTCTCTTTTCTGGATTCCCGTTCCAGATTTTTGAACTTTTTCAGTTCGAAGGTACTTCCAATAGTCCAAGACTATGTCTTAAGGCTAAGAATCTACTTTCCTGTAGTGGCTTAGTGAAGATATCTGCAAGATGGTCTTCTGTGCCAATCTTGAGTATCTCTATATTGCCTTTTTCAACATGATCTCTAATGAAGTGATGTCTAACATCAATGTGCTTTGTTCTGGCATGAAACTTAGGATTTTGTGTAATCGCAATAGCACTTGTGTTGTCACAGAAAATAGGAGTTTTCTCTTCATTGAGTCCATAGTCTTTAAGTTGCTGTTGAATCCACAGAATTTGTGTTGCACAACAACCAGCGGCAATATATTCAGCCTCTGTGGTAGAAGTAGCAATTGAGTTTTATTACTTGCTAAACCATGAGATAAGTCTAGTGCCCAGAAACTGACAAGTTCCTGAGGTACTTTTCCTATCAAGCAGTGATCCAGCATAATCAGTATCTGAGTAACCAGCTAAACTCAATGCACTTTCTTTGGGATACCACAAACCTACATCTACTGTACCTTTACATACCTTAATATTTTCATAGCAGTGTTGTAGTGTGTTTGCATTGGATTTGCTTGAAATCTAGCACACACTCCAACAGCATATTGAATATCAGGTCTATTTGCAGTAAGGTAAAGTAGTGAACCGATCAATTTCCTATACTTATGTTCTTCAACACTCTTATCTGATTCAGTATAGGTCATTTTGGTTCCGATGCTCATAGGTATCTTAGCAATCTTTTCAGAAGGCTTTAGATTGAACTTTGTGAGCATATCTTTTGCATACTTTGTTTGACTAATGAATATTCCATCATTGAGTTGCTTGACTTGCAATCCTAGGAAATAATTCATTTCTCCCATCATACTCATTTCAAACTTGCTTTTCATGAGATTTGCAAAGTCATCACAAAGTTGCTTGTCCTTAGATCCAAATATGATATCATCAACATATATTTGAACTAAGAGTAGTTTCCCATCGTGGTTCAAGGTAAATAAAGTTTTATCAACTTCACCTTTCTTGAAACCACTTTCCAGAAGGTATTTGGCCAAAGTGTCATACCATGCTCTGGGAGCCTGTTTCAGTCCATATAGAGCTTTCTGTAATTTATAGACCAGTGTACTTTCTGAGGAAACTTCAAAGCCAGGTGGTTGCTCAACATAGACTTCCTCAGCAAGTTCACCATTTAAGAATGCACTATTGACATCCATTTGATAAACTTTAAAATTTCTATGAGCTGCAAAGGCTAGAAAGAGTATAATTGCATCCAATCTGGCAACTGGTGCATATGACTCATCAAAATCTAGTCCTTCAGTCTGTGTAAATCCCTTGGCAACCAATCTTGCTTTGTTTCTGGTTATTTCACCAGACTCATTCATTTTGTTTCTGAAAACCCACTTAGTTCCAATCACAGATTTTCCTTCTATAAATGGAACTAGTTTCCATACTTTGTTTCTCTCAAATTGATCCAATTCTTCTTGCATTGCAGAGATCCAATCTTGGTCTCTTAAGGCTTCTTCAATGGTTTTTGGTTCAATATCTGAGATAAAACATCCAAAGAGAGAATCAGCATTTTCAGCTATTGCTCTCCTAGTCCTAACACCCTGATTAATTGGTCCAATTACAACTTTTGCAGGATGATCTTTGATCCACTTCATCATAGGTTTAGTGATAGTAGGATCAATATCTAAGTGATCTGAATGTGAATCACTAAGATTATGATTTGATACTTTTTCAGTATCTGAGATATCTGACATATGTGAAATGCCATGGATATCTGACACTTTTTCAGTGTTAGAGATATCTGAAACTTGCATTTCAGCAGTCTCATTTTCAGATACCTTTTCATGATGAAGGTTCTCAGTAACCTTTTCCATTTCAAGAAGTTTCTTTGGAAATTCTTCATCATGTCTGTGAGTCATCTGGTTGTTACTAGGCATTTTATGCTTTTCTACGTCAGAGTCATCCTCACTTTCCACAATAATATTTTTCCTTTCTGAGGGTTCTTTTTCAGAATCCTTTATCATTAGTTCCTTGAACTTTTCTGAGATTTCATCAATAAGAGGTGTTTTCTTACTTGCTTCATAGAATACAACATGAACTGATTCTTGAATCTTCTTTGTTCTTTTGTTGTAAATTCTGTAAGCTTTGCTATTCATTGAATAACCAAGAAATACACCTTCATCAACTTTTGGTTGAAATATTCTCAGATATTCTTTTCCGTTGTTGAGAACAAAACATTTACAACCAAATACTCTCAAATGTTTGATATTAGGGGGTCTACCAACCAAGATTTCATATGGGGTCTTGTCATGGTGTTTATTTATCAAACATCTGTTCTGAGTGTAACATGATGTGTTTACAGCTTCAACCCAATAAACTTCACTTATTTCAAAGGTCATTAGCATTGTCCTTGCAGCTTCTTTAAGGGTTCTGTTTTTCCTTTCTGCAACACCATTTTGTTGAGGTGTTCTTACAGAGGAAAGTTGATGTTGTATACCTTTGCAGGTACAAAACTCCTTTATGTACTGGTTAACAAACTCAGTACCATGGTCTGTTCTGATTGCAGATACCTTGTCATTTTTCATGACTTCGAACTTTTTCAGCAAGTTTGGTATCTCCACCCTGGAATCAGATTTGTGTTTCAGAAAGACGACCCAAGTGAATCTTGAGAAGTCATCTACAACAACCAAACCATACTTCTTTCCTGCATAACTTGTTACTGATGATTCAAAAAGATCCATGTGTAACAGTTGCAGTGGTCTAACAGTAGAGTGTTTGGTTTTGGACTTGAAAGATATCTTGGATTGTTTCCCCATCTAACAGGCAGAACAAATACCATCCTTTCTGAAAGATGTTTTGGGAAGACCAACCACTAAATCTTTCTTGGCAATTTTGTTCAGAGTTTTGAAGTTCAAGTGACTCATTCTTTTGTGCCATAACGGTGGCAAAGTCTTACGTAGGACTGATTAACTCACCATGAGTCATTCTTCAGTTGTGGCAGAAGCCCAATCGGCAACATAAAGACTACCTTTTTGCCGAGCAACCAAGACTGTCTGCTTTGACTCATTGTCAATGAGTTTGCAGTATTTTGCTTTGAATTTCACAGTGAATCCTTTGTCTGCAAACTGGCTCATGCTAAATAGATTGTATTTCAAATCCTTAACATGTAATACGTCAGTGATTGTTAATGATCCCAATTTGACGTTGCCAAATCCCAGAGAGGGATTTAATTCTCCTCCAGCAAATCTGATATCTGGTCCTGTATTGCAAGCTTTGTAATCAACCAGATTTGCTTTGTCTCCTGTCATGTGCTTTCCGCATCCACTATCAAATAGACATTGTGATTTAGTCCAAGAAGCGTTCTGCACATAACAGGAAACAGGAGATTAGGTTCTCATATCTTTAATAGAACCGTCAGCATTAAAAGATCTTCCAGTAGGAATCCATTTTTGAATGAATTTCTTTGGAACATTCTTTTGTCTGACAGGAACATAAGGAGGAATTCTAGTTGAATGAATGTTATCATTAATAAGAACTATTTTCTTCCTTGATGTGTTCCTAGGTGCTCCATTTGGTGCTTTCAGATACCTGTCAGGTTTCTGAGTTTGCTTTTCAGCAAACTTAGCTTTCCTTGCCAGATTTCTTCTAGCCCTGGCATTCAGATTTTCAGTGGCTTGATTTAACTTCCACTTCTGATAATTGCTTTGAGCAATTCTAGCTTTTAGCCATCGTTCTTGCTCCTGTTTGTACTCATGAGCAAGTTGTTTTCCGATGCTTTTATAGCCAATACCATTTCGAGCACTTGAAGCTATCTGAGATCTTTTCTCAGCAGCTTTGCTAGTCTCTGGCTGGTCCAATTTCTTTCCAGAAAAGGAGACATGGGAGAATTTGCCAGCTCCTGCAATTCTTCCCTTTTGAGAGACATAGCACTGTGGTTGTTTACACTTTTCAGTGTTGTGTTTCTTTTCAGAAACTTGCCCAACAGTTTTCTTTTTGACTCGTTTTTACCACAAAGGATTAGTCGCAACTGCTTTTCCTTTGTCTACAATCTTTGTCTTCTGACCGATGTTGTAGATTGTATGGGAACCATCTTGCTGAGTAGTTATGAAAGTTCTTCTTTCTTCACTCTTATTCAGAGTGGTGGAACAGTCAGTCTGTATTGTCAGCCCAAGTCCTGTTTTCTCTGAAGGATCTCTTAGGTAAGATTGTACTTCAGTAAGAGTGTCACTAGCTTTGGCATAAGATTGAAAAGATAATTCTTTCTTTTTGAGTTCATTGTTCTTAGAAAGAAGATCTTCATATTTCTTTTGAAGTTTAGCCATTGCTTCTTTATGTGACTTTTCAGTCTCAGATATCTGAGCTTTGAGAAACGCATTTTCAGCGTCCTTTTTCTTAGATATCTTAACCAGATGGGAATTTTCCTTTCCAAGAAAATTCTTTTCTTCCTCTAGGATTTCAGCTCTTGCACGGATCATTAAAAACTCTCTTTCATAGATATCAAGTTCTTTTCTGAGTTTTTCAAGATCTTTTATTTCTTCCTCATCACTTTCATAAGTGTAACAAGAAGTATGTGTTACCTCATCAGCCATAAGACAGTTTTCAATGTTAGAGATGTCTGGACCGTCAATCTCAGCAACTCCACACATTTCATTCTTCTTGAGGCTGAAGTCGATTATATCGTGAGTAACTCCACATAATTCTGGTGATGGTAACGTTGAGTCATCTGAGTCATCTTCAGAATCTGTCTCAACATCTAGAGCATCCAATTGAGTTCTTTCTTCAGTTAGCGAAGCTTTCTGGCTTTTTTCTGAAGATTCTTCTATCTTTTCTGTCACCTGTCTTTAGTTTGTTGAAGGCAGGACAATCCTTCTTGAAGTGACCAGGTTTCTGACAGTAGAAGCAGATATCGTTGCCAATTTTTGCTTCCTCAGTACTTGGTGCTTTTTGTGGTTGCTTTTTCAGCGAGCTTTGCATATCCTTGTACTGGTGATAGTTTGGGCCTAGATGCTTTTTCAGCTTCTCTTTGGCTTTTCTTCTCTCAATTTCTCGACTGACAAATCTGCTCATTTGCTCAGTCTCTTCCTTGCTTTTCTTCTTTTCAGAAGTTCCTTGAGTAACAAGAGCAACATTCTGCAACTTTTCGGTTGTTTGTTCTCTCTGAGTTGTCTCATAATCAACCGTAGCAAGATGAGAGAAGAGTTCCACAGGAGTGATGTTTGGCATACCTTGGTTAAAATAAAAGAATTTAGTGTGCTCCCAGTTGTGGTTAAGACTTCTGACAATAGTCTTAATCTTCTCTGACTGGGAGTATCTATTGCTTTCCCCAAGTGCTTCCATATCACTCATGAGAGTGGTAAACCTGAAATCAAGTTCTTCCAGAGTTTCAGTGGGACCTTGTTTGAAATTTTGAAATTTCAACTTTAGGACTTCGAACTTGTTTTCCTTGGTTTTCTGGCGGCCGCAGATTTCTTCAATCAGTTGCCAGGCAACTTTCGCCGTTTTAGCACCCCACAGTTTACACTGTATGTGCTCTGGTGTCGATCTGATGATGATGTTACGAGCTTGACCATCCAGTCGATTTCTCTTGGCATCTTCCGATGTCCAGAGATCTCTGTGCTTTGGTTCGTAAATAACTTGACCAGTAGATCTTCCACTAGTTGACGCATCAGTTTGTGAAGATCCTTCGCTTTGATCTCTGTCTCTTCCATTTGAAACCTCCATGACTTGCTTAAGTTGTTGAATGACTATTGGGCCATTCTTTATCACCTCGATCATTTCGTCACTTATGGCTTCAAGGTGGAGCATCATGTTATTTTTCCATTTCTCGTAGTTCTCTGGTTTGAGAACTGGTGCATCACTCAGAGACATACCTGCACACTTAACACACAAATTAAATCGTCCTCAAAGATGGACAAAGTTCCTTCACCTATCTGGGGATCTAGGTTCAGTGCAGAAGGCTGGTGAACCTCCTGCTCTGATACCACTTGTTGGTCCAGATAACGGCAAAGTAAAAGACTACAGGGGGGGGGGGTGAATAATCTTTTAAACCTTTTGTCGATAAACAATATTTCTCAGATATCTGTGAAGATATCTGGTACTTAGATACAGAGTGCGGAAGACTTAAGATAGATAAGTGCAGAAACAGTTAAGATGTGTGTGTGTGTGTGTTGCTGAAATGTAAATACAGAAATGTAAAGAACACAACAAGTATAGTGGTATCTGGAGGTGGCGTAATCCTCCAACTAATCCACTTCGGTCTTTCAGAGACCTAGAATTCACTAGAATAGATTTTTGAGTTCACCTTACAAAGATCTTATTCTAAGATTTCTTAACAAATGGTTCCCAACCAAATGTTCCCCCTGAGTTGTTCCCCGGCTTCTTCAGCCAAGTACTTCCTATACTCAGAAACCTTTTTGAGTTATTCCCTAGCTTCCCAAGCTCAGTACTTCCTATACTCAATAACCTTGGAGTTATTCCCTATTTTTCCAAATCAAGTACTTCATATACTCCGGTAACCTTGGAGTTATTCCTTGATCTTTCAAACCAAGTACTTCTTGTACTCCACGCCAGTTATGGTGTTGGTTTCGGTTTGAGTTTGTCAGATGAGCTTCTTATATTAACTTTTCAGTTAATCAGATAGCTCTGTGAATCAAGTATACTTAATACACTTTTCAATGCATGGTATCTTGTTCTTTTACTGACCCAAGTCTTATGATAACTGTTCAAGAGAATGAATCTCAGATACCTTGATCTTTCGATTCAACTCCTTCACAGATAGCTATACTTGTTTAGGATCAGGACACTTAGAACTTCAGTGCTACTTAAGATCAAAAGCTATGGTCGCAACAGTTAGCTTAAGAATAAGTAGTTTGCTTTAAGAGAGCAAGATATTCAGAGAGTTCTGAGATTCAAGTTGTTCAGTGTGTGTCTAAGGTTCTGTGTAGTGTACTCTTAAGCAATCTAAGTGTTGATATTTATAGATGAATTTGAATGCCGTTGGATGGTATCCGTTAGGCTCAAATTCAAACTATTGATATCTGTGTATAGTACTGTAGAAGGTTTGTCTTCTTCTTCAGAAGCAACCGTTGCTTTTGTTCAGACATCTCTGTCCGTGCATTAAATGCATTGTACTATACTTTTGTCCTGTAGTGCCAACGGAACTATGCTTTATCAGAGATGTTCATATCAACAGATATCTCTGAGTCATTGCACGTTCTTATCTTCAATCTTCAGATACCACTTGAATTGAAACAACTATGTTTGCAATCTGTATTTCTCTTTTCAGAGATGTGATATATAAAGTTCAAGGTATCTGTAAGAAGATATCTTTGGACACTTTCCTTGTTTTTCAGATAGATCCTTTGAATCTCAGATATCTCTTGTGACACAGTTTGGTCGCAACTATTTATGTCTTCAAGATATCTGGGCAAGGTATCTGTAAAACTGTTCCAGTAATCTTGTGCAGTCTTCACTTCTTCAATGTTGTCAACAACTTGGACGTCTTCTTCTTGGTCTTCTCTTCATAACATAAAAATTACATTTAGAGACCTAACATCCTATACAAGATTAACTAAACTATCATACTAAGTGGGTTTCCTCTTTTACAATGTTCAAGTGAACCAAGAGTACTAGTCACCTTTCTGAGACTAAGATAGGTCATCATGTTGCTTGATCAAAACTAAATATCTAACAAATTTCCTAACAAATTTCCTAGCAAATTTCCTAACAAAATTTCCTAACACAGATTGTGAAGCCATAGTTAAATTCATTAAAAATGATCAAAGTAAACAAGTAAATAGAACTAGATGGATTAATTTACAAAACATAATACAAGGAAGTGGATATATTATAAATTTTGAACATATTAAAGGAAACAATAATACTATTGCTGATATCTTATCAAGAAACTTGAACAGGTTATTTCATGGATAAAGATCAGAAAATAAGAAGGCTTATACATCCTCAACAAACAGACAAAGCAACAACAATGGATATTTCTGATGAAGAAAGCAAGACAGACCAAGAAATTTACAGCAAACAACCCTGGCCAACGCCAGTGTTTTGGCCAATGACAGTATCAAACCAAAACCTTTCACAAACAGGGTCAAGTTCTTCAAAACAATTTCCTAAAAATTCTAGCCCACAAGTCCAACAAAAGGCTATTAATTTTGGCCCAAATACATTACCAGTCTGCACAGATGAAACCAAAAAAATTAGGCCCATGGCTGGGATAAATTTAACAGTTAAACAACAGTGTCTTCTTGACAATCTTTGGCACATACATACTTTTCCTACAGAATCCACAAAGAAAGTCCAGGTTTTAAATTCTTTGGGATACTTCTTTATGGAAATAGCTCAAAAAACCCCAGAAAAAACTAATATTAGGAGATTTTCTCACTATATTATTTTTCGGGGCACAAAAGTTGGAATTTTCAACAAGTGGGAAATAGTTGTAAACCACATACAATGCACAGATCCTCTTTACAAAGGATTCTAAATTTTTTCAGAAGCCATGACTATGGCTAGAAAACATTTCGAACTCAGAGACTTCTTTATAGAACCCGAAGAAGTAAAAACATTTTCAGAAATCACACAGCAAATCCCTGATCAGATTTTCAAAAAACAGGAGGAGGAGATTGTTAGGCTCCAAAAACATATTCTCCAAAAAGAAAAAGAAAACCCAACATTACTGACAGCAAAATTACAGGTTGAAAATCAGAAATTAAAACAGCAGTTTGTTACTCTTGAAGACAGAATAAAAAATACAGAGCCAATCTACAGAGATTTCAACAGCTTTAAAGCTCGCATTATCGACATTCCATGGAGACAGACTTTAAAGCCTATATTAGACAGAATCGAAGGTCTCGATGACATTATATCCGAAAAAATCTGTACAGGATTTCCTTTAGTCTTGTACAAATTACAGCAAAAAATTGTACAGATAGTGTTCTGAGAGTTAAAATATACCGGAATAAAAGTGATAGAAAGAATAAACAGAGACGGAAAAGATACATGCATACTATTATTACAGATAGATTTGGGAGAAACAGACATCCCACAGGAATTGATTACTCAATTTTACCATCATGATATGATTGATTACATCAGATTCAGCCTCACTGACATTACAGAGAAAATTATCAACACATTTGGTGCATGAGAAGTTTACATTAGTGGCAGGAAACATTGCTTCTCATTCACAGATAGTAGGATGTAAGATTTTTGCATCCTTCCCAGAAGCAGACAGCCATACATACAGGCCAGCCAGAAAAAGAATTTTTATCAGTAACAGACCTAATGATCAAGCATTGCTAGAAATAGCGGTAAAAATCGAAGAACACATTAATTTCTCAAGTCTTTATTGGCTCCATGAACAAAACCCTGATACAGTTCTAGGAGTAATAAAGGCACAACAGAAGACTCCAGCTCTTCCCAAGTATTTTTCTTGGTTTGAGTACAAGCTAATGGCCGAAGACATTATACTCAGATCTGGACAGCAACAAATTGGGACATGCTTCTTCCATTTGTAGGAGAAGGTAATACACTGGAACAACAGCACATCAATAACAACGAAGAGACACCATGGCCATTCTCAGAAGATGACAACATGCAAGACAGCCAGTCTGATTTGGACGCAAACACAATTCCCACAATTGACAGCAACTACAGGGACTTCTAGAAGCAAAAACAGATGGGAAAAATGTAAACAATGTCGTCAAAAGAGACTTCTAGAAATAAAGACAGATGGACGGTTTCAATAAAAAGGGAGAAACGTAAGTGATGACGTCAAGAAATATTCTTTCCTTTAAATGTAGCTAGACTCTTTCTATTATCTTATTATATAGATAAGCCACCGGTCATAAAAATTGGTTTCGAAGGTTACCATTTGTAAGGCTATAAAAGCCAGCTATTCTTTCAGATTGTAACTACGAATCAATTACCCAGCAATTAATATATACTCTCAGAGCAACTCATGGCAGCTTAAAAACCTTAACCTATCTCCTTAGTCTCATTACTTAAAACCTTCAAATACCTTTCGAACTTCATACTAAAGTCTCATAAAAAAAATAATAAAAAATAAAAAAGAACAAAAAATAGAGTATAACCTCACTCTGTTCATACTGCATCCGCCGCTTGCAACTCACGATTGTTCATACTGCATCTGCTATTCATACGCTCATACTGTAAGTATCTTCTTACAAATTTTTAGTTATGTTATATATAAATTACGCATGTTTATAGTTAACGGAGACCGCTAAAAATCCGCCTATATCCCCCCTTAATGCTTATTTTAACTAAAGATTTATTATTAGCACGAGTTAACTCAAGGAGTTCGGTGATATTAATTAAAGATAGGTTATCAATGATGAGAGAAATCCTATCCCTTAGTTCATTACTTAATACCTTAAATCCTTCAAAAAATAGTCATAAAGTCTTGATTTAACATTTCTAAAATAAAACAACAAATCCAACTAAAAATCTTAAAAATAATTTGAGCATTTAGACTATATTAAATATTTAAATACTCAAATCTTAGGAGAATTAAGAGGAATACATAAACATTTACCTACTAGACAGGATATTCATCAGCTTGGTTTTTTATTAGAAAACTCAAAACCCGGACAGATCTTAGAAGCTAAAGATTTATTACATAAAGTAGAAAAACAGGTTATTAATTTAGAACAGGTTATTAGTACTGTTAAAGAAATAGTAGAAAGTTAAAACTGGAAAAAATAAAAGAATATCTACAGGCTTTAACTGACGCTAAAAGATATAAAGTCGAAGAAAATAAAGAAGAAATTACTGGTTTCACTTTTTATATAGGGACAAGTAGAGCTGATAAAACATATCCTAATCTATTTAATTTTATTATAAATTTGTTACTACAGATTATTGAGAAATTGAATAAATTATTAGAAAATATTAATATGATACCACCAAGTACACAGACTATAGATAACGATCTAGATAAAATAATTAGTGGTATTAATAGATTAAGTCTAGGAGAAGAAGTTAGAATAAAAAGAAAACACACACCTTATACACATTGGGTACCAAGAAAATGAGTATTCAACAGAATATGAACTTTTTAGGAAGAAGTAGGACATTACAAGAAGCTAGAAATTCAACTAGTAACATACAAAGTGTTATTACATCAGACAGTTTTCTCAACAGAATAATAACAAGAGGATCAGGATCTACTAGTAACCAACAAATTATACAGTTAGAAGAAGAAATAAATTTAGACAGGAATATAGACTTATATAATCAACACCAATTAGATATATTAAATCCAAGAGTATTATATCAAACAGGTTTTAGAAATATTAATACATTTCTAATACGAAGTAGTAGAGAAGAAAGTCTTAGGGTTATTGACAAAACAGTAACTATAGGTTTATTTTTTCCAGAAACCATACAGAAAATAAAACAGTCTGGGAAACAATTTGCCCATATAGGATTAGTTATAATTGGCTATAAAAGTTTTAGCAAGAAAAAACTTAGGTACTAAATTATTAACATTATTATTAGATAAGTCATGGAAAATAGAAATGAAAAAGGCCATTATTTCAGGAATGGAATGTAAAATCCCGGAATTTATTTCGGACCGTCTATTTGAATTTAATTTGGAGAAGAGAAATTATTTGGACCTGAGTTGCTATACGGGATTTTATAAGTTATTATTGTTATATATGGATTGATAAATCGAGGTGGGCTAAGTGGATTTTTATTGGATTTGTACTAGCAGAGGCCCATAAAAAGTATACTGCTAGGTCCTTAAAGTTTAGGTTAGAATCTTTGAGGAACCTAGGTAAAAAAAAATAAAATCTTTGAGGTGCTTAGGCTAGTCTTTTCGAGGTTTGGTGTGGTTTTACCGAAAGTGGTATCAGAGCCAGGTTCCGGTTTGTTGGGTGTAGGTCCCAAGTTTGAATATGCGAAGTGTTGTTTTGGATGAAGGGAAAAATCGGGGAGTTAGGTTAGAATTTTTTTTGGAGCCTAGGTTTGTCTTTTCGAAGTTTATGATTTTGAGTTGAAGTAAAAGTGGTGGAGGTACAAGGTTTCGATTTGTTTGGTGTATGTGTGATTGGTTTGTGTTAGATTTCTCGAAGTATGGTGTTTCCGAGTGTGATGCCAAAAGTGGTATTGGACTTTAGATATGAAGTATGAACTCGTCGATGAGATTTCTGGACCAGGTGAATGGTATTAGGATTGTTGTAGTGACGGGAAAATGTGAAAAATTGGATATTTGTGAGATTGGCGCAGTGGAAGCGTAGTGGAGTTAAGTTTTCAGGAGAAAACTTCTTTTAAGGAGGGGAGGATGTAAAATCCCGGAATTTATTTCGGACCGTCTATTTGAATTTAATTTGGAGAAGAGAAATTATTTGGACCTGAGTTGATATACGGGATTTTATAAGTTATTATTGTTATATATGGATTGATAAATCGAGGTGGGCTAAGTGGATTTTTATTGGATTTGTACTAGCAGAGGCCCATAAAAAGTATACTGCTAGGTCCTTAAAGTTTAGGTTAGATTATTGGTCTTCACGAAAAAGATTAAGGTTTGGGCAGTCAAGCTGGAGATCAAGAATCGAAGCCACCATGAGAATTTATTGTGGCTCTAAGGTAATTGATCAAATTCGTCACTGATATTATTGGAAGTATATAGCAAGTACCATGTTGGATTCTTAACACTGGTTTAACATCTTACAGTATATACATACGTGCATGTGATCCTTGGAGTTGATTTTGGATTATTTTGCAAGTCTACATTAGGCAATGCATGAGCACTAGTGATTGATTTGATGATGGCTTTTTGGATCGTCGATTTACTAGTAGACTTGGTCAAGTTGAATCCTGGTACATCAGTAAGATTTATAGATTTGAGGTAAGGGGAACTCTTGACACTTTTGCTTCTATTTTCCGTATATAAAATTTATATGTATAGTTTTCGATTGACAAATAAGTTATGGTTATTATATCATGTTATGGGACTTGATATAATAGTCTATTTGTTGAGGGGAAAAGTCCCCCAACCACTTAATGAATTTTCCTTGCTTTCCTTCACTCTAAGTACCTAGACCACCATTGAAAAAGAACCACCTTGCTTGTAAGAACAAAAGAGTAAGAGTCCGTAAGAACCGTCGTACTGGTAAGAGGCGATGCGTAAGGACCTGCACAAGTGACTTGGAGGGTGGGGGGGGGTTAGGACCCGGTTTGCTAAGTGTCAAACCAGACTGAGACTTTACTCAAGAGAGATTGAAGATCTATTCTGTATAATAGTGGAGAAGTTAAGAGTCTAGGAAGAAGACTTCCCTCACTTTGCATTGTGAGGATATATGCATATTTATAGGTTTCCCTTGAGAAAGGGAGGGCTCACAAGATCGCGCCAAGTGTCCGTCCCTGATTGTGCCAACAATGCTCTAGGCCCATGGCCCAATAGGTTGGTTGTGTTAGGACATCCCGCTTAGGACTGTAGTCCGATAGAGCGGTTAGGACGTCACGCTTAGGACGGTTAGGACGTCCCGCTTAGGACTGTAGTCGGATAGAGCGGTTAGGACGTCACGCTTAGGACTATAGTCTGATAGAGCGGTTAGGACGTCACGCTTAGGACTGTAGTCCGTGACAGAGCGGTTAGGACGTCATGGACATATTTCTGTATCAACATATGTCCCCCTAGTTTCCAAGTATCTTTGTAGAAGATAGTTGTGGAACTATAGTGTCCGGGTAGCTGATGATGCCTTTGACGTCTTGGACATATTTTTGTATCAACATATGTCCCCCTAGTTTCCAAGTATCTTTGTAGAAGATAGTTGTGGAACTATAGTGTCCGGGGAGCTTCTTTGTGCAATCGATCTTGTGAGCTTTGAAGAGAAATTTTCCTTATCCGTGTCCTCTTGTGTTTCCTCTATCTCTCCCCCCACCCCCCCCCCCCCTCTTTTCTTACAGTCTGAGACGTCCCGTCCCAGACTGTAGGAAAAGAGGTATTTGTAGCGAGATAGGGTCAAACGTGAAGGCTTAGGACTTTGGAAAATTTTGTCGCTTGGATGTCGGATCCGAGGAGTCATGTCCCGGTAGATTTTGTCACTCGGATGTCGGATCCAAGGAGTCAAAATGTTGGGGTAAAGAGCCTTAATTGATATGCCGGACGCGGTTTGTCCTAAAGCGAGATGCCAAAGCTGATTAGCCACATACGGGTCAGACGATTTTGATGTATTTTTAACGTGATCCAACTTTAGGAATGTCATAAAGCTCACTTATAGTGATTAGCTTCACCCACACCATTCACGTGTATAATTCCATGGGTGATGGAACTGATGCTTACCAATTGATGAAGACGAAAAAAGGCCATTGAATAAAATTGAATCCTTTGATCCCATTAATTAATCAATTTTGCTTATTGCCACTTGATCAATCTTAATTGATCTGCCATCACCGCCCATGGATTGACCACCTACGAACAGCAGTGGTCCGAGGCGCACCTCTTGCTCAGTCTGAATCTGTAAGTCCGGAAGTGGGTCCGAAGCTTCTTATTCCACCGCCGGTCCGAAGCGCTAGTCCGTAGTGCTAGGCTGGAGCTTTCTTGTTTCTTCCAGATCCGGATCTCGCTTGTTCTGTTCGAGTTTCGCTGTTCTTAATCCGAATCTCGGGCGTGCTGCTCTTTAGTTTTTTTAGTTTGGATCTCGCAATTTTTCTTACTGGGTTTTGAGTCCGAAGCTCGCTGCCATTGAAGTTTCAGATCTGTTTGCATTCTTCTCAAGCCATCCGAGGCTTGCTATCTGAGCTAAGTGTCCGATGCTCTGTGTTGTTTAGTCCGAAGTGGCTAGTCCAAAATTGTGCCACCGATTTGGATCTGCCATAGTACAGAAGAAATGCTCTCCTCCTGTTTGCGTCTATTTAAATCTTGGATATGTTAGTGACTTCGGGCTCTGTTCTAGTCCGAGCCTGTTGTTCGAATCTTTTTATTGTTCTACTTCATTGCTCCGGAGCTTTCTGTTCCGAAGCTATTCCAGGCCAGCTTTGTTCTAAGCTTTGCTGCTCTGATCTTCCATGGTTATGCTGGTCCGAAGTGTCACAGATCCGGATTTGTTGTTCAGCCCCCGCTGCTCCGCTGCCATTCAGGTCCGAGTTCCGCTTTTTTGTTTAACAAAGGACTGGAATCTTCTATAACCAATCATTCTTGCGGACACGCAAACTTCAATTCAACCTCGAAGAAAGCAGTGAGGTGATAGAGATGGGAACGGGCGAGAGAGGTGCATCATTAGATCTGAAACATCCAAACGAGGCAAGTTCAAAGCATTTATCCGCTATAACCCGAGGCAAGTTCAGAACAGAGCTTTCTTGTTCCGTTTGTGCCGGATGTACTATTTGTTATCAGTTCTAGTTAGTCCGAAGCTTTGCCTTTCTATTTGTTGTGCTTGTACGGAGCTCGTAAGTCCGAATTCAGTAAGTTCGAATCTCTCTTCTCGGGTTTGGGACCTCCAGCTTATTCGAGTATCTGTTATGCGAAGTGCTATTCCCGAAGTATCAAGTTCCGAATCTTATACTTGTCTCAATTTGATCGAGAAGTTCGTAGTCACGTAAGGGCTTGGGTATTTGTCTGAGGTTGAGGCAGTGAAGTTCGAAGTGACTGCTCCGAGTTCATATTTGCTCCAGTTCGCCAGTTGTCTATTTTGTTTTCTGGTCTGAGGCACCTATGTCGGATCCGAGTCAAGACTCCTTCCAATCTGGATTTGTTCAATCCGCCTTGGGCATCTCGATACCAGCTTTGTAGTTCAGTTTCGTTCCGAGACTGCTTCAGTTCGCCATACTCTGTTCCGAAGTGAGGTATGAGTTCCGTGTGTCTCTGTGAGTGTTTGTCCGAAGTTGTACTGCTCCGAAGGTCTATTATTTCGGATTCTCTATTCTACACAAGCTTTCTTTATTCGGAGCTTTTCTGTGCCAACAAGCTCGGAGGTTGTGCTGTCAGGAGCTTCTACTTTCTTGCGGTCAAAGCCCTGTCCGGGTGTCCGGTAAAAGCTTCAGTCGTGTCTAAATTTTGAATCTGTTATGGCTACTCAGTTCGGAGCTCAGTCCAGATCTCTTATTATTGCCGGTCCGGAGTTGAGTTAACTTGTTTGCTTTTTATCCAACACTTGTAATTCTCAAGAATATTGTTGTTGTTTGAAGCGTCTTCATGTTCGATGTCGGAGTTTGTTCTTGATGTTGTTCTTGTCCGAAGTGCGCTGTCCGAACTTGCAGCTTCTTGTCCGAGTCTCACAGTCCGAAGCTAATTTTCAGTTCGGATCCCTGTGCTTTAGTTTGGATCTGAGACGTATAATACTCCTTTCTGGTCCGAGTCTTGCTCTAAGTTTGCTATAGTTCGGACCTCCTTTGTTTGCCACAGTTCGGATATGCTTCTACGGATTGCCACTTCGGATTGCTACAGTAAGTCCGCAGCTACAGTACTTTTTTTTTTTTTTTGAGACTTTGCAGATCTAATGTTCCGTTTATGTTCAATCCGAGCCTCTTCTCTTTTTGTAGTTCGGAACTGTCGCTCTGTCAACTCTAGTCAGAAGCAGCACTTTGATGTTTGTGTTGTTCCGAGTTTAGTTAACTATTTTGCTCCGAAGATAACTTGCTGTTCAACACATGTAATTTTCAAGAGTGTTGCTGTTGTTGTATTGTCCTTTGGATATGTGTAGAACTCAACGTGATGCTTGAATTCCGTCTTTACTTCATACAAAAAGAGTGAAGCTGTCCGAAGCTTGTTTGAAAATGTCTTCTTTTTGTCTATCTTTGTAGCTCCTGTAAACTTTACTTTTGAAGCTTTGGACTTGGTGTCCGCAAAAATTATCAACATTCACATATGATGTCTTTGGACAACTTATCCATCAGTAAGAGCGATGGCTTGTGATCTCCAAAACTACGTGTTGATGGATGGTCCAATAGAGGTCGTCCAAATGGTCGAGAGTTCGTGTGAGTGGATAACTCATCCATCCGTAAGAGGGATGGGGTGTTTATCTTTTTTATGATGACCGTTTTTTCGGGATGGTCCGAAGGAGGACATCCGAACAGACGAGAGTCCATGTGCGTGGATAACTCATCCATCCGTAAGAGGGATGGGGTGTTATCTTTTTTATGATGACCGGTTTTTCGGGATGGTCCGAAGGAGGACATCCGATCAGATGAGAGTCCGTGTGCGTGGATAACTCATCCATCCGTAAGAGGGATGGGGTGTTATCTTTTTATGACAACTGGCTTTTCGGGATGGTCCTAAGGAGTGCATCCGAACGGACGAGAGTCCGTGTTATGCCGAGACGGTCGGGCTTATATTGAAGTACTTATGCCGAGACTGTCGGGCTTATATTGAAGTACTTATGACGAGACTGTCGGGCTTATATTGAAGTACTTATGCCGAGACTGTCGGGCTTATATTGAAGTACTTATGCCGAGGCGTTCGGACTTATATAATTTAGTGGGTGTCGGACCCCCTTATTAATTGTAAACATGTCCTTGACGAATCATGCACGCTTATAGTAAATGAAGCATCGATAAATTATGTGTGCGTGCATGATGAATGAATGGATGAATGAATGAATCAATGAATGAATGAATGAATGAATGAATGATGCAATGTATGGTAAATGATGATTTCAAGCTAAGTTAGAGTACTTACTTTTTCATCGAAAACTGTAGAGCATTGTTTTTGGTTCTCCGTTTTAAGAGAAGCCAGCGAAAATCGAGATCGGGATTCGAAATAAACAAATCCCAACCTTTGAAAGTATCTCCTAGCTTTTAAGCTTATGGAGTTGGCCTCACTTTTGCTTGTGCAGCTAAAGGTGTAAGATGCTTGTCCTAGCCACTCTGGTGGTAGGAGACTTGTCCTGGCTACTTTGGCATTGGAGACAGTCCTAGCCACTTTGGCGGTAGAAGGCTTAGGACGCGATCTCTAAGACATGGTCAAGGACCCGCTCCGAGGATATGGTGAGAAACTGATCCAAGGAGATGGTAAGAACCGGGTCCAAGGACATGGTAAGAACATGGTCCGAGACCACGGTGAGAACCTGCTCCGAGGAGATGGTGAGGACCAACTCCGCAGCGACAATGAGGACCCGCTCCGACTAGGTGGTATGAACCAGGTCCGAGGTGACGGTGAGGACCAAGTCCGAGGTGACGATGAGGACCTGCTCCGAGGAGGTGGTAAGAACCGAGTCCGAAGCGACGGTGAGGACCAACTTCGAGGAGATGGTGAGGACCAACTACGAGAAGATGGTGAGAACCAAGTCCGAGGCGACGATGAGGACCTGCTCCGAGGAGGTGGTAAGAACCAGGTCCGAGGCAACGGTGAGGACCAAGTCCGAGGCGACGGTGAGGACCGACTCCGAGGTGACGGTGAGGACCGACTCCGAGGAGAGGGTGAGGACCGAGTCCGAAGCGACGGAGAGGACCGAGTCCGAAGCGACGGTGAGGACCAACTTCGCGGAGATGGTGAGAACCAACTCCGAGGCGACGGTGAGGACTGGGTCCGAAGCGACGGTGAGGACCAACTCCGAGGAGATGGTGAGTACCAAGTCCGAGGCTCGCCTCGGACTGGGTCCGAAGCGACGGTGAGGACCAACTCCGAGGAGATGGTGAGGACCAAGTCCGAGGCGACGATGAGGACCGTCTCTGAGGAGACGGTGAGGACCAACTCCGAGGAGATGGTGAGAACTAACTCTGAGGCGACGATGAGGACCGGGTCCGAGGCGACAGTGAGGACCGGGTCCGAGTTGACAGTGAGGACCGACTTCGAGGAGATGGTAAGGACCGACTCCGAGACGGCGGTGAGCACCGGGTCCGAGTTGACGGTGAGGACCGACTGTGAGGAGATGGTGAGGACCTGCTCCGAGGAGATGGTAAGGATAAACTCCGAGACGGCGGTGAGGACCTGCTCCGAGGAGATGGTAAGCACCAACTCCGAGGTGACGGTGAGGACCGAATTCGAGGAGATGGTAAGGACCGACTCCGAGACAGCGGTGAGCACCGGGTCCGAGTTGACGGTGAGGACTAAGTCCGAGGCAACAGTGAGGAACGACTCCGAGGAGATGGTAAGGACCGACTCTGAGCAGACGGTGAGAACCAAGTCCGAGCAGACGGTGAGGACCAAGTCCGAGGCGACGGTGAGGACCAAGTCCGAGGCGACGGTGAGGACCAACTAAGAGCAGAAGGTGAGGACCGGGTCCGAGGCGACGGTGAGGACCGGGTCCGAAGCGACGGTGAGGACCAGGTCCGAAGCAACGGTGAGGACCGACTTCGAGGAGATGCTGAGGACCTCATCCGGCCTTAGGGAGCCTAGGATATGGTGCTTAGGACGTGGTCCGAGCATTGTCCCTAGGGTGTGGTCCTATCTTGCCTTCCTTAGATGATTTTTGTTAAGTGCTCCACTGACCTCACCTTCTTTTGCCTTCTCAAGCCTTTTTAGGAAGAGCGTGATGATGTCCTCCTAAGACTTGATGGTGTCATCGGAAAAGAGTGGTTGAGAAGGTAAAAGCCTTCATGTTATAATTCAGACCATTGAACTCCAGCCGGCTCTCATACTTAGTCAGATGAGCCTCGGGACAAGTATCACCGTAGTATTTCTCATGAGCCTTTACCATTTTTTACCAAACTGGTTCTCGCTCGTGCCTAACTCACTTGGGCGAATAACATGCCCGTTTGGAAGAGTGAAGTTTCTTTCGGGAGGAGGACTATGTGTTCCTGGCGGAGGAACTTGTCCTTCAACTCCGAATGCTTGAGTTCTTATTGAAGGATTAGCGGCTCTTTCCTCTTCTAAACAAAGACTAGCAGTGCGACCATCACTTGGATAGTCCACTGTGTTTCTTGAAGTGGATCTTGCCACTCTTCCCCTCCGAGTGGGTGGTCTGCCTCTTTGCCTTGGGGAAGGCGTCCCAACCGCAGTAGTGTTGCTTCTTACGGACCTTCTTGTTCTTCCCATTACTGAAGAGAACGGAACTTTTTGTAAAGATTCCCACAGACAGCGCCAAAATGTTGAGGGGAAAAGTCCCCCAACCACTTAATGATTTTTCCTTGCTTTCCTCCACTCTAAGTACCTAGACCACCATTGAAAAAGAACCACCTTGCTTGTAAGAACCAAAGAGTAAGAGTCCGTAAGAACCGTCGTACTGGTAAGAGGCGATGCGTAAGGACCTGCACAAGTGACTTGGAGGGGGGGTTAGGACCCGGTTTGCTAAGTGTCAAACCGGACTGAGACTTTACTCAAGAGAGACTGAAGATCTATTCTGTATAATAGTGGAGAAGGTAAGAGTCTAGGAAGAAGACTTCCCTCACTTTGCATTGTGAGAATATATGCATATTTATAGGTTTCCCTTGAGAAAGGGAGGGCTCACAAGATCGCGCCAAGTGTCCTAACCGTCCTAAGCGTGACGTCCTAACCGCTCTATCGGACTACAGTCCTAAGCGTGATGTCCTAACCGCTCTATCGGACTACAGTCCTAAGCGGGAAGTCCTAACTGCTCTATCGGACTACAGTCCTAAGCGTGTCGTCTTAACCGCTCTATCGGACTACAGTCCTAAGCGGGACGTCCTAACCGCTCTATCAGACTACAGTCCTAAGCGGGACGTCCTAACCGCTCTATCGGACTACAGTCCTAAGCGTGACGTCATAACCGCTCTATCGGACTACAGTCCTAAGCGGGATGTCCTAGCCCAACCAACCTATTGGGCCATGGGCCTAGAGCATTGTTGGCACAATCTGGGACAGACACTTGGCGCGATCTTGTGAGCCCTCCCTTTCTCAAGGGAAACCTATAAATATTTATATATCCTCTTCTGAGACTCTTAACTTCTCCACTATTATACAGAGTAGATCTTCAGTCTCTCTTGAGTAAAGTCTCAGTCCGGTCTGACACTTAGCAAACCGGGTCCTAACCCCCCCTCCAAGTCACTTGTGCAGTTCCTTACGCATCGCCTCTTACCAGTACGACGGTCCTTACGCTTCGCCTCTTACCAGTACGACGGTTCTTATGGGCTATTACTCTTTGGTTCTTACAAGCAAGGTGGTTCTTACTCAAAGGTGGTCTAGGTACTTAGAGTAAAGGAAAGCATGGGAAATTCATTAAGTGGTTGGGGGACTTTTACCCTCAACACTATTAAAAAAAAAAAAGGATCAAGTATGTATATCCCATAAATGTTTTGTCTGTGTGCGCGATTTGTGAAAGCTATTTTGTGAAAGCATTGATTATGTGTACGTACGTTTATGCTCATCGATATGCCTATGAAGTGTGTGGACCCTTTCGAGGGATTGTCGTGCTTTGTAGTACTCCCAGTGTTATGTGTGTGGGCCCCTATTGTGTTAGGGGATATGTTATGTGAAAGCCGGCCTATGTGGCACCACGGTTTGTGTGGCCATAGTGTATATTTGATTCGAGCTAAATGTGAATAGTGTATTGTGACATGTGTTCCATGCAAAATGATTTTCGACTATGTTTGATATAAAAATGGAATGTATATGTATGTAAAGTTTTCATATGTAGTTGATCCGGGTAAAAGTGCCAGGAGCTCACCCTTATAGTTTTTTTTTTAGATATTTAGTAAGTGATTCGGACGGAGATTCTTTGGAGTGGAGATGGTAGACGAATGCTGGATTTTGTGAAGACTTTTAGTAGTAGTTGCGTACCCTGAGGTTTGTAGTGTAGTAGACGATTTGTACTACTGAAATTGTTATGTACTGGAGATTCGTAATTGTTGTGAGAACTTAATGGATATTTAGATGCTCTGTTGTACCACTCTGAGATATTTATGTATCTTAAGGATTAAAGTTAGGCTTCGTTTTGGCGTGAGCCCATCTCATGATAGACGGCCGGTCGCGCCAAAGCGATTTGGTTTTGGGTCGTGACAAGGAAATAGATTTAAGTCAAAACACTGCCTTATTTTATTGTACACCAGGGATCTTAAAAGACATAAAAGATTTAAAAAATATAAAAATTTCACTACAAGCAAAAGTATTTGAAAATTATGAAGGAAATAATATTGTAATAAGTATAGGAACACTAGGAAAAGCTAGTAACAGGTCAGGAATGAAATATAAAGTCAATATTGATGGAGTTGTTAATACAATTGCTTTGAAATCAATAAAAATAGATCCAGAAGAGTTAGCAGGACTTGAATGGTCAATAGAAGATTTACAAGAATCAAGTAGTACAATATTAGAACCTAAAAAGAGTTACATTTATGAAGATGCTAAAGGGATACAAAGCTTAAGATTTGTAGATTTTAAAAAAGAAAATCAACCGAATGAAGAAAATGAAACTGAGACAGAGTATAGTTTTATGAATATAGAATATGATACAGATCCTATATATGACACAGATACTGAAGAGATTGATGAAAAAATAATAATTGGATTCGATGAATTTGGACAAGAAGAATATGATTTTAGTATAATTGATTATTTAGAAGAAGAACCTTCAACAGGGTTTAAAATTGAAGAAACTACTAAAACATTTGATGATATTATTAATAAAAAATTCACTGAGTTAAACATTCAAGAAGAATTAGATGATATGATAATAGACTGCATTACAGAATTAGGATGGACTTATGAAGAAAGTTATAGTAAATTACAAGAATTTTATAATTTACCCCTAGTAGAAGATATACAACAAGGTAAAACAATGATTTCTGATTTTTATAAACAAAAAAAAGCTTTTATGGATCAAGATATGGTAAACATAAGAAAAAGAGCTAAAATAGAATGGACAGAACCAGGAACAAGTATAGAGTAAACCATAGGAAGAGAAAAATGGACTCCTCCATCACAACATTATACAGGAGAATCAAAATATGTTAGTCAAGGACCTAGATTACCATTAGGGAATCTTTATAGCGGAAATATGTTATTATTAGAAAAACAAAAACCACAACTCTGGGGAGATGAGATATTGGTATGGGAACAAACAGTGGTGAGATTATGGGAAACAAATAAATGAGATAGTATGGACATGTTTTCTTATTTAGAAACCACATTAGGTCCAATAGCCTTAGGCATATGGCAAAGCAAGAAAGCCCAAGACCCAGATGAAATAAACAGACTTAAAGCTATAGGTGATAACCCATATAACTTCACCAGCCAAATTAGAACACTAATACTAGGAGTAGACCCAGCAAAAAATACTACTCTTATACAAGATACATCTATTAGAAATTTAGAACAATTAAGTATAGCAGATATGAGATACATAAATGAATTTACAATAGACTTTACTAGATTATTATCTCGAACAGGACAAGCTATGAATGATGATTTATGTGATAAATATTTTATTAAATTACCAGGTGATTTAGGAAAAAATATTCATGAATCATGGAAACAACAGTTTAGTGAAAGAAAAAATTTAGGAATTGGACCTAGAATCACTTATACATTTACTATACTAGAAGATAAATGTAAAGAAGTAACTTTACAAGAACAGTTAAAAAAGAATGCTTATGCGTTTTGCAAAACAACTATTTATACACCACAAGCATATGGTCAATATAGTACACCTAAAAAGAATCTATGAAAAAGTACAACGTATAGGAAAGAATTTAAACCATATAAAGGTAACAGATCTGTTAAAAAACCTCAGACTAGAAAATGTAGATGTTTTATATGTGGAGATCAAAAACATTTAGCAAATAAATGTCCTAATAAGAATAAAAACGCAGAAAGAAGTAACTTGGTAGAACAGCTAGGAGAATATAAAATAGAACCTTTAGACATAAACGATTCGGATGATGAATCAATCTATAGTATTTATAGTAGTGATAATGATAACTGTTAGGAAATTTGTTAGATATTTTGTAAGGAATATCTGTTTAGATTTTGATCAGCAACATGATGACTTATCTTAGTTCAGAAAGGTGATTAGTACTCTTGGTTCACTTGAACATTGTAAAAGAGGAAACTCACTTAGTATGATAGACTAGCTAATCTTGTATAGGATGTTAGGTCTCAAAATGTAATTTTTATTTTATGAAGAAGACCAAGAAGAAGACATCCAAGCAGAACAGATTCAACGACATTGAAGATTTGAAGACTGCACAAGATTACTGAAATAGTTTTACAGATACCTTGGCCAGATATCTTGAAGACACGAATGGTTTATTAACAAACTGTGTCACAAGAGATATCTGAGAAATCAAAAGGTACATCTGAAAAACAAGGAAAGTGTCCAAAGATATCTACACACAGATACCTTGAGCTTAAACCACAATTCTGAAAAAGAAACATATATTGCAAACAAAGTTGTTTCAATTAAAGTGGTATCTGAAGTTGAAGATAAGGACGTGCAAAAACTCAGAGAGATCTGATAATATTAGTCTCTGATAACAAAGCATAGTTCCGTTGACACTACAGGACAAAAGTATAGTACAATGCATTAAATGCATGGACAGAGATGTCTGTACAAAATGGTAGCTACAGAAAAAGAAGACAAATCCGCTACAGTACTATACACAGATATCGATAGTTTGAATTTGAGCCTAACGGATACTATTTAACGGCATTAAAATTCATCTATAAATATCGACACTTAGATTGCTTGAGAACATACACAGATAACCTTTGAACACACACAGAACACATATCTTACTCTCTCAAAGCAAACTACTTATCCTCAAGCTTACTGTTGCGACCAAAGCTTTTGAACTTAAGTAGCACTAAAGTTCTAAGTGTCCTAATCCTAAACAAGCACTGCTATCTGTGAAAGAGTTGAATCGAAAGATCAAGTATCTGAGATTCATTCTCTTGAACATTTATCTAAGACTTGGTCAGTAAAAGAACAAGATACCATACATTGAAAAGTGTATTAAGTATACTTGATTCACAGAGCTATTTGATTAACTGAAAAGTTAATAAAGAAGCTCACCTGACAATCAAACCAAAACCAACACCATAATTGGCGTGGAGTACATGAAGTACTTAGTTTGGGAAACTAAGGAATAACTCCAAGGTTATTGAGCACAGGAAGTACTTAGCTTCGGAAGCTAGGGAATAGCTCAAAAAGGTTTCTGAGTACATGAAGTACTTGGTTGAGAAAGCCGGGGAACAACTCAGGGGGAACATTTGGTTGGGAACCATTTGTTTAGGAATCTTAGAATAGGATTATCGTAAGGTGACCTCAATTATCTGATCTAGTGAATTCTAGGTCTCTGATAGACCAAAGTGGATTAGTTGGAGGATTACGCCACCTCCAGATACCACTATATTTGATGTGTTATTTACTTTTCTGTACTTACATTTCAGCAACACACACACACACTTTAATTGTTTCTGCACTTATCTATCTTAAGTCTTCCGCGCGCTGAATCTAAGTATCAGATATCTACACAGATATCTGAGAAATAGTTTTTATCGACAAAAGTTTTAAAAGACTATTCACCCCCCCCCCCTAGTCTTTTACTTTGCCGTTATCTGGACCAACAAGTGGTATCAGAGCAGGAGGTTCACCAGCCTTCTGCACTGAACCTAGATCCCCAGATAGGTGTAGGAACTTTGTCCCTTTGCAAGGACTATATAATTTGTGTGTTAAGTGTGCAGGTATGTCTCTGAGTGATGCACCCATTCTCAAACCAGAGATCTACGAGAAATGGAAAAATAACATGATGCTCCACCTAGAAGCCATAAGTGACGAAATGATCGATGTGATAAAGAATGGACTGATAGTCATTCAACAGCTTAAGCAAGTCATGGAGGTTTCAAATGGTAGAGATAGAGATCAAAGCGATGGGTCTTCACAAACTGATGCGTCAACAAGTGGGAGATCCACTGGCCAAGTTATTTACGAACCAAAACCCAGAGAACTCTGGACATCGGAAGATGCCAAGAGAAATCGTCTGGATTGTCAAGCTCGTAACATCATCATCAGATCAACACCTGAGCACATACGATTAAAGCGTGGGGTGCTAAACGGCGAAAGTTACTGCAATCGATTGAAGAAATCATGAATCGAGAAAACCAAGGAAAACAAGTTCGAAGTTCTCAAGTTGAAATTTCAAAAATTCAAACAAGGACCCACTGAAACTCTGGAAGAACTTGATTTTAGATTTACCACTCTTATGAGCGATATGGCTGCACTCGGTGAAAGCAACAGATACTCCCTGTCAGAAAAGATTAAGACTATTGTCAGAAGTCTTAACCACAACTGGGAGCACACTAAATTCTTTTATTTTAACCAAGGAATGCCAAATATCACTCAAGTGGAACTCTTCTCTCATCTTGCTACGGTTGATTATGAGACAACTCAAAGAGAACAAACAACTGAAAAGTTGCAGAATGTTGCTCTAGTTACTTAAGGAACTTCTGAAAAGAAGAAAAGCACGGAAGAGACTGAGGATGCTTTTGCTGCAAAGCAAATGAGCAAATATGTCAGTCGAGAAATTGAGAGAAGAAAAGCCAAAGAGAAGCTGAAAAAGCATCTAGGCTCAAACTATCACCAGTACAAAAATATGCAAAGCTCGCTGAACAAGCCAGCTCAGAAAGCAACATGTACTGAGGAAGCAGAAATTGGTAACGATATATGTTTCTACTGTCAGAAACCTGGTCACTTCAAGAAGGATTGTCCTGCCTTCAACAAACTAAAGACAGGTGACAAGAAAGATAGAAGAATCTTCAGAAGAAGCAAAAAGCTTTATTAACTGAAGAAAGAAAGAAAATCCAAACTCAACTGGATGGTCTAGACGTTGAGACAGACTCTGAAGATGATGATTGAGATGACTCAACTTTACCATCACCAGAATTATGTGGAGTTACTCACGATGTAATTGACTACGGCCTCAAGAAGAATGAAATGTGTGGAGTTGCTGAGATTGACGGTCCAGACATCTCTAACATTGTAATTTGTCTTATGGCTGATGAGGTAACACATAATTCTTGTTATACTTATGAAAGTGATGAAGAAGAAATAAAAGATCTAGAAAATCTCAGGAAAGAACTTGACATCTATGAAAGAGAATTTCTAATGATCCGAGCAAGAGCCGAAAATCTTGAAGAAGAAAATAATTTTCTTGCAAAGGAAAACTCTCAACTAGTTAAGATATATGAGAAAAAGGATGCCGGAAATGCCTTTCTCAAAGCTCAGATATCTGAGACTGAAAAGTCACATAAAGAAGTAATGGCTGAACTGCTAAAGAAATGTGAAGATCTTCTTTCTAAGAACAAAGAACTCAAAAATAAAGAATTATCTTTTCAATCTTATGCCAAAGCTAGTCACACTCTTACTGAAGTACAATCTTATTTAAGAGATCCTTCAGAAAAAAAAGGACTTGGGCTGAATACACAGACAAATTGTTCTACTACTCTGAATAAGAGTGAGGAAAGAAGAACATTTGTAAGTACTCAGCAAGATGGTTCCCATGCAATCTATAGTATCGGTCAGAAGACAAAGATTGTTGACAAAGGAAAGGCAGTTGCGACTAAACCTTTGTGGGAAAAACAAGTCAAAATGAAAACAGTTGGGCATGTCTCTGAAAAGTGACACGACACTGAAAAGTGTAAACACCCACAATGCTATGTCTCTCAAAAGGGTAGAATTGCAGGAGCTGGCAAATTCTCCCATGTCACATTTTCTGGAAATAAATTAGAGCAACCAGAGACTAGCAAAGCTGCTGAGAAAAGATCTCAGATAGCTTCAAGTGCTCGAAATGGTATTGGCTATAAAGGCATCAGAAAACAACTTGCTCATGAATATAAAATGGAGCAAGAACGATGGCTAAAGGCTAGATGTGCTCAAAGCAATTATCAGAAGTGGAAGTTGAATCAAGCCACTGAAAATCTGAATGCCAGGGCTAGAAGAAATCTGGTTAGGAAAGCTAAGTTCGCTAAAAAGCAAACTCAGAAACCTGACAGGTATCTAAAAGCACCAAATGGAGCACCTAGGAACACACCAAGGAAGAAAATAATTCTTAATAATGATAATCATTCAACTAGAATTCCTCCTTATGTTCCTATCAGACAAAAGAATGTTCCAAGGAAATTCATTCAAAAATGGATTCCTACTGGAAGATTGTTTAGTCCTGATGGTTCTACCATTAATTTGAGAACCTAATCTCCTGTTTCCTGTTGTGTGCAGAATGCTTCTTGGACTAAAGCACAATGGCTATTTGATAGTGGATGCGGAAAGCACATGACAGGAGACAAAGCAAATCTGGTCGATTACAAAGCTTGCAATACAGGACCAGATATCAGGTTTGCTGGAGGAGAATTAAATCCCTCTCTGGGATTTGGCAACGTCAAATTGGGATCTCTAACAATCACTGACGTATTACATGTTAAGGATTTGAAATATAATCTATTTAGAATGAGCCAGTTTGCAGACAAAGGTTTTACTGTAAAAGTCAAAGCAAAATACTGCAAACTTATTGACAATGAGTCAAAGCAGACAGTCTTAGTTGCTCGGCGAAAAGGTAGTCTTTATGTTGCCGATTGGGCCTCTGCCACAACTGAAGAATGTCTCATGGTGAGTCAATCTGGTCACACGGAAGAGCACTGGTTATGGCACAAGAGAATGAGTCACTTGAACTTCAAAACTCTGAACAAACTTGCCAAGAAAGAATTAGTGGTTGGGCTTCCCAAAACATCTTTCAGAAAGGATGGTATATGTTTTGCTTGTCAGATGGGGAAACAATCCAAGATCTCTTTCAAGTCCAAAACCAGACATTCTAGTGTTAGACCACTGCAACTTTTACACATGGATCTTTTTGCATCATCTGTAATTAGTTACGCAGGAAAGAAGTATGGTCTAGTTGTTGTAGATGACTTCTCAAGATTCACTTGGGTTGTTTTTCTGAAACACAAATCTGATGCTAGGGTGGAGATACCAAACTTGCTGAAAAAGCTTGAAGTCATGAAAAATGACAAGGTATCTGCAATCAGAACAGACCATGGTACTGAGTCTGTCAACCAGTACATAAAGGAGTATGGTCTAGTTGTTGTAGATGACTTCTCAAGATTCACTTGGGTTGTTTTTCTGAAACACAAATCTGATGCTAGGGTGGAGATACCAAACTTGCTGAAAAAGCTTGAAGTCATGAAAAATGACAAGGTATCTGCAATCGTAATGCACCATGGTAATGAGTCCACAACCAGTACATAAAGGAGTTTTGTACCTGCAAAGGTATACAACACCAACTTTCCTCTGTAAGAACACCTCAACAAAATGGTGTTGCAGAAAGGAAAAACAGAACCCTTAAAGAAGTAGCAAGGACAATGCTAGCTGACACTGAAATAAGTGAAGTTTATTGGGTTGAAGCTGTAAACACAGCCTGCTACACTCAGAACAGATGTTTGATGAACAAACACCATGATAAGACTCCTTATGAAATCTTGATTTGTAGACCCCCTAATATTAAACATCTGAAAGTGTTTGGTTGTAAATGTTTTATTCTTAACAACGGAAAAGAATATCTGAGAACATTTCAACCAAAGGCGGATGAAGGTGTATTTCTTGGTTATTCTATGAATAGCAAAGCTTACAGATTTTACAACAAAAGAACAAAGAAGATTGAAGAATCAGTTCATGTTGTATTCTATGAAGGAAGTAAGAAAACACCTCTTACTGATGAAATCTCAGAAAAGTTCAAAGAACTAATGATAAAGGATTCTGAAAAAGGAACCTCGTAAAGGAAAAACATCATTGTGGAAAGTGAGGACGACTCTGATGTAGAAAAGCTTGATATGCCTAGTAACAACCAGATGACTCACAAACATGATGAAGAATTTCCTATGAAACTTCCAGAAATGGAAACTGAAGATATTCATCATGAAGCTATCTCTGGAAATAATCTCTCTGAAAGATATGTTCCAGATAGCTCAAACATTGAACAGGTGTTAGACATTAATTGCTCTTCTAAGGAGCAAAATGTCTTGAGCAAAATGTCTTGGATACTGAAAAAGTATCAAGTCTTAATCATAGTGATTCACATTCAGATCACTTATATGCCGACCCTACTAGCACTAAACCTATGATGAGATGGATCAAGGATCATCCTGCAAAAGATGTAATTGGACCAATTAATCAAGGTGTTAGGACTAGGAGAGCAATAGCTGAAAATCCTAATTCTCTCTTTGGATGTTTCATCTCAAATGTTGAACCTAAATCTATAGAAGAAGCATTAGGAGACCAAGACTGGATCTCTGCAATGAAAAGAAGAGCTAGATCAATTTGAGAGAAACAAAGTCTGGAAACTAGTTCCATTTATAGAAGGAATATCTGTGATTGGAACTAAGTGGGTTTTCAGAAACAAGATGAATGAATCTGGTCAAATAACCAGAAACAAAGCAAGGTTGGTTGCCAAGGGATTTACCCAGACTGAATGTCTAGATTTTGATGAGTCATATGCACCAGTTGCCAGATTGGATGCAATAAGACTCTTTCTAGTCGTTGCAGCTCATAAAGATTTTAAAGTTTATCAGATGGATGTCAAAAGTGCATTCTTGAACGGTGAACTTGCTGAGGAAGTCTATGTTGAGCAACCACCTGGCTTTGAAGTTTCCTCAGAAAGTAGAATGGTCTATAAAGTACAGAAAGCTCTGTATGGACTGAAACAGGCTCCAAGAGCGTGGTATGATACTTTGGCCAAATACCTTCTGGAAAGTGGTTTCAAGAAAGGTGAAGTTTATAAGACTTTATTTACTTTAAATCATGACGGGAAACTACTCTTAGTTCAAGTAATTGTTGATGACATTATATTTGGATCTAAGGACAAGCAACTTTGCAAATCTCATGAAAAATAAGTTTGAGATGAGCATGATGGGAGAATTGAACTATTTCCTAGGATTGCAAGTCAAGCAACTCAATGATGGAATATTCATTAGTCAGACAAAGTATGCAAATGATATGCTCACAAAATTCAATCTTAAGCCTTCTGAAAAGAATGCTAAGATACCTATGAGCATTGGAACCAAAATGACCTATACTGAATCAGATAAGAGTTATGAAGAACATAAGTATAGGAAATTGATTGGTTCACTACTCTACCTTACTGCAAGTAGACCTGATATTCAATATGCAGTTGGAGTGTGTGCTAGATTTCAGAAAAATCCAATGCAATCACACTACAACATTGCTATGAAAATATTAAGGTACATAAAAGGTATAGTGGATGTAGGATTGTGGTATCCTAAAGAAAGCGGATTGAGTTTAGCTGTTTACTCAGACGCTGATTATGCTGGATCACTGCTTGATAGGAAAAGTACCTCAGGAACTTGTCAGTTTCTGGGTACTAGACTTATCTCATGGTTTAGCAAGAAGCAAAACTCAATTGCAACTTCTACCACAGAGGCTGAATATATTGCTGCTGGTTGTTGTGCAACACAAATTCTGTGGATTCAACAACAACTTAAAGACTATGGACTCAATGAAGAGAAAACTCCTATTTTCTGTGACAACACAAGTGCTATTGCGATTACGCGGAATCCTAAATTTCATGCCAGGACAAAGCACATTGATGTTAGACACCACTTCATTAGAGACCATGTTGAAAAAGGCAATATCGAGATACTCAAGATTGGCACTGAAGACCAACTTGCAGATATCTTCACTAAGCCACCACAATAAAATAGATTCTTAGCCTTAAGACATAGTCTTGGACTATTGGAACTACCTTCAAACTGAAAAAGTTCAGGTATCTGGAACGGGTATCCAGAAAAGAGATATCTGGAACAGGAATCCAGAATAGAGATATCTGGAACAGGAATCCAGGAAAGAGATATCTGGAACAGGAATCCAGAAAAGAGATATCTGGAACAGGAATCCAGAGAAGAGGTATCTTGAACGGGAATCCAGAAAAGAGGACTCTGGAACGGGTATCCAGAAGTCAAAGGCTAAAGAGCAAAAAGACAGCTTAAAGATCTTTGAGACAGGAACTCAGATATCTGGATCACTCGGTAAAAAGGAAACACAAAAGAGAATAGTACAACTATCTGCAGTCAACTACTCTCTTGAAATTTGCATCATTTCTATCTTTGTGAAAAACTTGGATAAATCTCAAGTATAAGACAGATTCAGATGCAAACAGTGTTCCTGGTCAAACAAAAACGTGATTCAGATAGCTAATAGCCAAAATTCATTAAATGGGCACAATTACATTTGTTGATTGTGATCATTGCTGAAGAAGCAATGGTGACCATTGATGAAATTGGACGTTTGATCTGTACGGTGGAAATTAATTCATAGTAAATAGTGGACTGTAAAAATTCCGACAATGACCACTTTGCATTTAATGCTGAACTAGCTTTTGCTCACGCCTGATTGCAAATCACAGATACGTACACACAAAATCAATTTGTATGTATTTGTCTGTTGAGATTCTATTGCTATATATATAGGATTTTGGCAAAATAAATCACTTTCGCCTAATCCGAAAACCCATCTTGCACAAAAATAGCAAAAATCACTCTCTTGATTCTCTGCAAACATCTTCAAATCTCTGCAAATCCTGATTAAGTTTTTCTGCAAAGAACTACTAAATCAAATCTCTTTCAAACACCAATCCAATTCCTTACACTATATAAAGAGATGGCTCCAAAGAATTCTACTGCACAAAAATCTCAATCCTCCACTGGTACTGCTGAAAAGCAAGCACCAGAGTTGGTCATTGTAAACAACCGACTGGTAGGAGATTTTAATCCTGACCATTGGACTTCAAATCACAGAATGATTTGGGGTGGTGCCATGGTTGAGGAATACCTCACGGCTGCAATAGAAAACCAAGCCGACAGAAAACTGATTCTTGACATGTTTGAAAAGGCACAAATCAAGGGTTTTCTATCTGCCCGCCCAAGTGGAATTTCATCACTCGATGTGTTGGAACTCTACAACAACTCCAGGATTATATCCTGTGTTTCTGAAGGCACTGCAATAGTGTCTGTCAAGACTTATGTTCAAGGAAAAGAAATCCTTTTGAACTTAACAACTTTCTGCAAGTTGTTTGGTTTTCAAAATCTTGGAAAGGATTTTGAAATCAACACCAAGGATGACGATATCCTTGAAGGTGTTAAACAGCTGTACAGTGATGTGTGTGATCTTGAAAAATCAGATACACCCACTGAGTCCAAACTTGCTGACATCCGAACCAGACATCTGATGGTTCACTGGGATGTATTGGCTTGCATTATTCACAGATGCTTTGATGGTCTACAAGGAGGTGCTGACCAGATAAGCCAAGAACGATGGATGATGATGTTCTTGCTGAATCAACAAGACAAAAGGCTGGAAAACCCTTTTAACTAGGGAAAGTACGCCTTTCTGAAGTTTGTGAAGAAGATTTAAGGCTTCGAGCCTAAAATCGCTAAAGGACTAGCTGAGCCAAAGGCCACAGTATGCTATGGTCTGAAGATATGCTACTTGCTGGAGAAGCTTGGCATTGAGCTCAGAGAGACGGCTGAAATATCCAACAGTAACCTACTCTACAAATATGAGTATACGAACATGATGAAAAAGGTTATGGATCTCAGAAAGGTTCTAAGAAGCGAAAGTCTGTAAAGATATCTGAGGAAAAAGTTGCGACCAAGATGCCCAGAACTTCAAGGAAGAAGTCTGCTGGCAAAACAGAAGACACACCCATTGAGGTTGTCGATTCCCAGATATCTGCAGGCCTTGCCAATGAACTAATTAATGCAGATGAACTCGTCAATGCTGCAAAAGAGTTCTCAGCTACTGAACAAGTAGACTCAGCAAGAGAAAGTGTGTTTAGAAATGCTAAAACTATTACAGAACGCCTTGCTGATGCACTCATTAATGCTGCCAAGACAGGTGAAAAGCACCAAGCCCTTTCTGCAGAAACCGCAGGAGTAATAGACCAATCAGTTCCTAATACTGATGAGAGCTCTGACGATGAAGAAGATGAACTAGTCATCTCTCAAGTCCTAGAAAGAACAAAGAGGGCTAAGGTTACTGTAACAGTAACTGGTGATAAGGTATCTGAAGAAGAACCTACACCTGAAGGTGCTGAACAAGCACCTATAGCAAAGGTTGTTAGTGCAAACACATCATCAGGGAAAGTTTCTTATGCACAACTTCAAGAAGCCCTGATGAGTGGTAATTTAGTGCTGGCAGATGCTGATGCCACATCTAAAAATCTGGAAGAACATTCTACTGATCAATCTTCTGCTTCCAGATAACCACAACAACCACAAACACAACAACCACAAACACAACATCCACAAGTGGTTGATGAAATGGTAAATGAACTCCATTTCGAATTACCAGCATTACAATACGCTGAAGAAAATCATGCAAGAGAGCAGGTTCCCCAACTCAATGAGAGGGATCAAACTGAGACATCCACTCAGAATGATCAACCAGGGGAGGCAACTGAGTTGCATACTCATGAAAGGTGTGAAGTACCTAAAACTTCAAACAAACAAGCTGTACTGGAACAAGAAGACCAAAGTATAGAAGGGTCACAAGTTCCAGAGACCAATCAGCCTGACAATGCTCAGATATCTGAATGGTTTAACTCTCACCTTGTGAATTTTTATGCTTATACATCTTGTTACTTATAAAATTTCTTTGTTATAGGCTGAGTTAGAAACACATAAACAAGAGAAAGCTGGAAAGCTTGCCTCAGAAATTGAGAAGGAGGTTCCCTCAACCTCGCCTCTTAAGAAATCTGAGCCTGTGCCACAGGTTATAAAATGATTCTTAAGATAGCATTTCTTCAGTCAAATGTTTATGTGCTAAATCATTTAAGTAAATGTTTCTAACAGGCTCCAACTGAGAAAGAAGAAGAGAAGACAGAAATGCCAGAATAGAACCCAGAAACCGACAAGGTTTCTGAAGAACACATCATTGATCCTTCTAGCATGAAGGTATATGAAAAATCAGTGATAAGTAGTATTCTTCACCTTGGGATATCTTAAACTTCTTCTAATTTATTCAATACTTTCTACTCACAGGCTCATTCAGAAGTAGAAATGCAAGGGGACAAAGTTGCGACATCCCCTGCATCAATGGAAATTGATGAAGCCCCCAAGGCAACATCACCTGAAAGAACACCGGAAACTAGAAAAGTTTCTGCGAAACATGACTCTGAGCTTCCTATGGAGGAAGTAAGTAGCAAACTCAGAAATCATTAAAGCATAATTGCTCAAATTCTATCAAACAATTTCCTAAGTATTGTATAATTTCTAATTCTCAGGTTCAAGAAAGAAAGGTTGATGAGGACCATACTTCCAAGTCTCCACCTCACAACAAGATATCTGAGACACCCCTTGTCTTAGTGGTACAAGTCTCTGAGCCTGATGTTCATAATCAGGTAACACAGAAACTAAACCACACCTCTACTCAGATATCTACAAAAGTTTTGAAGCTCACTCAAAACTCTTTCTTTCAGGCTCAAACAAGTGCAAAGCAGGTTCTTGATGATGAGAAAAGGGACCTACTTCCCTTCTTCAAGGCTCAAACTTTGCCGAAGCACATACAATGCTTCAAGAAATGGCAGAAGTTACGGTGCTCTGATCTCTCTGAGATATTGAGAATCACAGATCAACCAACAAGATGAGCACGAGCTCTTGACTTGGAGACTTATATCCATGCAATGTTCCCTACCGAATAGTATACAGTTGTGACTCTATTGCACAAGGATTTCTCCAGAAAAGTGGCGCACAGTTTGATAGAAGCCTTTGAACAGGCAGATGATGGTCAGACAAGATTACATATGGCATTCAAGCCAGTTCTACCCCAGACTCTGCAATTCATTCCTTCTGAACAAGAAGAAGTTAATGGGCAGAAGATCACTATTCCTGAAGTGATCAATCTTGTATCTGAAGATGACGAGGGGGAAGAGATAAACGAAAACGACTTTGATGAACCTCCCACTGACCATCATCAAAGGATGACACAAACAAAAAGGATGATGATGATGCCCCTGCACCAGGGACCGGAGGAATTTCAAAGAGAAATAATGCCTCAGCTGCTGAAAAGCACACTGAGAGGAAATCACAGAAATCTCCGTCTCCATCTCCTCAAAAGTCAACTCATCCATCGTCCCAACAAAAAGATATTACTGAACAAGTAGTTGAGGATTCTGAGGAAATCGCTCAAAAAATGCTGAATACTCAATCCAAAACTGCTCAACTCAGACAACTGTTGGAAGAAGAACAACAGCTCCATCTTCAACTGGAAGACCAGATAGCTAGATCCAGAGACAAGCTTGATCAACTACAAGATCAATATCTGCAAGAAATGATTGCTTACTCTGAGGTTAAAGAGCTACAGGATGCTGTAAATGTCATCACCAACAAACTCAATACTGAAGAAGTATCTGAGGTTAAGCATGATGCTAAGGCTGCATCATCTTCAAAAGAAGTACCATCCTCCTCCCAAAAAGGAAAGACACCAGTCTCTGAGATGGTTGCTGGACTCGATACAATCGATGAGAATGTCCAAGAGGATGAAGATCACTGGGCTGATTACTCAGATGATGAAGAAGACAAGACTTTGGCAGAGCACCGAAATGAACATCTAGTGGTTTCTCACTTTAAAAGGAAGCTGATTGCTCCTGAAACTTTCAACAAACCGTCAAACGTCCACTCCCATGAATACATGAACATATACCAAGTAATGGCTCATCTGAAAAAGGAGTTGTCTTCACAGAATAAGGAAGTAATTGCCTTCTTCCCCTCTGAAATGAAAAAGTTCACTGAGCTAATCACTCATAGAACAACTAGCATAGTCATTGCTCAGAACGATCTGGGAATGATAAGGGACGATGATGCGTCTTTAGCTGAAATAGCTTTTCAAGAGGCAAGTTACACTGCTGGAAAAGCAGATGCCATCCTAGGCCCATTGGCAGAGCTCACTGATAAGGACAATGGACTTATCAAGCAAAATTAGGAGATCAAAGCCGAACTTCAAACGTTGGTCACTGCCTATAATTTCTTACAAGGACATTTTGAGTCTCTCTCAGATTCCTTTATGAGACTTAGTCAGCCAATCATGACCAAGGGGGAAAGATCATACAATTTTGGACCTCAAAGTCAGGGGGGAATGGGAAGAAGGAGAAGCAAACAAGAAGAAATCTTGAGCTGGTGCTGCTCAAAGAGGAAGAGGAAACAAGAAAACTTCCCAGCCACCACTCAGAATAAAAGATCCCTCCTCAAGTCAAGCTGTTTTGCAAATAGTAGCTGCTTCCCAGAAACCTACTGAAGGAACTACAATGGTAACAAGGTCCATGGCACAGAAACCTCCAAGGAGTACCAAGGCTCCAAGGAGAAGACAAGTTAAAGGGATTGATGTATCTTCTGAAGAAGAAGGTCAAATCAAGTCCCTGGGCAATGAAGAAGGCTGTAAAACTCTCACAAGATTTAATCTTGATGATGATGAGGAAACTGATGAAGATGAAGCTCCTCTTCACAGAAAAAGGAAAATTGAAAGCCTAACTGAGCCCATAGCTGCAAAGCCACTAGCAGCTAAAACACCCTCTGGAAATACCAAGTCTATCCTGGGTGGTGGTTCTTCAAGCAATAACCCCAAAGAGAATTCAAGACCGAAAAGGAACAAACTGAGAGTTGAGCAAAGACAAAGTCAACTTCCACTCAGGCCAGAAGAAGCCAAAATAGAGTATGTGAAGAATGACAATGATTCCTCTGTCTACAGGTGCATCAATCAGAAAAATGGCTATTGGATTCTGGAACTTAAGCATCTACTGGTAAATTCAAGATTTCCAGATCCAATTCATAAACAACTTATGGCATGGAGAAAAGATAAGCCAATCTTGATCAACACCAATCATATTAGAGCCTGGTTGGACTTTGAAGTTATCAAGAGAACTGAAGCCATGAGAAAGGACCTCTCTCATGAATGTCCATATGGAAAGCCAGATGATGTGCACAGAATTCTGAATATCACAGGAACATGCACAAGAGCAAGACTTGCTGTGGAACCCTATGAGTCGTTCAATCTAACTGAAGATCAATACAAGGGTGACATCAGATATCTGAAGATTATATACGAATATTTCAAGTTATCAGATATCAGAATAGAGCATGCCTGGAAGTGGGGAAAGTATCTGTGGGTCAAGCATTTCGTCAAGAAAAATCCTACCAAAACCTACAAAGAGGTCTGTGGATTTGCCAGAGACACTGAGATGCTCGTCAGAACACTTCTCTATGATTATTCTGATGACATCAAAAGGTTTGGAGATAGGAAATTTGCAGACTGATCCATAGAACTACTGTTGAAGACTTAGAGAGTTGAAGACTTGAAGACTAGTCTATTAGGATGTTTACTTGGAGCTTGGTTACTCCTGTTGTCCTAATTTACTATGTATTTTGCTGTATTTTTGCTGACTGAACTAAAATTGTTTCATGTATTTAAGTTATCTGTAATCCTCAATTGTAACTTATCTGATGAACTTACACTCAGATATTATTCTATAAAAGATAACTTGTCAGTAAAGATTACACCTTGTGATTTGGTTGATGTTTACTTTCTGCACTTAATTGTATGAATTTGAAAGATCATAAGAAATGATTAAGTGAAGGACAGTTCACTCATCCAGATTTGTAATAGAATAGATAGTCATCGTTGACTGATAAAAAGGGGGAAATTGTTAGGAAATTTGTTAGATATTTTGTTAGGAATATCTGTTTAGATTTTGATCAGCAACATGATGACTTATCTTAGTTCAGAAAGTTGATTAGTACTCTTGGTTCACTTGAACATTGTAAAAGAGGAAACCCACTTAGTATGATAGACTAGCTAATCTTGTATAGGATGTTAGGACTCAAAATGTAATTTTTATTTTATGAAAAAGACCAAGAAGAAGACATCCAAGCAGAATAGATTCAACGACAATGAAGATTTGAAGACTACACAAGATTACTGAAATAGTTTTACAGATACCTTGGCTAGATATCTTGAAGACACGAATGCTTTATTAACAAACTGTGTTACAAGAGATATCTGAGAAATCAAAAAGTACATCTGAAAAACAAGGAAAGTGTCCACAGATATCTACACACAGATACCTTGAGCTTAAACCACATTTCTGAAAAAGAAACATATATTGCAAACAAAGTTGTTTCAATTAAAGTGGTATCTGAAGTTGAAGATAAGGACGTGCAAAAACTCAGAGAGATCTGATAATATTAGTCTCTGAGAACAAAGCATAGTTCCGTTGACACTACAGGACAAAATTATAGTACAATGCATTTAATGAATAGACAGAGATGTCTGTACAAAACGGTAGCTTCTGAAGAAGAAGACAAATCCGCTACATTACTATACACAGATATCGATAGTTTGAATTTGAGCCTAATGGATACTATTCAACGGCATTCAAATTCATCTATAAATATCAACACTTAGATTGCTTGAGAACATACACAGATAACCTTTGAACACACACAGAACACATATCTTACTCTCTCAAAGCAAACTACTTATCCTCAAGCTTACTGTTGCGACCAAAGCTTTTGATCTTAAGTAGCACTAAAGTTCTAAGTGTCCTGATCCTAAACAAGCACTGATATCTGTGAAAGAGTTGAATCGAAAGATCAAGTATCTGAGATTCATTCTCTTGAACATTTATCTAAGACTTGGGTCAGTAAAAGAACAAGATACCATACATTGAAAAGTGTATTAAGTATACTTGATTCACAGAGCTATCTGATTAACTGAAAAGTTAATAAAGAAGCTCACCTGACAATCAAACCAAAACCAACACCATAACTGGCATGGAGTACAGGAAGTACTTAGTTTGGGAAACTAAGGAATAACTCCAAGGTTATTGAGCACAGGAAGTACTTAGCTTGGGAAGCTAGGGAATAGCTCAAAAAGGTTTCTGAGTACAGGAAGTACATGGCTGAGAAAGCCGGGGAACAACTCAGGGTGAACATTTGGTTGGGAACCATTTGTTTAGGAATCTTAGAATAGGATTATTGTAAGGTGACCTCAATTATCTGTTCTAGTGAATTCTAGGTCTCTGATAGACCAAAGTGGATTAGTTGGAGGATTACGCCACCTCCAGATATCACTATACTTGTTGTGTTATTTACTTTTCTGTACTTACATTTCAGCAACACACACACACACACACTTTAACTGTTTCTGCACTTATCTATCTTAAGTCTTTCGCGCTCTGAATCTAAGTATCAGATATCTACACAGATATCTGAGAAATAGTTTTTATCGACACAAGTTTTAAAAGACTAATCACCCCCCCCCCCCCCTAGTCTTTTTACTTGCCGTTATCTGGACCAACAATAACCAACTTACTAAAATTACTTATACTTACATGAATAGAGAAGAAGATTGTAAACATGAATGGATTAGTAAAAGAGGAAATAATTATATTAAATGTTTCAATTGCGGTTATTTTCCAAGTATTGAAAAAAGATCACATTGTAATATATGTTTTAAAGAAATATGCTATTTATGCCTAAAATTATTATATAAACAAAATATGTCTATAGATAAGAAACCATTAAAAGAACAAAGTATGGAATTAATTACAGAAAAAATAGAAAAAATAGTAATAACAAATGAATTACACAGTTTAAAAATTAAAAATTTAGAAGAAAAAGTTTTACATATAGAAAATAGGATTTATAAAAATAAGCAAAAATTAGAAGAATCCTTAGAAGACATAGATTTAACAAATATGTCCACTGAACTCACCCTAATACAAACTTGGAATATAACAAATATGATTAATTTACAATGTAGGTTATGGCTAGACAATAATGAATACTTAGATCTTACCGCCCTCTTAGACACAGGAGCAACTAAAAGTGTAATTTCACATAGTATGGTACCTTTTCAACATAAAAAAGAATTATCATACAAATTAGTCACTAGGACTATAGAAGACAGATTAATGACAATTACACATTATATAGAACCAATAGGAATACAATTTATAGATTTCTCAGGAAATTATAGTATGAAATACAATATTCCCCAAGTAAATATTAGTCCCGAGTATGTTAAATCTAAAGATTTTATTCTAGGACTTAATTTTATTCTAGCATTACAGGGTGCGATTACTATTGCAAAAATTACATTACAATAAGTAAACATACATATAGTATACCAACTTTAAGATATACTCAAACATCAGAGTTAGCACAGAAGCGTGGTGGACTAGGAAACTTAGAATTTTTTAAGAATCCTTCGAAAACCAATATAGAAAATGATACATTAAGATGAAACCAAATACAGAATAAAATCTGCACAGATGAAACCAAAAAATTTAGGCCCATGGCTGGGATAAATTTAACAGTTAAACAACAATGTCTTCTTGACAATCTTTGGCACATACATACTTTTCATACAGAATCCACAAAGAAAGTCCAGGTTTTAAATTCTTTGGGATACTACTTTATGGAAATAGCTCAAAAAACCACGAAAAAACTAATATTAGGAGATTTTCTCACTATATTATTTTTCGGGGAGCAAAAGTTGGAATTTTCAACAAGTGGGAAACAGTTGTAAACCACATACAGTGCACAGATCCTATTTACAAAGGATTCTACAGTTTTTCAGAAGCCATGACTATGGCTAGAAAACATTTTGGACTCAGAGACTTCTTTATAGAACACGAAGAAGTAAAAACATTTTCAGAAATCACACAGCAAATCCCTGATCAGATTTTCAAAAAAACTGGAGGAGGAGATTGTTAGGCTCCAAAAACATATTCTACAAAAAGAAAAAGAAAACCCAACATTACTAACAGCAAAATTACAGGTTGAAAATCAGAAATTAAAACAACAGATTGTTACTCTTGAAGACAGAATAAAAAACACAGAGCCAATCTATAGAGATTTCAACAGCTTTAAAGCTCGCATTATTGACATTCCATAGAGACAGACTTTAAAGCCTATATTAGACAGAATCGAAGGTCTCGATGACATTATATCCGAAAAAATCTGTACAGGATTTCCTTTAGTCTTGTACAAATTACAGCAAAAAATTGTACAGATAGTGTTCCGAGAGTTAAAATATACCGGAATAAAAGTGATAGAAAGAATAAACAGAGACGGAAAAGATACATGCATACTATTATTACAGATAGATTTGGGAGAAACAGACATACCACAGGAATTGATTACTCAATTTTACCATCATGGTATGATTGATTACATCAGATTCAGCCTCACTGACATTACAGAGAAAATTATCAACACTTTTGGTGAGAAGTCTACATTAGTAGCAGGAAACATTGCTTCTCATTCACAGACAGTAGGATGTAAGATTTTTGCATCCTTCCCAGAAGCAGACAGCCATACATACAGGCCAGCCAGAAAAAGAATTTTTATCAGTAACAGACCTAATGATCAAGCATTGCTAGAAGTAGCGGTAAAAATCGAAGAACACATTAATTTCTCAAGTCTTTATTGGCTCCATGAACAAAACCCTGATACAGTTCTAGGAGTAATAAAGGCACAATGTGACTCGGCTCTTCCCAAGTATTTTCATTGGTTTGAGTACAAGCTAATGGCCGAAGGACATTATACTCAGATCTGGACAGCAACAAATTGGGACATTCTTCTTCCATTTGTAGGAGAAGGTAATACACTGGAACAACATCACATCAATAACAACGAAGAGACACCATGGCCATTCTCAGAAGATGACAACATGCAAGATAGCCAGTCTGATTTGGACGCAAACAGAATTCCCACAATTGACAGCAACTACAGGGACTTCTAGAAGCAAAAACAGATGGGAAAAATGTAAGCAATGACGTCAACAGAGACTTCTAGAAATAAAGACAGATGGACGGTTTCAATAAAAAGGGAGAAACGTAAGCGATGACGTCAAGAAATATTATTTCCTTTACACGTAGCTAGACTCTTTCTATTATCTTATTATATAGATAAGCCACCGGTCATAAAAACCGATTTAGAAGGTTACCATTTGTAAGGCTATAAAAGCCAGCTATTCTTTCAGATTGTAACTACGAATCAATTACCCAACAATTAATATATACTCTCAGAGCAACTCATGGCAGCTTAAAAACCTTAACCTATCTCCTTAGTCTCATTACTTAAAACCTTCAAATAACTTCCGAACTTCATACTAAAAAAAAAAGAGTATGACCTCACTCTGTTCATACTGCATCCGCCGCTTGCAACTCACGATTGTTCATACTGCATCTGCTATTCATACGCTCATACTGTAAGTATCTTCTTACAAATTTTTATTTATGTTATATATAAATTACGCATGTTTATGGTTAACGGAGACAGCTAGAAATCCGCCTATATCCCCCCTTAATGGTATCAGGCTTGATAGGTGGCAATTGTGTTGTAAGTCCACATTAAAAATCAATAACCCTTCCAGGTGAAGATAAGGGATTAATTATGCTCAAATTATTATTAAGATTTTTAGTTGTATTTTTTTTTTTTTTTAGAAATGTTAAATCAAGACTTTATGACTATTTTTTGAAGGATTTAAGGTATTAAGTAATGAACTAAGGGATATGATTTCTCTCATCATTGATAACCAATCTTTAATTAATATCACCGAACTCCTTGAGTTAACTCGTGCTAATAATAAATCTTTAGTTAAAATAATTGAGAATTTAGACTATATTAAATATTTAAATACTCAAATCTTAGGAGAATTAAGAGGAATACATAAACATTTGCCTACTAGACAGGATATTCATCAGCTTGGTTTTTTATTAGAAAACTCAAAACCCCGACAGATCTTAGAAGCTAAAGATTTATTACATAAAGTAGAAAAACATGTTATTAATTTAGAACAGGTTATTAGTACTGTTAAAGAAATAGTAGAAAGTTAAAACTGGAAAAAACAAAAGAATATCTACAGGCTTTAACTGACGCTAAAAGATATAAAGCCGAAGAAAATAAAGAAGAAATTACTGGTTTCACTTTTTATAGAGGGACAAGTAGAGCCGATAAAACATATCCTAATCTATTTAATTTTATTATAAGTTTGTTACTACAGATTATTGAGAAATTGAATAAATTATTAGAAAATATTAATAAGATACCACCAATTACACAGACTATAGATAATGATCTAGATAAAATAATTATTGGTATTAATAGATTAAGTCTAGGAGAAGAAGTTAGAATAAAAATAAAACCCACACCTTATACACATTGGGTACCAAGAAAATGAGTATTCAACAGAATAGGAACTTTTTAGGAAGAAGTAGGACATTACAAGAAGCTAGAAATTCAACTAGTAACATACAAAGTGTTATTACATCGCATGCTTTCTCAATGTAAATAACAAGAGGATCAGGATCTACTAGTAACCAACAGATTATACAGTTAGAAGAAGAAATAAATTTAGACAGGAATATAGACTTATATAATCAACACCAATTAGATATGTTGTTACGGACATACGTCCAATCCGTTAAGGGCGCCATAGAGCGTGTCCTAAAGCGCATCACGGTTTAATTAGCCAATTCAGTATTGGTCCGACCTCACATGGTCCGCCCACAGTGAATCGGCCAGTACGCTAAAGTCACTACATCCTCACAGCTGGTCTGAGCTGGCTAAAGGATAGGACTTCCAAACCTGACCATGTCAGTACAGAGATGCCTAACGGACCGGACGAGAGAATCTCGGACGCCACCATCGCGATAAGCCCAAACGTACATAACAGAACCACTGAGATACTTCCGTGAAACTCTAGGCTCGGACATCCAGAGTTACCCAAGGGCAGATCAACAAAGCAGACAGATTTGTCCGAGGGACTAACGCGGACCCAAGTGAACAAGATTCTCGGAGGAAAAGGTCCGAACTACCCTCCCGGGCCCATTTGTCGGTATTGGATTATTGTTCACTAATGGGCCATGGGCCGAAGGTAGCATTGGTGTCCAAATCTGGATCGTACACTTGGCATCATCTTATGGACCTCGTCATAAGTACACGATAACTATAAATATGGAGCAAGGTTGATGACCTCAAGGTAAGTTCTCGGGTCGGAGACAATAACCTCCCTCATAACTATTACATTGAGAGCTTCCAACTCTCTCTTGAGTAAAGTCTCTTACCGGATTGACTCGGGCAATCCGGATATCCCGTCCTAACCCCCCCACACTTAGCCCTTTCAGGTACGCAGGCACGGACAAGTGATACCTCGGAGGCCAAGCAGGAGGTGGGACCGAGCACAGGATATTTGTAGTAGTTTAGTCAGTTGGTGTTCGAGGTTTATCCCTCAAAATTTTGGCGCCGTCTGTTGGAACCTTACAAAAAGCATCTGTGTTTCGATTGAACCTATGGCAAGAACGAGACGAACAGCAAGGGGCGGAGCTACAGGAGTAGGAACTCCTCCACCACGCCCACGGGGATGTCCGCCCAATTGAGGACGCAGAGCTGCAACGTCAAGAGAAAGATATCCTAGCGAAGGACACACAGCTAGTCAGTCCTCAGATGAGGTTGTGGTGCGAGCTTCTCCGGCAGGAGCTCAAGGCCTACCCGCAGGCCAACAATTCACTATGCTTGATGGACGCACTGTCCGCACTAACGACCTCGGACTGAGCGAGATGCAGTTCGACAGGTTGCTAACGGTCATTCAAAGGTGCCTGGGATCCAACAATGCTCCTCCACAGCAGGCCACTCCGCCAGTGGTTACCCCTCCTCAGGCAGAGCCAGCATTGTCCAGGAACGGGCAATGCCCAATCCAGCAGAGATTAGGAGATCAGCAACCTCAGGAGGATTTGCGAGATCTCTTAGATAGGCGGGCCTCAGCTTCTCAAGTCCGAGGAGAAGGAAGCCATCATAGAAGGAGAGAACGTCAAGACGGGGACAATAGATACCTAGAGGCACCACTGCCAGCACCTCCGAGAGACAGGGATCAAGTGGCAGAAACTGTTCTGAAAGTCTGCATAAATGAACTTCCCATGGATGTTGCCATACATCCGAGGACAGGGGAGATCATGACGGCAGACGAGATCTATGCCCAGCAAAAGGCTCTGGAAGCTCAAATTCTAAGCCTCAGAAGTCTTGTGAAAGACCACGAGCAGATAACTACCAGTGCGCCAAATCCCATGTGCGACAGCATCATGCGAGAGAAGGAGAGAAACCGGAACTCGGATCAAGTGATCCCAAACATGGAGTACTACTATGGGGACGCTTGTCCCGTGGGTCACCTAACAAGGTTTAACAGCAAGATGGATTCCAAAGGGGTGAGCGACAACACGAAAGCCCTCACCTTCTCGTCCACTCTCTTCGGGACTACCATGGATTGGTATACCTCTTTGACAAATAAATCAATACAGTCATACACGGATCTGTCTTCCAAATTCTTGGTGCGATTCGGCAAATCCAAGAGGAGAAAGCGTACCGTGGAACATCTGGCACGCGTTATACAGGGAGAGCACGAGGATCTAAGGACTTTTGTGGATCGATTTCACATGGAGGTTCTTCGGGTTGAGTCACACAGTATTAAAGAACGGGTCCGACACCTGTATGCTAATACTCTCAACTCGGAACTCCGAAGAAAACTCTCAAGTCAAGAGGTAAGGAGCCAGCAAGCAATCATTCAGTACCATGGGAGTGTTAACTCCTCGGAATAAATAAGAATTCAACAAGAAGTACATAGCAACATGTTTCGAATTAAATAAACATCCAGAAGTTACAGAATTCTAACGGGGCATACCCCGGACTTCTCACTCAGGTCCGGTTTGACTGGGACCAGCTTCTTTAGCTTCAGGCTGATTGGCGTCAGGATCTTCGGAGATGGCTTCCGCCGCAAGGGTCTCAGCATGCTCAAACAAGTTAAAATCGGCCGGGTGGTCAAGAAAGCGACCAGGCAGGGCAAACCACTTCTGCAGGAAAGCTCGATAATCATTGAAAGGCACAAAGCCCACCTTCAGGAGAGCTTCCGGGATCCACCTAGGGAGGAAGGGTCCGCCGTTCTAGATCTCAAACTCACCTTCGTCAGTGACCAGTTCCACGAACTCACATGCGGCCAACTGCTCGTACGAGACACTATCGACGGGCACTTCCACACCGTTTGCATCCGCATAGGGAATTAACCCCTCCGCGTTCCAATCAAAGTCTGGTGGAAGAAGACCCTTGGACTGCAGCTGCCCAATCGCGGACACGAACCCATCCAGACGGGAGGCATCTGACTTGTCCACCATTAGGAATTTGAAAGAGTTAGACCTCAGGAAGTCACGGCCAGCGTAAAGACGGACAAACTGAAGGCCTCTGACCAGGAAGTCCTTGAAATCCAGGAACGCCTTCATCGCCTTATCCACGAATTTTTCTTGGTAGACAAGCTCCGTCTTGATCTTTTCCCAACTGGTCTTCACCTTGTGGAACTTCACCTCTTCCTCCTTCAACCTCAACTCCACCTGCTTCACTTTTTCTGCCTCATCAGCGGACGTGGCCATAGCTTTGTGAAGGTCCTCTTCAATGGTAGCACGTTCGCCAGCCTTCGACTGCATGGCCTTGATGAAACATCCGAGCTGGGGAAGAATCCGAGCAGATACAAGTTATATTTAAATTACAACTGAAAACAAACCATGTAAACCAGGGACAGATTTATTACCCGCTGGTATAGCGCATCCAGTCCTCCGACCCGCTCCACTTCGGGGAGTCCGCAAGCACGCTCGTATTCCTCGTCCAGAGCAGCCTGGTCCACGGGAAGGACAGCAGACAATTGCTGCCTCTTTGCAGCGGCAGGAGCTTCCGAGGTTGCCACCCTTTTGCGCCCCGAGATAATAGCGTCCCGCATGAACACGTCCCGTGGTGGAACTTGAGCAGCGGAAGCTTAGGACCTCGTAACAGTGGTGCTCCGGGTAGCAGGGGCCTTGCCCTTATCAGGCACCGCCAGGGCCTGCGAGTCCTCACCCGCCTTGTTCCGCCTTTCTTCCTCAGCCGCAAACACAGTAGAATTCTTCGGATCTGGCATGGGTAGACCCGTGGAAGTGTTAATGATTCGGGTCCTTTGACCAGCAGCGACCTCCAGAGCTTGCTGCTCCCTCTGCAACCTCTTCTTCTCTCGGAGAGTTGACATGATGTAGTCGAACCAGTAAGCTGCGTAATATACCAAAGGCATCATACACATCTAGATTATCAAAGAAATGCAAGTATAAAACACGGAATCAGAACAAAGTATCTCGACGAAGAACAAGCATAAAGGCTCGAGTGGTCGGGTTCTTACCAAAGTCCATCTTCCCTCCAACCTCGACCGCGTCCGTCAGCCCACACAAGTAGGGCAGTGGCTGACAGATTAATCCATGGTACGGGTAAGTCGGGGGATTATGCTTTTTATGGATGGCAGCCACCCACGGAGCCACATTTTTTGGAAGGGGGGCGCTAATCCGGGATGCTCTCCCTTAGAAACACTGTGGGCAGACCCCACTGCTCTCTTTGTCTTTCGGATGCTCCAGGCTTCAGAGCCATCCATACAAAAACTTATTTGTCCCACCATTTTAACCCCAGCGAAGAAATCGAGTCCGAGATAAAGTTGTAGGGCTTCCTATTCATGAAAGTATAGAATAGTGGATTCCCCGGACTGAACGATACATGGAAGAGCTGCCTAAAGTTCTCAAAGTTTACAGGCTGCCCCTTCTTCTTATAGAATACGACGAAGCAGATAAGGTTCCCCAAGGACTTAGGGATAACCTGAATCGGACCTATCCCGATGTGGTTCAAGATATTCTTTAGTTCCGTGGCAATAGGAATCTTCCACCCACATGCTAGAGCCACCTCGTGCACACACATGTATCCGGCTGGCGGATTATAAAAAGCATGTCCAGGTTCGGGGACCATGATCTCTATGGAGTCAGGGATCTCCCACTTCCGCCTCCACTCGGGAATGTCTTCTGCTCTCACTCTGGACGGACATGTGGGAAGAAGTCCGTCGGCATTGAGTTCTCCAAATTCATCCGCTATCACTACAATGACGCCTTGAGACGAAATTTGATTCGCGACTTTCACATGGCCTGCAACTAAAGGAAGGTATGACCGCACGGAACCAGTAGGATGGAGTGCGATCCGACGACCACCGCGTCTCCGAGGACAAGCAACAGGAGACTCATCACCTTCTTCCTCCTCTTCGTCGTCATCCTCTTCATCTTCTTCTTCATCATCATTTACATCTTTTGGTCTGCCGGATGTACTAGGGATAGACGGACCTGTTCCCGCCACGACACGGTCCTCCACCCCCGCCTCGAACATTTCGACCTCGTCAGTTTCTCGGCCGTTATCACCCTCTTGCTCCATGTGCGGCTCCTTCGGACCTCTGGATGGTGTGACTCCTCTGATAGTCCGCGATTGGACCAGCGGTCTAATCCTGGCAGGATCGTCTTGCACGGCATCATTCTGTACTCCCACTACTTCTTGGACTCCACGTCCAGCATCCGAATCTCTCGACGAACCGAGGTCTACGATGAATAGGTCTTCCAAGGATAAGGTCATATTAACGGACCCAGTACCTAAGTCTACAACATCATTGTAACTCGGCGCCTCAAATTGGTTCTGACTATCGCTCCCGGACATCCTAAGGCAGAAGGAAACGAGTCAGAAACGATATTGGTGGTTGTTCGAGAGTTCGTTTACGTATCTTCTTACGTCAAATACAGCCTAAGAGATGGTATTTAACAGGCATTGCACTGCCTATGGACTAGTATCAGTACTTGTGGCACCAACCTTGGCACACTGCCGTGCGCCATCGGCACTAGCAACGACATAAAACGCACGCTAAGAAAAGCCAACTCACGAAAGCTTGTGTGCCAATCGGCACCAAGACACTACCAGATAAGCATATACATGCGAGTTTTGGTTACAGGATATTAAGCATGCATCGGTACGAAGCGGAGCAAAGTAAACACCCAGAGGGAAGCATATCACAAAAAAGGAAACATGCTCGAGCAAAGTAAAAGACGCACTTACTTGGTAAACAGTCGATTTTAGAAGATTGTGCGGATGACTAAGCCTGGATAATCCTCCGAAGGAACAGATTCGCAGCAGAAATCTCCGAATTTGTGCGAATATTACTTGCTCGGATGCGCCTCTAATTGCTCGGATTACTGTATGATTGAACTGAGTTTCGATATTGCTAAAAGTGTGAAAGTGACCGATGAGATGACTATTTATAAGGGCAATCTAGAGAAAGCCAAGAGTCACATCGCCTGGATTTGAATCCCAACCGTCAGATCTTTCTAATCCAAGGGCTGCAACGTTCCACGAATGGGTTGCTGTCAGTACGGCGCATCTAATGCGTGACAGACGCGTCGCATCAATTAGGCCTTCAACCCCAACCGTCGAGGAGGTCTCGATCCAACGGTCGTATCGCTTCACTCGGGATCCTATCCCCATGGGCCGAACAGACAACCTTTCGGACCTCTTTGACTTATGGGACAACGACCCAGGAGCACCTGTTCAGCAAACTATCTAGCGGATAGCCTCCAGAAGGCAACACTACATCCTAACCGTACTCGGATCTATATATCTCCATTACAAATACCTTTTCCATCTACAGTTCGAGCACGCTCCGCTATCTCGGACTGTAGAAGGAAACGGGGGGGGGAGAGAGATATATTGAACTCCTGAACACGGAACACCGATGACAGATCTAAACAAGAGCGGATTTTTCCCTCTCTCCAGTTAACGATTCGGACACGCTCCACAACACACTCGTTGTTTTCATAGTTACCAACTATCTTCTACTAAGATACTTGGAAACTAGGGGGACATATGTTGTTACGGACATACGTCCAATCCGTTAAGGGCGCCATAGAGCGTGTCCTAAAGCGTATCACGGTTTAATTAGCCAATTCAGTATTGGTTTGACCTCACATGGTCCGCACACAGTGAATCGACCAGTACGCTAAAGTCACTACATCCTCACAGCTGGTCCGAGCTGGCTAAAGGATAGGACTTCCAAACCTGACCATATCAGTACAGAGATGCCTAACGGACCGGACGAGAGAATCTCGGACGCCACCATCGCGATAAGCCCAAACGTACATAACAGAACCACTGAGATACTTCCGTGAAACTCTAGGCTCGGACATCCAGAGTTACCCAAGGGCAGATCAACCAAGCAGACAGATTTGTCCGAGGGACTAACGCGGACCCAACAGGCGGAACAGTACTCTCAGAGGGAAAAGGTCCGAACTACCCTCCCGGGCCCATTTGTCGGTATTGGATTATTGTTCACTAATGGGCCATGGGCCGAAGGTAGCATTGGTGTCCAAATCTGGATCGTACACTTGGCATCATCTTATGGACCTCGTCATAAGTACACGATAACTATAAATATGGAGCAAGGTTCATGACCTAAAGGTAAGTTCTCGGGTCGGATACAATAACCTCCCTCATAACTATTACATTGAGAGCTTCCAACTCTCTCTTGAGTAAAGTCTCTTACCGGATTGACTCGGGCAATCCGGATATCCCGTCCTAACCCCCCCCCCCCCCCCCCTCCACTTAGCCCTTTCAGGTACGCAGGCACGGACAAGTAATACCTCGGAGGCCAAGCAGGAGGTGGGACCGAGCACATGATATTTGTAGTAGTTTAGTCAGTTGGTGTTCGAGCTCAACAAGATATATTAAATCCAAGAGTATTATATCAAACAGGTTTTAGAAATATTAATATAGTTCTAATACGAAGTAGTAGAGAAGAAAGTCTTAGGGTTATTGACAAAACAGTAACTATAGATTTATTTTCTCCAGAAACCATACAGAAAATAAAACAGTCTGGGAAACAATTTGCCCATATAGGATTAGTTATAATTGGCATAAAAGTTTTAGCAAGAAAAAACTTAGGTACTAAATTATTAACATTATTATTAGATAAGTCATGGAAAACAGAAATGAAAAAGGCCATTATCTCAGGAATGAAAATAGATTTAAGTCAAAACACTGCCTTATTTTATTGTACACCAGGGATCTGAAAAGACATAAAAGATTTAAAAAATATAAAAATTTCACTACAAGCAATAGGATTTGAAAATTTTGAAGGAAATAATATTGTAATAAGTATAGGAACACTAGGAAAAGCTAGTAACAGGTCAGGAATCATATATAAAGTCAATATTGATGGAGTTGTTAATACAATTGCTTCGAAATCAATAAAAATGATAGATCCAATAAAAATATGGATCCAGAAGAGTTAGCAGGACTTGAATGGTCATTAGAAGATTTACAAGAATCAAGTAGTACAATATTAGAACCTAAAAAGAGTTACATTTCTGAAGATGCTAAAGGGATACAAAGCTTAAGATTTGTAGATTTTAAAAAAGAAAATCAACCGAATGAAGAAAATGAAACTGAGACAGAGTATACTTTTATGAATATAGAATATGATACAGATCCTATATATGACATAGATACTGAAGAGAATGATGAAAAAATAATAATTGGATTCGATGAATTTGAACAAGAAGAAAAGGATTTTAGTATAATTGATTATTTAGAAGAAGAGCCTTCAACAGGGTTTAAAATTGAAGAAACTACTAAAACATTTGATGATATTATTAATAAAAAAATCACTGAGTTAAACATTCAAGAAGAAGTAGATGATATGATAATAGACTGCATTACAGAATTAGGATGGACTTATGAAGAAAGTTATAGTAAATTACAAGAATTTTATAATTTACCCCTAGTAGAAGATATACAACAAGGTAAAACAATGATTTTTGATTTTTATAAACAAGAAAAATCTTTTATGGATCAAGATATGGTAAACATAAGAAAAAGAGCTAAAATGGAATGGACAGAACTAGGAACAAGTACAGAGGAAACCATAGGAAGAGAAAAATGGACTCCTCCATCACAACATTAAACAGGAGAGTCAAAATATGTTAGTCAAGGACCTAGATTACCATTAGGGAATCTTTATAGCGGAAATATGTTATTATTAGAAAAACAAAAACCACAACTCTGGGGAGATGAGATATTGGTATGGGAACAAACAGTGGTGAGATTATGGGAAACAAATAAACGAGATAGTATGGACATGTTTTCTTATTTAGAAACCACATTAGATCCAATAGCCTTAGGCATATGGCAAAGCAAGAAAGCCCAAGACCTAGATGAAATAAAAAGACTTAAAGCTATATGTGATAACCCATATAACTTCACCAGCCAAATTAGAACACTAATACTAGGAGTAGACCCAGCAAAAAATACTACTCTTATACAAGATACAACTATTAGAAATTTAGAACAATTAAGTATAGCAGATATGAGATACATAAATGAATTTACATTAGACTTTACTAGATTATTATCTCAAACAGGACAACCTATGAATGATGATTTATGTGATAAATATTTTATTAAATTACCAGGTGATTTAGGAAAAAATATTCATGAATCATGGAAACAACAGTTTAGTGAAAGAAAAAATTTAGGAATTGGACCTAGAATCACTTATACATTTACTATACTAGAAGATAAATGTAAAGAAGTAACTTTACAAGAACAGTTAAAAAAGAATGCTTATGCGTTTTGCAAAACAGCTATTTATACACCACAAGCATATGGTCAATATAGTACACCTAAAAAGAAACTAAGAAAAAGTACAACGTATAGGAAAGAATTTAAACCATATAAAGGTAACAGATATGTTAAAAAAACCTCAGTCTAGAAAATGTAGATGTTTTATATGTGGAGATGAAAAACATTTAGCAAATAAATGTCCTAATAAGAATAAAAACGCAGAAAGAAGTAACTTGGTAGAACAGCTAGGAGAATATAAAATAGAACCTTTAGACATAAACGATTCGGATGATGAATCAGTCTATAGTATTTATAGTAGTGATAATGATAACCAACTTACTAAAATTACTTATACTTACATGAATAGAGAAGAAGATTGTAAACATGAATGGATTAGTAAAAGAGGAAATAATTATATTAAATGTTTCAATTGCGGTTATTTTCCAAGTATTGAAAAAAGATCACAGTGTAATAGATGTTTTAAAGAAATATGCTATTCATGCCTAAAATTATTATACAAACAAAATATGTCTATAGATAAGAAACCATTAAAAGAACAAAGTATGGAATTAATTACAGAAAAAATAGAAAAAATAGTAATGACAAATGAATTACATAGTTTAAAAATTTAAAATTTAGAAGAAAAAGTTTTACATATAGAAAATAGGATATATAAAAATAAGCAAAAATTAGAAGAATCCTTAGAAGACATAGATTTAACAAATGTGTCCACTGAACTCACCCTAATACAAACTAGGAATATAACAAATATGATTAATTTACAATGTAGGTTATGGCTAGACAATAATGAATACTTAGATCTTACAACCCTCTTAGACACAGGAGCAACTAAAAGTGTAATTTCACATAGTATGGTACCTTTACAACATCAAAAAGAATTATCATACAAATTAGTCACTAGGACTATAGAAGACAGATTAATGACAATTACACATTATATAGAACCAATAGGAATACAATTTATAGATTTCTCAGGAAATTATAGTATGAAATACAATAATCCCCAAGTAAATATTAGTCCCGAGTATGTTAAATCTAAAGATTTTATTCTAGGACTTAATTTTATTCTAGCATTACAGGGTGCGATTACTATTGCAAAAAATTACATTACAATAAGTAAACATACATATAGTATACCAACTTTAAGATATACTCAAACGAGAGTTAGCACAGAAGCGTGGTGGACTAGGAAACTTAGAATTTTTTAAGAATCCTTCGAAAACCAATATAGAAAATGATACATTAAGATTACTTACAAACATGTTGACACATGAACTAGAAAAAGGAATAGATGTCACTATAAGTAGTAATCATCCTATAATATTACATTTAGAAAAAATAGGATTAATAGGAGAAGACATTATGAAATCAAGAGTCGTATATGAATGTAAATTTAAAATTAAAAATCCTGATATCACTATTAGAATAGCAAACATTGAATACAGTCCATTAGCTAAGGAAGAATTTAAAAATCAGATTCCTGAAATGATAAAACAGAATTTAATAAGAAAATCAGAAAGTCCACATAGGTCAGCAGCATTTATTGTAAGAAATCATAGTGAAATTAAAAGAGGAAAGGCTAGAATAGTTTATAATTATAAAAGACTAAATGATAATACAGAAGATGATGGGTATAATATACCTAATAAAGATACTCTAATAAATTTAATTCAAAAGAAAAAGATTTTCTCAAAATTCGATTTAAAATCAGGTTACAATCAGCTTAAATTATCAGAAGATTTTAAACCTTGGACAACTTTTACATGCTCAGAAGGACAATTTGAATGGAATGTCTTATGTTTTGGACTAAAAAACGCTCCTTCAATTTTTCAAAGATTTATGGATAACATATTCTTAAAATATGATTTTTGCATGGTATACATTGATGGTATCTTAGTAGCCAGTGAATCAATTTATGAACATGAAAATCATTTGAATCAAGTATTTAATGAAATTAAAAAACATAATATAGTAGTTTCAAAAAGAAAGATGGAACTTTTTAAAAGAAAATTTTCATTTCTAGGATTAGAAATTGGAAATGGAAAAATAGAATTACAACCCCACATTTCAACAAAAATTATTGATTTCCATGAAAAATTCAAAAACTTAAAACAGATAAAAGCTTTTCTAGGTTTAGTAAACTATGCTAGAAAATTTATTCCCAACTTATCAAAACTAGTAGGACCATTATACAGTAAAACAACAAAAAATGGTCAACGAAGATTCAATAAGGAGGATATTAAATTAGTTAAAGAAATCAAAGAAGTTGTAAAAAAGATTAAACCATTAGAATTACCATTAGTAACAGACTACATCATCATAGACACAGATGGCTGTAAAGAAGGATGGGGAGTTGTTCTTCTTTGTAAAACAAACAAATATTTACCAAGAAATAGTGAAAAGGTTTGCGCTTATACTAGTGGAAATTTTAATAAAACATGATTAAACTGGACTAGTTTAGACTATGAGATACATGCATTAATTAATGCACTAGAAAAATTTAAAATTTTCTTAAATAAAGAATTCACTGTCAGAACAGATTGTGAAGCCATAGTTAAATTCATTAAAAATGGTCAAAGTAAAAAAGTAAATAGAACTAGATGGATTAATTTACAAAACATAATACAAGGAAGTGGATATATTATAAATTTTGAACATATTAAATGAAACAATAATACTATTGCTGATATCTTATCAAGAAACTTGAACATGTTATTTCATGGATAAAGATCAGAAAATGAGAAGGCTTATACATCCTCAACAAACAGACAAAGCAACAACAATGGATATTTCTGATGAAGAAAGCAAGACAGACCAAGAAATTTACAGCAAACAACCCTGGCCAACGCCAGTGTTTTGGCCAATGACAGTATCAAACCAAAACCTTTCACAAACAGAGCCAAGTTCTTCAAAACAATTTCCTAAAAATTTTAGCCCACAAGTCCAACAAAAGGCTATTACTTTGGGCCCAAATACATTACCAGTCTGCACAGATGAAACCAAAAAATTTAGGCCCATGGCTGGGATAAATTTAACAGTTAAACAACAGTGTCTTCTTGACAATCTTTGGCACATACATACTTTTCCTACAGAATCCACAAAGAAAGTCCAGGTTTTAAATTCCTTGGGATACTTCTTTATGGAAATAGCTCAAAAAACCCCAGAAAAAACTAATATTAAGAGATTTTCTCACTATATTATTTTTCGGGGCACAAAAGTTGGAATTTTCAACAAGTGGGAAACAGTTTTAAACCACATACAGTGCACAGATCCTCTTTACAAAGGATTCTACAGTTTTTCAGAAGCCATGACTATGGCTAGAAAACATTTTGGACTCAGAGACTTCTTTATAGAACACGAAGAAGTAAAAACATTTTCAGAAAACACACAGCAAATCCCTGATCAAATTTTCAAAAAACAGGAGGAGGAGATTGTTAGGCTCCAAAAACATATTCTCCAAAAAGAAAAAGAAAACCCAACATTACTGACAGCAAAATTACAGGTTGAAAATCAGAAATTAAAACAGCAGATTGTTAGTCTTGAAGACAGAATAAAAAACACAGAGCCAATCAACAGATATTTCAACAGCTTTAAAGCTCGCATTATCGACATTCCATGGAGACAGACTTTACAGCCTATATTAGACAGAATCGAAGGTCTCGATGACATTATATCCGAAAAAATCTGTACAGGATTTCCTTTAGTCTTGTACAAATTACAACAAAAAATTGTACAGATAGTGTTCCGAGAGTTAAAATATACCGGAATAGAAGTGATAGAAAGAATAAACAGAGACGGAAAAGATACAGGCATACTATTATTACAGATAGATTTGGGAGAAACAGACATGCCACAGGAATTGATTACTCCATTTTACCATAATGGTATGATTGATTACATCAGATTCAGCCTCACTGACATTACAGAGAAAATTATCAACACTTTTGGTGAGAAGTTTACATTAGTAGCAGGAAACATTGCTTCTCATTCACAGACAGTAGGATGTAAGATTTTTGCATCCTTCCCAGAAGTAGATAGCCATACATACAGGCCATCCAGAAAAAGAATTTTTATCAGTAACAGACCTAATGATCAAGCATTGCTAGAAGTAGCGGTAAAAATCGAAGAACACATTAATTTCTCAAGTCTTTATTGGCTCCATGAACAAACCCAGATACAGTTCTAGGAGTAATAAAGGCACAACAGAAGACTCCAGCTCTTCCCAAGTATTTTCCTTGGTTTGAGTACAAGCTAATGGACGAAGGACATTATACTCAGATCTGGACAGCAACAAATTGGGACATGCTTCTTCCATTTGTAGGAGAAGGTAATACACTGGAACAATAGCACATCAATAACAACGAAGAGACACCATGGCCATTCTCAGAAGATGACAACATGCAAGACAGCCAGTCTGATTTGGACGCAAACACAATTCCCACAATTGACAGCAACTACAGGGACTTCTAGAAGCAAAAACAGATGGGAAAAATGTAAGAAATGACGTCAACAGAGACTTCTAGAAATAAAGACAGATGGACGGTTTCAATGAAAAGGGAGAAACGTAAGCGATGACGTCAAGAAATATTCTTTCCTTTACACGTAGCTAGACTCTTTCTATTATCTTATTATATAGATAAGCCACCGGTCATAAAAACAGGTTTAGAAGGTTACCATGTGTAAGGCTATAAAAGCCAGCTATTCTTTCAGATTGTAACTACGAATCAATTACCCAGCAATTAATATATACTCTCAGAGCAACTCATGGCAGCTTAAAAACCTTAACCTATCTCCTTAGTATCATTACTTAAAACCTTCAAATACCTTCCGAACTTCATACTAAAGTCTTATAAAAAAAGAAAAAAAAAAGAAAAAAAAAAGAGTATAACCTCACTCTGTTCATACTACATCCGCCGCTTGCAACTCACGATTGTTCATACTGCATCTGCTATTCATACGCTCATAATGTAAATATCTTCTTACAAATTTTTAGTTATGTTATATATAAATTACGCATGTTTATGGTTAACGGAGACCGCTAAAAATCCGGCTAGATGGTATCAGGATAGATAGGTGGAAATTGTGTTGTAAGTCCACATTAAAAATCAATAACCCTTCTTGGTGAAGATAAGGGATTAATTATGCTCAAATTATTATTAAGATTTTTAGTTGGATTTTTTTGTTTATTTTAGAAATGTTAAATCAAGACTTTATGACTATTTTTTGAAGGATTTAAGGTATTAAGTAATGAACTAAGGGATAGGATTTCTCTCATCATTGATAACCTATCTTTAATTAATATCACCGAACTCCTTGAGTTAACTCGTGCTAATAATAAATCTTTAGTTAAAATAATTGAGAATTTAGACTATATTAAATATTTAAATACTCAAATCTTAGGAGAATTAAGAGGAATACATAAACATTTGCCTACTAGACAGGATATTCACCAACTTGGTTTTTTATTAGAAAACTCAAAACCCCGACAGATCTTAGAAGCTAAAGATTTATTTCATAAAGTAGAAAAACAGGTTATTAATTTAGAACAGGTTATTAGTACTGTTAAAGAAATAGTAGAAAGTTAAAACTGGAAAAAACAAAAGAATATCTACAGGCTTTAACTGACGCTGTTGTTACGGACATACGTCCAATCCGTTAAGGGCGCCATAGAGCGTGTCCTAGAGCGCATCACGGCTTAACTAGCCAACTCAGTACTGGTCCGACCTCTCATGATCCGCCCAAAGTGAATCGACCAGTACGCTGAAGTCACTAACCTCCACAGCTAGTCTGACCTTGCTAAGGAAGGGCTTCGAAACCTGACCACGTCAGTACAAAGATGCCTTACGGACCGGACGAGAGAATCTTGGACGCCACTATCGCAATAAGCCCAAACGTACATAACAGAACCACAGAGATACTTCCGTGGAACTCTAGGCTCGGACATCCAGAGTTATCCAAGGACAGATCAACCAGACAGACAGATCTGTCCGAGGAACTGTCACGGACCCAACAGTCGGAATAGTACTCTCAGTGGGAAAAGGTCCAAACTACCCTCCCAGGCCCATTAACCGGTATTGGACTACTGTGCACTAATGGGCCATGGGCCGAAGGTAGCATTGGTGTCCAAATCTAGATCGTATTCTTGGCATTATCTTATGAGCCTCGCCACGGTAACTATAAATAGAGCACAGGGTCAAAGACCCCCACGTAAGAACTAAAGTGAACTTCAAATCAAATACAGTAACCTTCCTCATAAACCATTACACGGAGAGCCTCCAACTCTCCCTTGAGTAAAGTCTCCCTCCGAATTGACTCAGGCAATCCGGATATCCCGTTCTAACCCCCCCCCCCCCCCCCACTTAGTCCTTTCAGGTACACAAGCAGAGAAGTGGTGCCTCGGATCTATAGTTGGAGGTGGGATCGAGCTCAGGATTCCAGTAGTGGTTTAAGTTAGTAGTGCTAGAGGTTTTACCCCTCAGCATTTTGGCGCCGTCTGTGGGAAGTTTTACAAAAAGCATTTGTGTTTCGATTGAACCAATGGAAAGATTGAGACGAACAGCAAGGGCTGGTACTACAGACGTAAGAACTCCTCCACCGCGCCCGCGGGTACGTTCGCCCACCCGGGGACGCAGGGCAGCAACGGCAAGAGGAAGATATCCAAGTGAGGGACGCACAGCCAGTCCTTCCTCGGAAGAAGGCACGGCACGAGCTTCTCCGACAGGAGCTCAAGGCCCACCCGCAGACCAACAATTCACCATGCCTGATGGATGCACGGTCCGCACCAACGACCTCAGATTGAGCGAGATGCATTTTGACAGGCTGCTGACGATCATCCAAGGGTGCCTGGGCTCTAACAATGCTCCTCCATAGCAAGCCACCTCGCCCATGGGTACGCCTCCTCAGGTAGAGCCAGCGTTGTCTAGGAACGGGAAACGCCCAATCCAGCAGAGAGTAGGAGATCAGCAACCCCAGGAGGATTTGCGAGATCTGTTGGACAGGCGGGCCTCGGCTTCTCAAGTCCGAGGGGAATGAAGCTATCACGGAAGGAGAGAGCGCCAAGAGGGGAATAATAGAGGCTCTGAAGTACCCCTGTCGGTACCTCCGAGGGTTAGGGATCAAGTCACGGAAACTGTCCCAAGAGTCCGTGTAAACGAACGACCTGCGGATGTAGCCACACATCCGAGGACGGGGGAAATCATGACGGCCGATGAGATCTATGCCCAGCAACTGGCTCTGGAAGGTCAAATTCAAAGTCTCGGGCGTCTTGTGAAAAACCACGAGAAGATAACTACGAGTGCACCAAATCCCTTATGTGACAGCATCATGAGGGAGAAGGAGAGAAACAGGAATTCAGATCAAGTGATCCCACACCTGGAGTACTACTATGGGGACGCCTGTCCCGTGGGTCACTTAACCAGGTATAATAGCAAGATGGATTCTAAGGGGATGAGCGACGACACGAAAGCCCTCACTTTCTCATCCACTCTCTTTGGAACTGCCATGGATTGGTATACCTCTCTGCCGAACAAATCGATACAGTCCTACGCGGACCTATCTGCCAAGTTTCTGGCACGATTCGGGAAGGCAAAGAGGAGAAAGCGTACGGCGGAACATCTGGCAGGCGTTATACAGGGAGAGCACGAGGATCTAAGGACTTTCTTGGATCGATTTCACACGGAGGTTCTTTGGATCGAGCCACACAGTATTAAAGAACGGGTCCGTCACCTGTATGCTAATACTCTCAACCCGGAACTCAGAAGAAAACTCTCAAGTCAAGAGATCAGAAGCGAAATGTACTTAGAAGATATCTGTGAAGAGGTGCTGTACGGAGAAGAATACAGGCGGAATGTTCCAGTAAGGGCCAGCTCCAGGAAGGCCAAGGAACCAGCGAAGCAAGATCAACGTCCGGTAAGGTTTGATTCGAGAAAGGATCAAAGAGACAGAGGTTTTCACAGGGAGAGAAGTCTGCCAAGGCGATATGCGGACTATACCCGGCTCAACAGACCAAGATCCGACATCTTGGCAACTATCATCGAGAGGAAGCTGGATGTCCAGTGGCCGAAAACCTCTTACCACGGACGTAAGCATAAGAATGCAAAGGGCTACTGCAAGTTCCACAAGTGTCGTGGGCACGAAACAGACAATTGCATTCAACTTAAGACAGAGGTGGAACATCTGATAAGAGATGGAAAGTTGAAGGAACATATCAATGAAGGCGGACTTGCTGGGTAAGAAAGAACGGAGCAAAGAAAGGAGGAGAGGAGGACGGAACTACCGCCCCACTTATTGCCTCTTCCTCCTCCGCCAGTCAACTATCCGCCCCGTTTGGATCAACGCTCTTACAGATATGCAGATGATGTTGAAATGGAGAACGGCCCATACAGCGGGGTGATCAACACTATCGCAGGAGGACCGACGGGAGGCGATAGCAGGAACGCAAGAGAGCGGACCGCCCAGAATCTCCGGAATAATGACCGAGCATATGCCGATCCGGCAATTCCAGGCACTAACGCCATATCTTTTAATGATAGTGAAATCCCTCCTCCTACGTCAGGAGGAGAAGACATCGAAAACCCGGAAGTTCCGCTGGCGGTCTCTCTGACCATTGCAACCTACCGAGTCAAAAAGATCTTGGTTGACACCGGGAGTTCCTCGAACATCATCTCTAAGAGGACACTGGATCAGATGGCATTAGGCAGAATTCAATATGGCAGAGTGCACACCTCCATATTAGGATTCGGAGGAGGAATTGTGTGACCTCTCGGGAGCATCATGTTACATGTTTCGCTCGGCACCTTTCCGGCAAGGGTGACACAAGAGGTTCGCTTCGTGGTGGTCGAACAGACTTTTGACTACAATGCCATCTTCGGACGCCGAGGTCTCAACCAATTCCGGGCTATTTCCTCTACCCTCCACAACAGGATGAAGTTCCCAACAGCCTTTGGAATCGGACAAGAGCTTGGGAATATCAGAGAAGCGTGGGAGTGTTATATTATGTCCACAAGAAGGGCATCCGCACCCGTGCTGGCAGTCACCATGACTCCTGATGAGCCCACTATCCTTCCACCTAGAAAAGAGGACTCACAGGTCGTCATAGGAAGCCAGAAGGAAAAATTTCCTAGAACGACACGAATTGAGCACCATGAGACCCTTAAAGAAATTGAGATCATCGCTGGCGATCCCGGGAAGAAAACCAGGATCGGAACCGAAATGAATGTGGAAGTAGAGATGAAGCTCATCGCTTGCCTCCGAGAAAACAGCGATGTATTCGCCTGGAGTACCGACGATCTGAAGGGGATTGACCCGAGGATTACAGTTCACCGTCTGAACATGGATCCCTCGGTCAAATACATCCGACAGATGAGGAAAGACTTTGGTCCGATCAAGGACACCATCATATCCGCAGAAGTGGACCGACTCCTGCAAGCAGGACACATTGAAGAAGTCCTCTATTCCGATTGGGTTTGCAACGTGGTTCTGGTCGAGAAGTCACCAGACAAGTGGAGGATGTGTAATGACTTTACAAGGCTGAACAAGTTCTGTCCTAAGGATCCCTATCCACTACCACGGATAGATCAATTAGTAGACTCCACATTCGGATGTGCGCTGATGAGCTTCATGGACGCGTACCAGGGCTTTTACCAAATTCGGATGGCCAAGGAGGACGTTAAGAAAACAACCTTCTTCGCGGCCGGAGGAGTGTACTGCTTCAAGGTAATGCCATTCGGACTAAAGAACGCGGGAGCCACCTACCAACGCCTGGTGAATCAGATGTTCAAGGATGAAATCGGGAAGACGATGGAAGTGTATGTGGACGACATGCTCGTCAAAAGTAAAACAGAGGAGCAGCATGTGCACCATTTGAACAAATGCTTTGCAATCCTGCGGAAATATGGAATGAAGCTGAATCCGGAAAAATGCACCTTCGGAGTGAAGGGAGGCAAATTCTTGGGATATATGGTCACAGAAAGGGGAATAAGCACTAATCCCGAGAAGATCAAGACAATCCTAGATTTGCCACATCCGAAAACCCTCAATGAGGTACAGCGGCTCATAGGCAGTCTCATGTCCTTAAGTCGCTTTATTTCCCGATCAGCAGAAAAGAATCTTCCGTTCTTCAAGACCCTCCGGAAAGGAGAGAGCTTTGTGTGGACCGCGGAATGTTCTGAGGCGTTCGAGAAATGGAAAGAATACCTCCATTCCCCTCCACTGCTCTCCAAACCCGTCGAAGGAGAATCACTCTACCTCTACCTAGCGATTACGGAAGAGGCAATGAGTTCCGTCTTAGTACGGATTCAGGCTAACGAGCACTTGCCGATTTACTATCTTAGCAAAGCCCTTGCTGGGGCGGAGACATGATACGTGAAGATCGAGAAACTCGCATACGCCTTTGTTTACACCGCCAGACGGTTAAAACCTTACTTTAAATCTCATAAAATTGTGGTACTAACTGCGGAACCTTTGAAACAGGTCTTGGGGAAACCCGATCAGTCTGGACGACTCTCCAAGTGGGCAATTGAGCTAAGCGAATATGACATTTGCTACCAGGCTCCGTCAGCCAAGAAAGCTCAAGTTCTCGTCGACTTCCTGGTAGAATACCCTGAGACGGACTCAGAGACGGTCTCCGACAGACAAACTCTGCAATGTCTGGCTACCAAAGAGGTTCTATAGAGGCCAAGCCCGCTGAAGCTACAGCCGGAGAACTTCGAGGATGCTCAGTTTATCAATCGGCCCTCACTTGCATCATGCGAGGAAACTCGGATCAACCGAATGTTGCTCCTCGACAATATTATGAACAGATCCGATCTTATCAACTCCGGAACCAAAATCGAGGGAAAAGGAGAACAGCTCCCGGAAGGCCCTAAGCCGAAAACAGATCCCCAAGCTAAAAAGCACTCTTTGGACACCTGGGTGCTAGAAGTGGATGGATCCTCCACTAGAAGAGTCGGAGGAATAGGGATTTTTCTCAAAAGCCCCGATGGCACGAAACTCGATTATGCAATCTCCTTGGAATTCAAAGTCACCAACAATGAGGCTGAATATGAAGCGTTGTTAATCGGACTGCGCTTGGCTAGGTCACTCCTAGTCCGCAAACTCAAGGCTTACACGGACTCACAGCTAGTAGCAGCTCAGCTTGCGGGGAACTTTGCTACCAAGGGTCCATCGATGATCAAATATCTTGAGCTACTCAGACAGGAAACCAGCTTCTTTGAAGAGTTCGCCCAGGAAAAATTCGACAGAGTCTATAATGAAAGAGCAGATGCCTTAGCAAAGTACGAATCCGCGACAGCAGCCCTGGATACGAGAAGAGTCATTCTGCTCACTGTAACGCACTCATCCGTCATGAGTCAGACACCGACTGTCATGGTAACAAGCCTGGAGAGAGATTGGATGACCGACATCTGGAACTATCTCCAGAACGGATCTCTTCCAATAGATCCGACAGAATCATGGAGAGTGAAGTGTCGAGCCAATAGATACTTTATCCTTGGAAGAGACTTATACAAGAGGTCTTTTGGCGGCACTCACTTCAGATGCCTAAGCCCGCAAGAGGCTAAAACTGTGCTGGAACAGATACACAACGGAAGCTGCGGCAGTCATTCTGGCGGAACAACTCTGGCCCAGAAAATCATACGACAGGGATATTATTGGCCTACCATAGACAAAGACTCTGCCAACCATGCTCGAAAGTGCGTAGATTGCCAATACTATGCGAACATCCCACATCGTCCGACAAGACCTATGATTCCGACAATCATAGCGTGTCCTTTCGACCAATGGAGAATCGACATCGTCGGACCATTTCCAAGGGGTACCCAGCAGAGAAAGTTCATGATTGTCGCTGTAGAGTACTTCACCAAGTGGGTGGAAGCAGAAGCAGTTGCTACTATCACGGAGAGCAGGGTACGAACATTCATCTGGAAAAACATCATCTGCCGTTTCGGCCTGCCTAGGTTCCTTGTCTCGGACAACGGCGCCCAATTTTCAGGTCAAAGACTCAGGGAGTGGCTGCAATCCTTTAAAGTTGAACAACGACTCACGTCCGTCGGACATCCGCAGGTGAATGGACAGGCAGAGTCCACCAACAAAACGATAGTCAAAATCCTTGAAAAGCGGTTAAGGACTTCCCAAGAAAACTGGGCAGACGACCTGGACGGCGTGCTATGGGCTCACCGCACCACTGCGCGGACAGCAACCAAGGAAACTCCATTTGCCCTGGTATACGGCTCAGAAGCAGTCATTCCAGCAGAAATTGCTGTCGAAACTATGAGAGTCCAGGAGTTCGAAGAATCTGCCAATCGTGAGGCACGAATATTTGACCTAGACATCTTGGAACAGAAAAGGACGGACGCATTGGCTAGTATCCATAGATATCAAGCAACGGCTGCTCGAGCTTACGACCTGAATGTTCGAGCAAACAACTTACAAGTTGGAGACCTAGTACTTCGCCGTGCGGACATTCTGGCACACGTTGGCAAACTCAAACCCAACTGGGAAGGACCCTACAAGATTGTCGGAGCGAGAGCAAATGGGAGTTATGAATTAGAAGATGAGAACGGGCATCCACTCAAGCATACATGGAACGCTAGAAATCTACAGAAGTTTTACGCATAATGATGGCAACTCGAACCTCCGACAGATTGACTAGATATCTTAGATCCCAACCAACGGTACATCAAAAACTCCATCGGTTATGTTTTTTGTCATTTTGAACTCCAACTATCAAATACACGGAACTCCGCCAGTTCTGTTTGATACACGGAACTCCGCCAGTTCTGTTTGATACTTTTGTCATTGGCCCCAGAGCCCACAAGTTGTAATTGAATTTCCGACAAATCAATACAACTTTCTTTCGACTTATGACTTCTAGATATTTGTATCTAATGACAAGACAGACAACAGAGCATTACAGTCCCGGATCGATATCCGGACTTACAGAACTTGCTGATCGATATTTCTCGCAAAAACAGATTGTATATCATCCAGTTCATGCAACTTATATTTCCAGATCAATATCCGGACTTAAGGACGCATTATAAATAAAAAGTACAAGGAATGTCCCTGGAGATACGTCATCTTCCAGCGTGCATCGTTCCTTCAACAAGACAGGCTTCAGCGCTACTGCGGCAGGCTCCACGGACACTCGGATATCCATCTACCTGCGCGTAGGAACATGGTTAAAACACGACGAACTCCGTCAGGATGTCACCAAGGCATGGCATTGCCAAACTCCTGGTCCGTGGAAACCACGAGGCACACAACAAAAGATTTCTGCCTACCCGGCTTTAGAGACTCAAACTCTCTCTGAATTAGGAAACCATTTCCAATTTGGGAGAGATTTGAGTCACTAAAGTTGAATCGGAAGAAAAGAGAAGAGCCCCGGCTTTGATAATTTACAAGCCCTAACTTTACAAGCAAGAAAAAACGAGTTTGGATCAACCCATCTAGGTTTGGCAAGGGGGTCGTGCCTTTTTATAGGCTACTCCAACCAATCTGCGTCCGCCACGCACACAGCTAGGTGTCAGGTTTGACCCAACTGTTCCCGTACGACACGGATGGATCACTTTTGCGGCTAACCACATTCAAGCAAGCCAAATGATAAACTGACATTTCGAATTTACTCAACCGCCTTACGGCATTTGTGGGCGCGGAAAGAAGTAGATATCCTCTCGGATGCAAAAGTTCGAATCATATATATATGCAAAATTGTTCGAACATCTACATATACTTGATATAATCCAACGGAAGGCAAGAAAAAAGGTACATGCTACTACGGGGCATACCCTGCCTTGAACGTCACCAAGGCCCGAAGGTTGAACCTTGGGATTCTGAGCCACCCCCTCGGACCTGGCGCGCTTGCTGCTGCATCTTGATTCTCCTTCGGATCAACTTCAGTGTCCGCTCACGCTCCTCTTCGTCCAGTCTCCTGGCTATTCCTGGGCACTGCGAAGGATCGCCTTCAATGTCCAGGACGATCGGGTCACGCCAAGTTCCCCTACCCAGGTAGATGGGCGGATGCATGTTTCCGCAGGCACAGTTCACCCAGTGGCCATATTCATCGTCGCTCGAGTCTGACATTCTCAACACGCTAACTGATGCGAAAGACTGAAATAGCTAGAATACGAGAGGATTTGAGAAAGATTATAGCGGTGAAAAAATGGAAAATTAACACACCCTTATTTATAGTCGCAACAGGTCATTCAGATCTCGCCATCTGTCGACCATCCGACGGCTAGGGAGTTGAAAAGACGTGGTCATTATGACCATTTCGCTGTTTCAAATTCCTCCTTCTAGAAGACTTGCGCTTTCCAACGCACACACTCCGAAGACCGGATTGATAAACGTTTTGACGTTATTATGACAAATACAAGCAACAACGATCCGAGATCTTAAGAGATGTCATCCACAAAACGACTCGGCATACGGAAATAAGGACATCAGTAAGCAAACATTTGGGAAACACGGAAGGAATTCATCCCTCGGAATGATTCAGAATCTTACAAGAATACACAACGTGTTCCGAATTAAATAAACGTCCACAAAGGTACAGAATTTTCACGGGGCATACCCCGGTCTTGTCACTCAGGCCCAGTCTGGCTCGGACCAGCTTCATCGGCGTCGAGACCTCTAGTGGCTTCCGCAGCAAGAGCCTCAGCGTGCGCAAACAAGTCGAAATCGTCGGGCATGTCAAGGACGCGAGTAGGCAAGGCGAACCACTTCTGCAGGAAAGCTCGATAATCATTGAAGGGCACGAAACCCACCTTTAAGAGAGCTTCTGGGATCCACCTAGGAAGGAAGAGTCCGCCGTTCTGAATCTCAATCTCACATTCCTCGGTGACCAGCTCCGCGAACTCACATGCAGCCAATTGCTCGTCCGAGACACCGTCGACGGGCACTTCCACGCCTTTCGCATCCGCAGAGGGGATTAATACCACCGCCTTCCAGTCAAAATCTGGCGGAAGAAGCCCCTTGGACTGCAGCTGCCCAATTGCGGACACAAACCCATCCATGCGGGAGGCATCCGACTTGTCTGCCATCAGGAACTTGAAAGAAGCGGACCTCAAGAAGTCACGACCAGCATACAGACGGACATACTGGAGACCTCCGACCAGGAAATCCTTGAAGTCCAGAAAGGCCTGCATCGCCTTATCGACGAATCTACCCTGGTGTTCAAGGTCCTCCTTAATCTGCTCCCAGCTGGTCTTCAACTTGTGGAAGTTCACCTCTTCCTCCTTCAGCTTCATCTCCAGCTGTTTCACCTTTTCCGCCTCATCCGCGGATGTGGCCACAGCCTTGTGAAGGTCCTCTTCGATGGTAGCCCGTTCAGCGGCCTTCCACTGCATGGCCTTGACGAAGCACCCAAGCTAGGAAAACATCCGAGCAGATACAAGTTATAATCACTTCACTTTAAGAACAAAACAAGTAAACCAAGGACAGATTACTTACCCGCTGATATAGAGCATCCAGCCCTCCGACCCGCTCCACTTCTGGGAGTCCGCAGGCGCGCTCGTATTCCTTATCCAGAGCAGGTTGGTCTACAGGCAGGACAGCAGCCAACTGCTGCCTCTTCGCAGCTCCAGGAACCTCCGAGGTCGCCGCCCTTTTTCGCGCGGAGATAATGGCATCCCGCATAAGCGTGTCCCGAGCGGGAGCCTGAGCACTGGGAGCTCGGGACCGAGTAGTAGTGCTCCGAGTGGCAGGGGCCTTGCCCTTGTCAGGCACCGCCAAGGATTGGGAGTCCTCACCCGCCTTAGTCCGCCTTTCTTCTTCAGCGGCGAACACTGCTGCATTCTTCGGATCCGGCATGAGCAGACCCGTAGAAGTGTTAATGATTCGGTTCCTTTCACCAGCCGCCAACTCTAGAGCCTGCTGCTCCCTCTGCAACCTCTTCTTTTCCCGGAGAGTCACCATGATGTAGTCGAACCAATAAGCTGCATATTGAACCACGGGCATCAGACACAACTAACTTATCAGGGAAATGCAAGCATAAAACACGGAATCAGAACAAGAGATCGCAACGAAGAAAATGCATAAAAATTCAGGTCATCTTTTTCTTACTGAAGTTCGTCCTCCCGCCAACTTCGACATTGCCCGTCAGCCCACACAAGTAGGATAGCGGCTGACAGATTAATCCATGGTATGGGTAAGTCGGGGGATCGTGTTTTTTGTGAATGGCAGCCACCCACGGAGCCACATTCTTCGGAAGAGGGCGCCAGTCCGGGATGCACTCCCTCAGAAAATTATTGGGCAGTTCCCACTGCTCTCGATGCCTTTCGGATGCTCCAGGCTTCAGAGCCATCCGCACGAACACGTACTTGTCCCACCATTTAGACCCCAGCGAAGATATCGAGTCCGAGATGAAGTTGTAGGGTTTCCTATTCATGAATGTATAGAATAGTGGATTCCCTGGAATGAACGACACATGGAAGAGCTGCCTAAAGTTCTCAAAGTTTACAGGCTGACCCTTCTTCTTACAAAAAACGGCGAAACATATGAGGTTACCCAAGGATTTGGGAATAACCTGACTCAGACCAATCCCGATGTGATTCAAGATGCTCTTCAGTTCCGTGGCAATGGGAAGCTTCCACCCACACGCCAGGGCCACCTCGTGCACGCATATGTATCTGGCAGGCGGATTATAAAAAGCGTGTCCGGGCTCCGGGACCATGATCTCTATGGAGTCGGGGATCTCCCACTTCCGCCTCCATTCGGGGATATCTTCCGCCTTTACTCTGGACGGACATGTGGGAAGAAGTCCGTCGGCATTGAGTTCTACAAATACATCCGCTATCACCACAGCGGATGCAGGACGAGGAAACTTAATTCGCGCAGCTTTTGCACCGCGCCCTGCAACCAAAGGCAGACCAGTAGGATGGAGTGAGACTTGACGACCACTACGTCTCCGAGGATGAGCGACAGGTGACTCATCACCTTGTTCCTCCTCTTCGTCATCATCCTCTTCATCTTCTTCATCATCTTCGACATCAGCTGGTCTCCCGGATGTACTGGGGACAGACGGACCTTCTCCAGCAACGACGCGATCTTCCTCTCCCGCCTCAAAAATTTCGACTTCGTCCGTTTCTCGGCCACTATCACCCTCCTGCTCCACGTATGGCTCATTAGGACCTCGGGACGGTCCGACACCCCCGACAGTCCATGTTTGGATCAACGATCTAGCCCAGGTATCAGCCTGTGTCCCTACTATTTCATGGAACCCTTGTCCAGCGTCCGAATTTCTCGACGGACCAAAACCTGCGGAGAATAACTCCTCCAGGGACGGGGACATATTGACGGACCCAGTACCTAATTCTACGGCATCATCATAGCTGGGTAGACTATTGCTCCCGGACATCCTAAGGCAGAAGGAAACTGGTCAGAAACGATATTGGTGATTGTCCGAGAGTTCATTTACGTATCTTCTTAAATCAAGAAACAACTTAAGATATGGCGCATACCAGGCTTTACACTACCCCTGGGCCGTTATCAGTACCTGTGGCACCACTCTTGGCACACTGCCACGAGCCACCGGCACTAGCAACGACGCGACATGGCACGCTAAGACAAGCCGATTCACGACGGCTTGTGTGCCAAGTGGCACCAAGATAACTACCAGATAAGCACTTACATTCGAATTTTGGTTGCACAGTATTAAGAGGGTATTAAGCATGCACAGTATTCAGCATGCACCAGAACGCAGCAGAGCAAAATAAACACCCAGCAGGAAGCATGTCACAGAAGAAGGAAAAAACTTGCTCGATCAAAGTAAAGACATACTTACTTGGCAAACAGTTGACTAGCGAAGTTTTTGCGGATGACTACGCCTGAACAACCCTCCGAAGGAACAGATGTGCAGCAAAAATCTACGAATTTTGAGCGATTTATTTTCTCGGACGCGTCTTCAATTGCTCGGACTGCTGTATGAATGCACTGAGTTTTGATATCGCTAAAAGTGTGAAAGTGACCGATGGGATCACTATTTATAGTGGTCAACCTGGAGAAAGCCAAGAGTCACATCACCTGGATTTGGATCTCAACCGTTAGATCACTCTAATCCAAGGGTTGCAACGCTCCACGAAGGGGTTGCTGACAAAATGGCGCATCTGAAGCGTAACTGACACGACGTGTCAATTGGGCCTCCAACCCCAACCGTTGAAGATGTCCCAATCCAACGGTCGTGACGCTTCATTCGGGATCCTTCCCCTGCGGGCTTAACAGACGACCTTTCGGACCTATTTGATTTACGGATCAATGACCCAGAAGCACCAGCTCAACAAAACTGCCTAACGAAAAGTCTCCCAAAGGCTGCACTACATCTTAACCGTACTCGGAACTATATATCTCCATTACAAGTACCTTTTCCATCTACGGTCTGAACGCTTACCCTAGCTCGGACCGTAGAAGGAAAAGGGGGGGGGGGGGGGGGGGAGAGATATATGGAATTCCTGAACACGGATGACAGATCTAAGCAGGAGCGGATTTTTCCCTCTCTCCAAATTAACGATTCAGACACGCTCCAAAACACACTCGTTCTCTTCATAGTTACCAACTATCTTCTACTAAGATACTTGGAAACTAGGGGGACATATGTTGTTACGGACATACGTCCAATCCGTTAAGGGCGCCATAGAGCGTGTCCTAGAGCGCATCACGACTTAACTGGCCAACTCAGTACTGGTCCGACCTCACATGGTCCGCCCAAAGTGTTGGTCCAGATAACGGCAAAGTAAAAGACTAGAGGGGGGGGGGAGGGTGAATAGTCTTTTAAAACTTTTGTCGATAAACAATATTTCTCAGATATCTGTGAACATATCTGGTACTTAGATACAGAGTGCGGAAGACTTAAGATAGATAAGTGCAGAAACAGTTAAGATGTGTGTGTGTGTTGCTGAAATGTAAATACAGAAATGTAAAGAACACAGCAAGTATAGTGGTATCTGGAGGTGGCGTAATCCTCTAACTAATCCACTTCGGTCTTTCAGAGACCTAGAATTCACTAGAATAGATTTTTGAGTTCACCTTACAAAGATCCTATTCTAAGATTTCTTAACAAATGGTTCCCAACCAAATGTTCCCCCTGAGTTGTTCCCCGGCTTCTTCAGCCACGTACTTCCTATACTCAGAAACCTTTTTGAGTTATTCCCTAGCTTCCCAAGCTAAGTACTTCCTATACTCAATAACCTTGGAGTTATTCCCTAGTTTCCCAAATCAAGTACTTCCTATACTCCGATAACCTTGGAGTTATTCCTTGATCTTTCAAACCAAGTACTTTCTGTACTCCACGCCAGTTATGGTGTTGGTTTCGGTTTGAGTTTGTCAGACGAGCTTCTTATATTAACTTTTCAGTTAATCAGATAGCTCTGTGAATCAAGTATACTTAATACACTTTTCAATGTATGGTATCTTGTTCTTTTACTGAACCAAGTCTTATGATAACTGTTCAAGAGAATGAATCTCAGATACCTTGATCTTTCGATTCAACTCCTTCACAGATAGCTATACTTGTTTAGGATTAGGACACTTAGAACTTCAGTGCTACTTAAGATCAAAAGTTATGGTCGCAACAGTAAGCTTAAGAATAAGTAGTTTGCTTTGAGAGAGTAAGATATTCAGAGTATGTTTCAGCGTCTAGTGTTCTGTGTGTCTTCTCAAGCAATCTAAGTGTTGATATTTATAGATGAATTTGAATGCCGTTGGATGGTATCCGTTAGGCTCAAATTCAAACTCTTGATATCTGTTGTATAGTACTATAGCAGGTTTATCTTCTTCTTCAGAAGCAACCGTTACTTTTGTTCAGACATCTCTGTCCGTGCATTAAATGCATTGTACTATACTTTTGTCCTGTAGTGCCAACGGAACTATGCTTTATCAGAGATGTTCATATCAACAGATATCTCTGAGTCTTTGCACGTTCTTATCTTCAATCTTCAGATACCACTTGAATTGAAACAACTTTGTTTGCAATCTGTATTTCTCTTTTCAGAGATGTGATATAAAGCTTAAGGTATCTGTGAGAAGATATATGTGGACACTTTCCTTGTTTTCCAGATAGATCCTTTGAATCTCAGATATCTCTTGTGACACAGTTTGGTCGCAACTATTTATGTCTTCAAGATATCTGGACAAGGTATCTGTAAAACTGTTCCAGTAATCTTGTGCAGTCTTCAATTCTTCAATGTTGTTGAACAACTTCTGCTTGGACGTCTTCTTCTTGGTCTTCTCTTCATAACATAAAAATTACATTTAGAGACCTAACATCCTATACAAGATTAACTAAACTATCATATTAAGTGGGTTTCCTCTTTTACAATGTTCAAGTGAACTAAGAGTACTAGTCACCTTTCTGAGACTAAGATAGGTCATCATGTTGCTTGATCAAAACTAAATATCTAACAAATTTCCTAACAAATTTCCTAGCAAATTTCCTAACAAAATTTCCTAACAAATTTCCCCCTTTTTGATCAGTCAACGATGACTATCTGTCCTATTACAAATCTAGATGAGTGAACAATCCATCACTTAATCATTTCTCATGATCTTTCAATTCAATCAATTAAGTGCAGAAAGTAAACATCAACCAAATCACAAGGTGTGATCTTTGCTGACAAGTTATCTTTTATAGAATCATATCTCAGAGTAAGTTCATCAGATAAGTTACAATTGAAGATTACAGATAACTTTAATACATAAAATAGTTTAGCTCAGTCAGCAAGATACAACAAAAATTACATAGTAAACTAGGACAACAGGAGTAACCAAGCTCCAAGTGAACATCCTAATAAACTAGTCTTCAAGTCTTCTTTTCTTCAAGTCTTCAGCAGTAGTTGCTGTGGATCAGTCTGCAAATTTCCTATTTCCAAACCTTTTGATGTCATCAGAATAGTCATAGAGAAGAGTTCTGACGAGCATCTCTGTGTCTCTGGCAAATCCACAGACTTCTTTATAGGTTTTGGTAGGATTTTTCTTGACAAAGTGTTTGACCCACATATACTTTCCCCACTTCCAGGCATGCTCTATTCTGATATCTGAGAGTTTGAAATATTCGCAGATAATCTTCAGATATCTGATGTCACCCTTGTATTGATCTTTTGTCAGATAGAACGACTCATAGGGCTCCACAGCGAGTCTTGCTCTTGTGCCTGTTCCAGTAATGTTCAGAATTCTGTGCACATCATCTGGCTTTCCATATGAACATTCACCAGAGACGTCCTTCTTCATGGCTTCAGTTCTCTTGACACCTTCAAAGTCCAACCAAGCTTTAATGTGATTGGTGTTGATCAAGGTAGGTTTGTCTTTTCTCCATGCCATGAGCTGTTTATGGATGGGTTCTGGAAATCTTGAATTTACCAATAGATGCTTAAGTTCCACAATCCAATAGCCATTCTTCTGATTGATGCACCTGTAGACAGAGGAACTATTGTCATACTTCACATACTCAATTTTGGCTTCTTCTGGCCTGAGTGGAAGTTGACTTTGTCTTTGCTCAGCTCTCAGTCTGTTCCTTTTCTGTCTTGAATTCTCTCTGGAGTTTTTGCTTGAAGAATCACCTCTCTGGATAGACTTGGTATTTCCAGAGGGTGTTATAGCTGCTAGTGGCTTTGCAGCTATGGGCTCAGTTAGGCTTTCTATTTTTCTCTTTTTGTGAAGAGGAGCTTCATCTTCATCAGATTCCTCATCATCATCAAGATTGAATCTTGTGAGAGTTTTGCAGCCTTCTTCATTGCCCAGGGATTTGATTTGTCCATCTTCTTCTTCTTCAGAAGAGATATCTATCCCTTTGACTTGTCTTCTCCTTGGAGCCTTGGAGGTTTCTGTGCCATTGCCCTTGTTATCATTGTAGTAACTTCAGCAGGTTTCTGGGAAGCAGCTTGACTGGAGGAGGGTTCATTAATTCTGAGTGGTGGCTGGGAAGGTTTCTTGTTTCCTCTTCCTTTCTGAGCAGCACCAGCTCCAGATTTCGTCTTATCTGCATCAACTCCTTCTTCCCATTCCCCCTGACTTTGAGGTCCAGATTTGTACAACCTTTCCCCCTTAGTCATTGTTGGCTGACTCAGTCTCATAAAGGAATCTGAGAGAGAGTCAAAATTCCCTTGCAAATAGTTGTAGGCAGTGACCAACTTCTGAAGTTCGGCTTTGAGCTCCTGATTTTGTTTGATAAGTCCATTGTCCTTATCAGTGAGCTCTGCCAGTGGGCCTAGGATGGCATCTGCTTTTCCAGCAGTGTAACTTGCCTCTTAGAAAGCTTTTTCAGCTAAAGACGCATCGTCGTCCCTTATCATTCCCACATCTTTCTGAGCAATGACTATGCTTGTTGTTCTCTGAGTGATGAGCTCTGTGAACTTCTTCAGTTCAGAGGGGACGGAGGTAGTTACTTCCTTGTTCTGTGAAAACAACTCCTTTTTCAGATGAGCCAGAACTTGGTACCTGTTCATGTACTCATGGGAGTGGACATTTGGCAGTTTGCTGAAGATTGCGGGTGCAATCAGCTTCCTTTTTAAGTGAGAAACCGACAGATGTTCATTGCCGTGTTTGCCAAAGTCTTGTCTTCTTCATCATCTGAGTCAACAGCCCAGTGATCTTCATCCTCTTGGACATTTTCATCGATCGTGTCAAGTCCAGCAACCATCTCAGAGACTGGTTTCTTTCCTTTCTGGGAGGAGGATGGTATATCTTTTGAAGATGATGCAGCCTTAGCATCATGCTTAACTTCAGATACTTCTTCAGTATCTAGTTCTTTGTGTAGTGCATTGATAGCATCCTGTAGCTCTTTGACCTCAGAGTAAGCAATCATTTCTTGCAGATATTGATCTTGTAGTTGATATAGCTTGTCTCTGGATCTAGCTATCTGATCTTCTAGTTGAAGATGGAGCTGTTGTTCTTCGTCCAACAGTTGTCTGAGTTGAGTGGATCTGGATTGAGTATTTAGCATTTTCTGTGCAATATCCTCAGAAACCTCAACTACTTGTGCAGTAGAAACTTGTTGTTGTGGAGAAGATGGATGTTTCGACTTTTGAGGAGATGTAGGCGGGGATCTCTGGGATGTCGTCTCAGTTTGCTTTTCAGCAGTTGAGGTATATTTTCTTTGTGAGATTCCTCCGGTCCCTGGTGCAGGGGCATCATCATCATCCTTTTTGTCTTTGTCATCCTTATGTTGATGGTCAGAGGGAGGTTCAAAGTCATTTTCGTTTATCTCTTCCTCCTCATCATCCTCAGATACAAGATTAATCACTTCTGGGATAGTGATCTTCTGCCCATTAACTTCTTCTTGTTCAGAAGGTATAAATTGCAGAGTCTGGGGTAGGACTGGCTTGAATGCCATCTGTAATCTTGTCTGACCATCTGCCTGCTCAAAGGCTTGTAGCAAACTCTGCGCCACTTCTCTGGAAAAGTCCTTGTGCAATAAAGTCGCAACTGTGTACTGTTCTGTAGGGAACATTGCTTGGACATACGTTTCCAGGTCAAGAGCTCGTGCTCGTCTGGTTGGTTGATCAGTGATTCTCAATATTTCAGCGAGATCAGAGCACCATAACTTCTGCCATTTCCGGAAGCATTGAATATGCTTTGGCAGTGTGTGAGCCTTGAAGAAGGGAAGGAGGTCCATTCTATCATTAATGGGAGCCTGCTTTGCACCTGTTTGAGCCTGAAAGAAAGAGTTTTGATTGAGTTTCAAAACTTTGGTAGATATCTGAGTGGAAGTGTAGTTTGGTTTCTGAATTACCTGAGTAAGTACTTCAGGCTCAAAGACTTGAACTACTGAGACAATTGGTGTCTCAGATATCTTGTTGTGAGGTGGAGACTGGGAAGTCTGGTCCTCATCAACCTTTCTTTCTTGAACCTGAGAAAAATATAATACTTTAGGAAACAGTTTGAAAGAACTTATGCATAATCATGCTTTTAATGAATTCTGAGTTGTGCTACTTACTTCCTTAAAAGGAAGCTCAGATTCATTTTTCTCAGAAACTTGTGCAGTTTCTGGTGTTCTTTCGAGTGATGTAGCCTTGGGGGCTTCATCAATTTCCATTGATGCAGAGGGAGTCGCAACTTTGTCCCCTTGCATTTCTACTTCTAATTGAGATTATGAGTAGAAAGTATTGAATATTTAGAAGAGATAAGAGATAACCCAAGATGAAAAATACTTGTCACTAGATGTGTCATGTACCTTCAAGTTAGAAGGCTCAGTGATGTATTCTTCAGAAACCTTGGTGGTTTCTGGGTTTTTCTCTGGCATTTCTGCCTTATCTTCTTCCATTTCAGTTGGAGCCTGTTAGAAACATTTATAGAAAAGAATAAGCACAAAAACACTTGACTGAAGAAGTTATATCTTAAGAATCATATTTTCACCTGTGAATCAGGCTCAGATGTCTTAAGAGGTGAGGTTGAAGAAACCTCCTTCTCAGTTTCTGAGGCAAGCTTTTCAGCTTCCTCTTGTTTCTGCGTTTCTAACTCAGCCTGTAACAAAGAAATTTTATGAGTAACAAGATGTGTTAGTATAGAAATATTTCACAAGGTAAGAGTTAAACCATTCATCTACCTGAGCAATTTCAGGCTGATTGGTGTCTGGAACTTGTGACCCTTCTATACATTGGTCTTCTTGTCCCAGTGCATTTTCTTTGCTTGATGTTTCTGGTACTTCACACCTTTCCAGAGTATGCAACTCAGTAACCTCCCCTAGTTGATCATTCTGAGTAGAAGTCTCAGTTTGATCCCTCTCAGTGAGTTGGGGAACCTGCTCTTTTGCAGGATTTTCTTCAGCCTGTTGAAAAGCTGGTATTTCGAAATGGAGCTCATTAACCATTTCATCAACCACTTGTGGTTGTTGTGGTTGTGGTTGTTGTGTTTGTGGTCGTTGTGGTTGTCTGGGAGCAGAAGATTGATCAGTTGAACGTTCTTCCAGACTTTTAGACATACATTTTCATCTTCATCAGCCAGTACTAAATTACCACTCATCAGGGCTTCTTGTAATTGTGCATAAGACACATTCCCTTATCTTGTACCAACAACCTGTGCTATAGGCTCAGCAACCTGAGGTGTAGGTTCTTCTGCAGATACCTTATCACCAGTTACTTGTACAGTAACCTTGGCCCTTTTTGCTCTTTGTATGACTTGAGAGATGACTAGTGTATCATCTTCATCATCAGAGCTCTCATCAGCATTAGGAACTGATTGATCCATTACTCCTGCGATTTCTGCAGATAGGGCTTGGTGCTGATCACCTATCTTGGAAGCATTTATGAGTTCATCAGCAAGGCATTCTGTGATATTTCTTAATGCACTTTCTCTTGCTATATCTACTTGTTCAGTAGGTGATGACTCTTTTGCAGCACTTATAAGTTCATCTGCCTTAATTAGTTCATCTGCAAGGCCTACAGATATCTGAGAGTCGACAACCTCAATGGGTGTGTCTTCTGTCTTGCCAGCAGACTTCTTTCTTGAAGTTATGGGCTTCTTAGTCGCAACCTTATCCTCAGATATCTTCTCAGACTTGCGCTTCTTAGAACCTTTCTGAGACCCAGCAACCGTTTTCATCATGTTTGTGTGCTCATATTTGTAGAGCAGGTTGCTGTTGGCTATTTCAGCCGTCTCTCTGAGCTCAATGCCATGCTTTTCCAGCAAGTAGCATATCTTCAGACCATAGTTGACTGTGGCCTTAGGCTCAGCTAGTCCTTTGGCAATCTTAGGCTCGAAGCCTTGTATCTTCTTCACAAATTTCATGAAGACGTACTTTCCCCAGTTAAAAGGGTTTTCCAGCCTTTTGTCATGTTGATTCAGCAAGAACATCATCATCCACCGTTCTTGGCTTATCTGGTCAGCACCTCCCTGTAGACCATCAAAGCATCTGTGAAGAATGCATGCCAATACATCCCAGTGAACCATCAGATGTCTGGTTCGGATGTCAGCAAGCTTGAACTCAGTGGGTGTATCTGATTTTTCAAGATCACACACGTCACTGTACAGCTGTTTAACACCTTCAAGGAGATCATCATCCTTGGTGTTTATTTCAAAATCCTTTCCAAGATTTTGAATCTCAAACAACTTACAGAAAGTTGTTAAGTCCAGAAAGATTTCCTTTCCTTGGACTGAGGTTTTGATAGACACTATTGCAGTGCCTTCATTAACACAGGAAATTATCCTGGAGTTGTTGTAGAATTCCAACACATCGATTGATGAAATTCCACTAGGGCGAGCAGATAGAAAACCCTTGATCTTTGCCTTTTCAAGCATGTCAAGAATCAGCTTTCTGTCAGCTTGGTTCTCTATTGCGGCCGTGAGATATTCCTCAACCATGGCACCACCCCAAATCATTCTGTGATTTGAAGTCCAATGGTCAGGATTAAACTTTCCTACCAGTCTGTTGTTGATGATAACCAACTCTGGTGCTTGCTTTTCAGCAGTACCAGTGGAGGATTGGGATTTCTAGGTAGAAGTGTTCTTGGAGGCCATCTCTTTATATAGATTCGATTGAGTGATTCTTTTCAGAAAAACATAATCAGGATTTGCAGAGAATTTGAGATTTTGCAGAGGATCAAGAGAAGGTTTTTGCAGTTTTGGTGCAAGGAGAAATTTTGGATTAGGTAAAAGTGATTTTCTATGCCAAAATCCTATATATATAGCAATAGAATCTCAACAGACAAATACATACAAATTACTTTTGTGTGTATCTATCTGTGAATTGCAAACAGGCGTGAGCGCCGGTTAAAAATTAGCATTAAATGCAAAGTAGACTATGTCGGAATTTTTTACAGTCCACTACTTACTGTGAATTAATTTCCACCGTACAGATCAAACGTCCAATTTCATCAATGGTTACCATTGCTTCTTCAGCAATGATCACAATTAACAAATGTAATTGTGCCCATTCAATGAATTTTGGCTCTTAGCTATCTGAATCACGTTTTTGTTTGACCAAGAACACTATTTGCATCTGAATTCTGGCTTATACTTAGGATTTATCCAAGTTTTTCACAAAGATAGAAATTGATGCAAATTTCAAGAGAGCAGTTGACTGCAGATAGTTGTACTATTCTCTTTAGTGTTTCCTTGTTACAGAGTGATCCAGATATCTGAGATCCTGTCTCAGAGATCTTTTCTTTTTGCTCTTTAGCCTTTGTTGACTTCTGGATTCTTGTTCCAGATTTCTCTTTTCTCTTTTCTGGATTCCCGTTCCAGATACCTCTTTTCTCTTTTCTGGATTCCCGTTCCAGATACCTGAACTTTTTCAGTTCGAAGATAGTTCCAATAGTCCAAGACTATGTCTTAAGGCTAGGAATCTACTTTCCTGTAGTGGCTTAGTGAAGATATCTGCAAGTTGGTCTTCAGTGCCAATCTTGAGTATCTCTATATTGCCTTTTTCAACATGATCTCTAATGAAGTGATGTCTAACATCAATGTGCTTTGTTCTGGCATGAAACTTAGGATTTTGTGTAATCGCAATAGCACTTGTGTTGTCACAGAAAATAGGAGTTTTCTCTTCATTGAGTCCATAGTCTTTAAGTTGTTGTTGAATCCACAGAATTTGTGTTGCACAACAACCAGTGGCAATATATTCAGCTTCTGTGGTAGAAGTAGCAATTGAGTTTTGTTTCTTGCTAAACCATGAGATAAGTCTAGTGCCCAGAAACTGACAAGTTCCTGAGGTACTTTTCCTATCAAGCAGTGATCCAGCATAATTAGCATCTGAGTAACCAGCTAAACTCAATCCACTTTCTTTGGGATACCACATACCTACATCTACTGTACCTTTTACATACATTAATATTTTCATAGCAGTGTTGTAGTGTGTTTGCATTGGATTTGTCTGAAATCTAGCACACACTCCAACAACATATTGAATATCAGGTCTACTTGCAGTAAGGTAAAGTAGTGAACCGATCAATTTCCTATAATTATGTTCTTCAACACTCTTGTCTGATTCAGTATAGGTCATTTTGGTTCCGATGCTCATAGGTATCTTAGCAATCTTTTCAGAAGGCTTTAGATTGAACTTTGTGAGCATATCTTTTGCATACTTTGTTTGACTAATGAATATTCCATCATTGAGTTGCTTGACTTGCAATCCTAGAAAATAATTCATTTCTCCCATCATACTCATTTCAAACGTGCTTTTCATGAGATTTGCAAAGTCATTACAAAGTTGCTTGTCCTTAGATCCAAATATGATGTCATCAACATATATTTGAACTAAGAGTAGTTTCCCGTCGTGATTCAAGGTAAATAAAGTTTTATCAACTTCACCTTTCTTGAAACCACTTTCCAGAAGGTATTTGGCCAAAGTGTCATACCATGCTCTGGGAGCCTGTTTCAGTCCATATAGAGCTTTCTGTAATTTATAGACCAGTCTACTTTCTGAGGAAACTTCAAAGTCAGGTGGTTGCTCAACATAGACTTCCTCAGCAAGTTCACCATTTAAGAATGCACTCTTGACATCCATTTGATAAACTTTAAAATCTCTATGAGCTGCAAAGGCTAGAAAGAGTCTAATCACATCCAATCTAGCAACTGGTGCATATGACTCATCAAAATCTAGACCTTCAGTCTGGGTAAATCCCTTGGCAACCAATCTTGCTTTGTTTCTGGTTATTTCACCAGATTCATTCATTTTGTTTCTAAAAACCCACTTAGTTCCAATCACAGATTTTCCTTCTATAAATGGAACTAGTTTCCAGACTTTGTTTCTCTCAAATTGATCCAATTCTTCTTGCATTGCAGAGATCCAATCTTGGTCTCTTAAGGCTTACATCTTTTGCAGGATGATCTTTGATCCACTTCATCATAGGTTTAGTGCTAGTAGGATCAATATCTAAGTGATCTGAATGTGAATCACTAAGATTATGATTTGATACTTTTTCAGTATCTGAGATATCTGACATATGTGAAATGCCATGGATATCTGACACTTTTTCAGTGTTAGAGATATCTGAAACTTGCAATTCAGCAGTCTCATTTTCAGATACCTTTTCATGATGAAGGTTCTCAGTAACCTTTTCCATTTCAGGAAGTTTCTTAGGAAATTCTTCATCATGTCTGTGAGTCATCTGGTTGTTACTAGGCATTTCATGCTTTTCTACGTCAGAGTCATCCTCACTTTCCACAATAATATTTTTCCTTTCTGAGGGTTCTTTTTCAGAATCCTTTATCATTAGTTCCTTGAACTTTTCTGAGATTTCATCAATAAGAGGTGTTTTCTTACTTCCTTCATAGAATACAACATGAACTGATTCTTCAATCTTCTTTGTTCTTTTGTTGTAAATTCTATAAGCTTTGCTATTCATTGAATAACCAAGAAATACACCTTCATCCGCTTTTGGTTGAAATGTTCTCAGATATTCTTTTCCGTTGTTGAGAACAAAACATTTACAACCAAATACTCTCAAATGTTTGATATTAGGGGGTCTACCAACCAAGATTTCATAGGGGGTCTTGTCATGGTGTTTATTTATCAAACATCTGTTCTGAGTGTAACATGCTGTGTTTACAGCTTCAATCCAATAAACTTCACTTATTTCAGTGTCAGCTAGCATTGTCCTTGCAGCTTCTTTAAGGGTTTTGTTTTTCCTTTCTGCAACACCATTTTGTTGAGGTGTTCTTACAGAGGAAAGTTGATGTTGTATACCTTTGCAGGTACAAAACTCCTTTATGTACTGGTTAACAAACTCAGTACCATGGTCTGTTCTGATTGCAGATACCTTGTCATTTTTCATGACTTCGAGCTTTTTCAGCAAGTTTGGTATCTCCACCCTGGCATCAGATTTTTGTTTCAGAAAGACGACCCAAGTGAATCTTGAGAAGTCATCTACAACAACCAAACCATACTTCTTTCCTGCATAACTTGTTACTGATGTTTCAAAAAGATCCATGTGTAACAGTTGCAGTTGTCTAACAGTAGAGTGTCTGGTTTTGGACTTGAAAGATATCTTGGATTGTTTCCCCATCTGACAGGCAGAACAAATACCATCCTTTCTGAAAGATGTTTTGGGAAGATCAACCACTAAATCTTTCTTGGCAATTTTGTTCAGAGTTTTGAAGTTCAAGTGACTCATTCTTTTGTGCCATAACCAGTGCTCTTCTGTGTGACCTGATTGACTCACCATGAGACATTCTTCAGTTGTGGCAGAAACCCAATCGGCAACATAAAGACTACCTTTCCGCCGAGCAACCAAGACTGTCTGCTTTGACTCATTGTCAATGAGTTTGCAGTACTTTGCTTTGAATTTCACAGTGAATCCTTTGTCTGCAAACTGGCTCATGCAAAATAGATTGTATTTCAAATCCTTAACATGTAATACGTCAGTGATTGTTAATGATCCCAATTTGACGTTGCCAAATCCCAGAGAGGGATTTAATTCTCCTCCGGCAAATATGATATCTGGTCCTGTATTGCAAGCTTTGTAATCGACCAGATTTGCTTTGTCTCATGTCATGTGCTTTCCGCATCCACTATCAAATAGCCATTGTGCTTTAGTCCAAGAGGCATTCTGCACATAACAGGAAACAGGAGATTTGGTTCTCATATCTTTAATGGAACCGTCAGCATTAAAAGATCTTCCAGTAGGAATCCATTTTTGAATGAATTTCTCAGGAACATTCTTTTGTCTGACAGGAACATAAGGAGGAATTCTAGTTGAATGAATGTTATCATTAATAAGAACTATTTTCTTCCTTGGTGTGTTCCTAGGTGCTCCATTTAGTGCTTTCAGATACCTGTCAGGTTTCTGAGTTTGCTTTTCAGCAAACTTAGCTTTCCTTGCCAGATTTCTTCTAGCCCTGGCATTCAGATCTTCAGTGGCTTGATTTAACTTCCACTTCTGATAATTGCTTTGAGCAATTCTAGCCTTTAGCCATCGTTCTTGCTCCTGCTTGTACTCATGAGCAAGTTTCTTTCCGATGCTTTTATAGCCAATACCATTTCGAGCACTTGAAGCTATCTGAGATCTTTTCTCAGCAGCTTTGCTAGTCTCTGGCTGGTTCAATTTCTTTCCAGAAAAGGAGACATGGGAGAATTTGCCAGCTCCTGCAATTCTTGCCTTTTGAGAGACATAGCACTGTGGGTGTTTACACTTTTCAGTGTTGTGTTTCTTTTCAGAAACTTGCCCAACAGTTTTCTTTTTGACTTGTTTTTCCCACAAAGGATTAGTCGCAACTGCTTTTCCTTACAATCTTTGTCTTCTGACGATGTTGTAGATTGTATGGGAACCATCTTGCTGAGTAGTTTTGAAAGTTCTTCTTTCTTCACTCTTATTCAGAGTGGTAGAACAGTCAGTCTGTATTCTGAGCCCAAGTCCTGTTTTCTCTGAAGGATCTCTTAGGTAAGATTGTACTTCAGTAAGAGTGTCACTAGCTTTGGCATAAGATTGAAAAGATAATTCCTTCTTTTTGAGTTCATTGTTCTCAGAAAGAAGATCTTCATATTTCTTTTGTAGTTCAGCCATTGCTTCTTTATGTGACTTTTCAGTCTCAAATATCTGAGCTTTGAGAAATGCATTTTCAGCGTCCTTTTTCTCAGATATCCTAACCAGATGGGAATTTTCCTTTGCAAGAAAATTCTTTTCTTCCTCTAGGATTTCAGCTCTTGCACGGATCATTAAAAACTCTCTTTCATAGATATCAAGTTCTTTTCTGAGTTTTTCAAGATCTTTTATTTCTTCCTCATCACTTTCATAAGTGTAACAAGAAGTATGTGTTACCTCATCAGCCATAAGACAGTTTTCAATGTTAGAGATGTCTGGACCGTCAATCTTAGCAACTCCACACATTTCATTCTTCTTGAGGCTGAAGTCGATTATATCGTGAGTAACTCCACATAATTCTGGTGATGGTAACGTTGAGTCATCTGAGTCATCTTCAGAATCTGTCTCAACATCTAGAGCATCCAATTGAGTTTGGATTTTCTTTCTTTCTTCAGTTAGCAAAGCTTTCTGGCTTTTTCTGAAGATTCTTCTATCTTTTCTGTCACCTGTCTTTAGTTTGTTGAAGGCAGGACAATCCTTCATGAAGTGACGGGTTTACGACGGAGAAGCGTATATCGTTACCAATTTCTACTTCCTCAAGATTGGTGCTTTTGTGCTTGCTTTCAAATGAGCTTTGCATATCCTTGTCTTGGTGATAGTTTGGGCCTAGATGCTTTTGGCTTTTCTTCTCTCAATTTCTCGACTGACAAATCTGCTCATTTGCTTTGCAGCAAGAGCATCCTCAATCTCTTCCTTGCTTTTCTTCTTTTCAGAAGTTCCTTGAGTAACTAGAGCAACATTCTGCAACTTTTCAGTTGTTTGTTCTCTCTGAGTTGTCTCATAATCAACCGTAGCAAGATGAGAGAAAAGTTCCACAGGAGTGATGTTTGGCATACCTTGGTTAAAATAAAAGAATTTAGTGTGCTCCCAGTTGTGGTTAAGACTTCTGACAATTGTCTTAATCTTCTCGACCGAGTATCTATTCTTTCCCAGTCTTGCCATATCACTCATGAGAGTGGTAAACCTGAAATCAAGTTCTTCCAGAGTTTCAGTGGGACCTTGTTTGAAATTTTGAAATTTCAACTTTAGGACTTCGAACTTGTTTTCCTTGGTTTTCTCAGTTCCGGCACAGATTTCTTCAATCAGTTGCCAGGCAACTTTCGCTGTTTTAGCACCCCACAGTTTACACTGTATGTGCTCTGGTGTCGATCTGATAATGATGCTACAAGCTTGACCATCCAGTCGATTTATCTTGGCATCTTCCGATGTCCAGAGATCTCTGGGCTTTGGTTCGTAAATAACTTGACCAGTAGATCTTCCACTAGTTGACGCATCAGTTTGTGAAGATCCTTCGCTTTGATCTTTGTCTCTTCCATTTGAAACCTCCATGACTTGCTTAAGTTGTTGAATGACTATTGGGCCATTCTTTATCACTTCGATCATTTCGTCACTTATGGCTTCAAGGTGGAGCATCTTGTTATTTTTCCATTTCTCGTAGTTCTTTGGTTTGAGAACTGGTGCATCACTCAGAGACATACCTGCACACTTAACACACAAATTAAATCGTCCTCAAAGATGGACAAAGTTCCTTCACCTATCTGGGGATCTAGGTTCAGTGCAGAAGGCTGGTGAACCTCCTGCTCTGATACCACTTGTTGGTCCATATAACAGAAAAGTAAAAGACTAGAGGGGGGGGGTGAATAGTCTTTTAAAACTTTTGTCGATAAACAATATTTCTGAGATATCTGTGAAGATATCTCACATTATAGATCTGAAAGGAAGACTTAAGATAGATAAGTGCAGAAACAGTTAAGATGTGTGTGTGTGTGTGTGTTGCTGAAATGTAAATACAGAAATGTAAAGACCACAGCAAGTATAGTGGTATCTGGAGGTGGCGTAATCCTCCAACTAATCCACTTCGGTCTTTCAGAGACCTAGAATTCACTAGAATAGATTTTTGAGTTCACCTTACAAAGATCCTATTCTAAGATTTCTTAACAAATGGTTCCCAACCAAATGTTCCCCCTGAGTTGTTCCTCGGCTTCTTCAGCCAAGTACTTCCTATACTCAGAAACCTTTTTGAGTTATTCCCTAGCTTCCCAAGCTAAGTACTTCCTATACTCAATAACCTTGGAGTTATTCCCTAGTTTTCCAAATCAAGTACTTCTTATACTCCGATAACCTTGGAGTTATTCCTTGATCTTTCAAACCAAGTACTTCCTGTACTCCACGCTAGTTATGGTGTTGGTTTCGGTTTGAGTTTGTCAGATGAGCTTCTTATATTAACTTTTCAGTTAATCAGATAGCTCTGTGAATCAAGTATACTTAATACACTTTTCAATGTATGGTATCTTGTTCTTTTACTGAACCAAGTCTTATGATAACTGTTCAAGAGAATGAATCTCAGATACCTTGATCTGTCAATTCAACTCCTTCACAGATAGCTATACTTGTTTAGGATTAGGACACTTAGAACTTCAGTGCTACTTAAGATCAAAAGCTATGGTCGCAACAGTAAGCTTAAGAATAAGTAGTTTGCTTTGAGAGAGTAAGATATTCAGAGTATGTTTCAGCGTCTAGTGTTCTGTGTGTCTTCTCAAGCAATCTAAGTGTTGATATTTATAGATGAATTTGAATGACGTTGGATGGTATCCGTTAGGCTCAAATTCAAACTATTGATATTCAAATAGCATCTTAGAAAGGTTTGTCTTCTTCAGAAGCAACCGTTGCTTTTGTTCAGACATCTCTGTCCGTGCATTAAATGCATTGTACTATACTTTTGTCCTGTAGTGCCAACGGAACTATGCTTTATCAGAGATGTTCATATCAACAGATATCTCTAAGTCTTTGCACGTTCTTATCTTCAATCTTCAGATACCACTTGAATTGAAACAACTTTGTTTGCAATTTGTATTTCTCTTTTCAGAGATGTGATATAAAGCTTAAGGTATCTGTGAGAAGATATCTGTGGACACTTTCCTTGTTTTCCAGATAGATCCTTTGAATCTCAGATATCTCTTGTGACACAGTTTGGTCGCAACTATTTATGTCTTCAAGATATCTGGACAAGGTATCTGTAAAACTGTTCCAGTAATCTTGTGCAGTCTTCAATTCTTCAATGTTGTTGAACAACTTCTGCTTGGACGTCTTCTTCTTGGTCTTCTCTTCATAACATAAAAATTACATTTAGAGACCTAACATCCTATACAAAATTAACTAAACTATCATATTAAGTGGGTTTCCTCTTTTACAATGTTCAAGTGAACCAAGAGTACTAGTCACCTTTCTGAGACTAAGATAGGTCATCATGTTGCTTGATCAAAACTAAATATCTAACAAATTTCCTAACAAATTTCCTAGCAAATTTCCTAACAAAATTTCCTAACACAAAGTGAATCAACCAGTACGCTGAAGTCACTAACCTCCACAGCTAGTCCGAGCTTTCTAAGGAAGGGCTTCCAAACCTGACCACGTCAGTACAAAGATGCCTTACGGACCGGACGAGAGAATCTCGGACGCCACTATCGCAATAAGCCCAAACGTACATAACAGAACCACAGAGATACTTTCGTGGAACTCTAGGCTCGGACATCCAGAGTTATCCAAGGACAGATCAACCAGACAGACAGATCTATCAGAGGAACTGTCACGGACCCAACAGGCGGAACAGTAGTCTTAGTGGGAAAAGGTCCAAACTACCCTCCCAGGCCCATTAACCGGTATTGGACTACTGTGCACTAATGGGCCATGGGCCGAAGGTAGCATTGGTGTCCAAATCTGGATCGTACACTTGGCATTATCTTATGAGCCTCGCCATAAGTACACAATAACTATAAATAGAGCACAGGGTCAAAGACCCCCAGGTAAGAACCAAAGTGAACTCAGATCAAATACAGTAACCTTCCTCATAACCCATTACACGGAGAGCCTCCAACTCTCCCTTGAGTAAAGTCTCCCTCCGGATTGACTCAGGCAATCCGGATATCCCGTTCTAACCCCCCACTTAGTCCTTTCAGGTACACAAGCAGATAAGTGGTGCCTCGGATCTATAGTTGGAGGTGGGATCGATCTCAGGATTCCAGTAATGGTTTAAGTTAGTAGTGCTAGAGGTTTTACCCCTCAGCAGACACTAAAAGATATAAAGCTGAAGAAAATAAAGAAGAAATTACTGGTTTCACTTTTTATACAGGGACAAGTAGAGCCGATAAAACATATCCTAATCTATTTAATTTTATTATAAGTTTGTTACTACAGATTATTGAGAAATTGAATAAATTATTAGAAAATATTAATAAGATACCACCAAGTACACAGACTATAGATAACGATCTAGATAAAATAATTAGTGGTATTAATAGATTAAGTCTAGGAGAAGAAGTTAGAATAAAAAGAAAACCAACACCTTATACACATTGGGTACCAAGAAAATGAGTATTCAACAAAATAAGAACTTTTTAGGAAGAAGTAGGACATTACAAGAAGCTAGAAATTCAACTAGTAACATACAAAGTGTTATTACATCAAACAGTTTTCTCAACAGAATAATAATAAAAGGATCAGGATCTACTAATAACCAACAGATTATACAGTTAGAAGAAGAAATAAATTTAGACAGGAATATAGACTTATATAATCAACACCAATTAGATATATTAAATCCAAGAGTATTATATCAAACAGGTTTTAGAAATATTAATACAGTTCTAATACGAAGTAGTAGAGAAGAAAGTCTTAGGGTTATTGACAAAACAGTAACTATAGATTTATTTTCTCCAGAAACCATACAGAAAATAAAACAGTCTGGGAAACAATTTGCCCATATAGGATTAGTTATAATTGGCATAAAAGTTTTAGCAAGAAAAAACTTAGGTGCTAAATTGTTAACATTATTATTAGATAAGTCATGGAAAACAGAAATGAAAACGGCCATTATTTCAGGAATGGAAATAGATTTAAGTCAAAACACTGCCTTATTTTACTGTACACCAGGGATCTTAGACATAAAAGATTTAAAAAATATAAAAATTTCACTACAAGCAAAAGGATTTGAAAATTATGAAGGAAATAATATTGTAATAAGTATAGGAACACTAGGAAAAGCTAGTAACAGGTCAGGAATGAAATATAAAGTCAATATTGATGGAGTTGTTAATATAATTGCTTCGAAATCAATAAAAATGATAGATCCAATAAAAATAGATCCAGAAGAGTTAGCAGGACTTGAATGGTCATTAGAAGATTTACAAGAATCAAGTAGTACAATATTAGAACCTAAAAAGAGTTACATTTATGAAGATGCTAAAGGGATACAAAGCTTAAGATTTGTAGATTTTAAAAAAGAAAATCAACCGAATGAAGAAAATGAAACTGAGACAGAGTATACTTTTATGAATATAGAATATGATACAGATCCTATATATGACACAGATACTGAAGAGAATGATGAAAAAATAATAATTGGATTCGATGATTTTGAACAAGAAGAAAATGATTTTAGTATAATTGATTATTTAGAAGAAGAACCTTCAACAGGGTTTAAAATTGAAGAAACTACTAAAAAATTTGATGATATTATTAATAAAAAATTCACTGAGTTAAACATTCAAGAAGAAGTAGATGATATGACAATAGACTGCATTACAGAATTAGTATGGACTTATGAAGAAAGTTATAGTAAATTACAAGAATTTTATAATTTACCCCTAGAAGAAGATATACAATAAGGTAAAACAATGATTTCTGGTTTTTATAAACAAGAAAAAGCTTTTATGGATCAAGATATGGTAAACATAAGAAAAAGAGCTAAAATGGAATGGACAGAACCAGGAACAAGTACAGAGGAAACCATAGGAAGAGAAAAATGGACTCCTCCATCACAACATTATACAGGAGAATCAAAATATGTTAGTCAAGGACCTAGATTACCATTAGGGAATCTTTATAGCGGAAATATGTTATTATTAGAAAAACAAAATCACAACTCTGGGGAGATGAGATATTGGTATGGGAACAAACAGTGGTGAGATTATGGGAAACAAATAAACGAGATAGTATGGACATGTTTTCTTATTTAGAAACCACATTAGGTCCAATAGCCTTAGGCATATGGCAAAGCAAGAAAGCCCAAGTGTAACGACCTGACCACTAATGGGCTGAGACCCGGCCTGTTGGGCCGGCAAGGTTACGCATGACAGTCCCACCACTCGGTATGATATTGTCCGCTTTGTGCCGGAGCCCGCACGGATTTGTTTTTGGGTTTCCCCAAAAGGCCTCATACCATAGGAGAGTGGTGGTCTACATATATACCCTTCATCTCTTTCACTCTCAAGCGATGTGGGATGTTGGGTATTACAATCTACCCCCCTTAAATTCTCGACGTCCTCGTCGAGCTTTCATGGGGGTCACTGTTTGTCCCGAGACCAACCATCCGTACAGGACTCTAGAGGTGGCTCCCACCGCCCATACAGTGTAGCACTTTGCCCCGCATGGCACTTAGTTCCCGCAATTCCAGATAGTCCCGCTCTGATACCATTTGTAACGACCCGACCACTAATGGGCTGAGACCCGGCCCGTTGGGCCGGCAAGGTTACACATGACAGTCCCACCACTCGGTATGATATTGTCCGCTTTGGGCCGGAGCCCGCACGGATTTGTTTTTGGGTTTCCCCAAAAGGCCTCATACCATAGGAGAGTGGTGGTCTACATATATACCATTCATCTCTTTCACTCTCAAGCGATGTGGGACGTTGGGTATTACACCAAGACCCAGATGAAATAAACAGACTTAAAGCTATAGGTGATAACCCATATAACTTCACCAGCCAAATTAGAACACTAATACTAGGAGTAGACCCAACAAAAAATACTACTGTTATACAAGATACAACTATTAGAAATTTAGAACAATTAAGTATAGCAGATATGAGATACATAAATGAATTTACATTAGACTTTACTAGGTTATTATCTCAAACAGGACAACCTATGAATGATGATTTATGTGATAAATATTTTATTAAATTACCAGGTGATTTAGGAAAAAATATTCATGAATGATGGAAACAACATTTTAGTGAAAGAAAAAAATTAGGAATTGGACCTGGAATCACTTATACAGTTACTATACTAGAAGATAAATGTAAAGAAGTAACTTTACAAGAACAGTTAAAAAACAATGCTTATGTGTTTTGCAAAACAGCTATTTATACACCACAAGCATATGGTCAATATAGTACACCTAAAAAGAAACTAAGAAAAAGTACAACGTATAGGAAAGAATTTAAACCATATAAAGGTAACAGATATGTTAAAAAACCTCAGACTAGAAAATGTAGATGTTTTATATGTGGAGATGAAAAACATTTAGCAAATAAATGTCCTAATAAGAATAAAAACGCAGAAAGAAGTAACTTGGTAGAACAACTAGGAGAATATAAAATAGAACCTTTAGACATAAACGATTCGGATGATGAATCAGTCTATAGTATTTATAGTAGTGATAATGATAACCAACTTACTAAAATTACTTATACTTACATGAATAGAGAAGAAGATTGTAAACATGAATGGATTAGTAAAAGAGGAAATAATTATATTAAATCTTTCAATTGCGGTTATTTTCCAAGTATTGAAAAAAGATCACAGTGTAATATATGTTTTAAAGAAATATGCTATTTATGCCTAAAATTATTATATAAACAAAATATGTCTATAGATAAGAAACCATTAAAAGAACAAAGTATGGAATTAATTACAGAAAAAATAGAAAAAATAGTAATAACAAATGAACTACATTGTTTAAAAATTTAAAATTTAGAAGAAAAAGTTTTACATGTAGAAAATAGGATATATAAAAATAAGCAAAAATTAGAAGAATCCTTAGAAGACATAGATTTAACAAATGTGTCCACTGAACTCACCCTAATACAAACTAGGAATATAACAAATATGATTAATTTACAATGTAGGTAATGGCTAGACAATAATGAATACTTAGATCTTACAGCCCTCTTAGACACAGGAGCAACTAAAAGTGTAATTTCACATAGTATGGTACCTTTACAACATAAAAAAGAATTATCATACAAATTGGTCACTAGGACTATAGAAGACAGATTAATGACAATTACACATTATATAGAACCAATAGGAATACAATTTACAGATTTCTCAGGAAATTATAGTATGAAATACAATATTCCCCAAGTAAATATTAGTCCCGAGTATGTTAAAGCTAAAGATTTTATTCTAGGACTTAATTTTATTCTCGCATTACAGCGTGCGATTACTATTGCAAAAAATTACATTACAATAAGTAAACATACATATAGTATACCAACTTTAAGATATACTCAAACGTCAGAGTTAGCACAGAAGCGTGGTGGACTAGGAAACTTAGAATTTTTTAAGAATCCTTCGAAAACCAATATAGAAAATGATACATTAAGATTACTTACAAACATGTTGACACATGAACTAGAAAAAGGAATAGATGTCACTATAAGTAGTAATCATCCTATAATATTACATTTAGAAAAAATAGGATTAATAGGAGAAGACATTATGAAATCAAGAGTCGTATATAAATGTAAATTTAAAATTAAAAATCCTGATATCACTATTAGAATAGCAAACATTGAATACAATCCATTAGATAAGGAATAATTTAAAAATCAGATTCCTGAAATGATAAAACATAATTTAATAAGAAAATCAGAAAGTCCACATAGGTCAGCAGCATTTATTGTAAGAAATCATAGTGAAATTAAAAGAGGAAAGGGTAGAATAGTTTATAATTATAAAAGACTAAATGATAATACAGAAAATGATGGGTATAATATACCTAATAAAGATACTCTAATAAATTTAATTCAAAAGAAAAAGATTTTCTCAAAATTCGATTTAAAATCAGGTTACAATCAGCTTAAATTATCAGAAGATTTTAAACCTTGGACAACTTTTACATGCTCAGAAGGACAATTTGAATGGAATGTCTTAAGTTTTGGACTAAAAAAACGCTCCTTCAATTTTTCAAAGATTTATGAATAACATATTCTTAAAATATGATTTTTGCATGGTATACATTGATGGTATCTTAGTAGCCAGTGAATCAATTTATGAACATGAAAATCATTTGAATCAAGTATTTAATGAAATTAAAAAAACATAATATAGTAGTTTCAAAAAGAAAGATGGAACTTTTTAAAAGAAAATTTTCATTTCTAGGATTAGAAATTGGAAATGGAAAAATAGAATTACAACCCCACATTTCAACAAAAATTATTGATTTTCCTGAAAAATTCGAAAACTTAAAACAGATACAAGCTTTTCTAGGTTTAGTAAACTATGCTAGAAAATTTATTCCCAACTTATCAAAACTAGTAGGACCATTATACAGTAAAACAACAAAAAATGGTCAACGAAGATTCAATAAGGAGGATATTAAATTAGTTAAATAAATCAAAGAAGTTGTAAAAAAGATTAAACCATTAGAATTACCATTAGTAACAGACTACATCATCATAGACACAGATGGCTGTAAAGAAGGATGGGGAGTTGTTCTTCTTTGTAAAACAAATAAATATTTACCAAGAAATAGTGAAAAGGTTTGCGCTTATACTAGTGGAAATTTTAATAAAACAGGATTAAACTGGACTAGTTTAGACTATGAGATACAGGCATTAATTAATGCACTAGAAAAATTTAAGATTTTCTTAAATAAAGAATTCACTGTCATAACAGATTGTGAAGCCATAGTTAAATTCATTAAAAATGATCAAAGTAAAAAAGTAAATAGAACTAGATGGATTAATTTACAAAACATAATACAAGGAAGTTGATATATTATAAATTTTGTACATATTAAAGGAAACAATAATACTATTGCTGATATCTTATCAAGAAACTTGAACATGTTATTTCATGGATAAAGATCAGAAAATGAGAAGGCTTATACATCCTCAACAAACTGACAAAGCAACAGCAATGGATATTTCTGATGAAGAAAGCAAGATGACAAGAAATTTCTGACAAACAACCCGCCAACGCCGGTGTTTTGTGATAATGATGATCAAACCAAAACCTTTCACAAACAGGGCTAAGTTCTTCAAAACAATTTCCTAAAAATTCTAGCCCACAAGTCCAACAAAAGGCTATTACTTTTGGCCCAAACACACTACCAGTCTTGTCACGCCCCAAACAAAAATAACGATTTTTGACCTTTTCAAGACGCGACCGGCCGTGTATCGTAAGATGGTCTTACGCCAACACGAAGCCTCACAAACATTAACACAAGTAAAACACAAGCGGAAACATAAACTTTGATAACTGTGTCCAAAAGTACAATATCACTACAAAAAATCAGGTTTGTAGCGACGGATAGAAAATCCGTCGCCCCCTGGAGCTGTGGCGACGGATAATAATCCGTCGTCCAATTCGCGACGGATTGGACGACGGATTATGTTTCTTAACTTTTTTTTTAAAAAATTGATAGTGGCGACGGATAGAATCTATCCGTCGCCACGTGGGGCGACAGATAGATTCTATCCGTCGCTACATTGCTATTTTTAAAAAAAAAATTAAATCCGTATTCGATTTTTTATATTCGTATACGGATTAATTAAATATCAATTTGTATTCAGATACGGATATTGATTTGTATTCAGATCTGAATTAATCTGATGGTCTTGTGGTGGCAGGGTGGTGGTGGCAGTGGTGGTGCGGTGGTGGTTGATGGTGGTGCGGTGGTGGTGGGAGGAGGAAAGGTGGTGGTGGAGGAGATGGTGGTGGTGGTGGAGGAGATGGTGGCAATGGTGGTGCGGTGGTGGTGGGAGGAGGAAAGTGGTGGTGGTGGTGGTGGCAGGGTGGTGGTGGCAGTGGTGGTGCGGTGGTGGTGGATGGTGGTGCAGTGGGTGTGGTGCGGTTGTGGTGGGAGGAGGAGGAAAGGTGGTGGTGGTGGTGGAGGAGAAAGGTGGTGGTGGTGGAGATGGTGGTGGTGGGAGGAGAAAGGTGGTGGTGGTGGGAGGAGAAAGTTGGTGGTGGAGGAGGAGGAGGTGGTGGAGGAGATGAGAAATGGATGAGAAGTGGTGAAGGAAAGGAGGTGGTGGAGGAGATATATTTTTTTTTAAGGCTTTTAGCGACGGATAGATCTAGATCTATCCGTCGCTAACTTTTTTATTTTTTTTAATTTTCCGGCTATATAGCGACGGATAGATCTATTCGTCGCTAAAAATAGCGATGGATAGATCTATCCGTCGCTAAATTTTTTTTTTTTTTAAATTATGGTCAACGCTCTGTAGCGACGGATAAAATTATCCGTCGCTACAGAGCGACGGATAAAAGTTATCCGTCGCCAAACGGGGCGACGAATAGAATCCGTCGCCCCAAGTAGCGATCCGTCGCTACAGGGGCGACGGATAAAATCCGTCGCCCCTTTCCGTCCCATTACAACAGAATTCTTGTAGTGTATCAGAGCGACTCTAAACTGAAAATAACAAAGGACAAAAAAACTACAAGTCTCGAAACTCAATAAGAACTAAACAGCCAGGTCTGAACAAAAGGGAAATCCTACAAAAGCTAAACTCGAAACTCCAAGCAAATGTCTAACTTTACTCGTCCTGCTGGTCGTCTGAAAAAAAGGGTGTAAGGGTGAGCTCCTGGCACTTTTACCCGGATCAAGCAATACAGTAAAACATACATATATATTTATGTAACATATCCAAAAGTCAAATCACAGTGCATTTGACGAAACAGTAAAATAATTAATTTAGCTCAGTCAGATTTACTCTAGGCCACTATTAGATCCCGTGGCAGGGAAGATGGCATACATAACGGTAACAATAGGTTTCCTCAACAGGAAACAATAACGGCAGGTTCCCCCGCGGAAAGGAACAATAACAGTAGGAAGTACTTCTATGCCAAATAAACCCTCAACAGAGGTCAGTACAGAGCGTAGGTAAACTGAGAGCTAAAACAGTACATTTATCAACTTGAAGTATCATTTTCCACACTTATCACATGCATCATAAAATCACTTTAGGGATTTACATACTTGATCCGTTTTGATTAGACTATTATATCAAGTCTCATATCTTGATATAATAACCATAATTTATTTGTTAAATCTTAAAACATACATATATACTATAATAGAGAAAATAAAAGTAAAAGTGTCAAGAGTTCCCTTTACCAAAGACGACCTGATCCTCTGCTCGAAATCACCAGACAATAGACCAGATCTAATCAGAACCTAAGTAGAGGTAAACAAATTTACTAACTGATAAATAAAAGTGATTTAACTGAGAAGATGCATTAATACATTCCTACTGCTACCGCCCTTCCTACTGTATTACTACTAAACTAGACATGATGATTAGCAAATACTACTCCCACTAATTAAAAGCACCACGCGAAAAGCAGAATCAAAGGAGTTGATTATTTAAAGAATCTTGGCCATTAGTTAAACTCTCAATTAATTAGGCTAAACAACAAAACTAGATGATTGTTCAAGGTCAGTAGTGTAAAACATAGAGATAGAGGCGCAAAGGTTGAGACCCAAAACATGAGAGAGAAACAATGCAATTGAATTCAAGGTCCAGCCTAACTACAAGAATCTGGGTCTCTCGATAAAGAAGCCAAAACATTAATCATCCTGACAAATTTGGGATCAATGAAATAAAAGAATACCAGAAAAATACCTTCAGATAGAGCCAAAATCAAGGAACGAAGGTCAGTAAAATTGCAAGATTTGATATGGCAACACAGACGGCAATATTAAAAACCCAAATAAGGAAAACCATCCTTTCCCACAACATTTAAAATTATACTTTAAATACTTTTAGGAAAAACACATAATTTAAAATATTAAAACAAATACAGTAATAATAAAATAAAATAAATTCTCGGGTTTTACATCCTTCCCCCCTTAAAGGAAGTTTCGTCCCGAAACTTTAAAAACTAAAACGCACCTTCTTCTTCGAAGAGATGGGGGTAGGACTTTCTGATTTCCTCCTCTAACTCCCAAGTTGCTTCTTTAGGTGAGTGGTTGGACCACTGAACTTTCACAAACGGTATCGAATGCTTTCTTATCTCTTGCACCTTCCGATCAACTATACCTACGGGTACCTCCTCATAAGACAAATCCTCTCGAACTTCTAGAGGCTCATAACTCAACACGTGGGTAGGATCAGGAACATACCTCCTCAATAGAGAAACATGGAAAACGTTATGCACTCTAGATAGATCTGGCGGCAGCACTAACCTATAAGCCATTTCGCCAATTCTTTCCAGAATCTCAAATGGTCCAATGTAGCGCGGACTTAACTTTCCACGCTTTCCAAAACGCATCACTCCTTTAGATGGAGAAATCTTCAAATGAACCGAATCACCAACATTAAACTCCAAATGTCTTCTTTTCAAATCTGCCCAACTCTTCTGTCTGTTCTGAGCTACTTCCAGCCTTTTCTTTATCAACGGTATCTTTTCTTCAGCAACTTTAGCCAACTCTAGACCTAATAATCTCTTTTCACCAATATCATCCCAATGAATTGGAGATCTACACTTTCTCCCATAAAGAGCTTCATATGGAGCCATGCCAATGCTACTTTGATAGCTATTGTTGTACGCGAACTCTGCCAACTTCAAATGTTCACCCCAACTTCCTTTAAAGTCCATGACGCAAGCTCTCAACATATCTTCCAATATTTCAATCGTTCTCTCTGATTGCCCATCAGTCTGTGGGTGGAATGCAATACTAAACTTCAATTGTATGTCTAGAGCACTCTGTAAACTCTTCCAAAAATGAGAAGCAGACCTTGGGTCACGAGCCGAAACTATGCTCACTGGCACACCATGAAGGCAAACTATATTCTTCACATACTTCTTTGCCAACTTATCTAACGAATCCGACTTCTTGATTGGCAGAAAATGCGTTGATTTAGTAAGTCGATCTACAATTACCCAAACTGCATCGTGCCTCTTCCTCGGTGTAGGTGGTAGACCGGTAACAAAGTCCATAGTGATATGCTCCCATTTCCACTGAGGAATTTCCAAATTCTGCAATGTACCTCCAATCCGCTGGTGCTCAATTTTCACTTGCTGACACGTAATGCATCTAGCCACGAAATCTGCTACATCGCGTTTCATGCCCTTCCACCAAAAGTGCTTTAGAAAGTCTATATACATCTTAGTGCCACCCGGGTGTATAGAAAATCGAGATTTGTGAGCATCGGTTAGAATCTCTTCCTTCAATTCGACATTGGATGGAACACATACCCTATTTCCATACCTCAAGGAACCATCGTCGTGCATTCCAAATTTCGGGTACAAACCATTTGCTAACCCTTCAATAATCTTGACCAAATCTGCATCTCCCTTTTGTGCTTCCTTGATGCGGTCAATCAACAATGGCTGAGCTATTAAGCTAGCAATCGTGCTGTTGAAGTCACTACTTACCACTTCGATATCCAGTTCTTCCAACTCCCTCAAAATATTTTTCTCTTGGGTCAACATGGCTGCCACCACCGGTGCTTTTCGACTAAGTGCATCAGCAACTACATTATCTTTTCCAGGATGGTAATTAATTCCCAAATCGTAATCCTTGAGTAGATCCAACCATCTTCTTTGCCTCATATTCAATTCTTTTTACGTAAACAGATACTTGAGGCTTTTATGGTCTGTATAGACTTCACATCTCACCCCATACAAGTAATGACGCCATATCTTCAAGGCAAAAACCACTACTGCCAACTCTAGATCATGAGTAGGGTAGTTTCGTTCATACGGCTTCAACTGTCGAGAAGCGTAAGCTATAACTTTGTCATTTTGCATCAAGACACACCCTAAACCAATCTTTGAAGCATCACTATAGATGCCAAACCCATCGACGTCATTGGGCAAGCTCAGAATAGGTGCAGAGACCAATCGCTGCTTTAATTCTTCGAAACTCTTTGTGCATTCATCAGACCATTCAACCTTCACTCCTTTCTGGGTCAAACGAGTCAACGGTAAGGACAATATTGAGAAGCCTTGAACAAATTTTCTGTAGTAACCTGCGAATCCAAGAAAACTTCTAATTTCACTCACATTAGTCGGGCGAGGCCAACTCACTACAGTTTCGACTTTAGACGGATCAACAGAAATTCCCTCGCCAGATACTACATGTCCCAAAAATGCAACTCGATCCAACCAGAACTCACACTTGCTGAATTTTGCAAACAACTGTTCATCTCTTAATCTCTCCATCACCAGTCTCAAATGCTCTACGTGCTCTTCCTTGCTCTTCGAGTAAATCAGAATATCATCAATGAAAACCACCACAAATTGATCTAGGTATTGTTTAAATACCCTATTCATCAAATCCATAAAAGTTGTAGGTGCATTGGTGAGACCGAAGGACATAACAACAAATTCATAATGGCCATACCTAGTCCGGCAAGCTGACTTAGGCACATCTCCGGCCTTAATCTTCAATTGATGGTAACCGGACCTCAAATCGATCTTCGAGAAAACCTTAGCACCTCGCAACTGATCAAATAAATCATCTATCCTTGGTAGAGGATACCTATTTTTCACGGTGACCTTGTTCAACTCTCGATAGTCAATGCAAAGGCGCATACTCCCATCCTTCTTCTTCACAAACAAGACAGGTGCTCCCCAAGGAGATACGCTCGATCGAATAAAACCTTTGTCAAGTAGTTCCTGTATTTGAATTTTGAGCTCTCGCAACTCTGCTGGTGCCATCCTATACGGTGCCTTAGATATCGGTTCGGTACCCGGTGCAAGTTTAATTTCAAATTCGACATCCCTATCTGGGGGTACTCCAGGCAAATCTTCAGGAAACACATCGGGATATTCTTGAATGACGGAAATATCATCGAGCTTGATACCTTCCTTTCGTGCTTCCATTGCATATACTATGAATCCGGTACAACCCTTTCTTAGGGCCTTCTGAGCTTTCAATGCTGAAATAACTGGCACAATGAACTTTTCCTTAGAAATCGCTCCTTGGAATTCAAACTCCGGTATCCCTGGAACTTGAAAAATAATCTTCTTCTCAAAACAATCAATTTTAGCATGCTGGCGAGCCAGCCAATTCATTCCCAAAATGACGTCGAGATCGAACATGTCAAGCACTACTAGGTCTGCACTAAGATCATTCTCACCTATGCGAACTATGCACCCCTTACAAATATCATCACACACAACCAACGATTTTGAAGGAGTAGATACATGCATAGGGTCTATAAGTTTAGAAAGCATAAAGTTCACCGACTTGACAAATTTTCTGGAAATAAACGAGTGAGAAGCTCCAGAGTCAAATAACACGAAGGCATCTACAGAATTAACGGGAAGGGTACATGTGACGACGTCCTCTCTAGCCTGAGTGTCCTCACGGATAATGGAAAACACTCTCCCAGTATTCCTTGCTTGGTTTGGAGCTCGTCCTGCAGACGTTTGTGCTAGTTCCTTTCCTTGCCTACTCATCGGGCAATCCTTCACTTGATGGCTAGTATCACCACATGCGAAGCAACCCTTAGTCTTCCAACGACACTCGCCATGATGCTTCCTCTTGCAAAAATCACAAAGCTTTCCTGTGTGCCAACTTCCATCACTTTTCACAAATTTCTTGTTACTTGAACTGTTACTTCACCGAAAGTCGTTAGGCCTCTTCAAATCCTTCCTCGGCTGTGGGTTCTTTGGTAGTGCTGCCTCCACCACCAAAGCACGGTTAAAAGCGTCAACAAACTTCTTATCCAAATGAGGAAGAACACTCATTCAAATGTCCTCCCTTAGGCACTTGCAGAACAGGCTGACTTTGCTGGCCTCCGACTCAAAGTATGTTGGACAGAAGCGACCCAACTCGTGAAACTTATCCGCTAAAGGCAATACTGTCATATCCCCCTGTCTTAAACTGAGGAATTCCATCTGCTTCGCCGTCTTGACTGACTCCGGGAAGTAGTGATCGAGAAATAGCTCCTTAAATCGACCCCATGTCATCGACTCAGCATTAGTCCCTTGTGCAATCTTCGTCGTGTCCCACCAATACTTCGCATTACCAGTCATATGAGGGATAGCAACCCTCAACCACGCTTCCTCCGGAAACTCCAACGACGTAAACTTTTCCTCGATTCCCACGATCCACTTCTCAGCCTCCAAAGGATCCATAACTTCGGTGAACATTGGGTAGTTCACCCTTTGAAACCGCTCGAAATAAGAAACTTGGGAAGGTTGACGCTGTTGCTGCTGCAACAAGCTAGTCATAGTAGTCAAGGCTCTAGCAATCTCGCTTTCAGTTGACGGCGGACCTCGTGGCGGTTCCTCGTGATTAGCCCTTTCATCCACTGGTCCTCCCGAAGCGTCGTTAACAATCCTACGGCCTCGTCCACGGTCTCTACCCATGTTCGATGTTCCACCACGTTCCATAACTCACACTGTAGCAACGTCACATTATGAGGGTAAAACACAAAAGCAACAAAACTTTAAGGTCCTACAGAAAACCAAAAACCAACCCTCACGATAGAAAATAAAGTTCAAACGTCAAACACCTAACGAGGTCTAGACTCCCAAAAAGACTCAAACCTGGCTCTGATACCACTTTTGTCACGCCCCAAACAAAAATAACAATTTTTGACCTTTTCAAGACGCGACCGGCCGTGTATCGTAAGATGGTCTTACGCCAACACGAATCCCCACAAACAATAACACAAGTAGAACAGAAGCGGAAACAAAAACTTTGATAACTGTGTCCAAAAGTACAATATCAGAGCGACTCTAAACTGAAAATAACAAAGGACAAAAAAACTACAAGTCTCGAAACTCAAAGAGAACTAAACAGCCAGGTCTGAACAAAAGGAAAATCCTACAAAAGCTAAACTCGAAACTCCAAGCAAATATCTAACTTTACTCGTCCTGCTGGTCGTCTGAAAAAAAAGGGTGTAAGGGTGAGCTCCTGGCACTTTTACCCGGATCAAGCAGTACAGTAAAACATACGTATATATTTATGTAACATATCCAAAAGTCAAATCACAGTGCATTTGACGAAACAGTAACATAATTAATTTAGCTCAGTCAGATTTACTCTAGGCCACTATTAGATCCCGTGGCAGGGAAGATGGCATACATAACGGTAACAATAGGTTTCTTCAACAGGAAACAATAACGGTAGGTTCCCCTGCGGAAAGGAACAATAACAGTAGGAAAGGAACAATAACAGTAGGAAGTACTTCTATGCCAAATAAACCCTCAACAAAGGTCAGTACAGAGCGTAGGTAAACTGAGAGCTAAAACAGTACATTTATCAACTTGAAGTAACCTTTTCCACACTTATCACATGCATCATAAAATCACTTTAGGGATTTACATACTTGATCCGTTTTGATTAGACTATTATATCAAGTCTCATATCTTGATATAATAACCATAAGTTATTTGTCAAATCTTAAAACATACATATATACTATAATAGAGAAAATAAAAGTAAAAGTTTCAAGAGTTCCCCTTATTAAAGATGACCTGATCCTCTACTCGAAATCACCAGACAATAGACCAGATCTAATCAGAACCTAAGTAGAGGTAAACAAATTTACTAACTGATAAATAAAAGTGATTTAACTAAGAAGATGCATTAATACATTCCTACTGCTACTGCCTTCCTACTGTATTACTACTAAACTAGACATGATGATTAGCAAATACTACTCCCACTAATTAAAAGCACCACACGAAAAGCAGAATCAAAGGAGTTGATTATTTAAAGAATCTTGGCCATTAGTTAAACTCTCAATTAATTAGGCTAAACAACAAAACTAGTTGATTGATCAAGGTCAGTAGTGTAAAACGTAGAGATAGAGGCGCAAAGGTTGAGACCCAAAACATGAGAGAGAAACAATGCAATTGAATTCAAGGTCCAGCCTAACTACAAGAATCTGGGTCTCTCGATAAAGAAGCCAAAACATTAATCATCCTGACAAATTTGGGATCAATGAAATAAAAGAATACCAGAAAAATACCTTCAGATAGAGCCAAAATCAAGGAACGAAGGTCAATAAAATTGCAAAATTTGATATGGCAACACAGACGGCAATATTAAAAACCCAAATAAGGAAAACCATCCTTTCCCACAACATTTAAAATTATACTTTAAATACTTTTAGGAAAAACACATAATTTAAAATATTAAAATAATTACAGTAATAATAAAATAAAATAAATTCTCGGGTTTTACAAGTCTGCACAGATGAAACCAAAAAATTTAGGCCCATGGCTGGGATAAATTTAACAGTTAAACAACAGTGTCTTCTTGACAATCTTTGGCACATACATACTTTTCCTACAGAATCCACAAAGAAAGTCCAAGTTTTAAATTCTTTGGGATACTTCTTTATGGAAATACCTCAAAAAACCCCAGAAAAAACTAATATTAGGAGATTTTCTCACTATATTATTTTTCGGGGCACAAAAGTTGGAATTTTCAACAAGTGGGAAACAGTTGTAAACCACATACAGTGCACAGATCCTCTTTACAAAGGATTCTACAGTTTTTCAGAAGCCATGACTATGGCTAGAAAACATTTTGGACTCAGAGACTTCTTTATAGAACCCGAAGAAGTAAAAACATTTTCAGAAATCACACAGCAAATCCCTGATCAGATTTTCAAAAAACATGAGGAGGAGATTGTTAGGCTCCAAAAACATATTCTCGAAAAAGAAAAAGAAAACCCAACATTACTGACAACAAAATTACAGGTTGAAAATCAGAAATTAAAACAGCAGATTGTTACTCTTGAAGACAGAATAAAAACACAGAGCCAATCTACAGAGATTTCAACAGCTTTAAAGCTCGCATTATCGACATTCCATGGAGACAGACTTTAAAGCCTATATTAGACAGAATCAAAGGTCTTGATGACATTATATCCGAAAAAATCTGTACAGGATTTCCTTTAGTCTTGTACAAATTACAGCAAAAAATTGTACAGATAGTGTTCCGAGAGTTAAAATATACCGGAATAAAAGTGATAGAAATAATAAACAGAGACGGAAAAGATACAGGCATACTATTATTACAGATAGATTTGGGAGAAACAGACATGCCACAGGAATTGATTACTCAATTTTACCATCATGGTATGATTGATTACATCAGATTCAGCCTCACTGACATTACAGAGAAAATTATCAACACTTTTGGTGAGAAGTTTACATTAGTAGCAGGAAACATTGCTTCTCATTCACAGACAGTAGGATGTAAGATTTTTGCATCCTTCCTGTATGAACAACCATACATACAAAGCCGGAAAAAGAATTTTTATCGAAGAATGCACCTAATGATCAAGCATTGCTAGAAGTAGCGGTAAAAATCGAAGAACACATTAATTTCTCAAGTCTTTATTGGCTCCATGAACAAAACCCTGATACAGTTCTAGGAGTAATAAAGGCACAACAGAAGACTCAAGCTCTTCCCAAGTATTTTCCTTGGTTTGAGTACAAGCTAATGGCCGAAGGACATTATACTCAGATCTGGACAACAACAAATTCCCACAATTGACAGCAACTACAGGGACTTCTAGAAGCAAAAACAGATGGGAAAATTGTAAGCAATGACGTTAACAGAGACTTCTAGAAATAAAGACAGATGGACGGTTTCAATAAAAAGGGAGAAACATAAGAGATGACGTCAAGAAATATTCTTTCCTTTACACGTAGCTAGACTCTTTCTATTATCTTATTATATAGATAAGCCACCGGTCATAAAAACCGGTTTCGAAGGTTACCATTTGTAAACTATAAAAGCCAGCTATTCTTTCAGATTGTAACTACGAATCAATTACCCAGCAATTAATATATACTCTCAGAGCAACTCATGGCAGCTTAAAAACCTTAACCTATCTCCTTAGTCTCATTACTTAAAACCTTCAAATACCTTCCGAACTTCATACTAAAGTCTTATAAAAAAAATAAAAAAAGAACAAAAAGAACAAAAAATAGAGTATAACATCACTCTGTTCAAACTGCATCCGCCGCTTGCAACTCATGATTGTTCATACTGCATCTGCTATTCATACGCTCATACTGTAAGTATCTTCTTACGAATTTTTAGTTATGTTATATATAAATTACGCATGTTTATGGTTAACGGAGACAACTAAAAATCCGCATATATCCCCCCTTAATGGTATCAGGCTTGATAGGTGGCAATTGTGTTGTAAGTCCACATTAAAAATTAATAACCCTTCCAGGTGAAGATAAGGGATTAATTATGCTCAAATTATTATTAAGATTTTTAGTTGGATTTTTTTTATTTATTTTAGAAATGTTAAATCAAGACTTTATGACTATTTTTTGAAGGATTTAAGGTATTAAGTAATGAACTAAGGGATAGGATTTCTCTCATCACTCATAACCTATCTTTAATTAATATTGTTGAGGGGTAAACCTCGAACACTAACTGACTAAACTACTACAAATATCCTGTGCTCGGCCTCGCCTTCCACTTGGTGTCCGAAGTATCACTTGTCCGTGCTTGCGTACCTGAAAGGGCTAAGTGGGGGGGGGGGGTGGTTAGAATGGGATATCCGGATTGTCCGAGTCAATCCGGTAAGAGACTTTACTCAAGAGAGAGTTGGAAGCTCTCAATGTAATAGTTACGAGGAAGGTATTATGTTTCAGATCACTTATTGTTTCTCACTTACCTTAAGGTCTTGGACCTTGAGCTATATTTATAGTTATCGTGTACTTATGAAGAACTTCACAAGATGATGCCAAGTGTACGATCCAGATTTGGACACCAATGCTACCTTCGGCCCATGGCCCATTAGTGAACAGTAATCCAATACCGATAAGTGGGCCTGGGAGGGTAGTTTGGACCTTTTCCCTCTGAGAGTACTGTTCCGCCCGTTGGGTCCGTGTTAGTCCCTCCGACAGATCTGTCTGCTTGGTTGATCTGCCCTTGGGTAACTCTGGATGTCCGAGCCTGGAGTTTCACGGAATTATCTCAGTGGTTCTGTTGTGTACGTTTGGGCTTATCGCGATGGTGGCGTCCGAGATTCTCTCGTCCGGTCCGTTTGGCATCTCTGTACTGACGTAGCCAGGTTTGGAAGTCCTTTTGCCAGCTAGCTCGGACTAGCTGTAAGGATGTAGTGACTTTAGCGTACTGGCCGATTCACTGTGGGCGGACCATATGAGGTCGGACCAGTACTGAATTGGCTAATTAATCCGTGATGCGCTTTAGGACACGTTCTATGGCGCCCTTAACGGATTGGACACATGTTCGTATCAACATATGTCCCCCTAGTTTCCAAGTATCTTAGTAGAAGATAGTTGGTAACTATGAAAAGAACAAGTGTGTTGTGGAGCGTGTCTGAATCGTTAACTGGAGAATGGGAAAAGTTCCCTCCATTTTAGATCTATCATCCATGTTCCGTGTTCAGGAATTCAATATATCTCTCTCTCCCCCCCCCCCCCCCTTCCTTCTACATTCCGAGTTAGCGGAAGTGCTCGGACTGTAGATGGAAAAGGTATTTGTAATCGAGATATATAGATCCGAGTACGGTTAGGATGTAGTGTAGCCTTCTGGAGGCTATCCTTTATATAGCTTGTTGAACTGGTGCTCCTGGTCGCTAACCCGTAAGTCAAAGAAGCCCGAAAGGTTGTCAGTACGGCCCATGGGGATAGGATCCCGAATGAAGCGATACGACCGTTGGATCGGGACGTCCTCAACGGTTGGGGTTGAAGGCCCAATTGATGCGACGCGTCTGTCACGCATTAGATACGCCGTACTGACAGCAACCCATTCGTGGAACGTTGCAGCCCTTGGATTAGAAAGATCTGACGGTTGGGATTCAAATCCAGGTGATGTGACTCTTGGCTTTCTCTAAATTGCCCTTATAAATAGTCAGCTCATCGGTCACTTTCTGTAATACCCAACATCCCACATCGCTTGAGAGTGAAAGAGATGAAGGGTATATATGTAGACCACCACTCTCCTATGGTATGAGGCCTTTTGGGGAAACCCAAAAACAAATCCGTGCGGGCTCCGGCCCAAAGCGGACAATATCATACCGAGTGGTGGGACTGTCATGCGTAACCTTGCCGGCCCATTGGGCCGGGTCTCGGCCCATTAGTGGCCGGGTCGTTACAAATGGTATCAGAGCGGGACTATCTGGAATTGCGGGAACTAAGTGCCATGCGGCGCAAAGTGCTACACTGTATGGGCGGTGGGAGCCACCTCTTGAGCCCGTAGGGGCCACCTCTAGAGTCCTGCACGGATGGTTGGTCTCGGGACAAACAGTGACCCCCATGAAAGCTCGACGAGGACGTCGAGAATTTAAGGGGGGTAGATTGTAATACCCAACATCCCACATCGCTTGAGAGTGAAAGAGATGAAGGGTATATATGTAGACCACCACTCTCCTATGGTATGAGGCCTTTTGGGGAAACCCAAAAACAAATCCGTGCGGGCTCCGGCCCAAAGCGGACAATATCATACCGAGTGGTGGGACTGCCATGCGTAACCTTGCCGGCCCAATGGGCCGGGTCTCGGCCCGTTAGTGGCCGGGTCATTACACTTTCACACTTTTAGCAATATCGAAACTCAGTTCAATCACACAGTAATCCGAGCAATTGAAGGTGCATCCGAGCAAGTAAAACTCGCACAATTTCGGAGATTTCTGCTGTGAATTTGTTCCTTCGGAGGATTATCCAGGCTTAGTCGTCCGCACAAACTTCTACAGTCGACTGTTATTAAGTAAGTACATCTTTACTTTGCTCGAGTATGTGTCCTTTTTGTGATATGCTTCCTTCTAGGTGTTTACTTTGCTCTGCTTCGTACGATGCATGCATAATATTCTGCAACCAAAACTCACATGTATATGCTTATCTGGTATTGTCTTGGTGCCGATTGGCACACAAGCCTTCATGAATTGGCTTTTCTTAGCGTGCCGGGTTGTGTAGTTGCTAGTGTCGATGGCCCATAGCACTGTGCCAAGGTTGGTGCCACGAGTACTGATACTAGTCCTTAAGCAGGGCAAAGTCAGTCAAATACCATATCTTAAGTTGTATTCGACTTAAGAAGATACGTAAACGAACTCTCGGACAACCACCAATATCGTTTCTGACTCGTTTCCTTCTACCTTAGGATGTCCGGGAGCCATAGTCAGAACCAATGTGAGGCACCCAGCTACAATGATGCTGTAGACTTAGGTACTGGGTTCGTTAATATGACCCTATCCTTGGAAGACCTATTCGTCGTAGACCTCGGTTCGTCGAGAGATTCGGATGCTGGACGCAGAGTCCATGTATTAATAGGAGCGCAGATCGGTGCTGCACAGGACGATCTTGCTCGGACTAGATCCTTGGTCCAAACTCGGACGGTAGGAGGCACTGAATCATCCAGGGATCCGGATGAGCCGCAGATGGAACGAGAAGCTGATAGCTGCCGAGAAACCGACGAGGTTGAGATGTTCGAAGCGGGGGTGGAAGACCGTGTCGTGGCGGGAACAGGTCCGTCTATCCCCAGTACATCCGGTAAACTAGGAGACGTCAATGATGATGAGGAAGAAGATGAAGAGGATGACGACGAAGAGGAGGAAGAAGGTGATGAGTCTCCTGTTGCTCGTCCTCGGGGACGCGGTGGGCGTCGGATCGCACTCCATCCTGCTGGTCCCGTGCGGTCCAACCTTCCTTTAGTTGCGGGGCGCGGTGCGAAAGCTGCGCGAATCAAATTTCCCCGTCCTGCGTCCGTTGTTGTGATAGCGGACGAATTTAGAGAACTCAATGCCGATGGACTTCTTCCCACATCTCCGACCAGAGTGAGAGCAGAAGATATTCCCGAGTGGAGGCGAAAGTGGGAGATCCCCGATTCCGTAGAGATTATGGTCCCTGAGCCCGGACACGTTTTTTATAATCCGCCAGCTGGATATATGTGTGTACACGAGGTGGCTTTAGCATGTGGGTGGAAGATTCCCATCGCCACAGAACTGAAGAATATCTTGAACCATATCGGGATAGGTCCGAGTTAGGTTATTCCTAAGTCCTTGGGAAACCTTATCTGCTTCGTCGTCTTTTGTAAGAAGAAGGGGCAGCCTGTAAATTTTGAGAACTTTAGGCAGCTCTTCCACGTGTCGTTCAGTCCGGGGAATCCACTATTCTATACTTTCATGAATAGAAACCCTATAACTTTATCTCGGACTCAATTTCTTTGCTGGGATCAAAATGGTGGGATAAGTACGTCTTCGTACGGATGGCTCTGAAGCCTGGAGCATCCGAAAGACAGCGAGAGCAGTTGGGGCTGCCCACAACGTTTCTAAGGGAGAGCATCCCGGACTGGCGCCCTCTTCCCAAGAATGTGGCTCCGTGGGTGGCTGCCATCCATAAAAAGCACAACCCACCAACCTATCTGTACCACGGGTTAATTTGTCATCCTCTGTCATACCTGTGTGGGCTGACGGACACAGTTGAGGTTGGAGGGAAGACGGACTTCAGTAAGAACCCGACCACTCGAGCCTTTATGCTTTTTCTTCACTGAGATACTCTGTTCTGATTTCGTGTTTTTGCAATCCTTGTATTTCTTTGATAAGCTAGCTGTGTCTGATGCCTTTAGTTTATTACGCAGCTTACTGGTTCGACTACATCATGTCAACTCTCCGAGAAAAGAAGAGGTTGCAGAGGGAGCAACAAGCTCTGGAGGTTGGTGCTGGTCAAAGGACCAGAATCATTAATACTTCCACGGGTCTTCCCATGTCGGATCCGAAAAATGCTGCTCTTTTCGCTGCTGAGGAAGAAAGGCGGAATAAGGCGGGTGAGGACTCTCAGGCCTTAGCGGTGCTTGACAAGGGCAAGGCCCCTGCTACCCGGAGCACCACTGCTACCAGGTCCCAAGCTCCCATTGCTCAAGCCACAACACGGGACGTGTTTATGCGGGACGCCATCATCTCGGGGCGTAAAAGGGCGGCAACCTCGGAGGCTCTTGCTGCTGCGAAGAGACAGCAGTTGTCCGCTGTCCTTCCTGTGGACCAAGCTACTCTGGACAAGGAATACGAGCGCGCTTGCGGACTCCCCGAAGTGGAGCGGGTCGGAGGACTGGATGCGCTATACCAGCGGGTAAGTAATCTGTCCTTGGTTTACTTGGTTTGTTCTTAATGTGATATAAACATAACTTGTATCCTCACGGATATGTCCCCAGCTCGGGTGCTTCATCAAGGCCATGCAGTGGAAGGCTGGTGAACGTGCTACCATTGAGGAGGATCTGCACAAGGCTGTGGCCACATCCGCGGATGAGGCGGAAAAAGTGAAGCAGCTGGAGATGAAGCTGAAAGAGGAAGAGGTGAAGTTCCACAAGGTGAAGACCGACTGGGAAAAAATCAAGGCGGATCTTGTCTATCAAGAAAAATTCGTGGATAAGGCGATGAAGGCTTTCCTGGATTTCAAGGATTTCCTTGTCGGAGGCCTCCAGTATGTCCGTCCGTAAGCTGGCCGTGACTTCCTGAGGTCTAACTCTTTCAAGTTCCTGATGGTGGACAAATCGGATGCCTCCCGTCTGGATGGGTTCGTGTCCACAATCGGACAGCTGCAGTCCAAGGGACTTCTTCCACCAGACTTTAACTGGAAGGCGGAGGGGTTAATCCCCTCTGCGGATGCAAACGGTGTGGAAGTGCCCGTCGACAGTGTCTCGGACGAGCAGTTGGCCGCATGTGAGTTCGTGGAGCTGTTCACCAACGAAGGTGAGATTGAGATCCAGAACGACGGACCTTTCCTCCCGAGGTGGATCCCAGAAGCCCTCCTGAAGGTGGGCTTTGTACCCTTCAGCGATTATCGAGCTTTCCTGAAGAAGTGGTTTTCCCTGCCCGCTCGCGTTCTTGACCTTCTCGCTGATTTCGACTTGTTTGCTCATGTTGAGGCCCTTGCGGCGGAAGCCACCTCCAAAAATCCTGACGCCAACCAGCTTGAAACTGAAGAAGCTGGTCCAAGCCAAACCGGACCTGAGTGAGAAGTCCGGGGTATGCCCCGTTAAAATTTTGTATCTTTTGGATGTTTACTTGATTCGGAACACAGTGCTATGTACTCTTGTTGAATTCTGAATTATTCCGAGGAGTGAATCCTCCCATGCTTCTAAATGATTGCTTACTGGCGTCCTTATTTCCGTACTTTGCATTGTTGATATGCTGTCACTTTCCAAATGACGTCTCTTAAGAACTCGGATCACTATAGTCGGTATATGTCGTAAATAACAAGCTCTCGTCTTTCCGATCTTCGGACTGTTCGCTCGTTGGGAGGCGTGATTCTTCTAGAAGGAGGAATTTGAAACAGTAAAATAGTCATAATGACTACGTCTTTTCACCTTCCTAGTCGTCGGATGATCGACAGATGGCGAGATCTGAACGACCCATTGCGACTATAAATAAGGGTGTGGTAATTCTCCTTTTTTCACTGCTATACTCTCTCTCGGTCTTTCTTGTGTTTTCTCCACTTCAATCTTCCTCAGAAGTTAGTGTTTCGTTAGAATGTTGGATTCAGATGAAGACGAATATAGTCATTGGGTGAACTGCGCCTGCGGACACATGCATTCGCCTATCTATCCGGGTAGAGGAACTGAGAGTGACCCTTTCGTCCTGGATTTTGAAGGCGATCCCCCTCAGTGTCTAGGAATAGCCAGGAGACTCGCTGAAGAGGAGAGAGAGCGTACACTGAAGTTGATCCGCAGGAGGATCCGGATGCAGCAGCAAGCTCGACAGGCTCGAGGCGGTGGCTCGGAATCCCAGGGTCAACTTCTGGGCAATGGTTATGTTCAAGGCGGGGTATGCCCCGTAGTAGGATGTACTTGTTTCTTGGCTTTTGTCAGATTGTATCATCCATACGTAGATTTCGAATAATTTTGCTTATATATAAAATTCGAACTATTTCATCCGATAAGACCTCTACTTCTTCCCGCGCTCGTAATTGTCGTAAGGTGGTTGAATAAATTCGAAACCCGAGGTTAGCATTTGGCTCGTTTGGATGTGGTCAAACGCAAACTTGACCCATCCTTGTCGTACGGGAGCAGTTGAGTCAGATCTGACATTAAGCTGTTTGCGTGGCGGGCGCGGATTGGTTGGAGTGTCCTATAAAAAGTCACGACTCCAGTCCCAACTCTCAGTGAATTGATCTAAAATGAATTTCTTCTTGTCTGTATGATTAGGGCTTGTAAATCATCAGAGCCGGATCTTCTCTTTTCTTCCGATCCACCTTTAATGGCTCAAATATTTCTTAAATTGGAAATGGTTTCCAGATTCCAAGAAAGTTTGAGTCTTTAAAGCCGGTTAGGCAGAAATCTTTTGCTGTGTGCCCCGAGGCTTCCACGGATCAGGAAATCGGCGGTACCATGCTTTAGTGGCATCCTGACGGAGTTCGCCATGTTTTAACCATGTTCTTGTGCAGGTAGATGGAAGGCCATATGTCCGTGGAACCCGTGGCAGTAGCGCTGAAGTCTGTTTTGTCAACATAAGGATGCGCGCTGGGAGAGGACGTACTCCCAGAGATATTTCATGTATTTTTCTTTTTGTATGCGTCGTTAAGTCCGGATATGGATCCGGGACTGTAAGTTGCATGTACAGGATGATGTACAATCTGTCTTTGTAAGGATGAAAATTCCTTGCTTTCTGTCTTGTCGTTAAATTTCACATACAGATATCGAGAAATCATAAATCGAGAGATAGAAGTTGTATTGATTTGCCGGAAATTCGATTACAACTTGTGGGCTCTGAGGCCAATGACAACAGGATCGAAAAACAGAACTGGCGGAGTTCCATGCAATTGATAGTTGGGGTCCAAAATGACAAAAAACATAACTGACGGAGTTTTACGAAGTAGATAGTTGGGATCCAAGATGACTAGTCAATCTTTCGGAGATTCGAGTAGCCATCGTTATGCGTAAAACTTTTGGAGATTTCTAGCATTCCATGTACGCTTAAGTGGGTTCCCGTGCTCATCTTCCAATTCATAACTCCCATTTGCTCTTGCTCCTACAATCTTGTAGGGTCCTTCCCAGTTGGGTTTGAGTTTGCCGACGTTCGCCAGGATGTCCGCGCGGCGAAGTACTAGGTCTCCGACTTGCAGGTTATTCGCCCGGACGTTCCTGTCGTACGCTCGAGCAGCCGTTGCTCTATATCTATGGATGTTGGCTAATGCATCAGTTCTTTTTTGTTCCAAGATATCCAGATCAAATATTCTAGCCTCGCGATTGGCGGACTCTTCAAACTCTTGGACTCTCATAGTCTCAACAGCAATTTCTGCTGGTATAACCGCCTCCGATCCATATACTAGGGCAAATGGAGTTTCCTTGGTTGTTGTTCGTGCAGTGGTGCGATGGGCCCACAGCATGCCGTCAAGGTCATCCGCCCAGCTTTCCTGGGAAGTCCACAACCGCTTTTCTAGGATTTTGACTATCATCTTGTTGGTGGACTCAGCTTGTCCATTCGCCTGTGGATGCCCAACAGATGTGAACCGTTGTTCGATTTTGAAGGATTCCAGCCATTCCCTGAGTCTATGTCCTGAGAATTGGGCACCGTTGTCCGAGACAAGGACCCTAGGCAGGCCAAAACGGCAAATAATGTTCTTCCAGATGAAGGTCCGTACTCTACTCTCTGTGATGGTCGCAACGGCTTCTGCTTCCACACATTTAGTGAAGTATTCTACGGCGACGATCATGAACTTTCTCTGCTGGGTACCCCTTGGAAATGGTCTGACAATGTCAATTCCCCATTGATCGAAAGGACACGCTATGATTGATGGAATCATAGGTCTCGTCGGACGGTGTGGAACATTCGCATAGTATGTAATGACCCGGCCACTAATGGGCCGAGACCCGGCCCAATGGGCCGGCAAGGTTACGCATGACAGCCCCACCACTCGGTATGATATTGTCCGCTTTGGCCGGAGCCCGCACGGATTTGTTTTTGGGTTTCTCCAAAAGGCCTCAAACCATAGGAGAGTGGTGGTCTACATATATACCCTTCATCTCTTTCACTCTCAAGCGATGTGGGATGTTGGGTATTACAATCTACCCCCCTTAAATTCTCGACGTCGTCGTCGAGCTTTCATGGGGGTCACTGTTTGTCCCGAGACCAACCATCCGTGCAGGACTCTAGAGGTGGCTCCCACCGCCCATACAGTGTAGCACTTTGCCCCGCATGGCACTTAGTTCCCGCAATTCCAGATAGTCCCGCTCTGATACCATTTGTAACGACCCGCCCATACAGTGTAGCACTTTGCCCCGCATGGCACTTAGTTCCCGCAATTCCAGATAGTCCCGCTCTGATACCGTTTGTAACGACCCGGCCACTAATGGGCCAAGACCCGGCCCGTTGGGTCGGCAAGGTTACGCATGACAGTCCCACCACTCGGTATGATATTGTCCGCTTTGGGCCGGAGCCCGCACGGATTTGTTTTTGGGTTTCCCCAAAAGGCCTCAAACCATAGGAGAGTGGTGGTCTACATATATACCCTTCATCTTTTCACTCTCAAGCGATGTGGGATGTTGGGTATTACAATCTACCCCCCTTAAATTCTCAACGTCCTCGTCGAGCTTTCATGGGGGTCACTGTTTGTCCCGAGACCAACCATCCGTGCAGGACTCTAGAGGTGGCCCCTACGGGCTCAAGAGGTGGCTCCCACCGCCCATACAGAGTAGCACTTTGCCCCGCATGGCACTTAGTTCCCGCAATTCTAGATAGTCCCGCTCTGATACCATTTGTAATGACCCGGCCACTAATGGGCCGAGACCCGGCCCGTTGGGCCGGCAAGGTTACGCATGACAGTCCCACCACTCGGTATGATATTGTCCGGCCCGCACGGATTTGTTTTTGGGTTTTCCCAAAAGGCCTCATACCATAGGAGAGTGGTGGTCTACATATATACCCTTCATCTCTTTCACTCTCAAGCGATGTGGGATATTGGGTATTACATAGTACTGGCAATCAGGGCACTTCTGAGCATGGTTGGCAGAGTCTTTGTCGATCGTAGGCAGATAATATCACTGTCGTATGATTTTCTAGGCAAGAGTCCTTCTGCCAGAATGACTCCCGCAGCTTCCATTGTGTATCTGTTCCAGCACGGTTTTAGCCTCTTGCGGGTTCAAGCATCTTAAGTGAGTGCCGGCAAAAGACCTCTTATACAATTCTTCCCCTAGGATAAAGTATCTATTGGCTCGACACTTCACTCTTCGTGAATCTGTCGGATCCATTGGAAGAGATCCGTCCTGGAGATAGTTCCAGATGTCGGTCATCCAATTTCTCTCCGTGCTTGTTATCATGACAGTTGGTTCTGGACTCATGACGGATGAGTGAGTGACAGTGAGCAGAATAACTCTTCTTGTGTCCAGGGTCGCTGTCGCGGATGCGTATTTTGCTAAGCCATCTGCTCTTTCGTTATAGGCTCTGTCAAACTTTTCCAGGGTAAACTCTTCAAAGAGGCAGGTGGCCTATTTAAGCAGTTCGAGATACTTAATCATCGAAGGACCCTTAGTGGCAAAGGTTCCTGAGAGTTGAGCTGCTACTAGTTGTGAGTCCGTGTAAGCCTTGAGCTTCCGGGCTTGGAGGGATTTGGCCAAGCGTAGCCCGACTAATAACGCTTCATACTCAGCCTCGTTATTGGTGACTTCGAACTCCAAGGATATCGCATAGTCGAGTTCCGCTCCATCAGGGCTCTTAAGAAAAATTCCAATTCCTCCCACCCTTCCGGTGGAGGATCCATCTACTTCTAGCACCCAAGTGTCGGAAGAGTGCTTTTTGGCTTGGAAATCTTCTTTCAGCTCAGGGGCTTCCGAGCGCTGTTCTTCCTTTCCTTTGACTTCGGCTCCAGAGTTGTTAACATCTGATCTGTTCACGATATTGTCGAGGAGAAACATCTGGTTGATCTGAGTTTCCTCGCATGATGCAAGCGAGGGCCGATTGATAAACTGAGCCTCCTCAAAGTTTTCTGGTTGTAACTTCGGCGGGATTGGCCTTTGCACAATGTCTTTGGTGATTAGACATTCTAGTACTTGTCTGTCAGGGACTTTCTCTGAATCCGTCTCAGGATATTCTACTAGGAAATCGGCAAGGACTTGAGCTTTCTTGGCTGACGGAGCCTGATAGCAAATGTTGTATTCGCTCAGCTCAATCGCCCACTTAGAAAGTCGTCCAGACTGATCGGGCTTCCCCAAGACCTGTTTCAAAGGTTCCGCAGTTAGTACCACAATTTTATGAGATTCGAAGTAAGGTTTTAACCGTCTGGCGGTGTAAACCAAAGCGTATGCAAGCTTCTCGATCTTCACGTATCTTCTCTCTGCCCCAGCAAGTGCTTTGCTAAGATAGTAAATCGACAAATGCTCGTTAGCCTGAATCCGTACTAAGACGGAACTCATTTCCTCTTCCGTGATTACTAGGTAGAGGTAGAGTGGCTCTCCTTCGACGGTTTTGGAGAGCAGTGGAGGGGAATGGAGGTACTCTTTCAGTTTTTCGAAAGCCTCAGAACATTCCGCGGTCTACACAAAGCTCTCTCCTTTCCGGAGGATCTTGAAGAACGGGAGATTTTTCTCTGCTGATCGGGAAATAAAACGACTTAAGGACATGAGACTTCCTATGAGTCGCTGTACCTCATTGAGGGTTTTTGGATGCGGCAGATCTAGGATTGCCCTGATTTTCTCGGGATTTGTGCTTATCCCCCTCTCCGTGACCATGTATCCGAGGAACTTTCCTCCTTTTACTCCGAAGGTGCATTTCTCTGGATTCAATTTCATTCCATACTTCCTCAGGATAGCAAAGCACTTGTTCAAATCGTGCACATGCTGCTCTTCTATTTTACTTTTGACGAGCATGTCGTCCACATATACTTCCATTGTCTTCCCAATCTCGTCCTTGAACATCTGGTTCACTAGGCGCTGGTAAGTGGCTCCCGCATTCTTTAGTCCGAAAGGCATTACCTTGAAGCAGTATACTCCTCCAGCCGCAAAGAAAGTTGTTTTCTTAACGTCCTCCTTGGCCATCCGAATTTGGTAAAAACCTTGGTACGCGTCCATGAAACTCAGCAGTGCACATCCGGATGTGGAATCGACTAGTTGATCTATCCGCGGTAATGGATATGGATCCTTTGGGCAGAACTTGTTCAACCTTGTAAAGTCATTACACATCCTCCACTTGCCTGGTGATTTTTCGACCAGAACCACGTTGCAAACCCAATCGAAATAGCGGACTTCTTCAATGTGTCCTGCTTTCAGGAGTCGATCAACTTCTGCGGATATGATGGCATCTTTGATCGGACCAAAGTCTTTTCTCTTATGTCGGATGTATTTAACCGAAGGATCCATGTTCAGACGGTGAACTGTAATCCTTGGGTCTATACCCTTCAGGTCATCGGTGCTCCAAGCGAACACATCGCTGTTATCTCGGAGACAAGCGATGAGCTTCATCTCTACTTCCACATTCATTTTGGTTCCGATCCTGGTCTTCTTTTCTCGATTTCCAGCAACAATCTCGATCTCTTTAAGGGTCTCGTGAGGCTCGATTCGTACCGTTCTCGGAAATTTTTCCTTCTGGCTCCCTACGCCGACCTGTGAGTCTTCTTTTTTGGGTGGAAGAATAACGGGCGAGTCAGGAGCCATGGTGACTGCAAGCACGGGCGCAGACGCCCTTCTTGTGGACATAATATAACACTCCCAAGCTTCTATGACATTTCTGAGCTCTTGTCTGACTCCAAAGGCTGCCGGGAACTTCATCCGGTTATGGAGAGTAGAGGAAATAGCCCGGAACTGATTGAGGCCTGGACGTCCGAAAATGGCATTGTAATCAAAAGTTTATTTGACCACTACGAAGCGGACTTCTTGTGTCACCCTTGCCGGAAAGGTGCCGAGCGAAACATGTAACATGACACATCCGAGGGGTCGTACGGTTCCTCCTCCGAATCCTAATATGGAGGTGTACACTCTGCCATATCGAATTCTACCCAATTACATCTGATCCAGTGTCCTCTTAGAGATGATGTTCGAGGAGCTTACATTGTCAACTGTAGCCACTCAGAAATCTACAATCAAAATTAGGGTTTAGAATCGGGAGCACCGGCAACCTGCGAGGCAACAAGGAAGCACGCTGGAACGAGAGATCCAAATGGGACAACGGTGTGGTGCCGACCGAATGGACTCCGACGCTCAAGCTAGTGAGTCTGGAAGATATGGAATAAACAATACATAAGAGGGAGAGAAAACTTATCCTTTTTGGGATGATATAGCTCTTATATCGGCCGGGATGAGTCGGATAGATGATCGGGTCGGCTAGGAGAGCGGTTGAGTGGACTAAGTATGGAGTCGGATGGAGGTTGAGATGATTCTTACTAGTTAGGGTTTTTTCAGTGTTGTAGTTGATTGATTTCAGATGGGTTATGGAGTTCACCTTCTCCTCCTTTTATTGAGATAGTTGACGCGTATTCTAACTGATTCTCACCCCGAATCCCTTATTTGTCGGGATGTAGTTGGAGAAGTAAGACATTGTTGGAGAACGGATTCTCCATCATCCCTAAGTTCCAGTAACCAAATCCTATTTTAGTTGGAAATGCTAGATGTAGTTGGAGAATCGTTCCTGTTGGATAACGGATACTCCTACATCTCTAAATTCCAGTGACTTGGCCCACCCTTTTTACAATTGGACTTGGGCCAACTATTGGGCGGCTAGTTTCTCAAGGAGCATTGGATTGGTCCGGCTCATGAATTGCTTTGAGACAACCCATCACGTAGACATGGTCTAGTTGGTCAGGCCCAAGTTGACTTAGCGAATTACAGGTCCTTTCGAGTAAGAACGTATTAATTGGGCTTGAGCATCTATCAAATAATTGGGCCTTGTTTGGACGTGTCCAAGCGATTGGGCTGGAGCGTATTTTTGCCATTACAGTTTGTCCCCCACTCTCCGAGTCGAGTTTCTCGAGTTGGAGAGTAGACATGCTCACTAGACGTGCTTTGGATACATACATCATCATGTGTAGTGTGTATATGCATTTTAGCTCTTTTTGTGAGAGCCACCGAAGAATGAATAAAATTTAAACCTAGATCTCTTTCAAATCCGTCCCATTAATGTTTTTGGTTTTCATCTAATCTCATGTTGGCCCAATTCCTCCATTTGCCGGCCCAAGCCTCAAAGTGGAAAGTAGAATTGTTTATTTTTTGACCTACTTTGTCTCCTCTCCCTCTCTCATCGTTCTTACAGCCCCTTCCCCTTTTCTTCCATTTTGAAAATTGCAGTCCCTTCCTCTTGTCTTCCAGTTTCTAGGAAGTGGCAACTCCAAATTTTCATATTACCTTTTCACCTCACCAAAATCCTTCAACTTATCGTCATGGAATACAGGGAGGCGGTGAGAGGGTTGTGGGGTTGGAGAAATCCATTACGTGTGGAGGTAGACCACAAAAGGTGAACGGAATTAGGAGGCTGCGGAATAGATCTGGAATTTTGAAGGGTGACGTGCGCGTGGAGAGGGTAAGGAGAGAGGAGGGAGAATTTCGAGTTGTTTTCTACGGTGGCCAAGCCTAGCCGGAATTCGAATTTTCCGGTGAGTTTTGGTTTTGCCCGTATTGGGATTCTTCGAGTTCATTAAGGGTGGTCGATCGTGTGCAAATTTCAAAGGTTGAGCCACTGCTGTAAGCCTATAACATTGAGACTTTGAAGTGAGGAATCAAGTTTAATCTACTGCCAAGTTACTGTTACCTGGCACTGCGATTTGGGTAGGTGAGGAGATTTCACGACTCTTAGTCAGTTCGTGAAGCTTGTTGGTTATCTTCAAGATTTTGTGATTTTGAACAAGGCTGACCGGTGTAACTTGGTATTTTTGCAGTTCAAATTATGATAACTGATCGACGGTGATAGTCCTGATTCCAGAACGTTTTCGATCTTGAGTAAGTCGGCCTTGTATTGATATTTTTCTTCATTTTGGACTTTATGCTATTTTTGCTTTGAGTCATCCCTGTTGGAGTGAAGATTTTTGGAGTCATGATGCAGACTTGGAAAAATGTTTGAGGAGCTTCGACCCTAAAATTCGAATTTGATCTAAAATGGAGAAGCTTTTTTGATATTATTTGAAACTGTAATACTTTTCGATCTTTGTAATGTGTTTGAATCTTTATTTGTGATTCTTTGGATAGTTTTCAATTTCTACTTGGATTTGTATGTTATTCCAAGTTATTCGAATGTAATGTTCACTTTCGTGCTCTTTAGATGATGAGATGTTCTTTTCTCCTCGACTTTTTTAGTTGTCGATAGTATGAATATAATTTTCTTCATTCGAGTTTTTTGTTACAAACACTGTAATTGGGAACTGGAACAATTGGTATCGACTTAGATTTGGGACATGTAGTCATTTGACATGAATAAGAGAAGAGGTTAGATATATTCGTGACATGTAATACGCATCTAATGTGAGTAAAAGCCCTTTGATAGATTCAGGATCTAATAATGTGAATTTGAGTTTTTAATGGGGGATTAGTCGTCATTTTCTTGGATGCGGGACGGCATCTATTTAGATGCGGGGCGGCATCTCCTTAGATGTCCCCTCTTTAGATGTGGGCGGCATCTTTCGGGACGGCATCTCCTTAGATGCCGCCATCTCCTTAGATGTCGCCTCTTTAGATGTGGGGACGGCATCTCCTTAGATGTCGCCTCTTTACATGTGGGACGGCATCTCCTTAGATGTCGCCTATTTAGATGTGGGGCGGCATCTCCTTAGATGTAGCCTCTTTAGATATGGGGCGGCATCTCTCGGGACAGCATCTCCTTAGATGCCGCCTCTTTAGATGTGGGGCGGCATCTCTTGGGACGGCATCTAAGGAGATGCCGCCTCTTTAGATGTTGGATGTTCCGAACTTTGGGACGGCATCTCCTTAGAGGCCGCCTCACATGTGAGACGGCTGAACTTTAGATGCGCCATCCCTTTAGATGTGGCATTTCTTTAGATGCAGCATTTCTCTATATGTTGGACGACATATCTTTAGATGCGCCATCCCCTGGACATCATCTATTTAGATGCAATGACCATCTCTTATGAATGAGAAGTTTATATATATATATATATATATATATATATATATATATATATATATATATATATAAATTTAGTGCGGATAAGGGGCCTTGGTGGATTTTGTGGTGGTATTTTTTTCAGCATCCCACTTTGCTTGTTGGTTTACCACTAGCGAATATATATCGCAAGAAGTAAGGAGAAGTAGGAGTGAATGGCCTCAATCCTCTTACAAAATAAGAAGATTAGGTTTGTAATTGAACGATGAATTGTACCTTTTCATTTATCGAATATTTGTCCAAAATACAAGTAGACCCGTAGGATCATGGTATTTGGTTGTGCCTCCTCGTATGTGCTTGTAAGTATGTTCTTGCGGATTTGCTAACTTGGGGATTTATGTGGTTATTGTGGCAGCGTGTTTGGATTGTAAAGTTTCTCCACTGGTACAAGTAGCGTGCATTGGATAAGTTGGTAAAATGACTCGAGGGGCACCTTCTAATCAAACCTCGGTAGTACTTGGTGGTTCCGAGGTGGACGAGAAGTCTAGATCTTTTTTGCCTCTTGTAAGATGAGTGAGAGGTCTGGATCTTTTTTGCCTCTTGTAAGGTGAATGGGATATCTAGATCTTTTTGCATCTTGTAGGATGAATGAGAGGATCTTTTTTGCCTCTTGTAAGGTGAATGGGAGGTCTGGATCTAGTTTCAGATCTTTTTTACCTCATCTAAGGTGAATGAGATGTTTGGATCTTGTTCCAGATCTTGAAGTCCCATCTAATATGGGTGAGATGTCTAAATCTAGTCTCGTATCTTGAAGTTCCATATAATGTGGACGAGATGTTGGGATCTAGTTTCAGATCATGATCTATTAATTGGTTCCCTACCAAGTTGAATCCACAACATGAGTCGTAAAGATAAAAGTAGGAACAAGTGGTATGCATCTTTTTTCTGCATCTCATTCTGCTAGTTAGTTTACCATCAGGTTGGATGTACAACATGAGTAGTAAATAAAAGTAGGAACAAGCGGTCTTCATTCTACATCTTGTTCCGCTAGTTATTGGGTTGGATAACATGGGTTGTCTGATGAAATTCGAAGCAACTGGTCATCTCCTTCTTCTGGAAGTAGGTCCGCTCCTAGGTCGTTTGGAAAAATGGATTGTCTAATAAAATTAGAACTAGTGGTTCTCTCCTTGGTCAGCTAAGAGTTCACTCCTATAATGGATGCATAATATTCATCTCGAAACTCTTTAAGAAGGGATCTTTAGGTATCTCACTCGTATGTATGTGTGATGAAAAAGTATTTTCATCAGTATGTGGCAGACTTTATGTTGAGTTCATGATTTATGTTTTGAAATACAAGCAAACCTGTAGACAGATGAAATTGTGTCATATCTTCCACATTCATGTGCTCGTATATTTTTCAATCTGGAGTTCTTGTGAATCATTTTCCATGTAGATTTGCTAACTTTTGGATTCATGTGAATTGCAGCGGCATGTTAGGAATCGTAAAGTTTTCTTCCCACTATTATCAGTAGCAGGTGTTGGATAAGTTGGTAAATGGAGGTGGATCAAGGAACATCTTATGTTCAACCTTTGACTATTACCGATTCTCATATAGATGTATTTTCTGATAATATCGTTAGCTCAGAGGGAGAGATCATGTAGAATGATTCGCTACTACCAAGAGATAGTGGTAGACAGACAAATGTCATAAAAGAGTCGTATGTGCATCTCTATGTAATTGACGAGGATGATATCAAGAGAATCATGAAATTGTATGTGATATGTCGTCTTATGTATTGGTGTATCCTGCTCGGTCCGAGTTAAACCTGGGTGCGGATTATGTTATTGGGGCAGATGGTCGTCCAGTTTCCGCAAACATGGAGATGGAGGATGAGATTCTTGACTCTACTCCACTTTCAATAGAGGTTCCATTCATATCTGGATCGATCCTTGGATCTATTTCATATTGTCTTGACTGAAAGTGTTTGCGGCATCTATATTGTGTTTCATGTTGGATCGGGATCTTTGGACTTACGCATTTCATAGCAACATTATGATTTATGATGTATGGTTTCTGTAATATTTATGCATCAAATTTTAAGCGCATCATATACATATCGCATCCAACACATTCTCCAAAGATACATGAAAAATAAATTTGGAAAACATATGAAACATGTCCATTTGTTTGAAATGAGATGCGGATCGGCATGACACATGGGTGAAAACATAATAGACATAAGTAAACACGTTGATATGAACTATGCATTTTCATTCTCAACAAACCATCTCATTGTAACGTAATATATAAAACAACTTCATAGAACAAACACATAAAGGCTATTCATAGCGGTTTTAGGTCAATACGTATAAAAACATAAATGTAGTTTCATTTGAAGTACGAGCGATACATGTGAGAACATAGATGTCGTTCAATTTGAACTGTAAGTGATATATGTGTAGACATATATGTCGTTTCATTTTATAGTAATCGTATAACATGCCCACAAGATCATGAAAGTGTTAGATGATTTAATGAGAAGAACCTACTTGACATCTAACAGCTTGATAGAGTGCCAAACGTTTGAGAATCCTCCATTACCATCAAGTGGAGTGTTGCCTGTTCCCAACTGTTTACCTCTCTCGTGGATTGTCCCCCAGTCCAAGTGCAAGTTTGAAGGACTGGTGCTTGGACTTATGGTATTTAATCCAACTGCTCATTTTTGCCCGAGCCTCTGCTCTTGTATAGTTTGTCTGCCGACAGGTGGATGGAGCTGAGTCTATTTGTATGGTAGTGATCATCAATTATGAAAGGCATCCACTTGTCTAAACCATGGAATTGTTTTTGGGCATCTCATCTCATGGATTAAGCAAGTGCATGCCAATCAGAATGGAGGTGAGTCCATTTGTTTTGTTGTTATCCGGATGTATAGTTGGATGATCACTTATATATGTTGAGCGGGTATTACTTTTGCCGTACTTATGAGACGTCAGCTTTGGATGATGTGTTGATCATGTCGCTGTGCGTCAGGAGCATCATTGAATGGTGAAGGGTTGTATATTTGATTCTCTTACCCCTGTAGAACGTTGTAGGTGGGGCGTTTAACCCGAACTGCCAGCCGGGTTAGGTAACCGACTTGCCCCTAGTCAATTCGGGTGTTTTTAAAGGAAAAATCGGCCAAAAAATGAATAACAAGTGTGTTAAAAGAAGTACCTCTTCAAATGGATGGCGTTCCAGCTGTTATGGATGGGGCGGCCATCTATTGCTTGTAGTTTGTATGCACCATTGCTCACAACTTGTGTTACCTTGTACGGCCCTTCTCAGTTAGGACCAAGCTTACCTGCTCCTGCTTCCTTTGTATTTTGGAACACGCGTCTCAGTATCCAATCACCCTCATTGAGAGTTTGTAATCGAATGTGTCGATTGAAGTGCTTTACGGCTTGGTGTTGATATGCCGCATTGTGAACTAGTGCTTTTTCACGGAGCTCGTCAATAGTGTCGAGTTCATGTACTAACTCGGTATTGTTAGTTCGCTCATCAGCCATCCTATATCTTGCTATTGGTAGACCTGCTTCAATTGGGATGGCACTTGATTCCGTAGGTTAGCCGAATCGGGTCTCCAGTAGGTGTCCTAGGTGTAGTGCGATAAGACCAGAGCACTCCGGGGAGTTTATCTGCCCAAGCTCCCTTTGCATAAGTTAATCTCTTTTTCAAGCTGTTCATGACGGTTTTGTTTGTAGCTTTTGTCTGTCCATTTGCTTGGGGGTGTCTTGTAGTTGAGAACGTGAGCTTAATGCCCCACTCTTTACAAAAGTCTTGGAATTCGTAACTTACGAATTGGGAGCCGTTATATGTGACTATCTCATGGGGGACTCCAAACTTGCAAATTACATGATTCCAAATAAAACCTTTAACTTCACGATCTCGTACCTGCTTGTATGCTTCTGCTTCTACCCACTTGGTGAAGTAGTCAGTAACAGCTACCATGTACACCCGTTGTCCAGGAGCTGTAGGTAGTTTTCCATCAATATCCATTCCCCATTTCATGAAAGGCCATGCTGCTATCATCGAGTGCAACTTCTCGGCTGGGAGGTGGCTAACCTGGGAGTATCTTTGGCACGGATCACATCTTTGCACGAACTCTTTGGAGTCGGCTCGCATGGTAGGCCAGTAGTAACCTGTTGTGAGTGCTCGATTCACTAGACTTCTAGCCCCAGAGTGATTGCCACACTCCCCTTCATGTAATTCGGTTAGTATAAATTTAGCTTCACTAGGGGATACTCACCTGAGTAGAGAACCTGAAAAGGATCTCTTGTACAACTGGTTATTATGAATGGTAAACTTAGCTGCCTTAGTTCTCACTCTTCTGGCTTCGTTCTTGTCTTCTGGGAGTTGTCCTCCAAGAAGGTATGTTGTGATTGGAGTCATCCAATTTGCTTCTGTCGTGATCTCGGCCACGAGCTCCCTGTCAGAATCTCCTTTCCATGTCGCAGGCCACTGGGCATAAATGACGGGGATTGAGGTGGGTGATGTGGTTTGAATGGATGCTCCTTGGTTAGCCAGAGCGTCAGCATGGTTGTTCTCCACTCTGGGTACCTGTATGATTGAGAACTCTTCGAAAGAAGGCTGCAAGTCTTAACCAGCTTGAGATACGCCGCCATCTTTGAGTCTCTGGTTTGGTAGGATCCCTGCAACTGGTTAACAACTAATTGAGAGTCAAAATGTACCCGGAGATTTTTTATTCCCATCTCTCGGGCTAAGTTCAAGCCGGCTATGAGGGCCTCATATTCAGTCTCGTTGTTAGTTGCTTTGAATCCACACCGAATGGCTCGTTAAATTGTATCTCCTGCTGGTGAGATGAGGACTATGCCTATCCCGCATCCCTTGAAGTTACTGGATCCATCAACTAATAGTCTCCATTGCAAGTTGCACTTTTCCTGCAAACAAAAAAGTTCTTTCTCCGCTTGAGCTGATTCTGATGGCGTGAAGTCAGCTATGAAGTCTGCCAGAGCTTGCGACTTGATGGAAGTGCGCGGTTGGAAAGTAATATTGTATTCACTAAGCTCTATTGCCCACTTCGCCAATCTTCCTGAAAGTTCAGGTTTGTGCAGGATGGTGCGAAGTGGGTAGCTGGTGAGAAAGGTGATTGGATGACACTGGAAGTATGGCCGCAACTTCTTGGCCGTAGTTACCAATGCAAGTGCCAATTTCTCTAGCTGGCTGTATCTTGTTTCGGCATCTAGGAGCGATTTTCTCACATAATATACTGGGAGTCGCCATCTTCTTCTCTGACTAGTACGCCACTCAATGCGGAGTTGGATACAGCAAGGTACAAGAACAACTTTTCTCCATCTTTGGGCTTGGAGAGTACTGGTGCCGTGGTGAGGTAGCGCTTTATCTGTTGTAGCGCGTCTTCACATTCTTCTGTCCACTGAAAGTCCTTACTCTTACGCAGGGTTTCAAAAAAATGGTCTACACTTTTCTGAGGATTTTGGGATGAATCTAATGAGGGCGGCTAGCCTCCCAGTTAGTTTCTGCACATCTTTAACACAGTTTGGGGAGGGGATGTTAGAAATAGAACGAATTTGATCAGGGTTAGCTTCAATACCTCGCTGGGTGACTAAATACCCAAGAAATTTTCCGGATGACACTCCGAATGAGCATTTAGCTGGATTTAACTTCATATTGTATTTGCGGATGACTGAAAATGCTTGGCGTAGATGGTCCAGATGTTGATCTGCAACATGTCGTCGATATAAACTTCCATGGTGTCACCTAGCATGCTGGAAAACATGCGGTTCACCAAGCATTGGTAGGTTGCTCCTGCGTTTATTAACCCGAATGGCATGACTTTATAGCAGAATGTCCCTCTTTCAGTGACAAAATATGTCTTCTCCTGGTCCTCTGGATGCATTAAAATTTGATTGTAACCGGAGAATGCGTCCATGAAACTTAAGAGTTCATGGCCTGCTGTTGCGTCTACTAGCATATCTATATGTGGGAGAGGGAACGAATCCTTCGGGCATGCCTTATTGAGGTCGGTGAAGTCAATACAGACTCGCCACTTACCGTTCTTTTTCTTGACAACTACTACATTTGCCAACCAATCTGGGTAGTGGACTTCACGTACCGAACCGATATCTAATAATTTCTGGATCTCCTCATTAACAACTTTGTTGCATTCTGGTGCAAACTTCCTTCGCTTTTGTCTAACTGGCAAGAAGTCGGGATCAACATGTAACCTGTGTGTGATGATATGTGGGTCAATCCCTGTCATATCAGCATGTGACCAAGCGAAACAATCATGGTTCGCTCTGAGGAAAGCTATAAGTTGTTCCCTTAACTCTGGTTTCAACCTTGACACTATCTGAACCTTGTGATCTGGATGGTCTGCATTAATCTAGACCTCATCCAACTCCTCAACCTCTGGTTGGTCTGGATAAGTTGAGGGTTGGAGGTGTTGTAATTGCTATAAGGGCATCTCCTTTGGTTTGAGTGTCTCCATGTAGCATGTACGTGAAACTCTCTGCTCACCATATATTTCTTTAATCCCCCATTTTGTTGGGAAACGGAACACTTGATGGTAGGTGGATGGAACCCCTTTCATTCCGTGTATCCAGGGTCTCCCAAGAATTGCGTTGTAGCTAGATGGGCTGTCAACTATCAAGAATTTGGTAGGAAGATTGATTCCTTCTGCATAAACATGTAGTGTGACACTTCCCATGGTGAATTTCTTTTCTCCGCTGAACCCATATAACGTGGTTGGTTGACGGACTGGCTGATTCTTCTATCCCCATCTCTATCAAGGCATCTAGAAAAATAACGTTAGCAGAGCTCCCATTGTCTATGAGAACTCTTTTTGTAAGGCAATTTGCAATAAGAATGGAGATAACAAGTGTGTCATCATGAGGACTTATTAGCTCCTTGTACTCAGAGTCCACAAAGCTAATAGTCATGCTGGATGACGAGGCATCTAATTTTCCGCCAGTACTAGGCTTGGGTTTTACCGCTTGTCTGCTGTGTCGTTTGGCTGCGGAATAAGTGATGCCACTGATCTCCGAACCACCAGAGATTACGTTAATTACCTTGTTGGTTTGAGGAGGTTCGGGGAGATCAGCGTCCTGCCTGTTGGCTAGGGTCTTTTTACCTTTATCGGAGAGGAACTCCTTCAGGTGTCCTCTCTTTAGGAGCTCGGCTACTTCAAGTCTCAACGAGATGCATTCAGCTGTGGTATGACCATGGTCCCCATGGAACTCACACCATTTGTTCGATTTCCGTTGTTCCGGGGGAGTCCTCAATTTTCCAGGCCACCGAACTTTGTCCCCCATGTTTTTAAGGACCACTACACACTCGAATGGCTCGATGTTTAGTGAATATTCTGGAGCTACCGTTCGGATTTTGGTCCTCCTTGGTTGGATTGAGGGGCGACTTTGATCTCCTAATGGTCCACGCCTCCTTTCAGTGGGATATGGTCTGGCCCTGTGATCGGGAACTCTCCGTTCAACTCGTCTGTCAATTCTAGGTTTCCTGGGATTGCTCTGACTGGGCGCATCAGGTCTATTGGAATCATCTTCCTCCCACTTGATATGTGCCCAAGCTTTGGCAAGCACGTCCTCCATCGTTCGGCAAGGGTACATGGTGAGTTCCTTGTACAGTCCGGAGTTTGGCGGTAACCCCTTCCGGAAAGCATTCACGGCAGTATCTTTGTTGCAATCTGGGATTGAAACTTTTTCCTTGTTGAATCGTCCGACGTATTCCCTGAGAGACTCGTTAGGTCTTTGTCGGACTCGATATAAGTCATCGCGATAGTTTTAAAATTTTGCGACTACTTGCGAACTGTTCCACAAAGCAGTCGACTAATTGAACAAATGATGAAATAAAATTGTTAGGGAGATTGGTGTACCATTGCAGCGCTGGACCTATTAGGCTTGATCCAAATCCCTTACACATGCAGGCTTCGCGGAGGTCTCTTGGAATGGCGATTGTGAACATACGTTGTTTGTACGGTGAGACGTGATCATCTGGGTCCGTCGTTCCGTCGTAGAGCTTCATGCTCGGGAAGTTGAACTTGGCGGGCATTTCGACCAAAGTTATGCCATCCGTGAAAGGTGAGTCGGCAAAGCTGTTTGGTAGACTCTTTTTAATGGGGGCTGGTACTCCAGGGATCCTCTGGATCATCTCCTCCAAGCTTACCGATTTGGAGGCTAGTTCTTCGTTGCTGCTTCCAGTACTTGTGGAAAGGGTTAAGAAATTGTCTACCTGACTTACCATTGCGTGATTCAGTCGCGGTTGTTCAACATGGGTCTTTGGATTGGTACCCTCAAAGGAAACTCTTCTGTTGGTTACGATTGGAACAACATCTTGATCTGGTCTAGGCGTCTCACTCAACGTTAAGGGATTTGGAGGAATGGGATCCTCTCCTTCCGTCCCCTCAAAGGTTAGCTGACGACCCTCCATTGCATTGCGTCTAAGATCCTCTCCATATGGAGCTTGAACCTGTTTGCGAGAAGTACCCGTCCCAGGGGTCGGAACATCTTTCTGGAGATTGGTCACCGACTGATTCTGATGGATGACATATTCCACTTTCTCCTTCAAGGTTGAGTTCTCCTCACGAACAGCATGATTTTCTGCCTCCAGAAGTTGGAGCTTCTTCGCGTTTTCCTTCATTTGAGACGCCAAAGCTTTGATTTGAGTAGCGACATCAATCTCTTCTACCTCCTCAAGGATGTACTTATCTGAATGCGACATGGTTGTGCGTAGCTAGTTGCCTTTGTTTGATAGCCGGGGCCCCACGGTGGGTGCCAAATTATAGACGCTCAGAAATCTACAATCGAAATTAGGGTTTAGAATTGGGGGCACCGGCAACCTGCGAGGCAACAAGGAAGCACGCTGGAACGTGAGATCCAAATGGGACACCGGTGTGGTGTCGACCGAATGGACTCCGACGCTCAAGCTAGTGAGTCTGGAAGATATGGAATAAACAATACGTAAGAGGGAGAGAAAACTTATCCTTTTTGGGATGATATAGCTCTTATGTCGGCCGGGATGAGTCGGATAGATGATCGGGTCGGCTAGGAGAGCGGTTGAGTGGACTAAGTATGGAGTCGGATGGAGGTTGAGATGATTCTTACTAGTTAGGGTTTTTCCAGTGTTGTAGTTGATTGATTTCAGATGGGTTATGGAGTTCCCCTTCTCTTCCTTTTATTGAGATAGTTGACGCGTATTCTAACTAATTCTCACCCCAAATCCCTTATTTGTCGGGATGTAGTTGGAGAAGTAAGACATTGTTGGAGAACGGATTCTCCATCATCCCTAAGTTCCAGTAACCGACTCCTATTTTAGTTGGAAATGCTAGATGTAGTTGGAGAATCGTTCCTGTTGGATAACGGATACTCCTACATCTCTAAATTCCAGTGACTTGGCCCACCCTTTTTACAATTGGACTTGGGCCAACTATTGGGCGGCTAGTTTCTCAAGGAGCATTAGATTGGTCCGGCTCATGAATTGTATTGAGACAACCCATCACGTAGACATGGTCTAGTTGGTCAGGCCTAAGTTGACTTAGCGAATTATAGGTCCTTTCGAGTAAGAACGTATTAATTGGGCTTGAGCATCTATCAAATAATTGGGCCTTGTTTGGACGTGTCCAACCGATTGGGTTGGAGCGTATTTTTGCCATTACATCAACCAAGATCTTATTCTCTCGATAGGTCGCAATGGTCATAGAGAACACCAGTGGAACATCCGGGTTCTCGATGTCTTCTCCCCCTGCCGTAGGAGGAGGGATTTCACTGTCATCAAAAGATATGGCGTTAGTGTCCGGGATTACCGGATCAGCATATGCTCGGTCATTATTCTGGAGGTTCTGTGTGGTTCGCTCCCTTGCGTTCCTGCTATCTCCTCTAGTTGGTCCACCCGCGATAGTGTTGATCACCCCGCTGTATGGGGCGTTCTCCATCTCGATGTCATCAGCATATCTGTAAGAACGTCGATCTGGACGGGGCGGATACGCGATTGGTGGAGGGGGCAAAGGCAAAGAGTGGGGTGGTGGTTCCGTCATCCTCTCCTCTCTCCTTTGTTCTGTTCTATCTTGCCTGGCAGATCCATCCTCATCAATATGTTCCTTCAATTTTCCATTTCTGACTAGGTGTTCCACCTCTGTCTTTAGTTGAATGCAATCGTCAGTTTCGTGTCCGCGACACTTGTGGAACTTGCAGTAGCCCTTTGCATTTTTATTCTTACGGTCGTGGTAAGAGGTTTTCAGCCACTGGACATCCAGCTTCTTCTCGATGATAGTTGCCAAGATATCGGATCTTGGCCTATTAAGACGGGTATAGTCCGCGTATCTCCTCGGCGGACTTCTCTCCCGGCGAAAACCTCTATCTCTTTGATCCTTCTTAGAATCAAACTTTATCGGGCGTTGATCTTGCTTCACCGGATCCTTTCCTTTCTTGGAGCTGACTCTGACTGGAACGTTCCTCCTGTATTCTTCGCCATGCATTACTTCTTCACAGATGTCTTCTAAATGATTTTCGCTCCTTACCTCTTGACTTGAGAGTTTTCTTCGGAGTTCCGAGTTGAGAGTATTAGCATACAGGTGCCGGACCCGTTCTTTAATACTGTGTGACTCAACTCGGAGAACCTCCGTGTGAAATCGATCTAGGAAAGTCCTTAGATCCTCCTTGTATAATGCCTGCCAGGTGTTCCACGGTACGCTTTCTCCTCTTTGACTTCCCGAATTGCGCCAAGAACTTGGAGGACAGATTCGCGTATGACTGTATTGACTTATTAGGCAAAGAGGTGTACCAATCCATGGCAGTTCCGAAGAGAGTGGACAAGAAGGTAAGGGCTTTCGTGTTTTCGCTCATCCCCTTGGAATCCATTTTGCTGTTGTACCTCGTTAGGTGGCCCACGGGACAGGAATCTCCGTAATAGTATTCCAAGTTTGGGATCACTTGATCCGAATTCCGGTTTCTCTCTTTCTCTCTCATGATGATGTCGCACAGGGGATTTGGTGCACTGGTAGTTATCTGCTCGTGGTCTTTCACAAGACGTCCGAGGCTTAGAATTTGAGCTTCCAGAGCCTTTTGTTGGGCATAGATCTCGTCTTCCGTCATGATCTCCCCTGTCCTCGGATGTATGTCTACATCTGCTGGAAGTTCATTTATGCGGACTTTCGGAACAGTTTCTGCCACTTGATCCCTGTCTCTCAGAGGTGCTGACAGTGGTGCTTCTGGGTATCTATTATTCCCATCTTGACGTTCTCTCCTTCCATGATGGCTTCCTTCCCCTCGGACTTGAGAAGCTGAGGCCCGCCTGTCCAAGAGATCTCGCAAATCCTCCCGAGGTTGCTAATCTCCTAATCTCTGCTGGATTGGGCGGTGCCCGTTCCTGGACAATGCTGGCTCTGCCTGCGGAGGGGTAACCACTGGCGGAGTGGCTTGCTGTGGGGGAGCATTGTTGGATCCCAGGCACCCTTGAATGATCGTGAGCAATCTTTCGAACTGCGTCTTGCTCAGTCCGAGGTCGTTAGTGCGGACGATGCGTCCATCAGGCATAGTAAATTGTTGGCCTGTGGGTGGTCCTTGAGCTTCTGCTGGAGAAGCTCGCACCACTCCCTCATCTGAGGACTGACTAGTTGTGTGTCCTTCGGTAGGATATCTTTCTCTTGACGTTGCAGCTCTGCGACCCCGGTTGGGCGGACGTCCCCGTGGGCGTGGTGGAGGAGTTCCTACTCCTGTAGCTCCACCCCTTGTTGTTCGTCTCGTTCTTGCCATTGGTTCAATTCGAAACACAGATGCTTCTTGTAAGAGAAGACCAAGAAGAAGTTGTCAAGAGAACTGAAGCCATGAAGAAGGACCTCTCTGATGAATGTCCATATGGAAAGCCAGATGATGTGCACAGAATTCTGAACATTACTGGAACAGGCACAAGAGCAAGACTCGTTGTGGAACCCTATGAGTCGTTCTATCTGACAGAAGATCAATACAAGGGTGACATCAGATATCTGAAGATTATCTACGAATATTTCAAACTCTCAGATATCAGAATTGAGCATGCCTGGAAGTGGGGAAAGTATCTGTGGGTCAAACACTTTGTCAAGAAAAATCCTACCAAAACCTATAAAGAAGTCTGTGGATTTGCCAGAGACACAGAGATGCTCGTCAGAACTCTTCTCTATGACTATTCTGATGACATCAAAAGGTTTGGAGATAGGAAATTTGTAGACTGATCCACAGCAACTACTGCTGAAGACTTGAAGACTATTTTATTAGGATGTTTACTTGGAGCTTGGTTACTCTTGTTGTCCTAATTTACTATGTAATTTCTTTTTAGCTGTTTTCTTGCTGACTGAGCTTAACTGTTTTATGTTAAAGTTATCTGTATTCTTCAATTGTAACTTATCTGATGAACTTACTCTCAGATATTATTCTATAAAAGATAACTTGTCAGCAAAGATCACACCTTGTGATTTGGTTGATGTTTACTTTCTGCACTTAATTGATTGAATTGAAAGATCATAAGAAATGATTAAGTGATGGATTGTTCACTCATCCAGATTTGTAATAGGACAGATAGTCATCATTGACTGATCAAAAAGGGGGAAATTTGTTAGGAAATTTGTTAGATATTTTGTTAGAAATACCCATTTAGTTTTGATCAAGCAACATGATGACCTATCTTAGTCTCAGAAAGGTGACTAGTACTCTTAGTTCACTTGAACATTGTAAAAGAGGAAACCCACTTAGTATGATAGTCTAGTTAATCTTGTATAGGATGTTAGGTCTCAAAATGTAATTTTTATTTTATGAAGAGAAGACCAAGAAGAAGACATCCAAGCAGAACATGTTCAACGACATTGAAGAATTGTAGACTGCACAAGATTACTGAAACAGTTTTACAGATACCTTGGCCAGATATCTTGAAGACATAAATAGTTGCGACCAAACTGTGTCACAAGAGATATCTGAGATTCAAAGGATCTATCTGGAAAACAAGGAAAGTGTCCACAGATATCTTCTTACAAATACCTTGAGCTTTATATCACATCTCTGAAAAGAGAAATACAGATTGCAAACAAAGTTGTTTCAATTCAAGTGGTATCTGAAGATTGAAGATAAGAACGTGCAAAATTCAGAAAGAAAACTGCTTAAGTCAAATCTCTGAAATAAAGCATAGTTCCGTTGACACTACAGGACAAAAGTATAGTACAATGCATTTAATGCACGGACAGAGATGTCTGAGCAAAAGCAACGGTTGCATCTGAAGAAGAAGACAAACCTGCTACAGTACTATACACAGGTATCAATAGTTTGAATTTGATTTGAGCCTAACGGATACTATTTCAACGGCACTCAAATTCATCTATAAATATCAACACTTAGATTGCTTGAGAATACATACAACACCTTGAACCTCAGACACTGAAACATACTCTGAATATCTCTCTCAAAGCAAACTACTTACTCTTAAGCTTACTGTTGCGACCATAGCTTTTGATCTTAAGTAGCACTGAAGTTCTAAGTGTCCTGATCCTAAACAAGTAAAGCTATCTGTGAAGGAGTTGAATCGAAAGATCAAACATCTGAGATTCATTCTCTTGAACAGTTATCATAAGACTTGGGTCAGTAAAAGAACAAGCTACCATACATTGAAAAGTGTATTAAGTATACTTGATTCACAGAGCTATCTGATTAACTGAAAAGTTAATATAAGAAGCTCATCTGACAAACTCAAACCGAAACCAACACCATAACTGGCGTGGAGTACAGGAAGTACTTAGTTTGAAAAATCAAGGAATAACTCCAAGGTTATCGGAGTATAGGAAGTACTTGATTTGGGAAACTAGGGAATAACTCCAAGGTTATTGTGTATAGGAAGTACTTAGCTTGGGAAGCTAGGGAATAACTCAAAAAGGTTTCTGAGTATAGGAAGTACTTGGCTGAGAAAGCTGGGGAACAACACAGGGGGAACATTTGGTTGGGAACCATTTGTTTAAGAAGTCTTAGAATAGGATCTTTGTAAGGTGACCTCAAAAATCTATTCTAGTGAATTCTAGGTCTCTGGAAAACCGAAGTGGATTAGTTGGAGGATTATGCCACCTCCAGATACCACTATACTTGCTGTGTTCTTTACATTTCTGTATTTACATTTCAGCAACACACACACACACATCTTAACTGTTTCTGCACTTATCTATCTTAAGTCTTCCGCACTCTGAATCTAAGTACCAAATATCTTCACAGATATCTGAGAAATATTGTTTATCGACAAAAGTTTTAAAAGACTATTCACCCCCCCCCCCCTTTAGTCTTTTACTTTGTTGTTATCTGGATCAACACAAAGCTTAAGATTTGTAGATTTTAAAAAAGAAAATAAACCGAATGAAGAAAATGAAACTGAGACAGAGTATACTTTTATGAATATAGAATATGATACAGATCCTATATATGACACAGATACTGAAGAGAATGATGAAAAAATAATAATTGGATTCGATGAATTTGAACAAGAAGAAAATGATTTTAGTATAATTGATTATTTAGAAGAAGAACCTTCAACAGGGTTTAAAATTGAAGAAACTACTAAAACATTTGATGATATTATTAATAAAAAATCACTGAGTTAAACATTCAAGACTGCATTACAGAATTAGGATGGACTTATGAAGAAAGTTATAGTAAATTACAAGAATTTTATAATTTACCCCTACTAGAAGATATACAACAAGGTAAAACAATGATTTCTGATTTTTATAAACAAGAAAAAGCTTTTATGGATCAAGATATGGTAAACATAAGAAAAGGAGCTAAAATGGAATGGACAGAACCAGGAACAAGTACAGAGGAAACCATAGGAAGAGAAAAATGGACTCCTCCATCACAACATTATACAGGAGAATCAAAATATGTTAGTCAAGGACCTAGATTACAATTAGGGAATCTTTATAGCGGAAATATGTTATTATTAGAAAAACAGAAACCACAACTCTGGGGAGATGAGATATTGGTATGGGAACAAACAGTGGTGAGATTATGGGAAACAAATAAACGAGATAGTATGGACATGTTTTCTTATTTAGAAACCACATTAGGTCCAATAGCCTTAGGCATATGGCAAAGCAAGAAAGCCCAAGACCCAGATGAAATAAATAGACTTAAAGCTATAGGTGATAACCCATATAACTTCACCAGCCAAATTAGAACACTAATACTAGGAGTAGACCCAGCAAAAAATACTACTCTTATACAAGATACAACTATTAGAAATTTAGAACAATTAAGTATAGCATATATGAGATACATAAATGAATTTACATTAGACTTTACTAGATTATTATCTCAAACAGGACAACCTATGAATGATGATTTATGTGATAAATATTTTATTAAATTACCAGGTGATTTAGGAAAAAATATTCATGAATCATGGAAACAACAGTTTAGTGAAAGAAAAAATTTAGGAATTGGACCTAGAATCACTTATACATTTACTATACTAGAAGATAAATGTAAAGAAGTAACTTTACAAGAACAGTTAAAAAAGAATGCTTATGCGTTTTGCAAAACAGCTATTTATACACCACAAGCATATGGTCAATATAGTACACCTAAAAAGAAACTAGGAAAAAGTACAACGTATAGGAAAGAATTTAAACCATATAAAGGTAACAGATATGTTAAAAAAACTCAGACTAGAAAATGTAGATGTTTTATATGTGGAGATGAAAAACATTTAGCAAATAAATGTCCTAATAAGAATAAAAACGCAGAAAGAAGTAACTTGGTAGAACAGCTAGGAGAATATAAAATAGAACCTTTAGACATAAACGATTCGGATGATGAATCAGTCTATAGTATTTATAGTAGTGATAATGATAACCAACTTACTAAAATTACTTATACTTACATGAATAGAGAAGAAGATTGTAAACATGAATGGATTAGTAAAAGAGGAAATAATTATATTAAATGTTTCAATTGCGGTTATTTTCCAAGTATTGAAAAAAGATCACAGTGTAATATATTTATTAAAGAAATATGCTATTTATGCCTAAAATTATTATATAAACAAAATATGTCTATAGATAAGAAACCATTAAAAGAACAAAGTATGGAATTAATTACAGAAAAAATAGTAATAACAAATGAATTACATAGTTTAAAAATAAAAAATTTAGAAGAAAAAGTTTTACATATAGAAAATAGTATATATTAAAATAAGCAAAAATTAGAAGAATCCTTAGAAGACATAGATTTAACAAATATGTCCACTGAACTCACCCTAATACAAACTAGGAATATAACAAATATGATTAATTTACAATGTAGGTTATGGCTAGACAATAATGAATACTTAGATCTTACAGCCCTCTTAGACACGGGAGCAACTAAAAGTGTAATTTCACGGGTAGTATAGCTATACAGACACCTCTAACTCTTTAAAGTAATCTCTAGTTGAACCCACGTCAGTGTTGTCATCATAAGATACTCAATTACCTAACTCCATTTGTCTTTGCATAAGAATAAAGATAATGTATTGCGAGCTTTTCATTGTTATGGTAAGAAAATGGTCCATTTTTAAATTTGATTTTTCACTTATAGTATAATATTATATCAAACCAGAAATTGTGATTATTTGATATGCACGTGTCGACACTTAATCATTCACGTGCTTAATCGTTCATGTGTAGATTTGATGTCCATGCTTGCCTAAAATGTGGGGGATTAGTCAAGCCTTGTTGGAAATTTGATTTTTCACTTATAGTACAATATTATATCAAACCAGAAACTGTGATTATTTGATATGCACATGTCGACACTTAATCATTCACGTACTTAATCGTTCGTGTGTAGATTTGATGTTCATGCTTGCCTAAAATGTGGGGGATTAGTCAAGCCTTGTTGGAATTTCAAAATTTTACGTCTGAGAGAGAGGATTTAATGGACGATTTTAAATGTCGTGTATTTTGTCTTGTTTACATTTTCAAGTAAACAATATGTTTGATGTACTGATCAAGGTGTCTCAAACTTCAATCTCAAGGCTCAAGGGCGTGAATTTTACAAGTGAAGATCGATGGTGTACTACTCGTTTAGTCATTTGGGTGACTAGCCTAGACTTACGAGTTGCACTTGGACTAAGATTTTAACATTTAAGGGACAACAATTCAAGCTATACTAATGTGGGCTTCTGTTTTTTGCTTGGACAGCTTTCGTTGAATGAATTGCCAAAATAACCTTCTCAAAAAAATTATATCCTACTCTAACCTCCTATAAAAATTAATTGCTTCTATATCCTTATTTTCACCACATCAGCTTCCATGTAGACTATTTAATACACCTCAGCAATTCATTTAGCCTACTTTAAAAAAAGGATCAATTCATTAATCATCAAAGACCAAAAAGTATTAAACATACACACCAGTGAGGAAGAATTTCAGTTCCATGAAGCACATGCTTAACCAATCTTTCTGTTAATCCATTATTACTTCTACTAATATGATTAAAATCCAAAAAACTCAAATGCACATCAAGGTTCTTAATTTGATCTAAATAAATTTTGTAAACTATCACGGAAATGAAATGTCAATTCATGTACTACATAAATGAAAACAATCTGGAAAATGAAACACCAATTCATGTATGTAATGTATAAATGAAAAACAATCTGCAAATCTCATTTTCATTGACTTTTACAACCATCGATAGTCCTAATCATCCTGTAAAATCCTTCACTTTCATCAACTTGAGGTCCTGCAAAAAGAAAAAGAAACACAACCAAAGAATAAGAATAAGAAACACAAACAACCAGCTTGTATGTAACTATTTATTGAATCTAAAAAGCACCTACAGGTTGTCAAGAATATCTAAAAAAATCACCATCAAGAAGGGAAGTGATTTTGCACATTAAAAATAGTATTTAAAGGGATGAAAGTTTGTATGTACCTGGTCCTTTTATTTGATCCTGGACAGGTCTTTTTATTATGACCTTGCTTGCATGTACTATATCTTACGGTTCCACGTCCTTCTCTAATATCCATTTCATTGTGAAAGCGTGTAGATTTTGGACCACCTTTCAAACTCCTTTTCATTGAATCACAAGACAGGAGTATCATTCCTGTTAGAGCAGGCCAATATGCTTGATCTGGAATTGGATGTTGTAAAGGAGCCCATGTTCTTTGATATGTAGTAATGGAATAACAATTCTCAACAAGAGTGGTATAATCCAAGCAACAACTTTGACAAGCAGCCATAACGTGTGAGCATGGCAGCCCATGTATTTGCCATTTTTGACAAGAACAAAAAATTTCATTCACTTTCACAATCTGCACATTGTTTCCTTTCTTGCTGTTTGTAACCAATTGACCTGTCTTTATGCTAAATGTACCCGCAGACCTATTAAACATGACAACTTCATGGTTGCTCACTTTTATTCCGTTCGCACTTACTTTTTCATCGACAAAAGGAGTAAATCTTTGCCCACTAGCAACCCTTTCTGCACCAAGTTGTCGCTTGATAGAAAAGTAACTATTTACTCGATAGTTGCAGCCCACCACACAAGATTCTTTAATGTTTTGTCATGAAATTTGGTGTTAAAATTGCTCGCAAGGTGACGCACACAAAAACGATGATATGCATAAGGCTCGGTCCATCTGGAACCAACTCTATTCATTGCATTCTTAATACCAATATGGCGATCAGATATTACACAAATGACGTTTCTTTGTGTGACAAATCTCCTAATGCAACCCATAAACCAATTCCAACTATCATTATTTTCTCCTTCTACAATCGCAAATGCAAGTGGAAACAGTTGATTATTACCGTATGAAGAAACTGCAACAAGCAACGTACCTTTATATTTTCCATAGAGATGTGTTCCATCAACACTAATCACGGGACGACAGTATTTGAACCCTTCAATTGAAGCTGCAAATGACCAAAAGACACGCTTACATGTTTCATGCCCAGGATTTCTCTCCGCGGCTTCTTTATCCCAATGAAGGATTGTACCTGGATTTTCTTGCACAAGTACATCCATATATCTCGATAGCAACTTGTACGATTCAATCCAGTCCCCAAAAAGTGAGACAATTGCCTTCTGCTTTGCTTTCCATGCTTTCTTTTTCGATATATCATAGCCGAATTTATCCGAAATCAACGCTTAAATAGTTGTAAGTGTGATTGAGAGTTGAGCCTTGACCAATGGCTTAATTTCACGAGCCACAAATTCAGATTCAAGTTGCACATGATCTCTGTTTATTATTGGATTAACACAAGTATGGGGCCCATTATATGTCTTGATCTCAAAGAATGATGCTCCACGAGGGACCGAAGCACGTAATTTACAAGAACAAGTAGTTGCTAGCTTACATTTAAGCTCCCAAAGATTGTTGTTTGAATGTACAACCTGGTATTGTTGATGCACTTTTAGTGAGTATTATTTGACACTAGATTGCAACTCATCTTTAGAATTAAATCCCTGACCGACATATAACTCTGTGCTATCGTTTGGTCTAAAAGAACCTTGGCCAGGCCTTAAGACGTCAATCGTAGCATTACTAATGCCATCAATTCTAGTAAATTATGAAGTTGGTGCATCTTCATAGGCTACGTTGATATCCTCCTCATCCATTCCTTCTTGTGCATCCTCTAAACCATCATCCAATAAATTATTGTTGATTTCAGTTCCATTTACCACATATTTGTGCCCTTCACTAGCAACAATTTCTTCAATGATACATCTGCTAATGTTCGCTGTCAAACCATCGGTTGGAGCAACACTCATAAAAATGTCATTTTCATTCCCAAAATCAAGACCAACCGATCCAGTGCCTTGCGCGAGTAGTTGGGTAAAAGAAACATGAGGTCCCATTTATGAAAATTGTGTTTGCTCATGAGAACTTCTAGGAATCTCCTCTATATAAAATTCCAAGCAATGAATACCAGGTTGATTTATAACATAAAAAACAACCCTTAGAGAATCATTATCTTCAACTGGTAGAGGTATATACTCTTGGTAATTTCTCGGATATCTGCAAGTAATTTTGATGCCGACATTCAACCGATTCATGCCCGTGACACTATATATCTTATTCATAAGAACTTCGTAGGTTATTCGATTGCTGACTTTAATAGACTTTGGTGTAGCACCTTCATAGCTGATTCCTCATGAAGTCGATATAATTCTTCCATTCCAATAGCATAGTATAGTTACGTTCTCTCGCACCATCCTAAAACTCAAAGGAAGTGATTCAATGTTAGTTAGATTGTTAGATTGATTACTCAGTTGTTCTTTACGTTTTAACCGAAATTAAAGAAAACGAGAAAAAAAGGAAAACACATCATGTATTCATTCGTGAAAAAAAAAAAAAAAGAACTGTATAGGATTACAATTAGCCAACATCAATTCAATTTGAGTACTAACAAAATTTGTATATACTAGAATACATTACGTGAAGAAAACTAAACCATCTGCTACCACAAATCAACAATAGTCTCAAAGTGTTTATATATGGAGAAGGATCGATCATACCTGGAAGAGAATAACTCTTTTTGAATCCGCAAATTCTATGGAACTACTAAAAGAGAAGATGAAGAGACATGCTGTTAAACCTAAACGAGTGTACGTAGGGAATCAAGGAATATATGGAAAATAATTAAAGAAAAATAAACCTATAAATCCACGTCAAATTTAATGTGGCATATAAAAGGTTATTAGGGGAATTATATTATATAAGGCTAGTTTGGCATATAATTTTTTGCATAAGGCTATTTTGACAATTAACTCGCTTACAAAGATAACTAGAAAAGCCCAATTTCAAATAGCCAACTATAAAGACGAACACATAGGTTCTGGCCCAATTCTCATTTCATGGGAAAGGAAGAGTATAGATCCTCTCGAATCTAACTACGGACACAGTTTTAAAATAAGAGTAAATAAAGTAGAAAATAGAGTATATAAAGTATGAGAGATAACTAGTATTATTACAATGAAAAGTGTAGTATAAAACTTTCTGAATTAGAAAGAGGACATTGAGTTTGGGATGAACCAAAAATGAAAGTGGAAAGTTTAGTTCGGGACGGAGGGAGTATATATTATGTATATATAAGTTTAAAAAAGACCGGCACCATATTCATACTATAAGTTTTCAAAAAATCACTTATGTTTACGAACATAACAGTCGAACTTTATTTTGTATACACTACTAAAAAACATCAACTTCTATAACCAAACATATGTGACAGGTACTCATGCAGTAACATTAGAATGGATCCTGGGAGAGTTGGAATAAGTCAATAACATTATATTACCGTAAGCTGTCACAGAATTGCAATACGGGTCCACAACACTTTTTTGTAACCGTCTCGCTGTCACAAAAGAATGTTTATACGGTAGAAAACAAATAATACGTTTGACTCCTTCAAAATAAACTTTGTGTGACCCGGTATACTATTATTTTATGACAGCAAGCTGTCACAAAACTTTTATACATTTTTAAATTAGCAAATTATTTTTCTATTACCGTGTACAGTCACATTAGGTGTGTACAGATTGAAATATAAAAATAGGATTACAATTTTATGTATTGTTGATGTTTAGTGGGATATACTCCCTCCATTTCGGAGAAAGTGTTACAATTTGGATTTGCACCAATTTTAAGAAAAAGTAGAAAGTACAAGTGGGCCCCATGATTATTAGAGATTAAATGAGTGGCATATTGTAATAAAAGTGAAAGGTAGGGAGTTTTATTATTTAATTAGTTTCCATATGGAAATTGTAACACTTTTAGTGAAACGCCGAAAATGGAAAGTTGTAACACTTTTTCTGAAATAGAGGGAGTATATTTTAAGTAATCAATACTTGTGATATTTGTACATACTAAATTATTGATGTTTAGTGGGATATGTATTTTAAGTAATCAATACTTGTGATATTTGTACATACTAAATTACACTTTGTACGGACATGAATATTATCGTTTTAAAGTTCCACTTGATCGGATCAATATGTATTTTTCTACCGATCAAGATAAGTTTTATCCATTTTCCTTAAGCTTCAAGCCAATCTCAATCTCCTAATTTTCCCACTAATCTTGTCGATAGACATAAATAAAATTTCACCATAAAATGTTATGCAACACATTTGAATTTATATCATTGAATATGTTAAGATATGATAATTTATCAAAGTTACTTATTAACTTTATTAGTTAAATCTATAGTATAAAATTCGAAATTAACCCGGTAAATATCACCTTGTTGAATTTATATATAGTCAAACTACCATAATTAAAAAAAAAACATCATGTCAATAGTTATACATAGATCCCTAGTCATGCAAAAGACATCATCCACACAATCATCATCCGCAAAATCATCATACGCAACCAAAGATAATTACGAATTCAAAGTAGCGCATTAGTTAACCAAATACGAGCAAGGCAAATGAGATCAAGAAGTGCCACCGTCACAATCATCATGATCGTCACCAGACTCATTCTCCTTATCCTCATCATCCTCACTGGAGTCATCAGCTTCAGTGCCAGCTTCAGCCTCATTCTCCTGGAATACTTCCCTAAATTCCTCTGGTGTAGTATTTTTTTTGCATCCATTTCTTCATGAACCCAAAAATCTTAGTAAATTGCTTTTTATCTTTCTGATATTCCTTTTGACCTTTCTTCAAAGTTTTAATTTCCTTTTTTAGCTTAAGCACTTATGGGTTGGGCTGTGAAGTGGTAAGAGGTCATGATGGCAAAGCTCGTCCGCCATTGCTAGCAAAACTAGCTTCGCGGATTAATACACCTCGTGATACACCTCTCATAGTACCATGATGGACACCACCAGCAACCTCACCCCAAATTTCAGGGTTAAACCCAGACACGATGCTCTCTGAAGACTCTTGGGATTTTTGTTTGTATCCTTCCTATTTTCAAATTGCATACAATCATATATATAAATTAAATTATTATCGATGAATGTTAATTTGCTCAATTGATTATAATCATGCATATTAGTAAATTGAGAAAGCGACTTACATAAAGTTCCCGTGATGGTCCATTTACCCATTGTTCCTCCACCTGTGGAATGACAATAGGATCACCGTTGTCACCTACAAGACCAGTAGCCTCAGCACGTGCCCTTGCTTCTTCCGCCGCTCGAAGCTCTTTCCTATTGGTTATGTAACGACCCGGCCACTAATGGGCCGAGACCCGGCCCATTGGGCCGGCAAGGTTACGCATGACAGTCCCACCACTCGGTATGATATTGTCTGCTTTGGGCCGGAGCCCGCACGAATTTGTTTTTGGGTTTCCCCAAAAGGCCTCCTACCATAGGAGAGTGGTGGTCTACATATACCCTTCATCTCTTTCACTCTCAAGCGATGTGGGATGTTGGGTATTACAAGTGTTGTTACTTGGACAAGTAGAATTTGAGGAATTAAATTAAGAACACATAACAAGCAATTGTAGATATAATTCCATAGATGTAATAATGGAAATTAATTAAAATAGATACATGGAAGAAATTAGAGAAAATTAAGATGAGAGTACTCACTGGAGAAGAAGGTGAGGAATGGAAGAATGAAGTCACTGGAATGAAATGAATCTGGAGGAACGGATATATATGAAGCTGGAAAATATATTAATTGTATGACCGTTTGCTGTAACAGAAGTTTAGTGAATAAGCGAGATATCAAAATTTTGAAATATTTCAATGTTTCTATATCAGCAAACGGACACACAACGAAATTTAATGGGGGGGAATTTTTTATGTGACCCCATGCGGTCACATAACCAAAATTAAGGGGGGAAGATTCTACCGTTTGAACCAATTTGGATGTGTGACCGCCATCTGTAATAAGAGTAGGTAATCGAGAACATTCCATTGTGTGTGACTAGTTACTCTAGTACCATTATTTGATTTTGTAGTAATAAATTGGTGAAGTAATAATTAGAACTTATTATTCAATAGTTTCAGTAATTACTATAATTTATAGTAATAATTGTATATCATTAAGTTAATAGTAATATATAGTACTCAATATTTATTTAGTGAAAGTAGTATAATTTAATTTCATAACTACTTCAGTATTAGTATTTATTATATTATATTTTGTGATAGTTAGCCGTTACAAAAACATATTATTAGTGACAGCCAACCTGTAACATAAAGTATAATAATTAGTTTATATATATATGTGTCCAGTTAGAAACATATCATATTCGGGTGAATTATCTTTCATCGAGATCACATCAAAACAAATTATATCATCCGAAGGTTTTCATCAACATTCAATCACAATCTCACCACTTATATTACCTTCTCCTGAAATTACTTCCCAATATTATACTGTCATTTGTGCAGTTTGTAATCGTCGGTACTCATTTCAATCACAATCTCACCACTTATATTACCTTCTATTGAAATTACTTTTCACTCTTTAATTTTACTTTCTTTTGTGCAGCTTGCAATTGTCATTTGTGGAGTTTGTAATCAACGGTACTGATTCAATCACAATATCACCATTTGTGCAGCTTGCAACTGACAGTACTCGGTCGAAGGTATGTTTTAATACACGTTATTATATTTGTAAGCTAATTTACATTATTCTTATTATGACGATTCAGTAGTAGTAGTAGTTGTTGTAACGACCCGGCCACTAATGGGCCGAGACCCGGCCCGTTGGGCCGGTAAGGTTACGCATGACAGTCCCACCACTCGGTATGATATTGTCCGCTTTGGGCTGGAGCCCGCACGGATTTGTTTTTTGGTTTCCCCAAAAGGCCTCATACAACCATAGGAGAGTGGTGGTCTACATATATACCCTTCATCTCTTTCACTCTCAAGCGATGTGGGATGTTGGGTATTACAATCTACCCCCCTTAAATTCTCGACGTCCTCGTCGAGCTTTCATGTAACATAACCCCCAACACATGAGGTCCAAATACCCCTTAACACATAAGGTTCCAAACATATAACATAAGGGAGTACTCCAAAGCACGACAACCCCTTAACACATAAGGGTCCAAACATTTCATAGGCATATCGATGAGTATAAACGTATGTACATATAATCCATGCTTTATCTAATCACTTTCGCAAAATCGCATACACAAGGAAAACATTTTTGGGATATACATACTTGATCCTATTTTGAAAAGACTATTATACCAAGTCCCATAACATGATATAATAACCATAACTTATTTGTCAATCGAAAACTATACATATAGCTTTTATATACGAAAAATAGAAGCAAAAGTGTCGAGAGTTCCCCTTACATATAGCTTTTATGAGTAGAGGTCCCTTCCTGTATGTCCCAGGTATGAATTTGTGAAGTGTTGAATTGGATGAAGAGAAAATTTGAGGAGTTAAGTTAGAATCTTTGAGGTGCTTAGGTTAGTCTTTTCGAGGTCCTTAGGTTAGTACCTTTGAAGTTTATGACTATGAGATTGAAGAAAAGTGGTGTAGTCACAAGGTTTCGATGTGTTGGGGTTATTTGGGATAGGCTTGAGTCTTTGAAAGATTATGTTGAATATGTCGAAGTATGGTTTTTCCGAGTGAGATACCACCTTTGTCATGCCCCAAAACCAAATCACATTGTAATACCCAACATCCCACATCGCTTGAGAGTGAAAGAGATGAAGGATATATATGTAGACCACCACTCTCCTATGGTATGAGGCCTTTTGGGGAAACCCAAAAACAAATCCGTGCGGGCTCCGGCCCAAAGCGGACAATATCATACCGAGTGGTGGAACTGTCATGCGTAACCTTGCCGGCCCAACGGGCCGGGTCTCGGGCTATTAGTGGCCGGGTCGTTACAACACATCGCTTGAGAGTGAAAGAGATGAAGGGTATATATGTAGACCACCACTCTCCTATGGTATGAGGCCTTTTGGGGAAACCCAAAAACAAATCCGTGCGGGCTCCAGCCCAAAGCGGACAATATCATACCGAGTGGTGGGACTGTCATGCGTAACCTTACCGGCCCAACGGGCCAGGTCTCGGCCCATTAGTGGCCGGGTCGTTACAGGTTATGTGGGTGTTCTTGAAAACGAGGGGGAAGTTTTGATCAGTGATCGCATCTGGTTCAACAGGCCGCTCTTTTAATTTCTTCGCACGCTGTAGACAACTCGAGCTACCTTCTCCTGACTGTCATAAGTGCAAAATATTGAAATACATTTAACAAATATTTGTAGCGAATTTTTAGAAGGACTTTAATTGCATGAAACTCCATAAACTATAACAACTAGCATAATTTACAGAACTAAAACAGAAGAAAATAATAGAGGTAGAATGAAAACGCACTAACCATCTGGGGGCAGCGGTCTAACATGCTCACGTTCCCCCCGAACCATGTAGGCGGTGCACAAGACACCACATTATTTTGGTCATCAAAAACCACCCCTCTATTTTTTGCCATCTGTATGGATTTTGCAATATCCTCATCACTGTCCCACCTCTTCTTGCAAATGTAGAATTGTGGAGGCCGCATCCACTTTGGTCGCATTAGTTTGGGCTTCGTACCATTTATACCATTCTTGTACGTGGTCTTTGCTTGCGACATCATGGTCTTATATTTTGGACGGCAAAGAGCATCCCACGCAAGCATGACATCATGCTCGTGCTCCGACAGCCACCTATACCTCATCTGTAATCAAGAAGAAATAATTGAATTAAGTCGAACCATGAACATAAACTATATATGCTTAGTCTGACATTGGAATTTCCATTTATGCACATTGTAAAGTCTTACATGGATAAAATTGTACTTGCATTGTGAAAACATCAGCCAATCAATGTATGGGATGCAGAATGTGAAGACTCCATTTCTGATAAAAAAAAATGGAGTTTTTTATTATAACTTCATATTTCAGAAATTAATAATCTGTCACAAACAACTAATTGCAGACAACAAAATCATAGAGCAAAACAAAAACAAGTTATGTATAAATTATAGTAGTAAGACAATCCGCAAGAAGGTATGGAGTTTTGAAAAGTACAAGTGCTGCAGAGATCCTTTCCCAGGCATCATAAGTTTAGAAGACATCGAAAAGTACAAGTGTTGCAGACCAGTTGAAGTGAAGATCGAAGAAATTAACGCAGAAGAAATCGACTTCCTGAAAATTGAAGAAATCAACTCAGATGAAGAAATCGACTTCCTGAAATTACTTTCCTCCAATTAAATTACTTTCCAAATCAATTGAGCAACTTATAAAATTAATTTCCTCAAATTAAATTAATCAACTCCACAAAATCCATTCAAAATTCATTGCAACCAAAATTACTTTCCCACCAACCCAAATTTCATTTTCCCACTAGCACATTAGATACTCTAAAATTCATTTCAAAAGTTACATAACATTCAAAATATTCAAACTTACCCCCCAAACTACAACAAATAAAAAATATAAACATTAATTATGTACTTAAAATATATAAATCAATTACGACCAGAACTGTATCTCAGCATTTATATTTTTATGTGACTGCTATTGGTCACAAGTGCACAAAAATTATAGTGTAGAATTGAAATTCAAGATTATTTGTGTTTTTATGTGACTGTTAGTGGTCACAAGTGCACAAAAATTATAATTCAAAATTATTCAAAGTAATTTCTTTTTCTTCCATTTCAGTCCAAATAAATTGAACAACTTATAAAATTACTTTCCCTCCAATTAAATTAATCAACTCCATCAAAATCCATTCAAAATCAATTGCAACCAAAATTACTTTCCCATCAAGCCAAATTTCATTTTTCCACCCTAAAATCAATTTTATGTGACTGCTAGTGGTCATTAGTGCACAAAAATTATAGCAGATTCAAGATTATTTGTGTTTTTATGTGTCAGCCATCCGACATAAGTAAACAAAAATTATATATTTTCTTTTCTAACTTTTATCTCATGCAAATCAAACTAAGATCGTACGTATTCTCTTTGTAACAAATATATAATATAATTAAACACAATTAATATTTCTTAATTTTTAATTAAAAAATTCAAATTGTTTTACTTCAATTAATATACTTAGTTACATAAACTTATCTATCTTACAAATCTACTCTAAATCTAAAACCCTTGGTCTCTTTGTAAAAGAAGAATCAATATAATAAAACACAATTAGTAGTTCTTTATTTTTGAAAAAAAAACTCGATTCGCTTTACTTCAACTAATATTAGTATACGTAGTTACACATATGCTCTCTTTTGGACTACAGTTCATGAATTTTTCTTATAAATTAAATAATATGAAATTATAATTTATAAAATATGTAGCTACATTAAAATATTTGCATATTTGAGCATTCTAATATAAATTTGTATGCCATCATTAATAAATAATATGCAATTATAATTTACAGGATTGAAAATTATCGAATCATAGTTATAGTCTCAAACTTGATTTTAACTCAATTAATATGATGTATTACTATACTCCTAAATATGTTCTCTTACCCAATTTATAACTCATGTATCATATAAATTAAGTTTTTTCAACTTATATTGCAAATAATACACAAGGTTTGTGATTGCTATAAATATGAGTAGTAAATCAACATTCATAATTATGATACTTCCACAACAACAACAACAATTGTAACGACCCGGCCACTAATAGCCCGAGAACCGGCCCGTTGGGCCAGCAAGGTTACGCATGACAGTCCCACCACTCGGTATGATATTGTCCGCTTTGGGCCGGAGCCCGCACAGATTTTTTTTTGGGTTTACCCAAAAGGCCTCCTACCATAGGAGAGTGGTGGTCTACATATATACCCTTCATCTCTTTCACTCTCAAGCGATGTGGGATGTTGGGTATTACAATCTACCCCCCTTAAATTCTCGACGTCCTCGTCGAGCTTTCATGGGGGTCACTGTTTGTCCCGAGACCAACCATCCGTGCAGGACTCTAGAGGTGGCCCCTACGGGCTCAAGAGGTGGCTCACACCGCCCATACAGTGTAGCACTTTGCCCCGCATGGCACTTAGTTCCCGCAATTCCAGATAGTCCCGCTCTGATACCATTTGTAACGACCCGGCCACTAATGGGCCGAGACCCGGCCCGTTGGGCCGGTAAGGTTACGCATGACAGTCCCACCACTCGGTATGATATTGTCCGCTTTGGGCCGGAGCCCGCACGAATTTGTTTTTGGGTTTCTCCAAAAGGCCTCATACCATAGGAGAGTGGTGGTCTACATATATACTCTTCATCTCTTTCACTCTCAAGCGATGTGGGATGTTGGGTATTACAACACTAATGTATTGTATATGTGTTCTTATTTGTAGGTATTATGCTCCAATTTGAGGTAATTAACATTACACATTCATTTACAAATTTCATTGAACTTTACTCATTGTGTTTTACTATCTTCTTCTTTGCTCATTTTCTTTTTACTATATCTTGTTCTAATTAATTTCCTTTCTTTGTTTTTTTTTTTTCCAGATTTTGGAAGGAATTGGAGTAGAAGTTTGTTACAAGACACAAGACATCTCTTTCTTATTGAACTTGTAGCTACTTATTATAGTTCATAGTCAAATTAGTGAATTTTGTTGATATGATTGATATATATATATATGTAATTTTTACATGTAGTGTTAATAACATGTGGTATATATATATATATATATATACTTGTAAATTGATCACAAATTCTATAAAAAGAAAATATTTGCATTTCTATATTTGCTTCCTTTTACTAAACAATAGTATATAATTAATTTTCTAGTTACCCAACAAATTAATATTGTACAATTATATAAACATGGTACTAATTAAAATATTTAAATCCATCTAGTATGACAGCCTGAGGTCAAAAAATAAGTATTACAAACCAAATATTTTACTGATAAATCAAAATTAGCAATTTATATATAAATAAAAAAACGTTACATGTGACCCCATGCTGTCACAAAATGTTGGAGAATAAAAATGTATAAAACAGGTTATGTGTGACCGAAGTGGGTTACAAATAAAAGCTGGCATACGAAGTACGTACTTGATTATTTGTGACAGCTAAATGATATAGAATAATAATACATGTATAAAAACTTATTTATTAATGCTCGTATATCCAAGGCTTGACTTTTCGTTTATGTCAGTTCACCGTCACAGATAAGCTGTTGCAATAAATATAATGTGACTGCCTGTCACAGATGTTTCATTCTATCACAACGCCTTCTATGACTCCGTTGTATTACTCTTTGCGGTCACATAAAGCTCTTTTGTGACCGATTTCCCCTTTCTGTGACTGTATTTGGCAGTTATAGAAGGTGATGTTTTTTAGTAGTGATAATTAATTATTTTAAATATGAATATATGTTCTCACAATTAACATTAGTCAACTTAAACAAATGCATTTTTATATTCATGTAAAATATCGATAATCAAAACTCATGTTCTAAGTTATAATATCAATATTTATTCTGTCTTGTTCAATTTATTTCTACATACCGTGTCACAAGGAAAATTACCAGACCATAAATGCTTAAGTACAATTCCAACAAAATAGGAGGTCTGAGTGGATTACAGCATCACTTGAGTCTACAAAATATATTAATGGTTCAATCTGTTAAAGAAAAGAGGATGGAGAAGGGAATAGAATAAAGTTTATTATAATATAAAAATGAGAACACAAGTTAGTTATTTATATAAGTGAAAATTAATCTTAAAAGGCTAAGTCATGATCATCAACTTGTGTATGTTGAGGGAAAAGGTCCCCCAAACACTTAATGAATTTTCCTTGCTTTCCTTCACTATAAGTACCTAGACCACCATTGAGTAAGAACCACCTTGCTTGTAAGAACCAAAGAGTAAGAGCCCGTAAGAACCATCGTACTGGTAAGAGGCGATGCATAAGGACCGTCGTACTGGTAAGAGGCGATGCATAAGGACCTGCACAAGTGACTTGGAGGGGGGGTTAGGACCCGGTTTGCTAAGTGTCAAACCGGACTGAGACTTTACTCAAGAGAGACAGAAGATCTACTCTGTATAATAGTTGAGAAGGTAAGAGTCTAGGAAGAAGACTTCACCTACTTTACATTGTGAGGATATGTCCATATTTATAGGTTTCCCTTGAGAAAGGGAGGACTCACAAGATCACGCCAAGTGTCCGTCCCAGAATGTGCCAACAATGCTCTAGGCCCATGGCCCAATGTCTTGATAGGCATGTGGCCCAAATGGAAGAAAGGTTGGTCCTGTCTGCTTGGTTGCTCGCGAGATGGTCATGCTGGATCCGAGTTGGCATCCGGATCGGAGTCCTTGGGTCGGAGAGGGTACTGACTTAGCACTATGCTCCTTTCCCAGAGGAGCTCGGGCCAAGGTGGGTCGGACCATGACCCATGATTCGGCCTGGTAGGTCCCAGATCCTCTATTCCTTTCTGTCAAGGCGGGTCGGTCCATGGTTGGTCTGCCCGGATCGGACCCTTGGCTCGGACCAAAGTGTCTCGGATCCATTGGATGACTTAGGATGCCTTAGGATTCGTTCCAAGGTCCTCTATGACGGATTGGACATATTTCTGTATCAACATATGTCCCCCTAGTTTCCAAGTATCTTTGTAGAAGATAGTTGAGGAACTATAGTGTCCGGGGAGCTTAGGATGCTTTTGACGTCTTGGACATATTTCTGTAGCAACATATGTCCCCCTAGTTTCCAAGTATCTTTGTAGAAGATAGTTGAGGAACTATAGTGTTCGGGGAGCTTAGGATGCTTTTGACGTCTTGGACATATTTCTGTAGCAACATATGTCCCCCTAGTTTCCAAGTATCTTTGTAGAAGATAGTTGTGGAACTATAGTGTCCGGGGAGCTTCTTTGTGCGATCGATCTTGTGAGCTTTGAAGAGAAATTTTCCTTATCCGTGTCCTCCTGTCTTTCCTCTATCTCTCTTCCCCCCCCCCCCCCCCCCTCTTTTCTTACAGTTCGAGAGGGAGACGTCCCGTCTCGGACTGTAGGAAAAGAGGTATTTGTAGCGAGATAGGGTCAAACGTGAAGGCTTAAGACGTTGTAAAAATTTTGTCGCTCGGATGTCGGATCCGAGGAGTCAAGTCGGGTAGATTTTTCCTTGTAGATTTTGTCATTCGGATGTCGTATCCGAACTTGGAAAAATTAAATATATATATAACTTCTTCCATTTGCCGGTTTCCATAGAGAGAAGAATTTTCTCAAGTAGATAGTCGAAGATGGCATGTATCTGGTCTTTGTTGGACTTGGAATTAAATCCAAATCCACTAATAGATTAATTTTGGTCTAGTATTTTTTAGCCCATCGGGTCCGGACCGGATCGGCCCATCAATCCATGTATCCTTTCTATTTAAATGCATTCTTCCATTTGCCAATAGTACATCCATTAGTACACCAACACACAATTCACGCCCTTCACTCTTTTTTTCTTCTTTCTCTTTGTTTCTTCCTTCTTGGTCCGAAGTGTAACATTGCGGGAGCTCAATCTGAATCTGAGTTTTGTCTCTCTGAGTGTTGAGTCCAAACAACTAGTCCGAATCTCGATCGCCAATCCCGTCCGAAGTTCAGATTTGCTCCGTAGCTCTTTATTGGCGGTTCAATTTCTTGATCGTGGTGACTCGTCACTCAGGAGCTTAGTCCGAAGCACTGCTCTTTCTCAGTCCGAAACTCGGCGTTTTAATTTGGATTTGAGAAGCGGATAGAGTCCGAAACTTTACTCCGGATCTTAGTCGGATTTTTTGTTCTGAGATCTGAGTGTTTTTTCGGATTTGTTGTGTTTTGCTGTCCGATGTGTTTGTCCGGAGTTGTCAGCTCGGATCTATCTCTGTCTGCGGTTTCCAGTTCGGACCTCCGTCATAGTTCGAACATATCGATCTGGTTCTAAGAAATTGGGGGAAATGGGTGTCGGAGTCAGGGGTGGAAGAGTGTCGTAGCCATGAATTAAAGATTAGGCTTGTGTAGAATGATTTGGTGGTTTCTGTGATGAGAGTTCTGGAGTTCAGCAAGAAGAGGGGTTATCTGATTGCGGTGTAGAAAACTTGTGCTTGTGCTATCTGTTAGTCCGAATCTTGTTTGTTCCGAAACACGACGTGTTTTTCCATTCCGAAATCGAGCTCTGTTACTACAATAATCTTGGTCTGACTTGCTGTAGTTCCGTCACTCGAGCCCCGATTCGGAGTGAGTAACGGTTCCAGACTTGCTACTTGTGTAGTGCGATCCGGATTGGGTCCTCTCTAACCGGATCTGTTCCGAAATGCTTTTAATCTGAAATGGAAGTTGCTCAGTCCGAAGCTTGGTCCGAATCTCGCAATTTTTGCTCTAGACCAGACATACTGTTCCGGTCCGCAGCAATAGTAACTTCAGTTCGGAGCTCACTTGTGCTTCCATTCCACTGTTAGGAGCGCGACTGGTCCGAGGCGCGTGTGCGGACGTCCGAAGATTATCTCCGTTCTGCAGCATCATTTTCGGAGCAGCAGTTCCGGAGTTACTATACAGTCCGAAGCACTTTATTGTTCCGGATTCATTCAATCCGGGCTTTAAATCCACCCCACTTTCGTGTTCTATTCCGAAACGCTTTTCCACTACACTTCGTCACCTCTAGTCCGAAGCCACAGTTCTAAATCTTGGTTTCGAGACAATTGGTAAGTCCAGATCTCCTTCCTTTATTTCAAATTTCAGTTCGGATCTCACTTCTTCTATGTCCAAGTTTTGAGTCCAAAGCTTGCTTCCATTCTTTGTTTCAGATCCGTTAGCGTTCTTCTCAAGCCATCCAGGGCTACTGTTGGTCAATCCGAATGTCTAAATTCAGAAGTGGGCCCGAAGCTCTGTGTTTTGTTCAAGCTCTTCCATTCGGAGCGCTCGGAGCTTAGGAGTTCTTGGTCGTGTTGCTCCGCTAAATCAGAAGCAAGCTCTATTCTGATTAACCTCTTTCTTCTCCAATAATTAATAATTTTTAAAGACAAATTGCCGCATTTTCATCACGGAATGATTGGTTCGATGGAGAGGGAGGTGGGATCTGAGAATCGAGGTAGAGCAGGAGGTGAGAGGTGGAGAAGGAGATAGGCTTTTCGGATCCATAAAGCTGCTGGACATGGTGTTTTCCGGTAACCGGAGTTGGGATCTTAACGTGGGTGTACTTCGGATCAGGGCATAGATCTACTCCATTGGTCCGAAGCTGCCACAGTTGAAGTCTGAAGCGAGTCGAGATATGTTTGCTGTCCGAATTTACTATTCAGTCTGCGAACCTTGTTTGTGTTTGCAGAATCGATGAAGGCCGCTAATGTATCTAGTCTCGATTGCTGCTTCTCCATTAGTCCGAATCTCTGTTCTTGCATCTGTAGCTATTCGAAGCAACAATCTTATTTTTACAAAATTATGCCACCGATTCGGATCTGCCATTGTTATGCTGGTCTGAAGCGTCGCATATTTGGATTTGTTGCACCAGTACTGGCTCCGTTCTTGTTCGTCTCTGTTTTGGCTTTTGTGATGTCCGAGTCTTGTGCTTCGGATTGCTACAGTAAGTCCGTAGCTACAATATTTTTTTTTCTTTGGGACTTTGCAGATCTTGTCCGAATCTAGGATACGGATCTACTATTCCGTTTGTGCTCAATCCGGGCCTCTTCTCTGTTTGTAGTTTGGAGCTGTAGCTCTGTCAACTCTAGTCAGAAGCAGCACTTTGATGTTTGTGTTGTTCCAAGTTTAGTTAACTATTTTGCTCCGAAGATAACTTGTTGTTCAACACATGTAATTTTCAAGAGTGTTGATGTTGTTGTATTGTCCTTCGGATATGTGTAGAACTCAATGTGGTGCTTGAATTCCATCTTTACTTCATACAAAAAGAGTGAAGCTGTCTGAAGCTTTGTTTGAAAATGTCTTCTTTTTGTATATCTTTGTAGCTCCTGTAAACTTTACTTTTGAAGCTTTGGACTTGGTGTCCGCAAAAATTATCAACATTCACATATGATGTCTTTGGACAACTTATCCCTCAGTAAGAGCGATGGCTTATGATCTCCAAAACGACGTGTTGATGGATGATCCAATAGAGGTCGTCCAAACGGTTGAGAGTTCATGTGAGTGGATAACTCATCCATCCGTAAGAACCGGTTTTTCAGGATGGTCCTAAGGAGGACATCCGAATAGACGATAGTCCGTGTCATGCCGAGACGGTCGGGCTTATATAAGTTTGTGGGTGTCGGACCCCTTATCAATCGGAAAAAATGTCCTTGACGAATCATGCACGCTTGTAGTAAAAGAAGCATTGATAAATGATGTGTGCGTGCATGATGAATGAATGGATGAATGAATGAATGATGCAATGGATGCGAATGTATGGTAAATGATGATTTCAAGTCAAGTCAGAGTACTTACTTTTTCATCGAAAACTGTAGAGCATCGTTTTCGGTTCTCCGTTTTTAAGAGAAGCCAGCGAAAATGGAGATCGGGATTCGAAATAAACAAATCCCAACCTTTGAAAGTATCTCCTAGCTCTTAAGCTTATGGAGTTGGTGAGGACCTGCTCCGAGGAGATGGTAAGGACCAACTCCGAGGAGATGGTGAGAACCAAGTCCGAAGCGACGGTGAGGACCGAGTTCGAGGAGATGGTGAGAACCAAGTCCGAAGCGACGGTGAGGACCGAGTTCGAGGAGATGGTGAGAACCAAGTCCGAAGCGACGGTGAGGACCGAGTTCGAGGAGATGGTGAGAACCAAGTCCGAAGCGACGGTGAGTACCGACTTCGAGGAGATGGTGAGAACCAAGTTCGAAGCAACGGTGAGGACCGAGTTCGAGGAGATGGTGAGAACCAAGTCCGAAGCGACGGTGAGTACCGAGTTCGAGGAGATGGTGAGAACCAAGTCCGAAGCGACGGTGAGGACCGAGTTCGAGGAGATGGTGAGAACCAAGTCCGAAGCGACGGTGAGTACCGACTTCGAGGAGATGGTGAGAACCAAGTCCGAAGCGACGGTCAGGACCGACTTCGAGGAGATGGTGAGAACCAAGTCCGAAGCGAAGGTGAGGACCGACTTCGAGGAGATGGTGAGAACCAAGTCCGAAGCGACGGTGAGGATTGAGTTCGAGGAGATGGTGAGAACCAAGTCCGAAGCGACGGTGAGGACCGACTTGGAGGAGATGGTGAGAACCAAGTCCGAAGCGAAGGTGAGGACCTACTTCGAGGAGATGGTGAGAACCAAGTCCGAAGCGATGGTGAGGACCGAGTTCGAGGAGATGGTGAGAACCAAGTCCGAAGCGACGGTGAGGACCGAGTTCGAGGAGATGGTGAGAACCAGGTCCGAAGCGACGTTGAGGACCGTCTTCGAGGAGCTGGTGAGAACCAGGTCCGAAGCGACGGTGAGGACCTTCTTCGAGGAGCTGGTGAGAACCAGGTCCGAAGCGACGGTGAGGACCGTCTTCGAGGAGCTGGTTAGAACCAGGTCCGAAGCGACGGTGAGGACCGTCTTCGAGGAGATGGTGAGAACCAGGTCCGAAGCGACAGTGAGGACCGTCTTCGAGGAGCTAGTGAGAACCAGGTCCGAAGTGACGTTGAGGACCGTCTTCAAGGAGCTTGTGAGAACCAGGTCCGAAGCGACGGTGAGGACCGTCTTCGAGGAGCTGGTTAGAACCAGGTCCGAAGCGACGGTGAGGACCGTCTTCGAGGAGCTGGTGAGAACCAGGTCCGAAGCGACAGTGAGGACCGTCTTCGAGGAGCTAGTGAGAACTTGGTCCAAGGATTGTCCTTTGGGCATGGTCCTATCTTGCCATCCTTGGATGATTTTTGCTAAGTGTTCCACTGACCTCATCTTCTTTTGCCTTCTCCAACCATTTTAGGTAGAGCATGATGATGTCCACCTAAGACTTTATGGAGTCCTCGGGTAAGAGTGGTTGAGAAGGTAAGAGCCTTCATGTTATCATTCCGATCATTGGACTCCCGCCGTCCCTCATACTTAGTCAGATGACCCTCGGGACAAGTATCACCGTAGTATTTATCATGAGCCTTTACCATTCTTTACCAAACTGGTTCTCGCTCACCCCTAACTCACTTGGGCGAAATGACATGCCCGTTTGGAAGAGTGAAGTTTCTTTCGGGAGGAGGACCATGTGTTCCTGGCGGAGGAACTTGTCCTTCAACTCCGAATGCTTGAGTTCTTATTGAAGGATTAGCGGCTCTTTCCTCTTCTAAACAAAGACTAGCAGTGCGACCATCACTTGGATAGTCCACTGTGTTTCTTGAAGTGGCTCTTGCCACTCTTCCCCTCCGAGTGGGAGGTCTGCCTCTTTGCCTTGGTGTGGGCGTCCCAACCGCAGTAGCGTTGGTTCTTACGGACCTTCTTGTTCTTGCCATTACTGAAGAGAACGGAACTTTTAGTAAAGATTCCCACAGACGGCGCCAAAATGTTGAGGGGAAAAGTCCCCCAAACACTTAATGAATTTTCCTTGCTTTCCTTCACTATAAGTACCTAGACCACCATTGAGTAAGAACCACCTTGCTTGTAAGAACCAAAGAGTAAGAGCCCGTAAGAATCATCGTACTGGTAAGAGGCGATGCATAAGGACCGTCGTACTGGTAAGAGGCGATGCATAAGGACCTGCACAAGTTACTTGGAGGGGGGGGGGGGGGGTTAGGACCCGGTTTGCTAAGTGTCAAACCGGACTGAGACTTTACTCAAGAGAGACAGAAGATCTACTCTGTATAATAGTTGAGAAGGTAAGAGTCTAGGAAGAAGACTTCACCTACTTTACATTGTGAGGATATGTCCATATTTATAGGTTTCCCTTGAGAAAGGGAGGACTCACAAGATCGCGCCAAGTGCCCGTCCCAGAATGTGCCAACAATGCTCTAGGCCCAATGTCTTGATAGGCATGTGGCCCAAATGGAAGAAAGGTTGGTCCTGACGCTTGGTCCGGACCGTAATGGGTTGTCAGAAGAGGAAGCCCATCTATGCCTGCCCGACTCTTCCGATTCGGAACTCAAGGTTCGGACCTCCTACTCTCTGGTGCCTGTCTGCTTGGTTGCTCGCGAGATGGTCATGCTGGATCCGAGTTGGCATCCGGATCGGAGTCCTTGGATCGGAGAGGGTACTGACTTAGCACTATGCTCCTTTCCCAGAGGAGCTCGGGCCAAGGTGGGTCGGACCCATGACTCCGGGTCGGGCCTGGTAGGTCCCAGATCCTCTGTTCCTTTCTGTCAAGGCGGGTCGGTCCATGGTTGGTCTGCCCGGATCGGACCCTTGGCTCGGATCAAAGTGTCTCGGATCCATTGGATGACTTAGGATGCCTTAGGATTCGTTCCAAGGTCCTCTATGACGGATTGGACATATTTCTGTATCAACATATGTCCCCCTAGTTTCCAAGTATCTTTGTAGAAGATAGTTGAGGAACTATAGTGTCCGGGGAGCTTAGGATGCTTTTGACGTCTTGGACATATTTCCGTATCAACAGTGTACATTTGATCCTTTTATCTCTCTGTGGCACTGACAGTTCCTGATGGTGATCAGAGGGGCGTCTCACATATTTCAGGGCTCTGTGCACACTTGTAAGATTGGTCCCCGAACAAAAATTGAAAATGAATAAACAATACAAAAAAGCACGGCATACTATAATTGGCTTCGCAAAATAATACTAATATCAAGAAAATCTTATTACTAAGAAAATTAAGAAGTTCAAAAAATACAAAGTAAAAATAATCATAGTTTAAATAATAACATGACGAGGATTAAGGTAAATGCAGACCAGAAAGTGATTTTTCCAAAAGAATATTCTATACCAGCCTATTTCTAAATAGCATATAAGAATACTACTAGAAAATTTGGGGCCCCTAAATTTTCGGGGCCCTGTGCGGGCGGGCTTCCCGCACATGGCCTTAGCCACCCCTGGTGATCAGCAATGACTTGGGTGGATATGCTGCCGCACATGGATCCAAAATCGGCTATCCGTATGCCCGCTCCTTCTTCGATCACCCAACTGGCCGGTTTTCCGATGGACGCCTAATCATTGACTTTTTATGTAAGTAATATAGTGTTCGAGTTGAATTATTATTCATCATCAACTCTAAAACTTAAAACTGCAATGCTCAAATATACTATTCCAAACTTGACGCTCTTTAAACAATATTCATCAATTTTCCAACTGGGTCTAAGAGGAGAAGTATCTTCATAGTGGGTTATTGGAAAAAGGGGTTTTGTACTGTGAAATTAGCGAGCTTGAAAATCAGGTGTTTTCCGAAACTGGATTTTCGTGGAACTGGGTCTTTTATTTTCACTACAAAATTCAAAAACCCCACCAAAACCCCTTCTAACCAAACGGCATTTAAGAAAACATTTTATGGTTTCAATTTTACCCTTTTTTTTTTAATATTTTGAGCAATTATGTGATGATTGTACAAATTTGGTGCTATTAATTGTCACCGATGGGTGCTAAACTTGTTTTCTTTTATTAATTAAAATTTTCATTATATGATTTTATTAAATTATTTACTACTATCATTTAAAAGTAATTTGTGGTTAAAGTCGAAGACAGTTGATCGGTCAAAGTCAAAATGAAAACTTTCATAGGGAATGGAGGGAGTAGCATTTCTCGGATTTAATTAAAAATATAATTGAATATTGCTCTGGAAACATGTAAATTGCTCTGATAGTATCATTGGCCAATGCGACCTTAATTGATATATTTGTTAGTTTTTATTTTTTTACATTTTTTCTTTTTTGAGAATTTTTTTACATCATTGTTATTCATAATTTAACAAATTCATAAATAGGGATAAGTTACAAATAAACCCTCGAATTATCCCCATTGAGAAAACCTCAAACAAGTGTTCCATAGTCGCACTTACAATGGTTGTACCCTTGTCGTTAATCTTGGCGGTGGGCGATCTCCCACAAACTGTTCATAGCGTTCATGGAATTTACACAATTTTGTTTATTGGGTGAATTTAGTGCTGCTACTCTCAAATGATAACTTCAGGGGTTTTGTGTTGTTTACATGCCAATTTGTTTTTGCAGGCGACTATTTGAACGCGACTTACTTGTCACCTTATTTGAATTCGTTGGAGCCTAATTTCAGAATTGGAGTAAATTTTGCAATAGCCAGTGCTGCTACTTATCCTCAACATGCTCGTTTTAGTTTGGACATTCAGATTCTTCAGTTCAAATATTTCAAAACTCGATCCTCAGAACTGCATTCTAGGGGTAATTATTAATTGATTCACTACAAATTTCTCACCTTTGCCTCCGTCCCGGTTTCATTTACCCGTATTCCGTTTTGGTCCGTCCCAAATTCAATTACCCATTCCTTTAATGAAAAATCTCTCTCCTACTTTATTCACTATCTCTCATACTTTATTCACTATTTCTCCTACTTTATTCAATCTTTTTCCTACTTTACTACCATATCTCTTACTTTATTCACTTTTTTCTTAAAACTTGTGTCCGGCCCCACGGGTAAATGAAATCGGGACGGAGGGAGTATTTGAATTTCATAGCCCTTTGTAATCTAAACAATTACTTTTGAGGTTTAAGTTACTTGATTGGGGAAGAAGATTTCAAAAACGCCCTATACACAATCGACATTGGACAAAATGACTTATCACATGCGTTCCAAGCCTACTCATACTATGAAGCCATTGATAAAATCCCTTCTTACATATCTGAAATCAGGAATGCTATTTGGGTGAGTCTTCTCTTGATGCTTATTTGATCGAGCAGGACAAGTTTCACTAACTTATGCAATCAGGACATGTATTTGCTCAGAGGGAGGAAGTTTTGGGTGCACAATACAGGTCCATTGGGTTGTCTACCCCGCGAACTTGCCATAAGGAAAAATAATAGCCATATCGATGATTTTGATCAATATGGATGCTTGAAGTTTCTAAATGATGGTGCAAAACTATTCAACTCCAAACTTGACGCTCTTTGTCAAGAACTGGGAATGATAACTTGAGGGGTTTTGTGTTGTTTACATGCCAACTAGTACAAACCTGTGGCGTTGCCACGGCATGGCTCACTTTCAGATGTAAATAATTTAGATAAACATAATGTAAAAGATATGTTTAATAAACATATTAAAATTGTATAATACATTGAATTATTGAAAAGAGATTGCAGGGTCGATGGTCCGTACAATCACGATAGGTCTATCAATAATTAACAACTGCAAAACAACATAATAAGGATATAGTTAGTATTGATAATAAAATAAATGAATTTTGATAATATAACGTTAGAGTGATTTAATATAATAAAAATTACCTCAAGGCTTTCTAAACACCTCTTTGCAGACCACGTTTGTCGTCATATCTATTGGATTGCCTTCCTCATCCAAAGCTAAAACCTTGAGAGGTTTCTTGCTGGTCACTCTATAAAATGCCACATAGAGCTGACCGTGACTGAGTAAAGGCTTTGGGAGATAGAGTCCAACATTAGATAAAGATTGTCCCCGACTCTTGTTGATAGTCATCGCATAACAAACTGATATAGGGAATTGCCTTCGCTGAAATCAAATAGGAAACCTGGTAAGGTCAGAAGGTGTGAGTACAATCCTAGGTATAAAAACATTCACTCCAGCACTCTTCCCCAGCATTATATATATGACAACCCACCTTAAGACGAATTATATGATTTGGTATTCCAGAAGTCTAATAGTGTTCAGGAACTCGACAGAATACACATCTTCTCTATTGACGATATCATCTTCATCAGGGCATATGTTGTCGGAACTCATGAACTCGATGGCATCTTCAGGTAAAAGATACATGATAGTGTTAGGAAATTTGTTAGATATTTTGTTAGAAATATCCTTTTTAGTTTTGATCAAGCAACATGATGACCTATCTTAGTCTCAGAAAGGTGACTAGTACTCTTGGTTCACTTGAACATTGTAAAAGAGGAAACCCACTTAGTATGATAGTCTAGTTAATCTTGTATAGGATGTTAGGTCTCAAAATATAATTTTTATTTTATGAAGAGAAGACCAAGAAGAAGACGTCCAAGCAGAACAAAGTTCAACGATATTGAAGATTTGAAGAACTGCACAGGATTACTGAAACAGTTTTACAGATACCTTAGCCAGATATCTTGAAGACACAAAGAGTTTTGAACAAACTGCGTCACAAGAGATATCTGAGAATCTAAAGGGTCAATCTGGAAAACAAGGAAAGTGTCCACAGATATCTGCACTCAGATACCTCGATCTTTAACCACATTTCTGAAAAATAAATATATATTGCAAACAAAGTTGTTTTCAATTTAAGTGGTATCTGAAGTTGAATATAAGAACGTGCGGAAAACTCAGAGAAAGCTCTTTAAGTCAAATCTCTGATAACAAAGCATAGTTCCGTTGGCACTACAGGACAAAAGTATAGTACAATGCATTTAATGCACGGACAGAGATGTCTGAACAAAAGCAACGGTTACTTCTGAAGAAGAAGACAAACCTGCTACAGTACTATACACAGATATCAATAGATTGAATTTGATTTTGAGCCTAACGGATACAATTCAAACGGCATTCAAATTCATCTACAAATATCAACACTTAGACTGCTTGAGAAGACACCCAAGACACGAGATATAACCTTGAACCTCAGACGCTGAAATATACTCTGAATATCTTTCTCAAAGCAAACTACTTATCCTTAAGCTTACTGTTGCGACCACAACTTTTGATCATAAGTAGCACTGAAGTTCTAAGTGTCCTGATCCTAAACAAGTAAAGCTATCTGTGAAGGAGTTGAATCGAAAGATCAAGTATCTGAGATTCATTCTCTTGAACAGTTATCATAAGACTTGGGTCAGTAAAAGAACAAGATACCATACATTGAAAAGTGTATTAAGTATACTTGATTCACAGAGCTATCTGATTAACTGAAAAGTTAATATAAGAAGCTCACCTGACAACTCAAACCTAAAACCAACACCATAACTGGCGTGGAGTACAGGAAGTACTTAGCTTGGGAAGCTAGGGAATAACTCCAAGGTTATTGAGTATAGGAAGTACTTAGCTTGGGAAGCTAGGGAACAACTCAAAAAGATTTCTGAGTATAGGAAGTACTTGGCTGAGAAAGCCGGGGAATAACTCAGGGGGAACATTTGGTTGGGAACCATTTATTTAAGAAATCTTAGAATAGGATCTTTGTAAGGTAACCTCAAATATCTATTCTAGTGAATTCTAGATCTTTGGAAGACCGAAGTGGATTAGTTGGAGGATTACGCCACCTCCAGATACCACTATAATTAATTGCTGTGTTATTTACATTTCTGTATTTACTTTTCAGCAACACACACACACACTTTAACTGTTTCTACACTTATCTAACTTAAGTCTTCCGCGCTCTGAATTTAAGTATCAGATATCTTCACAGATATCTGAGAAATAGTGTTTATCGATAAAAGTTTTAAAAGACTATTCACCCCCCCCCCCCTTTAGTCTTTTACTTTGCCGTTATCTGGACCAACAGATAGTCATTCACTTCCTGGACTATCTCATTGGTTGGAGCAACAATAGCTCTATCATGGACGTACCGACCATCGCCAACATGGTCTCATATGCAGGGATATGTGCTCTCAACTATAGCAACAATTGGGCACAAGTTGAACGAATCAAGATATCATCAGGCAATTTAAATTCTACCTCACCATCATTATCACCACCAACTTCACCATCTCCAAAGCTCAACAACCAATCAGAAAACTTCCTAATACTCTCACTCTCAGCATGTCAGCGGCCAGTCTGGAATTTAATGAGATGAGTACAAAAGCATAAGATATTTTAGGCACCTTTGTGACGCAAGTCACCTTCCCGGTTTATTTTCTAGCTTATACCCCATTTGGATACTTCCAAGAGAGTGAGAGATACATTGCATTCACCTATGAGGGACTAGCGAGCTACACTTAAATGCTATTTGTTCTGGAAATGATTTTGTTTGATTTTCTGTACACTTTTTTGCCGAAGTTAGTTTGATGACAAAATTTTTGCATCTCGTGGACTTACTGTTTACAATGGTAGATTCGGTCATTTGGGACCTTGACTCTTTGTTGTTCTCGTGGTTTCAGTCTAGTTTTTGTCTAGGTTTGTTTGTTTGCTCGAGGACGAGCAAAGGTTCGGTTTGGGGAGTTTGATGAGACTATAATTTAGAGTCTCATTTGGACCTTTTAATCGGTTTTGTTAGTTCTTGTTTATAGTTTTATAGTGTTTTTATGCGTTGGTGCTTTGTTTGTGTTTTGTAGGATTTTTGTGTCCCTAAGGCAAAAATGGAGGAGAAAACATTCTAGATCTTTGAATGTAAAGTATCTGGGCGAAAACAGAAGTGGATTCGGAGTTCGCACGAAGATTTGAGAGCCGTTTTAGCGAAGTGAAGTTTTACGGAGCAGACTAGCCATTTTGGCCTTAACTCTCTCATATGATGTTCGATTGATCTGAGGTCGGTGGCCACGGAAAGATAATTCAAGGACTACAACTTTCATTCCAAAATCGTAGCCAGATTCCTATTATAGAAAAAGATATGGACGTCGTAAGCTGGCTGGCAGAAAACTGGCGACTCCAGTTGTCAAACTGGCGTACGCCAGAAACTCACTATTTCTAGCGTTTCCAAACTGGCGACGCCAGTTTTCCAACTGACGATGCCAGTTTCTTTTTCTGCTCTCCTGCCATTTTCTTCTGCGATTTCTTTTCCTAATTCCGTATTTTCTCCTTACGTTATATATTAGATATTCATTCTATTGTGAAAGAGAACACTTTGCCCTAGAGCAAAACCTAGTTCATAGAAAAGCTCCATATTCATACTTTGACATTAAGACAATTTGGAGCTTGATTTTGATTATTCATCGAAGGATTGATATCGAATACCTGATTACTGTGGTAAATCTCTATTGTTTTATCTTATTCAATTCGTTCTTACTTTGTTTCTCGAATTGTTTAAGCTTGCATATGATTATCATTCTGCTTGTGTTAAACATGAGCAATATCTTGTATTCTTTCATCCTTGCTTCGATTATGAGTAGCTAAATCACTCCGAACATGGTAGTTGCGTGATAGCCTTACGTATTCGATTCTAGGGTTTGAAATCGTTCATATAGGTTAGGCTTGTTCAAAGATCTTTGGAAAAACCCTTCAATCCAATAAGCTAGTTCAAAGATTTTCTAAAATGTTTTGGTTAAGGATCGTGGATTGACGACCCACGATTACTCTAGTTCAAAGATTTTCAAATAATGTTTGGTTGAATTGGATTGATAGTTTTCTGTACACCGACTGTGTGACAGTATGAATGTATCCCTAGAGCGAATTAGCATTACTCGATCGTAACTACTGTGTTCCTTCTACCTCATTCTTACAAACAACTACATTGCTGATTTCTGTTTTCTAGTTATTAGAAGTACTCAAATTCGAACAAATCAACATCATTTCACAAGTAACTGTTTGTTTTCAATCGTTGTGATAGCTTAATTGTTTCCTTAGCGAACGACCTCGTAGTTAGCATTGTCTATTTACAACAACTGCTTCTACTTGTTTCTAAGTATCAATTTGAGCACATCAAATTTGGTGCCGCTGCCTGGGAATCAATTTCTACTGTAGCGCTTGATCGCAAATGTTTACTTGTTTTCCAACCTACCTGAATTTTAGTGCACTAACAGAAACTAAGGATATTTTGAGGTTTTCGTGTTGTGTAGCTCTAACAACAGGTTTATCAGAAGGAAACTCCAATGGCCCAGCAAACCTATGGAGCCTACATGCAACCCGACGAGGTTTAGACCGGGAAAGCATCAATCGTACTGTCTAATGAGGCGAGAAATTCGGAACTCAAAGCTCACCACTTCCATAATCTTCCCAAGTTCTACGGAATGGCCAACGAGGATGTGATAAGGTTCCTCAAGGAGATTGAATTAATGATTGCAGGGATTCCATTGACAGCTGGAGGACTAACAGTTTTAGATGGAGAAATAAGAAAGAAGGTTTTTCCAATGTGACTGCAGGATAAAGCTAGGTACTGGTTGTTGAACCAGCCTGGGGGTTCTCTACCTACTTGGGATTCTCTCTATAAAACCTTCGGGAATAAATTTTACCCTCCCGAGAGAACGCATCAACTTCATGCCCAGATAATGCAGTTGCAGCAGATGCATGATGAGACCTTCTATGAAGCTCGGAACTGTTTTTTCCAGTTATTGGCCCAATGCCCTCACCACAGGATAGACGATATGAGCTTAAGTGTCCGATTTTATGAAGGCCTGGATTGGGAATATAAAAATATGGTCAATGTGAGCTGTAAAAACTCCTTCCTGGAAGCATCCGCTGATGAAATGAACAGTGTTTTCGAGAAGCTGGCAGCGACATCGCAACTTAAGGGAGAAAGATATAAGGCTAGGAGAGTGGCAGCCAGAGCAGTGAAAGAGACTCCAGGGTTGTGTATTACCGAGCTAGAAAAGGCAATCAAGAACCATATGGAGAGGTCTGAGAGGTACTGGTTTGAAGCGCAGAAAATTCAGGAAAATAATAACCAGAGGTTCGACAGTATTGAACAATCGCAAAGAAGGCTAGAACAGATATTGGGTGACTTGGTTGGGAAATTACAGCTCATGGAGAAAGGTAGACACCTAGTAGTCCCAAAAAATATTAGAGTTCTGGTAGTTGAGATAAATTTTGAAGAACCAGGGAAGGTTACATCTTTTGTTGCCACCTGTGCCAATTAGGTTGAGAACTCTGCACTAGACGAGGGAACTCCAGCAACAGGTCATGTGACCCATGTACTGACAGCGGAGTAGACTCAAGACGTAGCCACTGTTGTATCAACGGGGGATGAAGTCGAGGAAACGAGTTCCGTGATTCCAGAAGAGGAGGCGAATGCGGAACAAAAGACTGCTGAAACTGACCCCCCCCCCCACCATGTCATTCCTAAGGCGGAAAAGAGTATAAGCGACTTCGATAGCTTTGATTTATTGGTAGGCATTGGGTGTTCAGCTCAGGTTACCGGAATAGTCGACACTGGTGCTAGTTAAAACTTGATGACTTTTGACACCTATGAAGACTTAGGCTTAAAAGGATTGGAGTTGCGTAGATGCTTTATGACTCTTGTTGGTGGAACCCGAAGCAGATGCATGGGGATTGTGGAAGATGTTCTGGTTAAGCTGGATGGTGTAACAGTGATGACAGATTTTGTGGTAGTGGAATCTCCGAGGGTGAAGGGGAAAGAAATGGAAAAAGATATGCTACTTTTAGGGAGACCCTTCATCCACTCAACTCTCATGGTGGTGAATTTACATGCCCGAACCTGCACAATTGAGGTGCAAGGCAAGCCACGCGAGCTGAAGGCCTATTCTGCTCCAACATATTCTGGTTCGCAGGTTGATAGCAGGAAATTCATAGTAGCACACACTGGACCCTTATATATACATACTTATCAACAAGGAAGAACAAGAGCTGCAACAACCGGAAGAGCCAAGAACCTCCAGAGTACCCGTTAGCCAACACGGAAGAGTTTTGTACATGATTGTAAAGGTACACCAGCAGGCAAGTCACCATAGCTCCCATTCTCTTTTCTTTTTCACTCTACACTTGAGGATATGCTTGCGTTTAGGTTTGGGGAGGGGGGATGTGCTCTCTAGTTTCTTGTCTGCATTTTTCTATGATTATATGTGTCTTTAGAGTCTTTCGTCTTTAGTTTTATGTATTCTATTCTATTGTGTGTTATGTGACCTTTCTTTGTTACAGTTTCTTTGCCAGTCCAGGTCTAGTTAATTTCCCTCTAAGTACTTTCGTGGTGAGTTTGAGTCTTTGACCAAGTCGAACGTCCATTGTATATGATAAATCCACCTGCTGCTTACATTTTGTTTGATGATTAGCTGGAAGTAGGACAATGTATTTTTAATCCTGCAAGGTCGTTTCTCTTTTAAATAGCATGTTTGTTTAGCTCATTGGTCCAAAAATCCTGTGAGAAGCCTGAGAGCCGATGAAAAATTTTGTACCGGCAAATGTATTGTGTGATTTCCTGGGCTGTGCAAGTTTTTACGTATTACTTGCGCCTTTTCATACTTATGTGTACTCAGTCTTGTTAGGGATGACGAACGACATGCTCTTTTTAAGCCCTTCCCCCTGTTCCAAGGAACAGGTTTGGGGAGAGAACTGGTATCTTGCGACTTATATGTGTTGTTTTGCGTTATTGCTGAAAAGCTTGTTTACTGCTCCGTACGGCTTATTGATATTTGAATCTTGGGGTGGATCTATAGTCTTCATTGATCACTGTTAGTCGTGTTAGGCGTGTTTCAAATACTACCTATATACCGGCGTGGTCTTAAAAAGCCATATGTCCGTGAGGGTTGATGGCACGTACACCAAATTGACACGCACAAAAGTGCGGACTTTCGGTAAAACAGACACCTGTAAAAAATTGAGATTAAAAGAGCCCAATGCCGCCACACACTGAATTCAGTGAAGTATTACGAGATCTGATGTTGTTTTGAATTAAATAGGGGGAGCAGTTACAGCTTTTGTTTTCTGAAAAATTGAGTCGCCTGTTAAGTCCCTTTCGATCTAATGAGACGAGTACAAAAGCATAAGATATTTTAGGCACCTTTGCGACGCAAGTCACCTTCCCAGTTTATTTTCGAGCTTATACCCCATTTGGATACTTCCAAGAGAGTGAGAGATACATTGCATTCACCTGTGAGGGACTAGCGAGCTACACTTAAATATGCTATTTGTTTGGGAAACGATTCTGTTTGATTTTCTGTACACTGTTTTGCCGAAGTTGGTTTGATGACAAAATTTTTGCATCTCGTGGACTTACTGTTTACAATGGTAGAATCGGTCACTTGGGACATTGACTCTTTGTTGTTCTCGTGGTTTGGGTCTAATATTTGTCTAGGTTTGTTTGTTTGCTCGAGGACGAGCAAAGGTTCGGTTTGGGGAGTTTGATGAGACTATAATTTAGAGTCTCATTTGGTCATGTTAATCAGTTTTTGTTAGTTCTTGTTTATAGTTTTATAGTGTTTTTGTGTTTTTTTATGCTTTGGTGCTTTGTTTGTGTTTTGTAGGATTTTTGTGTCCCGAAAGTGAAAATCGAAGAGAAAACATTGGTTCTATATCTTTGAATGTAGAGTATCTGGGCGAAAATGGAAGTGGATTCGGAGTTCGGACGAAGATTTGAGAGCCGTTTTAGCGAAGCTTGCAAAAGGGACATTTTACGGTGCAGTCTAGCTATTTTGGCCATAACTCTCTCATATGATGTTCGATTGATCTGAGGTCGATGTTCACGGAAAGATAATTCAAAGGGATACAACTTTCGTTCTAGAATCATAACCAAATTCCTCCTGTAGAAAAATATATGTACGTCGTAAGCTGGCTGGCAGAAAACTGGCTACGCCAGTTGTCAAACTGGCGTACGCCAGAAACTCACTGGCGTCACCAGTTTCTTTTTTCTGCTCTCCTGCCGTTTTCTTCTGCGATTTCTTTTCCTAATTCCGTTTTTCCTCCTTACGTTATATACTGTATTAGATATTCATTCTATTGTGAAAGAGAACACTTGCCCTAGAGCAAAACCTAGTTCATAGAAAAGCTCCATATTCATACTTTGACATTGAGACAATTTGGAGCTTGATTTTGACATTTCATCAAAGGATTGATAAAGAATCCCTGATTACTGTGAGAAATCTCTATTGTTTTAGCTTATTCAATTCGTTCTTACTCTGTTTCTCGAGTTGTTTAATCTTGCATGCGATTATCATTCTGTTTGTGTTAAACATGAGCAATATCTTGTATTCTCTCATCCTGGCTTCGATTATGAGTAGCTAAATCACTCCGAACATGGTAGTTGTGTTATAGCCTTGCGTATTCACTTCTAGGGTTTGAAATCGTTCATATAGGTTAGGCTCGTTCAAAGATCTTCGTAAAAACCCTTCAATCCAATAAGCTAGTTCAAGGATTCTCTAAAACGTTTTGGTTAAGGATCGTGGATTGACAACCCACGATTACTCTAGTTCAAAGATTTTCAAATAATGTTTGGTTGAATTGGATTGATAGTTTTTTGTACACCGACCGTGTGACAGTATGAACGTATCCCTAGAGCGAATTAGCATTGCTTGATCGTAACTACTGTGTTCCTTCTACCTCATTCTTACAAACAACTACATTGCTGATTTCTGTTTTATAGTTATTAGAAGTACTCAAATTCAAACAAATCAACATCGTTTCACAAGTAACTGTTTGTTTTCAATCGTTGTGGTAGCTTAATTGTTTCCTTAGCGAACAACCTCGTGGTTAGCATTGTCTATTTACAACAACTGCTTACTACTTGTTTCTAAGTATCAATTTGAGCACATTACAAATCCACAAAATGGCTTGTTCGATTCTCTACCATGTTGATATCTCATTATGTCCCTTAGACTACGATCAAGAGCCTCAAAACAAAACTTATTTGTCTTGGGCGCCTCATCCCAAATTATTAACTTTGTATTCTTCAAGAGTCTTGTAAGATCGTTGTCGCGGGTTATCCTACTGCACGTAGTAGTTTCATCGACCTGCAAAGTAATAATGAATTTAGAGTGTGCAGTTTGACCACCAAGAAGAAGTAGAGTAGCTATACGTCTATACCACTCGATGCAACTGGGAGAACAATATCATGTCTACCACGTAATGCATAGCACAATGTATTCCACAAAAATGTCTTTCCTGTGCCACGGTAACCATAGAGAAAGAAAACTCCACCACTACCAGAATCGACTGCATCCATAATATGGTACACAGTCCTCTTCTCATCGGTGAAAGACATATTCAAACGGTTTGTGCTGCTCAATCATATGATCAACATACAACATTTCTTCAAGTATGAAATTATTCATGCAATTATCTATGACTACACTGTCGGGCATGGGCATACCTTCAGTCTGACTCAAGCTGAACCCATTCCTATAAAGGAACTCTTCAATCTCAGCAAGAGCGAAATTCACCATTTGTTCTTCATTTAGCTCGAGCCCTAAATTAAATTTTTGTGAAATAAAGTGCAGCATATTAAATAATATATAGATTTAATTGTAAAAAACATAATTTCTAATACCATATTGAAATTTATAACTGCATTATTCAACTTTCTTCATATAATGTACTGGATGTCATCAGATAGATATTCCCAAATCTGAACATACCTGGGCATACTATCAGACCAGAGCAGCATGGAGAACGAAGGTCGAAGGAAGCGACCGGAACCCCAAAAATTTGCAACCATAATAGCATGGATATATTTTTGTCATCTTCGAGCAACCTTAAAGCGTAGCATGCATCGTGGTATGTTGAATGAACAACACAATCCACTATCTGCAAATCCTCATAGCAAGTGCATCATTTATGTGATTCAACATTATTCTAATGAAATATAGGGGCCCGATCTTAATTCGAACATGGTAAATTCTTCCTACTTTATTGTTGAAAACCTTCATATCTTTCCACGTTTTTCCATTAGGATCCCACACGTAATTTTTCGAAAACTCAGAATATAGATACTTACGTACCTCATGATATATATATATATATATATATATATATATATATACATATACATATATACATATATATATATATATATATAGATATATATATATATATATATATATATATATATATATATATATATATATGTACATATATATATATATACGACATGCCATTGGTCGAACCGTCCGATTTTCGGTGGAAAAGGCGATCGATCATTAACCGGACCGATCCGGCCATTATCGCTCACGATTGATCGTCGCTTATGAACAAGAATCGATACGTCATCGCTCACTGGCACGCCATCGCTCATGACGACGGTCACTTTTTTAAATTATTTCAATTCCGTTTGTTATTTTTTACCTTCCTATTTCAATTCTAGTATTATTTCAAGACATTGGCACTCCATATTCATATTCGTTTGAGGCATTAGACAAAATATTCGTCTTACGATACTCCTCCACACCAGCACTTCTATATAAGGAGGGAGGGAGGTCACTAACACTCCATACTTCCAACACACTTCCAACACACTCCATCTTCAAATACGCAAACACGAAGTACCCTAACACTTAAAATAGACACTCCATACCCTACCACTTGAAATACCCAAACACTCCATTCCCGACCACTTGAAATACCCAAACACTCCATTCCCGACCACTTAAAATACCCAAACACTCAAAATTCCATACGTATAATATGAGTCAATCAAGCGATTCATCTGATTATGCGTCTAATGAATTTCCAGACTGCACGAACATTTTCATCAACAATCAGATTTTCGATACTCGAGAAAGGGCAATAGCATGGACACGTGTTACTGGCCGAGAAGAAAATATATTTTTTGCGATCTCACATTCTCGGCCGAAACACGTGTACATGGCATGTGAGCGTGCTGGTGCACATAGGGTCATGACGACAACAAACCCGGAGGCAAATTCAAGAAACTCAGCCGGTACTAAAAAGTTTTCTTGCCCATTTCAGGTGAAGATCGTGGAGAAGTTACCGGGCAAGTGGAGAGTTGATGTGCATAAGAATCACGAAAGACGCAACCACCCCCTCGGGAAATACCCCCATTGGCACACTTCCACAGCGAAGTTGACTGATGAAGAGCGTGTGCGGGTAGTGCAGATGTTGCGTTCCGGAATGACACCTAAAGAAACGCTTGTTCAACTCGTACATGAATTCCCACTCAACCGCGGTTAGTTCGACACATATACAATGTCTTGTAAAGCTCAATGGCAGGAGATGGGTGAAATGGAGCCAATGGAATATTTTATCCATTTGCTGCAACAACATAGCTATATATATTCTGCAGTCAAACATCCGGAAACTGACGTAATGGCTGAATTTTTCTTAGCTCATCCTAACACGAAGTCAATGCTACGTTTGTTCCCTCAAGTTGTCCTCATGGATGCCACGTACAAGACAAATATGTACGACATACCATTGGTGGAAGTGATTGGCGTTTTACCGACTGGGCAAAACTATCACATAGCTTTTATTTTCATCTCCGACGAAAAGACGTCAGGTTATCACTGGGGCCTTACACGGTTACGGGCATTGTTCACAGAATGTTGTGTTTTACCGGGGGTATTTGTTACGGACAGAGAGCTAGCTGCAATGCGTGCCATAGAGGAAGTATTTCCAGAATCAGCACACATACTGTGCCGGAGGCATATATGTAAGGATGTCACGAGGTACATAAGTGGGCTACCGGGTACCAAAAAGTATAAACGTACGACGAAGGCAAGATGGGAACGTATCGTTTATGCAAGTACTCCGAAACAATATGAGCAGGCTGTTGCCGAAATGGTAGAGGCCTGGGTTCGTCAACCTAAGTTCATCGTGTACTTGCGTAAAACATGGTTGGACCCATACCACGTTCGATTTGTACACGCTTGGATGAAGGACATCCTGCACTTTGGTTGTGACACGACCAACAGGTAATTGAATTTTGGTACTACTTCCATTTCGTAATGTACTACTATCGACTGATCACTAACATTCAACAATGTAATTGCAGGGTCGAAGGTACGCATGGCAGGTACAAGTCATGGTTGGGGGCTTCAAACTAGAAGTTTCACCGGGGGTTCCCCAAGCTGCATAACCTGCTTCAAATGCACTATGATGCTATGCGCTCTGAGTTTGAGAAATCGCACACGAAGCATCCACATATCCCGACCCGTGGAATATACCGCAGACTTGGAGGTGCAGTTTCACATCTCGCTATAAAGTTAATGGTCCATGAAAGATCCACCGTTGATGCCGGTGAATGCGATCACGCATTGCGTACCAGTTGGGGACTAGCTGTGTACAACAACAAAAGAGTGTGAGTAGGAGGAGCATAAATCCCATCACAGATATTCACGAGTTTTGGAGTACACTTCATATGGGAGAACCGTACCAGACAAGGCAACAAACAGTACGGGACAAGTTCGATGATTGGACAAGGGACCGTAGGGAGTCTTCCACGGAGGAGGAACTCAAGTCATACTACGAAAATGAGAGCACGTCATACACGTACCTGGAGGAGCCACCAATCAGATACAAGAAGAAAGCTGGCAGAAATCCTAGAGTAACTGGGAGGAGGATGTCGTCGAGTTGGGAAGATCAACCTGCCGGTCAATCTCAACAAACTCCCTCTAATAATACAGGCACGCATATAAGTACTGGTAATTCATTCTTATTTCAAAATCAGATGCCAGCACAAGGTCTACGCAACATTCGAGGTTGGAATGACGTTCGTTCGGATGGAAACTGTGGATTTAGATGTATCGCACAGCTCCAATACAATGCACAAGAAGAGTGGCCACGCGTCAGGCAAGATCTTCTTCAAGAGTTGACGGACAACGCATATCTGTACATCGCGGAAATGGGGACACCCCGGGTCCTGGAAATATCGAATGCACTAAACTGGTTTGCAGGATCATGCGTAGACGAAGATTTTTATTGGTTTGCACTACCAGATAAGGGGCTGCTAACAACTACGACGTATCAACGGGTATTCTCCTCATATGTAAGACATGGGTCTTACACATACTTTCCCTTGGAATGTCGTACGGACATGGATTCAGCTTCTCCAGACCCCCCACCGGTAGATTAAGAGTGGACAATCGCATTTGTCAACGGCAACCATTACATTAGATTGCGCGTTGGCCGAGAAACTCCACTTCCACCACTCTGGCCAACCTGGGCGCATCAAACTGAGGCAAGAACAATGCATTGGGAGCAACATTATGCCGTTCGACTACGTCAGTGGTTTACGTTGTAGTCAATTAACCAAAAAAACCAAAGATTCCTGTCGGAGAGATAAAGCAAAAGTAGGCCACGCCCCATCTGCTTTCTCTTTGTAATTTTGCTTTCTTTCTCTTCTATTGTTTCCCCCCCCTTTAATTATTAGTGACTTTTTTCAAGTCGACTATAAAATTTTTCGAGCTCGACTTGAGTTGTAATCGAGTTCAAACTCGGCTCGATTCGCTAACAAAATGAACTAATTTTTACGAGCTCGAGTCACAATAACTAACCTAAACTTCGGCTCATTTGTTTCGAGTAGCTCGTGATTAAGTAATACATGTAAATTTGAAATTTTTAACGGATTCTACCGATGTCAATTGGTCATTATCAAGACAAGTCTTACTCGACTTCGTTAAAGCTTATGCATAGTAGTGTTATTAAACAAACATGTAATAAAAAACGTAAAACGAGAAAAAAAAAGGGGGAATCGGAAGTGGTCGGGCCACTTCCGATTTCCTTTTTTTTTAATTTTTTTATTTCCAAATTACTTGCAATTTGTAAAAAAAAATTAAAAAGCCCAGATTATGAACTGGCCGGTTTTCCAGTTTAAGAAATGGCCGGTTTTAAAACCGGCCAACTGGCCATTTCATAAGTTTCATTTTTTTTCGAAATTACTTAAAGATTTTTGTAAATATTTTTATAACCGAAATATTTTTCGAAAAAAAAAATTTTGAATTTTTTTTCGATTTGTGTTTACTGTTGTTATTTAGTGTTCGCATAATGTTTTCGTGTTTGCATATACGAGTTTTTTTAAATTTTTTCGTATTTCATAAGTTTGTTTTTTAGCTAAGGGCATTTCCGTCAACTTACAAAATATTTGTGTTGCGTTTAGCCGAAAACGTGTTGCGTTTAACATTGCTGGTTGTAGGAGACGAGTAGTACTAGTTGGAATTGTTGTTATTGTCTATTAACAGTAGGAGGACAAACAAAAAATAGATTTGACGTCACTCGATGATTTCTATTTGCTGGATCAAATCGCTCATTCAATCCTATACGTTCATCCTCTTAGACGTTTTTCAGTAATTATTTTGATTTTTTGTACATGATTTTGTGTTTGTGATATTTTGCATAGATTTATGATGTAGTGATATTTTGCATCTGTGAGATTTATATCTTGACTGGGGATTTTATGTTGTGTCTGTGGGATTTTGTGTTTTGACTGAGAATTCTGGTGGCTGTGGAATTTATGTTGTGTCTGTGATATTTTGCATCTGTGAGATTTATCCTATCTCTGTGGGTTTTTACATCTTGTCTGTGGATTTTTGCATCTGTAAAATTTATCTTATATCTGTGAATTTTTGCATCTGTGTGATTTATCCGGTATCTGTGAGTTTTAATAATTGGGGGATTTAATCTTGTGTCTGTGAGTTTTTATAACTGGGGGATTTAATGTTGTGTCTTTAGTTTTTACATCATGTATGTGGGTTTTTGCATCTGTGAGATTTATCTTATGTCTGTGAATTTTTGTATCTGTGAGATTTATCTGGTATCTGTAAGTTTTTATAACTGGGGATTTAATGTTGTGTCTGTGAGTTTTTATAACTAGGGGAATTAATATTGTGTCTGTGAGTTTTTATAACTGGGGATTTAATGTTATGTCTGTGAGTTTTTATAATTGGGGAATTAATGTTGTGTCTGTGAGTTTTTGCATATGGGAAAAAATTATTTTTGACCGCTGACCATGCACTGGTCTTACCACTGACCGTGAAAAACTTTAAAAATAGGCATTTCCTATTCCTAATGGAAAAGCAGGTCTTTTCCTAGACTTTATATGTGAAAAGCGATTGTGTCATAGTTGTATTTGTTGCCCTTTATATGTACGTATTTGTTGCCATTTTTTTTAAGTGCACTATTAATTCTTACTAATTCGTCTTAATTCTTAATAGACAGCTATACAAAATCCCGTCATTCTTTTTAACCCTATTCGTCGTAATTTTCTATTAAGAATTCTTTCATTCATTTTAACCTAATTCACCTAAGTGTTCTACTAATAATACCTTCACCCATTTAAACCCAATCTCATATTCTCTTTTAATTATAGTCTTTATTTCTTAGAATACTTTCTAATCATATTTATTTGTGTATTTTGTAATGGACTTTTTTATTATTTTGATGTTAACCTTTCATAATGTTGTAGTGTACATCTTACTATAGTATTTAACAAATTACATGATTAATCTTTTTCACGTAAAAAATGCATAATAATTATGTCTCATGTATTAGGCTATGGCGATCATGCTAAAGACACCAAGTACAACGTGGAACAAAGAGGGTGTTAAGCTAAGGCGTGAGTTTCAAGAGAGCGTGATGAGTGATGATCAAACACTTCAAGACTTTTTCGATAATATTAAGACTCAATGGGCTAAACAACAATCCATTTGTCAAGTTCAACATGTTATTCACCCATATGGTGTGAAATGGGCAAATAAAATTGTTAGAGATGCTATCCCAACTCACCTCAAAGAGTCATTCAATTTGTCACTCGAGCATGTTATAATACACAAGGGGGTGGATCTGGATTATATCCTAGATATGATCTTGCACTTTTGGCCTAAAGAAGAGATTCAAGGGGATGCATCAAATGAAGGGCTCTAGGTTGGAGAAGTGGCTTAGCTATTAAACTCACATGGAGTTTAATAGTTATGATTCATATCTTTACTTTAGGTTCGTATTTCCTAGAAATAATCTACAAAGACCTTAATTTGTAGTTGTCATTTTTTTGATACGCAAAAACTTTGTGTTGATTTGTTTTATGTTTACTTTTATGATTATGTTAACTTATTTGAAAATTTGCACTTCATAATATTACTACATTATCTTTAATAGCTATTATAACCTATGTCATAATTATTACCTTAGGTCTGTTGTCATGGATTAATTTGGATGCTTCTTAAGTCTTATTTGTTTGTGGCTTCTAAAGTCGTATTTAATTAGACATAATTTGGTGAAGTTTAAGAATACCATACTCACAACTCACAAGTATAAATTTATTTTGTATAACTGGATGGATGACACTGCAGATTTCAGAGTTGATGTTTTTGACTTCTTATAATATCGTTTGAGCTTTTATTCTTTCACGTTCGTGAAGTACTTTCTTCTTAGTTGTGATGGAACTGGTGTTTAAATTTGAGTGTTTAAATTTATGCCAGTTTGTCAAGATTCAGAAATAATTCGAAATGGAAAAAAAAACAAAGAAACAAAAATGCGATCAACAGATCAGAGCCAACCTCATCAGCAAACTCCTAACGTAGACTCCAGACTGAGGTCTCCATTATCAAACGTTACTAATGGTGAGTTTTATTTGATAATTTTTTATAATTTAGATATATTTTCGTACAAAATTAGATGAATCTAAGTTCGCATATATGAATGATCCACGTATCTTATTTTGTTATAATAGTTCCTTTACCGAGGGGCATTCCATGCGTAACACCGGAATTTCAATCAAGATTATATACCAGCGGTACAATTACATATGGCGCTCCACCCATAGGAAGGATAGTTCGTCCTTTTGGTCCAACGAGCAATCTCACAAACGGTAGTCAGTTTACATATGTTCTTAAAAATTCATCTTCAAATTTTATGAAGCCATTTTCTACACTAGATATTGAAATTCAACATTAGGTCAGTTTATTGATTATTAAAGAAAAAAAATCACGCAGGTTTAAGATCGTCAGGTCTTATGTATCATACACCTTTCCAGCCATTGAGTTTTTTTCTCCCGGTATGTTCAACTTTTTACACATCAACATCAGTGTTAATAGAATTAATTAAAAAAAAAATCTATTTGTAATGTAAAATATTTTGATTTTTACGATGGGTGGAGAATCATCTAGTATATCTCAAATGACACCACCTTATCATATTGTCAATTCATCATCCGGTGAGATCTTTTATATGTTAGTTTTACAGTTAAATTAATCTTTTCATAAAATTGCAATTTAATTTATATAACATTTGTTCTAATTAGGTGTATCATCAAACCATGTCCGTCAATCGTCCTCTATACCAGTAATTCCTACAAGTTATCTAAGACAACGTAAGTACTACATTCATAAACTCCATTGCCCTTTTGTATACTTACTAATAAAAAATTAAATAATGATCAACAATTTTTATAGTATATTCAATTTCCTGCAGTAGTCAACCCCATCAGTAATTATAACTTCACAGCAGTAACGCCGATGGTCCCTATTGAAACAGGTAATTTATTTAAAATAATTTAGATTTTTCATTTAAAATAGTTTTTTGTATATGTTTAAATGCCTCACATGATGAAAATCCCCATAGGAATGAATGTTACTTCCAATACAAAAGTTCAACTTTCTGGAATTCCAAAGGCAAGTTCTACTGTTATCAACCCAATCCGGCAAATGAAAACACAAGGCCTGGATCCCCGCAAAGAAAAGGAACCCTCAAAGGATATTGGTTCTTTAAGATCTGTATCCAAGAATTTGAATTCATCTGAGTTCAAAACTGCTGTTTCAACAAAAAATGGTTAGTGATTGTTATTTTTATATATGATAGATTGATAAAGCGCATCGACGTAAACATGGATGATGAAATTAAATATGTACTGGCTTATTTATAACAGGAAGTGATGTAGGACAAGGAAAACTTAACATTCCTCCTCATAATGCATCTATAGATGCGGAAACAGACATAAGACGTGCAGAGCTGAAAAAAGGCAAGAGGCCTTTAGAGTCACCAACTAAATTAACCAAAAAGAATGCTCTAAAGATTTCAAATGGTAATAGTTCACTATTCACTTATACTCTTTTTAAACTTGCATATATTTTACCAATATTGTACTGGAACTTACTTTCCACTATTAAAATATTACCAGCTAATAACGGAAGTGAAAACTCATTCATGGCCGACGCGCGCAAGTCTGTATTATCAGCTGAGCATATCGAGGATAGTTTTCATGACATCATTAATGAACCGCTCCGGTCGGATGAATCCCTTGGAGTAAATCCCACCGAACCATTAAAACAGAAAAAACGCGGTAGGAAACCCATCAAGTTTGACTTGAGTATTCTAGACAAACCACACAAGCCAGCCAAGCGAGGTAGAAAGCTTATATCACCTGAAGTTCAAAAAATTACATGCAGTATTGCAGGTAAGGATACTTACATACACAAGTACTTTTAATGCTAATATCATCATTTGTCTTATACATTTCCATTTGACAAAGAAATCTATATTTTTTTTATGTTCCTTTATAGACGGGGCAAAACAACAAAATTCAAAAGCTGAGTCTCGGCGTGCTTCGAGGATAGATAAAGTTCAAGGAAATGAGCAACCTCCTTCAGGTAAAATATTTTGTACTACATATTTAATAAATTTATATTCTCGCATAATTCATTATTGATTATGCAAAGATATAAATAAACATTTTAATTGTTTAAGTTTCATTCCTGCCCCATGTTAGATTTGGTAATTACACATTAAAGAAAAATAGATGAGAAAAACTCGAATTAAAACATCAAGAAAGACATTATTTCCCCTATAATATTATGGTTCACCAACAATCCCACATTTTGACAAATTGGAATTCAAGATCTGAACAATTAATTTATGATCAATAACTAGTGGATTCAATTAGCTATGTTGAACACAATACATTTGAGTCCACATGTTCAGACAATGCTCAAATTCGAACATCAAATAAGATATTATTGCCCCTACAAGATTATTGTTGTCAAACAATAGCACAGTTTCACAAATTTCAACCCAATAAATAAACAATTAATTCTCTAATAGACACCAGTTACATAAACAAAAAGCAAAAATAATATCCGTTGACATTCTTTCAATTAAAAAATCTCCTAAATTCTAATTGAGGTAAACTCCAACTTTTGAACGTTAATATATAATACATTTCAAATGTTCAATTGAAGATTTTCAGCTCCGACAGGACACGAGATAAAATTATTGTTGACAAATAGATATTTTGTAGTCTCTCCTAAAAATTATTTCAACAAATCCATGTGCAGCGTATTTGGACTTTGGTGATCCAGAGTATAAATGTGAACATTGTGCGGCTTTATTCTAGTTTGAAGAAAGGAGACCACCTAATCAAAAGAAGAATCCTAAGTTCACCCTATGTTGCATGAGAGGCCAGGTCAAGCTTCCAATTCTTCAACAACCACCTCAGTTAATAAGTGATCTGCTAGAGAATAGACACGACAAGAGTCAGAGTTTCCTTGAAAACTTACGTGCATATAACATGATGTTCTCTTTTACTTAGATGGGTGGGAAATAGACAAAGAGGTTAACAAAGGTCGGGGTCCTTATTGTTTCAAGATGGGCGGTCAAAATTTCCACAGAATCGGCTCTCTGTTGCCAGACGACGGAAAAGAACCGAAGTTTGCTCAGCTATACATTTATGACACTGAGCACGAAGTGTAATACAGAATCAATGCTCTTGGGTTAGTGCCAAAAATATCTATATATTTATTTATAAAATCTATCATAATAATATTACACGATAATTAGTTCATTTAAGTAAATTTGTATATATTCATGTATGCCAGTGGTGATGGGAAGGGTTTGGACACTTCTGTTGCAGCCAGCATCAAAGATATAAATGACCAATATAATCCTTATGCCAAACAATATAGGATGGCCAGAGATTGCATCTCCCTTAATAACTCGGCAGATATTAGTTTGCAACTTATAGCAAAAAGAGCCAAGGATGGACGTACCTATAATTTACACACTGCGGTGGCTGCCATTATTGAAGGAGACATTGAGAATTTGAGGCATAAGAGGGATATTATGGTTGAGTTGAAGTCTACTGGATATTTGCATAGGATAAATGAATTTCTTCCATGCTATCTCCCTCTTCATTACCCACTATTGTTCGTGTATGGGGAAGATGGTTGGTATACAGATATACCCAAAACAACATTCAGTAAGAGGCCAAATCTCACACTTAGGGAATTCTTAGCATTTAGAATTCAACACAGGGAGGGAGAAGGTCACCAGCTTATACTTGGCAGGAGGTTGTTTCAACAGTTTATCGTTGATTCCTACATGATGATGGAGTCTCAAAGCTTCAGTGGATTCGTCACAATCAACCAAAGCTTAGATACGAATCTTATAAGAATATTGCCAACAAAGTTGAGAACTGTGAATATGATGCTTCATCATGTGGTAGTCTCTTCATACTGCCATCATCTTTTCCAGGGGGTGCTAGATGCTACATGCAGATGTACCAGGATTCTATGGCTATATGCAAGTGGGAAGGATATCCATGCCTATTCATAACATTTACATGCAATCCAAAGTGGCCATAGATCACAAGGTATGTTGAGGGTCTTGGGTTGAGACCGGAAGACAGGCCTGATATAATATGTCGAGTCTTCAAGATGAAACTCGATGAGCTGATTAAGGATATAAAGGATGGACATATGTTTGGAAAACCAAAAGCACGTAAGTTAGCATTTTATTGTCTCGACATGTTCATATTCAATGAAATATAGAAATGCTTTATAATAACTATTTCTCTCAATATTTTTTTAGTCATATACATCGTTGAGTTCCAAAAGCGAGGACTTCCGCATGTTCATATTTTGGTAATCCTGAATAAGGCGGATGAGGAGAAGATTAAAAATAACATTGATGATTACATACACTACAAAAAATCTGGTCTGTAGCGACGGATAGATCCGTCGCTACAGACCAGCTATCCGTCGCCCCAGCTCTGGCGACGGATCGGGCGACGGATAGAAATTCCGTCGCCCCACTGGAGCTTTGGCGACGGATAATAATCCGTCGTCCAATTCGCGACGGATTGGACGACGGATTATCATTTTTGACCTTTTTTTTTAAAATTGATTATTGGCGACGGATAGATTCTATCCGTCGCCCCATTGCTATTTTTTTTTTAAAAAAAAATCCGTATTCGAATTTTTATATTCATATACGGATTAATTCGTATCCAATTTGTATTCGTATACGAGATATTGATTTATATTCGTATACGGATTAATTTGTATTCGAATTTTTATATTCGTATCCAATTTGTATTCGTACGGTGCGGTGGTGGTGGGAGGAGAAAGGTGGTGCGGTGGTGGCAGTGGTGGTGGCAGTGGTGGTGCGGTGGTGGAAGTGGTGGTGGCATTGGTGGTGCGGTGGTGGCAGTGGTGGTGCGGTGGATGTGGTGCGGTGGTGGTGAGAGGAGGAAAGGTGGTGCTGGTGGCAGGGTGGTGGTGGTGGAGGAGATGGTGGCGGTGGCAGTGGTGGTGCGGTGGTGGTGGGAGGAGGAAAGGTGGTGGTGGTGGTAGGGTGGTGGTGGTGGTGGAGGAGATGGTGGTGGTGGCAGGGTGGTGGTGCGGTGGTGGTGGGAGGAGAGAGGTGGTGGTGGTGGTGGTGGAGATGGTGGTGGAGGAGGAGGAGAGGAGAAATGGAGGAGAGGTGGTGGAGGAAAGGAGGTGGTGGAGGAGATGGTGGTGGTGGGAGGAGAAAGGTGGTGGTGGGAGGAGGAGGAGAGGAGAAATGGAGGAGAAGTGGTGGAGGAAAGGAGGTGGTGGAGGAGATATATTATATTTTTTTTAGGCTTTTAGCGACGGATAGATCTAGATCTATCCGTCGCTAACTTTTTTATTTTTTTTTATTTTCCGGCTATATAGCGACGGATAGATCTATCCGTCGCTAAATTTTTATTTTTTTTAAATTATGGTCAACGCTCTGTAGCGACGGATAAAATTATCCGTCGCTCTGTAGCGACGGATAACTTTTATCCGTCGCCAAACGGGGCAACGGATAGAATCCGTCGCCCCAATTAGCGATCCGTCGCTACAGGGGCGACGGATAAAATCCGTCGCCCCTTTCCGTCCCGTTACAACAGAATTCTTGTAGTGATATGTGCGGAGTTGCCTGACAAGGATACTAATCCAGAGTTGTACGAGGTAGTATCAACACATATGATTCACGGACCATGTGGTCTGGCAAGAACTACTTCTCCATGCATGGAGGACAACAAGTGCTCCAAACATTTTCCTAAGAGCTACAACGAAAATACCTTTATTGATGATGCTGGATATCACATATACCGAAGAAGGGACACAGGGGTCACAGTCGAAAAAAATGGAGTTCAACTTGACAACATGTAAATTTATATTAATTAAATATTATACTTATTTTATTGTAAAAAATATATGTTTATATGTTGCTGAGCTTAATATATAAGTTAAAAATTTTAAACAGACGGGTTGTCCCAAACAATGACCAGTTGCTCTTGAAGTACCAATCGCACATTAATATACCTGTCGTTGAGCGTTTGGCATTTCATCTAGAGGATGAGCAGGGGGTACCGTTTAGAGATGGTGATTTTATGTCGGATCTGCTTGATAAGCCTTCAGTGAAACAGTCGAAGTTTCTTGAATGGTTTGAGCTGAACAAGGTAGACCCAGAAGCTAGAAAATTGACGTATCCTGAGTTACCCCGTGAGTATTGCTGGAAATATGGGATCCGAAGAAGTGGTCACGTAGGAAAACGAAGACACAAGTTGTTGGAAGGATGTATAATGTGCCTATGGCATTTGAAAAAATGTACTATATGCGACTTATGTTGAATCATGTTAGAGGCGCAACATGTTTTCAGGATATCAGAACAGTGAACGGTGTTGTTTACGAGACCTGCAAGGACTCATGTGGGGCTTTAGGTCTACTAACAGATGACGAAGAGTATGTCGGTGGAATTACGGAGTCAAGTTACTGGGGATCAGCACATTTCCTTCGTCATCTTTTTACGGTGCTTCTTCTTTCACGAAGCATGGCGAAACCAGAGGAGGTATGGAGGAAGACATGTAATTTATTATCTAATGACATTCTATACTACCAGCAAAAAGCTTATCATAATCTACGGTAATTTGTTAGTAAACTCTATATTGCGTCGAAACACTAAAATATTGTACATTTAATTATTACTTATTTAGATTCGTTTACCGATTCATGTTTGAGGCTTACAGATGAACAAATCCATAACTTAGCGTTGCTTGAAATTGAGAAGCTATTGAAAGCAAACTACAACAGTCTTGCTTTTTTTGAGTCTATGCCAATGCCAGATGAGTCTATAACTGACAACGCCACGAATCAGTTTATAGTTGATGAGATGTCATATGATAGAGATGCCATGAGTTCAGAATTCAATGGACTATACCCACGTTTGACTGATGAGCAACGTAAAATTTACGATAAGATTATGGATGCAGTTGACGGGGACAGAGGGGGTGTGTTCTTTTTGTACGGCTACGGTGGTACCGGCAAGACTTTTATTTGGAGGACGTTGTGTTCCGGCTTGCGTGCTAGAGGAGATATAGTGCTTCCAGTAGCATCAAGTGGTATTGCATCACTCTTGCTACCTAGAGGTAGGACTGCTCATTCTAGGTTTGGTATTCCTATTAAGTGTCACGAGGAATCAACATGCAACAAGTTGAAGCCGGATTCTGATGTCACTGGCTTACTCAAGCAAACCAAACTTATAATTTGGGATGAGGCACCCATGACCAATAAACATTGCTTTGAGGCACTTGACAGGAGTCTAAGAGATGTTATGAAACGTCCAGATGATCCTTTCGGTAGATTAGTAGTTGTATTCGGTGGAGATTTCAGGCAGATTTTGCCAGTTGTTCCCAGTGGTAGCAAATTTGATATTGTCAATGCCTCTCTGTGCTCTTTGAGACTGTGGGATTCATGTGAGGTTCTTCAACTCACAAAAAACATGCGATTACAGGTAAACTGTAAAATTCCCTTTTACTATCATATGAATTGTTCCATTATATTGTTCTTTTTAAGTAACACCTTTTTGTTCTATTCAGTCCGAATCATCAGTTGCTGAGGTTAGTGAAACTAAAGATTTTGCTGAGTGGATACTATAAGTCGGTGATGGAGTTGCGGGAGAACCCAATGATGGCGAGGTAGACATCAAGTTACCTGATGACATACTTATTCGTGAAGTAAGTGATCCTATCTCCACCATTGTAGATTGCACATATCCTTCCCTTTTGGATCACTTAGCCAATCCAACACTCGATCTGGAATACTTACATCACAGTGCTATTCTTGCATCGACTAATGAAATTTTCAATGAGATCAATGATTATGTCATGTCCAAAATGCCTGGTGATTCTATGGAGTATTTGAGTGCTGATCATAGCATAAGCAAGACCGAGATAGTAGACAATGATCTGGAAGAATTATTCCCAGTAGAAGTCTTGAACACTATTAATTACTCGGGCCTACCTAATCATAGAATAGTGCTTAAGAAAGGATGCATGATCATGCTTTTGAGGAATATTGATAAGGCTTCTGAGTTGTGCAATGGAACAAGGCTTATAGTCACTAATCTGGGGAAACAGATCATAGAAGCAAGAATTATATCTGGAATGAATGTTGGTCGAAAGGTTTACCTCCCTAGGATGACTATGAGCACACCTGATGAGACTAAATTTCCTATAAGTTTTGATAGGAGACAGTTTTCTATATCTATCTGCTTTGCAATGACGATAAATAAAAGTCAGGGACAGTAACTCTCTCAAGTCGGTCTCTACCTACCTTCTCCTGTATTCAGCCACGGACAACTGTATGTTGCCTTCTCTAGAGTTACCAGTAGAAAGGGACTGAAAGTAATAATATGTGATAAAGAAGGTAAGACGTACGACACGACAACAAACGTGGTTTACAAAGAAGTTTTCGATAAATTATGAGGTAAATTTATTTTATCATATACATTAGTTAATATATATATATATATATATATATATATATATATATATATATATATATATATATATATATATATATATATTTAAGTCTAATTTCTTTTATGTTTTTCAATTTATTATGTAACTAATTGTATATCCTTATACGTTTTTAGGTATAGATGGCATAATATGAAGTCAAGTCCTACCAATAATTTTTTTGGTTTTACTCATTGCAAAACTATTATTTTTATACTTCAACAATTTGTTATTCTTACAAACTTTGGATCCTCATTTTTATTGATTGTTTTTTTACAAACCTTATACTTACTAATTTTCACAATAGTAATCATTCAACAAAATTAATTCATATGGATTCAATAAGCATAGGATTGTCATCCAGTTTAAGTTTATGATAATGCTTATATTGATCAAACTACCAAGTTGAAATATGGAACAAGTCTCATAGTTACTAATGTTAGAAAGACCTTAATGTGGCTAATATAATATTAGTAATCTATGGAGTCGAAAAGGTTTTGGCTCCAATTTTGATGGTGAATCCATTCGACAAGATGAAGTCCCCTATCAATTTTGATAGAGATAGTCAATGATATCATCTATTTTGCTATGACTATAAACAAAAGTCCTGGGCAATCTCTCGCACAGGTCAGCCTCTACACCCTCACCCGTATTCAAACGTGATGCATTAGGTGTTCTCTCTATAGATTGCGAGGAGAAAGAGATTCCATGTATTTATATGCGACGAAGATGTTAAAACACATGACACGACGTGGTCATTAACTTCAACATTTTATTATACGATATATTCATTTCCTATTTTAACTTTTGCCTTCATGCCCGTCGAGTATCGACGGGCCATTAACTAGTTTTATGTTGGTTTAAGAAATTAGAAATGAATGGATTGAAGAATAAATTGCAAAAAGGTCCAAATATTGAGAGGAAGTTTTATTTTATTGCATAAATGCCCCTATATTGAGAGGAAATTTAATTCCTCCCTCTTTTGTATCAATTGAGAGGAACTTTCCTATCAATTGCTATGTATTGAGAGGAATTAATGTTCCTCTCACTTGGGTATCAATTGATAGGAACATTTCCTCTCAATTAGCATCTTTTCTTGTAATCATCCTAGTCTGCTAGGAACTATTGTAATCTCTAGCATTGGTAGTGTTAGTAAGTATTACTCTAGGTCTGCTAGAGTAGTATTTCTTTTGTTACTCAAGGTTCTTATAAACCCCCTTGAATGTATTATTCTCCTATGATTATTTATAATATCAGTAGCTTATTTAAAAAAAAAAACAACATTCTGGATAACTTGTAAGTACCAATTTTGTTTAATTCATTAATGCACTCTTCTGCAAGCTGCTTTAATAATTCTCATGCATTTCGTAATGTTGCTATTTCTAGTTTTCATCTGGTGAGATATCGTCTATCATGGCCTGGGATCTGGACATAGAGCAACTTCTGAATACCATTCCCTTGACATCAGATGCTAGCATTACTGCATTGGTGAGTTTTGACTTCACATACGGCACTCGTGTGGATTAAGTTTTATGAATTGGACACCTGCTGAACTTTTTTCTATTTTGCTGCACCTGAAGTGTTCCGTCTTGCGTGCATTCTGAGGACATTGCTCTGTCTTTCCTATGTAAAGTGATTGCAGTGTCGTAGTGTCCTCATTGCAACCATTCTGTCATACTGGTATGTTTTAAGGTTTTTATAAGAAAGTATGTTTTAGGATAAACATGAAATTATGTGATATTCTCTCCTAAGAGTTGGTTCACCCTTTTATTGTCTGATTATCTCTTCGTAGAATGAGTGTTCTTTCTTTTATCTTTTCATTTTGCTAATATTCCAGAAAATGTAGCTATCAGCACACCAACTTTCTATCTTTCTCTACCAGAAAACCTGTGAGTTTCCGCATGAGAATGCTGAGTTAAAAATTATATGATTCACATGGCATGGATGTGGATGTATTTGGTGTTATCTTGGATATATTTTGCACTACGTTTTGAAGGAAAATTAAATTCATTTCATGAAAATTCAAACAATTCATGAAAAATAAGTTCATGTCATGCATGTGTTTGTGTATCTATACTGAGCACGACGGATGACTTAATTGATGTCTATTAGTTGCGAATAATTGATTGTTTACTGATCGTTGCCATGATTTTAGTCTTGTCAGGTTGATCTCGTGAAGGATGTATTAAGGAATATTTTAGAGATCACTAATTGATATTCCCTTGATTATGCATTGTAATTATTTCCTTACCTTATTCATACATTTGACTCAACTATATAATGAGTTATGTACAAGTATTGTAATCACTACAATCAATACAATACACTTTAATATTCTACATGGTATAGAGCTGGGTCAGACTCTCACGAGCACCAACCCTCCTTTTTTTTTTTTAACTTTACCCTATCCCTTTGTCATCTCTCTAAACCTAATTAACTATTCACAGCCGCCATCAATGTCTACAGACACATCCTCTGCAACTAATACAAACAACACCATTCTTACCTCTACTCCCACCCAACTGCCGCCCATTGTTCCCATCACCGCAGGCTCCCATATCAAACTCACTCTTTCACATAAAAATTACCCCTCTTGGAGATCTCATGTCCAAGCATTACTCAATGGATTCAAGCTTTCCTCCTACATCGCTTCTACATCCAAAGCTCCACCCGAAAATAGCCCGGAATATGATCATTGGTTCCAACAGGACCAACTCCTTTTTGCTGCTCTTACCGGTTCGCTCGAACCCGACATATCTCCCCTCGTTACTTCGGCTTCTACTGCCGCTGAAGTATGGGATATTCTTGCTCGCCTATTTGCTAATCGATCGCGCGCTCGCGTGATGCAAGTAAAGGATGATTTATCTCATGCTTCACTTGGATCTCAATCTGCAAGCGAATTTTTGAATTCAGTCAAGCGTAAGGCTGACGAATTGGCTGTGATTGATGCTCCTCTTTCTGATGATGATTTGACACTCTATGTCCTCAATGTATTAGGGTCTGCCTATCGCAATTTGGCAACCTCAATTCGTGCCCGCGATACTTCCTTGACATTTACAGACCTCCATGATAAAGTTATTGCACAGGAGTCATATATCACACGTATGGAGGTTGCTCAGGCCGCTCTCGTTGCCACAGCCAATGTTTCTCATGTAGCTAATCGACAAAACTCTCGCCAACAACATCAGTATCGTCCACCAAATTCTGGTGGCAGGGGCTATTGCCATGGAGGAAATGGTCGCGGGCGTGGCAAAGGTAGAGGTCAAGCTGGTGGTCGTGGTTTTCACGGTGGTGGCCGCGGCTACTATCACGGTCATGGTAATAACTTCTATGGTCACTCTACTGGTACTTCTTATGGGAGGCAGGACACCCAGGCCTATCAGCCCTCACCTGTTATTTGTCAGATGTGCGGGTTTTCTGGGCATATTGCCCCATTTTGCCGCAACCCTGTGGCGAATATGGCATATTCCTCGAATGGAACATGGCTGATGGATTCTGGTTCTTCACACCATCTCACCTCTGATCTTAGTAATATGTCTATCCATTCAGAATATGATGGAACAGAGGAAGTTAAGCTAGCTGATGGATCTGGGCTACCTATTACACACACTGGTACCTCATCTATTCGATTTCCATCTCGTAATTTTATTCTGTCTAAAGTACTTTGTGTTCCTACCGCTACTCGTAATTTGTTATCAGTAAGTGAATTTACTCGGGCTAATAATGTATCGGTTGTGTTTTATCCGTCTTATTTTTTGGTTAAGGATCGACCCACGGGGGCGCCGGTGGCCCGCGGTCACTGCATTGATGGTATATATCATTTTGGAGCTCCTGATCCTATGCAAGTTGTGGCACATTCTGTTTGTCTTGGTGTCCAAACAAGTTCTGAAGCCTGGCATGCGAGATTGGGTCATCCTTCATTCAAGACAAGCTCTTCTGTTATTTCAAAATTTAATCTATCTGTTTTGAATAAGTCAGTTGTTTTGGACAGACGTTGCGCTTCATGCTCAGTTTCTAAGTCTCATAAATTACCATTTAGCGAGACCTCTATTGTCTCTGTGCACCCTTTACATTACATCTTTGCGGACGTTTGGGGTCCAGTTTTAAACTCAGTTGATGGCTCTCGTTTTTACTTACTTTTGGTGGATCATTATACTAAGTACTCATGGTTACTTCCAATGACTTCAAAATCTGATGTGGCCTGCTTATTTCCACAATTTCAGTTACTTGTTGAGAAACAATTTTCTTATCAAATAAAGAATGTATACAGTGATAATGGTGGGGAATTTCAGTCACTTCGGACCCATTTTAACAATCATGGAATCAGTTGGCTTACCACTGCGCCACATACGCTTGAGCAAAATGGTACCGTTGAACGGCGTCAGCGCCATATCGTTAAAACGGGTAAAACCTTGCTTCACTTTGCTGGGTTGCCACATGAGTTCTGGTCTTATGCTTTTCAAACGGCTGTATATCTTATTAATCGATTGCCTACTCCTCTTTTAAATGGTCGTAGTCCATTTGAGTCACTTTTTGGCCGTACACCAAATTATCTGCGTTTACGTGTCTTTGGATGTCTTTGTTTTCCCTGGTTACGACCCTATGTTAAAGGGAAGCTTGAACCGCCATCTCGACCATGCTTATTTGTTGGTTATTCCACTTCTCACAGTGCTTACAAATGTCTTGATTTGGATACACGTCGCACCTTTATTTCGCGGCATGTGCAATTTTCTGAAAATGTTTTCCCTTATAAAGTCAGCATGCATCCTACTGAGCAATCCAAAAAGTCTGGTTCAAAATCCATTGACCCACTATTCATTCAGCATCCTCAAAATATTGCACCATCACAAATACCTTCCAGCCCAATTCTCCAAGACACACCAAGATCTGCAAATCCCACATCATCATCCCCATCGCAAACCAGACACTCTCACTTGCGCACTCCCCTGCGAGCACCCACTAGGCCAATCGGCCATAATCCACCAAGCCCAGTTCCACTTGCTGGACCACTTACTACACCTCTCCCCGATCCGAAATTACAAAGATCACATCACATGATGACTAGAGGGAGACGTGGTCTATTTAAACCAAAAAGTCATGCTGCTACAAAACACCCTTCGCCGAGTGATGTTGAGCCCTCATGTGTCTCTCAAGCCTTGGCAGATCCTCGTTGGCGAGCTGCCATGTCCGATGAATTTAATGCTCTTTCTCATCATGGGACTTGGGAATTAGTGCCCCCACATCCAAAATCCAATGTTATCGGTTGTAAATGGGTTTTCACGATTAAACGCAAACCTGATAGTACCGTGGATCGTTATAAGTCCCGTTTGGTGGCTAAAGGTTTTCATCAACGCCCTGGAGTGGATTATAATGAAACATTCAGCCCTGTGGTCAAACCAGTCACTATTCGATCCGTGCTCTCTATTGCTCTGATGTATAATTGGCCTCTCCGACAATTAGACATAAGTAATGCATTTTTGCATGGGTCCTTGGATCTAACTGTTTTTATGAAACAACCACCAGGTTTCATTGATGAAGCCCTTCCCATAAATGTCTGCAAATTGTGGAAATCTCTATATGGTCTTCGCCAAGCTCCTCGGGTGTGGTATCAAGCTTTGAGCTCAGCGTTGTTATCCTACGGATTTTCTCAATCCGCTGCTGATACATCTCTTTTCACTTATCATCAGAATTCAGTGCACATGTTTGTTCTAGTTTATGTGGATGATTTGATTATTACTCGCTCATCTCCATCTCATTTTGCCGCTATCACTGCTCACCTAACACAATTGTTTGCAGTCAAGGATCTTGGGCCACTGTCATACTTTCTTGGTGTTGAGGGTGAAACACCCCAACTATTTAGATTTTATTTAACTCTCCTAATGGGTGCCCAAGTAAGAAGCTCCATACGCGGTAAGAGCCAATCCGTAAGAACCAGCGACCAACTACTTCGGTAAGGACCTGCACACTTGAGTGGGGGGGGGGGGTGTTAGTATCCGGTTTGCTAAGTGTCAAACCGGACTGAGACTTTACTCGAGAGAGACTGAAGATCTGCTCTGTATAAGGATCAAGATTGAGTTTTCGATGTCACTTGACTTACCGATTGTATGGGGAAATGTGCCTTATTTATAGGCTTTCTTCAACATGGGAGGCCATGCTAGGATTATGCCAAGTGTAAGGCTAGGATTGAGCCACCATGGCATGTCTTAGGCCCATGGCCCAATAATGATGCTTAGCCCATGCCAATGTTGGGCTTCATGGGTAGTTTAGTCATTATTGGAAGAGTTTTAGAGGATGTGACTGGGTCTGCCGAGATTTCAGGTTCGGAGAGGTTGGTCCGGATGTCAGATCCGGACCACATTGGGTTGTCAGATGAGGAAGTTATCCTAAGCCTACCCAATCCTTCCGACTTGGAGCCCAAGGTTCGGACACCCCACTCTTTGGTGCCTATCTGCCTGGTTACTTGTGAGATTGTCATGCTGGATCCGAGTTGTCATCCGGACCGGAGGCCTTGGGTCGGAGACGGTACTGACTTAGTACTATGCTCCTTTCCCAGAGAGGCTCGGACCAAGGTGGGTCGGGCCCATGGTTCCGGGTCGGGCCTAGTAGGTCTCAAATCCTTTGTTCCTCTCTTTCAAGGTGGGTCGGACCATGGTTGGTCTGCCCGGATTGGACTGTTGGCTTGGACCACATCGTCTCGGATCCAGTTGGATGACTTAGGATGCCTTAGGATTCGTTCCTAGGTCTTTTATGACGGATTGGACATATTTCCGTATCAACATATGTCCCCCTAGTTTCCAAGTATCTTAGTAGAAGATAGTTGTGGAACTATTTGGTTTTGGGGAGCTGTTGAGGAAGGATCCGTTCTTCGGTCCAATCCGTTTCATCGAGTAGATAAAAAAGGTGTAATCCGTACTTCGTGTGGCCATTTGACTTAGTCTCTCTCCCCCCCCCCCCTTTTTCTTTTTTCAACGCTGTTGCCGCCCGAGTGACAGGGTCCGAGGCGCAACAAGGTTTGAAAAAGAAAAAAGGGTATTTGTAAGCGAGACCAAGTCCAGGCTCCGAACATCGGTGAGTACCTTTGATAAGCTACGGGTGAGACCGTAGGTACTTCTCCCATCCGAACCAAGCTCTGTTGTCAAGAGAAGGTCCGAAGGATAATCGCTCGAGTGTACGAGGTTCCTTGTGTGGGCAAGTGATGATTGTTTGAAGAACCGCGATACGTCCGAGTAGAGGATCATCCGGGACTCTCATGTTGTCCTTCGCCCAAAAGTCGAAGAGTTGTTGTATTCGTCTATCAGCGAGGTAACTTCGTTGTACCAATTCGTCATTTCATTCGGTAAAATTGTACTATACCGTTGGATGAACTGTGATCTACGTTTGAGATTTAATCCCGAAAAATCGCGACGGTTGGGGTTCCAAAAATGACCCCCTATAAATAGGTGCTTGGCCGTCTCACTTTCTCACCGTTTAGAGAGAGAATTTTCGCATTCTGAGTATATCCGAAGCAACTACAAGCAATCCGAGGCGAGCAACGAAAGGTCCGAAGCACGTGATCCCGTTCACAGTCAAGTCAGTTTCGTCCAATCATCCGAGTCCAAGTAAGTTTACCTGTCTCGTCTTACAATTTGTCTGTATTGTCCTTCCTTTTCTAGTTGCTCGGATGCATGCTTATGATGTGTAGTATAGTTGATAGCCAGTGCGTACTCAATGTTGATTATCTCCAAATAAGCGTAATACTGACTCGGAACTAACTTCGTCTGGTAAAGCCATTGGTTTTGGCCTTAGGCTTGACAATTTGAATATACATAAACGACCTCTCGGACTTCCATCCTAAAAACTTACGAAATTATCATCTCCTTTCCCTAGGATATCCGAGAGTGATAGCCAAAACCGATCCGAGGCAGAGGGATACGTCTCTAAAGCAACCTCTCTATCTGATAGCTCCGAGGAGATCGAGATCGTTGATGGCGATGATGTGGTGGAGTTGGAACAATCACCTCGTCCGAGCCAGGAGGAGCCCGAGGTAAGTTCCTTACTTCGGATAATTGTTCCGGGTTCAGGGTCTCCGAGGCGTCGGGATTACCTGCGAGTGTCTAATGTGCAGGGTACGGGTGCCATTCAAGAAACAAGCTCGTGAGTTGTGGGAACGCGTCGTCCGGGTCGTATTGGACAAGAGTCCGAATTGCCGGTAGAGATCCGATCTTTAATTCGTAACCTAGGTTATAATTTTAGGAGTAATCCTAATCGAGTCCCGTTCATCCCGGATCCGCAGGAGCCAAATATTGAGGAAGTGTATGATACTTCGGAGGCACCTCCTAGCTTAGGTGCATTCGAAGAAGGTGAAGAAGACCGGGTGCAGGTGGTTGTTCCGCTCCGGACTGTTATAGAGTTGGCATCGTCCTCCGAGGAAGATGAGGCAAAAGAAAATGTGCGGGCTGAGGCTGCTGGTTCCGAGGGAGAGGAAGAAGAAGAAGAAATGTTGTCTGCTCATGTGTTTCGGCGGGCCTCTATTGGTGAAGCAGGTCCGAGTCGTCAGATAACCGAAGAAGAACTTCCGGAAGGACTGAAGAGGGGCGAGGACGTATACCACGTGAAGTTTCCTCGGTCAAGAGATGAAGTTACTCACCCTGACCCGGAAGGAGAGTTAAACGAGGAGAGTTTCCTGCCCACTTGTCCTTCAATCATCCGAGCCAATGAGGTGGACGAGATCCGAAGGAAGTACGAGATTCCGGAGAGCATCGAGATCCTTATCCCGGATGAGGCCCATGCGTTTTACAGTCCGCCTCCGGGATACATGTGTGTCCACGAGATAAGTCTCCATTGTGGATGGCGGCTGCCCGTATCGTCCGAGTTTCTTGAGATCTTGAACCACATGTTGTTGAGTCCGCATCAGATAATCCCCAACTCCCTCGGAAATCTCATGTGCTTCGGGGTTTTATGTAAATATAAAGACATCCCGTTGACTTTTGATAATTTCCGAAAATTGTTCAACATAAGTGTAAGTAATAGGAACATGTTATTCTATACGTTCGTATGCCGGCAAGCATACACATTCTTTATCGACCCCCTCTCCTCGTTGGGCATCCATTGGTGGAAGAGGTACATTTTTGTTCGTCCGGCTCTGAAACCAGGGCAATCCGAGGCGGAGAGACCAAAATGGCAGTTCGAGAGGAAGTTCTTCCGAGGCAAGCTACCAGACTGGAAGCCACCGGCCCGGAACGTCCCTTTGTGGATGCAAGCGCTTCATAGAAATCAAGAGCCGGAGAAGTACTTCTTCCGAGGGTTGATCTGTCAACCTTTGCCTTACTTGGCCGGTTTGTCCGAGCCAAGTTTCTGTGATAATATGGAGGATCTGAGTAAGTGATGTTTCTTTAATCCTGGCTGGTTGTCCGATTCGGTTGTCTGCTTGTCCATTGTGTAGTGACCCTTTGTAGGTTTCTTTGTGCAGATTCGGATGTGCAGATTTTTGGTTCGAGTATACGATGGCTACCATGCGCGAGTTGAAGAGACAACAGAGTGTTGCGCAGCGTAGGGAAATGGAGGAGGGTTCTCGGACCCAGATCATCAAAACCTCCACCGTGTTCCCAATGGAGGAGCCGAGGAATGCGGCTACATTCCGAGTGGAAGAGTCTCGGAGGGCTGCTGCGGGCGAGGAAGCCCAAACTATTCCCACTCCGGATAAGGGGAAGGTGGCTGGTGCTAAGGGCTCGAAGAAGCCTCCGAGGTCCGTGTCTCGAGATCCTCCCGCTAGTGGGTCGAGCCCTGCAACCGGACAAAAGCGTCCGTCTGAAGGTCCAATTCCCCCAGCAAAAAGGGCCAGGGGAAGATGAGTGACGCGCCCGAGCTGGGGAAGGATGCTGAGGTTGCTCGGTTGGCCGCTGTCCCGGAGCTGGAGCGAATTGTGGAGTTGTCTGCCGCTCAGTGCAAGGTGAGTTCTAAATTTGCCGATTGTCTTTGCAACTTCCTGTGGTTCGGAGGTTTCTAATCATTTCTGATGTCTGTTTGTGTTTTCAGCTTGCTGCTGCTGTTGAAGCTTGCTCTCTGGTAGCTGCTCGGAGAGCCACCTTGGAGGATGATTTGGCTAAGGCGAGGCTGCCCGGGCAATTGAGGCGGCCCGGTTGCACAGCACGTCCGAGCGTCTCAAAAAGGTTGTAGCCGGCAAGAAGGAGGCCGAGGCGGAGACGGCCAAAATGAAGAGCGCCATACTATCCTTGGAGGCTGACTTGAAAGCTCACCAAGATGGGTTGGACGACTATGTTGGCATCTCTCGGACGTTCAAAGATCTGATGCTCAGCGAGCTGCTTGGAGTCCGGACAAGAGCTGTTCGAGATTTCTTGGCGTCGGACTCTTACAAGTTTGTGCTCGAGTCGAAGTACGACGAGGCTCGGCAGGACGGGTTCGATGCTGCGGTGGGCCAGCTCCGGAGCAAGGGTGTGGTTCCGAGTGATTATGACTTGGAGGGTGAGGGAGTGTCTGCTTTTAAGGAGGCGGATGGTTCGGACTTCGCTCCTGAAGGCGTCTTGGATGAAGACTTGCTCAAGTGCGAATTTGTGGAGCTGGTCTGTGACGAGACGGAGGACAAGAAGTATAATCATGGTGGTCCGTACCTCCCACACTTCGTGCCTCGGGTGCTTATGTCCAGTGTCTTTGTTCCTTTGGAGGATCACTTGGAACATAACCAAGACTGGCTGACCTTGCCCGGTCCTGTGAGTGGCTTCGATCGCAATCTGGATCTGATGCAGCGATGTCCGACCTTTCTAAAGGAGGCTGAAGCTCGGAGAGAACGGAGAATGGCACAGGCATCCCGTCAGTCAAGTCAAGCTCCGGAGAAGGATGCAGGAGGTCCCTCGCTGTATCAACCTAGTTCGTCCGAGCGGCGTAAGCAGTGAAGACGGGGTATGCCCCGGTTCTTTTGTAATAGCGTGACTTCGGGCCTAAAAACAGTGTTGCCCCTTTTTTGCTCAACTTTTTGTAAGACCATACTTTGAATTTGATGAATGTAATGGGTCCAGGCCGAGTGCTGGCTCGGAACTGTTGTTGCTGTTTGAATTTGCTAACGCTCTCGTTTACATACTTGCGCATTAAATCACACTTGTGTTAGCTAATCAACTCTAATAAATACGGATGATAGTTCCGAACCCTTGAGGTCCGAGTGCCTAAGCGTTAATTGCTTCCAAGTAAATGTGCCTTTACTGGCCTGCTGGATGTTCGGACGTAGCGTCCATCCGAGTAATAACTTTAGTAAAAACGAATTGGATGACAAATGAATCGGAGCCATGGCTTGGAGTGGCGAGAATTGCATTGGAAAGAACTTCCCCATATCGTGTCAAGTAGTGTTGATTCGGACGTTGACTGGGTGCGTCAGTCCGAATCAAATAGACTCGAGATATTTGAAAAGATAATCAGTACCAGTGAGGACGACTCGATATAAACCGTAGTCACTTCGAATGTCAACATGGCATATCCGAGCCGGTACTTCCGAACGAGTAACCTGTTCAAAATAGTCAGCAGAACAAATGGGTTCTTGGGTTGGGCCAAAGGAAGCCCAAGCGGCAGGCCCATGTTCGGCCCAAGCCCACTTCCGGCTACTCGGGGACACGTGTCAACGTCGGGTTGGTCCTCCTTTCCTATATATACTCTTGGATTGTACGGCTTTTTGTCAAAACATTTTGCCTTTTATAGCAATGGTCGGTTCGAAGTCTGGGCCCGTACGGTTGTTGACTGGCACAACATCATCACCTTCAAGTGTGATCGAATCCGAGTCGGATGACGTCGAGGATGATGATGCTCAATTACTCAGATTTTCGTTCGCCCGGTTCTCCGGATCCGTAACCCTTAATCATTGATGGATTTCATATTCAGATTGCTTGTGATAGTATCTCCTCAGATCGTCGGGCTAGTCTTCTTTCTCCGGGGCTGTGGTTGATCGTCACAACTTGAGCCCCGGAGAGGTAGACTAGCTGGAGGGTGCGGGGAGCCAATCAAGTTCGCTTTGATCCGTGGAACATCTGAGTTATCTAATTCCGGATCTCTAGTCCGGGGGCGACAAGTCGGCAGAACTGGTTTGGTAGAATCCCTTCCAGTATTTCGAGGTCCGGTGTAAAGTCCGCCCGAAATGTTGGAGGGATTTCTACCAATCCTTTTTTGTCTGAGTTGTTCATCCTTCGGATGGGATAGGGTCCGGATGTATCCTTTCCAGTAGATCTTTTGGCTTGCCCTGGAAGATCCGTATCCGAGAAGTTCATGTCTGTTGGTGACTTTGTCTCCAGAATTGAAGGCTCGAAGGAGCTACTTGTGATTCTGGAGAGGAGTCCCTGACAGTGCTGAACTAGTTGGGGGTCGGATCGATGGGGTCCTTCGGAAGTATCTTGTTCCAACAGATTGCCTGGTGCATCCCTAAGGTCTTGCGTCCGAGCAGTTCGGCTTTGTTAGTGGCTTCGTTCCAGAATTGAAGGCTCGAGAGAGCTATTAGCAATTCTGGAACAGAGTTCCTGACAATGCCGGTCTTGTTGGGATTCGGACCAATGGGGTTCTCCGGAGTGACTCGGATCATTCCGATTATCCGGGAAGTCGTCTTCCAGATACTTTAGCAATCTGAAAGACTCGTTTATAGTATCTGGTAGGAGACGATCCGGATTGTCGTGGCGATACGAGCTTGCTTCGGAGCTAGCTCCTTCAGTTGGAAGTTACAAAGTATTCTGTGTGAATGTTTTTGAGCGACTTCGACTAACTCGGTCGGTTGCTTTCAGTGGTCAGTTCGTCCGAAGCGGACTCCTACAATCATCCATAGTGATCAATGCCCAAGTTGCAGTGGTGCTATTTCTTCTTCATTCGGAGTCTTCACAAAAGTAGAGTCAAGCATGCTCGGACCCAGCTTGGTTCGGTAGACCAAGATCGGATATGGAGCTCTTTTGTAAGAGTAGAAAAGAACTAGAGTAGGTATCTATCTTTGTAAGCTCGATTAAGGCTCTTCGGATCCGGGCTTTGTAACTCTGTACTCTGTTTTAATGAAGAGCGTGCTTGCTTTTGTCATTTTTTGATTATGTTCCATCGCGTTGATCCGATTCGGACATGTGTACGATTTAGAACCGAAATGAGCAGTTAAATGTCTTGCTAGGAATGTTCAGAGTTGTATTGATTTGACGAAAATTGATATACAACTTGAGGGCTTCGAGGCCTTTTCCAAAAACACAAAAAACATGTTGACAAAAAGGGTGACAGTCATTGCCATATTTCTTCTCTAAGTGTAGAACTTTCGGAGATTCTTGGCATTCCAAGTTCTCTTCAAGGCTCGCCCTTGATCATCTTCTAGTTCAAAGCTTCCATTGAGTCTTGCACCAGTAACCTTGTACGGTCCTTCCCACTTGGGCTTGAGTTTCCCAACATGACTTAGTATATCGGCTCTTCTGAGGACTAAGTCTCCAATTTGTATATCTTTGGGAAAGACCCGCTTGTTATAGGCTCGAGCAGACAGGGTCTAGTATCGAAGGACGTTGGCCAGCGCCTTATCTCGCTTGTCTTCAATGAGCTCGAGGTCATAGATCCTTGCTACCTCATTATCAGCTGGGTTATACTGTTGGATCCTTTGAGTGGCCACCACTATTTCCGAAGGAATGACTGCCTCGGATCCATAGACAAGGGAAAAGGGGGTTTCCTGTGTAGCAGTTCGGGCTGTCGTTCTATGTGCCCAAAGAGCCGCATCGAGATCATCTACCCAGCTGTCTTGGGAGGTTCTCAATCTTTTCTCCAAAATCTTGACGATGGTCTTGTTGGTGGCTTCCACTTGACCATTGGCTTGAGGATGGCCAACGGAAGTAAAGCGCTGTTCTATTTTGAAGGATTGAAGCCATTCCTTTAGTCTTGTCCCAGAGAACTGTGCTCCATTATCTGACACTAGAACCCGTGGAAGTCCAAAGCGGCAGATGATGTTCTTCCAGATGAACGTCCTAACCCTGCTTTCCGTGATGGTTGATACCGCCTCTGCCTCGACCCACTTAGTGAAATACTCCACTGCCACGATCAAGAACTTCTTTTGATGGGTTCCGCGTGGAAAAGGACCAACTATGTCTATGCCCCATTGGTCAAATGGGCACGCTATGATTGACGGAATCATAGGGTTGGTCGGGCGGTGTGGTATGTTGGCATAGTATTGGCAGTCTTCGCAGGTGCGGGCAAAGTTGGCAGCATCAACATCAATAGTTGGCCAATAGTATCCTTGTCTTATGATCTTTTGCGCCAAGGTTCTTCCGCCAGAATGACTTCCACAACTGCCAGCATGGATCTCCTCCATCACAGTTTTTGCTTCTTGGGGGTCCAAGCATCTCATATGGGTGCCGGTGAAAGACTTCTTGTAAAGATCTTCTTCTAGGATAAAGTATTTGTTGGCTCGGCAAAGGATCCTTCTTGCCTCTCTAGGATCCACAAGTAGAGTACCATCCTTGAGGTAATGGAATATATCAGTCATCCAGTTTCTTTCTGTGCTTAAGAGGAATACTTGTCCGTTGGGATTCGCCAAGGAGGATTCCGCGCGGGTCATTAGGATGACACTTCTTGTGTCTAGAGCTCCTAAAGCTGAGGCGTACTTTGAGAGGGCGTCGGCTTTCTCATTTCACTCTCTGTGGAATTGTTCAAGAGTGAATTCTTCCAAGCGCGCAACCTCCTCCTTGAGAAGCTCCAAGTATTTGATCATGTTAGGACCTTTAGTGGCAAAGGACCCGGAGAACTGGGATTGCACAAGTTGTGAATCTGTGTAGGCCTTGATTCTTTTTACCTGAAGAGCTCTTGCCATCCTCAAGCCGGTGATGAGTGCTTCATACTCGGCTTCATTGTTTGTCATTTTGAAGTTGAGGGTGATGGCGTACTCTAACTTGGCTCCTTCAGGACTTTCGAGAAAGACTCCTATTCCTCCCAATCGTCCTGTAGAGGATACATCCACTTGTAACGTCCAACAATCCTTGTTTCCTTCTTTGCCTTCCGAAGTGGAAGTAGGCGCTTTCTCAATCTCCTGCTTCTTGTCGGAAGATGCAGGTGGTGAGATGTTGGGTTCCTCTTCTAGTAGAAACATGTGCCTTACTCTCAGTGAATCATCCATGGGTTGCTGATACTTGGTGAAAAGCTGGAAATCCTGCTCGCGTGTTCCGTCCACTTCTTCTTTTCTCTTTGAACCTTGGATCTGGACAATCATGACATGATTGGCCTTTTCTTGGGAAGTGTCGATCTCTTGTTCCTCTTTCTCCGGATAATCCACTAGGAAGTCGGCCAAAACTTGCGCTTTTTTGGCAGATGGAGCCTGATACCCAATGTCAAATTCACTTAACTCGATAGCCCACTTAGACAGGCGTCCTGACTGGTCTGGCTTGCCTAGAACGTGTTTGAGCGGCTCATTTGTGAGGACCACAATTCGATGAGACTTGAAGTATGGATTCAGTCGTCGTGCGGTGTATACCAGTGCGAAGGCAAGCTTCTCAATCTTAACATATCTGGCTTCGGAGCCTGCGAGGGCTTTGCTCAGGTAGTAGATCGGTAAATGCTCGTTGCCTTGTATCCGCACCAGTACTGCGCTCATTGCCTCATCAGTAGCAGCCAAGTATAGGTAGAGGGGTTCAGCCTCCAGTGGTTTAGACAAGAGGGGTGGTGAGAGGAGGTACTTTTTCAAGTTTTCGAAGGCCTCTTCACACTCCTTTGTCCACTCAAACTTGTTTCCTTTCCTTAGAATCTTGAAGAAAGGTAAGTTCTTCTCGACGGACTTTGAGATGAAATGGCTCAATGCCATCACCTTTCCCAGAAGCTTCTGAACTTCGTTGATGGTCTTTGGCTGTGGTAGATCTAGGATCGCCTTTATTTTCTCTGGGTTAGCACTGATGCCCCTTTCCGTGACCATGTAGCCAAGGAACTTGCCTCCTTTCACTCCAAACGTACATTTCTCAGGATTTAGCTTCATTCCATACTTCCGAAGGATGGAAAAACAATTGTTGAGATGTGCGATGTGCTTTTCCTCAGTCTTGATTTTGACAAGCATATCATCCACGTAGACTTCCATGGTTTTGCCCAATTCTTCTTTGAACATCTTGTTTACCAACCGTTGGTAGGTAGCTCCTGCATTCTTGAGGCCGAAAGGCATGACCTTGAAGCAGTAGACTCCTCCTGCCGCAAAGAAGGCTGTCTTTTTTTATGTCTTCTTGAGCCATCCTGATTTGGTAGAAGCCTTGATATGCGTCCATGAAGCTTAGGAGCGCACATCCTGCGGTGGAATCAACTAGTTGTTCTATTCGTGGTAACGGGTAAGGATCCTTTGGACAAAACTTGTTGAGTCTAGTGAAATCGTTGCACATTCTCCACTTTCCCAGAGCTTTTTCTACAAGGACCACGTTGCAAACCCAGTCAGAATATCTGACTTCTTCGATATGTCCTGCTTTCATTAACTTGTCCACCTCTCCTGCTATGATAGCATCCTCAACTAGTCCGAAGTCCTTCCTCTTTTACCTGATGTGTTTTACCGTCGGATCCATGTTCAGACGGTGAACTGCGATCCTTGGGTCTATTCCTTTGAGATCATCTGTGCTCCAAGCAAAGATATCGCGATTGTCGCGAAGGCAAGTGACGAGCTTCAACTCTACTTCTGTGCTCATCTCCGTTCCAATGCGTGTTGTCTTTTCCACGTTTCCTTCAATTAATTGTAATTCTTTCAGGGCTTCGTGAGGTTCTATCCTGGCCGCTTTGGGGAACTTTTCTTTGTGAGACCCAATACCAATTTCTCCTTTTGGGGGCGCTGGGGCTGCGGAAGAGTGGCTTCTGGGGACCTTGGCGACCGAAAGAACGGGTGTTGTGGCCCCTCTGGTTGACATGATGTAGCTTTCCCAGGCTTCTCTAACGTTACCTACTTCCTCGCCCACGCCACTTGGAGTTGGGAACTTTACCCTGTTGTGTAGGGGAGAAGTGATTGCCCTAAATTGGTTAAGTCCTGGGCGGCCCAGGATCACGTTATAATCGAATGTGTTGTCGACCACCACAAAGAGGATTGTGTTAGTTACCCTTGTCGGAAAGGTGCCCATAGAGACTTGTAGTGGTATACTTCCAATAGGGCGTACTACTAATCCTCCAAAACCTACTAATGAAGTATACACTCGTCCAAATTGTATTGGTCCCAAGTGCATTCGCTCCACGGTCCTTTTGGATATGATATTGGAAGAACTTCATGTGTCGACTAGTACTTTGTTGACCTTGTAAGTGGCAATCACTAGAGAGACAACCAAAGGAACGTCGGGATCCTTGAGATCTCCTCCACCAGACGTTGGTGGGGGGATCTCGCTATCATCAAAAGTGATGGTGTTTGTGCCCTTCAGGGCTGAAGGAGCATAAGCTCTGTCATTGTTTCTCAAGTGTTGCGCAGTTCTTTCCCTTGCATTTCGACTATCTCCTCCAGTTGGTCCCCCTGCAATGGCGTTGATAACTCCGCGGTAAGGGAGGTTTTCCATTTCTGTATCATCGCGGTAGTCTTGGTACTTTTGGGCATGCCGAGGTGGGATCTCTGCTGGAGGCGGTGGTAAAGATCCTGTCGGAGGTTCTGAACCACGCTCCTTTCTTCTTTGCACGTTCTTCCAATGTCTGGAGAGTTATTCCTCATTCGTGGGTTCTTTCAACTTCCCACTTCTTACTAGTCTTTCGATTTTTGTCTTCAACTGTACGCAATCCTCAGTCAAATGACCTCTCTGCTTATGAAACCTACAGTAGTCCTTGGAAGTTTTGCTCTTCTTGTCATCCCTTGCAGGTTTTGGCCATTGTATGTCCAAGTCCTTCTCAAAGATAGAGGCCAAGATGTCGGATCTTGGTCTGTTGAGGCGAGTGTACTCGGCATATCTCCTTGGTGGAGTCCTTTCCCTTCGGAACTCTCTCTTGTCCCTAGGCTCCCTTCTCTGTTCAAACTTTCCTTGACGAGGAGGGGGTTCTTGTCGTACTTGCTCCTTCCCATTTCCTATCCTTGCTCTTATCGGAACATTTCGTCGATACTCTTCTCCATACAAGACTCCTTCGCAAATATCTTCCAAGTATTTCTCAGTGGTAATTTCTTCATTGGAAAGCTTCCTTCTCAACTCATAATTGTAAGTGTTGGCGTACAGGTGTCGGACCCGTTCTTTGATGCTATGAGGTTCTACTTGTCGTACTTCGGCGTTGAAGCGGTCGAGGAAGGTCCTAAGGTCCTCATGCTTCTTTTGGATTATGCATGCCAGGTGCTCAACTGATCTCTTTCTTTTCTTTGCTTTCTCAAACCTTTTTAAGAAAAGGGAAGCAACATCTGCGTAAGACTTGATGGAGCCATTGGGCAATTAGGTCCACCAATCCATGGCTTCTCCAAAGAGTGTTGTGGAGAAGTTGAGAGCTTTCATGTTATCATTGAGCCCATTGCTTTACATCTTTCTTTCATATCTAGTAAGGTGTCCCACAGGACAAGTATCTCCATAGTAGTGTTCAAGGTTTGGGATAACACAATCAGCGCACTTTCTTTCTCTTCTGATCTCGTCGCACAGAGGGTTGGGAGTTTTAACTACCACCTTCTCATGTGCTTTGACCATCTTGCTTAGGGTGGCAATTTGTGTTTCCAGAGCCTTTTGTTGAAGGTAAATTTGCTCAGCTGTTAACTTCTCACCAGTCCTGGGGTTGATGGATACATCTGGAGGAAGATCTCCGATTGGGACTATCGGGATGCTTTCCGCCACATGGTCCCTTGGTGCTTGTTGTTGAGCTCCTTGTCGACTAGTCCCTACTTCATCTCTCCGTGGAACTTCTGGACTTCTTCCTCGTTCATGAGAGGCACCGGCCCTTCTATTGAGAAGGTCTCTCAAATCTTCCGATTGAGCTTGTTCCCCCAGCCTTTGTTGGATATGACGATGCTCATTCCTTGACTGTGCGGGCTCAGCCTGCCTTGGGATTGGTGTCGGCGGAGTGGGCTGAGGAGGCTGGAGGTTGTTTGACCCAAAGCATCCTTGGATAGTAGTGAGTAAGAGGCCGAATTGATTCTCATCCATCCCAAACTCACTAGGACAAATGATCTGCCCATTCGGAAGAGTGAAGTTTCTCCCTGGAGGAGGACCATGTGTTCCTGACGGAGGAACTTGTCCTTCGACTCCAATCACCTGGGTCCTTACAGGCGGATTTGCGGCTCTTTCTTCCTCAGAAGAGAGACTAGCAGTACGGCCATCGCTAAGATAATCCGTTGCATCTCTTGGAGGAACTCTTGTCGCTCTATCTCCCCTAGTAGGAGGTCTACCCCTTTGCCATGGAGCAGGTGTACCAATTGCAGTGGCGTTGGTTCTTGCAGACCTTCTTGTTCTTGCCATTACTGAAGAGAACGGGACCTTTCGTAAAGATTCCCACAGACGGCGCCAAAATGTTGAGGGTAAAACTCCCCAACTATTTAGATTTTATTTAACTCTCCTAATGGGTGCCCAAGTAAGAAGCTTCGTACGCGGTAAGAGCCAATCCGTAAGAACCAGCGACCAACTACTTCGGTAAGGACCTGCACACTTGAGTGGGGGGGGGGGTTAGTATTTGGTTTGCTAAGTGTCAAACCGGACTGAGACTTTACTCGAGAGAGACTGAAGATCTGCTCTGTATAAGGATCGAGATTGAGTTTTCGATGTCACTTGACTTACCGATTGTATGGGGAAATGTGCCTTATTTATAGGCTTTCTTCAACATGGGAGGCCATGCTAGGATTATGCCAAGTGTAAGGCTAGGATTGAGCCACCATGGCATGTCTTAGGCCCATGGCCCAATAATGATGCTTAGCCCATGCCAATGTTGGGCTTCATGGGTAGTTTAGTCATTATTGGAAGAGTTTTAGAGGATGTGACCGGGTCTGCCGAGATTTCAGGTTCGGAGAGGTTGGTCCGGATGTCAGATCCGGACCACATTGGGTTGTCAGATGAGGAAGTTATCCTAAGCCTGCCCAATCCTTCCGACTCGGAGCCCAAGGTTCGGACACCCCACTCTTTGGTGCCTATCTGCCTGGTTACTTGTGAGATTGTCATGCTGGATCCGAGTTGTCATCCGGACCGAACGCCTTGGGTCGGAGAGGGTACTGACTTAGTACTATGCTCCATTCCCAGAGAGGCTCGGACCAAGGTGGGTCGGGCCCATGGTTCCGGGTCGGGCCTAGTAGGTCTCAAATCCTTTGTTCCTCTCTTTCAAGGTGGGTCGGACCATGGTTGGTCTGCCCGGATCGGACTGTTGGCTCGGACCACATCGTCTCGGATCCAGTTGGATGACTTAGGATGCCTTACGATTCGTTCCTAGGTCTTTTATGACGGATTGGACATATTTCCATATCAACACTTGGTATTGAAGTTGCGAAGTGTAAGGAAGGGTTATTCCTATCCCAACATAAATACATTGTGGAACTCTTACGATGTCACAACATGGATGGCGCCAAGCCACTGAGCACACCTATGTCTGCCAAGTCTACAAGAAATCCTTCTCCTTCTATTGACCCAACTGAGTTCCGACGTGCAATTGGAGGCCTACAATATCTCTCTTTAACACGACCAGACATTGCCTTTACTGTCAATCGCCTTGCTCAGTCCATGAGTGCCCCCTCTGAGAATGATTGGTGTTCTGTCAAACGATTATTTCGTTACCTCAAAGGAACACTTCACCATGGTCTCCTTCTTCGTCGCCCCACAGACCTTTCTCTTACAGCATTTTCAGATTCTGACTTTGGTGGATGTATGATTGATGGACGATCCACCTCCGCTTATGTCATTTTCTTAGGGTGTAACCCTATTTCATGGCGTTCTAGAAAGCAAAACGGTGTTGCTAGGTCATCCACTGAAGCTGAGTATCGCGCCCTTGCTAGTGCCGCTGCTGAAGTTTGTTGGATAAAACACTTGTTTCGTGACTTGGGGATCCTGGCGCAAACCACTCCTAAGCTCCTGTGTGACAATATTAGTGCTACACGCCTTGCTCTTCATCCGGTTCAACATAGTCGTATGAAACACATCTCCATCGACATTCACTTTGTTCGCAATCTTACCGAGAAAGGTCTCTTATCAGTCTCACATGTCAGTACTGTTGATCAGCTCGCCGATATCTTGACGAAGTCCTTACCTCGTACTCGGTTTGAATTACTACGTTCCAAAATATCCGTTGTTGATGGGACGTCAATTTTGCGGGGGCGTATTAAGGAATATTTTAGAGATCACTAATTGATATTCCCTTGATTATGCATTGTAATTATTTCCTTACCTTATTCATACATTTGACTCAACTATATAATGAGTTATGTACAAGTATTGTAATCACTACAATCAATACAATACACTTTAATATTCTACAGGATGGTGGTCACACATACTTCATTAGATTTCTTGATAGCATTGAGGCATATCCAGAGCAACGTGCAATGGTTGCATTTGTTTTGGCTAGCATTGTTGATGGTCATAGGCGTGGATAGGAAGCCTGCATTGAAGCTGGCTTGATACATGTCGGTCTGAAGCTCCTTCGAGGCTCATCTTCGAATGAGACACAAACTGAGCCTCTATTGCTTCAATGGATTTGCTTATGCCTTGGGAATGTGTGGGAGGATTTCTTCGAAGCTCAAATGATAGGCTTGCAGGCTGATGCCCCTGCTATTCTTGCTCCACTACTTTCTGAGCCACAGCCTGAGGTTGGTCACTGTATAAAACACATGCTGGCATTTGTTCCTCGTAAACTCACGTTAGTTTTCGAACATAATTCAAAAAATAGAATTTAGTGATTTTTATCCTCGTGTTTGTCGTGTATGACCGTTGCTTTTTGCCTTCGCACTGTGCTTGATGTTGGGTTTGACACAATGAGAGATGGTTTTGGAGATGAATATTGTGATGATGATGACAAAGTTAGGGCGAAGTTGGCATTATTAAGAGTCTTTTAGATGTTGTTTCGATGGAAGCCCACCGTGCGGTGAAGTTGTTGTGGTACGTACCATTAGGTGTCTATACTATTGCAGAATTGCAGGTTGCTTATGTATAATTTGCATTTTCCTCTATTAATTCTATTGTTTCCTGTCTGATTGAAAAAGCACATCAAAGTTGCCTAGTCAATTTCCATGGAGTAACACTACCTTTTTGCAGCTCTGTCTCGTTTTGCCTTTGGCCACAACAAGCACCTAAAGTCTGTTGTTGTTGCATACTCAAAACCTCAGGCCGATTCCGTGCTCACTTCATTGCCGTCGTTTATGGCCAAGAGTTCTAGTAGTGGCTATACAACTCCAACCCACTATGGAAGTATAGTTCCATCAGTTGCTCCATTATTACGAGTAGGAGGAAGTGACAGCCAGTCAATAGCTCGTGATGCGAGAGTATCTACCAGCAGCCCTCTTGATGCTCCTGGAATAATGCATGGATCTCCTCTTTCCGATGACTTTTCTCAACATTCTGATTCAGGGGCATTGAATGATGCTGCCAGTAGTGGAGCTGTTAACATTCGAGGTTAAGACCTTTAGACCTTTAGCACAGAGCTTCTGCCATGGAAGCTCTGTTGTGTGAGGTGGTGGTGGTTGGGGAAGATGGTGGTTGGAAGTGGTAGGGAAGAATGAGGTGGTGGAGTAGTGGGGAAGAAGAAGGGTTACTGTATTTAAGGCCTTGTTTGGTTCCAACATAAGTTATTGTAGCAAATAAGTTGGTCAACGGATTTTCAGCTTTTTGGACCTGGATGTAATTGTTAAACTAACAGGGATCTAGATGAGCGAGAGGTGTCTAACAGGGGTACCATATGTAATTGATCCATGGAGGTAATATAGTTGTGTGGATTCTTTTGCATGCTCTTGGCTTAAACTCTCTCCATCATTAGTTCATTCTTGAAGACAGCAATGTAATTTGTTCAAAATGTTACTATTTCTATAAATTTATTCTACTGAATTGTTGTAGGAGGCCGCGTGCCACTTACTTTCAAAACACCTCCTGATTCTGGGTTAGCTAATCCACTTTTAGGATCTCCTGGACTCTTAAGAACGCAGTTTCCTTCCCCCTGTCAACAATTTATAATTGGAGTTGTGGATTCTTTTCAAAGCCACTTCTTACTGCAATGGATGATAGTGAAGATATACTTGCTCGAAGAGAAGAAAAAGAGAAGCAGGCACTGGACTATATCGTCAAATGTCAACACTCCTGTAAGTCGTTTGCCCCTCGCCTCAGCGCAGTCCATACAAATGTACTATTAGTTTTTGTATCAATATTTTCTATTTTTGCAGTTATGAGTAAGTCAGACTATCGATTGCCACCCGATGCTAAATTCAAACACGAGCAAATCGCTTTATTGCAGCCATTCTCGCCAGTGGTGATTGCTTCCGATGAGCTTCAAAGGATCAGGTGGAATAAAATAATGAATTTGATATGACTTCATGGTGAACCAACCTATGAATTACTTTCTTTTTTCCTTTTCTTTGTTTTCAATTTAAGACCTAAATCTAGGTCAAATAGACAGTCGGAATGTTAAAATAAAAGAACCTAAAAATTAGGACAAACTGTACACTTGCAACCCTCAGCAGTGTTGAACTTGTTGCAGAGTTTTGTTTTCACACTTGCAGCAGGAAAGCCATTTTGGTCGGAGGCGGGCCTGCAGGAACTTTGTTGGTAGGAGCAGCTGCAAAGTTCATGACATGGGCAACAACATGAAGGAAATGACAGCTCTCACCAAAAGGACAACAAAGAAGGTCTTAGGTAAACAAAGAATTATAAAAAGGCCATCTTAATGAATATACTGCTCAAACAACTGTCCATTTACTTTTTTTGCGAATAAAGCATGTTGTGCTCGAGAGCCCCAGAATGGCTTTTTATCAAAATATGAGTATACTTAAGTTCATTCACAAAGTTCAAGAGTATACTATCAAGTATAAGTGGTTGCTCATTGAAAATTAACAGGGAGAAAAGGTGGGAAGTGATGGTGTAATTCTCAAACTGCCAGAGTGAAAGAGAAAGAAAGAAGTATTTCTTACATTTCAGGAGTACGAACATCATATAATCTGAAAAAACCATCATTAAAACCAGCAGCAAATTGACCTCCGTGGACATGAGAAGCAGCCTACATGATGCGTGATTTAATCAATAAATGAGCAAGATTTATGCAACTTGGTCTGACAAATTAAAACCCAGCTTAATCCATCCAAATGTTAGAGTATCAATTATGTATGATATTGCTACAACAGAACCAGATAATTCCACAATTCATATTATGTGGCCGTTGGTTGAGGACATCATTTGAAATTATTGAAGATAGAAAGAAAGAAGAGTAAGAGCTCAGTATGCTTGTGCATTTTACCAGCATCCATAAGACTACTGACTTCTGGGCGCATAAAACAGCGATTAAAATTTATGCACAGATGAATAATCAAAAATAGCAGGCTCGCCTGTTTTACTAATTTAATAATCGAAGACCTTCCGTGCTTTCCAAGAGGAAAAACAGAACATGCTGCAAAGAACTAGAGGCCAACTTTTTCCATGCAATCTGATTGTTATAGGGCTAGCTATAAAACTAATCAAGTTCACACCAACACAACAAAGAGCTTTTTACCTTGACAACTTACAACCATTTAATGTCAGTTCATAGATTAAATAAATACTCAAATACTCCCTCCAATGTTTGGCAAAGGACATATTGACTTTTTAGTATTCAGTAAATAAACGACATTTTGGCATACGATACGGAAAATTGACAGTCGAATTTATTATCAAGAAAGTAAAGATATTATCATAACTACCATAGATGAGCTTCAAAGAGCTCAATCTATGCTTTGATTGTACAGGAAAAATGAAATCAGCAAAAGTGAAAAATGAGAAGTTGTTTGCTTCTGTTTTAAATAGTTAATCTAACTAACTATATCTATAACCGTCAAGTACAACTCTTAATACACAAGGTATAAGTCGCATTTCAACTTACTGGAGAAAACGTAATATCTTGTAACACGTTTTCTATATTTTTTTCGTTCCTCTTCTGTTTCTTCTTCTGTTCTGCAACTTTTCTGAATAAAAAAATCATGTATAACATGATTTTGTTTCTGCTTCCTGCCATGATCCTTTAGACCCTCCCTCAAGGTGAATGTAGATGTTCTGAACATTCAGCTTGGACTTGAAATGACTGAACAATTGAGGCCCCAAAGGTTTAGTAAATATATTTGCAATGTTGTGTTCAGAAGGAACTTGCACCAATTGTATGGTCTTGTTCTTTAACTTCTCCCTTATGAAGTGACAATCTACATCAATATGCTTTGTCTTTTCATGGAACACCTGATTATTAGCCAAACATTAAGCTGACTTTGAGTCTGTATAAAGAATAGCAGGTGTTGGATGTTGAATGTGCAGATCTGCCAATAAATATAAGAGCCATTGTAGCTCACAAGTTGTGTATGCAATTGCTCTGTATTCAGCCTCAGCTGATGACTTGCTAACAGTTGGTTGCTTCTTGGACCTCCAAGAAATCAAAGAATCGCCCAGAAATACTGAATATCCTGTCACACTTCTCCTTGTCTGGAAGCATCTGGAATCACTATCTGTGAAAGCCTTCAAAGTGAGATCTGACTTGGATGATAATAATATGCCTTGACCAGGAGTAGATTTTAGGTATCTCAACAACCTATGTGTTGCTGCAAGATGTCCTTCAGTGGGTTTGGCCATATGTTGTGTCAATGTCTGCAAGCTATATGAAATGTCTGGTCTGGTGATTGTTAAGTACATCAATCTCCCTATAAGCCATCTGTAATGAGATGGATCTTTCAATAGTGCTGTGCTATCCATGAATCCTTTTTGAGAATCCATAGGTGTGCTAGTTGGTCTGCAACCAATATAACCAGTGCTAGTTAAAATATCTAAACAATATTTTCTCTGACATAATGTAATGCCATTTTGATTCCTGGCAACATCAATGCCCAGCATATATTTCATTATGCCTAGATCTTTGATAGTGAAAGACCTGTGTAAATGATCCTTCACATCTTGTATTTCCTGCAAACTATCACCTGTTAATAATATATCATCTACATAACAAGCAAGTGCTGTAAAACTTGTATCAGTCTTTTTAACAAATAGAGAAGAATCAGATACACATTGATGATAACCAAAAGCAGTCAGACTCTCAGTGAGTTTAATAAACCACTGTCTGCTAGCTTGTTTCAGTCCATACAAACTCTTGTTGAGTTTACAGACTCTACCATCCTCACAATAGCCTGGTGGAGGTGTCATATAGACCTCCTCATCTAGATCACCATGTAAGAATGTTGTGTTGACATCAAGTTGATGCAAGTGCCATGATTTCACTGCTGCAATAGACAATAAAACTCTAACAGTTGTTAATTTAGTTACAGGGCTAAAAGTATCAAAATAATCTAAACCAGGTTAATCTAGCCTTATATCTCTCTATAGATCCATCTGAATTGTATTTGATCCTGTAAACCCATTTACTACCTATGAAGGTCTTGTTCTCAGGAAAAATAGTCAAAGTCCAAGTTTTGGTTTGCTCAAGGGCTTCTAATTCCTTCTTCAATCTTCATTGCTTCCTGCCATTCAACATGAGGAGCTGCTTGTTTGTAAGTCCTGGGCTCAGTTAACTGAGAAATAGCTGCAGTAAAAGCTCTATATTCTGCAGATAAAGAAGAACAATCAAGATATGTAGATATATGATATGAAACTCCCTTCTGAGTCTGTATAATTGTATCTGTACCAACTGCATTAGCAGTATGACCATGAGCAATGGAAGGTGGTAAATTGACATCATAAACCTACAAATAAGTTGGTGTTGACCTGTTCCTCACTGGTCTATTATTCTCATTGTGAATAATCTCAACAGATAATATATCAGGCTCTAAAATGGGACCTGTATCAGCTATAATAAGTTGTTCTTCATGTATCTGTTGATCATGATATTGTTCTGAAACGGAATCAACAACATTATTGTGCACATGAGAATGCATATCAGGTTGTTCAATATCAGGCAAAACACCATTAGCTGTTGATAAATTGGGATAAGAAGTATCATAAACATAAGGATCAGCAGTAGAAACTTGATGATTCTGAGCAGAAATAGAATTCATAGCATGATAGGGAAACACATTCTCATAGAAAATGACATATCTAGATATTATAACTTTCTTGCTAGACAAATCATAAAGCTTATAACCTTTAATACCCAAAGGATATCCAATAAAAATGCATTTAGATGCCCTTGAATCAAACTTCTTCATGTGAGCTGTTAATGTACTGGCATAAGCCAAACATCCAAAACTTCTGAAAGTAGAATAATCAGGATCAGTGTTATAGAACATATAAAAAGGAGTTTTATTTTGCAGAACAGGTGTAGGTAATCTGTTTATAATATAAACTGCTGTAGAGATACAATCACTCCAAAAACTCAATGGAACTTTGGATTGAAACATCAGGGCTCTGGCTATCTGCAATATATGTTGGTGCTTTCTTTCTACCAGCCCATTTTGTTGTGGGGTTTCCACACATGAGGTTGATAAACAACTCCTGTAGTGTGATAAAAATCATGCATAAGGAACTCAGTACCATTTTCTGACCTCAAACATTTTATCTTCTTTTCGAATTGAGCAAAAATCATATTATTAAAATGCTCTATAAAATGTTGTACTTCTGATTTATGTGTAAGAAGATAAATCCAAGTGCACCTGCTAAAATCATCTACTATTATCAAGAAAAATCTATGACCTTGATAAGAAGATATGCAAAAGGTCCCCATACATCACAATGTATCATATCAAAAATAGATTTTGTTTCTGAATAACTGATAGGAAACTGCAATTTCTTCTGCTTTGCAAAATGACAAATGTCACAAGGATCAATTCTATTACAAAAATCCTTCAGTACAGAAATTTGAGAGATACATTTATGTGAGGCATGACCTAATCTAGAATGCCAAAGTAAAGAACTGTTTGTATTTGAAGAATTAGCAGATGATTTTACAGGGAAAGATTTATTAACTATTACACAGGAATCAGAAAGAGTAACAGCTGGAGATTTAAAATCTCTGAGGCTTAGTTGATACAATCCTCCTGTCTCCTTAACAGTAGTGATCACACTGGAAGTTTGTTTGTCCTGTAACACATAATCATCATCATCAAAAATCACTCTGCAATAGAATTCTTAGCCAAATGTGAGATAGATAACAAATTATAAGTAATATCAGGAATATAAAGTACATTATATAGAGTAATAATGTCTGTAAGTTTAACATTACCAATTAATGTAGCATGAGTAAAGTGATTGTTAGGTAAATTTATGATTAAGGATACTGGAGTTGGAGTTTTATGAAAAATGTTAGCATCACAAATCATGTGATCACTAGCTCCAGAATGAATAATCCATAAATCCCTACTCTTACCAGAACAAGCATTTAAACAAAAATGTGAACTTGCTGTAGCATCTATAGAAGCTTTTAGGGTAGCTGCAGCAGTATGAGTTGATTGTGATGGAGTATCTCCACCAGGTGACTGAACATGAGAGGCACTCTTAGCAAACTCCAGAAACTGGTTAAACATCTCAGCATTAAACATTGGATGAGTACCACCAGTATGATTGGTTTGTTCTTGAAAACCACTATGATCATTAATAGCAGCATTTGCAATAGGAGCAGCTCTCCTAATACCTTTAGGCCCTTTCCATCCTGGAGGATAAACTATTATCTGGAAGCATTTGTCTGCTATGTGATTACTAAAACCACACTGAGTACACTTAAGTTTCTTCTTATCCTTGTAAGCAGGCTGATATCTTTGATTGTTGTTACTAGCATAGTGAGCTTGTTGGCTTGATGACCCAGCTTGAACAGACATTGCCATAACATCACTTGTATTAGCAGTAGAAAATAAGCTCCTTTGTGACTCCTCTTGCAGTAATAAAGAATATACTTTGGACAGTGGTGGCAATGGTGCATTAAGTAGTAATTGGCTTCTGATATGAGCATAACTCTCATCAAACCAAACAGAAAATCCAATACAACATCAAACTCATGTAACTGCATCATTATCTTAGCTCCACAATTGCATTCAGTAACAGGAGAAGCACAAGAACATTTAAGAACTGGCCTGTAACTAACATATTCTTCCCACACAGATTTGAAATGATTGTAGTAATCTGTGACACATAAATTTCCTTTGCGCATAGAACTTAACGATTTCCTCAAATGAAATACCCTAGGACCATCTGATCTAGCATACCACATTTTCATCTCATTCCATAGTTCTTGAGCAGTCTTACAGTATAACAAACTCTTCTTGTGAGATTTATCAATTGAATTCATAATCCAACCCATCACTAAGTCATTGGCACGTTCATAAGCATCATACATCAATGGTTCTTTCTCAATATCAGGTATAACAAGCGAACCATTGATAAACTTCGACTTATTTTTAACACTCAACGCCATACGTACAGAATGACTCCAAGATACATAGTTATCACCAACAAAAAGTTCAAAAACAACCTACAGACCAGGGTGATCAGATGGATGAAGATAGAATGGGTGAGATGGTACCTCCCATTGGTTGATGTAAAGCCCCGAAAATTACACTAATTTTTAAAAGCACAAGGGTGTTAAAACAATAACAAAGAGACAATCTAAAAGCTCTAAGAAACTAAAATTCTAACATAACACTTGCGAATAACACTATTTTCAAAAACAGCGGCTAAAAGGTACAAAATCCCAGTTTAAATCCCAACTCTCACTCTAATTGTTGAACGTCTACCCGACTCGGTCCTCCACTAAACTCCGGAATCTACAAGGAAGGAAAACAAAAGAGTGTGAGACAAAAATCTCAGTGGTGTTCGTGTGTGACAGTGACAATTAACATATCAATAGGAAATTCATAACAAAAATTGAATATACAATCATATCAATAACGAAGCAATCAGAACAGTATAATCAGTCGTTTCATTGGTGCAGTCAACCTTATAACCCCAATCCAAGCCCTTATCGCTCCAGACAGAGAATGACTCTGACACAGACGTTACCCTGCCATGGTACAGAGGTGAAACACTACTACCCCCAAGACCTCGGCGACTTCTGCCTCGCGTCAAGGGAAAGTAATCAAAGGAACCTCATGAATAACTCGACAGACACAACTGCCCAAGTCTACCCACTCAGAAACCTCCACCACATTTTGCGCACACATCGGTCGTTAATCAAATCAATTAATCAAATCATAATATATACATATAGATATCAAAATCAATCTTTCGTGCAGAAATCATGTTTTAGCAGAAGCATTTGACAGTTGCTTCGATGCAATTTTTGAAATAGAATGAGTTGGAAATTACTTTGATGCAGTACGTATATATACAATAAAAGCATGTACTTCTTGGTTTTCAGAATCGGTTTTAAGAACACTCACCTTAGAAAGTTTCTCGTCAAACCTCAAAATACGGAGTTCCTGAGTAAGAAGGGTACCGTCCAGTAAGAAACCATTCCAATACTATAAGAACTACCCATTTAACCCACGACTCGCAAAAGACTAAAACCACGTAACATATAAGAGCAATCAAACACACGATAAGTATATAAAAGAAAAGAAAGAATTTCAAACAACGATAACTAGTAGACTACTACTTTGAATAAGTCACAAAACATCCTGGGGAAGAGCTTTTGAACAAAAGATGGTAATTGTCAAGGTTGAAAAGCAATTAACAGAATAATTAGAGCACAAAACACCTAATCAAATAGTAATATATGTTAATATGCAAGAACACATAAACAACAAAGTTGTACAAACCATAGCATAACAATTAAATCATCAAACGTTCGTTTAATTACCAATGCACTTTCTACATAAAATTAATAAAGTTGATTAGAGGCAAGTACCTTTAATTGTAAATAAGGAAATAACAATTAATCATTCCATAAAAAGATTATTTTACCAAGCATTTAATAGGGGGAAATTTTTTTTGACTAGAGTGAGAGTCTACTTTTGATCTGACTAATTGTCCAATTTCAGTACACTACAACAACACATATGAAATTTTGGTACTCCGATCAATTTTCCGATCAAATTGGTGACGTGGCAACCGGAATCGGCGAAATACGTATATTGACCATATATTAGTCAATTTTGACCCAGAAAAAAAAAGAAAAAAGATTTTGGGGGACACGTGTCACTCTCTTGTTAATTTTGGATGTATTTTGTAAATTAAATTTTAAAAATCCAAAATAACTTTACAATATTATAAAATAATTATACATTTATTTTATTTACATATTTTGATTAAATAAAAAAAAGAAATAAAAAAAATCCATCATCATCTTCATCAATTTGAGGCATAAACATGGAGGAGGATTACTCATCATTAAATATAAATTATATTGTGATTATATTTTTATTATTGTTTTTTCATTTTTTATTTTTTAATTAATTTATTTATTTATTAAATAGAAATAAGTGAAAATTATTTATTTTTTAAATTTATTTACATTTCTTAATTTTATTTAATGTAAATATATACTTTAATTTTTTAGTTTTTTTTATATAATTAAATGTAGATAAGTTTAAAATAATTTTATATATATATTTTTATAAATCTATTTGATTTTTGAAATTAAGTTTTGATTTTTTTTACCAAAATACATCCAGAATTAACAAGAGAGTGACACGTGTCCCCCAAAATCTTTTTTCTTTTTTTCTGGTCAAAATTGACTAATATATGGTCAATATACGTATTTCGCCGATTCCGGTTGCCACGTCACCAATTTGATCGGAAAATTGATCGAATCAAAATTGATATGTGTTGTCAGAATGTCTTGAAATTACATTCTAGTGTATCAAAAGCCGGTCTTCACTTGTCAAAAAAAAATTTCACGACATACAACAAACTAAAAACAGAAAAATGGGAGGACAAGGTGGGATATGAACCCAGACCTCTGATGAAACAAAGACTCTAAGCATCAGCTACCAACCACTGGACTACAAGAAGTTATATTTACAAGAAGGCACCAGAATGAAAGTTCAATATGACGCGCAGCAAAGCATAACCAGAAAACAGAGTATACACCAAGAAAATAAACAGAGCATGGACACTTCAACAAACCAGAAAACTATAATGCAAGATTTACTCTTAATTAAACAGAAATTGGGCAAGTAAATGATCACAAGTAAACGCCCAAGATCCCCCTTAAACTCGAAGAAACAACGCGGATTGAGAGCTTACCGAAAGACGAATCAAGAGCAAGCTAGGACGCAATCGAAATGAACCAAAAATCCCTAGACCTTGCAACTGATTTACGCAGAAGACAAGAACAGTAATCTTGAGTTAGAAACAGAAAAAGGTACGAGGAAAGACAAAAGTTGAGTTGAAGAACTTACCAAACAGAATCGAAACGGAAGGAATTGCTGATGAACGAAGAAGAAAACACGTTGATGTTGAACGAATCAGATTTTTTTCTGGATGAGAGATTTCGGGTAGAAGGTGTTGGAGAGTTATGAGTGAAGAGAAGAGCTGTGAAGCGTATTAATCTAACTAGAAAGAAGGAACAAAACAGAAAGCGAGTAGAAGCAGGAGTCAAAACAGAAAAGGAAAACAAGAAAGGAGTCTAATCCCTTAACTAGTTAGTAATTAATTACTAATTAGCTAAGGTAATTAAATAATTAACTTTTAATTGTAAGGAAAAATAAAACATAAGGATTAAATGAAAAGTCGGGGTTTTACAGACGAAATAGACGATGCCATTGAAAGAAGAACTCGTCGTAGAAACGGTTAAATCGTCGTAGAAACGGTTACAAACAACTGGAAAAGATGATCGATCGATGACCAATCGAACAAGCAACAGAGTATGCGGAAACAATCTTCAAGATCGAGAATAATCGATGATACAAAACTGGCGTTTTGTGAAAATAAACTGATACCATATCAAGAAAGTAAAGATCTTATCATAACCACCATAGATGAGCTTGAAAGAGCTCAATCTATTGTACAGGAAAAATGAAATCAGCAAAAGTGAAAAATGAGAAGTTGTTTGCTTATGTTTTAAATAGTTAATCTAACTAACTATATCTATAACCGTCAAGTACAACTCTTAATACACAAGGTATAAGTCGCATTTTAACTTATTGGAGAAAACATAATATCTTGTAACACGTTTTATGTATTTTTTCGTTCCTTTCTGTTTCTTCTTCTGTTCTGCAACTTTTCCTGCTATGATCCTTTAGATTTATCATTATCCATAGAAAGACCGGATAATCAAAGAGACATGAAAATTTGATCAAAGAAAATAACAGGCACTATATTCCAAACAAATATTGTACTAACAGCAAGTAAGTTTGTTTTAGACTTTTAGTCCTCAAATAAGGAACAAACAAATGTTGTACTAACAGCAAGTAAATTTGTTTAGTCCTCAAATAAGGAACAAACAAATATTGTACTAACAGTAAGCAAGTTTGGTTCATTTCATTATCAAGTAAAGTTACATTAGTATCCTATTGGAGGAATGCCTAATTAGCTAGCCCCCAAGATTCTCTTCCCTTTCTGCAGCTTGTCCATGCATGTCTTGACCCACATCATCTGAGGCAAAATTTGAAGGCAAAATGACACGATAAGATACTGGTAACGAAAGAAAGGCATCTAACGATTTTAACTTTCAACTACGTGCAACAGTTTCTTGTGACTTAGTGTGGAGAAACAATTACACGAACAGACTCATAACTTAGGGGATGTCTTTATTACCGGTATCACATGCGTTTGCAAGCTTTGCAATCACTTGAATTAATGTCTGTTCATGTTCCTGCAACACCAGTTGTGGTGGAATCTTAGCTCAAGCAATTGAATTGGGTCTATATAGCAGTGCATAAAAAACGTTTACCTTGAGCAGTTTCTTAGCCTTGTCAATCTCCACTTCATAAGGGTGACTTGCATCAAGCACCTTTTCTACCTGTCATGAAGTTATAGAAAGAGTGAGCGAACGCGCAAGATACCAATATCCAAGAAGATAGTCCACGACGCATTTTTAATCAATGTATCGGTGTGGTATATTTCAATTTCACCCAATTCATCCTCCTTGGCACCATTTCCTGATGGCTGGACTCCATCGCCCAATTGGTTTATCGAGGATGTCCTGCCTCTTCCAGGATATGGTAAACCTGGCTCAGCCTGTCAAGATATTACAGAATCATCCCCAACCCACCGGATATCCTCGGGAGGGACCTGCATGAGAACAGTACCCACGTTCAAATAATCACAAATTTAGTTGCTAATGCCCAGCAGAAGGAACAAAAAGTTTTGATATCATAAGCAAGTGATACTGATTTGAGGACGCAGTATACGAGAGAACGGAAGGGCCAATACACATCAAAATTAAATCTCAAATCACAAGGCACGAAAAAAATGCGACTTGTAATATTAGAATTTCACTAGAGGATCTTGGGATTGATATTTTCCTCGCCACCAGAAAACCATATGCATTTAATCATGTGGATGCATTTAATTTTGTTAATCAAATCAACCCAATTCAATCCAATAAACTCCAAACCAACCAACAAACAAACGTAAGAAAATAAATACAAGATAACCAAGATTTCTATTAACCAAGAACCAAAACGCAGTTTACAAGGAATCGACCAAACCTCCCGAGTTTCAAGCTACACGCTCCTCTGTTCTCTCTTCCTCACTATGTTTCTCTCAAAAATCTCTATATGAGTTCTCTCTATGTTCCCATATCATTCTTATTTAACTCACTAGTTATGGAACCACCTATTTATACAAAGTAAATAGTACCAATTCACTTCTAACTAGGAATCAAATAACTAGTAGTTTCCTTTTCCAAGTTGGTTTCCAGTTGCCAATGGAATTCCTAATTCTGTTTCCAAAAGGATTCATCAACATCCAACTCCTAACACCTTCAGTATTAGATGTTTAAGCTAAACTCACAATTCTCCACCTAGCTTCAACATCTGAAAATCCTCAAGTATTCCTTAGGTTAGAATACACCCCTTCCATCAACTTAATAGAACGTAGACACGATCCAAACTTCATCACAAAAATTGACTTAGTAAACCCATCCGTCGGATTAACATCTGTGCTGATCTTCTCAATCTTGATAGTACCCTTCTCAACTTCATCTCTGACAAAGTGAAACTTTATATCAATGTGTTTGGACCTGTCGTAGTAAGCTTGATGTTTTGACAAATGAATTGCACTTTGACTATCACAAAATATAGTCACCGGTGTTTGCAACACCGAATCGCCCCTGCATTCCTCGAGCCAAATAGCTTCTTTCACAGCTTCCGTCATGGACATAAATTCTGCCTCTGTAGTTGATAACCCAACCACAGGTTGATGAGTAGACTTCCAACTCACTGTTGTACCAAATAATGTGAATACATATCCAGTTAAAGACTTCCTTGTATCCAAGTTTGCAGCATAATCCGAGTCGACATACCCAATCAGTGCATCATTCCTTGTCTGGTGTTGCTCAAACACCAATCCCAGTATAATCGAACCACCAATATACCTGAGTAGCCACTTAACTGCCTCCCAATGGTCCTTGCCAGGATTATCCATATACCTACTTACTGAGCTCATTGCATGAGCTAAATCCGGCCTGCAACATACCATGGAATACATAATCGACCCTATAGCATTAGTATACGGTGTGTTCTCCATACACTTCTTCTCTTCATCAGTATTAGGACAAGACTTCTTAGATAACTTGAACTGAGACCCCAGAGGTGTTGCAACATGCTTGGATTTGTGCATGTTAAATCTCCTTACACGTCGTTTGGTTTGGGGTGTTTTCTAATGGTATTTGAAAAACACCCATCGAAATACCATGTTTGGTTGCACAAATATGAAATACCAAAGCCCGCTGAAAATCCAAACTCACCAAATTCCGAAATTTCAAGTCCGCAAAATTTGTTAATCGAAATACCATTTAGAAATACCCACCTGAAGTGGATTATTGATATATGGTATTTGATCCCAAAACTCTTCTTTTATACAATTACATCTTTACCCCCAAAATCAACCCCAAAATCAACAGAATCAAAATCAGTCACGTCTTCTTCTTTCTCCACTCAGAATCGGTAACAATCACGGCTTCTCTTCTTCTGCGCGCAGGTCTTCTTCTTCGCCGTCTGGCGTCTCTTCTTTTTATTCACCGTCTTCCTGCTTCTTCTTCTTCGCTGCTATTTGGAAAGGTAATCTTCTCTTCTTCTTATTCCTTCATCCCTTCAATAAACAGGAGAGCCTCCTATGTGACTATGTTCTTTTTCTTTTTCGAATTATCATGTTGATTCGAATTATAGATCCTGATCATTACTTTTAGATTCGAATTTAGCAATATTCTGTTCGTTTAGTTTTTAGGAATGAGTCTACTCTATTTTTAATAATAAATACGTTGTTTCAGATTCATCAGTTAGAATTAATCGGTGATTGTTTAAGACGGAACTTGAACTGGATATCTTTCTCGTTTGTTTGGATTAACACGGCTATCAATCAGTATATTGGTATTTAATTATAGTACCTCTCATTTTGTTTGGATTATAGTATGATTTTGGAAGTATCTAATAAAAATAGAAACTAATTTTGATCAGATGATTGTCTGCGTCTGTTTATGTGCATCTGGCTCAGCATATTAGTTTTTTTCTGTTCATCTGCGTCTGGCTCAGTCTATTAGTTTTTTTTTCTGTTATTAGTCTGCTTCATTGATTTTTCTGTCCCTGTTTAAACTATTGTTCATGTGCGTTTATTAGATGTTTCTCTGAGTCCACTATTACATGTTCGATTGATTTTAACATCGATATTTGTTAGTTAGGTATGATAATCTTCGAAATAGTTATTCTAAAATAGATTTTATATGTTGGTTGTGCTAAGGACCATGGCATACAGGAATGAAGTTGCAAGAAGAGTTGTTGAGAAGTCAAAGAAATGTTTGGTTATTTTGTTAACTTGGTACTACCTTAAACATGTCCGTCTTCGTGTGTTAACACATAGGAATACAAGAAGATATAGCTTGATATCAAAAATACCTAAGCAGGTTGAATATATGGATAGGCTCACTGACATGCATGATATCGACTGTAAGGATGTCCTTAGGATGAATAAGGACACATTTCATCAACTATGTTATATACTATGTGCACGCGGTGGTTTGGTAGATAGTAAGTATGTCAAAGTGAGGGAAAAAGTAGCAATGTTCTTGACAACCTTAGGACACCATACAAAGAACTATGTCAATAAGTTTGCATTTAGGCGATCTGGTCATACGGTTAGCATTTATTTCCATGAGGTGTTGAAGGCAGTGTTACAAATGCATGACATTCTTCTTGCAAAGCCTGAGCCTATCACTTCGGAATGTGTTGACGAGCCATGGAGGCACTTCAAGGTAATTTTAACACTTGTATACTCCATTTTGTGCTGTCTCTTTGTTGTTTTTATATATATAACACATATTTCTCTTTTTGATTTGAAGGGTTGTTTGGGAGCCCTTGATGGAACCTATGTGTCCGTTGAGGTTAAGAAGAAGCATCAAGTATTCTTTCGAAACCGTAAGGGTAATATTTCCGTAAATGTACTTGGTGTATGTGACCGAAATATGCGTTTCATCTATGTTCTAACTGGTTGGGAAGGGTCTTCCGCTGATTCTAAAGTTTTACGGGAAGCTATGGATAGAGAATCTGGTTTGAAGATCCCTGTAGGTATGTTTGCTATGTTGGTGGTATGGTTTGAATATTAGAATTTTCTATGTCTTTTTTTGTTCCTGATGGTAATGTTTTTTCCATATGTTCACTAGGTAATTACTACCTTGTGGTCGGTGGCTATGCCAATGCACCTGGATTTCTAGCACCATTTCGAGGAGAGCGTTACCATCTTCAAGAATGGTCTACTGGAAGGAGAGCCCCCAAAACCGCTCATGAATACTACAACATGAAGCATTCATCGGCTCGAAATGTGATTGAGAGGACATTTGGTTTATGGAAGAAAAGATGGGGCATACTTAGATCCCTTCTTTCTATTCCATTGAGACCCACAATCACATCATTCTTGCATGTTCTCTCCTTCACAACTTCTTGAGAAATGTTGCCCCGACGGATCTTTTGCAAGATGAGGAAACTGATTCTGATTCAGAATATGAGGATGAGGATGAGGAGCCTGTAGCGTCACATAATACACCAGCTACTGATTACGTAGCTGATGTCGATGCACATGATCCTGCATGGGATAATGTGCGAGAGATGTTGGCAACGTTGATGTTTAACCGTTGGAGAAATGCATTACCCAATAGAAACCGCCATTAAATCTTATGTTTGCTTGGGATCATATTAGATTTTTTGTTTCATTTTAGGATTATGTAACGTATATTTGCTATCTTGCTATCAACTTATTTTATTAATTGGTACAATTTCATCTTATTCTTGTTTGTGCTACTATAATTGATTGTTTAATGCTTATTAATATTTAATTACTCGGCATGAAGGTGAACCTAATGCATCTGTTATTATTGTTGTTCTCATAGATGGAACAAACTGATGGAGGCAAGGAAAGTGAGAAAGATTATCACAAGTGGACAGTGGAAGAAGAGGAGTTGTTGAATGCAATGGTATTAGCCAAGGTTGCTGGTCACAAGTCCCCACAAGGATTTAGAACAAGAGGTGCGCCTTTCATGCTTGAACAGATAAAAAAGGTGTGTCCCGACACCATGTTGAAGCTTTTTCCTATCCGCAATCACTTGAAGACTTGGCGCCGTCAATTTAGTGCTATACTGGATTTAAAAGCTTTAAGCGGAACAGGTTGGGATGAAGAAACCAAAATGTTTAACTGCACAGATGAGGAATGGAAGTATTTCACCAAGGTATTCAATTTAAAAATTCTTGGTCATGGTGTTTTCATAGTTTCAGAGTATATTAATATAAAGTGCATATATGTTATGTCTTTGTTAATTTGTTGGGAGTGTTTATTCAGATTCCTGCGATAAAGTTATGTGTGTAATTATTGATTACATTTTTGCCGCAGAAACATTCAATCCTCAAGGGGAAGAAAAACACTGATTGGGTGTACTACGATCAATGGGTTGATATATATGGTACAGACAGAGCTGTGGGAAAAAATGCTAATGATTTTGAATCTGCTGCAAAGAAGATACATGCGGATGATCGTTACCGATCAATTCTAGATTGTGATTGCACCGGAGAAGGTGAAGTTGCAGATGATGGTGGTCAAGTGCCCGAAGCTAGTGACTTTACTAGAAAGAGTAAAAGACAGCGGACAAGGTCGGCTAATCAAAGTGATGAGAATTTCCTAGCCACGGTACAAAACATCATGAATGGATCAAATGACAAGCCTGTCATAGTTCAAAAACAGATTGACCCTATTGAAGAAATGCATGACAACATCAACAATGAGCTCAAAAAGCATGTTAAGTTGCATCCTAGGGAGCGTCTAGTCATTGGAGAAAATCTTGTAGAGAAACCTGGAACACTCAGGTATTTCTACTCACTCAACCATAAAGATCGTGACGAGTGGCTCAAACTTAAACTTATGAAGGACTTGAACATTGATCCATGGGAGGATGAGGATGAGGATTGAATGATCAAATATAATGTTATTGAGATATCTGGGCACATTATTCGGATGTAATAATTGGAAACTGCCAAGTACAATGGCTAAGACCTGGTTTTCACTTAGACGGTATTGTGGTTATGCCAACTTAATGATTTTAAGTTTTATTTTGTTGAGATTTTACAAGAAAATTTGGTGACTGGGCATATATCTTTTGCTGGTATTGATCTGTTTACTCATTTCATATATGTTATTTTTAAGTTGATGTGATTTTGTGAAATATGAGTGAGTTTAGGTGATACACTGCTTGGGTTTTTCAGTAAGTTGCTGAATACACTGCTAACTGTCTTCTAGCTTCCATCAGGTTCAAATATGTATGAGTAAGTTAACTGTCTCTCTATACGATAATGGTTCTCTATGAAACTTCAGCTTCTGATTTGCTGTATTCCATAGGTGACAAACTGATCTAAAACACAATAGAGATTTCACGGGCAATCTTAGTAAGATTTCGATTATTCAGATCCTCCGGTAGAGGATAACTGTCTCCAGTTGCAAACATAGTATGCTAGAACAAAACAAGAGCTCAAGATTCTTGATTTTAACCAAGAAAAATTATTTCAGCATTATTGTTAACGGAATAATTGAAAGTAGAAATTAAGTTGTATATGTATATATATGAAGACCTGATGCAGATTAGATTTGGTTAAACAAACAACTCTTGCACAAAAAAAAATCATGAGGGTAGTATTGTAATATTGAAAACCCAAAAAAAATGATATTGTGCACCAAACATGGTATTTAGATTCCAAATACCATATGCTTAAAATACTACCAAACATGGTATTTATATCCAAATACCACTTCAATTACCATGGTTTTTACACCGGCCCCAAATACCATGTATTTGTGAATAACAAATACCCTTTACCAACCAAACAGCCTGTTAACACCTTCTCCAAGTAAGCACTTTGATTCATAATGATCTTTCCATCACCTCCATGTATAATATCAATGCCCAGTATCCTCTTAGTCTTTCATATCAAATTCTGACTTCAAGAGATTCTTCACATGGGTGATTCCTTTCATATGCTTGCTTTCTATAAGCATGTCATCCACATAAATGAGCAAATATATCATGTCTTCGACATTCTCACCATAGAAGTAAACACAGGTGTCGTAGTCACACCGCCTGAACTTGTGACTCAACATAAACTTGTCAAATCTTCTATACCATTGCCTTGGACCCTGTTTAAGACCATACAATGATCTCAACAATAAACAAGCCTTGTGCTCCTTGTCATCTATCTCAATACCCTCAGGTATCCTCATGTAAATCTCTTTATCCAGCTTTCCATGCAAGAATGCAGTAGTAACATCCATCTGATATAAGTGTAGCTTAAATTGAGCTACCATAGCAATCAAGATCCTGATTGAGCTATGCTTCACCACTGGAGAAAAGATCTCATTGTAGTCAATACCCTCTCTTTGTGTGAAACCTCTAGCAACTAGTCTGGCTTTGTATTTCACCTTTTGCTCACCATCAGCTCCAAGTTTCTTCTTAAAGATCCACTTACAGCTGACAAGCTTCTTTCCTTTAGGTATAGCTACAATATCCCATGTATGATTCTTTTCAAGTGACAAGAGTTCTTGCTGTATAGCAAGGCACCAACTATTCTTCTCTGAGCAACTTATAGCTCTTTGATAGATCTCAGGATCATAACAATCAATAGCCTCAGCAATATTCAGTGCAAAATACACTATATCTGGATCTGCAGTAGAGGTTCTAACTCTTGGTTCTCTATCTATGATGAGTTGATAATCCACAACATCATCTGGATTATTGAGCTCTATCCCTGTCCTTCTTCTAATCACATGCCTCTCCACCTGATTATTCGATTCAGGCTCCACCTGATCATGTATGTCAGTATTTTCCTGAGATTCAGCATGCGGTGTTGTCAGAACACCATGGTCTGCGAAAACTGGTGTTATCACCACACCAGTGTCTATCTGCTCCATATTCAGTGTTCCTGGCACACCATCTTCGACAGGCTCCACCTGACTGAGTGTTCTCTCAACACTGTCAGTATTCCTCAATAATGGCATCACATTTTCATGGAAAGTCACATCCCTGCTGATGATGCATCTATTTACCCCTGGTTCTAAGCACCAGAGTTCATATCCCTTAACTCCCTTTGGATAACCAAGAAACAAGCACTTTACTGCTCTAGCCTCCAACTTATCTTGCTTGACATGAGCATAAGCTAAGCATCCAAATACTTTTAGATATGAGTAGTCTGAATGAGTTCCTTTCCAAACCTCTTCAGGTGTCTTGAAACCAATAGCTGATGATGGGCATAGGTTAATAAGATGTGCTGCCGTAGTCACAGCCTCTCCCTAAAAGCTTTTTGACAAACCTGATCCAAGAAGCATGCACCTCACTCTTTCTAGGATTGTTCTATTCATCCTTTCAACTACTCCATTCTGCTGTGGATTTCCAGGAACTGATTTGTGTCTCAAGATGCCCTTCCCAACACAGAAGGTATTGAATTCATTAGACAAGAATTCCAGCCCATTATCAGTTTTGATCACCTTGAGCTTCTTGTTCGTTTGATTCTCCATCTCCACAAGACATTCCTTGAATTTCATGAAAGTCTCATCCTTGGACTTCAATACAAACACCCACACTTTCCTTGACAGATCATCAATGATGGACATAAAATATCTACCTCCATTCCTAGTGGTGGTTCTCGCCGGTCCCCATAAATCTGCATGCACATACTCAAGTACGTCCTGTGTGGTGTGTTTCCCAACACCATAACTGTTCTTCTTGGACTTCCCTAACACACAAAGCTCACAAAGTTCCATCTTATGTATCTTGTCTCCACCTAAGAGTCCCTTCTTAGATAAATCCATAAGACCTTTCTCTCCAACATGTGCTAGCCTTCTATGCCATAGAACGGTGTTGTCAGAACACTGTCGGGTGTTCTCAGAACACCTGTAATCGGAAGCTTCACCGATTCTTTTTCCTTGAAAATAATACAATTCTCTCCTTTTCAGAGCCTGCATAACCACCTTATTACCCTTCTTAACCTGAAGGACACCATTATCACCTGAATTATTGTATCCCTTAGTATCCATAGTTCCTAAGGATATCAAGTTCTTCTTCAAGTGTGGAACATACCTCACATTAAGCAAATCCCTTATCACTCCATCAAACATCTCAATTCTCACTGTTCCCATACCCTTTATCATGCATGGTCTATCATCACCAAGAACAACTGATCCACAGTTTCTATGCTCAAAAGTTGAAAACCATTTTCTAATAGGTGTCAATGAAACGAACAGCCTGAATCCATAACCTATTCAGTTGATTGACTAGTTTGAGTGACTGAAAGTACCTCAGTAACAAGAGCTTCCGCAGTATGATAAGTCTCTGATTTGTTTGTAATGTATGTGACATAATTAGTATTCGGTGTTGTCACCACACCCTTGCCTTTCTGCGCCTTTAGACTCATACAATCCTTCTTCAAGTGTCCTTGCTTCTTGCAATAATAACACTTCCTTGTTTCAGGGCCATCCTTGGTATACTGAGCTTTCCTTTGATCTGGATATTGCTTCTTCTTTGTTGAAAACTTGTGATGTTGTTTCACCATAAGGCTTTCACCAAGATCGAGTGTCAGGAACACCATTCTGGTCCAGCTCCCTTGATCTTAATGCAGATTCAATAGCCTCCATTGTCAATGCTTCTGTCCTCCCATACACCAAAGCATCCTTGAATGGAATAAGAGACCTAGGGAGTGAATTCAACAAGATAATTGCCTTGTCTTGGCTCCTCATCCTGTTCTTCTCATCAGTTTCCAGATTGTCATGATGTGCAACCATCTTCTTGAACAAATCCAACTGACTCATGATTGATTTTCCTTCAACCATCTTGAATGCAAACAACCTCTGTTTTGCATAGATTTTATTTGCATCCGACTTGTCATTATACAATTCTTCTAGCTTCTCTCATATCTCCTTTGCCGATGAAAGATCACCGATTTCAATGAGAGCATTATCTCCCAGAGCTAATATCAAAGAACTATAAACCTTGAACTTGATTGCCTTTTTATCAGCATCAGACAAAGTTGTATCGAACTTCTCAGTCAGTGCGTCGACAACACCTTGTTGCATTAACAGAGTCATCATCCTTCTCTTCCACAGACCAAAGTCTGTCTTTCCTTCCAACGGTTTGAGGTCGAACTTTGGAGATGACATTGATGAATAGATACTAGTCAATTCTCTTCCCACATACGGCGCCAATTGTTAATCAAATCAACCCAATTCAATCCAATAAACTCCAAACCAACCAACAAACAAACGTAAGAAAATAAACACAAGATAACCAAGATTTCTATTAACCAAGAACCAAAATGCAGTTTACAAGGAATCGACCAAACCTCCCGAGTTTCAAGCTACACGCTCCTCTGTTCTCTCTTCCTCACTGTGTTTCTCTCAGAAATCTCTATATGAGTTCTCTCTATGTTCTCATATCATTCTTATTTAACTAACTAGTTATGGAACCACCTATTTATACAAAGTAAATAGTACCAATTCACTTCTAACTAGGAATCAAATAACTAGTAGTTTCCTTTTCCAAGTTGGTTTGGGTTCAATGGAATTCCTAATTTACATTTAAAAGAATTCCTCAACATCCAACTCCTAACACCTTCAGTATTAGATGTTTAAGCTAAACTCACAAATTTGAACATTCAAACAAATTGTTAAGGCATAAAACCAGTACAGACAAGTGTTGGACTTGAATATCATACCTGGCTAAAGTGGTCTCAGGGGTTCAATTGTTAGCTTGTGTCCATATTTTACTATATCCACATTAGTTGACATTTTCTACGGTTTATTCGTTTGTGATACATGCATACATCATACACAGTAAAAAACAATACAGCCCAAGATTGATATCACAATGTATATACAGCTCATTTGATTCATACGAAACCTAAATTGAAATGATGATTAACTAAGTCTGAGCTCCAGAAGACAAAGACAAAAATAAAATGGCTACCTCTTTCATATTAACCAATTCCAAGGTCGCATTTGGTGTGCCGTAGTCATAAACCAAATTATGGTGGCCCTGAAAAAGAAACATTGATTGCATAATTCATAACACATCGAGGAAAAAAAAGAAGAATGTCATGGATTACGGATAGCGAAATACGTCGTTGACCATTGAACAAATGCATACTAGAAACTAGAAAGCATGGATACGAACACAGAGTTGGATACATATACAAGGCGTGGACGTGGATACATCAAAATCTAAAACAATCGATAAAGATATAGCAACCAAAAACAATAGACTTTATCTGTTTCCAAGGCACTAGCATTTTCTCTCACAGTTACCCCCTGCTAGTTTAAGTGGACAGGTAACTGAGAAGCTCATATAATCCAATTTTTCACATTTTAATTCAATTATTTCTACTACAGGTGTAAGAAGATCTATTCAGATCAACACGTGTTTATGATAATCTTATGATTAAAGAGATACTATAAACAAAATAGTCATAAAAGCAGATAGTACAAAATGTAAAAGAAAGGTAGCATGCATACATCTAGAGGATTATAGTCAGTTAACACAGCCTCGTAGAAGTTATTGTCTGCAGGCCATCGTATCATCACTTTCCTACCAATCAATTAATGGATCACGTATGCCTTCTGAGGGGACATCCATAGGGGCCCCAGATGCATGATCACCATACTGATGCTGCACGGGTCTTGCCGCGGAGTAACCAGGCTGGCCCTATATAGAAAGTTAAAAACACACATTAATAAAAACATCTTTGTCCCGAGTCAATTTTTTGCGATAATCCAAGCATACAGCATAAGCCCTTCGGCCATTAACTCCTGGAGTAGATCCCCATCTCCCCACAGAAGATAATTGTTGTGTGGGGGCACTCATTGAGTGAGGGTGTAATGACTGCGATGGTGCACCAAGCGGATGAGCTGGTAGAAATGCCTTCTGCTTCCTCCGAGATGCTGAGACTGTGGGACTGGGTAATTGATTGTTAACATGTTGTGGTGCGAGGTGTGGTGGTACATTCCGAATTCTACCTGCTTCTCTCCACTCCCTGATTCTGCGAATGAGGTCATCAGCATTGACCTCAGTGAGTAGCTCCCTGTGTTCATCATCTGAAACCCTTAATTCCTTCCTCAATTCTGTTATTAGACCTTCTTTCTCCTGAATAAAGTTTATACCATTAAGACTCCAGCCAAGTCAGCAGGTGATATAAAATTTTAGAACATTAGTAGATATAATATTACAGAATGTAAGAATAAAAAGAACATGTTTACCCATGTCAGCGCATCAGACTGGGCTTTGAAAGCTCATAGAACTGCACCATAAGCGATTTGCTCCAGATTGTGGATTTCAAATTCCATCTCACTTTGCATTGTCTGGTATGTGGCTGAGCCTATAAATGATCTTCCGTTTACTGCAACACGAGTTCCTACAGAGATTCTGATGAGAATATCATCATAAGTACTTGAACTTAATTGCCAGACTTGACGTTAATATATCAACAAACAGATTCTCAAAAAACATTTCATTTCCTCCACAAAAGTTTCTCTTTGTGAAAAGATTGTTGGTATTTTTCGGTCAGAATATACTCTAACTATACGCAGCGGAATTTTAAAAATTTTAGACCAACATGATAACAGTAATTTAACGTGTTTTAACACTAAACGAACATAAGATTACACTGATAGCGAATCTGATTCTTCTGTGTATGCTTCTTCGAGATACTCCAGTTCCTCTTCAAGCAAATTCCAATCCTCGTGCAAATCCAAGTTGATAATATTACCTCGAACCTTGGTATCCACAAAAATATTTTCTTCTAATAAGAATGCTAGGAGATTCTATCTGAACGGGTGTATGAAGTGTATTTTATTTCAAAGATAAAATCTAATTTTATCTTCTACTGTTTTTATCTGCAAAATGTTTCTGGAAGCATTTGTTTCTTCGGTATAAATAGCTTCAGTCTCTTTGTTGGTTTCCAAGAAACCCCAAAATGTACTGTCTTATATTCATATCATTTCTCGTGCTAAACCAATGTGTGATATATATAGATATACTGAAGGAATCAAAAACAAACAGATAAAACAAAACAACGGAAGGAAAAAAAACAAAAGGAAGAGAAGAAACGGAAAGAAGCAGAGGTGGTGGGCCCCACCATCATTTTTTGTTCCTGATGCGTGCAATGCACACGCCTAATTTTTTTTCTTCTAGCACGCGCCAGTCCGTTTTGGGCTTTGCTGTTGGGCTCGAAGCCCAATAGCCCTTCTTCCTTCTTTTTCCTTTCTCTTCTAATTTTCTTTTGGCCCAATTTGCGATTTCTAAGTCCAACTTGGGTATTGGACTTCAATTCTAAATTAGTCCAAGTACAACACTTCATTTTAATTGCTCAAGTTCAATTTGAACCAATTAAAATTATTCTCATATTATTTACAATAAATAATATTTATTTACATCCTTCGTTTAGTAGAGTAATTTCCATATAGTGTGACCCATAGGGCCTTATATATTAATCACTAATCCAATTAGGTTCACGGTGAAACTCCTAGACAATTTACCGGACAACATTAATATATAAGGACGTTTGTGAGGATATACAAACCACCTGTAATGTAAGTCTCTAAAGATGGTAAGGTCCTTTCATTCACGAATACTCGAATAAGTCTAGAACTTGGTAATATGTCCATTCCAATAACTTATACATTTCTTTCTCAATCTTGTTAGTTGATCCTCGATCATATTCAAACACTATTTTGAATATATTGTAATGCATTGGCCAATGACTAACGATCAACCTAACTATGAGATGTAAAGTATTCTCTCCAATGTCTATTACGAGGAATGAATCCTATCTTGGCTCAACTACTACTCCCATGTGCTTCGTGATGTGCCCAACGCATGTCGTATCTACCCCATTAGGAGTGCAAGCATCGGTCATGGTCAAAGCACACCATTTCACACATGTAGTCAGTATTGACCTCAAGTCAAAGAACTAATACATCACCTTACACACCGATACTTCCATAGACATAGAAATAGAATTAACCAAATGGTTTCTCGGTGGGTCTACCAACACCCTCTAAGGTGTCCATGTATCCATCATGAATGACCAAGTCATTCATAGTCGTGAGAGCTACTACATTCTCCAAGAATATGATGCAGATCACATATCAATCTCTAATGTGCATCATTGATATCCCAAATCTCAATGACACTCGATTGGGACTATTTTAAGACTTACGTTATGTCATCCAAGTTCTCACACACTTGGTGATAACGTGCAGTCTATGGGAACATCTTATCGAATTATTCAAACAACCAAATAATAACTCGATAAATGCAATGCCAAATAACAATGTTCTAAACAATAATACACTGAATGTGATCAAAGTACATATCATCCTCAGAAAAGGTTGTCTCTAGGACATATATACTTTCAATCTCCCACTTGGCCTAGAGCCAATCACCCATATGTCTAACGCCTATGTTTTCGTAATGTCTAACATGTTTTGCCGAACTCAAGGCTTTGGTGAAAGGGTCAGCCACATTATCCTCAGTGGGGACACGTTCTATAGATACTTCTCCTCTAGCAACCAATTCTCTAATTAAATGGTATTTCCTAGGTACATGCTTGTTCCTGTTGGTGGATCTTGGTTCCTTTGCCTGTGCAACAGCCCCAGTGTTGTCACAGTACACCTTTAACGGTCCAAGATACTTGAGGATCGTCTTAACAGCAGTCCAATGTTTAAGACCTGGATTCTTTTGGTGACGACAAGTGATACTAAGTGCGAAAGCCACATCTGGCCTAGTGCAATTCATGGCATACATGATAGATCCAATTGTAGATGCATATGGAATCATCTTCATGTTTTCAATTTCTTCTTCAGTTGAAGGACTATCCTTCGCTGACAGAACTACGCCATGACTTGCAGGCAAGAATCCCTTCTTGGATTCTTCCATTCTATAACGCCTCATCATCTTGTCAATATAGGTGGACTGTGACAGCCCTAACATCCTGTTGGCTCTATCCCTATGGATCTTGATGCCAAGTATGTAACAGGCTTCACCCAAATCCTTCATTAAGAAGGTTTTGGATAACCAATCTTTCACTGACTGTAAGAGGGGAATATTGTTTCCCATGATTAGAATGTCATCCACATATATAACCATGAAAACAATTTCTTCGTCACTGCATTTTATATAAACGCATGGATCTTCCATACTTCTGACGAAGTCAAACGATTTGACAGTTTCGTCAAAACGGATATTCCAGCTCCTAGAGGCTTGCTTTAGTCCATATATGGACCTCTGGAGCTTGCATATTGACTTGGGATTTGACTTAGATATGAAACCCTCAGGTTGTATCATATACACCTCCTAATCTAGGTTTCCATTTAGGAAAGCAGTTTTCACATCCATTTGCCAAATATCATAATCATGATATGCAGCTATAGCAAGTAAAATCCGTATAGACTTGATTTTAGCAACTGGCGAAAAGGTTTCATCATAATCAATACCTTGTCTTTGATTATAGCCTTTTGCCACTAACCTAGCCTTGTAGGTTTGTATCTTGCCGTCGGCATCGGTTTTCCTCTTGAAAACCCATTTGCATCCAATGGGTCTAACCCCGTCTGGCAATTCAACCAAGTTCCAAACTTGATTATGATACATTGAGTCTATTTCAGATTTCATGGCTTCTTGCCACCTCTCCGAGTCAGTGTCCAACATTTCCTCGGTGTAGGTCTTAGGGTCATCTAGATCAGGTGAATCTACGACATCATCATCATGATTCTACAAGAGTAGATTTAACCAATCCTTCGGTCCAACCCTTTCCCTTTCTGACCTACGAACTGCGACTACTTGTTCGGGTATAACCCGCCCCCTTCTCTTTCTCTGTGGCACAACTACTAGCGTTTGTTCTCGTTCTTCATTCTGATCGTGTTGAGGTTCTTGATGTCAGGCTGTCCTACACTCGGAGCTATCTCAAGGGCGTTGTCCAAGACTGGCTCTTGAGATGGCGGCAAGTTGGTTTTCATAACCGATTCTACCGGTGATGCAAGAGGACCTTGTGGTCGCGGAGCATTTTCTGCTGCGCTCCCACTGGCTGTAAGATGTCCACCCAGTGACATGCTTCCAGCACACGTACCTCCTACTACTCCCACTGAATCGTTGTCAATTCCATTTGACAACTCTTCAACCTCAATGTTATTTTGTGGTTCTTGAATTTCTTCAAGTTCTATTCTATTGCGATTTTGTTCCTTGAAGACATAGTCGTCTTCCAGAAAAGTTGCATTCCTAGAAACGATGATCTTGTGCTCATCGCGAGAATAGAAATAGTAACCTCTGGTTTCCCTAGGATAACCAACGAAATAACATTTTTCACTTTTCGATTCCAACTTGCCAGTGAGCATTTTCTTTACATATGTCGGACAACCCCAGGTCAGCATGTGTGAAAGAGCAGGCCTCTTACCATGCCATAACTCATATGGTGTCGTTTCGACTGACTTTGATGGAACACGATTCAGAATGTAAATTGAATTTTGCAACGCATATCCCCATAAGAATGCTGGAAGAGTCGAGAAGCTCATTATAGACCTTACCATGTCTAACAAAGTTCGATTCCTCCTTTCTGAAACTCCATTCATTTGTGGTGTTCCAGGAGGTGTCCATTGAGATCGAATCCCATTTTCTTTTAAGTAATCTGTAAACTCTTTGCTCAAGTATTCTCCTTCTCGATCTGATCGTAGAGTTTTGATACTTGCTTCGAGTTGTTTTTCTACTTCATTCTTATACTCCTTAAACTTCTCAAATGCTTCAGACTTATGCTTCATAAGAAACACATGCCCAAATCTAGAGTAGTCGTCGGTAAAAGTTATGAAGTATGAAAAACCTCCCCTAGCTTGAGTTGGAAAAGGTCCACATACATCAGTATGGACTAACTCAAGTACCTTCTCACCGTACTCCCTTTCCTAGAAGGGGTTTATTGGTCATCTTTCCTTTAAGACATGATTCACAGTCTCCATATGATTCAAAATCAAATGAAGTTAAATAGTCCAACTTATTTAATCGTGCAATTCGTGTCTCATTGATATGACCAAGTCTACAATGCCATAAGTAGGTAGGATTATTAGAATTACTTAATTTTGGCCTTTTGTTTTGTACGTGAAACATATTATGTCTACAATCAAGCAAATATAAACCACTCATTAGAGGAGCAATTCCATGATTAATATCATTATGCAAAATGTAACAATTACCTTTTGCAATATGAAAGGAAAAACCCATAATGTTGTCTAACACCGGAATGGATATAATATTTCTAATGATTGAAGGAACAAAATAACAATTATTGAGTTCCAAAGTAATTCATGTGGGTAAGTCTAACTTATAAGTCCCTACACGCTCGGCAACAACTCTTGCTCCATTTCCAACGCGCAGTTCGATTTCCCCTGGTCTAACCGGCCTGCTGTCAATTAGGCCTAAGATAAAATTCCTTGATCACAAACAACAACTAAATATACATGGACTTCAGTAATATTTAGCTCCCACTATTTTCACATACTCGACGACCCCATATGAAGAGTACGGACTTATATCAAATACAGTCATAGTGGCCAAGATCCGCATTCCTACTATTACAACCCCAGCTAGGGCTGAACCGTTGTAATAGTTGAACCGGTGGGTCTCCAAACCAATTGCTCAAAGCAACTCTTGGTTGATCAAACCAAGTTTGATCGACGTCCTTAAACTATTCCGTCGCTAGGGCGATCAGACATAGCCAAGTAAGTCATAACCATCACACGATGTATACATGCATCTATGAATGGGACTTAGCCTTGTAGAACGGAGCAAACACTAGGGTGTAAATACTCTCGAACGAAAAGGATCAATACACCATTCAATTATGACGGGTGACGTCGTTCAGACCTAGTCCGAGACTTAAATTCAATTTGGGGAACAATTATATTTTATTCGTATGAACCAAGATCCATAATTACGCAACACGTAATGGGTGCCGCCTACCCAATCATGCAACACGCGGACTACCAAGTAATGAGCGCCGCCTACTCATACATGCATTAACGCGGTCCGACACATAATGGGCACCGCCTACCCAATTATTAAAAAAAACGCGGACTATATTGCTACTTTAAAGTAAAGCAATTCACGTAGACAATCAAACGTGCAATAACACAATTTATTAGTGAGATAGAGAATGCATTGTTATGTTTCTAAAACTTAAAAAGTGTCTCCAAACAATTAATTAATCTTCAAAAGATTAATTAATCCCCAATTAAAATTTTCATAAACAATTTATGAGTTAATTTTGAAATTTCTAAAACTTTTGGGGCCTTTTTATAATTTCCAGAACCTTCAAAATTATTTTCCAAAATTTTCTGGGGCAAATTCTAAATTTCGAAAGTTTTGCGCTCAATCGCAATAAACAGGAGAGATTTGTATCCGATAGAAAATTCCAGAAAGTCTTGTATTGTTCTTAATTGAAACTTACAAAACTATTTGTATCCAGGCGTAAGAAACTGAAGCAAAGGTATCTCTCTGTAAAAAGGGCTGAAATCGTCATATTACAGTCCAAGTCCCTGGGACTTTCAGTTTCTTATTAATCCACCAAATGTTTTATCAAAGTTCAATTAAGTCCTTGTAAGTTTCCAAACTTTACAATTAAGTCCACCATCTTCTCAAAGTGAAGGGCTTTGAGATTTCTAAAACCTAAAACAGGTTTATCGGGGGTACTGTTCATCCGATGAATAGTATTTTTTAATTTTTCGGGGTACTGTTCATCCGATGAATAGTAACTCCGATGAACAGTAACCGTTAATTATTATTTTATCGGGTTACTGTTCATCCGATGAAAAGTAACCCCGGTGAACAGTGACCGTTAATTATTAAAATTCAATTTTAATAATAAATTTATTCTGGAAATAATTATTTTTATAAATGCATTCTTTATCTCCGAATGAATCAATAAGAAACACGTAAATTCTTATCATAAATCGCTCCGATACCATCGCTGGTATTTTCGTTCGTAATATACTCTAACTATAATGCAATGAATTTTAAAAATTTTAGACCAACATGATAACAGTAATTTAACGTGTTTTAACATTAAACGAACAGAAGCTTACACTGATAGCGAATCTGATTCTTCTGTGTATGCTTCTTCGAGATCCTCCCGTTCCTCTTCAAGCAAATCCCAATCCTCGTGCAAATCCAGGTTGATAATATTACCTCAAACCTTGGTATCCACAGGAATATTTTCTACTAATAAGAATGCTAGGAGATTCTATCTGAACGGATGTATGAATTGTATTTTGTTTCAAATATAAAATCTAATTTTATCTTCTACTGTTTTTATCTGCAAAATGGTTCTGAATGTTACAAAAGAGAAATTATGAAGAGTATTAAGAAGGAAATTATGGAGAGTAAGTAATTCTTTTGAGATGAATTTTTGAGGTGTATTTCATTCATCATACTCTTGCCTATTTATAGGCAAGATTGTTCCAACAATCATTTATCAATAATGATAATGTCATTTACCTAATGATAATGACATTTACCTAATGATTTACATAATACTCATGATAATGACATTTACCTAATGATAATGTCTTTTACATAATACTCCCCCTTAAATGTCCATCATGACAAAATCATTTGAAAATACGCATAGAAGTGCTGCCTCATTAAAAACCTTGCTAAAGAAAAACCCAGTGGGAAAAAACCTTAGCGAAGGAAAAGAGTACAGCGCGTATTCCACTCCCCCTCATGGTTACATTACTTTACCTCCCTTAGATGTCGCATACCAATTGTGTGCCTTAGTTTCTCGAATGTCGAAGTAGGAAGAGACTTGGTGAATAAGTCTGCCAAATTTTCACTTGAGCGGATTTGTTGCACATAAACTTGATTACTCTGTTGAAGTTCATGAGTGAAGAATAATTTGGGTAGGATGTGTTTTGTTCTGTCACCTTTGATGAAACCTTCCTTTAATTGAGCAACGCAGGCTGCATTATCTTCGTGGATTATAGTTGGGGAGTTTTCCATTGTAGGGAGTCCGCACATTTGTCGAATGTGGCGAGTGATGGATCTCAACCAAATGCATTCACGACTTGCTTCATGTATTGCTAAGAGCTCTGCATGATTGGAAGAAGTAGCAACCATTGTTTGCTTTACAGACCGCCAAGAAATAGCTGCACCTCCACAGGTGAACACATAACCTGTTTGAGATCGACCATTATGTGGGTCAGACAAATATCCTGCATCTGCATAACCATTTAATCCTGTGGTAGAGGAGTAGGGATAATACAACCCCATTTCTTTTGTTCCTTGAAGGTATCGCAAGAGGTGTTTTATCCCGTTCCAATGCCTTTGAGTTGGAGAAGAACTGTATCTTGCTAATAAGTTTACAGCAAATGCTATATCTGGCCTTGTATTTGTAGCAAGATACATCAGTGCACCAATTGCACTTAAATATGGCGTTTGAGGGCCTAATAGTTCTTCATCATCGTCACAAGGTCGGAATGGATCATTCTCGACATTTAGTGATCGTACAACCATTGGCGTACTCAATGGATGTGCATTTTCCATATTGAATCTTTCCAACACTTTTGTTGTGTATGTAGATTGATGCAAGAAAACACCGCCCTTTAAGTCCTCAAGCTGGAGACCTAAAACAAATTTTGTTTTCCCAAGGTCTTTCATTTCAAATTCATTTTTCAATAAGCACACGGCTTTTGATAACTCTCCTGGAGTTCCAATAATGTTCAAGTCGTCTACATATACAGCGATTGTGACGAACTCAAATCCAGATCTTTTGATAAACACACATGGACATATGGGATCATTTTTGTAACCCTCTTTGATCAAGAATGTACTCAAACAATTGTGCCACATTCGACCGGATTGTTTTAATCCGTATAAAGACTTGTTTAGTTTTATCGAGTACGTTTCTCGAGATCCATTGTATACTTCAAGTATCTCGAATTCATCTGGAATTCTCATGTAAATTTCCTTTTCCAATGAGCCATACAAATAGGCAGTAACTACATCCATTAGACGCATTTCCAACTTTTCTTGTACAGCCAAGCTTATCAAATAGCGAAAAGTAATTGCATCTACCACTGGTGAATATGTTTCTTCATAATCAATACCAGGTCTTTGGGTAAAACCTTGTGCTACGAGTCTTGCTTTATATGTTACAATCTCATTTTTATCATTCCTCTTTCGCACAAATACCCATTTATTTCCCACTGGTTTTACACCTTTTGGTGCTTGGATCACATGTCCAAATACATTTCGCTTCGCAAGAGATTCCAACTCTGCGTTTATTGACTCTTTCCATTTAGGCCAATCCTTTCTTTGCTTACACTCATCAACTGAGGTAGGCTCCGAATCTTCATGATTCTTATTTTCTCCCATGATATCAAGAGCTATGTTATAGGCAAATACATTGCCCATATTGATTTCATTTCGGTTCCATCTTTTTCCAGACAAGACATAATTTATCGATATTTCTTCGTTCTCAGGCGCCTGAGGTTCTTCTTGAACTTGAACCTTATTTATTATGTCAGATTGCTCCTCTTGAGCTTTTGTGTCCTCTTTTAGACAACTATCTGTGATTGCCCCTTTTCTTTTCCGCGGATTTTTATCTTTGGAACCAGGAGGTCTACCACGCTTCTGGCGTGTGTTAGCCTCATTCTCAGTAGAAGATTGTCCTCTAGGGATATCAATTCTTACTGGAACATTTGCAGCTGGAATATGGGATTTTGTTACCCTTTTAAGGTCAGTAAATGCATCCGGCAATTGATTTGCAATAGCTTGCAAATGGATTATGTTTTGAACTTGTTGTTCACATTATTTTGTTCGAGAATCTAAACTTCTCAAAGATGTATCTTTCCATGAGATACTCTTTTCCATCTGTTTTTTCTCTCCCCCTAATGTTGGGAAATTTCTTTCATCAAAATGACAATCGGCAAATCTAGCCGTAAATTGATCTCCAGTCAATGGTTCCAAATATCTTATGATACTTGGAGAATCATACCCAACATATATCCCCAATCTCCTTTGGGGTCCCATTTTGTGCGTTGTGGTGGTGAAATCGGCACATATACCGCACATCCAAATGTTCTTAAATGAGAAATATTTGGTTCCTGACCTTGAACCATTTGATATGGGGATGTTTGATTATAGCTTGATGGCCTGATGCGCATAAGCGATGATGCATGTAATATTGCATGCCCCCATGCCGATGTTGGCAACTTTGATTTCATTAATAATGGTCTTGCAATCCATTGCAGACGTTTTATCAAAGATTCAGCGAGTCCATTTTGTGTGTGAACATGCGAAACTGGATGTTCAATATTTATTCCAATGGACATGCAATAATCATTAAAGGCTTGTGATGTAAATTCACCAGCATTATCAAGACGAATGTTCTTGATTGTATAATCAGGGAATTGTGCTCGCAGCCTTATTATTTGTCCCAATAACTTCGCAAATGTCATATTGCGAGTTGATAATAAACATACATGCGACCATTTAGTTGATGCATCGATTAGGACCATAAAGTACCTAAACGGTCCACATGGTGGATGTATTGGTCCGCATATATCCCCTTGAATTCTTTCTAAGAATACGGGATTTTTAAATTTAACTTTGCTTGGTGAAGGCCTTGTAATCAATTTCCCTTGAGAACAAGCTGTGCATGCTAATTCATGGGTCTGTAACATTTTCCTTGTTTTCAAAGGATGTCCACATGAATTCTCAATAATTTTTCGCATCATTATTGTACCGGGATGGCCCAACCGGTTATGCCAATTATTGAACTCAGTAGTAACCTCTTGGTTTACTACGTTATAAACTTCTGCCTTTATCATTGTATAATATAGGCCTGAGTTTAATACGGGTAACTTTTCCAATATATTTTTCATACCCGATTGAGAAGTGGTAATATACAAGTATTCTTTTCCCTTCTCATCCATTGTCTCAATGTGATATTCGTTCGATCGAATATCTTTAAAACTCAACAGATTTCTTTAAGACTTTGAGGAATATAATGCAACCTCAATTTTTAACTTTGTTCCTTTCGGCAACAAAATATTGGCTTTTCCATAGCCATCAATTATCTTTGATTTTCCGGAGATTGTATACACATCATCCTTTCCCAATACCAAGTTTGAGAAATATTTTGCATTATTTAATATGGTGTGAGTGGTAGCACTATCTGCCAGACATGTCTCTCCTTTAGTGCTTGTCATTTCAAATATGTTGTTTTTCTATATGCAAGAAAAAAAAACATAAGTAAGATTACATATAAAAACTTTGATTTTAGAAATACGATATATTGCTTTCAGAAAAAAATACATCAAACAAGTGTCTTTTACACAACCATGCATCACACCATACAAGTATTAGTCGTTCAATGCCTGTTCTAGTTCTTTTTCTTTTTCGGCAATCAGAAACTCAGTTCTGTCATCATACTCATCTCTTGTTTCGACAATCTTTGTCTCCACAATGTTTTTCCCTTTTAGGGATTCTTTATATCTATCAACCCTTTGTTGTGAGCTGTGACAAAGTTTCGCAAAATGCCCATGGTCTCCACAACGGTAACAAATGCTGCTTCCGGGCTCATATTTGTAATTATTTCCGGAATTATTTTGACCACGATAGTGGTTTTGATTGTTTCCACTATAACGTTTCATTCCGCGACCACGTGTTTGGCCAAAATATCCACGCCCACGACCATTTCTTCCACGCCCACGACCTCCACGCCAGTTACTATGACCACCACGTTTATTTCCACGGCTTTCGTTATGACCATTATTTGGTACATAACTATTATATGAAGCCTGGTTCATATCACGCGAGGCATTAGAGTTGGCATTATTTATTTCTGGGCGTGGGGCGGAGCCTGTTGGACGCATCTGGTGGCTTTTAAGAAGCAGCTCATTATTCTTTTCTGCTACCAACAAGTGGGTGAGCAATTGCGAGTATTTCGTAAACCCTTGGTTACGATAAGTTTGCATCAGTGTCATATTTTCTAGGGGCATTGTCTGATATGTCTTCTCAAGCATATCATGTTCAGACACTTTATTCCCACACAATAAAAGACGAGATGTAATATTGTACATCGATGAGTTATACTCATTTATACTCTTGAAATCTTGTAATCTCAAGTTTAGCCATACATGCTTGGCTGCTGGATGTGTCACAACTTTCTGATGGTCATACCTTTCTTTCAAAATTGTCCACAACTCAAGTGGATCTTTTATTGTAAGGTATTCTGATTTCAGACAACATTATGGGTTTTTCCTTTCATATTGCAAAAGGTAATTTTGCATAATGATATTAATCATGGAATTGCTCCTCTAATGAATGGTTTATATTTGCTTGATTGTAGACATAATATGTTTCACGTGCAAAAAAAAAGGCCAAAATTAAGTAATTCTAATAATCCTACCTACTTATGGCATTGTAGACTTGGTCATATCAATGAGACACGAATTGCACGATTAAATAAGTTGGACTATTTAACTTCATTTGATTTTGAATCATATGGAGACTGTGAATCATGTCTTAAAGGAAAGATGACCAATAAACCCCTTCTAGGAAAGGGAGTACGAGCCGAGAAGGTACTTGAGTTAGTCCATACTGATGTATGTGGACCTTTTCCAACTCAAGCTAGGGGAGGTTTTTCATACTTCATAACTTTTACCGACGACTACTCTAGATTTGGGCATGTGTTTCTTATGAAGCTTAAGTCTGAAGCATTTGAGAAGTTTAAGGAGTATAAGAATGAAGTAGAAAACCAACTCGATGCAAGTATCAAAACTCTACGATCAGATCGAGGAGGAGAATACTTGAGCAAAGAGTTTATAGATTACTTAAAAGAAAATGGGATTCGATCTCAATGGACACCTCCTGGAACACCAAAAATGAATGGAGTTTCAGAAAGGAGGAATCGAACTTTGTTAGACATGGTAAGGTCCATGATGAGCTTCTCGACTCTTCCAACATTCTTATGGGAATATGCGTTGCAAAATTCAATTTACATTCTGAATCGTGTTCCATCAAAGTCAGTTGAAACGACACCATATGAGTTATGGCATGGTAAGAGGCCTGCTCTTTCACACATGCGGACCTGGGGTTGTCCGGCATATGTAAAGAAAATGCTCACTGGCAAGTTGGAATCGAAAAGTGAAAAGTGTTATTTTGTTGGTTATCCCAGGGAAACCAGAGGTTACTATTTCTATTCTCGCAATGAACACAAGATCATCGTTTCTAGGAATGCGACTTTTCTGGAAGACGACTATGTCTTCAAGGAACAAAATCGCAATAGAATAAAACTTGAAGAAATTCAAGAACCACAAAATAACATTGAGGTTGAAGAGTTGTCAAATGGAATTGACAATGATTCAGTGGGAGCAGTAGGAGGTACGTGTGCTGGAAGCATGTCACTGGGTGGACATCTTACAGCCAGTGGGAGCGCAGCAGAAAATGCTCCGCGACCACAAGGTCCTCCTGCATCACCGGTAGAATCGGTTATGAAAACCAACTTGCCGCCATCTCAAGAGCCAGTCTTGGACAACGCCCTTGAGATAGCTCCGAGTGTAGGACAGCCTGACACTCAAGAACCTCAACACGATCAGAATGAAGAACGAGAACAAACGCTAGTAGTTGTGCCACAGAGAAAGAGAAGGGGACGGGTTATACCCGAACAAGTAGTCATAGTTCGTAGGTCTGAAACGGAAAGGGTTGGACCGAAGGATAGGTTAAATCTACTCTTGGAGAATCATGATGATGATGTCGTAGATTCACCTGATCTAGATGACCCTAAGACCTACACCGAGGCAATGTTGGACACTGACTCGGAGAGGTGGCAAGAAGCCATGAAATCTGAAATAGACTCAATGTATCATAATCAAGTTTGGAACTTGGTTGAATTGCCAGACGGGGTTAGACACATTGGATGCAAATGGGTTTTCAAAAAGAAAACCGATGCCGACGGCAAGATACAAACCTACAAGGCTAGGTTAGTGGCAAAAGGCTATAATCAAAGACAGGGTATTGATTATGATGAAACCTTTTCGCCAGTTGCTAAAATCAAGTCTATACGGATTTTACTTGCTATAGTTGCATATCATGATTATGAGATTTGGCAAATGGGTGTGAAAACCGCTTTCCTAAATGGAAACCTAGATGAGGAGGTGTATATGATACAACCTGAGGGGTTCATATCCAAGTCAAATCCCAAGTCAGTATGCAAGCTCCAGAGGTCCATATATGGACTAAAGCAAGCCTCTAGGAGATGGAATATCCGTTTTGACGAAGCTGTCAAATCGTTTGACTTCGTCAGAAGTATGGAAGATCCATGCGTTTATATAAAACGCAGTGACGAAGAAATTGTTTTCATGGTTATATATGTGGATGACATTCTAATCATGGGAAACAATATTCCCCTCTTACAGTCAGTGAAAGATTGGTTATCCAAAACCTTCTTAATGAAGGATTTGGGTGAAGCCTGTTACATACTTGGCATCAAGATCCATAGGGATAGATCCAACAGGATGTTAGGGCTGTCACAGTCCACCTATATTGACAAGATGATGAGGCGTTATAGAATGGAAGAATCCAAGAAGGGATTCTTGCCTGCAAGTCATGGCGTAGTTCTGTCAGCGAAGGATAGTCCTTCAACTGAAGAAGAAATTGAAAACAGGAAGAAGATTCCATATGCATCTGCAATTGGATCTATCATGTATGCCATGAATTGCACGAGGCCAGATGTGGCTTTCGCGCTTAGTATCACTTGTCGTCACCAAAAGAATCCAGGTCTTAAACATTGGACTGCTGTTAAGACGATCCTCACGTATCTTAGACGAACTAAGGATCATTTTTTGGTATATGGTGGGCAGCCGGAGCTGATGGCATCTGGGTATGTCGATGCCGGTTTCCAATCTGATCCAGATGATTACAAATCACAGACTGGGTATGTGTTTGTACTCAATGGTGGAGCTGTCAACGGGAAGAGTTGCAAGCAGGCAACTATTGCTGATTCTGCGACAGAATCCGAGTACATTGCTGCATCAGAAGCCGCGAAGGAGGCTGTCTGGATGTCTGAGTTCCTCAAGGAACTAGGTGTAGTTCCTAACGTTGGACCGTTAAAGGTGTACTGTGACAACACTTGCACAGGCAAAGGAACCAAGATCCACCAACAGGAACAACCATGTACCTAGGAAATACCATTTAATTAGAGAATTGGTTGCTAGAGGAGAAGTATCTATAGAACGTGTCCCCACTGAGGATAATGTGGCTGACCCTTTCACCAAAGCCTTGAGTTCGGCAAAACATGTTAGACATTACGAAAACATAGGCGTTAGACATATGGGTGATTGGCTCTAGGCCAAGTGGGAGATTGAAAGTATATATGTCCTAGAGACAACCTTTTCTGAGGATGATATGTACTTTGATCACATTCAATGTATTATTGTTTAGAATATTGTTATTTGGCATTGCATTTATCGAGTTATTATTTGGTTGTTTGAATAATTCGATAAGATGTTCCCATAGACTACACGTTATCACCAAGTGTGTGAGAACTTGGATGATAGAACGTAAGTCTTAAAATAGCCCCAATCGAGTGTCATTGAGATTTGGGATATCAATAACGCACGTTAGAGATTGGCATGTGATCTGCATCATATTCTTGGAGAATGTAGTAGCTCTTACAACTACGAATGACTTGGTCATTCATGATGGATACATGGACACCTTAGAGGGTGTTGGTAGACCCACCGAGAAACCATTTGGTTAATTCTATTTATATGTCTATGGAAGTATCGGTGTGTAAGGTGATGTATTAGTCCTTTGACTTGAGGTCAATACTGACTACATATGTGAAATGGTGTGCTTTAACCATGACCAATGCTTTCACTCCTGATGGGGTAGATACGGCAAGCGTTGGGCACATCACGAAGCACATGGGAGTAGTAGTTGAGCCAAGATAGGATTCATTCCTCGCAATAGACATTGGAGAGAATACTTTACATCTCATAGTTAGGTTGATCGTTAGTCATTGGCCAATGCATTACGATATATTCAAAATAGTATTTGAATATGATCGAGGATCAACTAACAAGATTGAGAAAGAAATGAATAAGTTATTGGAATGTATATATTACCAAGTTCTGCATTATTCGGTATTCGTGAATGAAAGGACCTTACCATCATTAGAGCCTTACATTACGTGGTTTGTATATCCTCACAAACGCCCTTATATATTAATGTTGTCCCAGTAAATTGTCTAGAGTTTTTCAATGAACCTAATTGGATTAGTGATTAATATGTAGCGTACAATACACTATATGGAAATTACTCTACTAAACGAAGGATGTAAATAAATATTATTTATTGTAAATAATATGAGAATAATTTTAATTGTTTCAAATTGGACTTGAGCAATTAAAATGAAGTGTTATATTTGAACTAATTTAGAATTGGAGTACAATACGGACTTAGAAATTGTAAATAGGCCAAAAGAAGAAAAAAAAAAAAAAAAAAAAAGGCTGCTGGGCTCGGCCCAATTCGAAGGCTGGCGCGTGCAACGCACGCGCCAGATTTGTTTTTTTGGCGCGTGCATTGCACGCGCCAGAAGGAAAAATTTTGTGGGGGACAGCCGTCCCCCACCACTTCAAGGCCTTTTGCTTTCCGTTTGTCGTTTTCTCTTGTTTCTTCTCTTCCTTTAGCCGAAAGTATTGTTAGTGGAACATTATTTGATCTGTTTGATCTTCTATATAAGATCACACACAGATCAAAATGTTTGGGTGACATTAAAGTTTCTATCAGATAGAACACTGAACAAACATCACCACATTACAAAACATTTGCAAGATAACATTGAAGCCAACAAATGCTTTCAGAAGCATTTTTGCAGATAAAAACAGTAGAAGATAAAATTAGATTTTATCTTTGAAACAAATACACTTCATACATCCGTTCAGAAAGAATCTCCTAGCATTCTTATTAGTAGAATATATTCCTGTAGATACCAAGGTTCGAGGTAATATTATCAACCTGGATTTGCACGAGGAGAGGATTGGGATTTGCTTGGAGAGAAACTGGAGGATCTCGGAGAAGCATACACAGACGAACATATCAACGAATTGCTGGAATTTGCTGACACTGAATTGCTAGCTTCCAGTCAAGAATCGGATTCGCTATCAGTGTAAGCTTATGTTCGTTTACATGTTAAACACGTCAAATTACTGTTATCATGTTGGTCAAAAACTTTTGAAATTCCGCTGCGTATACTTAGAGTATATTCTGACCGTATATACCAACAGTTGTAACACGAGACTTCTTTCATCTCCTCCAGACGAATCTTTACAAACATTAAAAAAAAGTTAATGCATGTTTTGGGTATGGGTGGGTATCATGTAGATAATCGTGCACACCCTCTCTGCTAATTATTAAGGTACGATGATTACAAAATGATTTATATTGATAAAGTAGTTATCGGATTGTAAAAAATAAGAGAGATAATAGATAAATTTACGAGTAATTTAAAAATTAGTAGATAGAGATAATGTATTTCAATTTAAGGAAAAGTAAAGATGTTACGGAGACACCCAAAATGACAAATTTTAAAATTTTTAGCTAAACAAAGAGAGTATTTCTTAAGTATCATAAAATGTACTACTCCCTCCGTCCCGGTTTAAATTATCTGCGGGTCCAGACACAAATTTTAAGAAAAAAGTGAATAAAGTAATAAAGTAAGAAATAGATTGAATAAAGTATGAGATATGGTGAATAAAGTAGGAGATATATTTTCCATTAAAGTGATTAGAAATTGAAATTGGGATGTCCCAAAATGAAAGCGAGAAGTTGAATTTGGGACGTAGGGAGTATATTTTTTTACATTGATTAAACAAAAATGATCTGAACTTATATTTATTTTTATGACTCTGTCGGATCCGCTGTCGAGGTTGAATATATGAGGGAATTTGCACTGGTGTTGCCAGTTTGAAGACAGGAAGCATGGAAGTCAATGACGAAAATGTAGAGTTCAAATTGCCTGAGGAGATTCTTATTTGTTATCAATGCATTATATTTGTATCCAATCACTACAATGATCAAGAACACATATATACTTTGATACTGGAATATGTCATGTCGTTGATGGTTGCCTATTCGACCGAGTTAAGGAGTTTTAGATACCATATGTCCTTATGACTTATGAGGTTGAATTATCAATCGAGGTCATGAATATCACATCGAATTCTAAATATAATTGGAAAAAATTACATGAAGACCCCAAGTTATATGCTAAATTACACATAAATTTGAGATAATTTAGAAATTTACTTTTAGACACCATACCAGTCAAAATAGTCAACATTAAAACATGTTGAAAAGATAAATAAAAAAGAAACAAATTTAAAAAATAAAGAAAAATTAATAATGGAGCTTTTGCCCTTCGCCATTGGGGAGTAGTTGTGCCAAAGTTTTGCTACTAATGGAACAGATGCGCTCCAGGTAGATCTAAACCATGCCCAGGTGGCTGAACTAAAGCTCTACCAACAAAGCCTACCATTCCCAATAACTTTTCTTTTTTCTCAATTTTAAATATTTATGTCATCATGTGGGGTAAGTGTTAAAAAAATAACGGTGTTTGGGCTAAAAGTAATACAACCTCTGTTCCATTAGTAATTTTCTAAGTAGTTATTATGTTTGAGATTTCGGAAACTTAATAAAAAAAATTATGTGAGGTATTATGTTTATAAAGTGGTAATTGGGTGATAAAGTAGGAGAGGGATGAATAAAGTAGTGATAAGTTAGAAAAGATAAATAATAGATAATTGATAAGTGCGATGTAAACTTTTATTTTATGGGTGAAGTTTCTAATAGAATGTTAGGATATTTTTAATGGAAAGTTAGGATGTTTTTAATGAAACGGATGGTGTATTTAGCTATGTTTACTTGGACGAATTAGGTGTCCATGTAATTTTCCTATCTATGTTTACTATGGCACGGCTATCAACGAGTGTCAGGGCACTCCGATCCTTAACACATGCTAGCATCCATCTCCCGAAGCGATTATTCATTCATGGTGATTTGTATATTGCATTTTCCAGAGTTAAAGGCAAGAAATGCCATATAATTTTTGTTTTGTATGAATAATGGAAACCTATCCTAACAATGTGCAAAGTTGACAAAATATTTTTAGAGAATTTATTTTTTTAATGTAGTGAACTGAAACTATTATGAGCTATATCAACGTTATGTCATAGATGTCAATATGATATATAGCTGAAAAGAATGTTGGATAAAAGGTACTTATATTCTTACAACCCGCATGGTGTTGATACATCTGATGTTACAAATTTTCTATGATATTTCAAGGTAGACGGTTACATCTATATGTTTACTACCAATAAGAATTAGGGACAATTTTTATCTCATGCTGACCTATATTTCCAAGGTCGATATTCAGTTATCCTCATTTCTACGTTGCATTTTGGATAGTTACCAGGGTGAATGTGAGGAAAGTGTTAGTCTATTTTTGAGAAGGGTGAGACCCATTGACACCATGATCAACGTTACAAGTAAGTTTTAGCAGTCTTTAAGGTAAAAAAAACGGTATCACTCCAAAGTTTCATGGAGCTTAAAGGAGTTCAGAATGCTAATCAAAACCAATAAGGCACACCTTTCTTTTCGGGAATTCATCCATAAGAATTGCTAATCTCAACGTGCATTGTTTGGAGCAATATTAGGATGGGTTACACAACCAGATGTTTCTCAATGTGCGAATGGGTGAGGAGAAAAGTGCGTGGAAAAGGATTGTGCTGCTACAGTGTGGACAACATATTATTTTGAGAGCATCTCATGAGTAACCGTGCCGTTCCAAATTGTCAGTTCTCGATATATTAGTGGTCAAGTCATTATAAATTCACCCGAAAAGCAGTATATGAGTAATTGCATCAGGTCTCGATATGTTAGTCATCTGATCGTTACAAATGGTATCAGAGCCGAGCTAATCGCTACCTACAAGGGGTATGGTTGGTTGGTCCTAACAATACACGAAGGACATCGCATAATTCAAGAGGGGGTGAATTTAACACACCCAAAAAGTTTCATAGAGCTTAACGTAGTTGAAAACGTTACTCACATCAATAAGGTGCATATTTATTTTCGGAATACATCCAGAAGAACTAAATAGTTAAGCGTCCGTGAAAGGATGAGACCCACTAGAAGTCTCATGTTGTGTGCATGAGTGATGACAAAGTGTACGTGAAAGGATATATATAATTGTTATAGTTAGGCCAGCATATCAACTGGAGAGCAACCCATCAATAGTTATGCGGAAAAAGCGTCAATCTCAATCGGTTATGGTTGGATCATTTCAAATTTAGCCGAAGAGCAGCCCATCAGTATCCGAAATGGCCCAAAAGGTCGTACTCAATGTAATAAATCTATTACATGTCCGTCCATTTACATAATCATATCTTATATGACATTCAATAAGTGTTTTGTTCCCTTAAAAAATAGTAGTTTAAATTACAACTTATATATATGTGACATACTTTTATATTTTTTTTGCAGTAGAAGATGTTTAACGTGGAATTAATTATTGAATTATTTTATATTTTTTATTAATTATTTGTATGTATTTAAATATTAATTGGATTACTCTTATATTTTACAATCATAGTGACATGTTGCTTAGACATTTGTTCTTGAAACAATATTCATGGTTGCTTCAAGTGGTATTAGTACTACTTCACTACTTCTACATATGGACATCACCGCACATTTAGGATTCAGTTTCCTTTGTTGGTCGATGGGACCACCAGATGCACTACCTTTACTCCCGAAATCGCGAACTTGCATGTCCAAGCAGACCAGACATAGTGCATGTGTCTCTATCTTCATCTTGGTATATATGGAGTCAATGTCAAGTATTGAAGTTAACCAAGAATATACGGTTACAGGTTTGTGTATTTTAACAGTTCACATTGCATTATATAAGTATATTTATATTTCCACAAGGGTATTTTGAATTATAATGCAATTGATATGTAATGCAATTATTCAACATCTCACAAGGCAATCAATGTTAATTTATTCTATGACAATTTAAAGACAAGCGGGGCCCATATGAGGTTGAAACCATTAGAGATTTTGATGAGTAATTATTGTACATTGGAGATGGTGATATTTTTGGACCAAATGATGGCGTTGTCAATTTTAATTTTAAGTTGTCCGAGTATATACTAATTCACGATGCATCAAATCCCATTGGGACAGTAGTTAATAGTCCCTCCACTCTGCAGAACTTTACACCCATTTTTAAACATCACACAAAACGTCATGCATTACTAAAAATAGAATGTACCCACACCAATCAATAATAAAAATCTAACCTTAACAGTTTCTTACCACCTTTTTAAACATTTCAAACTAAAAGTATGCATTTTACAACATTTTCATTTTTTATCATTCATTTTAATTTTTCACCTAAAACTACGTGTCAACCCTAATACGTATGAAGTTCTGTGGGACGGAGGGAGTAGACATATCCTATAATGGTCCATATTTGTTGGTCCAGATAACGGCAAAGTAAAAGACTAGAGGGGGGGGGGTGAATAGTCTTTTTCAAACTTTTGTCGATAAACAATATTTCTCAGATATCTGTGAAGATATCTGATACTTAGATTCAGAGCGCGGAAGACTTAATAAAGATAAGTGTAGAAACAGTTAAAATATGTGTGTGTGTTGCTGAAAATGTAAATACAGAAAGTAAATAACACAGCAAGTATAGTGGTATCTGGAGGTGGCGTAATCCTCCAACTAATCCACTTGGTCACGAGACCTAGAATCCACTAGAACAGATAATTGAGGTCACCTTACAAAAATCCTATTCTAAGATTCCTTTAAACAAATGGTTCCCAACCAAATGTTCCCCCTGAGTTGTTCCCGGGCTTCTTCAGCCTAGTACTTCCTATACTCAGAAACCTTTGAGTTATTCCCTAGCTTCCCAAGCTAAGTACTTCCTATACTCAGTAACCTTGGAGTTATTCCTTAGTTTTCCCAAATCAAGTACTTCCTGTACTCCGTTAACCTTGGAGTTATTCCCTGATTTTCCCAAAATCAAGTACTTCCTCTACTCCTGTTAACCTTTGGAGTTATTCCCTGATTTAACTAAGTACTTCCTATACTCCACGCCAGTTATGGTGTTGGTTTAGGTTTGAGTTTGTCAGATGAGATTCTTGTATTAACTTTTCAGTTAATCAGAATTCTCAGTGAACCAAGTATACTTAATACACTTTTCAGCGTATGGTATCTTGTTCGATTTTACTGACCCAAGTCTTATGTTATCTGTTCAAGAGAATGAATCTCAGATAGTTGATCTTTTGATTCAACTCCTTCACAGATAGTTTTGCTTGTTTAGGATCAGGACACTTAGAACTTCAGTCCTACTTAAGTATCAGAGGCTTTGGTCGCAACAGAAAGCTTGAGGATAAGTAGTTTGCTTTGAGAGTGTAAGATCGTATATCAGAATATAAGATATCTGAGGTTCTGTGTTGTGTGTTCAAGGTGTGTTCTCAAGCATTCTAAGTGTTGATATTTATAGATGAATTTGAATGCCGTTGAATAGTATCCGTTAGGCTCAAATTCAAACTATTGATATCTGTGTATAGTACTGTAGCAGGCCTTGTCTTCTTTTTCAAAAACAGCCGTTGCTTTTGTTCAGACATCTCTGTCCGTGCATTAAATGCATTGTACTATACTTTGCCTGTAGTGTCAACGGAACTATGCTTTGTAATAGAGATTCCTTTGATCAGATATCTCTGATTCTTAGCACGTCCTTATCTTCATTCTTCAGATACCACTTGTATTGAAACAACTTTGTTTGCAATATATATTTCTTCTTCAGAAATGTGGTTAAGGCTCAAGGTATCTGAGTGTAGATATCTGTGGACACTTTACTTGTTTTCAGATTGACCTTTTATTCCTCAGATATCTCTCGTGACACAGTTTGTTTGAAACTCTTCGTGTCTTCAGATATCTGATGGAGGTTTCTGAAAAGCTGTTTTCAGTAATCTTGTGCAGTTTCTTCAAGTCTTCAAAGTTGTTGAACTTCTGCTGCTTGGATGTCTTCTTCTTGGTCTTCTCTTCATAAAATAAAGATTACATTTCAAAGGCCTAACATCCTATACAAGATTTACTAAACTATCATACTAAGTGGGTTTCCTCTTTTACAATGTTCAAGTGAACCAAGAGTACTAATCACCTTTCTGAGACTAAGATAGGTCATCATGTTGCTGATCAAAACTTATACAATATTTCTAACAAAATATCTAACAAAATTCCTAACAAATTTCCCCCTTTTTGATCAGTCAACGATGACTATCTGTCTTATTACAAATCTGGGAGTGTGAACAATCCATCACTTAATCATTTCTTATGTTTTTCAAGTCATTTAATTAAGTGCAGAAAGTAAACATCAACCAAATCACAAGGTGTGATCTTTGCTGACAAGTTATCTTTTATAGCATAATATCTGAGAGTAAGTTCATCAGATAAATTACAATGAAGAATACAGATAACTTTAATCATAAAACATTTGAGCTTAATCAGCAAAAATTACATAGTTAATCAGGACAACAGGAGTAACCAAGCTCCAAGTAACATCCTAATTACTAGTCTTCAAGTCTTCAGTTTCTTCAAGTCTTCAGTATTTCTGTGGATTAGTCTGCAAACTTCCTATCTCCAAACCTTTTGATGTCATCAGAATAATCATATAGAAGAGTTATGACAAGCATCTCTGTGTCTCTGGCAAATCCACAGACTTCTTTGTAGGTCTTGGTAGGATTCTTCTTGACAAAGTGCTTAACCCACAGATACTTTCCCCACTTCCAGGCATGCTCTATTCTGATATCTGAGAGTTTGAAGTAATCGTAGATAATCTTCAGATATCTGATGTCACCCTTGTATTGATCTTCTGTCAGATAGAATGACTCGTAGGGTTCCACAGCAAGTTTTGCTCTTGTGCCTGTTCCAGTAATGTTCAGAATTCTGTGCACATCATCTGGCTTTCCATATGGACATTCTTCAGAGAGGTCCTTCTTCATGGCTTCAGTTCTCTTGACAACTTCAAAATCCAACCATGCTTTGATGTGATTGGGGTTGATCAAGGTTGGCTTGTCTTTTCTCCATGCCATGAGCTGTTTATGGATGGGTTCTGGAAATCTTGAATTTACAAGTAAGTGTCTCAGTTCCAGAATCCAATAGCCATTCTTCTGATTTATGCATCTGTAGACAGAGGAACTGTTGTCATACTTCACATACTCAATCTTGGCTTCTTCTGGCCTGAGTGGAAGTTGACTTTGTTTCTGTTCAGCTCTTAATCTGTTCCTTCTCTGTCTAGAATTCTCCTTGGGGTTGTTTGAAGAATCACCTCCCTGGATAGACTTGGTATTTCCAGAGGGTGTTTTAGCTGCTAGTGGCTTTGCAGCTATGGGCTCAGTTAGGCTTTTCAATTTCCTTTTTCTGTGAAGAGGAGCTTCATCTTCATCAGATTCCTCATCATCATCAAGAGTAGTTCTTATGAGAGGTTTACAGCCTTCTTCATTGCCCAGGGGTTTGATTATTTGTCCTTCTTCTTCTTCTTCAGAAGAGATATCAACCCCTTTGACTTGTCTTCTCCTTGGAGCCTTGGTACTCCTTGGAGGTTTCTGTGCCCTTGCCCTTGTTGTCATTGAAGTGCCTTCAGTGGGTTTCTGGGAAGCAGCTACTATTTTCAAAGCAGCTTGGCTTGAGGAGGGTTCTTGTATTCTGAGTGGTGGCTGGGAAGTTTTCTTTGATCTACTTCCTTTCTGAGTACCAGCTCCAGATTTCTTTTTCATTTCTGCTCCTTCTTCCCATTCCCCCTGACTTTGAGGTCCAGGTCCAGATTTGTATGTCCTTTCCCCCTTAGTCATTGTTGGCTGACTCAGTCTCATGAAGGAATCAGAGAGAGATTCAAAGTGCCCTTGTAGATAATTGTAGGCAGTCACCAACTTCTGAAGTTCGGCTTTAAGCTCCTGATTCTGTTTGATAAGACCATTGTCCTTATCAGTGAGCTCTGCCAGTGGGCCTAAGATGGCATCTGCCTTTCCAGCAGTGTAACTTGCCTCTTGGAAAGCTTTTTCAGCTAATGAGACATCATCATCCCTAATCATTCCCAGATCCTTCTGAGCAATGACTATACTTGTAGTTCTCTGAGTGAAGAGCTCAGTGAACTTTTTTAGTTCAGATGGGACGGAGGCAAGTACTTCTTGGTTTTGAAGAGACATCTCCTTTTTCAGTTGAGCCAGAATTTGGTATCTGCTCATGTACTCATTGGAGTGAATGTTTGGCATCTTGGTGAAGATCTTAGGAGCAATTAGCTTCCTTTTCAAGTGTGAAACCGCCAGATTTTCGTTGTGGTGTTCTGCCAACATTTTGTCTTCTTCATCATCTGAGTTGTCCACCCAGTGATCGTCATCCTCTTGGACATTTTCATCAATCGTGTCAAGTCCAGCAACCTTCTCAGAGAATGGTTGTTTCCCATTTTGGGAGGAGGATGGTACATCTTTTGAAGATGATGCAGCCTTAGCATCATGCTTGTCTTCAGATACTTGTTCAGTATCGAGTTTTTGTTGTTTAGCATTAACAGCATCCTTTAATTCTTCAACCGCAGAGTAAGCATTAATCTCTTCGAGATATTGATCTTCAAGTTGAACAAGCTTGTCTCTGGATTTAGCAATTTGATCTTCCAGTTGAAGATGGAGCTGTTGTTCTTCTTCCAATAGTTGTCTAAGTTGAGCAGTTCTGTCTTGAGTGTTCAAGATCTTCTGAGTAAGTTCGGCAGAAAGCTCAACTACTTGTTTAGTAGTATCTGGATGTTGGTGAGAAGAGGGATGAGTAGATTTCTGAGGAGATGGAGATGGAGATTTCTGTGTTCGCCTCTCAGTTTGCTTTTCAGCAGATGAGGGATTATGTCTCTGTGAAATTCCTCCAGTCCCTAGTGCAGGGGCATCATCATCATCCTTTTTATCATCATCCTTGTGATGGTCAGTGGGAGGTTCATCAAAATCATTTTCGTTTATTTCTTCCTCCTCGTCGTCTTCAGACACAAGATTAATCACTTCTGGTAAAGTGATCTTCTGCCCATTTACTTCTTCTTGTTCAGAAGGTAAGAATTGCAGAGACTGGGGCAGAACTGGCTTGAATTCCATCTGTAATCTTGTCTGACCATCTGCCTGTTCAAAGGCTTGTGTCAACCGATGCGCCACTTCTTTGAAGAAATCCTTATGCAACAGTGTCGCAACTGTGTATTGTTCCGTAGGGAACATAGCATGGATGTACGTCTCCAAATCAAGAGCTCGTGCTCGTCTGATAGGTTGATCTGTGATTCTCAATATTTCAGAGAGATCAGAGCACCTTAACCTCTGCCATTTCTTGAAGCACTGAATATGCTTGGGCAGGGTGTGAGTCTTGAAGAAGTGTAGGAGGTCCATTTTATCATCAATGGTTACCTGCTTTGCACCTGTTTGAGCCTGAAAGAAAGAGCTTTGAATGAGTTTCAAAACTTTGGGTGATATCTGAGTGTGATTGTAGTTTAGTTTCTGGTTTACCTGAGTAAGTACTGCAGGCTCAGAGACTTGAACTACTGAGACAATTGGTGTCTCAGATATCTTGTTGTGAGGTGGAGACTGTGAAGTCTGGTCCTCAGCAACCTTTCTTTCTTGATCCTGAGAGAAATACAATACTTATTAGGAAACAGTTTTTGAAAGAAATTGTGCATGACTATGCTTAATGAAATCTGAGTTTTGCTGCTTACTTCCTTAAGTGGAAGCTCAGATTCAATTTTCTCAGAAACTTGTTCAGTTTCTGGATTTCTTTCAGGTGATGTAGCCTTGGGGGCTTCATCAGTTTCCTTTGATGCAGGGGGGGTCGCAACTGTATCCCCTTGCATTTCTACTTCTGTTTGAGCCTGTGAGTAGAAAGTATTGCATTGATTAGAAGAGATTAAGTGGTAACCCAGGACACAGAATACTTGACACTTGAATTGTCATATACCTTCAAGTTAGAAGGCTCAGTGTTGTATTCTTCAGAGACTTTGTTGGTCTCTGGGTTTGGCTTTGGCATTTCTGCCTTATCTTCTTCCATCTCAGTTGGAGCCTGTTAGAAACATTTATCATGAATTAGCTTGTAAGCAATTTTACTGAAAGATACTTCTCTTTTTAGAATCATTTACCTGTGGCACAGGCTCGGATGTCTTAAGAGATGAGGTTGAAGGAACCTCTTTTTCAGTATCTGAGGCAAGCTTTTCAGCTTCCTCTTGATTCAGCGTTTCTAACTCAGCCTGTAACAAAGAAATTCTTAACATTAACAAGATTTATAATGATATAAGAAGTTTCACAAGATGAGAGTTAAACCAATCATATACCTGAGAAGTTTCAGGCTGAATGGTCTCTGGAACTCGTGACCTCTCTATACATTGGTCGTCTTGTTCCAGTGTAATTTCTTTGAATGAAGTTTCTGGTACTTCACACCTTTCCTGAGTTTGTAACTCAGTTGCCTCCCTTGGTTGATCATCCTGAGTAGGTGTCTCAGTTTGATCCCTCTCATTGAGTTGGGGAACCTGCTCTCTTGCAGGATTTTCTTCAGCTTGATGAAATGCTTGAAGATCGAAATGTAGTTCATCTACCATTTCGTCAACCATTTGTGGCTGTTGTGGTTGTTGTCGTTGCGGTTGTTGTGGTTGTTGTCGTTGCAGTTGTTGTGGTTGTCTGGAAGCAGAGGATTGGTCAGAGGGGTGTTCTTCCAGACTTTTAGATATGGCTTTTCCATCATCATCAGCCAGTATTAAATTACCACTCATCAGGGCTTCTTGAAGTTGAGCATAAGAAACATTCCCTGATGATGTTGTTGCACAAACAACCTTTGCTATAGAGTCAGCTACCTGTGGTGTAGGTTCATCGTTAGATACCTTAACACCAGTTACTTGTTCAGTAACCTTAGCCCTTTTTGCTTTCTGTACGACCTGAGAGATGACTAAATCATCATCTTCATCTTCTGAGCTCTCATCAGCATCTGGTACTGATTGGTCTAATACACCTGCTATTTCTGCAGTTGGGGCTTGGTGTTGTTCACCTATCTTGGCAGCATTTATTAGTTCATCAGCAAGGCTGGCAGATATCTGGGATTCGACAACCTTAGTGGGTGTGTCTTCTTTCTTGCCAGCAGACTTCTTTCTTGAAGTTCTGGGCTTCTTGGTCGCAACCTTATCTGATTTTTCAAGATCAGTGGGTGTATCTGATTTTTCAAGATCACACACGTCACTGTAAAGTTGTTTAACACCTTCAAGGAGATCATCGTCCTTGGTGTTAATCTCAGAATCCTTTCCAAGATTCTGGAGTTCAAACAGATCGCAGAAACTCTTCAAGTCCAAAAGGATTTCCTTTCCTTGGACTGAAGTTTTGATAGACACTTGTTCAGTGCCATCAAAAACACAGGAAATTATCCTGGAGTTGTTGTAGAATTCCAACACATCTAGTGAAGAAATTCCACTAGGACGAGCAGATAGAAAGCCCTTGATTTTTGCCTTTTCAAGCATGTCAAGTATCAGCTTTCTGTCGGCTTGGTTTTCTATTACCGCCGTAAGGTACTCCTCAACCATAGCACCACCCCAAATCATCCTGTGATTTGAAGTCCAATGGTCAGGATTAAAATTTCCAACTAGTCGGTTGTTAATAATAACCAACTCTGGTGCTTGCTTTTCAGCAGTACCAGTGGAGGTTTGGGATTTCTGGGTAGAGGTGTTCTTGGAAGCCATCTCTTTATATAGGGATTTGAAACTTGTGTTTGAAAGAGATACGATTGAGTAATTCTTTTCAGAAAAACTTAATCAGAAATTCAGAGGTTTTAGAGATGTTGCAGAGGATTGGGAGAAGGTTTTTGCTGTTTTGATGCAAGTTGAAATATCGGTTTAGGCAAAAGTGATTTTCTTTGCCAAAAACCTATATATATAGCAAGTGAATCCCAACAGTCATATACATACAAATTGGTTTTGTGTATACGTATCTGTGACTTGCAAGCAGGCGTGAGCAAAAGCAGTTTCGGCATTAAATGCAAAGTGGGCTTTTTCGGTATTTCACCAGTCCACTATTTACTGCGAAAGGTTTTCAGCCGTTCAGATCAAAACGCTTTATTTCATTAATGGTTCCGATTGATTCTGCAGCAATGATTCACAATCAACAAGTGTAATTGTGCCCATTTATGAATTTTGGCTATTAGCTATCTGAATCACATTTTTGTTTGACCATACACACTGTTTGCATCTGATTCTGTCTTTGTCCTTAGGATTTTTCAGAGTTTTTCACAAAGATAGAAATAGTGCATGTTTCAAGAGAGTAGTCGACTACAGATAGTTGTACTATTCTCCTTAGTGTTGTTTCCGTAAATGTAGTGATCCAGATATCTGAGTTTCCGTCTCAGTGATCTGTTAAGCTTTCTTTTTGCTCTTTAGCCTTTTTGAATCTTCCTTTCTGGATTTCTATTCCAGATATCTCCTTTCTGGATTCCCGTTCCAGAATTCTCTTTTCTCCTTTCTGGATTCCCGTTCCAGATTTCTCTTTTCTCCTTTCTGGATTCCCGTTCCAGATACCTCTTTTCTCCTTTCTGGATTCCCGTTTCAGATACCTCTTTTCTCCTTTCTGGATTCCCGTTCGGATCTCTTTTCTCCTTCGGATTCCGCATTTCTACGAACTTTTCGTTCAAAGGTAGTTCTATTAGTCCAAGACTATGTCTTAAGGCTAAGAATCTACTTTCTTGTAGGGGCTTAGTGAAGATATCAGCAAGTTGGTCTTCAGTGCCAATCTTGAGTATCTCTATATTGCCTTTTTCAACATGATCTCTAATGAAGTGGTGTCTAACATCAATGTGCTTTGTTCTGGCATGAAACTTAGGATTTTGAGTAATCGCTATAGCACTTGTGTTGTCACAGAACATTGGAGTTTTCTCTTCATTGAGTCCATAGTCTCTAAGTTGTTGTTGAATCCACAAAATTTGTGTTGCAGAACAACCAGCAGCAATGTATTCAGCCTCTGTGGTAGAAGTTGCAATTGAGTTTTGCTTCTTGCTAAACCATGAGATAAGTCTTGTACCCAGAAATTGACATGTTCCTGAGGTACTTTTCCTATCAAGCATTGATCCAGCATAATCAGCATCTGAATAACCAGCTAAACTCAATCCACTATCTTTGGGATACCACAGCCCTACATCTACTGTACCTTTCACATACCTTAATATTTTCATAGCAATGTTGTAGTGTGTTTGCATTGGATTTGTCTAGAATCTAGCATACACTCCAACAACATATTGAATATCAGGTCTACTTGCAGTAAGGTAGAGTAGTGAACCTATCAATTTCCTATACTTGTGTTCTTCAACACTCTTATCTGATTCAGTATAGGTCATTTTGGTTCCAATGCTCATAGGTATCTTAGCAGTCTTTTCAGAAGGCTTTAGATTGAACTTAGTGAGCATGTCCTTTGCGTACTTTGTTTGACTGATGAATATTCCATCATTGAGTTGCTTGACTTGCAATCCTAGGAAGTAATTCATTTCTCCCATCATGCTCATCTCAAACTTGCTTTTCATGAGATTTGCAAAGTCATCACAAAGTTGCTTGTCCTTAGATCCAAATATGATGTCATCAACATATACTTGAACTAAGAGTAGTTTCCCGTCGTGATTCAAGGTAAATAGAGTTTTATCAACTTCACCTTTCTTGAAACCACTTTCCAGAAGATATTTGGCCAACGTATCATACCATGCTCTGGGAGCCTGTTTTAGTCCATATAGAGCTTTCTGTAATTTATAGACCATTCTATTTTCTGAGGAAACTTCAAAGCCAGGTGGTTGCTCAACATAGACTTCCTCAACAAGTTCACCATTTAAGAATGCACTCTTGACATCCATCTGATAAACTTTAAAATCTTTATGAGCTGCAAAGGCTAGAAAGAGTCTAATTGCATCCAATCTGGCAACTGGTGCATATGACTCATCAAAGTCTTCAGCCTTGATGCAGGTAAATCCCTTGGCAACCAACCTTGCTTTGTTTCTGGTTATTTCACCAGATTCATTCATTTTGTTTCTGAAAACCCATTTAGTTCCAATCACAGATATTCCTTCAGTAAATGGAACTAGTTTCCAGACTTTGTTTCTCTCAAATTGATCCAATTCTTCTTGCATCGCAGAGATCCAATCTTGGTCTCTTAATGCTTCTTCAATGGTTTTTAGTTCAATATCTGAGATAAAACATCCAAAGAGAGAATTAGCATTTTCAGCAATTGCTCTCCTAGTCTTAACTCCTTGATTAATTGGTCCAATTACATCTTTTGCAGGATGATCCTTGATCCATTTCATCATAGGTTTATTGCTAGTAGGATCAGCATCTAAGTGATCTGAATGTGAATCACTAAGATTTTGATTTGATACTTTTTCAGTATCTGAGATATCTGACATGTGGGAAATGTCATTGATATCTGACACTTTTTCAGTGTTAGAGATATCTGGGACTTGCATTTCAGCAGTCTTATTTTCAGATACCTCTTCATGATGAAGGTTCTCAGTAACCTGTTCCATTTCTGGAAGTTTCTTAGGAAATTCTTCATCATGTTTGTGAGTCATCTGGTTGTTACTAGGCATTTCATGCTTTTCTACGTCAGAGTCATCCTCACTTTCCACAATAAGGTTTTTCCTATCTGAGGGTTCTTTTTCAGAATCCTTTATCATCAGTTCTTTAAACTTGTCTGAGATTTCATCAGTAGGGGGTATTTTCTTGCTTCCTTCATAGAATACAACATGAACTGATTCTTCAATCCTTTTTGTTCTTTTGTTGTAGATTCTGTAAGCTTTGCTATTCATCGAGTAGCCAAGAAATACACCTTCGTCCGCCTTTGGTTGAAATGTTCTCAGATATTCTTTTCTGTTATTGAGAACAAAACATTTACAACCAAATACTCTCAGATGTTTGATATTGGGGGGTCTACCAACCAAGATTTCATAGGGGGTCTTGTCATTGTGTTTATTTATCAAGCATCTGTTCTGAGTATAGCATGATGTGTTTACAGCTTCAACCCAATAAACTTCACTTATTTCAGTGTCAGCTAACATTGTTCTTGCAGCTTCTTTAAGGGTCCTGTTTTTCCTTTCTGCAACACCATTTTGTTGAGGTGTTCTTACAGAGGAAAGTTGGTGTTGTATACCTTTGCAAGTACAAAACTCCTTTATGTACTGGTTTACAAACTCAGTACCATGATCTGTTCTGATTGCAGATACCTTGTCATTATTCATGACTTCGAGCTTTTTCAGCAAGTTTGGTATCTCCACCCTGGCATCAGATTTGTGTTTAAGAAAAACAACCCAAGTGAATCTTGAGAAGTCATCTACAACTACTAGACCATATTTCTTTCCTGCATAACTAGTTACAGATGATTCAAAGAGATCCATGTGTAATAGTTGCAGTGGTCTAACAATAGAGTGTCTGGTTTTGGTCTTGAAAGAAATCTTGGATTGTTTCCTTCCCGACACGGGCAGATACCATCCTTTCTAAAGGGTGTTTTGGGAAGACCAACCACTAATTCTTTCTTGCAAGTTTGTTCGAGTTTTGAAGTTCAAGTGACTCATTCTTTTGTGCCATAACCAGTTCTCTCAGGTGACTGATTGACTCACCATGAGACATTCTTGATTGTGGCGATGCCCAATCGAACATATGAGCTTCCTTTCCGAAAGCAACCAAGACTGTCTGCTTTGACTCATTGTCAATAAGTTCACAATATTTTGCTTTGAATTTCACAGTAAATCCTTTATCTGCAAACTGGCTCATGCTAAACAGATTGTATTTCAAATCTTTAACATGTAGTACGTCAGTGATTGTTAAGGATCCCAATTTGACGTTGCCAAATCCCAGTGAGGGATTTAATTCTCCTCCAGCAAATCTGATATCTGGTCCTGTGTTGCAAGCTTTGTAATCGACCAGATTTGCTTTGTCTCCTGTCATGTGTTTTCCGCATCCACTATCAAACAGCCATTGTGCTTTAGTCCAAGACGCGTTCTACACATAACAGGAAACAGGAGATTAGGTTCTCATATTTTTAATGGAACTGTCAGGATCAAAAGATCTTCCGGTGGGAACCCATTTTTGAATGAATTTCCTTGGTAAGTTCTTTTGTCTGACAGGAACATAAGGAGGAATTCTAGTTGAATGAGTATTATCATTATTAAGAATTATTTTCTTCCTTGGAGTGTTCCTAGGTGCTCCAGTTGGTGCTTTCAGATACCTGTTAGGTTTCTGAGTTTGCTTTTCAGCAAACTTTTCTTTCCTAGCCAGATTTCTTCTAGCCCTGGCATTCAGATTTTCAGTGGCTTGATTTAACTTCCACTTCTGATAATTGCTTTGAGCAATTCTAGCTTTTAGCCATCGTTCTTGCTCCTGCTTGTACTCATGAGCAAGTTGCTTTCCGATGCCTTTATAGCCAATACCGTTTCGAGCACTTGAAGCTATCTGAGATCTTTTCTCAGCAGCTTTGCTAGTCTCTGGTTGATCCAATTTCTTTCCAGAAAAGGTGACATGGGAGAATTTGCCAGCTCCTGCAATTCTTCCTTTATTAGAGACATAGCACTGTGGGTGTTTACACTTTTCAGTGTCATGTTTCTTTTCAGAAATATGCCCAACAGTTTTCTGTTTGACTTGTTTTTCCCGCAAAGGAGTAGTCGCAACTGCCTTTCCTTTGTCTACAATCTTTGTCTGTTGACCGATGTTATAGATTGTATGGGAACCATCTTGCTGAGTTTTTAAGAATGCTTTTCTTTCACTCTTATTCAGAGTGGTAGAACTATCTTTCTGAATTCTCAGCCCAAGTCCGGTTTTCTCTGAAGGATCTCTTAAATAAGATTGTACTTCAGTCAGAGTATCACTAGCTTTGGCATAAGATTGAAAAGATACTTCTTTCAATCTCTCGACTGACATATTTGCTCATTTGCTTTGCAGCAAAGGCATCCTCAGTCTCTTCCTTGCTTTTCTTCTTTTCAGAAGTTCCTTGAGTAACTAGAGCAACATTCTACAACTTTTCAGTTGCTTGTTCTCTCTGAGTTGTCTCATAATCAACCGTAGCAAGATGAGAGAAAAGTTCTACTGGAGTGATATTTGGCATTCCTTGGTTAAAATAAAAGAATTTAGTATGCTCCCAGTTATGATTAAGACTTCTGACAATAGTCTTAATCTTCTCTGACTGGGAGTACCTATTGCTTTCCCCAAGTGCTGCCATGTCACTCATGAGAGTGGTAAATCTGAAATCAAGTTCTTCCAGAGTTTCAGTGGGTCCTTGCTTGAAATTTTGGAATTTCAGCTTGAGAACTCCGAACTTGTTTTCTTTGGTTTTCTCAGTTCCGGCACAGATTTCTTCAATCAGTTGCCAGGCAACTTTCGCCGTTTTAGCACCCCACAGTTTACACTGTATGTGCTCTGGTGTCGATCTGATGATGATGTTTCATGCTTGGTCATCCAGTCGATTCCTCTTGGCATCTTCCGATGTCCAGAGTTCTCTGGGCTTTGGTTCATAAATAACTTGGCCTGTAGATCTTCCACTTGTTGACGCATCTGTTTGTGAAGATCCTTCGCCTTGATCTCTGTCTCTACCATTTGAAACCTCCATGACTTGCTTTAGTTGTTGAATGACTATTGGGCCATTCTTTATAACTTTGATCATCTCGTCACTTATGGCTTCAAGGTGGAGCATCATGTTATTCTCCATTTCTCATAGTTCTCTGGTTTGAGAACTGGTGCATCACTCAGAGACATACCTGCACACTTAGCACACAAATTAAATAGTCCTCAAAAATGGACAAAGTTTCTTAACCTATCTGGGATCTAGGTTCAGTGCAGAAGGCTGGTGAACCTCCTGCTCTGATACCACTTGTTGGTCCAGATAACGGCAAAGTAAAAGACTAGAGGGGGGGTGAATAGTCTTTTTCAAACTTTTGTCGATAAACAATATTTCTCAGATATCTGTGAAGATATCTGATACTTAGATTCAGAGCGCGGAAGACTTAATAAAGATAAGTGTAGAAACAGTTAAAATGTGTGTGTGTGTGTTGCTGAAAATGTAAATACAGAAAGTAAATAACACAGCAAGTATAGTGGTATCTGGAGGTGGCGTAATCCTCCAACTAATCCACTTCGGTCTACCTGAGACCTAGAATCCACTAGAACAGATAATTGAGGTCACCTTACAAAAATCCTATTCTAAGATTCCTTTAAACAAATGGTTCCCAACCAAATGTTCCCCCTGAGTTGTTCCCGGGCTTCTTCAGCCTAGTACTTCCTATACTCAGAAACCTTTGAGTTATTCCCTAGCTTCCCAAGCTAAGTACTTCCTATACTCAGTAACCTTGGAGTTATTCCTTAGTTTTCCCAAATCAAGTACTTCCTGTACTCCGTTAACCTTGGAGTTATTCCCTGATTTTCCCAAAATCAAGTACTTCCTCTACTCCTGTTAACCTTTGGAGTTATTCCCTGATTTAACTAAGTACTTCCTATACTCCACGCCAGTTATGGTGTTGGTTTAGGTTTGAGTTTGTCAGATGAGATTCTTGTATTAACTTTTCAGTTAATCAGAATTCTCAGTGAACCAAGTATACTTAATACACTTTTCAGCGTATGGTATCTTGTTCGATTTTACTGACCCAAGTCTTATGTTATCTGTTCAAGAGAATGAATCTCAGATAGTTGATCTTTTGATTCAACTCCTTCACAGATAGTTTTGCTTGTTTAGGATCAGGACACTTAGAACTTCAGTCCTACTTAAGTATCAGAGGCTTTGGTCGCAACAGAAAGCTTGAGGATAAGTAGTTTGCTTTGAGAGTGTAAGATCGTATATCAGAATATAAGATATCTGAGGTTTTGTGTTTTGTGTTCAAGGTGTTTTCTCAAGCATTCTAAGTGTTGATATTTATAGATGAATTTGAATGCCGTTGGATAGTATCCGTTAGGCTCAAATTCAAACTATTGATATATGTGTATAGTACTGTAGCAGGCCTTGTCTTCTTTTTCAGAAACAGCCGTTGCTTTTGTTCAGACATCTCTGTCCGTGCATTAAATGCATTGTACTATACTTTGTCTTGTAGTGTCAACGGAACTATGCTTTGTAATAGAGATTCCTTTGATCAGATATCTCTGATTCTTAGCACGTCCTTATCTTCATTCTTCAGATACCACTTGTATTGAAACAACTTTGTTTGCAATATATATTTCTTCTTCAGAAATGTGGTTAAGGCTCAAGGTATCTGAGTGTAGATATCTGTGGACACTTTCCTTATTTTCAGATTGACCTTTTATTCCTCAGATATCTCTCGTGACACAGTTTGTTTGAAACTCTTCGTGTCTTCAGATATCTGATGGAGGTTTCTGAAAAGCTGTTTTTAGTAATCTTGTGCAGTTTCTTCAAGTCTTCACAGTTGTTGAACTTCTGCTGCTTGGATGTCTTCTTCTTGGTCTTCTCTTCATAAAATAAAGATTACATTTCAAAGGCCTAACATCCTATACAAGATTTACTAAACTATCATACTAAGTGGGTTTCCTCTTTTACAATGTTCAAGTGAACCAAGAGTACTAATCACCTTTCTGAGACTAAGATAGGTCATCATGTTGCTGATCAAAACTTATACAATATTTCTAACAAAATATCTAACAAAATTCCTAACAATATTGGTCGTAACTGCAATTGAAAAACACACCATGGATGTGAAGATGATAGCTAGAAAAAAAATTATATATGGGTCTAAGGTGCTGGTACCTCGAATTGTTTTGACACCATTTGATGTGACAAAATTTTCAAAGGTTCCAAATAAAACAGTTCTCTATATTTGTTTGTTATGCCATGAATATTAACAAGATCCAAAGGACAATCTTTAACTCACGTCAACCTATAATTACCTAAGCCAATTTTTAACCACGCTCAACTATATGCTGCCTTCTCCAGAGTTACAAGCAATAAATGTCTCAAAGTGTTAATACAGGATGAAGAAGGGAACCCACTTATATAACAACTAATGTGGTTTATAGCGAGGTGTCATGTAACCTTTAAACTTTTTGGCTTTATGATATTTTAAAATTTTATCGGTTATCTATACATGACACCACTTAGAACCTTTGGTTATATAGAATTTTAGATATTTTTAATCCGATTTTCTGAATTTAAGTTCTTAACCAAACAGACACTTAGAAGTTAGAATTATTATATATATCTACCACCACTTCTTATACGAAAAGTAAATTATGTCGTGGCATCGCCACGGGTTAGTACTAGTAATAATAATAATAATAATAATAATAATAATAATAATAATAATAATAATAATAATAATAGGAAATAGTAGATGATTAAGGTTAAAATAATAAATTAATCATCATCGCCCCGTGTAAATTCGGCATCTGCAATCAAGTGGAGGAGAGTTCACTGAGCAGCCTGGCCGGCATCTGTATTTATTCAATTATTTCTTTTTCTTAATCGATTTTTTAAAACTCTTTTAATGTTATTTCGATTTAATTATGACGTCATTAAGGATATATATATTTGTAAAACTAAACGGTTTTGGCATCAAAACTTTGAAGGTCCAAACACAAGGGTCACGTAATAAGCCCAAGTTTATGTGTAATTAAGCATATATATTGTGGTTCTACCCTTTATAGCATACAAGGCCGTGAATATGGCAGAAAAGCTGTAAACACATACGATCCATTGATCAGTTATTGTACAAGCTTGTTGTTGAAATATTAGTTAAAAAAGTGAGTTATGAAAATTTTTAGTTGATAAATAGTAAATGAATTAAAGATGATTTATAAAAAATAGTGTTTGGAATAGAGGTGAAAATTTATAAGGTTATTATATAGGGTGTTGAAAAATAAAATGACATGCATAAGAAGAAATTGTTATGTAGGGTATATAACAACCCTATAAACCCTATAAGTTTTTAACGCTATTCCAAACACCAGTTTTTTTAATTCACCTTTAACTCAGTTATTATTAATCAACTATAAAATTTTATTAACTCACTTTTTCAACTCAATACCAAACAGTCTAATGTCGAACTTGGAAACAAAGTGGAAAGTATATATATATATGCGTTGAAGTAATCTTTAGCATTAACCAATCAAGCTCACAGGTCACAACTCAAATTGGAAGGAAAAGATAGAAACACATTGACATTGTGTTAAGCAACTAAATGGAAGAGACTAAAGCATCATTACAAAAGAAGTTTAAGTCGAAAGAAGGTGACGAATACTGATTCGACAGTATTTTAGAAGCAACAATAGCATTTGCAGCTTCTGTATAATGAACTCCATCCCAGCTTACGTAGGGTATTCTTTCCTCACACACGGTGTTACCACCATCAAGACAATCGTTGCCCGGGCTGTAGTTGTACGGTGCTCCACCTCGCCCACAACACGCCATTAGGGGATTCACGAAACCTGTTGATACGTGCACAATTCAATTTCACAATGTTAAGAAATTGATTGATCATGTTTCAATTATATAACGCGATGAGCAAATAGTTTCCAGAAAGGTCATGTACCATATGATGTTGAATTAGCTATGAGGCTGTACTTGATGGAGTAGACATCTACGTAGATAATAGTAGAATTCTTCATCTGCATTCGCAGTTCTTGACAAAGAGCGTCAAGTTTGGAGTTGAATAGTTTTGCGCCATCATTTAGAAACTTCAAGCATCCATATTGATCAAAATCATGGATATGGCTATTATTTTTCCTTATGGCAAGTTCGCGGGGTAGACAACCCAATGGACCTGTATTGTGCACCCAAAACTTCATCCCTCCGAGCAAATACATGTCCTGATTGCATAAGTTAGTGAAACTTGTCCTGGTCGATCAAATAAGCATCAAGAGAAGACTCACCCAAATAGCATTCCTGATTTCAGATATGTAAGAAGGGATTTTATCAATGGCTTCATAGTATGAGTAGGCTTGGAACGCATGTGATAAGTCATTTTGTCCAATGTCGATTGTGTATAGGGCGTGTTTGAAATCTTCTTCCCCAATCAAGTAACTTAAACCTAAAAAGTAATTGTTTAAATCACAAAGGGCTATGAAATTCAAGTATATGTTACGATGTATCAAAGGTGAGAAATTTGTAGTGAATCAATTAATAATTACCTCTAGAATGCAATTCTGATGATCGAGTTTTGAAATATTTGAACTGAAGAATCTGAATGTCCAAACTAAAAAGAGCATGTTGAGGATAAGTAGCAGCACCGGCTATTGCAAAATTTACTCCATTTCTGAAATTAGGCTCCAACGAATTCAAATAAGGTGACAAGTAAGTCGCGTTCAAATATTCGCCTGCAAAAACAAATTGACATGTAAACAACACAAAACCCCTCAAGTTATCATTTGAGAGTAGCACTAAATTCACCCAATAAACAAAATTGTGTAAATTCCATGAACGCTATGAAAAGTTTGTGGGAGATCGCCACCGTCAAGATTAACGACAAGTGCACTACAATCATTAATGTTAGTGCGACTATGGAAGGTTTTCTCAATGGGGATAATTCAAGGGTTTTCATAAAATGTTTTCTTAAATACCGTTTGGTTAGAAGGGGTTTTGGTGGCGTTTTTTTCCAAAAACCCACGTGTTTGGTAGTGAAAATGAAAGACACACCGGCCCACGAAAAATCCAGTCTCGGAAAACATCTGATTTTCAAGCTCGCAAATTTCACATCACAAAACCCCTTTTTTCCAATAACCCACTATGAAGATACTTCTCCTCTTAGGCCCAGTTGGAAAATTGATGAATATTGTTTAAAGAGCGTTAAGTTTGGAATAATATATTTGAGCATTGAAGTTTTAAGTTTTAGAGTTGATGATGAATAATAACTCAACTCGAATACTGTAATATCAAGTGAAGAAACAAATACACAAAAGTTGGCCAAACTAAACTCAAGTTCGAGTTTATAGCAAACACGCAGATACCATATTAAGCCAGGGATGTTATAGGTATATGATACATCTACACACTATTTTGCAAGAAGAAAAGTGTCTAGCACTAATAAATTATTGGGGAAGAGACTGATACATAATTAACCCAATTGTGAATATACAGAATGGACCAAATGGCAGATTTCTCACGCAACTTTACATCCCATTACAAGTTTAGTGTTTCACAAATTCGTGTAACGGACATGTATATATCGACGAGATACCTTAAGAACGGACTGATGTGTTTGCACAATCAGAGTTTGTCCGATGCAAAATAAAGTGATGGAAAGTAATTGAGCAGGTAATTACTTACATAAAAAGTCAATGATTAGGCGTCCATCGGAAAACCGGCCAGTTGGGTGATCGAAGAAGGAGCGGGCATACGGATAGCCGATTTCGGATCCATGTGCGGCAGCAAATCCACCAGTGTCCGAGTTTGAATCACCAAATTAAATTCAAGATCACCGGATGGTTCTTACATTGCTGATCACCATCAAGAACTGCCAGTGCCACAGAGAGATTACATATTATCACTACAAATACAACATGATGTAATAACATGATTAATTTGCTTAATCTCTCCTTTTCACTCAAATACAAACACTAACTATGGTAGTAGAGCTAGCCAGACACCACTAACTCTTTAAAGTAATCTCTAGTTGAACCCACGTCAGTGTTGTCATCATAAGATACTCAATTACCTAACTCCATTTGTCTTTGCATAAGAATAAAGATAATGTATTGCGTGCTTTTCATTGTTATTGTCTAATAATTGTACCTGTAACATATGATAAGAAAATGGTCCATTTTTAAATTTGATTTTTCACTTATACTAGTATAATATTATATCAAACCATAAACTGGAATTATTTGATATGTACATGTCAACACTTGATCATTCACGTGCTTAATCGTTCGTGTGTAGATTTGATGTTCATGCTTGCCTGAAATGTGGGGGATTAGTCAAGCCTTGTTGGAATTTCAAAATTTTACGTCTGAGAGAGAGGATTTAATGGTCGATTTTACATGTCGTGTATTTTGTCTTGTTTACATTTTCAAGTAAACAATATGTTTGATGTACTGATCAAGGTGTCTCAAACTTCAATCTCAAGGCTGGATTGAAGTGCAATGGCTCAAGGACTTGAATTTTACAAGTGAAGATGGTGTACTACTCGTTTAGTCATTTAGATGACTAGCCTAGACTAACGAGTTGGACTTGGACTAAGATTTTAACATTTAAGGGACAACAATTCAAGCTATACTAATGTGGGTTTCTGTGTTTTGCTTTGACAGCTTACGGAAGATTACTATAAAAGCCCAATTTCAAATATCCAACTATAAAGACGAACACATAGGTTCTGGCCCAATTCTCATTTCATGGGAAAGGAAGAGTATAGATCATACAGTCAAAAGGCTGTGAAAAACTTGCCCCCGCGTGTGTATGTATTACTGTAATACTCCATCCCTCCCGAATCTAACTACAAACGCAGTTTTAAAATAAGAGTAAATAAAGTAGGAAATAGAATATATAAAGTATGAGACATAGCTAGTATTATTACAATGAAAAGTGTAGTATAAAACTTTCTGAATTAGAAAGAGGACATTGAGTTAGGGACGAACCAAAAATGAAAGTGGGAAGTTTAGTTCGGGACAGAGGGAGTATATCTTATGTATATATAAGTTTAAAAAAGACTGGCACCATATTCATACCATAAGTTTTCAAAAATCACTTATGTTTACGAACATAACAGTCGAATTTCTTTTTGTATAATTAATTATTTTAAATATGAATATATGTTCTCACAATTAACATTAGTCAATTTAAACAAATGCATTTTTATATTCATGTAAAATATCGATAATCGCAAGTAAAACTCATGTTCTAAGTTATAATCTTAATATTTATTCTATAATTGATCAATTTATTTCTACATACCTGTCACAAAGAAAATTACCAGACCATAAATGCTTAAGTACAATCCCAACAAAATAGGAGGTCTGAGTGGATTACAGCATCACTTGAGTCTACAAAAATATATTAATGGTTGAATCTGTTAAAGAAAAGAGGACGGAGAAGGGAATAGAATAAAGTTTATTCAATGAGAACACAAGTTAGTTATTTATACAAGTGAAAATTAATTTGAAAAAGCTAAGGCATTATCATCAACTTCTGTACATTTGATCCTTTCATCCACTAATATATAAGGTATAACCTACTAACTCTTGTGCATTTATACTTAACAGAAGCCACTTTCTATTATCGATTGTTTCCAATAAAAACAACTAGGCTTACCTATAACACTAAAGGGGAGTGATCCCAAACTTTTAGTCCACATATAGTTTTCAATATAGGTGTTGAGGGGTGAAACCTCGAACACTAACTGACTAAACGATTACCAATAATCCAGTCTATAGCCCGCCTCCTACTTGAAGTCCGAAGGAGTACTTGTCCGAGCTAGAGCACCTGAAAGGACTAAGTGGGGGGGAGAGGGGGTTTAGAACTGGATGCCCGGATTGCCTATGTCAATCTGGTAAGAGACTTTACTCAAGAGAGAGTTGGAAGCTCTCAATGTAATAGTTATGAGGAGGGTTATTACGCTCAAGAACACTTACCTTAAGGTCTTGGACCTTGTGCTATATTTATAGTTATCATGTACTTATGAAGAGGTTCATAAGATGATGCCAAGTGTATGATTCAGATTTGGACACCAATGCCACCTTTGGCCCATAGCCCAATAGTGAACAATAGTCCAACACAGATTAGTGGGCCTGGGAGGATAGTTTGGGCCTTTTCCCTCTGAGAGTACTGCTCCGCCTGTTGGGTCCGTGTCAGTCCCTCGGACAGATCCGTCTGCTTGGTTGATCTGCCCTTGGATAACTCTGGATGTACGAGCCAAGAGTCTCACGGAAGTATCTCAGTGGTTATGTTATACGTTTGGTCTTGATGTGATGGTGGCGTCCGAGATTCTCTCGTCCGGTCCGTTTGGCCTCTGCACTGACGTAGCCAGGTTTAGAAGTCCTTTTCCCAGCTAGCTCGGACTAGCTATGAGGGTGTAGTGACTTTGGCGTACTGGTTGATTCACTTTGGCCGGACCATGTGAAGTCGGACCAGTACTGAATTGGCTAATTAAGCCGTGATGCGCTTTAGGACAGGCTCTATGGTGCCCTTAACGGATTGGACACATGTCCGTAACAACAATAGGAGTTCTAAGGTGTATGTGTTGTTTGGCATAGAACCATACATGAATTGAAAATATACGAGTTGTTTAACTTAGAACTGGTGGAGGTAAGATTTCTTTTTTAAAAAAAAATAGTAGATGAATAGTAAATTAGTTTAAATATAAAAGATAGGTGTATGAGATACAATTAAAATTTAACATCCAATTGAAGGCTTTTTTAGAGCTTTAACAACAAAATGCTCAAAAAAAGAGTTCAAATGGAGGATTTTCATGAGATACTAACATGGGTATGTCTACAAGTGCACTACAAAAAACTACTGTTTTAGCGACGGATTTATCCGTCGCTAAAACAGTAGCGATCCGTCGCTAAGTCCTTAGCGACGGATAAAAAAGTCTCGTGGAACGACGGATAGGTTATTCGTCGCTAAATCGTGACGGATAAACCTTTGACTTTTTAGCTACGGATTTTATCCATCGTTCAAAAGTAGATTTTTAATTTTAAAAAAAACAAATATCTGCTATTTTAGCGACGGATAATTTATCTGTCGCTAAAAAAAGCAGATTTTTAAAAAAAAAATTTAATAATTTGCGGCTTGTTTTCATATTTCACCTGTTTCACAAAATATAGTGTTCGATAGTAAATCTAGAATAATGAAATTGTTTTAATTAAACAGAAATCATTCTACAAAAGTTAACAAACCATCCGTAATGAAAATCAATATCCGTACATAGTCTAAAGTAAGAAATAAAAAAATACACAAGTCAAAATCTAACTACCAGGCGGGGGTGGCTGCTGCTCGAACCTGGACATGAAAGCATGCATCTGTAACCGAAGACTCTCGTTTTCCTCCCGTAGGGCTCTATCTCGCCGCTCCATTTCCTCTTTGAGCCGTGCGGCACTGCGAAACACATGGTATCGTACCAACCCGAGACACGCTCCGTGAAAATCTGATGTCTAGATTGTTGGGATGCTGAGTAGGTAGGAGTAGTCATCACAGTGCCGAAACTCCCCAATCCATATACTCGGCCTTTGTTGTCCATTGGGTTGACGGCTAAGAAGATGTTGTTTTGTTGTTCAATTGTCAGCTCCTCACCCGTTTCGGCCTGCTGCCTCTCGATCTGAGCCTCCACCCCAGCTTGAAACCGTAAAATGTAGATATCATGAGTTACAGTTTTTTCATAATAACTTGTACTACACAAATATGAATTTTAACCAAAATTAACGTACCACATTAGCCTCGGACTTGCTGTCAACACATCTGCCTTTCTTTAGCTTGGCTCTTTTGAAGTACTCGAAGGTGGTATTCTTCTCCCCTGAAGACACCTGAAGAACATATGAAACACAAAATACATTAAAGGTAAACATTTAGCTAGGAACTCATTAAAGGCAAACATTTAGCTAGGAACTCATTAAAGGCATAGAAATGAAACACAAAACACATGTACGAATAAACTGATCAAATTAGATGTACACTTACAGATTTCACGTGATGCGTAAGAACTGATTGCGACCGTAAGTGGTGAATGGCCACCCCTTTACCCTCAGACGGCTCTGTCAGCCGGTTCTCTTTGTTCTGGTCCAAAATCTGCCGGACATCAGCTTGAGTCCAGTAGGCCACCCAAAGTGCCCACTCCTCCTCATCACACCATGCAGGCCTTTGGTTTTGTCGCCACATCTTTTTCATAGTGCAAACCATATCCTTGTATCGAGCTGACCCCAGTGACTCGAAACAAGGCCATATCAGGTGGAGCAACATGTTGGGATGAAGTACTTTTTCTACATTCCCAATTCCAGACAACATCCAAATTACATAACGTAAACCGAGACATCAATTTAATAAGATAACGCAACATAACAATTCAATGGTGACTAACATATCACCCAAGTTAACATATCACTCACATATAGTGGCTAACATACCACTCATCACATTGTCCTAAAATTTACTAACACATTGGTGACTAACATATGACCCAAGTTCAGCGGCTAACATACCACTCACATACAGTGGCTAACATACCACTGACATTAAAACAACGAGTATAACAACAAATAAAGGAATGCCAGATTCAAACTTACCCGCAACTCATCAAAGTACTCGCCTCTCATCCGGTCCAAGATGCACGACCACTCCTCTCCCCCTGCCCCGGGGGCTCCCTCTTGGTCCGAAAGATGTCACCGAGTTTAGCGGCTGCATCTGAAGGCCATAACCTGTTATCAATTTATAAGATACAAGAAACAAATATTAATTAGTATAGTATAACAATGATGTGGCATAAATTATCTTAAGGTATGTTCTATATATATAAAGGAATGCATAATACTTACTTGTCTTTACCCAGTGGGAACAGAACAGGCTTCCCGTTCCACTGAGCCCCGACCTCGAGCTCGGTGTAGGGACAATCGTCTTCCTGTAAGTTCCCGAAGATCGGATTCGAGCCCCTGATCGAACCAGGTGGTTTCTCAGGAAGTAGAGCGGCTGCTCTGACTACTGCTCCTCTGAGTCTAACCCCCCTCCTCGACTACCCCCTGACTGGCCGCATGGGGAAGGACGGTATGTGGGTCGCCTATGTCGCGGCATCTGCATAAACATGCAACAAATACAGGAAAAATGTGTTAGTATATACCTACATACATTTTGAAAAGCATGTAAATCACAAATACTTGGTATTATCAACAACTAACTAGTTGTATACATAATCTACCCTTCTCACATACCTTGTGCGTCCTCGTCTAAGTTTACATACTGGTCCTCATGCAGATCTATCAACTCATCACGAGCCTGTACATGAGTTTTTGCTTGTTCATCGACAACCTCTTCTTGGTACAAGTTGGTAATTGAGTTGTCTTTCTCAACGTACTCCACTTTGGAGCAGGCACGTATAGGTATCGCAGCTAACCAGTCCGCCTTGTCGCGTTTCCTGCTTGGATATTCAAGAAACACCACTTGTCGTGCTTGAGTCGCCAAGATAAATGGTTCGTACTTAGTTTTGTACCTCTTTCGATGGTTTATGTCAACCATTTCATACTGTTCATTCTTCTTCGTACCAAGTGGATTAGGATCATACCAGTCAACATCAAACAAAAAGGTTCTTCAAGGGCAAACCGGGATATTCTAGGCGCACTATTCGTTTCAGCTTCCCATGGAAATCATACAAATCACCTGGTCTTAAATCTTGCCCCCTAACACACACCCCAGAATTTCTTGTAGACATAGCCGTGTTAGAGTCAATCGTATGGAACCTAAGGTCATTGACTATGTAAGATGGGAATGTGTAGACCTTTTTGAATGGTCCCTCTGCTAGAGCACTCAAGTAAGGGCATGTGACGTTGTTGACAGGATCTCGGACATACTCCTTGAACCAATCTGGAAATTCTGATTCCATCTTTAAGTCAAGGAGTTCTTCAAGCGTATCCTCTGTCATCTGAGGATTCTTCTCCAAATAACGCTCTTTGAAAATGCTGTGGGCATTGACATGATTATAAGTCTACATACTAGCTAGGAGGATTTTAGTTAAAAGTTCAATTTTAGTTGATTTTAATAAGGTACTTATCACCATATACTTGTCAACATCAGCACAATTCGTGAGGACATAATAATGAGCTGCCTTCATCTCCTTATCCGCCAGATATTCTTTCTTACTCTGTCCCAAAGGTCTCCCTGAGACCCTAAAAACAGATAGGGAAACATCATCATCCTCTTGAATTTCGAATGTGTCTGCGTTTCGAGATGGCCTAGATGCCTTTGTCGGGACGTGATCCTCAAAGTAATAGGAGCAGAAGGTTGCAGTTTCCTCTCGAACATACGCATTGGCAATCGATCCCTCAGGTCTACCTTTGTTCTTGACATATTTCTTCAATTTTCCCAAGTACCTGTAATATATATTCAGGTAAGACAGTGTTAGAAATAAAAATCTATCCGTAATTTTAAGTACATGATTGCAATTATTTCACACCTCTCGAATTGATACATCCATCGATACTGAACCGGTCCAGCAAGTCTTGCTTTATGTGGAAGGTGAACCGGCAAGTGCTCCATAGAATCAAAGAAGCTCGGTGGAAATATACGCTTGAGCTTGCATAGAATCAACGGTATATTGCTTTCAATATTTGTTAACACTTGATCGTGAACCACCCTTGTGCATAAATTCTTGAAAAATAAGCTATGCTCGGTGATAGCGATCCAGACAGGTTTAGGTAGCAGTTCTCCAAATGCAACCGGGATAAGCCTCTCCATGAACACATGACAGTCGTGGCTCTTCATCCCAAACATCTTTGTCTTCTTCAAATCCACACACCACTCCAATTTCGAGGCGTAATTGTCGGGGAACTTCAATGCCTTCACCCAATCAAACAGTATTGACCTAGATTCATTATCAATTGTGTAGCATGCCTTGGGCCACTTACCTTCATCATTCCTCTTTGTCAACTCCGGCCTTTTACACCATGTATCCAACTCGGCTCTAGATTTGACATTATCCCTTGTTTTTCCGGGAATGTTGCAAATTGTGTTGAAGCAGTTCTCGAACACGTTCTTCTCAATGTGCATGAAATCTATGACGTATAAGAAGACTGTTCCAATAAGGCAAGTCCCAGGAGATGGTTCTCTTCTTCCATCCACATTTGTTGCTAATTTTCTTGTTATGCTTCTCCCACCCAAGTTCAGTCACTTTCATAAGACCCAACCTATCAATCTCCGCAAGAATTTGTGCACCAGTAAGTCGTCTCGGAGCTCCTTTCTTTTCAACTTTGTTTTTCAAGAATTGACCCCTGTTTTTCCTGAACGGATGATTATTTGGTATAAACCTACGATGACAATCAAACCAACATACCTTCCAGCTATCCTTTAGTCTAAATGCATCAGTGTCCTCCAAACAATGTGGACATGCATGTTTCCCGGCGGTTTTCCTTCCAGATAACATGGAGTACGCATTAAAGTCACTCACGGTCCAAAGTAGTGAAGCTCTCAAGGTAAAGTTCTTCTTGGTTGACACATCATATGCAGGGATACCCTTCTCCCACAGCTCAATCAGCTCCTTGATTAGGGGTTGCAAGAAGACATCCAACGTCATTCCTGGATCTTTTGGCCCAGGAACCAACACAGTAAAAAACATGAATGGTTCCTTCATGCACTCACCGGGGGGGGGGGGGGGAGGTTGTATGGAGTGAGCATCACTGGCCAACAAGAGTACGCACGTTCACTTCCAAACGGGTTAAAACCATCCGTACAGAGCCCCAATCGTACATTTCTAGACTCGGCTGCAAACTCTGGATATGTCTTGTCAAACTCTTTCCATGCCGGTGAGTCTGATGGATGATCCATTCTACCCTCTGCATCTTCCGGGATTACTCGCTCCTTGTGCCACCGCATTTTATCGACACAAGCACTTGAAGCGTACAACTTCTTCAAACGAGGTGCTAGAGGGAAGTACCACATTTTCTTATGTGGGAGATTTTTCTTCTGACGTTTCTTTGAAGCCCCCTCCTTGTAACGCTTGTAACGGTCCTTATCACAGAATTTGCACTTCAATAGATCTACATCCTCCCCCCAATAGATCATGCACATATCCGGACAACAGTCAATGGTTATCGTAGGCAACCCCAACCCCCGCATCTTTTTCTTCGATTGGTAAAAGTTGGTGGGAACTAGGTTTTCTTTAGGACAAAGATCCGACATTACTTGTACCCATTCATTGAAGCTCGCTTCAAATTGGTGGCCATTAGCCTTACAACTCATTAGCCGAGCCAACAAAGACAACTCGCTGAGCCTACACTCCGGATAAATAGTGATACTAGTGTCCATAAATTCTGCCCCGGCAGCATTAAACACCATTTCTTCGACCCGGTCATGAAAATCATGAGATTTAGATGTACTTTGACCCCCAAGTTGTTCATTTTTTCTCTTCCTTCCACGCTGCCTAAATTGCTCATATGTCATGGACGGTGTTACTTCCTCACCATGGTGGTTCCATACCTCATACTCAGGCAGGAATCCATTACGTTTCAAGTGATCGGTTACCGCTGTAGGAGTCAAATATTGCTTGTTTCTACATTTTTTCAATTTACAAGGGCACTTTATCAAACCCCCCTTTACACAAGTCGGATGTGTCATCGCCAATGCGATGAAGGCTTCAACCCCTTCCACAAAACAAGATTGAAGTCTGCCATTAACAGTACGACAGTACATCCATGAATGATCGGGATTCATTGGATGATTATATAACCTGACACATCTGAATTTATTAGATCGTATTGAATTTCCACTCAATTCTAATTCCTGACTATAATTGCATTGTTAATTATAATACGTTCCAAATTTCATGAATTATATGCATTTTACATTTAAAGTTTTTTTCATGCAATTTTCTTATATTCCCATTACAATTACCAATTTATAAATTAAAAGCATTTCAGTTATACGAATTATAAATTATAATTTATAAATTACGAATTACCAATTTTTTCCACGAAATATCAATTTATATTCCCATCGAATTATACGAATTACCTCATACCAAATTTTTTTATACAAATTATAAATTAGCAAATACTCAACCAAATCAAATACATACTTACAAAGATTAAACTAAATCAAAATAAATACCATAAATAACATACATACTTACATACTTCATACTTACAAACATCAAACTAAACACCATACTTACAAACATTATACTAACTAATCAATTTCACAATAAATCAATGAATTCATTAACCCACTACTTAATATGAACTACACTAGCTAGTATATCGAAATTAGCAAAAATCCAAAATTTAGAAAAGTAGGGTTTTAGACTATTACCTTTAAATTGCGGGGAAAATAGTTGAAAAACGGTGAAATTGAACGGCTACCTGAGTTCCTTGTTGAAAGAGCTTTGAAAAGAGCCCAAGATTTTGCCAGAATGGTTGACGTTTGATCGGAGAACCAAATCGTGAAATTCTTGCCGGAAACAAAGAAGAAGAAGAAGAAGAAGAAGAAGAAGAAGAAGAAGAAGAAACAGAGAAGAAATGGGGGAGAAGAAAGATTCTGCCTGTTTATCTAACAAAATCAGCGACGAATAGCTATCAGTCAATTTTTTTTTAAAATACTTTTTTAACGACGGATAATCTATCCGTCGTTAAATTTCTATTTTCCTTTTTTTTTAAAGTTAGTTATCCGTCGTTAAATGGCGACAGAAACATCGACGGATAGGGCGAAACGCCCTATCCGTCACTAAAAATGCCGATTCGTCATTAAGGGTATCCGTCGCCCCTTTCCGTCGTCAATTCACAGAATTCTTGTAGTGGTGGGCGTCGGAAACAAAGCAACGGGTCGTCGGAATTGGATGAAGTAATTCAGAAATGCAAAGAACTTCTTCACGTACCTTGGGAAGGTGACTTTAGGAGAATATATAGGTTAGTTTTGACCATTTGACCAAGATAGGATACTTTTGGAATGGAGATGAGATGTTTTGGTATAACCCTTCAAATTATGTAATTCCGTTTTTGGGAGCTGACATTGGCATTTAAGCCTATCTTAATCTTTTCACACCAAAATAAAAAATGTATTGTACCAAGAAATAATAACTCGTTTTCAGTTGTATTGGGCGAAAATATCAATACATAAATTTGGGCTTACTCTCAAGTAATCACCCCCGGTTTACCCATTTGGCACCGGCTTACCGCATGCATCAAGTTAACCAAATTAAGACATAGTAGTATTATTTTACTATTTTATTAGGGTCACTCGTTTTCCATATTCCGCAACTAATTTAAGAATCATTTCCTATATTGTAGCAAAAGAACAAATTCATTCAGTCAAAAATTAAAATAAAAAAATCAAAAGGTTTTCGGCACGAGGAAGCTGCAACACTCGAGGCCCATGAACAAATTTAGGCAAATCATAGATGAATGCATGCAATCAAATTTACCTTCAAAATTAATACCCGTACTACGGTCTTAGTTTCATCTTTCCATTTAACTTTTTCTGATCAATACCGTTTAACTTTGAATTTGAGTTACTTTCATAGAAGAACTCTAGTGAATTTAATAAATATATAATGAAAAAGTTATAATGTAAATATTTAATAATATGAATTTTTAATTTTTTTTACCAATACTATTTATGAGTAATTGGCAAACGAAGTTTGTAAGCGTTGTCCAGAAAAAGTCAAATGGAAAGATGAAACTGCGGCGGAGGGAGTATATATCCAAAGTCACATGCATATTTTTTTCCCTATTTAAAGGACTCAGTCCTAATCGAATTAAACACTACTGTATACTAGATAGACCACATAAATCACATTGTAAGTATAAATATTATATGTTTAACTTTGTGTCTACATTTAAATTGTAGCCGCATTACCTGCATGTATAAGCATTTAATGTTTGTAAGCAATGTTTCTAAATAAACATGTGATGTTGATTCCGCCTCTCACAAAAGTCTATCTTATTGTTTTGGGTGTCTAGTTTTTTTTACACCATATTAAGACAGTGCCACCTTATATACACTAGAATGACGTGTCCGGTTTCAGTACACTTTAATTTATAAAAATATAGTGCAATATTTTTAATTTATAAAAACATAGTACAATATTTGAATGTGAAAATAATTTTTGATGAGTTCACTGAATATATTTATATTTTATAGGCAATATTTAGGTTTGAGAATTCCTGGATTTATATTTGACTTGAAACATTAATTAATTATTGTTAGAATTATGTTTACATGATCTCTATTCGGGATTTATGAAAGTGGTCAACTCGGGATTTATGAAAGTGGCCTATTGATAGGATTTTCTGAAACTGATTTCTTGTGGGAAGCCCGAAATAGCAATTCGATCAGGGAGCATGATATGGTTGTTATAATTTAAAGCTACGTGTAAATAATTTGTTTGAACTCATGATCATGTGAGTGCATTGAATTTTATTAATGGGTATTGTGTGTGGTGCCTAATATTGCATGTGAATTAATAATTTATGTGTCTCAAATTGGTGTGCTTTTAACTTCATTAGCTAAACTTTCAAGTAAAACTATAATTCCATCATTCTTTACAACCAACCGGAATTTATTTATGAAATCTCACCAAAAAGATCTCCGACCATTAATGCTCTAATACTACGGGCATTCTTCATGGTTTCAAATTCACGCCTTCGCGGTGTTCCAAGATTATATATATATTCAAGTGAAAATCCGAATTCACTGTACATTAGAGTTCATCATAATATTCGAAGATTGCGGCTCATATAGGATTTGATCATATAGTTATGTATAAGTTGAGGACTTGGGATTGCAAATGTATAAAAAAGACAAGAAATTTAAGAAATCGAAATGTACCCTAACAAATGGAGAACCGAATATGATTACTTGTTTGTGCAGAAGGCAGGATCCAGTATGCACTCACAGGCACCTGATCCATGAGATCCGACACCAGCTGCTGGCATTCCAGGAAGTCCGTCTATCTTTTGTGTACAGGGAGGCTAATGACATCGCGGACATCTTGGCCAAGCGTGGCAGTGCATCTAGTCTATGTGTTAGTTCTAATGATAGTAGTAGTAGCAGTAGTACGTCTTTAGATCCTAGCTTAGTTAATGCGGCTCAGGCAACTCCAGTTTTGTAAGTGTGGGATAGTTGCCCGGCCTGGTTAGCACCAGCCCTTGACTCGGATTGGTGTACAGTTCGAACTAGACTCGTGCCAAATGCCACGTGCATTGACATGAGCCCTTGTATGGTTTCCTTTATGTAATACTCCCTCTATTTCAGAAAAAGTGTTACATTTTACTATTCTGCGGTCAACTGTCTCCGCGTTTGACCACAATTTACTTCTTAAACGATATTAATAAATAAATTATTAAAATTATATAATGAAAATTTAGTAATTAAATTTTTATTATATGATTTTATTAAATTATTTACTATTATCGTTTATGAGTAATTTGTGATCAAACTCGAAAACAGTTGACCAGTTAAAGTCAAAATGTAACACTTTCTCTAAAATGGAGGGAGTATATAGTAGTTGTGTTGTTAAGAAAAAAAAAATTGATTGTTGTACTCCACGCATCTATAACTTGCGTACCAAAATGTAGGATGACTATAACATGTGCGATTGTGAATATAAATACATGTATGATATACTAACTTAAACTTATTTACGATATATGTACTATAAAGAAACGTAGGAATGTATGATGAGTAATGCAATTGATTTGTAAACTGTCAATAGCGTTAATTCAATCTAAATCTATCTACCACAATATGATAATAACATATATTGAAAAATAATTGTGACACTTAGCTCTTATATAGACGAAAATTAATTTTTATTTTTATTTGAATATATAAATTTCGTAATAGTTAATTCCTAATTTAACTTTTTTTTATAAAAATTATACCAACGACTATGTTTTTTCGAGATCTATAAATACAACCCAATTTTCACTCATTTCACCACACTTCCATTTTCTTCCTTCTTCCTCTCTTAAACTCAAAATGCCTAAATGTCAGACTCCTAACTCACACTCTCAACTCCACTCTACCAAGTCCATTTGAACATCCTACCTATATTTGGTTGTCTAATAATGGAATGCATGATAAGATACCAGAGTTTTTGAAAAGTTACTACGCTAAAATTCCAACTCCCAAATATCAAACTCACCCCGTGTCCAAACATAATCATTCTACGATACAACAGGTTGTTAGAATCCATCTGCCCGAACTCCACCTCTTATCCTCCCCTCTCTACACAACCACCACCAAAGTCTGTTCCGGAGACACGGGCGGAATCTATAAGGGAAAGTAACCTTGCAAGTACACACACAAAAAAAAAAAAAAAAAAAGACGGCTACTCCAGCCACAGGGGGAGCATGAAGACGTTGGCCCACAGAATATCAAAGTCAGAACAAGAAGACATTGCTCTCATCTAGATATTCATACAGTTAAGCGAATATGCAGCAAAATCCACCAACTGTACGTAAACTGGGATGTTTTGAAGCGAAAGCAGTTTGTGATCAAGCAATGAGAGATGGCAAACCTCTTACCGATCTTACTCCTCGAAGTGATGCTTCACTCCGTGGTAGATGGACTCGGATGAAGGAAGAAGTTAACTGCTTCGTCTCATATTATGACGAGGCAACTCGGTTAATCACTGATTAGAGTGGTTACAATGAAAATGATATTCTCAAAATGGCCAAGAAAATCTACAAACATAAATAGTAAATTCAAGGAGCTTCATTGTTGGGAAGCAATGAGGAGCTATGCTATCCTATAGTAAATCTACAAACATAAACAGTAAATTCAATGATGATCGATTTGCGAAACAAGTACGACAACTTGATCCCGATGGAATATGCTATTCTTTAGAATCTAAAGTTTGACTTCGAAATGTGATTGCTTCTATGTGTGTTGTTGTGTGCTTTCATTTTATTCAAAGTAGGATTTCAATATTGTAGGATGTTGTGTGTTTTCATTTTTAATCATGTATTAGGATTGTAATGTTGTTTTATTGTAACAGTATGATTTTAATATATGAATCCGTGGTGTGATTGCTTCTATGTTTGTTGTAACTGTAATATATAAATTTTAAAACGATATTTATGTGTAAATATGTTTTTTTTAAGTTAAAAAAGTACTTTTCGTGGTCATGACCACGATCCATTGAACATGAATTTTTTTCAGATTCAATCATCATTCTAGCCTTGGCTCACAACCGACACTATTTATAGTAACGGGTATGACCTAGTGGAACAAGTCTTATCTAGTTGTCTAATCAACCAACATGGATTAGGTCTTGTTGCATTTCCCCAGGCTCTCAAATCCTACAAATACAATTTGTTTGCTTATTTAGAATCATATTGAATTAATTAAAGTATACTCCAATCCAATTCTAATTATAATGCCCCAAAGTTTCAAGTCAAGTCCAAACAGTTTAATGGGATCGAGAACTCTACTCATATTATTAATGTGCACCTTTATTTTCGGCAATTCATCTATAAGAACCCCAAAATTAAGCGTGCTTGCTCTCGAGGAATTTTACGATGGGTGACCAACTGGAAAGTCTCCCGGTGTGCGCACGAGTGAGGACGGAGTGTGCGGAAAAGGACATGTGTTGGTACAGTGGGCACAGCATATCACCCGAAAAGCTGCCCATGAGTGACCATGCCGGCCCAAAGGGTCGAGGCTCGATCAATTGGTGTCAGGGTCGTTACACTAATAGTTAAGATTCCATCCGTGTTATTATATCTTCTTACCAATTAATGTAACCGATAATCAAATTTATGACATTTATATTATCATTATTGTTAGAGATAAATGTACAAGAGTTTGTATCTAGTTAGACTTGTAACTAGATGAAGTATTATATGTTGTAAATACTCTTCTAGATGTAGTCAAATACCTTGTAGATAAGCTCTAGAAGATTCTATCATACTTGTATATATACTCCCATGTACTATCAGCTGAAGATACAGATACAGAATAACACTACAGTTATTTCTCACATGTTATCAGCACGCGTGCTCAACCATAATCCGAAAGCCGTCCGTCATAATATAGCACATTCACAAGTCACAGCCGCATGATAGTAGTCCACCGATTCCGAATTTTCGTATACCAAAATTTTCGACCATGAAGCACGCTGTTGCCAATTAGATGAATCTTATTGCATTATTCTTCGTTTCGTTTACATGGATGAAGTTGGCTACTAGATTAGTCCATACTTTGGTCATCAGGGAAGTTTAATTTACTTATATTATATTCGCTTAAAAATTTATTAATGTTTCATCATCATCAGGTTTTAACGGTGCTACATGAAGACCACATGGATAATTATGAAGATCCATGGCTGACCGTCCCAAACTTGGTACATCAAACTCGGCCACTGGAGATATATTCGTGCCTCGACAATTATGAAGATCCAGCTCAACGTCATAATGGATAAGACATGTTCAATTGAAGGGATTATCATATACTAATGCATTGCATATTTGTTTCTAATTTATATTACAAGTTGATTATGTAAAAGTTGGATGGGTTATGGGAAAATTTTGCAGGTAAAAATCCAATGCTTGGCTCACCAAAATCAAGGACAATGAATCAATTATGCGTTGGGATTCTCCCCCAGCGGCGGATCTACATGCTACTCTGCTCGTTTCTTTACAGATGCTTAATTCATTAACGCCTTAATTCATGTTGTTAATGATTTTTTGCAGTTCTGTACCGTAGCAGTTGATGCTTCCAGGCTTGTGATGATTCAAATTTGACTCTACTTATCGATCATCCAAAGAATTGACATCCGATTACATCTTCTCTATATTTTAATTTATACAAACAATGAATCCACTAACTCAATTTTATTTTCATGTCTACAGATTGTGATTGTAAATTCTTTGGCCTTGATTTTTGTTTAGTGATGGCATGAACACAAGTATTTTTCAATTTCGATTTTCTACGGATGGAGAATGTATTATAAGTTTTATTGTTTTAGATCGGAAGTGGTCAAGCATTATGATTGAGAATTTTCAAAATTTCAAAGAAATATGGAATAACTAACCGGCGTTGTTGGATATATCATACACACCCATATTAAACGATGTTATTGATGGTGATGCAAGTAAAGTGTGAATATCCAACCGGCGTAGTTGGATATATCAAAATCATTTATGTTGTGAGTAAGTTAATGATGATGATATGATAGAAAAAAGCATACACAACTTTTTCATGCCTTTAGTATGCTAATATAGTAGCAATATCGTGAAAAAATGCATGAGTAATTGCTTGAGGCAAAAGAGGCCAAATATGTTTGAATGATAGTGTTGGATGATATTGCATCAACACATCACATGACTACTTGTCAATCATAAAAGCTTGCATTGATTAAGTTTGTCATATCTTGTGAGATATATATATAATTACCAACATGAAATTGGTAAAATATTAATGGTGCCATGAGTATTTGAGGGGAGCATTATATTGCAAATGCTGAAGTTTTTATATATACCCTCTAGATATGGATTATGTCGAGAGAAGACATAACGAAAGTGTATGGCTTGATTTCATCATCATACAAGAGCTTGTACTCTAACAAAACTGTGCTCAATAAAATATATTAGACTAAATTTTCAAAGGAATTGATATGATTAGTCTTGCCAAATATGAAAGGCACATCGATTGTGTCTGAATGTCACATTATTGAAAGGCCAAAATCAAGTGATGTATGAGAGATGATCTCAATGAGACAAATTAGGCCATTCGGGTTGACAGTGAAACATGAAGTTTCCATATAATTATGTGCTGAAAGATTTCTCATGTTGTAATTATTATTATGGCAAGACGCAACATTGAGATTAAGCATGAAGAATGGAGATCTTTAAATGAGTAAAAGTCACGCTTTTAAAGTTGACAGTGATTGATATATAAATTGCCGGAAACCCACAACTATAATCTCCAATTTGAGGGCAAAGTTATTTTAGCACAAGAAAATCCAACTGTGAATATATTGACTCCCTATCATATTGTTCTTCGTATAGAACTAATGTGTGAAGCATACTAGATGGTTGTATGCATATATGATTATCTACGCTGGACATTAATGTTTTCAGCCCTTATTACTAGTATGAGCTAGTTTTTCCCAGCTTAGGGGAGGAAGAACATGAGGAAGCTGGTAAAAACAAATTCGTAGAGCGAATTGATCCCCAAATATGTGAAAGTTCAAACTTGAACTAAAGACTCAGCTTCATGTTACTATATCAAGATATGTTCAAACATGAAATTTATAATTTGAATGTTAACCCGCTATGACCCTATATTTTGAGGCATACAGAGTTGCATGTTGGTTATAGACTGTCATGTGTTGACATTGAGATATCTTGCCAATTGTACTAATGATTCTCAGTGAAATACGGTTCCAATGATAAGTACAATATTAAAAGATTGACAAGACCGACCAGTTGGTACTCTTGAGGAGTAATGAATGCCATGGATGGCATAGATATCTGAATTAAAATATATGGTCAATATGAAAGGAAATGGTACCTACAAAGAATATTCAGATATCTAGATTGACTTGAAAATCTGGAAAAGAGATTTGATATACCGGTACACTTGGAACCGAGAGATTTATAAGCATATGCGAAATCGATGGACATGTAAATGGGGATCTTACATGTGAGTCCATTCGATGACATCATGATGATGATGATGATAGAAAATGAGCTCATGGACTTGAGGTCCTTATAATCAAACGAATTTGAAATCCAGGACGGATTGGCATATATACATATTGTATGATTTGAGAAAGTTCAATGAGGGGAGATATCATCTCCGACTGTTAGTCCGAAAAGGAGACTAAAAGTATCATATCGGCGAACATAGATTGAATGAGGAAAGTTCTTGAGGAACTAATGTTTCAAATATGTAAACATCTATGAACAAGTGAAGTATGAGATATGATTCTCATGACTCGTGAAGAGTATTATTGGTTACACATATGTTAGCTCAACCTGAAGTTTGAGCATGTAAGGGATTATTACAAGGAGTATTATTATTATCATTGAAGATTCACATGGTCCAGAAGTACCACAGTCATATATGTTATACTATCAAGAGCTACAACAATCCTTACTATACCTCCTGAAGAAGGTACATGAATTAATGGCAGTCAAGTAGCAATGAGTACATTTGCGCATTCTAAGAGAAATGGTTGCACTCTTTTTCTCTTTCTAGATTTTTATCCCAATGGGTTTTTTCTAGTGAGGTTTTTAACGAGGCAACATTATAGGCGCATATAAAATCTCCACGATTGTGAAACTCTTTGGTAAAGATACGATTTATGGGCTTGTTGGATATCTTTACGGTATTATGGAGTGATGTTATGGAATAAGGAAACTATACGATATTTCAAGTGTTTTGAAAGTTCTTCCTGAAGAAGACAACTCGTATATTATAGAAGTTCTTCTACGTCATTATCTATGAGAAGAAGATTCCATCGAAGTACAACATATTTGAAGATTTGCTCAACCACATCACATTCTACATCATCATTTGAGAAGTTGATCCGGAAGATTGGAATGACAGCAGTTCGAAGAAGTACAATGATGCATCAATCAGGGGAGATGGATACACTCTTTTTCCCTTGACTATGTTTTTATCCCACTGGGTTTTTCTTAGCAAGGTTTTTAAGGAGGCAGTATTCCCACAGCGTATCTAGTATCAACGATCGTCAACTCATGTTCATTTAAGGGTAGTGTTAGAGATAAATGTACAAGAGTTTGTATCTAGTTAGACTTGTAACTAGAAGAAGTATTATATGTTGTAAATACTCTTCTAGATGTAGTCAAATACCTTGTAGATAAGCTCTAGAAGATTCTATCATACTTGTATATATACTCACATGTACTATCAGTTGAAGATACAGATACAGATACAGAATAACACTACAGTTATTTCTCAACAATTATGGTTTTAAAAGAGTAAAGACACATCCTGCTCCGTCCGCCTGGCCAAAATTATGAGGAGCCTAGTTGTCCGTATTAGACTATGTTCTATTCATCTGTACAAAATATAACTTATCTAAATTGAACTGAACTGTACTTATATGAATTGAATTGAAATTAATATGTTTTCAGATTAACGTAACATAAACTTAATCTGTTGAGCTAGTAGGGGATTGGGTGTAGAACAACTTGGCTTCTTGTTCATCATCTTAAGTTCATTATATGTACGTTGATTCCAGATTCACCATATTCCATGACGATCACCACCTCAAAAAATAAAATATCTGTAGAAAAGATTGAATTCTAGTGTTGATAAGAGTGAAAGGAAAAAGAAGATTTATTCAGTTTCTGTTCTGGTTCTTTGCATTTGAGGAAAAAGAGAGAAAACATAATAAGGCACATGAAAGCGTGTTTCTACTTAAATTCGGTGATGTGTCGTTCTCTGATTGGTTACATCTATGTGAAGTAACGTAAGAAGGCTGAGAGAAAGGAAGTATAAGTAGAATTGCGATTCTACTGTTCATAATTACGTTTTATCCTTGTAACAGAAATAGCTGTCATTCTTCATTCTTCTGTTCATCATCTTCTCCGATTTCTTTTCTCTGCAAATTTCTTGGTTGAAGTTTATTGTAATCGATTTGTGTTGATCAATAAAGAATCTATGATTGCTCCTGTGAATGTAGACATTTGCTGAACCACGTAAAACTCTTGTGTCAATTTATTTTGTGCGCATTTTTAGTTTGATCGGAGAATCTGTTTATTGATCGAATTTGGAGAGTTATTTGCTATCAATCGAAGTTATATGCAACAATTGGCGCTGTCTGAGGTAACAACGACCTGATAGCTGATTCAATGTCTTCAATGGCAAGGTTCGATGTTGAGAAACTTACAGAGAAGATCGAAAAAATGGAAGCTCTACTGGTGCAACAAGGAGTGGATCATGCTTTACTCGGTGATGCTGGGTTTCCTAAGGATGTAGATGAGTCTGAGAAGTAGACTATCGTGGGAAAGGCGAGGAGTAGACTGATGCTCTCTTTGGGAGATAAAGCACTAAGATAGGTGATTAATTAAGGAGAAAACAGCTAAGGATGTATGGGACAAGCTTGAGTCTCTATATCATGTAAAGTCTACAGCTAGTAAGATGAGCTTGAAGCAAAAGCTATTCGCATATAAGATGAGGTCTGACAGGTCAATTATTGATCAACTTGATGAATTCAATAAGATGTATATGGATCTTGAGTCTTTAGGTGTGAAGGTTGCTGAAGATGATAAGGTTGTGATATTATTGAGCTCATTGCCTAAAAGTTATGAGCATTTCATTGATGCTATAGTAATGATAAAACCAGATGATCTCAAGGCATCTGATGTTGATAAGGCATTGAGAAACATGTTAGATCAGAAGAATGTTGGTTATCAACATGATTTATCAGCTGAGAGTTTATCAATCAAGGCATGCCTCGAATAAGAATCAAGTTGCAAAGAACAAGAAGTTTAAAACTCAGAAAGATTTTGTGAGTGGAGCTGGAGATAACACTGAGAAGAGGAAGTGTTTTCACTGCAAGAAGCCTGGTCATCTTAAGAAGAACTGTTTTCTTCTCAAGAGAGAATGCAGGTTTACAAGATCAAGGTGGAGCACCTACAGCAGATCTTGCAAAAGTTTCTAATGCCAATGATGAGGCTGAGGTACTCTCTATTACTAATTCTAGTTCTGGCTTAAACTGGATTTTGGATTCTGGTTGTTCTTTCCACACGTGTCATATTAAAGATTGGTTTGAGAATTTTAAATATGAGCACAGTGGTAGTGTTTTACTTGGAGATGATCATGCATGTGCCATTATGGGAACTGGTAATGTCAGAATTAAAATGCATGATGGAGTGATTAGAATTGTCACAGGTGTGAGGTTTATACCTGATCTAAGGAGAAATCTTATATCTCTTGGTACACTGGATAAAATGGGATATAAGTATGGATCAGAGAGAGGTGTAATGAAGGTTTTTAAAGGTGATGTACCTACCATTAAAGCTGATCTCAGGAATGGTTTGTATTATCTTCAAGGAGAAGTAGTCTCTGGTGTGTCAGGTGTTGTACTGTATCAATGAATGATAAAACTCAATTGTGGCATAAGAGACTAGCACACATAAGTGAGAATGGCCTTAGAGAGCTTGCTAAACAGAACTTGTTATGTGGAGATCAAATCTCAAAGCTCAATTTCTGTGAGAATTGTGTACTAGGGAAAGCACACAAGTCAAGTTATGATACAGGCGAACACACAACCAAAGCTATTCTTGATTATGTTCATTCAGACCTATGGGGACCTTCTAGGGTTGAAACACTGAATGGTGGAAGGTACTACATGTCTACACTGAATGGTTATGATATTGAAATCAAAAGATGAGGCTTTCACTAAGTTCAGAGATTGGTTAAGTGAAGTTGAAAATCAAACTGGGAGAAGATTGAGATATCTCAGAACAGATAATGGCTTAGAGTATCTATCAAGTGAATTCAATGAGTTCTGTATACATAAATCTAAGGGGATTATTAGGCACAAAACAATCCGCGGTACACCACAACAAAATGGAGTTGCTGAGAGGTATAACAGAACAATACTTGAAAGACTAAGGTGTATGTTGATCAGTTCAGGACTTAGCAAAAGATTTTGGAGAGAAGCAGCTAATACTGCTTGCTATCTTATAAATAGAAGTCCTACATCTGCTCTGAAATTTAAAACACCTGAAGAGATGTGGTCTGGTCATGCACCTAAATATGATCACTTAAAGATATTTGGTTGCCTTGGTCTGGTGCATGTCAAGCAAGACAAGCTTGATGTCAGGGCTCTGAGATGTGTATTTCTTAGGTATCCTACTGGTGTTAAAGGGTACAAACTATGGAGTATAGATCAGAAGAAATGCATACTAAGCATAAATGTGATTTTCAATGAAGATGTCATGCCACTCAAGCCTACAGATGGAGCTAACATTGAGTTACTTGTGTCTCCTATTGATGAGGCATCTGATGGAGTAATTATTGATGAAGTCCATGATGATATCAAGGTTGGGGTGGAGCCTATCAATGATACACAGGGAGACACTAGTTTATGATGACAATGAAATACCTACAGGTGATATTGATCATTCAAATCATCAGATCACTGAAAGAGCAAGAAGATCAACTAGATAGGCACCTGATATGTTTGGTTTTGGTAGAGTTAATTGGTAAATTTTACATGATTTCTTATGCTCTGAGCATAGCTGAAGATATGTGTTACCCTGAACCAAACAACTACACAAAAGCTGTATCAGGAAAAGAGAAACACCACTGGCTGAATGCTATTAAAGAAGAACTTGATTCTTTGCACAAGAACAATACGTGGAGTATTGTCTCAACACCCAAGAATGCTAAGTTAGTGGGATGCAAATGGATATTCAAGAAGAAAGATGAGTCTGCTATTGGTGGATCTGTGAGATTTAAAGCTAGACTGGTAGCTAAAGGATTTACTCAAAGCGAAGGGATAGATTATTATGAAATATTCTCTCCAGTTGTGAAGCATACTTCAATCAGGATTTTATTGCCAGTAGTTACTCAGTTTGGTTTATATCTACAGTAGATGGATGTTAAGACAACATTTCTTCATGGATATCTGCAGAAGCACTGGCCAAAGGAGTTACTACACTTACTCAGATTAGCTATTTAACTAAGGTGTTGTATAAATTCAAGATGCATGAGTCTAAGCAAGCATATGTTCCTACCAGTCAAAGTGTTAAAGTCTCAGCTACTCAATGTCCAAGCACTGAAGAAGAAATTCAGAGAATGGAGTCAATACCATATGCTAGTGCAATTGGTAGCATTATGTACAATGGTGTCTTGCAGGCCTGATTTGGCTTATGCAATGACTGTTATTAGTAGATTCATGAGTAATCCTAGATATTGTCATTGGGAAGCAGCTAAAGGAGTATTGAGATTCTTGAAGGGAACTACAGATCATGGATTATATTTCAAAGTTGCAGAGAATACTGATCAACCATTAGTAGGATATGTGGATGCAGATTTTGCTGCTAATCCAGACACAAGAAAGTCTAACACAGGTTATGTCTTCACACTTTATGGGATAGCAATTAGCTAGAAGAGTTCTCAACAATTTGTGGTGGCTTTATCTACTATTGAGGCAGAGTTTGTAGCACTTACAGAAGCAGTCAAGGAGGCTTTATGGCTCAAAGGCTTATTAAAGGAGCTGGGTTATAATCAGAAATGTGTTACTATTCTTTGTGATAATCAAAGTGTTATTCAGCTAGTAAAACATCAAGTTTATCATGAGAGGACTAAACACATTGATGTGAGGTTATATTACATCAGAGATGTCATTGCTGAAGGAAGTATAAAGGTGGAGAAGGTTCACACTTCTGAGAACATGGCAGATAGCTTGACAAAAAGTCGTGCCAGTTACTAAGTTCCAGTTGTATTCTTCATTGATAAAGTGTAGAAAGGTTTGCTCCAACCTTAAGGAGTATCTTGGAGCTAATTAGAGAGGAATTCAATCTAGGTGGAGATTTGTAGAAAATATTGGATTCTGGTGTCGATAAGAGTGAAAGGAAGAAGAAGATTTATTCAGTTTCTGTTCTGGTTCTTTGCATTTAAGGAAAAAGAGAGAAAACGTAATAAGGCGCATGAAAGCATGTTTCTACTTAAATCCGGTGATGTGTCGTTATGTGATTGGTTAAAGCCACGTGAAGTGACGTATGAAGGCTGAGAGAAAGGAAGTATAAGTAGAATTGCGATTCTACTGTTCATTATTACGTTTTATCCTTGCAACAGAAATAACTGTCGTTCTTCTTTCTTCTGTTCATCATCTTCTCCGATTTCTTTTCTCTGCAAATTTCTTGGTTGAAGTTTATTGTAATCGATTTGTGTTGATCAATAAAGAATCTCTGATTGCTCTCGTTGATGTAGGCATTTGCTGAACCACGTAAAACTCTTGTGTCAATCTATTTTGTGCGCATTTTTAATTTGATCGGAGAATCTGTTTGTTGATCGAATTTGGAGAGTTGTTTGGTATCGATCGGAGTTATATGCAACAATATCCAATGCCAAACCGACTTTAGAATTGAATACAAGATGAAATGATAATAAAGAATAAATTAACTAAATTAATTACAGTAGTTCAAACTTATAACTGATGCATTAATTAACTAGATAAAAAAGGGCTTTTCAAAGTACTCCAGGAAATTAAGCAGCTTTTTATTGGATACGTGGAACTCGTCGTTACCATGGTTTCTGACAGGAAACTTGGAGTTAATTAGCACATTAAACTCACTTGCATGGCCAGTAAAAGTAGTTGAAAAATAATTTTCCTTCAACCAACTTATGTCAATTTTTCAAGATTACAGCTAGCTGTGTGTGTCTCACTATATATAAAGCTAAGCTGGCTATTTTGTAGTAATAAATGGTAACGACCCGACCAATAAACGATCGATAATTGATCTTTTAGACCTGCACGATTACGTAAAGCTTGGGCCACACATGTCACGTTAGTATGATATTGTCCATTTTAGACCGTAGCCTGTACAGATTTCATTTGAAATCATCAAAAAAGGCCTCATATTAGTTGATATTGTCTACTTACCACCCTTTCCTCTCATTCTTAATCGATGTAAAATGTTGGGTATTACATAAATTGTAGCTAAGTCCCATGTAATAAAAATAAATTAAATTAAATTGGTACGTACTATTTTTTGCATTAAATAGCTAAATTGCAATACAAGCAAGCAAGCAAACCTTGAATTATCAGCCAGCCCATGTTGGTAGCTCATAGTAATATACAAACAAACAACAGCTAGTAGTCTCAGACGCGCGCATGCATGTTTCACGAGGTTATTTGGTGTGGCCTGGGCAGTGTCTCATAATAATATTGTGGACTTGTGGTACTAAAACATTTAGTACCATTTCATTTTTTTGCATGTGTTAGGTTAGGAGTGGTACCTGTTTAATTAGTGTTTGTAATTAATTTCTACTTTGGATTTAAACTAATTTCCTTGTGATTAATTAATTTATTGGATCTTGGGTGAGATGAGATGTCAAAATTAACATTCTAAAATTTGATCGATGATCTTCAATACCATATGAAGATGTTTGACTAGTGCTTATGGTAATTAAAATAATTAGTCATGGAAAACGTCGCACCTGGTACTGAATCAACCATGGTACCTAGCTACAGTATTGTCCTCAAATGTCAGGTTAAGGTGTCAAGTTAATTAGTATGTACATTACCCTAAACCACATGGGAAAATTGATTATATCAAGTATCCAAAGGAACCAGTATTATAAATTTATATATAGTAATATGGGTATGTTTTTTTCATTTCAAAATTCATTAATTTCGATTTAGTTGATTCGATTGCTTTTTTATATTACAATTCGATTCAGCTTGATTGTTTTTTATATTACAATTAAGTTCGATTCAAATCAATTATTTTCGATTACATTGGGGAAGATTAAGAGTCTATGAGGCTATGTATTGTTGGTGGAAACAAAGTTTTGTAACTTAATTTACCTAATTAGTTAATGCAGTTTCTTTATATTGTAAGTACTATTTAGATTTGGAGGAAAAAACAATAATCAAATGGTATGTGCAAAGAAAATAATTAAGTAGTACTTCCTCCGAAGAGTATGTAAATTAATTACCGAACTTGAAAGGCAAGCAATAAGCAGGTGTAGGTGTCTTTGGGTTGGGCATACGTTTTTGTTGGCCTATAATTTGATCACACACCAACCTTAGGCCTGTCCACTTCTGGAAATTTCTTGCCATGTGATTTTTGAAAACCGAACATCTCTCTTTCGAATTACTCTCGCCGTCCCGCTAAAATATCACACAATCTTTTCGGCATTTTTTTTTTACTGTCAATTTGCTGGAGAGATAAATGATAAGAAATGAAAAATGTATAAAAGATGAGAGACAAAAATGATATAGAATAAAAAAAAATATGTAGTAAGGTGTTTTTTTTACTATTTTAGGAAGTGGTCTAAATTAAAATTAATGAGACATCCAACAAAGAAATAGTTACATGTTTTAGCATGATGGATGGAGTACTTCTTTATAAGATTAAGAAAAGATTATTATATATTTTAGCTTATGAATGCTATTATATCGAAAAAGTTGAAATTTTAATAAAGTAAATGAGGGAATGTATAAAGTGATAAGAAAATACGAAAGATAAATGAAAAATTAATAAGTATGATAAAAGCTTTTCCTTTTTTAGAAAATTTTGATGAATTATGAAGGAATCCAAGTTTTCATGGACACTATAGTCCGTCTACCAAACCCAAGTCTGGTGGAAGTACCTTATTTTTGGTATTGTTTATATTATGAGCAAGTAGATTATGTCTTGATTATAGCAATACGAGACCTAAAAGGTATTATACCACTAGGGAATTCTTTTAGTTAGAATCTTTTATTTTATTATGCATATCTTTTTTTATTTCCTTAGAATGCTAGATTACCTAATTCACTCTGTCAGGTAGCTAGTATAAATACAATCATTATAGTTTAACCCTACTCAGTTGAAGATTGAACACGCATATTTCCATAGCCGGAAGTGTGTTCTAGATAAGATACTTCTTAATTTTGTAAATCAAACCCTAGTTTTAGGTGAATCGCGTGCCAAGAATTTCTCGGAGGCCGCTCTATTTGGGCGAATTGCATGTTAATTCTTTTATCGAATTAACCTCAAAGTCTCGAATCCCATCACTTGGCCTCAGAGCCAGGTTATGTATCATGAAGCTTTCGCAACAATGTCGATCAACAAGAAGGAATGGATAGCTAGGCTTGAAGGCGAGGTGGAGGTGATCAAAAAGATGCTTTTCGTCATGGTTGGCAATCAACCAAAGGTGACAGGAAGAAACAGCGAGAACAGAGCTGGTTGGACAGAGGAGGACGATTCAACAGGAAAAAGGAGTAAAAAAAAAGCCGCTTGGAGCAAGAGAAGATCGGGCCGAAATCCACCATTAATGGGGGAAGAAAGTTGAAAGATTCTTCCATGGTGAATCTCGAGCAAGGTGGGAAGGAGAAGAAAGGAGAGGTCAACCAAGGGAGAGAAGAAAGGCGGCTAGGGCAAGGGAACGGAAGAGAAGGGACGAACGGACTGCATGTTACAAAGCCTAATCGAATTCAGCAGAAACAATGCAGAGAACACGAAGCACGTGGGGAGCACGCACCTGGCAGGCAATTAAAGTGCGTGAGGCGTAGTTTCGCACGTGAGGAAGCTGGACGGCGCGTGAGGGCACATTGAGGTGCGTGGCAGGCAGCTGGAGACGCCTAGAGAGGGGTTTGACCTCCGTCGGATAAAGACGGGTATGTTTTTGTCGCTAATTAGTGACGGATTTTTAACTTGATTAATGCGAAATGGTTATCCGTCGCTAATTCGTCGACCGAGATCGAACCGTCGCTATCTTACGGAATTCTTGTAGTGATCGTGCAAATAGTATGTTAGTTTTTTATAAGAGCAAGTGGATGATTATTGGATTTCAGTGAATGAGTGGACTTTCAATTCGTTCGATGCAATGGTCTATTGGGCTCAACACGTCAAAAATAAGCATTAAATGTATTGTGTATCTTATTGTTAAATAAATTGCACTTAAACTTGTTAACTCATTAAAATCATCAAGTGGTAAAAGGGTGACTAATGCGCTAAGTGTGTGTGATCAAAATATGAATGTATTATGCCATTCCTAACATATGAATATGTTGTCCAATGTGCTAAAATTCGTGTTGAACAAGCAAAGAAATAGAGAAGCAAAGCATGCAAACATGAAGGAAAAATGGATTCGGTCCCTTCCCAACTGTGTAACCTAGCTCACCGCGACGAGCAGGCTGAAGTCGCAAACTCTTTTAGTGATTTTGCTCGTTGCAGCGAGCTAGGAGCTCTTGGCAACGAGTCATGTAGCACCAGATTTGACGTGACTTTTCGAAATTCTACGAATTTTGTTTGGATTTTCTTGAAAAGACACATCCATTAAGTTGTGTAGTTCTCATCCATTCAACTTATGTTTGTGCCAATATATAAGTTGGTACCAATATCAGCTCCATTAATTTTATCAATACTTTTACGTAATAAAAATGGAACTTTGTTTGTGGCGCATGTATAAATCTAAGGTATAGATAGCTCTGTCTTATATGGAACAATGCCAACTAACTGATCATATATCATGATCATGATCATGATTCATGCCTCTCCACTTGAATTTGAATACTTGGCCTTAATATTTCTAATCAACCTGAGGTCACTCACACATAAAAGAATATCATGTGTGGATAATAGCTCGTCGAACAATTTGAAGAATATCACATGTTTGTTTTGTTGTTAGTGCTTGCTTATATGATAACATCACTTTTGAATAGGATCGAGTATATGGTTATCATATGAACCTTTATCTACATCCAAATAGAGCCTACTAGGCCAAGCTGGGGATCTAATTCGAAGTGTCTTTTATGTTTCAAACCACACTTTAAACTAGGAGTTGTAGGAGATCAGTCTGAGTGTAGTCGTACAGAGAGCTCTTAATTTGTACTTGACTCACGTGTCAATATTCAACATATAAATAAATTTTTGAAACCTTTACTTACTAGCATATCTATAACTTAACACTCTTCTTGGCTGTGAAATTATGGTTAATGTTTCATCAAAATGGAGTAATATATGTTAAGTGTATAGTCTGCAACGTATCCGGTTTGTGATGATTCTATGTAAGATAAATGAAAAATATCATTTTTTTTTCTGCACGACATGTTATATTGGTACTTGTGTATGAATACGTAAAATGTAATAGTGTAATATATAATGTACGTGGTGGTACAATCAAATCGGGAAGGGACAAGTTAGGGACAGGGTGAAAAAGCATTGGGATGGGAAGATTCTGAAAATGCAGGAAGATAAGGAATTGGCGTTATGCGGAAAAGGATGGATGGAGGGCCAAACAAATTAACACACCAATAGCTTTGTGATGAGGTGGCATCTGCGTGGAATGTAATAAACCTAAAGACCTTTAAATTTGTTTTAATTTAATATCACCCACGTATAGTATCTAGTAATGGGCAGCCACTATTTCAAATTCCCTATTTTAGCGCCTCTTCAACTCTTCAAAGGGTATTACTGTTGTCCATTTTCAAATTCTAATTCTCCACTTTTTTCCACAGAATCCCCTGTGTATATTAAAAAGATTATTATAATAATAATTATTAAAAGCACCATTATGCTGCAGCATATTGATGAATATAGGGAGGGAGGGGATCATAGGATTGGGCAGAAAAGTTAAGGAAAAAGCAAACAACGTAGTAATCACGACACGGACAAGGGCCAATCTGTGGGCCCCAATGTCCCACGATCATCATATTATTATGGCGGGAAGATCGGATTATTACTGCCTGCCTCCCGCCAAATTAAGTCAACCGTTTCCCAACTGCCTGCCTGCCCTACTTGCGGCGCGAATTGCCTCTATGGGCTGCTTTGGTTAGTTAGGTTAGTTACTGCAGTTAATGATTAATGTATGCTCGCTCCCTCCGAATTGCATTTTGATACGACGGGTCATAAACCAGCGATGTTAAACGCACCACGTTTTCGGTTAAAATGCCCCCAGCTAAAATATTTGTAACTTAACTAAAATGCCCTCAGCTAAAAAACAAACTTACAAAGTTAACGAAAAATCGAAATAATTCGTATATACAAACACAAAAACATTAACATGCACGATCGAACACAAAATAACAACACTAAACATGAATCGGAAAAAAATGAACAAATTTTTTTTTCCGGAAAATATTTCGTTTATACAAAAAACATTAACATACACGATCGAACACAAAATAACAATACTAAACATGAATCGGAAAAAAAATTTAATGATTTTTTTCCGGAAAATATTTCATTTTTACAAAAGTTACTAAAAATATAGAATTAATTAAAAAAACCCAAAAAAGCAGGAAAAAAAAACTGGAACCATGATATAGCTGGTTTTAAAACCGGCCATATCATAAAGTGGAGGTTTTAAAACCGGCCACTTCATGAATCTGCCTTTTTTTTAAAAAAAAAATTACAAATTGAAAGTATTTTGGAAAATTAAAAAAAATTTAAAAAATAATTGGAAATCGGAAAACCGGCCAAATCATAATGTGGCCGGTTTTAAAACCGGCCATTTCATGAACTGGCCAGTTCATGGTTCCGGTTTTTTTTTCTGCTTTTTTTCGTGTTGCTTTTTTTCCGGTTTTTCAAATTTCTTATTTTTTTAATTTTAAAAATTGAAAATCACTTTTCTCATTGATTTATGAGAAAATAAAAGTAAAAGTTAAATAATGTATTCAACGGATCTTTCAGAAATTAATCGCCAGACGAATAACTTTTTATTAGAACATGAAATTTGAGTCATTACATTATAAAAATATGCAACAGAACATAAGTCGAAAGCTAACAATTTTTTTTTGTTAATTGACTACAACGTAAACCACTGACGTAGCCAAACAGCATAATGTTGCTGCCAATGCGTTGTTCTTGCCTCAGTTTGATGCGCCCAGGTTGGCCAGAGTGGTGGAAGTGGACTTTCTCGGCCAACGCGCAATCTGATGTAATGGTTGCCGTTGACAAACACGATTGTCCACTCTTGATCTACTGGTGGGCGGTCCGGAGAAGCTGAATCCATGTCCGTATGACATTCCAAGGGCAAGTATGTGTAAGACCTATGTCTTACATATGAGGAGAAGACCCGTTGATACGTCAGAGTCATAGCATTTCCATATCTGGTAGTGTAAACCAATAAACGTCTTCCCTACGCATGATCCTGCAAACCAGTTTAGTGCATTCGATATTTCCAGGACCCGGCATGCCTCCATTTTCGCGATGTACAGATATGCGTTGTTCGTCAACTCCTGAAATAGATCTTGCCTGACGCGTGGCCACTCTTCTTGTGCATTGTATTGGAGCTGTGCGATACATCTAAATCCGCAGTTTCCATCCGGACGAACGTCATTCCAACCTCGAATGTTACATAGACCTTGTGCTGGCATCTGATGTTGATATAAGAATGAATTACCAGTACTTGTATACGTGACTGTATTGTTGGAGAGAGTTCGTTGAGATTGACCGGCAGGTTGATCTTCCCAACTCACTCCTCCCAGTTGCTCTAGGATTTCTGCCAACTTTCTTCTTGTATCTGATTGGTGGCTCCTCCAGGTACATGCATGGCGTGCTCTCATTTTCGTAGTATGACCTGAGTTCCTCCTCCGTGGCAGACTCCCTACGGTCCCTTGCCCAATCGTCAAACTAGTCCCGTACTGTTTGTTGCCTAGTCTGGTACGGTTCTTCCATATGAAGTGTACTCCAGAATTCGTGAATATCTGTGATGGAATTTGTGCTCCTCCTGCTCACACTCTTTTGTTGTTGTTCACGTGCGCATGCTAGTCCCCAACTGGTATGCAATGCGTGATCGCATTCACCGGTATAAACGGTGGATCTTTCATGGACCATTAACTTTATAGCAAGATGTGAAACTGCACCTCCAAGCCTGCGGTATATTCCACGAGTCAGGAGATGTGGATGCTTCGTGTGCGATTTCTCAAACTTAGAGCGCATAGCATCATAATGCATTTGAAGCAGGTTATGCAGCTTGGGGAACCCTCGGTGAAACTTCTGGTTTGAAGCCCCCAACCATGTCTTGTACCTGGCATGCATACCTTCGACCCTGTAATTACATTGTTAAATGTTAGTGATGAGTCGATAGTAGTACATTACGAAATAAATGTAGTTCGAAATTGAATTACCTGTTGGTCGTGTCACAACCGAAGTGCAAGATGTCTTTCGTCCAAGCGTGTACAAATCGAACGTGGTGTGGGTCCAACAATGTTTTACACAAGTACACGATGAACTTAGGTTGACGAACCCAGGCCTCTACCATTTCGGTAATAGCCTGCTCATATTGTTCCGGAGTACTTGCGTAAACGATACGTTCCCATCTTGCCTTCGTCGTACGTTCATACTTTTTGGTACCCATTAGTCCACTTATATACCTCATGACATCATTACATATATGCCTCCGGCACAGTATGTGTGCTGATTCTGGAAATACTTCCTCTATGGCACGCATTGCAGCTAGCTCTTTGTCCGTAACAAATATCCCCGGTAAAACACCACATTCTGTGATCAATGCCCGCAACCGTGTAAGCCCCCAGTGATAACTTGACGTCTTCTCGTCCGAGATGAAAATAAAAGCTATGTGGTAGTTTTGCCCAGTCGGTAAAACGCCAATCACTTCCACCAATGGTATGTCGTACATATTTGTCTTGTACGTGGCATCCATGACGACAACTTGAGGGAGCAAACGCAGCATTGACTTCGTGTTAGGATGAGCTAAGAAAAATCCAGCCATTAAGTCAATTCCCGGATATTTGACTGCAGAATATATGTAGCTATGTTGTTGCAACAAATGGATAAAATATTCCATTGGCTCCATTTCACCCATCTCCTGTCGTTGAGCTTTCTGGTCAGCATTGTATGTATGTCGTAACCCACTGCAGTTGAGTGGAAATTCATCTACGAGTTGAACAAGCGTTTATTTAGGTGTCATTCCGGAACACAACATCTGCACTACTCGCACGCGCTCTTCATCAGTCAACTTCGTTGTGGAAGTGTGCCAATGGGGGTATTTCCCAAGGGGTGGTTGTGTCTTTCGTGATTCTTCTGCACAGCAACTCTCCACTCGCCCGGTAACTTCTCCACGATCTTCACCTGAAATGGGCAAGAAAACTTTTTAGTACCGGTTGAGTTTCTGGAATTTGCCTCTGGGTTTGTTGTCATCGTGACCCTATGTGCACCAGCACGCTCACATGCCATGTACACGTGTTTCGGTCGAGAATGTGAGATCGCGAAAAACATATTTTCTTCTCGGCGAGTAACACGTGTCCATGCTATTGCCCTTTCTCGAGTATCATTTTTACATAACTTTAGAAAAGATCATTTCAATCAAGTCTTTAAACTATTTCAGGAGTGGATATACCGGTATTTTCCACATCTTCAGAGATGGAACTTGGGAACCGACGATGAAGCTTCTCTACATGTTATGTACAGAACTGCATTGGACAATGTTAAACCAAATGAAGTATGACATTCAATAAAACACATAGAGGGGTCTATATTAAGTTTTACTCTTCTTTCAATTTTTTTTTTTTTTTAATTATACACTTATGTTACTTGTCTCTCATGTAATAGGTGAATTGGACACCATTCGGAACAATGGCGGAGGAGGCAGTCCCCATATCACAATATAGGGGAATTATTCATTGTCTGAAGGTTACGGAGGCTTACATGCCAAACCGTGTTATGCGGCAGTTCGGATACCCCAAGTACATTCCTAAGGAACTAATAAAACAATTCCTTGTACAGAGGCCACCACAACCATCACTCTACCGATGTTCTCATTCAGTTCGGGACTCATTCGAAGACTTCATGAACTATCGATGTAATTTTTATCAACAAGCTCTTCGAGTGCAATTTAGTCATGAAACAATTCCGACGTACCTAAACTGGTTTTGAGAACGTACGCATATATATATCCAAGTGACTCCGCCCCAATCACTTAATCCAACTCAACAATTCCAACCGGCCAGTATGGATCCAAGTGTGGTATGTTTCATATACATTCAATATATATATATACATACACGATGTTTGCTCGTATTATCAAAATCCTTATTTCTATTTCATTTTTATTTGTAGAGGCTACGATTGGTTGCTGCAATGCTCGGACGCATCACTCCACCAAACAGGCAGTATCTGCAGATGCAAGACATATTAACGGTTGTTGATCAAGATTTAATTCCAAATTAAGTATCTAGTCTTTCCGGTCACATCATATTAGTACGTTATTTGATATTCTAGTCGTATTGTATTACTTTTGATGAAGTTATTGATGTAATATCAAGTTCGTATCCTTGTTCAAATTTCAAACCCGATTGCAAATTTGAATTAGCAAAAACAAACAAATAATTATATAAATCAATTTGTAAAAAAGAAAATAAAAAAATAAAACATAATCAATTTCCAAAATTAAAAAATAAGAAAACCAATTAAAATTAATTAAAAAAGCACAGAAACCAATTAAAAAAAACAGAAAATAAAAAAAGCAGAAAAAACCGGAACCATGAAGTGGCTGGTTTTAAAACCGGCCAAATCCGATTTCCTATTATTATGTTTTTATTTATTTTTTAATTTTCCAAAATACTTCCAATTTGTAAAAAAAAATATTAAATAAAAAGCCAGATTAATGAAGTGGCCGGTTTTTAAAACCGGCCATTTCATAAATTTCTTTTTTTTTCGAAATTACTTCAAGAATTTTGTAAATATTTTTATAACCGAAATATTTTTCGAAGAAAAAAAATTTTCGAAATTTTTTCCGATTTGTGTTTACTGTTGTTATTTAGTGTCCGTACATGTTCGCATAATGGTTTTGTGTACACGTGTTTCGGTCGAGAATGTGAGATCGCGAAAAATATGTTTTCTTCTCGGTCAGTAACACGTGTCCATGCTATTGCCCTTTCTCGAGTATCATTTTTAAATAACTTTAGAAAAGATCATTTCAATCAAGTCTTTAAACTATTGCAGGGGTGGATATACCGGTATTTTTCACATCTTCAGAGATGGAACTTGGAAACCGACGATGAAGCTTCTATACATGTTATGTACAGAACTGCATTGGACAATGTTAAACCAAATGAAGTATGCCATTCAATAAAACACATAGAGGGGTCTATATTAAGTTTTACTCTTCTTTCAATTTTTTTTTTTTTTAATTATAAACTTATGTTACTTGCCTCTCATGTAATAGGTGAATTGGACGCCATTCGGAACAATGGTCGAGAGGCGATCCCATATCACAATATAGGGAATTATTCATTGTCTCAAGGTTACGGAGGCTTACATGCTGCATCGTGTTATCGGCGATTCGGATACCCCAAAGACATTTCTAAGGCGATAAAACCATTGCTTGTACAGAGGCCACCACAACCATCACTCTACCGATGTTCTCATTTAGTTCGGGACTCATTCGAAGACTTCATGAACTATCGATGTAATTTTGATCAACAAGATCTTTGAGTGCAATTTGGTCATGAAACAATTTCGGCGTACCTAAACTGGTTTTGACAACGTACGCATATCCAAGTGACCCCGCCCCAATCATTTAATCCAACTCAACAATTCCAACCGGCCAATATGGATCCAAGCGTGGTATGTTTCATATACATTCAATATATATATACATACATGATGTTTCCTCGTATTATCAAAATCCTTATTTCTATTTCATTTTTATTTGTAGAGGCTACGATTGGTTGCTGCAATGCTCGGACGCATCACTCCACCAAACAGGCAGTATTTGCAGATGCAAGACATATTAACGGTTGTTGATCAAGATTTAATTCCAAATTAAGTATCTAGTCTTTCCGGTCACATCATATTAGTACGTTATTTGATATTCTAGTCGTATTGTATTACTTTTGATGAAGTTATTGATGTAATATTTTGCTATTCAAGTTCGTATCCTTGTTCAAATTTCAAACCCGATTGCAAATTTGAATTAGCAAAAACAAACAAATAATTATATAAATCAATTTGTAAAAAATAAAATAAAAAAATAAAACATAATCAATTTCCAAAATTAAAAAATAAGAAAACCAATTAAAAAAGCACAGAAACCAATTAAAAAAAAAACAGAAAATAAAAAAAGCAGAAAAAAACCGGAACCATGAAGTGGCCGGTTTTAAAACCGGCCAAATCCGATTTCCTATTATTATGTTTTTATTTATTTTTTAATTTTCCAAAATACTTCCAATTTGTAAAAAAAAAATATTAAAAAAAAAGCCAGATTAATGAAGTGGCCGGTTTTAAAACCGGCCATTTCATAAATTTCTTTTTTTTTTCGAAATTACTTCAAGAATTTTGTAAATATTTTTATAACCGAAATATTTTTCGAAGAAAAAAAAATTTCGAAATTTTTTCCGATTTGTGTTTAGTGTTGTTATTTAGTGTCCGTACATGTTCGCATAATGTTTTTGTGTACACGTGTTTCGGTCGAGAATGTGAGATCGCGAAAAATATATTTTCTTCTCGGCCAGTAACACGTGTCCATGCTATTGCCCTTTCTCGAGTATCATGTTTAAATAACTTTAGAAAAGATCATTTCAATCAAGTCTTTAAGCTATTGCAGGGGTGGATATACCGGTATTTTTCACATCTTCAGAGATGGAACTTGGGAACCGACGATGAAGCTTCTATACATGTTATGTACAGAACTGCATTGGGCAATGTTAAACCAAATGAAGTATGCCATTCAATAAAACACATAGAGGGGTCTATATTAAGTTTTACTCTTCTTTCAATTTTTTTTTTTTTTTAATTATAAACTTATGTTACTTGCCTCTCATGTAATAGGTGAATTGGACGCCATTCGGAACAATGGCTGAGGAGGCAGTCCCCATATCACAATATAGGGGAATTATTCATTGTCTGAAGGTTACGGAGGCTTACATGCCAGACCGTGTTATGCGGCAGTTCGGATACCCCCAGTACATTCCTAAGGAACTGATAAAACCATTGCTTGTACAGAGGCCACCACAACCATCACTCTACCGATGTTCTCATTTAGTTCGGGACTCATTCGAAGACTTCATGAACTATCGATGTAATTTTGATCAACAAGATCTTCGAGTGCAATTTGGTCATGAAACAATTCCGGCGTACCTAAACTGGTTTTGACAACGTACGCATATCCAAGTGACCCCGCCCCAATCATTTAATCCAACTCAACAATTCCAACCAGCCAATATGGATCCAAGCGTGGTATGTTTCATATACATTCAATATATATATATACATACATGATGTTTCCTCGTAGTATCAAAATCCTTATTTCTATTTCATTTTTATTTGTAGAGGCTACGATTGGTTGCTGCAATGCTCGGACGCATCACTCCACCAAACAGGCAGTATCTGCAGATGCAAGACATATTAACGGTTGTTGATCAAGATTTAATTCCAAATTAAGTATTTAGTCTTTCCGGTCACATCATATTAGTACGTTATTTGATATTCTAGTCGTATTGTATTACTTTTGATGAAGTTATTGATGTAATATTTTGCTATTCAAGTTCGTATCCTTGTTCAAATTTCAAACCCGATTGCAAATTTGAATTAGCAAAAACAAACAAATAATTATATAAATCAATTTGTAAAAAAGAAAATAAAAAAATAAAACATAATCAATTTTCAAAATTAAAAAATAAGAAAACCAATTAAAACCAATTAAAATTAATTAAAAAAGCACAAAAACCAATTAAAAAAATAGAAAATAAAAAAAAAGCTGAAAAAACCGGAACCATGAAGTGGCCGATTTTAAAACCGGCCAGTTCATGAAATGGCCGGTTTTAAAACCGGCCACATTATGATTTGCCTGTTTTAAAACCGTGGCTGATTTCAACCTCTTTGGGGAGGCCATTCGAGTGGAAATTTAATTTGGGGCGGAGATTGTCTCCGTGGAGATTCGAACCCAAGTTGGGCGTGCGTCAGAGGCTCTGATACCATGATAGACTTCCATCTCATTTAAAAGATCAAGCTTGTAGAGAGGTGTTGAATCTATTCATTTATATTGATACTCCAATAAAATATACTCCCTCCATCCCGCGAATCTTGGCACATTTCTTTTCGACACTGTTTTTAAGAAAGCCAATTGTTGATTGTTTGTTGTTCGGAAGATAAATGATAGAGAAAGTATAAGCGATAAGATATATAATAATAAAGAATGAAAAAAGTAGGAGAGATAGTTGAGTTAGTGGGACTGTTGGAGTTAGTTGGTGTAATGTTTTGCTATTTTTGTAACTGAACTAGATTTGTGGGACGTATATAAAAGTAATAAAGGTACATAGTTACGGAGGGAGTAGTTGATAATTTCTATTTTAAGATATGATAAATAAAAATTGAAATTAAAAAAAAGTTAGAAATTTGAGATTGATACTCCATTGAGTATTGTACTCTAATATTTGAGTTAAATATTACCTACTGCAGAGTACAAACATGACCGAATCGTGAGCTGAGTATTACAAGGCGAGGAGAAGGAGGATGATCGTGAGTGAGGTGGGGCATTTATGTCGCATTTACTCTACTTTTAATTTGATTTTAATTAATATTAATAGTACTAGACTAGATTCATGACCTTTCGGTATTTGGTGATCAGCTTTGAGTGAGTCACAAATTAAATTAGTGTTGTGTAGTGTAGCTAATTAATTAATGCTCTACTTTTGTATAAGCGCGCATGTTATTCACTTGACATGATCTATCTTCACCAAAAGAATTGGAAATCATGGGCCAGAATCAGGGATGATAAGTGTATCTTATCTTACAAATAAAAATTATCCTCCCTGTCGACGACGCATCGTTATGTCAGTGAATGTGGAGTGGTGGAACTATTTCAATTAACAGAATACGTTACATAGCTTATCTAGAGACGGACTATGTTATCAGTAAAACTATTCATGTTATTAATCAAAACGTCTATATTGTTAACGAAATAAGTATTTTTGTAATATGAAAAAAATATCAATGTTGAAAACATAGTTATTTTGATTAATAATATCGATAATTTTCTTGACAATATAGGTATGTTTCTAGATAAGTTATCTAGAGACCGTCTCTCAGAAGACTTACTATTAATGGATTAAATTTTTGATACTTCCTTTCCGCACCCATTTTATATTTCCAATTTTCAATTTGTGATTAGACGATAGTTTTTGGGAATAATCTTTGAAATTGGTGTTGGTTACTTGTTAAAATCGTCATTACTGTCAAATAGCTTGGAGACCAAAAGAAAACAATAACCACCATTCTTTGAAATATATATATATTTTTAGATACAATATTACAATTACAATATATAGTATTGGACAAATTTTATCATCAACAAATCATCAATCATCAATCACCAATCATTTTCCATACAGAGAAATTAATCACCCATTTCGGGGAACGAATCCGTGACCTCTTGGGTACGGAGTATCTCAGCTTGCCACTTAGCTACAAACGCTTTGACTTTGAAATATTATTTGAGATGTTGTGGTTATTCATTCCGTGATGGTACTGATTGTAACCTTTCACTCTTGTTGTTAGATAAAGTAAATGACTGCGTGTCTGTTTGGCATGTGCATAAAATCTTGAGGTAAGAAAACTTAAATGTTTTCAATCAGGTTTTCTTAGTTTTAGCAGCATCCCAAACAGTCACTAAGTGTACTGTGTTGGATATTTTGTTATTTTTGGAGAGAGACAATAGTGTTTGAAGTTGGACAAGTAAAAACAAAATGTTGATTAGAGTCGGTGGTAGGACCATCTCTCCTTATTACAATATTTTTCCTGCTCTTGGTGCTCAATGGATGAAGGATTTAGTTCGTTTCTGGGAAGATTATTTCGTTAAAGATCAGTTTGTACACGAACTGTTGATGGGATTTAATCGGATGGCTCAGATTGAAAGAAGAAAGGCGGCAATTTCAGTTGAAGGAAGTTACACGCACGAGTTATTTGGGAATAGCGTACGTATAGAGAGGATAGATTGGGAATAGCGTACGTATAGAGAGGATAGATAGAGAAAGAGAGAGAGTTGGAAGATCATACAAAATGATAAACTGCTCTATCTAAATTTTGATTCTATCTAAAAAGATCTACATTTCAGCTTTTGCCTATTTTGAAGTGCATATTAGAGGTGTACGAAAACGTGCCCATAACCTTTACTAGATGCTCCAGAATCCTTTCGGTTGCTCAGTTCGAGGTTGCTCGTTCGAGAACTACGATCTTTAGCTATTAAACTGAATCATTTCAAAGTTATTAAATAGAGAGGATAGTAAACATGTTGTAGTTTATGGAACTAAGAAATATATACTGAGTGTTTGTTTCCACATTGCAGTTGAGTTTTTTAAACTCAAATTGAGTTTTACAACTTTTTTTGGTTTGGCTCTCAATTTACATAGTGGAACTTGAATAGAGTAAAAACTCAATTTACCTACACTGCTACACATAGCCTGTCACACAATCACACCTATCTCTCTCTTCTAAATAAAACCTTGCCTCAAACAAATCATTTCAAATCAAATCCCAATTTATCAAATTCTAATACACATCATCTCATTCTTACACCTCTCTTACACATTTTTACAAAACCTATTCAAAAATCCTACTAAATCCTATAAATACACAATTTAACACCAAACACAAAACTCAATTCCAATTTAGTTACTATTCATCAATTCAAAACTCAATTCAAATTCAAAAACAAACACTCAAATAGATCTTCTAATTTCAGACTTTACTCGTGGCTGTCCAAATATCTAAATATTATATATTATTATATCTTTTCCCGCTTTTCCTCTAAGTGTTGGTTTGTGGGAAATAATGGCTGCCAAGTATTATCTCGAGAAGTTTACATGGAAGAATGACTTTGGGCTATGGCGAATTAAGATGCGAGCTCTTCTTGTTCAACATGGACTTGTTGGTGCTTTTGGCGGTGATAGATCGCTTTCGGCGAATATGATTTTTTTTCTTTTGAAATATCAAAATTTACTACTATACTTGAAATAATATTTACAAAAGTATAAAAAATGTTTGATATTTACCTACTCCAAACCTTTACATATCAAAATAAACATAACACGAACTTCTTCCCACTTTACCAGTACAAATTACATAAGTGGAGCACATTGCCTTTCATCCATCCGGCGAATATGATAGAGTATGCCAAACAAGAGAGTTGGTGGAAGGGCTCACAGTACCATAATTTTGAGTTTGGGAGATCGAGCCCTCAACATTTCTCTGGGATGCTCACTGCATTTTTGACTTTATGGCCACGACTAGGCCTGCAAACGAGCCGAGCCGAGCCGAGCTATGCTCGAGCTCGGCTCGTTTATCATTTTTGTGCTGGAGCTCGAGCTCGATCGAGTTGTAAAATTTGAGCTCGAGCTTGAGCTCGAAATAATTTGTTCGAATCGAGCTCGGCTCGTGAGCTCTTTTTTTTTTTCAAATCGAACCTTTAAAGCTCGATTTAGCTCGGCTCGTGAGCTCGAAAACTTACAAAACTCGAAATAAGCTCGGCTTGAAAGCTCGAAAATTCCCAAAAATGAAGTAGGGTTTTATTTTTTTTAATTTTTAAATATATATTTTATATTATATAATTAATAATAACTACAACCGAGTTGCTCGACGAGCTTTCGAGCCGAGCTTTACAAAGTTCGAGCTCGGCTCGAAAACTCAATCGAGCTATAAAAAAAGCTCGAGCTCGATAAAAGTTCGGTTCGCTTGCAGCCCTAGCCACAACCACTCCACGATCCACAGGGAGTAGTCTTATCTACAAATTACAAAACTTGCCGAACTATCGTCTTTGTTTTTCTAATTATTTCTTCTCCTTCTCAAATTTACAACACAAGGGAAAAGTAATTTAATTCAACCATAACTCATATTTCACTCCTTCCCATTTCCCAAACTAATTAATATTGTATGTTAGATTTTATCATTCGTGTTAATTCTATAATTCAGTCATAGTTTGACTTTTAAAATAATACACTACACATATTTTTAGCTGCTCTAGTCATTTCACATTATTGAATTGCATAATATATACATGTTCGTTATAATTCTTGTTTTTGATATATGCTTAAGTTGATAACTTTATAATGGATGAGCTTTTAGTTTATAATTTTATTGTAATGTTGATAGTGTACATTTTTTACCACGAGTTTAATATGTTATTTATGATCTTGAGTCGAAGCTTATATAAATTTATTACGATTTAATTTGATTCACGTGGTTTGCAGTTGAGCACGTGGAGTAGTTTAATCCGTGCACATCGGAAGACAATTGCCTATTGCCAAGAGTATATTTAAATTAGATCTAGTTGAAACTCCATAGTGAAGCTAGGTATAAGGTAGTTGGTAGAGCAACATTAATGAATGTGGTGGTGATGGAGTCGGCAGAGAGTGCGGTGGCACGGTGGGAGTTGGTGGCGGAGACAAGTGGTCAGTCAAAGTGTTCCATGCACGTGACCAGAACATGATAACCATGACCACTCATAAACTGATCTTGGCCTGTGTACAACGGGTCCAGTGTTTTTCTCTAAATTAAACTACGACATACTGCATGTATACTATATGATCGTGCTTTGGCGGTGATATTTCATTAATTTTAGCCGCATATGATTAAAAAAACTTTTGCGAGATACCGTCTATCCGAGAGAGACCAATTCAACATCACATATCTACGTGCAAACATCATATAATTAACTTTAAACATTGTGTGTACAATAAACTTGATGCTTTATTCTTGAATTATATGCATTTCTTAACATGTGATGTAATTTGTAGCTAAACATGCGATGTTTATGACAAAATATGTGATGTTTAATTTGGTTTCTCCGAGAGACGGTCTGTCACAAAAGTTACACTATAATTAGTGTATTAAAAATCAGGACGAAATAAAACACTTAGTATTGGAGGAATTAGTCGCCCCCAACATAAGTCCGATTAATAAATTCATTGTAAGCACGTAATGGTTTCACGACTCTTTTTCAAACTTAATTTATTTATTGGTGTTTAGTTCAGATCATGCTCGTTTACTTGTTCCCCATCACTTGCTTTGATTATCTAATCCATCTCTATCCATTTATTATAGAGCATAACACAGCAGTTTTTATGTGCATGAATCATGACACAGTAGTGGCTAGTTAGAGGTAGTATGTTGCCGATTGTAATGTCGTCGTGACACTTGCGAGTTTTATATATATTCTTTAATTAATTACGGGTACGAGAATAGACAATTACATATAGACCCCTGCATTATGCTCCAATTACATATGCATATCTACTGTTTAAACCATTACATCTACACCCAAAATCGTTGACCAACATTACAGTTTCATTTTTTCAGAAAAAAGAAAAGATAAAATAAATAGTAAAATAAAAAATAATGGAAAAATAAAATTACAATTGTAAGTTTTATTACAGTATAGCCCCTTATATTTTAAATTTAACAAAATATACCCAATTTTAAATTTTGTTCATACTATCATCCAAAAATATAACTAAAATCAACCCTCAATTTTTTTTAAAAAATTCAGGAAACTCCCACATTTAATTATTTAGAAAAGAAAAGCAAGAAAACGTTTAAAATTAAAAAAAAAAAGACCGGAGCTCCGGTCACCGGATCTCCCATAAAAGCTCTGTTCGCAGCTTCCATGGAAGCTCTATTCGAGCTTCCAAGGAAGTTACCCACCACGCAGCACCACCGCACCTCCACCTCCACCACTGCACCACCACCGCACACCTTCTACTCTGATCTACTCTGCTCCGCACTTTTGATCTGTCTCCACCCACGCCTTCTACTCCGATCTGTCTCCACCGCACTTCCGATCCGCTCCGTTTGTCTCCTTGCTCTCTGCTCCGTCACCGCACCACCACCGCACCTCCACCTCCACCACTGCACCACGCACCTCCACCACCACCGTCCTTCGAGCTTCTTCCATTAAAATAAATAAATTAAAAGATGTAGGAGAAGATGAGAGCTTCAATGGAAGGTCAAATTGGGCATCCATGGATGATTGGTTCCGAGCAGCTCTAATGGAGTTCCGTGGTGGTGGTGAAGTTTTCATAGTGGTTCTTCGTGTTGGAGGTTTGTGGTGGTGGAGAAGAAGGGTGGAGGAGATGGTGGTGGAAGTAAAGTGGGGAGTTTTGGAGAAGAAGATAAAATTGGGGGTTTAAAATGTAAAGTAAAGAAATTAATTAGATGGAATGATTAAAATGAAATGATAAAATAGATTTTTTTTAAAGATAATGATAAAATAAAATAAAAAGAGAGAATTTTTGACTTGTTGGGTTTATATTTAATTACTTTGAAAACGTAAGGGAAGTTTTTGTAATTGTTCAAATAGCGGGTATGAATCTGTAGGGTGGGTTTTGTAATTATCTGGGTACGAGAATAAGTAGCTATGGTACGATACTAATTTTATGCATATTGATCACCTCCTTTTTAACTACTTTCTTTAAACTAGAACAAATATTGTTTAAAGAACTTTTAAAAAAATTACAAAATAGTACTTGATCATTAACAAGTTTTCCTTTGATTTTTTGCGAAACTTTTCACTTTTGAATTAATCTTAAACTGCAAATGTAAAATGTAAAATTAAATTATATCATGAAAATTTAGCTCATAAAGTTTCATTATATAAAAAAATTGAACATTTTACATTTGCGATTTAAGATTAATTCGTAGTGAAAGTTGGAAAAGTTTGACCGCAAAAAGTCAAAATGAGAATCTTGTTCCGGGACGGAAGTATAATAAATGCTTATATCGAAATTACAAATTGACAACACTGCTTCATGTAATGTAATGCCACTTGTGAACTTAACCAAACAGACGGAGTGAACCAATAAATGAGAACTAAAACAGACAAATCAAGCACGAGCTAAGAAGGATTATGAATTAATGTATTATATTCATTGTTAAATACTCCCTCAATTTCAGAAAAAATTGTTACATTTTACTATTCTGCAGTCAACTGTCTCCGCGTTTGACCACAATTTACTCTTAAACGATATTAATAAATAAATTATTAAAATTATATAATGAAAATTTAGTAATTAAATTTTTATTATATGATTTTATTAAATTATTTACTATTATCGTTTTATGAATAATTTGTGGTCAAACTCGAAGACAGTTGAACGGTCAAAGTCAAAATGTAACACTTTCTCTTAAATGGAGGGAGTATCTCACATTGCTCGAAAATGTTCTGGGCAATCTCTATAAGAGTTGGGAGAACTTTATCCCCTTATAAGGTCTTTTAAGGGGTAGATGAGCCACTTTCCACATGGTAACAGAGCCCATGGACTGCTCAAGTTGATGTTGGGTCTTGAGCTGCTCTGATCCGTATCTACCTGCTCTGAGCTTGCCCCTCTGTTGTCACGTGTTGAGCTTGGGTCTACCAGCTCACACGTGAGGGAGTTTGTTAAATATTCAACATCACGCGAGAATATCATGGGCACTTTCTATAAGAGTGGGACAAGATGAGTCCCGGTTAGACTCTGTTCTCTTCATCTGAAAAATCATTCCGCATGTTTGGCAGTGGATTGAAATCTCAATTTCAGTAGAGATTTTTCAAAACTAGATTTGAATAGTAATTAAATTCGAACAGAGTTTTAAGTTTTTGTGTTTGGTATTGAATTGAGATATTAATAGAGTTAAGTAGTATATTTAAATAGGTTGTGTAAGATTGTGTAAGAATGAAATGATGTATATTGTAATTTGAACATGTAATGATCGCTTTTAAGGTAATTAAATGATATGACTTATAGTATTTTTGTATTTTGTTGGAGAATATGTGAATTTATTTGAAAAGATGAAGTGTGGTTAGAATGAAAATTTTAAACTTAATATTCACTATTTATTACTTCAAAAGATACTATTACATACTAATACAAGCTCGTATTATTCCGTTATATTTTAACGTTATCTAACCTTATTTGCGATTTACAAAAATGCATATGTATTTAATATAATGATAGTGAGGTACAAAACTTTCCAAGTAAAGAATGAGAAGTTGAGTTTGGGACGAACTAAAAATGAAAGCGGGAAGTTGAGTTCGGACGGAGGGAGTACTACTACGTACTTTTAGTTATTAAAAATAAATTATTCAAAAAATATAAAAAATATTTAAAGAAAAATAAGAACAGAGAAATTGATTTATATGCATAAAGTCATAAATAACCATATTTTTTTTTTAAACAGCCATCAGCCATAATAAACCGTGTGAATTTGGTCCATTTACAGACATGTAAAACAACTGCACGAGGAAAAAATAAAGCTGGGTTCAATTACATTATAAAATATGCCTAGAGAGAGAAGTTGTGGGAATTGAGTAAGTTTTTTTTTACAAAATTGAGTAGCAAATGTAAAATAGGCAAAACTCAGTTAGAATTGAGTTTACTAAACTAAAGTAGCCTGCCAAACACTCGGATTAATTTCAGTTCAGATCAATTCTTCATCCGAGAACTCATGTCCTCAATGTAGTATTATGAGGCGGTTAGATTATGTTCTCTTCATCTGAAGAACCATTAATTTCAGTTCGGATCAATCCAGTTCAATTCAGGCGAAAAGAAGTTTATGTTCTCTTAATCCGAAAACTCATTAATTTCAGTTCAAGAAAATTAACGGTTGGAACCGAAATCTAAATTGTTCACGGTTCAGGAAGCGAAAGAAACTGCCGGTTCATGATGGTTTCGAGTTTCTGACTTAGCGTAGCATTGGTATCTCGATAAAAACCAACAAATGTAGCATCTATTTTTACAGATGGAATCGGACACCCGATTGGCATCTATTCCTTGATTTTAATTGATCCTAAGTGACAACTGTGCCTGGTAATTTAAAATGATCGATTAAAACTAAAAATGACACAAAGTTTTCGTTATTAATAAGTGGAATAAGGGAGTACTGGGAAAGTGCAGTGACCGTACAAGAAGGGACTGGAGAGAACTACAAGAAAAAAGAAAATCCGGCCAGAATAAAAAAAGGAAAAAGAAAAATGGTGGTTCGTTTCGTTGTTGACAATAGAAAAGCCGATTTGACCGGCCTTGTGTTATTTCGTGATTCATTCACATGAAGATAACCTAATTGGTCGGCAGCAGAATCCTTCCTGACTTAATCTTCAAGATTACCCTTAATCACCGCCTTTTATTTCCACCATCCCCATGCCTTACCATGTTCCTATTTTTGCCCATTCACTCACATCTCTACATGTCCCAAAGATGTTCCTTTTTTTTTTTTTTTTTTTTTCATCAGTTGATTAAAATGGAGGAGAATATTTTCTTGGTCACAGGTTCAAACCCACGGAAACCGAATTTCTATAATTTATGCCTTCTGAGTTTGAGCACATGCACTCGTCATGGTTTAACTTGACTTCCGTGGTTTTGGACTATTAAATGCGTAGTTTACTCGATGTAGAAGGATAACAATATGAGTTCACGTCATCCAAAAAAAAAAAAAAAGTTCCGTTTTGTATCGTCAATAATGTGTCACTTGACTCTTTTTAATTATACATCTAAAGAATAAATTATAAAGCACAATTAACAGAACAGATGGAGTATATAAGTTATGTTTATCAAAACTATGCTAATAAACTAGGCAAGAAATAATCGAAGAGTTGGTTAAATTTTATAAAGAGTGAAGTATATAGATAAACTGTTACGTTATATTGAATACGTACATAAATAAATCAACTACTTATTTTTTTTAAGTAAAATGTATGGAATCGATCAAATGAACTAACTATAAGTTCTAGATGTTCATATAATATATTTACCTAAAAAATAAGTTCATAGAAATGATATTTTAGCTAATGAGTCGGTACTAAACAAATCCACGTAGAACAATCAGTGCACATTAAGTACAACTATATATGCATCCTTCTTAATTTGCGTTCGGGTAAAAGGTATCAAATCAATTTATACAATGTTCGGCGTGGATTTGTTTAGCACCGACGTGGCTTGCACTGATTTGTTTAGTACCGACGTGGCTAAAAGGCATCCTTCTTTGCGTTCGTGTAAAAGGTATCAAATCAATTTAGACAATGTTATTGAACTGAACTGAATGAGTTTGCAGATGAAGAGAACATAGCCTTCACCAAAATTAATGGATCAAGTACTTGAGTTCAATTAAACGTGAATGCTCAGTATAATTAATCACGCGTAATGTAGCATATGAAACATAATCTTGTAGTGTCTCATGGTATGTAGTACAATGCTTAATGTAATGTAAGCATGTTTTATAACCATGATACAACATTTAAGACATTATATAGATGAAACGAGTGGATCTGAACGGAGAGAAGAAACAAAGAAGAGTAAAGAGAATGATAATCACTCACATGTTAGCAAAATTAAGAAACATAAAAGGGTAAAAAGCAAAGAGAAAAGTGATCAAGAAGAGAAGAGATTAAGCTTAGCGGCAGTGATCCCCCACCCACTAATAAAGAATCGGTGTGATTAAATTTAAATAAAATTGATTCGGAAGCACGCAAAGTAGAAATACTCATTCAGACGTGGCTTCCACGCTGGAAATATCAAAACAAACATCCAGCTGACACGTAACACCAACTAACTAGCGCGTGGTTTGACTCGCACCACTTTTAAGGCATCAGATCTTTTAATTAGGAGGAAAATTACATTACAGTACATTACAGATCTTCTTAATTTAGGAAGTAAAGCAAAAACCGAATATTTTAGATATTGTCGAAAATCCGGTCAGTCGGGCAGCCCATCACTATTGCAGTACAGTATTAAATTAAAAATTTATCGGTATGTATAATACGAGACGAGATATAAATAACTCACCTCCCTCACTCACCTTCCCATTCTGTCAATTCTTTTCTTTTCTTTTCTTTTCTAGTGAGAGATAATTTTAGAGAGAGGAACACTTAACCTAGATTTTTCGAAAACACCAGTGTACGGACACACTTATTGCTCCCCAAACAACAACGATTTCTGAGTTCTTGAAGAACAAATCATGGAGTGGCAACCAGCGTATTTGGATGAGTATGAGAAGCTTGTCATTCGTATGTCTACCCCAAGGTCAGTCTTTCTTCTTCTCTTTCACTCGCTGTTTCAGATTTTAAACCTTTTTCTTTGTTATTTTTCTGTTTTTCTTGTTGATTTGGAGAACAAATCAAGTTCAAAACGTGATTTGGGAGTACTGTTTTGCCTGATTCTCTTGATGATTTGAAGAAACTAAGAAATTTCTGGTAAGTTTGAGCATTTGATTTAAAAAAAAAAAAAAAAAAAAGAGTAAGGAATTGTTGAGAGGGATTTCTTTCCTTTCAAGTTACTCATTTTTCCAGTCAGTTACCGAATTGACTTTCACATTGACTCCCCCAGAAAAAATAAATAGTATTTTAAGCCCCAATAATTTTGTGTTGCTTGTTGAAACGACGACATTTCTTCTTCTGACTGGTTCTCCACTTCCTTCTTCCAGGGTCATCATCGACAATGGCGGCTGCTCGAATGCAACTAGAGTCATGGTAACTTTCTTCACCTTATTGACCTACGCGTTTGTAATTTTTTTCAATTTTTACTGTACTGATAATGTTTTCTGGCTTAATTTACAGATTGATAGTGGAAGAAAACATGGAATTCTTCTCGAAGCTGTGCAGATTTTGACTGATTTGAATCTCTCCATCAACAAGGCTTACATCTCATCTGACGGCAAATGGTTCATGGACGGTTAGTTTTCCGATCTCATCTTTCTCAACCTTTAATTCAACTTTTTTTTTTTTTTGAAAAAAATTCCGTTTAGTTTTAGCTTTTGGGTCTAATTTTTCCGTTTTTATTCCTTTCAGTTTTTCATGTGACTGACTTAAATGGAAACAAATTGACTGAGAAGAGCGTTTTGTCTTACATCGAACAGGTAATTTAATTAATTGATACTCATCTTATTTTTGCCCAAATATTAATTATGTCTTGGTTTTAATACTCATGTTGTGTTAATGAAATTGCAGTCACTGGAAAAGGTTCATTTTGGGAGGTCTAAGAGCTTTGATGGTCTTACAGCACTAGAATTAACCGGTACAGATCGAGTCGGGTTGTTATCGGAGGTTTTCGCTGTGTTATCCGATTTGCAGTGTAATGTGGTTGAAGCGAAAGTATGGACTCATAATGGTCGAATTGCTTCCTTGATTTACCTCAAGGACAACGAGTTGGGAACTCCAATTGAGGATATGCAGAAGCTACAAGTAATTGTGGGGATGTTGAGAAATGTTCTTAAAGGAGATAATGACATACGGAGTGCTAAAACGTCGGTCTCGTTGGCTCTTACGCATACTGAGAGAAGGCTTCATCAGATGATGTTTGCGGATAGGGACTATGAGAGGAAGCCGATTATCGATACGGGTGATGATACCCCTGTTGTTTCGGTTCAGAATTACTTGGAGAGGGATTACTCTATGGTGTATATCAATTGCAAGGATCGAAACAAGCTGCTGTTTGATGTTGTTTGCACGTTGACTGATATGGATTATATTGTTTTCCATGCAACCGTTGATACATCCGGCGATAGGGCATCTTTTGTAAGTATTCGTGTTCTTGTTCTGCATGTGAACAAATTGATTTCTTTGTGTTTTGTTCTGAGTTTTAATTAATCTTGCTTGAATTTGTTCAGGAATTCTTCATCAGACACCTGGATGGCACCCCTATTGGCTCCGAGGCTGAGAAGGAGCGCGTTATCCTATGTATACAAGCTGCAATTCAAAGAAGGGCATCTCAGGTATTGTTTATATTTCATGAGTTTCGCGTATGTTTCATTTCTCAACATGCATATGGAAAGAATATATGTATCTCATTCCTTAATGCTGTAAGAATAGAATCCTTTAGGTGCACATTTGACATGTTTGGTTCCTAGTAGGTAAGATAACTTAATGGTATCTTCTTTTTTGTCGAATCACAGGGTGTGAAGCTTGAGCTATGCACAACCGACCGAAAAGGCCTACTAGCTGAGGTCATGAGAACCTTCCGTGAAAACGGCCTAAATGTCACGAGGGCCGAGATATCAACCCCGACAGACACAGCGCTAAATGAATTCTACGTAACCGATGCGATGGGTTTCCAACCAGATCCTAAGATAATCGAATCAGTTAGAGAAAAGATTGGGTTGAGTAACTTGCAAGTGAAGGAAGTGGAATTGCCCTTGATCCAAAAGAGGAAGCAGGAGAGGGAGGAAGGAGGCGTGAGGTCGGGCGGGGCCATGTTGTTATCACTTGGAAGCCTTGTGAAAAGGAATCTGTTCAATTTGGGACTGATCAAATCTTATTCTTGAGGATGATGATGATTGTGGACGGGAGGCACATATGATGGATGATGTTATTCTTTGCTTAAGGCTATGTTTTATGAGCTGTGGCATCTTTTGTGTACATAGTAGTTAAGGTCTGATGGGCATGCAGCATGCATATGTTTGGTGAAGGTAGTTGATTATAGTTGAAGTTTGGTTGGCAAAATAGGTTAGAAAATTACAGCAGGTGGATGGGTTGATTTCATGTGGGGTACACCTCCCCACCATTTTTTAATCTTCAGTTTCATACTTTTGGTTCTCACAGGAAAATTTGTCAATGGGAAAACCATTCAAGAATGTGGTTTGTTCTTGGTGGGTAGTTTTATTAGTATTATTATTACCAGAAGCAGTATTAGCATTTAGTAGTAGCAGAAGAAGGATAGGAGGTATTGAACTGGTTTCACACAGGAGGATATTTTATGTACATACTTTTACATGTAAGTATGCTTATTAATGAATGAATTAATTGATTAATCCTAGTGTTTGACTCAATAATGTTTTGTCATTATTGTAGGTTTTATCTAGATGAATCTTTCAATTGGATATCCAAACATTGATGGATTTTTAAATGACATTTGACATAATGGTGTGGAAGGGATTAAAATAATAGGCCTCCTGCAATGTGGTGTGACATTATTATAAGTGTTAGTATTATTATTGGTTGAAAATCCAAATTGAAGAAAATTTGAAATTCAAACAACGCATGGGGTTGCCGGTGTTTGGGTTCATTGACTGGGTGATGGTGATATGTGTGTTGTGGCGGGTAAGTTGGGGTTTTGGTGGACACTGTGATTGAAATGGACACATTTTCTGCCTTTCAAGTTAGTAGGGGACACACAGTTTTGAAATTTACAAGTAACTCTTACATTAATTCCACCAATTTGTCATTTTCAAATTGGTGAATTCTCCTTGGTCTTGCGGATTTTAGTTTTTGTATCCGAAACAAAAAATTGAAAATCTAAAATAGGTTGAATCCTCGTTAGACCAACATTATCCATGCCCTTTACACCCAACCCAACCTTCCACTATTACAATAAACAATTAATTTCTGTTTTATCCACATACCCACCCACCTACCACAACAAAAATCAAGTTTATTCATGACCTCCACCCACCCATTTCATTTAATATCATTATTTTTTTATTATTATCATGAAATATTTATAATACTCGAAATTAGATATAATAATTATATTACTTGAAATAATTATAAAGACAGAAAAAATGATGAATTTTAATATTTTTTTAATAAAACACAATAAAGAAAATATTAAAAAACATAAAGAAGAAATTAAAAAAAGAAGAAGATCCAATAGGTTGGAGACACTTGTCCCCAAACCATCAGATTTGGGCCGCCGACCTCTGGTCTTTTGGACCGACCTTGGGTCTCCAAAAATTAATTTCTCTTTATTTATTTTTTTTGAAAATTGGGCCCCACAGCCCCAAAGGACATTGATAATCTTGGTCTTATATTGATACGATAACAGTTGACTTGGAGAAACCTTATTACGTTTAGATTAAAAAATTTAGTTGTTTTACACTTAAATCATTACAAGGTGAGGTAGGAATGGTTGGACTTATCAATAGCATGTGATATTAGCAATGTTTAGTTTATGATAGCTTTGATTTGATTGGCATAGAATTATGCCTCCATTTTAATTGAGTGAGTCTTCTTACCATCCTACTTGGATTCAAACATATGCAAAAGATTTCTCACATCTTGTTAATTGCAATATGTCGTGGAACATTCATGTAATTTACTCTGTTGAGTATGGATAATCATCTAGTAACGCATTCTTTGGGAGCGGGAACAAAATTAAGATTGCTTGGCAAGTAATTTGGAATTGCACCGTGTGGAATATTTGGAGCGCAAGAAACGATAGGTAGTTCAAGGATATACTGAAGTGAGACCTATATAGATTAGGATTATGTTTCCTCATACCTATGCCAATTAGAATTAGAATTACATATATACTAGTTCTTTATTGATTAGGATTTTGTCTACTACTTTGTATATATATACTTCTACGTGGTTGATGAATAAACACAACACAAAACCTTTAGCTCTATTCTTTATGGCACTAGAGCAGGTACGAAACAATAATCTAGCTCCTCTGCCTAACCCACAAACCAACAATTCTATTTTCTCCACAACAAAAGGACGAGCTACCTACCTATCAGAATACCAAATAGCCGATTTGATATCACATAAAACAATCAACCATGACAAATAGCGGTTCCGACGAATCAGCAACATCCAAGCCAATTGATCACATGTCTCCGTACTACTTGCACGCTTCCGATTATCCTAGGCAGATGCACGTCAATGAAATGCTAAACGATGGTAACTACGCAGATTGGACACAAGAGATGCAAAACTTCTTGTTCGCAAAGAACAAAATTGGATTCGTGGATGGATCTATTCCCAAACCGAAGGACGATCAAACTCTAACGCTTTGGCTGTGTTGCGATGCTATAATAAAAGGATGGCTGACCACCGCAATGGAAAAGGAGATTAGAACCAGCGTCAAATACGCAAAAACCTCCGCAGAAATCTGGAAGGATCTGGAGGAACGCTTTGGAAAAGAAAGTGCACAGAGAGCATATGAATTAAAGAGAACCTTGACCATGACGCGACAGGAAAAGATGTTGGTTTCTTCATACTTCACGAAACTCAGAGGAATTTGGGACGAATTACAATCAACATGTCCTACACCAAGATGCACCTGTGGTAAATGCGAATGTGATTTATCAAAAAGATTAGTAGAAGCAAGAGAGAAAGAACACATGTATGAATTCCTGATGGGTTTGGATGACATTTTTTCAACCATCAAGACCCAAATCTTGAGTATGAAGCCGACACCTTCTTTGGGATCTGCGTACCACCTAGTATCGGAGGATGAGCAACAAAAACAGATTACAATTACCCGTAAGCCTAATCTTGAGGCAGCATCACTTCAGGCAACCGTTGGTGGAAATCAGAGGTGGGATTCCAAACGAGACGGAACAAGAACTTGTAAGCACTGCGGAAAGCCTGGACACTCAATGGAAGGATGCTTCGAGATCATTGGCTATCCGGAATGGTGGGAAGATAGGCAGAAATCACGACGACAAGGTGGAGATCGATCGACAGTGAATGATCGCAAGGGAGGAGAACAACGAGGAAATAGAGCTGAGAGATCCATGGGTCGTGATGGTGAAAGAAGAAATCAAGCCCAACATTACCCACATGCAGCAGCGGTTGGATTGGGCTCAATACAGGCTAAATCACGAACAATATGCTCGGTTACTAAAACACTACAGTGGAGAACAAGAAATTACTACGGTAAATCAGAATGACCCGGTTGCAAACATGGCTGGTAAAGAAAACTTCAATAAATCTTGGATAATTGATTCAGGTGCAACGGAGCATATTACATGCAATAGCGACATCCTGGATAATTTAAAACCTCATAAGATGGGGTTACCAGTAAAAATTCCTAACGGTGATAGTATACCCGTAAAAGGTTTTGGTAGTACTCGGTTACCAAATGGCATCACACTTGGTCATGTTTTGAATATCCCAGATTTTAAATGTAACTTATTGTCGGTTAGCCGGTTAACAAAGGATCTTGGATGCACAATAACCTTCTCTCCTAACTTTTGCATAATGCAGGACTTACGCTCGAGGAACCTGATTGGCGTGGGCAAGTGTAGCGGTGGTCTATATTGTTTGGAGACGGTTGTGCAGAAGGAAGTAATAGCTATGTCGGTTTCCGTTGATTCAGATACTTAGCATCGAAGATTGGGTCATGCTTCTCACAGGCGGCTTCAACACCTCGAGTTCTTGGGAAAAGTTCTTAAAAACAATGATGACCCTTGTAATTCCTGCTTGAAGGCTAAGCAGACCAGAAATCCTTTTGGAGATAGTTTTATTAAGACATCGTCATGTTTTGAACTCATACATTGTGATATATGGGGTGCATAGGGGTGCATACCGAGTGCCCTCTTTCTCAGGAGCTCATTATTTCTTAACAAATTGTTGATGATTTTAGTCGTGCTGTTTGGGTTTTTCTTTTAAAGTACAAATCTGAAGTAGGAGTTTGCTTGACCAGTTTTTGCAACATGATTAATACTCAATTCGAAACCAAAGTTAAAAGAATCCGCAGTGATAATGGTTTGGAATTTCAATCTGCCTACATGATGAACTATTACGCAGAAAATGGAATGCTTTTGGAGACATCTTGCACAGATACTCCTCAACAAAATGGAGTAGTGGAGAGAAAACACAGAGACATTCTTGAAATTGCTAGAGCCCTAAGGTTTCAAGCCCATTTACCTATCAAATTTTGGGGAGAGTGTGTTTTGACAGCCACCTACATAATAAACCGCATTCCCTCTAGAGCAATTGATCATAAAACTCCATTTGAAATCTTGTTTGGAAAGAAAGCATCTTATGATCACCTTAGAGTTTTTGGCTGCCTCGTCTATGCCCGGGACAACAAGAAAGGGGGAGATAAGTTCAGGGAGAGAGGACGCCCTTGCATATTTGTAGGTTATCCTAGTGGGCAGAAGGGTTATCGTGTCTTTGATCTACACGATAAGAAAATTTACACCTCTAGAGATTTTCAATTTTTTGAAAACAAATTTCCATTTGAATTGGTGGATATGAGTGAAGAAAATGAAATGATGCCCCTGAAACTCCCCGATTCGTGTGCGATGAAACCATAGAAGGTGAAACTGAACCAATACATCAACCTGAGTTGGAATCGCCAAAAAGTGAAACCGAGTCTCTTCAGACAGGACATAATGTTGCAAACATACCTCGACGTGGAGGGCGGCAACCTACACAATCAACTCGACTACGAAATTTTCAAGTCACACTTCCAGCTTCTATAGACCACCCACAGCCCACAGCCAATTCGGGAACCTCGACGGTACATCCTTTGACTCATTATGTTTCATATGATAATTTCTCTACCTCTCACAAAGCTTTCTTGACGGCCATTTCTTCGAGTGATGAGCCAAAGCACTTCAAACAGGCGGTTCGTGATGTTCATTGGCGAACTGCAATGCAAAAGGAAATAGAGGCACTTGAGAAAAATGGTACATGGACACTAGAAACACCACCACCTGGGAAACGTATAGTTGACTCTAAGTGGGTCTACAAGATCAAATACAAGCCAGATGGAAGCATTGAACGTTATAAAGCAAGGTTGGTGGCAAAGGGATATACCCAAGTCGAAGGGATAGATTTCCACGAGACATTTGCACCCGTTGCAAAACTAGTCACCATGAGAGCTATGATTGTTGTTGCAGCAAAACGCAACTGGACTATTCATCAACTTGACGTCAACAATGCATTTCTACACGGCGACTTGAATGAGGAAGTATATATGAAAATCCCAAAAGGATTTGCAAAACCGAGCGATCTGTGAGTATGTCGCTCTCGAAGTCGTTGTATGGGCTCCGTCAAGCATCCCGTAATTGGTATAAAAAATTCACTCATGCATTGGTCGACATTGGTTTTAGACAGTCCAAAGCAGATCATTCTCTATTCATATACAAGAAAGGTAACATTTATGTTTATGCCTTGATTTACATTGACGATGTGATCTTAATTGGCAACAATGATGTAAAAATCCAAGAAGTCAAGTCCTATCTTGACAATCAGTTTAGCATCAAGGATTTGGGCCCGTTAAAATATTTTCTCGGTATTGAAGTAGCTCGCACTGAAGATGGACTAGTACTTAGTCAAAGAAAATACACATTGGACATTCTTGAGGAGAGTGGAATGCTAGGTTGCCGACCGAGTAAAATTCCAATGGCGCAAAATCTGCGTCTAGGAAAAGAAGAACAAAGCAAGAAAGTGGATGCAGGCCAATATCAGAGACTCCTTGGCCGACTATTGTACTTACAGGTGACTCGTCCGGATATTACTTATGCCGTCAACTTTCTTAGCCAATTCACCTCTGATCCTCGCGAAGCACATATGGAGGCTGTCATTTGCATTTTGCGGCATCTCAAAGGAACAACTGGTCAAGGGATTTTCCTACCGACATGGGGAGGTCTGCATCTTACGGCATATTGTGATGCAGATTGGGCTGGATGTCGACAACACGCTGCTCGAGGATGTGTTATATTATACTTTTAGGAGGAGCACCGATATCTTGGCGAACAAAGAAACAATTTGTCGTCTCTCGCTCTTCTGCCGAAGCCGAGTATCGAGCCATGGCAACAATCCGCTTGAAGTAATTTGGTTGTTATTGATTTGGAAGCGATGATAAGATGCGCAACTCGCTAATTTGTGACAACTCATTTCGACACATTGCAAACAATCCTGTTTTCCATGAACGAACAAAGCATGTTGAAATGGATTGTTATTTCGTCAGAGAACGAGTTGAGTCTCATGAAATCATTCCATCCTATATTGACAGTAAGAACCTGATCGCAGATGTTTTTACGAAAGCTCTTGGGGCAGATAACATGCAGTTTCTTATGGGCAAGATGGGCGTTCGAGATCTTCACGCACCAACTTGAGGGGGAGTGAAGTGAGACCTATATAGATTAGGATTATGTTTCCTCATACCTATGCCAATTAGAATTAGAATTACACATATACTAGTTCTTTATTGATTAGGATTTTGTCTACTACTTTGTATATATATATATACTTCTACGTGGTTGATGAATAAACACAACACAAAACCTTTAGCTCTATTCTTTATATACTGTTGTCACCAACTGAGGCAGTCGAAAGGATAATGTTGTTTGGGTTGTGGAAATGGTTTTGCAATAAGAAAGCTATTCAGTACTCTTATCAACTGATAAGTTTGGGATATTGTCTAAGAGAGTGTCTTGGTTTAGATTGATAGTGCGAAGCTTGATATCTTTCAATCGTGAGGACCATAATTATATATTCAAACCCGCACGCCCTGCATCAAGAGAGTGAACTATTGCCAGTGGAACAACATTCCCCCGGTGAATGATTGTATCTTGGAAAGATCCATATCCATTCCGACCAGGAAGCTTTTGTTCAACCAATGCATTATTTTAATCATAACTTTTCAAAACTATAAATAAAGGCCTATAGTTGAATTTCATGAACATACATCCAAAATTCTCTCCTTCTTTCTTCTCTTCTTCTCTTAAGCATGTATTTCCATATTATAGCAGTCCATTTGAATATTTGATTTCAAGTATCAGCTTACAGATTCACCTACCTGCTGTAATCTTGAGATACATTTTGCTAATTGCAGCAGTGCCATTTTAAGCAGGACAAATTTATTTTACTCCATTCATATATCATCAGATACAACTTGCTAGCTTAAATATATAGATCTGGCGTTAAATTTGTTGGATTCTTCGTTCGTCTGTATTTTCTTAGCTTTGGTATTTGGACATATCTAACTATACACTAAATTCCAAACCGGTTGATTTAATTCTTTAATTCGTTCCAATCACTTGGGTCATAGCTAGCGTCAACAACCAAGCCATCTATATACATAATAACATCACTCTTTAGAACAAAATTATTAGTTAAATACTAGCTAAGTTAGTTAAAGTATAACTAGTTTTATTTAGTTAATAATTATTCAATTGATAAAAAGGGAGATTAAAGAAATGACGGCCAGTTGTATTTGCTTTGGATTGTACATATACAATTCTCGATCGAGGGAAATGCCAGTATTTGAGACATTAAAAGTCGGCTCATAGTTTGTTTGAATTATTAATTAATATAATCAGGCTAATTAAAGTTAAGTTATTGCAGCTTAGCTTACACTGTTTCTTTGGAATTATCTGCTCGCTCTACTACTTCTAATTATAGAGTATTCATCAATTTTTTTTATCTTAATTCCTAACGTTTTGTTTGTCTAGTACTAGTAGCAGTATATAATATTGTGTTTTGAAAGACAAAAGTCAGTATAACTCATTTGTGACCAGAGTTTTGTTTTTAACCAGTAAAGCCATGTGATCTTGGCTAGAGACGCCTGCAGATACGCGTCACCTTTTCTCAACTCGAATTGAGAAAATTCAGATTCAGTTTATAATCAAACATTCCACATACATCTTATAAATGTCATCTTTCTTCTTTTTGAAATTAATCATCATATTTATTCAAACGTTACTAGGTCCATACTTGCCCGCATTACATGGAACATTGTAGAACTTCAAAATATTAAGATCATAGTTTAAAGGAGAGACAAACCATGGAGGGCAAGAATCCCATACATACAAAGTACTACTGAATGTTTCATATATAGTTAAAAAAGTGAGTTAAAGAAAAATTTTAGTTGATAAATAGTAACTGAGTTAAAGTTGAGTTATAAAAATGGTGTTTGGAAAACTTATAGGGTTTATTGGGTTGTTATATAGGGTGTGTAAGAATAAAGTGATATGTTTGATATTTTTTAAGGTTATTTAATTGGTTTAAATGTTGTTTGATTGGTTTGGGATTGTTAATTTGATTGAAAAAGTAAAGATGAAGTATAAGTATGGTAGGAATAGAATAACGATTGTTTAGTGGAGAAAAAATTGAGTTAAATTTGTTACTGTAGAAGATACAAAACAAATACCCTGAAACATTTTAACGGATTAATAGTACTTCTTAGTGGTATACTAAACTGCTAGTGTTTGCAAAAGATGTACCGTAAGTAAAATGGTGTTCACAGAGTGCCTCAGCTAAAAATGAGCTTTCAAATTTTGCCAAAATGTCTTCTCCCTGTAGACAAAAGTAGTTGCAATGTGTGGAAATAAGCCTGGAGTCTAGTTATGTCTGGAATTAGATATTCTTGTATCTGGGCCACTGACTCCTTCATGTTCAAACAAGCAAGCAAAGACTGAGAATCTATTTATATAATTAAATTGCTAATATTCATATGAATTGCTAATTTCAAACCCATCACAAGAGTTGCCAATCCTGTTGTGTTGTGAGTTGTGTCAATCATCTTATCCTAAGCCATATAGGATTGATTCAGAGATTCAAGTCACTGAGTTTACATAATTGTTCTTGTGTTCTATTCATCTGTTTTGTATTATAAGGGAGAAGCGTGTTTCCCGTTGTTACGAGTTAGTTTAAGTGCTTCAACATTTCATCACCGGATTTTACGTTGTGTTTACTAGCTTGTACACATCGGTTATTGTTAGTTAGTTAGGTTAGTTACTTGTTTCAGTACTGAAGTCTTCTTCTATGTATTGTACTCATTCACTTTCATTCAATCAATACATCTTCTTCTTCCTTTACTCTCCAGTTTGAGATCTGTAACATGGTATCTTGAGCTAGGAACATCTGTTTCCGCTCATCGATCCTTTTCGATTTTCCGATCTTCATCTCCGATTATCTGTAAAAAAAATTCTCCTCCTTTCTCTGATTTCTTCCGATCACATAACTGTTTCTTTCACCCTTTAATGGCGACTAACGGTTCTTCTTCAGCTTCTACCTCTACCACTTCGACTACCTCTGGTCGTACTCGAACCAATCTTGTTGCATCTCCCACTGAAGATGTCAATTCCCCTTATCACATTCATGCTGTTGTACGTGTTGTTCCTGAGACTTTCAATGGCGACAATCTTGATGCTTGGAAAAGTTCTGCGTTCATGGGTTTTACAGTGAAAAACAAGCATGGCTTTCTCGATGGCACAATCTATCCACCGTCTCCCACAAATACTAATATGTTCACAACTTGGATGAGGGTAAATGCTTTACTTCGTTCTTGGTTAGTTTATTCAATTTTGCTTGCTATTCACAATACACTTCTCTTTCAAGAATGTTAAAGATCTTTGGGATGAGATCCTTCTCCGTTATGCAAAAAGTGATGGGCCTCGTATTTTTCAACTTGTCTTAGTACTATGCGTCAAGGCCATCAATCTATCACTGTGTTTTACAACAATTTATAAAAGTTTATGGGATGAGTATTGTGCCTATAAACACTCTCAGTCTTGCACTTGTGATAAATGTTATTGTCTTGCTCCAATTAATTCTACCTCTTTACAGCCTGATTGTGCTCTCAAGTTTCTTGTGGGTCTCAATGAAAGTTACTATCCTCTTAGGAGTCAAATTCTCAAGATTATCCCACCCCCTAGCTAATCCTGCATCTATTCTTTCTTACTTCATGAAGAAGGCCAAAGTACACTTAATTCTGGCACTGTTCCTTCTCCCGATTCTCTAGCAAGGGCTGTAAACACACCTTATAGGCTTATACCATGCCTAGACAACCTTGTTTCTCTAACTATTTTCAGGATAAGAGAAAACATGTTCTTATATGTAAGTAATGTGGTTTCATGGTCATACTATTGACAAATGCTTTCAATTGATTGGCTATCCACCAAATTGGAAAGGCCCTAAACGTCAGAGGAAAGCTCCTTCTGATGAACCCCCCCCCCCCCCCCCCCTCTCACAAAAGCTCCTTATCAAGCTAATGTTGCTAATCTTGTTCATGATACTCACACTACAACGAATTCTTCTACAGAGCCTTCTCTAGAGATTTTTCACCCAGAGATGTACCAGAGATAGATTGATTTTTTAAAAACTCAACAGCCACCTACTCACTCTCCTCATCATGCAGTTGCTGCTACATCCATCCCACCTGGTGTCTCTTCACCCATAACTCAGCTCACACAGGTTTCAGGTATACTACCTTCTGCCTTAGCTACAAATGGTTTGCCTACTCAAACCAATGTGTGGATATTGGACATTTGAGCTTCAGATCATATGATATGTAGCTTGTCTCTTTTTACAACATCTCCCACTTGCATTGATTTGAGTATTCATTTACCAACTGGAGCTATCACTAAGGCTACTCGTAGAGGTCATGTTGTTTTGAACAATGGTTCAGAGATTCAAGTCACTGAGTTTACATAGTTGTTCTTGTGTTCTATTCATCTATTTTGTATTATAAGGGAGAAGCGTGTTTCCCCTTGTTACGAGTGAGTTTAAGTGCTTTAGCGTTTCATCACCGGATTATACGTTGTGTTTACTAGCTTATACATAGCGGTTATTGTTAGTTAGTTAGGTTAGTTACTTGTTTCAGTACTTAAGTCTTCTTCTTATTATTGTACTTATTCACTTTCATTCAATCAATACATATTCTTCTTCTTTTACTCTCAAGTTTGAGAACTGTAACAAGCTGTGACTCATATTGCCTAGGAGTTCAGCTGCAATTTTGATCAAACTACCATTACCAGGGGTCTTGTTGGTGTGCTGGGTTGTGGTCCACACCAACTTTAAAAAAAAAGAAAAGAAAAAGAAACACGATCGTCGACCTTGAGGTCACCAACGACCTGCTGAAAGTTTCTACTAGATAGGGGACAAGTACATTTACCAATGGGCCCCCCTATTAGAGACCCTACTCTCATCCTAATCCCTAATAGTCCAACAATTACGTTTAAGTCCAAAAATCCATTATGCATTTGACCAACTTAAATTAAGTTGTTCAAATCCTAATCGCCAAACATGACCTTATAGTAATATCGAATTCATCTAGACAGTCCCATACAAATTAATATAGTTTTCTCCATTCAATTTCTACTCTCCACAATAAATAATACTTGTGTGGATGATATCACTTTCCGCCTTAGCCTCCATCATCAGAGCTTCTTCACAAGCTCGCTGTGCATCAGTTTTTCCCTCCTCTCCACCACAACCCCAAAATTTCAGCAATCTCCCTTAACCCTAAACCCCAAGTATTTCATGAATGCCATTATCGGTCGACTTTGAGATAATCTGACTCGGAAAATCAACTTCACAGAGGTGCGGAATACAATTGTAGGTGGTGTTGGCTGAAGCTTGATTTTTTCGAGGTAATCTGGAATTTCTTAAATCTTTTCGATGGGAAAAAATCGAGCTCTTTATCAACGTCGTTGTTGTCTTCTTCCTCTGGCTCGTCGTTCGATTTCTGCTTCTTGCTTTTGTCTGCTCTCATTTCTCCGAAGAAGAAGATCTAAAGAGTTTGAGATTGGAAATTGGAATTCATTTGTACTTCGATTCAATGATTCAAGGTTTATGGAACTGGATTTCGATAGGTTAGAGACAGCATTTGATACTCAATTGATGTTTTGGGATTTTGGAAAAACTGTTGTTTGTTGCAGGGACTGAATTACATGTTTTGAAAAATTGAGACACCAGCTTTCGAGAATTTGATGTGAACAGGGACTATATATTGCAATTTTCAAAATTAATTTGGACATAAATGAAAACTTTGAAAAGTTTAAGGGACTAAATTGAACTTTTATGTGTGGGCTATAGAAAACTAGAAAGGTCAAGGGATCTAGACCATAAATAAAAGTTGTTTGGCCACTTCCAAAATCCAATATTACATCAGGGTTAAAGTTGGTTTTTCCTTGTTTTAATTTGCAAAAAGTCAAATTCGGGGTTTAAACTTTAAATGTAATTAAATCTATCGAAGAAGGTACTCGTATGTTATTGTTGGATTAAGAGGGATTCAGATGTAATTGTGGAATCTATGAAGGGGTCCAGATGAAAATCACCCTATATTTTTTGATTTTTTATGCAATCCTTATATTATCCTTTAAAAAAAAAGTATATATATCAAAATTTAATCATTTTTTAATCTATAAATAAAGACCCTTATTATTATACTTTCACTATAATTTAAAATTAGTTTGTAATAAATCTCAAGCTATAAAATTTTAATCCAAAAAATAGAAGTTATAAGTTTCAAGTTTATAGAAATTGCTTGCATGATATTTATCTGGCATGAGTTGGATCGGTGAAGTGAAGAACGTGGCGGCAATTACGCCTGTAAATATGATTGTGCCACTGATAATTAGCTGGAAACGTATACTTAATTAATAAGTTAATTAATATAGTTAGACAAAATTTTATCACAAGAGTCAAAGATTTCTTCAACCAGTATTTGAATTAGCTAGGCTCTTCTTTTCATATGTTAGTATTGTCTATTGTAGCTTCTTGTTGGATATGAACATTCTAAAGAATCTACTTCTAGTATATTACATAGGAGTAGCATAGTTCAACAAAGTAACATTGATTAGCGTTACATACAGCTTGTGATCACCAAAGTTTAATGAGAAAACAGCTAGCTTAGCTGCATGTATAATTTCATTTCATTGTTTTCTAAATTTCTATGTTCGATCGCTAGTTATCTACCACTTGTATAGTCTGTTTCACACTCCATATATGTTGTTTATTTCAACTTCAGGCTACCTTTAACTTGGTCATAATTAGGTCCCGCCCCTATTATCATTTAATACGCGTCCAAGTTGGTACTACTACTTATTACTTATGCTATAATCAGATTTATTTCTCAATAGCATTTTCACAAGTGGCTTGTAGTGTTTTGTGAGCTTTCTCAATTCAAATTGAATTTTTGTGTAGTTTTAAAAAACGCAATTGAAATTGAGAAAATTCAATTCAAACATGTAACCAAACACTCCGACTGTTTTGCGACAATAATAATGTTATCCCTAGCTAACTTCGGTTATTCATTCTTATATAAATAAAAAAGTAGGATAATTTTCATGCTACAAGTGAAACCAACAACCTAGGTTTTTACACACTAACATTTACTCCTAATCTGCTGTAATTGTTGGAAATTTGTGTGTCCGATATTATCCAGGTCCAATTTATCCTTGTGAAGTCATGGAAGCCCATTAATGAAGATAAAATTTCCTTCGATTGGCCGGGACTGGGCCGGGACGTTTTTGAAGCATAAGGAAGGAAGATAAAATAGATCATGAAGACTTGAAGAGAAAGGAATTCAATTCTTAAATAAGGAAAACAAATCTCTAAAGATGGTTTCATGGAAATTAAAGGACTTCCATTATAAAACTCTAAGGTTTGTCGTCAAGAGCTCTTTATGGACGTATATACTCAAGGAAGCTTTTCTAGCAGGACACACCCTTTGAACGATTATAACCTAGAAGTTTAGTTGTGTTCTCTTGTGTTTCAATAGGTTTTTACTAGCCTTGGTCTTGACAAATTGAATTGGGTGTGTGATCCCAATTGCTTAAGGTTCTTTTTAAGTGTGTCGAGTTGGGATAGTTGGTTTTGTCCAATTGTCTAGTTTTGCAGTTTAATCAGTCGTCTATTTTTTATTAAACGTAGTTTTGTAAATCTACTTTTCATGGTAGTGGATATTTTACCTACCCAGCCTCGTTCTTTTCATTTGAAATTCTTGAATCGAATCGAATCGTAGTATAAAATATAACTATCGAATTTGAATCGAATCGAATGAGTTTTAAGTTGAAAATAACAGGGCCTTATATTCATATCTGCTAAACATTTACATTTTTCTACAGTTTACTTTCCACTTCTGCCCCATTTTATTGAATGCACTCTTGAGGACATTGTTGGCTCAACATCATAGATAACATTGTGTCCAAAGTCAGTTTACTTACTATATACTAATCTCGGTTCATAACTAAGTTCGTATACAAGGAATTCAAATTCAAAATTAATTACTTGATACTTTGGAAGATATTGAATTCAAATGAATTATGATTTCCGAAGAATAAACAAGGATAAGTATTTCTCTTCCTGCTCTTTCTGGGAAGCTACGGTCCTTCCATACATATATAGTTGGCTTTGGAGGACAATGATAAAGTACAAGGACTTGTTTAGAAACATGCTATGGTGGCACTGTGCAATTAAGTTAGGAGATCGTAGTCAAATTTTTGTAAAGAATTCTTGGATACTAGGGCATAACTTCTCAGATCAATTCCTTCATAAAGAACTTAGACATGTAGTTCCAGATGAGCTTGTTCTACTTATAGCAGGTATCGCTTGAGTAAAAGGCGGAGTGACAAACAAATTGGACCTTTCACTCATTCTAGAAACTTCTCTTTAAGATAATGCCTATAAGGCAGCTAGCATTGTGTTGTCCCTACCGGACCTTGGAATAGAATATGGATTCCTCAAAGTCTTGCCAAGAATTAATCAGGTTCTTCGGTTGGTTGGTGTTCCATCAAATTACCAAGGGGCGTCTCACATATTTCAGAACCCTTTGCGAACTTGTAAGATTTGGCCAAAAAAAATTGAAAATGAATAAACAATACAAAAAAGCACGGCATACTATAATTGGCTCCGCAAAATAATACTAATATGAAGAAAATCTTATTACTAAGAAAATTAATAAGTTCAAAAAATACAAAGTAAAAATAATCATAGTTTAAATAATAACATGACGATGATTAAGGTAATGCAGACCAGAAAGTGATTTTTCCATCAGAATATTCTACCACCAGCCCATTTCTAGATAGCATATAAGAATATTACTAGAAAATTTGGGGCCCCTAAATTTTCGGGGCCTTGTGCGGGCGGGCTTCCCGCGCATGGCCTTATGGCCTTAGCCACCCCTGAAATTACCTACAACCTCTAAGCTAGCTAAGATTGACATTATCAGAAAGAGTACTTGCCAGATTTGTAAATCCTACGAGGATAACGTCAAACACCTAATCTTTTAATACAATGTTTTACAATTGATAACAAGTAAACTCATGCCTTGCATTCAATCCAATATACTGAGAAGCTATCATTTCCAATTGTTTTGGTGCAGCTTGCAACAAATTATGTTCTTTTCCTGTCTCAAATCAAGTCCACAAGGGTTATCAAATGTAGCTTGAAACCTAAAGCTAACTACAACTACATTCTCAACCTTATAGAATACGCATCTTCCCTTAGATTGTCCCCTATGGGGACAGACAATCATGAGCAGCAGCCACGACTTGGTTTCCTGTGAAGTTCTGAGAATGTAGCTCAATCAAGGAGGTTAGAGATGAATGGTTATGATCAAAGGGCTGAGGTTAAATCTGAAAAGGAGAGGGAAAACCGTTAACTGTTGCAAAAACAGTTGTCATCGCAGTTGATATAACAGATTGTTCAGCGATTCAGTTACGGCGTCTACTCCAGCTGTTTTCTTCTCTGTTCTGGCGATTGGGTATAAAAGAGATCATTTGCAGTCATTGTATCTAATCTACATTACAATTATCATTCTCCAATTCTATAAAAACAGTTACCTCTCTTCTTCAATTCAATATAGAATAGAAGTTAGGTTTCTTGAGCTTAGATTGACGAAATATGCAACTTTGTGTTTGTGAAGATTCGGTGTATGATCTTGTAAAGCTTGTGATCAATAATATCTCTGAGTTTACTCCCGTGGATGTAGGCATTTGTCGAACCACGTAAAATCGTTGTTCTTCGTTGATTCTATTGTTCTTTATTTTCTGTTCACCAAGTGTTTGATCAATTGTTCATAGAACTGTTGGTAGAACAATCGTTGTTGATTGATCGTGTATTGAGTTGATTGATCTTTGTTGGTTGTTCGTGATTGATTTGAGGAACATTGCGTAACAATCGGCGCGCCGTCTGTGGGCAACTCAGAATGGTTATGGCTTCAATGGAGAGGTTTGACATTGAGAAGCTTACAGAGAAAATTGATTTCTCGTTGTGGAAGGCGAAGGTAGAGGCTATACTGGTACAACAGGGATTGGAGCAGGCGTTGCTTGGATATGTCGGTTTTCGTAAGGATTTTGATGAAGCAGAGAAGAAGCGCATCATAGGAAAGGCAAGGAGCACGTTGATTCTATCACTGGGAGATAAAGCCTTGAGAGAAGTGATTAAAGAGAAAACAGCTAAGGATGTTTGGGATAAACTTGAGTCTCTTTATCATGTGAAGACTACTGCCAGCAAGATGCATTTAAAGCAAAAGCTCTTCTCATACAAGATGAGATCTGATAGATCAATCATTGATCAACTGGATGAGTTCAATAAGCTGTGTATGGATATTGAATCCTTGGATATGAAAGTAGCAGAAAATGACAAGGCAGTGATATTATTGAGCTCTCTACCAAAAAGCTATGAACACTTTGTTGATGCTATAGTAATGACAAAGCCAGATGATTTGACAACCTCAGATGTTGATAAAGCATTGAGAAACAAATTGGATCAAAAGAATATTGGCAATCAATCTGATCCTGCAGCTGAAAGTTTGTTTGTAAAGGAAGCTTGGAATAAACATCAAGCTGTGAGAAACAAGATGACTGGCAAATTTAAACAACAGAAGGAGTCAGGATTTGGTGGAGATGATAACACTGAGAAGAGAAAGTGCTTTCACTGCAAGAAACCAGGTCATCTAAAAAAGAACTGTTTCCTGCTAAAGAGAGAGAAGAGAGCAGGAAAAGCACCAGAGCAAGGTGGAACAAACAATGTAGATCTTGCAGAATCATCAGAAACATATGATGATGCTGAGGTACTCTCTATTACTGAATCTAAATGTGGTTTACATTGGATATTAGATTCAGGGTGTTCTTTTCATATCTATCCCATCAAAGAGTGGTTTGAGGATTTCAATTATGGAAATAGAGGAAATGTATTGCTTGGTGATGATTATGCATATGGTATTAAAGGCACTGACAATATAAGGTTGGGAATGCATGATGGTGTCATTAGGATCGTCACCAATGTTAGATACATACATGCCTTGAAGAGAAACTTAATATCTCTAGGAACCTTTGATAAAATGGGATACAAGTATGGGTCTAAGAATGGTGTTGTGCAAGTGATGAAGGGTAATACACCAGTTGTCAAGGCAAATCTGACCAATGGTCTGTATATCATGCAAGGGTAAGTGGTGTCTAGTATAGTCTCTATTGTGTCATGTGATGATAAGACACAACTGTGGCATGCGAGGTTAGCTCATATCAGTGAAAAGGGACTAAAAGAGCTCTCAAAGCAAGATCTTCTAGGTGCTGATAAAGTGTCTAAGCTAAGTTTTTGTGAGAACTGTGTTTTAGGTAAAGCTCACAAAACAAGTTATGAAACTGGGAAGCACACTACTAAGGCACATTTGGATTATGTGCACTCTGATTTATGGGGACCTTCTAGGACTGAGACTTTGAATGGTGGAAAGTACTACATATCTGTCATTGATGATTAATCAAGGAAGGTATGACTCATGGTGTTAAAATCAAAGGATGAAGCATTCTCTAAGTTTAGAGATTGGTTGATTGAGATTGAGAATCAGACTGGGAGGAAGTTAAGATATCTCAGGACTGACAATGGGCTCGAATATCTATCAGGAGAGTTCAATGATTTCTGCAGGCAAAAGGGCATAATCAGACATAAGACTATACCAAGAACCCCATAACAAAATGGTGTTCCAGAGAGATATAATAGGACAATCCTGGAGAGGATAAGGTGCATGCTTATAAGCTCAGGTCTCTCTAAAAGATTCTGGGGAGAAGCTGCAAATACAGCTTGCTATTTGATCAATAGAAGTCCCACTTCTGCTCTGAATTTCAAAACACCTTAAGAAGTATGGTCTGGTCATGCTCCCAGATATGATCACTTAAAGGTGTTTGGTTGTTTGAGTCGTGTGCACACTAAACAAGACAAGCTAGATGCAAGAGCAATGAGGTGTGTGTTTCTAGGATATCCAACTGGTGTGAAAGGTTATAAGCTTTGGAGTATTGATCAAAAGAAGTGCATATTGAGTAGAGATGTCATTTCAATGAGAAAATAATGCCTCTCAAACCCTATATCACATAAGGGACAGAGCTACTTATACCTCCTACAACTAATACAACAAGTGAAGATCATGAGAATACCAAGGTTGAGGTGGAGCAGGTATCTGACACTCAGGTACTTGACACTGTTGTGTATGAAAATGGGGAATTATCAGGTACTGTTGATCCAATAGTTGGACCAACTGTTGCAGACAGAACAAAGAGAACTGCAAGGCAAGCACCTAACATGTATGGTTTTGGGAGAGTTGGGAAGTCATACACATGGTCTCTTATGCTCTCAGCATTGCAGTAGAGGTGTATTATGAAGAGCCAAATAGCTATCTTGAAGTAGTCACTTGTCAAAAGAAATCCTTATGGATGAAAGCTATTTAGGAAGATCTTGATTCATTATATAAGAACAATACGTGGAGTATTGTCACTGTACCTAAAAACACCGTTGATAGGGTGCAAGTGGATCTTCAAGAAGAAAGATGAAGCTGCAATTGGCGGAAAAGTGAGATTCAAAGCAAGACTGGTGGCTAAAGTTTTTACTCGGAGAGACGGAGTAGATTATACAGAAATCTTTTCTCTTGTAGTCAAACACACATCAATCAGGATCTTATTGTCAATTGTTACTCAACTTGGTCTCTACCTGCAACAGATGGATGTCAAGACAACTTTCTTACATGGGAATCTTGAAGAGGATATATATATATATATATATATATATATATATATATATATATATATATATATATATATATATGAAAGTACCTGATGGAGTAAAAGTAAATAATCCAGATACAAAAGCTTGTTTGCTCAAGAAATTATTGTATGGATTGAAACAATCTCTAAGACAGTGGTATAAAAGGTTTGATGAGTTTGTAACATCAGTGGGTTTTAAGAGAAGCAACTATGATAGTTGCATCTATCAGGCTGGAAGACAAGATACATGTTTCTGTACTTGTTACTATATGTGGATGATATTTTGATTGCTGGGAAAAGTATGTCAATGATAGAAGAAGTGAAGATGAGTCTCAACAAGGAGTTTGAAATGAAGGATCTGGGATATGCAAAGAGAATTCTTGGCATGGATATACATAGAAGTGCAAATCAACAGGTCACTACTCTTACCCAAGTGAGCTATCTAACTAAAGTCTTGACTAAGTATAAAATGCATGAGTCAAAGCCTACATCTATTCCTTTAAGTCATAAAGCATAAAGGTTTCCACTGCACAATGTCCTGCAACTGAGTCAGAAAGGCAGAAAATGGAATCCATTCCATATGCAAGTGCAGTTGGTAGCATCATATATACCATGGTGTGTTGCAGGCCAGACTTGGCTTATTCCATGAGAGTCATTAGCAGATATATGAGCAATCCTGGTTATGCTCATTGGGAGACTGTGAAACGTGTACTGAGGTTTATCAAGGGAACACAAGACCATGGATCGTATTTTAAAGTTGCTGAGCATACTGATCAACTACTGGTAGGATATGTCGATATTGACTATGCATCTAATCTTGATACAAGAAAGTCTAACGCTGGGTATGTGTTCACTATATATATATATATATATATATATATATATATATATATATATATATATATATATATATATATATATATATATATATGGAACTGCAATAAGCTGGAAGAGTTCTCAACAACAAGTTGTTGCTCTCTCAACTATAGAAGCTGAGTTTATTGCATTGACAGAAGCAGTAAAGGAAGCTTTATGGCTGAAAGGATTACTGGAGGAATTGGAAATCAGTCAGAGATTTGTTACTATCTATTGTGACAATCAAAGTGCTTTGCAGTTGGCTAAACATCAAGTGTATCATGAGAGGACTAAACACATTGATGTCAGACTGTACTCCATCAGAGATGTGATAGCTGAAGGAAGCATCAAGGTGCTGAAGATACATACTTCTGAGAATATGGCAGATAGCTTGACAAAGGCTTTATCAGTTGCTAAGTTTCAGTTATGTTCATTGTTGATGAAATTGCAGAAGGGAGAGCTCCAACCATAGGAGTGACATTTTGGAGTATATCAGAGAAGTGATTGAGCTAAGGTGGAGATTTGTGAGAATGTAGATCAATCAAGGAGGTTAGAGATGAATGGTTATGATCAAAGTTTATTATGATCAAAGGGCTGAGGTTAAATCTGAAAAGGAGAGGGAAAACCATTAACTGTTGCAAAAACAATTGTCATCGTAATTGATATAATAGATTGTTCAGCGATTCAGTTACGGCGTCTACTCCAACTGTTTTCTTCTTTGTTCCGACGATTGGGTATAAAAGAGATCATTTGCAGTCATTGTATCTAATCTACATTGCAGTTATCATTCTCCAATTCCATTTTAAAAACAATTACCTTTCTTCTTCAATTCAATATAGAATAGAAGTTAGGTTTCTTGAGCTTAAATTGACGAAATATGCAACTTTGTGTTTGTGAAGATTCGTTGTATGATCTTGTAAAGCTTGTGATCAATAATATCTCTGAGTTTACTCACGTGGATGTAGGCATTTGCCGAACCACGTAAAATCGTTGTTCTTCGTTGATTCTATTATTCTTTGTTTTCTGTTCACCAAGTGTTTGATCAATTGTTCATAGAACTGTTGGTAGAACAATCGTTGTTGATTGATCGTGTATTGAGTTGATTGATCATTGTTAGTTGTTCGTGATTGATTTGAGGAACATTACGCAACAGAAGAATTCTAAGAAACCTTTTGAAGGTGGAGGCCGGAGGGAGAGGAGCTTACAGTGAAATAGGAGGTAGATTCAACCATGGTGGGATATCAAATGATCAGCCTTATTTAGATGTTGATGCTCAAGGAAACTCTGTTAGTCTCACCAACGATCAACTCCACCAGCTGATTAATTTTGCACAACAGAATCATGGTTTGACAACTGTTAACTCTGGCCGGCTGAGTAACATCCTTGCAAGTTCCAGTATAACACCCAGTACAAGCTCTCTTGAGCCGGTTGTTGAACTAAACTATGCATGTATGAGCTTCAATAATAATTTTGTGACTAATGATACTTTAAATAACTGGATTTTGGGTTTATGATCTTCATATAACATAATATGCGAAAATTATACATATAGAATGATAAAAGCAGGGAAAAAAAGTCATTTTTGGTACCTTAATTTAAGACAGTTTCGCTTTTGGTACCTTTAATTGTGACGTCCAATTTTGGTACACCGTTATTCAAAATTAACGAAACCATTAATTTTGACCGAATTAGTGAGAATGGAAGAGGAAAAACGAACAAGAAGAAGATGATTGGTTTTTTGTAGTCCTATCACATTTACAAATCTCAAAAATTAACACTTAGCCTAACCAGAATAATGTGCATCTATTAGGGGAAAAATCTAATTGCAATTAGACAGTGCTGTAATCTGCATCTCTGTATTTAATATTTGTTATGTTCTCTATACGTTGAGATTAAATATTAACAAATTATTTTCCATTTGAAAAAAATGTGCTTAACCAAATATGAAAATAGGGTTGTAATGTCATTTATCAAATACTCAAATACACCAAGCATAATGAATAAAAACAACAAATAAAAGAAATACTAACAAAGCGAATTTAGCTCGATGAATTGATCTTGGAGTTTTGCTGATCAATGTCGTTTTCCTTTTAACAGCAAAATCTTATTCATGTAACAGTAATTAACAGTTGAGAGTTATTAACTAATGAACACTAATAGTTATTAATACATCAATCATCATATAATATGTTCGACGCAAAGTACAATTAATGGTGAATTAAGTATCCTTTGGACGAATATTCCAAACCAGTTCGCATACAACACAAATTTGCAGTGTTTTGCTTAGTAAGCTTCATCCCAAATGCTCAAAACGAGTGTCTTTTATGTTGTACATACTTGCCAATTGATATGCCTTTCATTTGTAGTGATGGTTTAGATCAGTTAGTATGACTTGTAAAATGTAAATTGTAGGGAGAATTACATCTGGACCCCCTACTAGATTTTCTTATTACAGATGGATCCCTGTTAGTTCAACAATCGGCGAGCTACGGAGCAGTCACCTTTGGAACAAATTTTTACTTTAAAACAACAATACATTTGTTACTTACACTCAAGTCACCATTTATTATGAATTGCCTATAATACCATTGTATCTTGGTCAAAATTTCAACGAAATCACCTTTCTACTTCCTATTTTCACTTTCTTCCCCTTTCTTCTTCCTATGTTGCTTAATCACCTTCCTTCCCCTTGGTCAAAATAATTACAATATACAAGATTCATTAAAAAATTTGCCCGGGGCAAACTTTGCCCGTGGCACGCCATGCCCAGGATAAACTATTCCCAGAACTATAAATAAAAGAATAAAAAAATTAATTAAACTAATAAGAAATAAAACTTAAGCAACATGAGAATTTTGGTTCAAAACATCTCACTACTCTGCTTGCCAGATCAAAGTGATGAGCCAATTTTTTCCCGGACAAAGTTTGCTATGAAGGTCTATAAAAATTTAATCAAATATCACATAATATTGTGGTAATGGAATTAAACTTGTCAACTAATGCTCATAAGAAGGAATACAAAATAATAAAAATATACAAGATTAATTAAAAAAAATTACCTCGGGCAAACTTTGACCGTGGCACGCCATGCCCGGGCCAAAGTTTGCGGACAAAATTTACTATGAAGGTCTATAAAAATTTAATTAAATATCACATAATATTGTGGTAATGGAATTAAACTTGTCAACTAATGCTCATAAGAAGGAATACAAAATAATCACAATATACAAGATTAATTAAAAAAATTTGCTCCGGGCAAACTTTGCCCGTGGAACGCCATGGCCGGGGCAAACTATTCCCAGAGGTATAAATAAAAAAATAAAAAAATTAATTTAAAGTAATAAGAAATAAAACTTAAGCAACAAGAGAATTTTGGTTCAAAACATCTCACTACTCCGATTGCCATATCAAAGTGACGAGGCAATTTTTTCCTAGACAAAGTTTGCTATGAAGATCTATAAAAATTTAATTAAATATCACATAAAATTGTGGTAATGGAATTAAACTTGTCAACTAATGCTCATAAGAAGGAATACAAAATAATCACAATATACAAGATTAATTAAAAAAAAATTTCCTGGGCAAACTTCGCCCGTGACACGCCATGCCCGGGGCAAACTTTGCGGACAAAGTTTGCTACGAAGGTCTATAAAAATTTAATTAAATATCACATAATATTGCGAAAATGGAATTAAACTTGTCAATTAATGCTCATAAGAAGGAATACAAATAATCACAATATAAAAGATTAAATAAAAAAATTTGCCCCGGGCAAACTTTGCTCGTGGCACGCCATGCCCAGGGTAAACTATTCACAGGGGTATAAATAAAAAAATAAAAAAATTAATTAAAGTAATAAGAAATAAAACTTAAGCAACATGAGAATTTTGGTTCAAAACATCTCACTACTCGGCTTGCCAGATCAAAGTGATGATGCAATTTTTTTCCGGACAAAGTTTGCAATGAAGGTCTATAAAAATTTAATTAAATATCACATAAAATTGTGGTAATGGAATTAAACTTGTCAACTAATGTTCATAAGAAGGAATACAAAATAATCACAATATACAAGATTAATTTAAAAAATTTACCCCGGGAAAACTTTGCCCGGGGCAAACTTTGCGGATAAAATTTGTTATGAAGGTCTATAAAAATTTAATTAAATATCACATAATATTGTGGTAATAGAATTAAACTTGTCAATTAATGCTCATAAGAAGGAATACAAATAATCACAATATAAAAGATTAAATAAAAAAATTTGCCCCGGGCAAACTTTGCTAAATGTACGCCATGCCTGTGGTAAACTATTCACAGGGGTATAAATAAAAAAATAAAAAAATTAATTAAAGTAATAAGAAATAAAACTTAAGCAACATGAGAATTTTGGTTCAAAACATCTCACTACTCGGCTTGCCAGATCAAAGTGATGATGCAATTTTTTTCCGGACAAAGTTTGCAATGAAGGTCTATAAAAATTTAATTAAATATCACATAAAATTGTGGTAATGGAATTAAACTTGTCAACTAATGTTCATAAGAAGGAATACAAAATAATCACAATATACAAGATTAATTTAAAAAATTTACCCCGGGAAAACTTTGCCCGGGGCAAACTTTGCGGATAAAATTTGTTATGAAGGTCTATAAAAATTTAATTAAATATCACATAATATTGTGGTAATAGAATTAAACTTGTCAACTAATGCTCATATGAAGGAATACAAAATAATCACAATATACAAGATTAAATAAAAAAGTTTGCCCCGGGTAAACTTTGCCCGTGGCACGCCACGCCCGGGGCAAATTTTGCCCGTGGCACGTCATGCCCGGGGCAAACTATTCCGAGAGGTATAAAATTAATTAAACTAATAAGAAATAAAATTTAAACAACATGAGAATTTTGGTTCAAAACATCTCAATACTTCGCTTGCCATATCAAAGTGATGAGGCAATTTTTTCCTGGACAAAGTTTGCTACGAAAGTCTATAAAAATTTAATGAAATATCACATAATATTTTGGTAATGGAATTAAATTTGTCAACTAATGCTCATAAGAAGGAATACAAAATAATCACAATATACAAGATTAACTAAAAACATTTGCCCCGGGCAAACTTTGGCCGTGGCACGCCATGCCCGTGGCAAACTTTGCCCGTGGCATGCCATGCCGAGGCAAAAATTGCCCGTGGCACGCCATGCCCAGGGTAAACTATTCCCAGAGTTATAAATAAAAAAATAAAAAAATAAATTAAACTAATAAGAAATAAAACTTAAGCAACATGATAATTTTGGTTCAAAACATCTCACTACTCCGCTTGCAAGATCAAAGTGATGAGGGAATTTTTTCCCGGACAAAGTTTGCTATGAAGGTCTATAAAAATTTAATTAAATATCACATAATATTGTGGTAATGGAATTAAATTTGTCAACTAATGCTCATAAGAAGGAATACAAAATAATCACAATATACAAGATTAATTAAAAAAATTTGCTCCGGACAAACTTTGCGGACAAAGTGTGCTATGAAGGTCTATAAAAATTTAATTAAATATCACATAATATTGTGGTAATGGAATTAAACTTGTCAATTAATTCTCATAAGAAGGAATACAAAATAATCACAATATACAAGATTAATTAAAAAAATTTGCCCCGGGCAAACTTTGCCCGTGGCACGTAATGCCCAGGGTAAACTATTCACAGGGGTATAGATAAAAAAGTAAAAAACTTAATTAAACTAATAAGAAATAAAACTTAAGCAACATAAGAATTTTGGTTCAAAACATCTCACTACTCCGTTTGCCATATCAAAGTGATGAGGCAATTTTTTCCCGGACAAAGTTTGCTATGAAGATCTATAAAAATTTAATTAAATATCACATAATATTGTGGTAATGGAATTAAATTTGTCAACTAATGCTCATAAGAAGTAATACAAAATAATCAAAATATACAAGATTAATTAAAAAAATTTGCCCTGCAAACTATGTACTTATGCTGAGGCAAACTTTATGACAAAGTTTGCTATGAAGGTCTATAAAAATTTAATTAAATATCACATAATATTGTGGTAATGGAATTAAACTTGTCAATTAATGCTCATAAGAAGGAATACAAAATAATCACAATATACAAGATTAATAAAAAAAATTTGCCCCGGGCAAACTTTGCCCGTGGCACGCCATGCCCAGGGTAAACTATTCACAGTGGTATAGATAAAAAAATTAATTAAACTAATAAGAAATAAAACTTAAGCAACATGAGAATTTTGGTTCAAAACATCTCACTACTCCGTTTGCCATATCAAAGTGATGAGGCAATTTTTTCCAGGACAAAATTTGCTATGAAGGTCTATAAAAATTTAATTAAAGATCACATAATATTGTGGTAATGGAATTGAATTTGTCAATTAATGCTCATAAGAAGGAATACAAAATAATCACAATATACAAGATTAATTAAAAAAAATTACCTCGGGCAAACTTTGCCCGTGGCACGCCATGCCAGGGCAAACTTTGCGGACAAAGTTTGCTATAAATGTCTACAAAAATTTAATTAAATATCACAAAATATTGTGGTAATGGAATTAAACTTGTCACTAATGCACATAAGATGAAATACAAAATAATCACAATATACAAGAATAATTAAAAAAATTTACTCCGGGGCAAACTTTGCGGACAAAGTTTTCTTTAAAAGTCTATAAAAATTTAATTAAATATCACAAAATATTGTGGTAATGGAATTAAGCTTGTCAATTAATGCTCATAAGATGGAATACAAAATAATCACAATATACAAGATTAATTAAAAAAATTTGCCCCGGACAAACTTTGCCCGTGGCACGCCATTCCCGGGGCAAACTTTGCCCGTGGCACGCCATGCCCAGGGTAAACTATTCACAGTGGTATAGATAAAAAAATTAATTAAACTAATAAGAAATAAAACTTAAGCAACATGAGAATTTTGGTTCAAAACATTTCAATACTCCGTTTGCCATATCAAAGTGATGAGTCAATTTTTTCCAGGACAAAGTTTGTTATGAAGGTCTATAAAAACTTAATTAAAGATCACATAATATTGTGGTAATGGAATTAAACTTGTCAATTAATGCTCATAAGAAGGAATACAAAATAATCACAATATACAAGATTAATTAAAAAAAATTACCCAGACAAACTTTGCCCGTGGCACGCCATGCTCAGGGCAAACTTTGCGGACAAAGTTTGCTATGAAGGTATACAAAAATTTAATTAAATTTCACAAAATATTGTGGTAATGGAATTAAACTTGTCAACTAATGCAAATAAGATGGAATACAAAATAATCACAATATACAAGATTAATTAAAAAATTTACCCTGGGCAAACTTTGCCCGTGGCACGCCATGCCCGGGGCTCAGCCAGGACCGGCCCAAACCGAGGCCGGCCCGGAAACAGAAATGCCGTGTTTTCCTCGGCCCGAAGACCGGACCTAATATTGGTCGGTCCTGAACCGGACCGAACCGTAAAAATCGGTTCGGTCCGGTCTAGGACCGACCAAAACCGAATTAAATTAAAAAAAAAGTTCGAAAATTGAAAAAATAGAAAACACTGAAAGAAAGAGAAGAATGAAGAAAGAGAAGAAAAGGAAGGGAATTATAACACACTGCCGTCTTTCTTTTCCTCTCTTTCTCTTAGCATCAATTCTTTCTGATTTGAGCTTGTGCCCCAAATCCATCCCACAAGCTCTCCAATTGATGCTGCGGTGGTGGAGGAGCCGAGATGGAGTAGGATCCACGGTGGTGGAGGAGTGGAGGAAGTGGAGGAGCAAAGGCGGAGGTGGAGGCCGTTTGGTGGAGGAGCCGCGGTGATGGAGTAGGAGCGGAGGTGGAGGAGCAGAGGCGGAGGTGGAGGAGCAGAGGCGGAGGTGGATGCCGTTTGGTGGAGGTGGGCGGAGGAGCAGAGGCGGAGGTGGAGGTTATTTGGTGGAGGTGGGTGGAGGAGAGGAGAAGGTTAGAGAAGAGAGAATGAAATGACTTGGGAAAGTTAGGGTTTAGGAAGAAATGATTGGGGAAAAGGCTGGAGAGTAGTATTAAAAAAGAAAAAAAAATTTATTTACTATTTCGGTTTTCTCGGTCCGGACCGTGGTTTTTCGGGTTTTGGCCCGGACCGGACCGAAAACCGAAATTTCATAATTTCTAGGACCGAGGACCGGACCGAATAGGTTTATGGCTGGCCCGAAAACCGATTTTTTGGGCCGGTTCGGGCCGGTCTCGTTTATGCTCAGCCCTACACGGGGAAACTTTGCGGACAAAGTTTTCTATAAAGGTCTATAAAATTTTAATTAAATATCACAAAATATTATGGTAATGGAATTAAACTTGTCAACTAATGCTCATAAGATGGAATACAAAATAATCACAATATACAAGATTAATTAAAAAAATTTGCCCCGGGCAAACTTTGCCCGTGGCACGCCATTCCCGGGGCAAACTTTGCCCGTGGCACGCCATGCCCAGGGTAAACTATTCCCAGAGGCATAAATAAAAAAATAAAAAAATTAATTAAACTAATAAAAAATAAAACTTATGCAACATGAGAATTTTGGTTCAAAACATCTCACTACTCCATTTGCTAGATCAAAGTGATGGGGCTTCCCTGACAAAGTTAGCTATGAAGGTCTATAAAAATTTAATTAAATATCACATAATACTGTGGTAATGGAATTAAAATTGTCAACTAATGCTCATAAGAAGGAATACAAAATAATCACAATATACAATATTAATTAAAAAAATTTACCCCGGGCAAACTTTGCCCGTGGCACGCCATGCCCGGGGCAAACTTTGCCTAAACTATTCCTAGAGGTATAAATAAAAAAATAAAAAAATTAATTAAACTAATAAGAAATAAAACTTAAGCAACATGAGGATTTTGGTTCAAAACATCTCACTACTCCGCTTGCCAGATCAAAGTGATGAGGCAATTTTTTCCCAGACAATGTTTGCTATGAAGGTTTATAAAAATTTAATCAAATATCACATAATATTGTAGTAATGGAATTAAATTTGTCAATTAATGCTCATAAGAAGGAATACAAAATAATCACAATATACAAGTTTAACTAAAAAATTTTGCCCCGGGCAAACTTTGCCCGTGGCATGCCATGCCCGAGGCAAAAATTGCCCGTGGCACGCCATGCCCAGGGTAAACTATTCTCAGAGGTATAAATAAAAAAATTAATTAAACTAATAAGAAATAAAACTTAAGCAACATGAGAATTTGGTTCAAAACATCTCACTACTCCGCTTGCCAGATCAAAGTGATGAGGCAATTTTTTCCCGGACAAAGTTTGCTATGAAGGTCTATAAAAATTTAATTAAATATCACATAATATTGTGGTAATGGAATTAAACTTGTCAATTAATGCTCATAAGAAGGAATACAAAATAATCACAATATACAAGATTAATTAAAAATTTTTGCCGGGCAAACTTTGCCCGTGGCACGCCATGCCCAGGGTAAACTATTGACAGGGGTATAAATAAAAAAATAAAAAAATAAATTAAACTAATAATAAATAAAACTTAAGCAACATGAGAATTTTGGTTCAAAACATCTCACTACTCCGTTTGCCATATCAAAGTGATGAGGCAATTTTTTCCTGGACAAAGTTTGCTATAAAGGTCTATAAAAATTTAATTAAAGATCACATAATATTGTGGTAATGGAATTAAACTTGTCAACTAATGGTCATAAGTGTTGAGGGGTAAACCTCGAACACCAACACTACTACTGCTAGTAACCTAATCTAAGATCCACCACCGACTTGAAGTCCGAGAGAAGGCTTGTCCGAGCAAGAGCACCTGAAAGGACTAAGTGGGGGGGGGGGGGGGGGTTAGAATGGGTTACCCGGATTGCCAAAGTAAATCCGGAAGGAGGCTTTACTCAAAGGAGAGATGATAGCTCTCAATGCAATAGTAATGGGAAAGAGACTTAGGGATAATTGCTTTGATATTGCTTACCTTAAGGTCTTGGACCTTGTGCTATATTTATAGTTATCATGTACTTATGAAGAGGTTCATAAGATGATGCCAAGTGTATGATTCAGATTTGGACACCAATGCTCCCATTGGCCAATAGCCCAATTAATGAACAGTAGTCCAATACCGCAAAGTGGGCTTGGGAGGGTAGTTTGGACCTTTTCTCTCAGAAATCTTTATTCCTTTGTTGGGTCCGTGTTAGTCCTCGACGGATCTGCCTTGGTTGATCCGCCTTAGGTAACTCTGGATGTCCGAGCCAAGAGTCTCACGGAAGTATCTCGATGGTTACATTATATCGTTTGGTCTTAATGTAATGGTGGCGTCCGAGATTCTCTCAGACAGTCCGTTAAACATCTATGCCTTGTCATGGTCGAGTTTGGAAGTCCTTTCCTTAGCCATTTCGGACTAGTGTGGAGATGTAGTGACTTGACGTCTTGGTCGATTCACTTTGGTCGGACCATGTGAGGTCGGACCAGTACTGAATTGGCTAGTTAAGCCGTGATGCGCTTTAGGACACGCTCTATGGCGCTCTTAACGGATTGGACACATTTCCGTATCAACAATAAGAAGGAATACAAAATAATCGCAATATACAAGATTAATTAAAAAAAATTTACCCCGGGCAAACTTTGCCCGTGGCACGCCATGCCCGGGGCAAACTTTGCGGACAAAGTTTGCTATGAAGGTCTACAAAAATTTAATTAAATATCACAAAATATTGTGGTAATGGAATTAAACTTGTCAACTAATGCTCATAAGAAGGAATACAAAATAATCACAATATACAAGATTAATTAAAAAAATTTGCCCCGGGCAAACTTTGCCCGTGGCACGCCATGCCCAGGGTAAACTATTCCCAGACGTATGAATAAAAAAATTAATTAAACTAATAAGAAATAAATCTTAAGCAACATGAGAATTTTGGTTCAAAACATCTCACTACTCCGCTTGCCAGATCAAAGTGATGGGGCAATATTTTCCCTGACAAAGTTTACTATGAAGGTCTATGAAAATTTAATTAAATATCACATAATATTGTTGTAATGGAATTAAAATTGTCAACTAATGCTCATAAGAAGGAATACAAAATAACACTACAAAAAAACTGGTCAACACCAACGAAGAGACTCCAACAGAACAAATTCTGTTGCTATTAGCAACAAAATTCCAACAGTAAATAAATCTGACAAAATATATTTATAGATAACAACGAATGTACTAACAAATTTAGGCTGCAACAAAATTTATGTTGGAACATCGTTGTAAAGAATGGAGTGAGTAATCAACACCAACAAAATTTTCCAACAAAACCAATTTTGTCGTTGTTATATCAATAGTTTTCCAACAAATTTTAGTTTCCAACATAATTTGGTTGGGATGTTGTTGGAAACCCATTTATTTCAAACGTTATCTTGTTTATACTAATTAACTAAACTAAAATACAAGACTTACTCATGATATGATAACTACAACATGCATTCTATAACAAAAACAATTAAAATATAAATGAGTAGCAACATAAAGTTATTTGTCAGGTGAAGAGACCAAAATTTGTGTGTATATGTTTTGTGGCAGTAAGTTGGGAGTAACATGCAATAATAGAATTTGTCTATTGCTAGGATTAAGTGTTATTCTGAGCAAATATAGTGAAAATTAGAGTTTAACCAAATATAATATATGCATTACTCAATGGTTAACATAGTTTTAGTTGATGCAGTGGTAAGAAAGTAAGTTATTAACCTAAATGATGCAGGTTCGAGTCTCATTGGCCACAATTAAATATTTATAATATTTTCATTTTTCCAACGGATGTATTTTGTTGTTGAATTACCAACGCCACTATCACCAACAGTTTATCCAACATAAAAACTTAGTTGGTAAATCTGAATAGCAACAGAATTTTCACCTTCAACAACAAAATTCGCAGTTGGTACTGCCTTGTTTTTTTGTAGTGTAATCACAATATACAAGATTAATTAAAAAATTTACCCCGGGCAAACTTTGCCCGTGGCACGCCATGCCCAGTGTAAACTATTCCCAGAGGTATAAATAAACAAAATAAAAAAAATAATTAAACTAATAAGAAATAAAACTTAAGAAACATGAGAATTTTGGTTCAAAACATCTCACTACTCCGCTTGCCAGATCAAAGTGATGAGGCAATTTTTTCCCGGACAAAGTTTGCTATGAAGGTCTATAAAAATTTAATTAAATATCACATAATATTGTGGTAATGGAATTAAATTTGTCAACTAATGCTCATAAGAAGGAATACAAAATAATCACAATATACGAGATTAACTAAAAAAATTTGCCCCGGGCAAACTTTGCCCGTGGCACGCCATGCCCAGGGTAAACTATTCCCAGAGGTATAAATAAAAAAATAAAAAAATTAATTAAACTAATAAGAAATAAAACTTAAGCAAATGAGAATTTTGGTTCAAAACATCTCACGACTCCGCTTGCCAGATCAAAGTGATGAGGCAATTTTTTCCCGGACAAAGTTTGCTATGAACGCCATGCCCGGGGCAAACTTTGTCCGTGGCACGCCATGCCCAGGGTAAACTATTTTCAGAGGTATAAATAAAAAAATAAAAAAATAAAAAAATTAATTAAACTAATAAGAAATAAAACCTCAGCAACATGAGAATTTTGGTTCAAAACATCTCACTACTCCGCTTGCTAGATCAAAGTGATGAGGCAATTTTTTCCCGGACAAAGTTTGCTATGAAGGTCTATAAAAATTTAATTAAAGCTCATAAGAAGGAATACAAAATAATCAAGATATGATTGTGGATTCAGAACACCGCAATATTGTTTAATTAAACTAATGAGAAGGGTCACTAAAATGAATACACACGATTTAAGTTACAAAGCAGTCACTTTTGGTGTCTTATGGGTAAGGAAGGTGACTTATTAGTAAGTCCAATATCTATTGGTGTCTAAAAGTAAAAAAGAAGCCCATTAGTGACTTATGGGTAAAAAATCCGTTCAACAATAACAAGAAAGTCCAATTAGATTCAACTTAATTACATTTAAGTCCACGAATTTGACTTTTTGCGGGTTAAAATTTACCCCTCTCCAATTATCAGCTTTTAGAAGTAACCAAACGGGCTTAACTTATAGGTGTCACGTGTGGACTTAAATGTAATTGAAGTACAACTATTAGGTTATTACATGTAATTGAAATCTGACAATTATTTTTTTTAAATTATTAAAATTTTATTTTTCCATCAATTTCAATTGAACCACATTGTTTTGACTAATTATGAATGGACCCCATTGTTACAACATAATTTCTAAAACCACCATTTCACTAAAATGAAACGAGTAAAAAAGAAATAATAATAAAGGTTAAAAAAAGAAAGAAAAATTGTATTTTCTTATCTTTTTTTTTAAATGGAATTAACTACATGGTGCTTCCATATTATGTATCTACCATGGGATTAATGCAATTGTTTCTTATTTTTTTTAAAAAAAAAATTGATTGTTTTTCCTTTAAAATTTTTATATTATGTTTTTTTTTTAGTTTTGAAATTTATGGATAATTTTTAATTTTTTCAATAAAATAGGATCAATGTGAAATTAGCAAATATCTACTGTATTTGCATTTTAGTCCAACACATTTATGTATTTTTTCAAAGTGACACGTGTCGAATAAATAAGCTGCCAAGTGTCATATGGTATTTAAATTGGACATCAATGCATATACTATAACATATTCCATACGATTAACAATTTATAACATTTGTATAACAATTAAACATATTTATATACAGTAATAATATTTTTATAAAAAATAATCATTTTTGTTAAAATTAATAATTTAATAATTAATAAAAAGTTACTATGCGTATTATGTATTTCATATGTTAACAGTGGATACAATAAAAAATTAAACATTCAACAATTAATCATTTAGCAAATTAAAATGGGAGTATTTAGAAAGAATGGGTAAGGCCTTGTTTGTTTGCTTAATAAGTTATTATAACAAATAAGTTGGTCAACTCAAAATCAGCTAAAAGGATCCAGATGTAATTGTTCAACTAACAGAGATTTATATGCAACTTAGGCTTTTAACAGGGGATATATGTAATTGATCCAATTGTAATTAACACTCAGATCTCCTTCATTCATAGTATCATGTTGTTGACGCAAAGGCCGAATAGTTTTATTTTTTGTAACACGGAAAATGGCTCATACCATTTAAATAGTGTCTCGATGGCAAACTAGTAAGACTATGTTCTCTTCATCTGAAAAACTATTAATTTCAGTTCAGTTATGTGTTTGCTTAGTTGTTTTTTTATACTACAAATTACAAATAAATTAAGTTCAGTTCAGTTCAAACGAACAAAACAGAGGCTACGTACATCATTAGACTTTTTTCATATTTTAATCATGTGAAGCTTTGATTACAATTAACCTGGACATCCCCAGAAAAAATATAAGCCTGGCTAATTGAAAATATTCAACATACAGTACATAAGATATACCCAAAAAGGAAAAAGTAAATCTTTTTTTCATTCGTTTTACCAAGCGGACCTCGGGCTCTGGCATCCTAACTTAACGGATGGTCTTCCCCTGGTTGTAACAGGTTCTACATTCTTCGACCTCACACCAAGAATTTAGGGACATAGATGGTCCTTGTCTCAACACTTTTATTAAAATAATAAAGTCCAATGCCTTTTACACCCTCAAAAATGCTCGTGAGAAATCCATTTTACCCCTTTTAACCTATTTACCTCATTTTTCTCATTCTTCTCCCATTCTCAACAGACCACCTTCCCATTTTGGCAATTTAATGTAGGCATTTTTTCGTTCTTGGGGTATAACATCGGTGTTTGGCAAGAATTTTTCCTTTCTTTTTTTTTTTACACCCTTACATAATGTTGGGATGGGTTATCATTATCCACTGTCCAATAGCCCAAACTCACTTACAAGTTCCAATTCCTAAAATTTATAATTCTTGAAATTGTGCATTTATCTTTGAACGCTGGTCCATTTGGAAGAGGCTTGGCATGGGCCAATGGTCCAAATTCTGATATTGAGCCATGGGCTACATATTTCAAGTATGAAATAATGCAACAATGGGTTAAGATATCTTTGGGCCCGATATAGAGATTGGGTCCTCCCACGCCTAGTCTCATCATGCTGGCAGAGGCAGGTATCCAATTCGAACATTTTATACAACAAAAGGGTCACCTAATTTTACTGTATTTCTTACTTGTACAGCTAACGTTCTATCTCTTCCCTAGAAATATACAGTGAAAAGCTATATATCACTTTTTCTTGTTTGTATATTTGACTTGTTTTTGTATGGTTTTACTAATAATTCATGGGTAAATTTTGTCATTGGCAATATTTCTTTTCCATAATTAGGGAAAATGATGGTGATTGGCCCCCATGTGATGTAGCCCTTCGGATCTGTGGATGATGGGACAATGAGAAAAATTCTTGTCAAATGCCAATTTCACAAATGAATAACTAAAAAAATCTAGTAATATCGATCTAAAAAAAAAAAAGGTTGATTAAAACAACAAATACAATAATTAGCTACATAAATATAGTAATTCACTTATAAATACCAAAAAAATACATTAATTTACTGAATAAATACAACAAAATGGGTGTGTGACATAATTCCGATAAATACAATATTTTTAACAGATCCAGGAATCCGACTAGTAATATACATACTATATTCAAAACTAAGTGGTCATTTTTCACGTAAAATTATCCAATTGGAATATTGCTAATATATATACATATACATACACTATACTAAGTGAAATATATTATGCATTTTGATAACATTATTTGATTATGTCTTTCTAGTTAAAGTTGATTCCCACAATTTTGGGGAGTAACTTTTATTTGTTTATATAGTTTGTGGTTTCCTTCTGTTTATATTCATTGCACAATACATATTTACTTGATGTGATAGATTTATTTTCAATTTATATTTCATCACAAAATTTACATCATAATTTATATTTTCTAGATTGGCGTTGTGTTCTTTGGGAAATTTTTAACTTACAAGACAAAACAAAGAAAAATCTTTTAATTTGGGGCCTAGAACTGTGAGGCCCGTGTGAGTGGGCTACTTGGAATAACCCAATAATATTCAGTAGATTATTGATGAATAATAAGGCCCAGAGTAAAACAATTAGGAGCCGTTTTGATAGTTTAATCCTGGTTCTTGCTCGCCTTTTTCTTAGCAAAGAATTTATATTAGTGAAGAATTTCCTATGCAATACACAATGCCATTCTCCAAATTATTTCCAAACACAGATAAAAATATATTCATTTACTGCAAACTTTTCATTCATGAAACTTTTTTATCGTTATAATAAAAAAAGATTCGTGAGCGAATTTTCTTAAATCAACTATTTGAAAAAATTTGGTTAAGCTACCAAATTAACTTTTTTTTTAAAAAGAAGCTCCTTCTTATCTTTTTCATTTCGAAAATATCCCTAACCTAAATTAGAAAAAAAAAAAAGAAGGAAAAACTACCCGTTTTTATTATTTATTATTCTCGACTTATATTTTATATTGTTGGATCCTTTGTTATACATTTTGTGTACTTGTTTACAACTAGCATAAGGATTAATGCATCCGCATCTCTTTAAAACGCATACATGTAGTACACATCAATTACTGATTTTTTTCATTACTAAATTAAAATGCTCAACGAATATTTCCTTCAACTTCTGATAATTTTGATGATGTTATTAAAGTGACGATATAAAGTACATTGAATATATATTAGAATAATTGGACAAAATGTGATGTACTATTCTTTAAAAAATTATAGACTAATAATACGATGAGAAAGTTTAAAGAAAATAAAAATAAGAGTAATGACTTTTATGTCATTTTACAAAATACCAGCTAGCTTATCAGCTAATTTGCTAAACACCTACATTTAAAATCAGCTAGCTTCTCAGCTAGTTAATCAGCTAACTTATCATCTACCTAATCAACTACCAGCTAGTTAATCAGCTATCAACTAGTTTTTCAGCTAATTTTGCTAAACAAGGCATCCTATACCAGTGAGTGCTCTCGCACAAAACCGCAGACTGACTTTTAATGTCATAAATTTTTCCTGTGCCACTCTTACGATTGTAGAAACTTAAAGGTTTTTGTTATATATACCTACATAAAACACAGATACCTAATTAATAGTAATAAAGTTTGGACTTAATTATCCAAAACCTATTTTCTGAGTTGACCAACTAAAAATTAAATAGAAAAGAATATTAATTGGACTTAATTGCAATTTACAAGTTTCATTTTACTACACATTGGATACAAATGTTTTATAACTTACAAAAATAACCTAAAATATTTTTAAATAACCCCCATAATTTCATAATTCATATAATTAACCCACAAAATATTTTTTATTTAAAAAAAAACAAAAAAAAATTCCTTCCCTCACTGGAGCTCCGGCAAAGTTCACAAAAAGCTCCGATCTGGGCTTCCCGCTCTAGATCTGGAGTAGGAAGCTCCAGATCGGAGCTTCCCGGTGGAAGCTCTGTCATAGCCTCCATTGATGGAAGCTCTGTGACGAAGCTCCCATGGCGATGGAAGCTCTGTTATAGAGCTTCAATGGAAGCTCGGAACTGGAGCTTCCCGCTCCAGATCTGGAGCGGGAAGCTCCATATCGGAAATTTTCATGGAATCCTCCGGTTCTGAGATGTGGTGTGCGAGTGGTGGTGGTGGTGGTGACGAAGGTTGGAGGTGGTGGGGAAGAAGGTGATGGTGTGGTGGGGAAGAAGGAGGATGAAGGAGGGTAAGAAGTTTAATAAGTAAAACATTTAGGGATTTAGTTATAAGAATTTTAAACTATTGGGGCTTACTTTGCAATTATATAAAATTAATATGATTATGAAATTATAAAGAAAAGATAAAATAGGAGAAAATGTTGATTTTTTGGGGTAGATGTAATTCTCGAATTAGGCCTTTGTTAATTTTGGACTAATCAGTAATAGTCGTCAATCTATGGATGAATGTGAAAAGGGGCATATTTAAGGGGTGGTTTTTGTAATATTCCCAATAAAATAAAAAGGAAATCATATGTTGGATTTACTTAATTGTGAATTTGTGATAGTCATGGTCTCGAGGGCTATGAACCTTATGGATGCTTATGCATCATCCACTCGGTTCAAGTATCGTGTATAACTTCTACTATGTGTAATGTGTTACGTGCATATTCAGGATTAATCCTTGCTGGATTTCCATTCCCACAATTTTTATGTTCCCTATTCTTCGGATTATTTTGGATCGGATGAGTTCTGGTCAAATTTAATTTGGATCGAAAGAATTCAGGTTGGATTTAATTTGTATCATTTTGGACCGGATGAATTCGAGTCAACTTTAAATCAGGTCTTTGGATCGGAATAATTCAGGTCCAATTTAATTTGGATCGGATAGACTCCGGTCAAATTAAATATGGATTATGTTGGATTTGATGATTTCGGATCATATTTATTAGGATAATTTCATATATGGTTTAGGATCACTTTTCAGATTGTTGACCTTCATATTTTTTAGTTAAATTCGACTCTTGGATCAGATAATTTCAAACCAGATTTCAAATTTGGATGACATTTAGCAGGACTAATCTCCACCCACTAGATTAGCTCCGCCGTGGATGAAGATGATAAGCTCTGCCATAGTGGTTCCTCCATAAATGGCAGAGCTATTAGCTCCTTCTTATTAGCACAGCTGGTGTCATTTTTTAATTTAACATATGCCTCCGATGGTTTTAAGTAATTTCATCCTAGGAGTACATATTTACTCCTTTGGTCATTTGACTCACCCACCATAATCCATTTGATATAAGTGGGTCGAATTATGATTTTCCCTAGACGGTCTCTCGTAAAAATTACTGTTATGATTTTGGATTTAGTTTATTTAAAGAAAAAGAAAAGAAAGTTGAGAAAATTATCAATTGCAGAGAGAAGTAGGTGATGGATATATCTAATCTAACCATGTATATTCTATGCTTAAAGAGCTACAAGTTCTTGTTTCTATGATATTGTACCGAATATGGATTTATCATTCACTTGTAGCAAAACCAAATGCTCGATCACTCTTTCCTTATCACAATAACTATATACACAAATTGTAATGATGTATCATTAAGACAATGTGAATTACACAAGTAAACTGCCTCAAATGTGTATTGCTTCTTGTGATCTTACATGTTCATCACAAGCAAGTTTCTGAGCCTTGTTGGCTTCATCATCCCAATCAATCTTTGCAACAAAAACCAAAATCAGGACCAAACAAGCAACCATTCCAACCAAGAATCCAACCAACAATCCTGCCAAACCAAGCTTCATTTTCAATTCCAAAACAACTCCCAATGGCAAAGCCAACAAGTAGAATCCACACACATTAGCATACATAGCCAGCCAAGGCCTAGCCGTTCCCCTAACAATCCCTCCGCAAACTGTCAACGGAAAGTTCACAACCTCTACAACAGCCATCAACATCATCATCTTCTCAACACTCAACAAAATCCCCTTATCTTGGCTAAACAATGGTCCCCATACACCCCTAGCCGCAACCATAACAGACGCCCCAATGAGCCCCGAAGCCAAACTGATACAAATGGAAACATAAGCCGTCCGGTAGGCCAAACCAGGCCGGTTCGCCCCTAACTCGTTGGATACGCGTACAGAGGCGCAAGTCGCGAGCGAAATCATAACGGAGTAAAGCAAGTAGTCGAAATTCAACACAATCGCGATAACTCCGACAGCTTGTTTCGCGTTGGGAACGCGGCCGGTTAGCAAAACCAGGATCTCAATGCACCACCACTCTAAGCATGTGGTTAAGCAACATGGACCGGCTAGCTTAAGAAAACCGAACCATTCCTTAGTTCCCTGGTCGAACCATCCTCCTTCGTTCCACTTCCCGCCTTTCCTCTGTTCTTCAATCAAAACATATACCCCAAGAATAATTGCCACGACAAGATCGGTTATCCAGACCGCCATCGAAATTCCCTCTAATCCCTTCGCCTTGGATAAAAACATGTTAACCGGCACGTGCAATGCCACGCCTAAAGCCGAGCTCAACATGATAGGAACCGTTACGTTCTGCGTGCTTAAGTAAGATTTTAAGGGACATAGAAATGAGGTTATGAGTAAATCAGGGAGGAGGTAGATGATGTAGTTTTTCGCGGTATCGGAGATGTCTTTTTCTTGGCCGAAGTGTAGGAGGATTTTATCAACGTTCAGCCAGAGGAACGCGATAGGAAGCGATGATCCGAGGAGTAGTAAGATGGACATGAGCAGAGTCTTGTGTAAGAGCTTGAAGTTCTTTGCTCCAAAGGCTTGGCCGCATATCGGTTCCATGGCACCACATAGGCCGTTTAGGACAGAAAAGCCGGTTACATTCGCAAAAGTGAATCCGAGGGTTCCCCCTGCTAAAGGAAGTTCACCTAGTCGACCAAGAAAGGCGGTTGTGATGGCTAGTTTTGCAAACCATGTTAAGTTCATTGCCACTAATGGAACGGAAATTCGCCATTGCGTTTTGAGCTCGGAGGAGAGGGGCATGGGAGGGGAGGAGATTGAAGGGCATTTTGGGAGATGATTTTTGTCTAGTGTTGTTGTTTGCTCCATGGAGTTGAGTAGATAGTTGTATGGACGTATGCAATTGTATGATAGTTATGAAGAGGAGAAGAAAACAGTGGTAGGATTTTGCTTTTTTGTGGGCTTGGTTTCTTGTAGAGGTGGGAATTTTGTCATCATATATAGGACTACAAGCTTTATAGTTTATAGAAGTGTGAGATTCTAAAAAGGGAGTGGTATTTAATTTCCTAAATATTAATGAGTTGCTTTAAAATGATCCTAGATGGTCATGAGAAGCAGCACAAAAACATGAGAAGTCATCTGCAAGACTGAAAATGCTGGTGAAAAAGATGATTTGTATGATAAGAGTGATTAGAAATGTGGCATGGGAATCATGAACTAAGTGTTAGTAGTTTTGAAGGTTTGCGTAAAAGCCAATGAAATTTAAGGAAAATCTTGTGGACGGAACTAAGTGCGTGATGATGAGGATGCATAAACACGATTTCTTGTTGGTTTTTTATCTAATCTTGGAAAACCACCTGCCTCAACTGATTCTATTAACATCAAGCTCAACATATACATATATTGTTAGGATGTGTTATCTTCGGAATTCATTAATTTTAATTCAATTCAGTTCAAATTTATTTAGTTGTTTATTATACTATAAATAAGTTTAGTTATATTCTATATAGACGAGGAGAACATAACATTAGTGCAATATATCACCCCACTTACGTAAAAAGATATAAGCAAATAATCATAAACCCGGTATAGAGGAGTATTTTCCTTCTTGTATGGAAATTTGAAAGCAAGTTGAGCGTAACCTTTAGCTTAGTGGAGAAAGGAGGAGGAAAAGAAATAATGGAGGGAAAGGGGTAGCTACAATGTATGAATCTGTGATAGAGTAATGCTTTTTATATATGTAGCACAAAACTACTTTAAAGAATCCCTACCTAATTGATTGGTGGGACACATGAAAAAAGGAGCTGATTATGAAACAATTGAAATTGTTTGGCATGAAAAAAGCTAGAAAAATTGGGGACATAATACTTATGATATTATAGTGGTGGGATATATATCTGATTATAGAAGGAAAACTGCAATAATTCTTGTGCTAGATTTCAATGATTGATATCTGGTATCGTAGTGACTCACCGACTAGGCCTACGATCAAATGCCTCCGATCTATACCTTAGGTTAGAATTTCACGTGAACATTTTAGATTGTTTTGTATAGAGTTATAATTCACCCAACTCATGCAATCTAAAGTACCATTTTATCAAAATTAACAATTTTAATAGTACATATATAACTTAGCTAGCTACTTAATTAAGTAGCTATGCATTTTATCGGTTAATATATTCTGCTTTAAGGTATTGTATCTGCAGCATAGTTCAGATTATCATGAATGTTATCCTAAAGCATTCAAGTGATTCTTTCATGCATGGATTATCCATCTTTATTTAAGGTTTAATTGTGAATTCATTTAAGAGTACTTTTTTTTTCAAAGAATAATGGAACTAAGAGTAATTAGACCAGCTGCATTGGGTGACGCCTCATGACGCGTCGTCGGCTGTTGACGGTGCGCCGTGACGTGCTTCTGCTGCATTGGTGATGCGTCGTCATGGAATTAAAAAAAAAATAATTTTGTTTACATGTTTACAATATTATAAGAGTGTTTAGAATTTGAAATTAATAAAATTGCATTTATAGAACTCATTTTACAATTTATTAAGGTTCAATCATAATTTAGATAAGTGAAACTTCATTCAAACCAACACACAAATAGAAACTAGGGTTGTACATAAAAAAAAACCCGCCCACCATCAATCCGCCATATAAACCGCACCCAAGTTGAAATTTTAAAAATATCCATGTGGGTCGAAAATTTAATCACCGCTTGGTGGCGGGTGGCGGGGTCTTGGCCACCCACCACCCACCATGTAAATTATATATATTTTTTTATTTTTTATTATATAATTATATAGTAAATATAAGAAATAAGAATTAATATGAGTATATGAACTCATTCCAATTTCACACAACAGAGAACTTATACATATGTATGGTGATTGTACTTGCATATGGAGTGTTTTATTTCGTATTGGAACTTCTATTTATCTTGTTCGAACATATTATAGCATTTTATTTTATACGTTGAACCCGTCCGTCATCCACCGGCCATTCACCCGCTTAAATGTCAACCCACCCGCCGTGGTTTGATAAATTGTTCACCCGCCATGGTTAAATATTTTGTCCACCCGCTATAGGTGGGTCGGTTGAATATTTGGTAAAAAACCGCCCGCACCGCCCGCGTACACCCCTAATAGAAACGTAGCAAACACACAACACACAAATGGAAATGCAACAAACACACAATACACGATTGGACAAGCTCCACAGTCAACGCATACTCCAGATATGTTCCATCAAGTCTGCAATGAGATTCGTCATGCTTGACCAAACTATGCATTCGCCGTGAATTGTTCATGTAATCCGGGATAGAATTTATTGTAGATTGCATCCGTCGGATACGAACTCTGTCAATCACATCCGGTACATGCTCACGGGTATCTTGTTCGAACTTTTCGATTGCTTTGTCATAGTTTAGGTATGTGTGGCGCTCATCCTCAACTATCATGTTGTGGAGTGTGATGCAGCAATCCATAATCTTTCTGAGTATGGCTCTGTCGTGTGCAAGGGCCGGATTCCGTATTATTGTAAATCTTGCTTGCATAACTCCAAAAGCACATTCCACATCTTTCCGGCAAGACTCCTGACGCTCAGAGAACTTGGCTTCTTTGAAAGTTACCGGATTCGGGATGGCACTCACAAATGTAGCTCAAGCTGGGTAGATTCCATCGGTTAGGTAGTAAGGCATGTCGTACTGATGGTCATTGACCTCAAAGTTGACCTGAGGTGCCGTGCCGTTCAGGAGATTGTCGAACACCGGTGAACACTGCACAATTGACAAGTCATTGTATTTTTCGGAAATCCCAAAGAATGAATGTCATATACAAGTATCTTGGGATGCTACTGCTTCTAAAACAAGGATAGGTTTTTTGCTTCTCCCTTGGAATTGACTGTGCCACGCCTTGGGACAGTTCTTCCATGTCTAGTGCCTCCGCATGTATGTTTGACCAAACTCAGCAACCACGGCGTCACAAAAATGCGAAAGACACTTAAGAGTCGTACTTTCACCAAGCCGGCAGTACTCATCAACCGAGTCGGCAGAAGCCCCATAAGATAGCATGCGAATGGCTACGGTACATTTTTGGAGTGTGGTTAACCCCTGTCGGCCAAGAGCATCTGGCTTGCACACAAAGTAATCACCTTGATGCACCACAACTGCAACCACCCATTCGAACAACGGCCTTGTCATTCTGAATCTCCATCGAAATTTATTTGCATATGGTGATTTATCCATGAAGTAGTCTTCCTCCAATTGTTTGCCACGCTCTTCTCTTGACCTGTTAATGTAACAACGCTTCTTCTTAGGCCTTCGTGGTTCGTCTTGTTGTTGATGTTGCTGTTGGAAGTGTTGGATCATATTTGGTACGTTTTGTATTATCATGCTTTGCATTTGTACGAAAGGATTGGATGAAGAAGAACCACCCAACTTTCATCAGATGATGAATTGGTCTCTGTAGAAGTATCGTGCATTGTTAGTGGTTTGGACATAATTATCTTTGGAAACTTGAAGTGGAGATAGTGTTTTCTGTTTAGTTAAGATAATGAAAGAAGTGATGAATGTAAGTAGGTTGGTGTGTCTGAACATGAGTTATATGGTTGCATTATATAGACAAGTTGTGGGAGATGGGTGACTCATTTCTAGTCATAGTTGAGTCACAATGCATTGGATGCCTGGTAAAGTGAAGATAAGATGCCTGACAAAGCAAAAATGAAATGTCTGACAAAGTAAAGATAAGATCACAATACTTACTTTCCATAATTCCAATAATTTCAATTCAAATTCAATTTCAAAGCACATTGATTTTATTACAACAGACACTTAGGAAAGTAAAACACAAACAAGCCACACTTCGGAAAGTAAAAAACAAACAAGTCACACTTCACATAATTTGAAATACAAACAAACTAAAACAAGCTCCAAACTTCACCCATTACTCCGACGGAAATAATTCTCTCTGCAGGGCATCAGCTAGTGCACGATGTTCGGGCGCCAAGTTGTTGTAGTTCCCCAAAAGCTGCATCAAGTAGTCCATCTTCTTCACCTTCGTCTTACGTTCCTCCCTTTTGCGGGCAAACTCGAGCTTCTGTCTTTTCAGGTCAATGTATTGGGGATAACTTTCATTAAATATAGTGAATCCCTCGCTCATTGCATCCATTGAGGAGTTACCAGAAAACTAGCACCTTTAGTCATCTTCTTTGCCTTGTCACGACCCATAGGTCGTTTGATACTCATGACACTATCGTCACTCAACCTGATCCGCTTGCTCCCACTACTGCCACCTGTTGTTTCCATTGGTTCATCATCCCCATCGACATCATCACCCGGGACCTCAACCCCTGCAGATTTTGCATCATTAAACTTCTTCATATGACCCTCCAAGTTCATCTTCAATTCCCACTCTAGGTACTGCTTCATGGATCCCACTGTTTGAACATGTTGAATGTGACATGGTACTTTGATTTCTCTTGGAAGAATTCCTGGGCTGTTTTAGTTACATCGGCTTCATTGTAGCCACTCTGGTCACCGACAACCCTAGTAGCACGTTCCACACAAATCAGCCAATCATTAATCTCATCTATGATCCAACGAAATCTTCCACAAAGTGAATCATGAGTCCGGTATTGTTCCAGCCCCGACATCCTCCCATCCTTGCGGGCATCCTCGAACTTCTCCTCAACTTTACGGAACAAAGTTGCGTACTTCTTATTCGTTCCAACGATCGAATTTTGGCTAACAGACATGTAGCAAGAGATGAGAATAATCCTCATTCAGGTTGTAGAGTACGTTCCGTGGTTTCTCTTTGTTGGTTGTTGCTCCTTCCGTGGCTTTAGCTTTCCATTTCCCACGCCTCCGGTTCGGTTGAATTTCCGGCTGCGTCTAAAGAACAACCTCAACTTGCGATTGGGAAAACATTGGTGTTTGGGAGGTTGGAGAATGGTAATTTTGAGTGTAGGAGTCTTGGTAGGAGCTTTGGAACAAAGGGCGAATAAGGCTCGGTTGGGGTTGGTGAGAAGTGTTTTGGGAGTATTGGGGTTCCTCTTACATCAACTTTTCGTAGGCTTCAGGTGCGTGTTGTTGCATCCACTTGAGAGTCTCCGGAGTCATCAAGTTTTCGTCCATGTCGCTGGAAAATTGAAGTGGAGAGGGTGTTTTAAAGTGAAGAGAGTTTTTTAAGTTTAATTAAGAGAGAAAGAGGAGTTGGAGATGGGATGATCCAAACATAGTCAAGAGTTGTGTCTATTTATAGATCTCGGGAGAATAAATCCGTTGGTGATTTTTATTTATTTTTTGCATTTTTATTTTGAAAGTTATAGCTGTTTAAAGATTGGACAACATTTGAAATTTTAAGAAAAAAGGGTGTGTCCAGGTTGCGACACCCGGCTGCTGCCAAAACTCATCCCGTGTCATTACATGACGTGGGGAGTTGATGGCGCGCCGAGGCAATGCATGCCATCTTCGGCCACTAGTTGTAGAATGCTCATTTAGTTGTTTTATCCTAAATTTATGATAGAATGTTGATAAAACAATAAAAATGTTCTGTTTGCATGTTATCTAAATGTAGTGTGGCCCACTCTCAAATTTGCAATTTTTTAAATCTCACCCTTCATTCGAGCACTCCCTGAATTTTTCTGAAGGAGTAATTGATGGGCCCAACAAACTTTTTAGGTAATTTTTATTGAAAATAAGTCTCCTAAAATTATGTAGAAGAGTAAAGGCTCCCTAAAAATAACATAGGGGCTCATTTGAGATAAATTTTAGAGAAAATATATAGGATTCCTACAATTAGTGCTCTTAGAGTGCTAGCTAATCAATACTCCATCCATCCCGGTTTCATCTTTCCGTGGGCCCGGGCACAAGATTTAAGAGAAAATTGAATAATGTAGGAAAGATAGTGATAAAGTAGGAAATAGAGTGAATAAAGTATGACAAATAGTGAATAAAATATGAGAGATTTTTCATTTAAATGATTGGAATATGAGGTTGTGACGGATCAAAATAGGATAGGGAAAGATGAAACAGAGACGGAGGGAGTATATAATTACACCAGGTCCCCTAATAAATTCTCTAATAACACTTTATAGTTCAAAATCGATTTTTTGCGTTGAACGACTGAGTAAATAATTTCCATTCAACTAACTCTATACCCTAATCCCTATTTTTTTTTAAATAATTTTTTTTTTTTTCACCATTAGTGGAGGTCGAAGCTCCATATAATGGAGCTCTACAGCTCCTGCTCAAGCTCCATTAATGGATAAATGTTAATAAAGAATTGAAGGGTTTATAAAGGAAAAGGATTAAAAAGGTTCAATTGTAATTTATTTTTTATTGATATTGAAAAGAAGAAAAGAAATATTGGTTGATTTGAATTTATAATAAACCATCGGGTTATGAATTGAGTAAATAAATAAGAGGGGTGAATCGTAATTTGTAATTTTAAAATTTGAATATTAAAATAAGAAAAATAATTTACCTGAAAATTCATGTCACTAACTGTCCGCCACGTAGAATATTCTTGTTGACTTTTGGCCTCAAATGTAATTGATTTGTGAAGATTATCCTATAGTGTTATTGTTCAAAATGGAGGGAATAAAATGTGGATCTCGGTTTATTGGGAGTATTTGGTGTAATTTATGCAAATCACAGAGATAGAATCGTATGTTTATACTGAATAACTATGAGATAAGAACCATTAGTTACTAATCAAGCATATCTATAAAGTTTCCACTATCTTCTCTATTTTATTTGCGTGCTTGCTGAGTTGCTCTAGCATAAGAACTATGCAGCCTCCTGAAGCAAGAGCTAGCTAATTTTTTTTTTTGGTAATGAAGGAAAACAAAGTAACTAAATTACATCAAATGCTAACAAAGGCAAAATAACAATCGGAGGACATGTAGGAATGCGAAGTGATTTGCTCAAAATTAATACCCAATGTAAGAGAGCAGACGTTATAGCGTTTGCAAATATATTGGGTTGTTTCTCTCGAGGAACTGGTTAGGCTAGTTCAGATAGGTAGGATTCGCAAATGCAATGGTCGTCGATTCACTAAAGTTTGTAAACATTAGCTAACTCTTCCAGATGTTTGATTAATATTTGAAAAGTTAGAAGCCCTCAGACATGCAATCTCTTCAATTGATCATGATTATATTAACTAAGCGGGTGTATACAAGCGAACCAAAGGACAATACTTGAAAGTTGGAACTAAGAGAACGTTGATGAGAACTAACGAACCAAAGAATATTCGTGAGAACAAAGAGAATGTAGATCATAAAGGGTAAGTTTGAAGATAGGTATAGACGTAGCGATGTAAAAATATTGAAATTTGTATAATTGTTCAGGCTCCAGGAATAAGATTGGAGTCGCACGTACATGTAACCATATGAAATTCTCAATTTATTTTCTCTCACAGATTGACTAAACACGGAATGTGCCATTCCTAAAATAACTTTCCATCTGATCAACCGTATTCAACTTTTACCACAAATTACACTTAAACTATTATAATAAATAATTTAATAAAAGTATAGGATGAAAATTTAGCGGTTTACCAGATGTAAAGTTATGGGGTAATTGATTCATACTTTCGAGTTTCAACTTCTCATTCAAATTCATCATGTGTATTGTGTGCAGCACCTTACGTAATGTAACACATAAATCAGCGCCAATTTTCAAGCCCAGAGCAAGAAATCCAACATCATAAACTAGTTGAATGATAAATTACAATTAAAATTGGATCTAATACACTGTACCAAAGTAGAAAAATGTTAATCACAACGAAATAAAAAGTGGAAATCGACATGCCTGCTGAATTCCACAGCTGCAACCAGTACACTAATACAAATGCTCATCGTCTTCTAGCGCATTGTAAAGCAGCCTACACCGAAACAAATTATGATAAGCGGTTGTTGTTCCTTGTTACCCCCCCAAGTTTTCCAATTTGCCAATTTTATCGTCCCACACAAAGCTTCCCCTTTCCATTTTTCACAATTAAACTCTATATACCCCACTTTACTACTACCCTCCCAATATACTCGTATTTTCAAATTTATCAATTTACTATCTATTTCAACGCACTATCATTTTTTATTATTTTCTCATTTAAACTTTCCAATTTTCATCATTTTGTTGACCACAAATCCAAATGGGAAACATGGGATGGGACGGAGGGAGTACTATATGAAAGGTTAAAGAAGATAAAAATAGATTTTTACACTCACCAGAATAAGCTTATGCAGAGAAGAAATACCACATAACCAAGCTTGATAAGCCTTTGCTTCTTTTCCCAATTGAGCTGGTTAAATATCTCAGTAACATCTATCAGATGTTGTTTTCTAGTGTACCTGATTATTAGAGAAAATAACTAGTCAGACCATGTCCAGCACACACATCATCATTTAAGAACAACATGCCGATGTGAAGCTCATAGAACTAAGGTAAAGACTCAAGCCTCCTCTACGAAAGAGAAATGACTAATCAAAACCAAACGCATTCAGCTTTTAAGCAGAAAGGAACAGGAAGGTGGCTCACTCCAATATCTGGAATTCTCACTACACAAAGATGGCTGGCTGCATAATTATCACTCAAATGACATTCAATTTATGAGGATGGTTTGGACTTTGAAGATCTTTTATAGTAATTGTGCTATTTTTTCTTGACTAGGAATGGCTCAGAAGCCAATGTAATTATGACAGTTAAGTACCTTATTACTTCATGATTCCACAAAGGCCCCAAATATTTTCTGGGCCAAAAGGAAATATTAGGTGCTTCCTCCGTCAAATGTCCAATTTGGTTTCGAACATGGTAATTAAAGGATAAGGTAAAAGTAGTGGGAATAAGTGGAGTTGTAGAATGTGGCCCAAAATATTGCCAAATTCTTGTAAAATATTTGAGTGCAGATGGATTTACAATTCGCCAAAAATGAAACATGATATTTGCAGTGGAATATATATAAATAGAAAATAGTAGCACATTTGGTGAAACACGGAGGGAATATTATTTTGTTTGGGTTTGTTTGGGGATCCAAACCAAGGGCACTTCAAATTTCATTTTAATTTAGCATTTTCAGTTTTTCACGATAATTTTATTTCTGTTTTCATTTTGATTCAAATTATCATTTTAATTCTATATTGAAGCAAATTTAAGTACATTTTCATGGACTTTATTTAGCTTTTAAGTGATACAATGCTGAAGTATTTATTTCTTTACTTTGTTCTTTTGAAAACCCTTAAATGAGCCTTGAACATTTAAGGTGAAATCTTAGACATTTAAGTTAAACATTTCATATTTACCCAAAATAAAATAATACTCCCTACGTCCCAATCTCAACTTCCAGCATTCCATTTGGTCCGTCTCAATCTCAACTTACAGCATTCCATTTGGTCCGTCCCAATCTCAGCTTCTCATACCTTAGGTAAAATTCTCTCTCCTACTTTGTTCACTCTATTCCATACTTTATTCGCCCTTTTTTCCTACTATATTCACTACTTATCGTAAAGATCCATTCAACCTAACACTTTCTAAATTATTCTAATTATTTATATACCTCACTCTTAAAACCGTGCCCAGCCCATGGGAAGTTGAGCCTAGGGCGGAGGGAGTATAATTAAAAATAAATAAATCAGGTTTTAATTAAAATATGCCGTTTTCCACTTAAAACACAAAGGTTTAATTAGTTTTAAAATGAATTTTTGTCTAACGTTTTGGTATTCCATTTTAGAGTTTTAGTTTTCTGTGTAGAGTGCAACAAATGTTATGTGCCTTAGGTTTATCATATAGGGTCTGAGAAACTACACATGAAATTTCCCACCGGGACTGAATTTACAAGACTTCCTTATACACATGCGCACACCCAAATAATGAAAAAGAAAAAACCTAGAGAAAAAGAATATCCCGGTAAGCTGGCTAAGCACAACCCTGGATCAATTTAAGTTCTCCAAGAAAAAATAAGCCAACTTGCATGATTTATGCATCTGAGAAAACCAGATCTCGAACATAGTAGTACTTTAATGCACTAATGACAGTTAATAGTGCAAATAGCTGCAGGCTAAAACAATATACGACCCCCTCGCTTGGTATTTGCATATACAGATACCTATGTCATGTAAAGATTTTATTTTAGATAATCAAGATATGAGATAATAGACATGTACATGCAATTATGCAGAATTCTTGCTTGCATGGAGTATATACACAAGGGGCCTGCCAAGTTCAACTCTAAAGGGAAGGCAGTTATGTGTAACTTATTAACCTCTGGTAAAAATTGAAAGGAAAGATTCAATGACTTACAATCTAAAGTTATAGTAGAGGTATGGAGCACAGAAAAGTGACATCACCCAGTGTCCTGTAACAAGGAAGAGCAAGCATAGAACTGCTTGTGTGATGAACTCCGGTAACACCACTTGGTTAATCCGAGAAGCAGTTTCATAAGGATTGATATAATCAAACTCTAAATCTGACAAGCACACAAGCTGCATAGAATTGAAATGACGTTAAGACCCAAGTCACATAGGACAGAAGTATAAAGCCTTAAATTTGAAAATATGTTGAAAGCACAAACATCTTAAAGCTTAAATTTTTAATTCCTTTCAAAGTATCGTTATATATAGGTATACCCATATCATTGATACACATGGTTAATAACGAGGATAAGAGGCAAATACAATTGCTTCAAACTAATATATTAGTATCTCATAAAATGATGAAATAGTTAAATATAAATTCCAAATTTCTTGTCCAGGCAATATATAAGACCTTTCGCCATAATCAACTTTCAACACATAGCAAACTCTCCCAGGAATTAAAAGATTCAAACCATTACAATAGCTAAAACGAAAATGCAATTTAATCTCTGCAAACTGGAGTTCTTCTCCAAAATTAAACAAAGAAAAGAACAGGAATTCCATGCACAGCATATCATGAACACAAAAGTCTGAATGCTGCAGTTAGATTGGAAGCGCTGAAGCCTGGAAAGTTAGACGGTTACTAACTTTTCTGTCCGTTCAGTACTTCTCTTTCACAGATGTGAAGACTGGGTAACAAAACAGGATACGAAAAAGAGTATGCGTGTAGGATTCTTTTTGTAGAATAATAGCACTATGGAGGAGGATTAAGAACTAATGTTGAGCACAAATTATGTTTTCTAAAGTGGCACTTTTAGGATTCTTAATGCACGCCGTGTGGCAACTGAGCACAGACTAAAAGGAGCTTTATGCAACAAAGGTTCAGCAATGCAGCCCAACAGTCTTACATGGCAAGATGTATAAGGAGCTGAGAGGAAACAGACCTGGGATAGCTTGGAAGATTTTTTTGGGAATCTGGCAAGGCCAAGGGCTTTATTTACACTTTAGATGACCTGCCATGAGAGACTATATACTAAGGATAGATTGTGCAAGTTTGGGATACAGACTGATGGACAATGTTGTCTGTGTGGTGCTGTTGAGTCTATAGATCATTTGTTTTTTCAATGTTCTTATAGCTCAGGTGTTTGGTCTGGGATTTTGCAATGGCTGCAGATTGCACATATCCCACTTGAATGGTCTGGTGAGATAGCTTAGCTGTTACATGCTGGAGTGGGGAAAGGATATAAAGCTACATTGCTAAGGATGGCTGCAGCTGAAACAGTGTCTGCTATATGGAGACTGCGAAATGATATTGTCTTTGCAGGAGTCCATAATAGACCTTGTCTGGTGAAAAATATTGTTAGTATTATTGTTGCTCGTTGTCATAGCAAGTCAGGTTTATTTGCTTATGTTCAAAGACTTGATAGAGATGTTTTAGTCTTGCCATGATTGGTTTGTAACTGTTTAGGTGCTTTTTTCTGTTTTGGTCTGGATCTTTGTATCGACCTATGTACTGATGAGTTTTGGAATAAGAAAGTATGCTCTTGGTTCCAAACTTCTATTCATACCAAACAAAAACCACTGCTGTAACATAAGAGACAAACAAAACAGAATGTCTGAAAATGCTGATGATGTGTACTTAATACATACTTCCATACAAATTACAAGCCCTAGTCTGATCACCCTCTTACAATTTCCTTCAACTACTTGGCTAGTGCAGTTGTGACACTGACACGGGAGTTTCTCGGTTGTGGTTCCCTTACTACACGATTAGTTGAGAAAACATTTACCCCAAAAATTAATGTATCCATGTGGATGAAAGCAGAGAGAATATTTCCTAAGATTTTATACTAGCTCTCTCTCTCTCATAAAGGTAGAGAGAATATCTTACTTGAAAAACCACTAGAAAGAAAAACAGGATATGACAGAGATCCGTAACAACGTGGGCATTATTTATCACTTCCACACGTAAAACTAAGGTGAAAATCTTATAAAAATCCAGTTTCTCCTGAACATGAAAACCAACTACCGACCCAAGTGTTTATAACATTCACCTAATTGTCACTAATGAGATTGGTGTTCCGTAGCGTATAATAAAAATTGGTTCGTTATAAGACTTAAGCAAAATAAAGTAGACATCAATCAACCAGAACAGAGTTGCCTATTTATCTTAGCTTGACATGTTTGTTCCCTATGAATATGGCTTATTAGATTCAAGGAGAATAATATGTGGATTCACATGTTTTTTTCTCAAGAGGTGAAACTAACTAGATTGATTTTCCAGGATTGGTAAAGTTTATGCACCCTTACTTCTAGACAACTATTGGAGTATTAATATAAATGACTAGATTTCATAACTCTCTACAAGTTTGAGCTTTTAGATGAGATAGAATTCTATCAACCTGGTTCGAATCTCCACGGAGACAATCTCCGCCCCATATTAAATTTCCACTCGAATGGCCTCCCGGTTAAAACCGGCCACTAGTGTGGGGAGTATTGATATAAATGACTAGATTGCACAACTCTCTACAAGTTCAAGTTCAAGCTTTTAGATTTGATGGAATTCTATCAACAACTTATCTCACTGTCATAATTCATAAAGGTTTCCACGATATCGAAAACACCATCACCAGTCCACCATCAATCATTCAACCATTAAATCAATAAAAAGACACAAACTTTATAGCGCAAACGTACAATTCTATGCAATTGAATCAATAAATTGCTGTCTCATAGTGGAAGCATAAACACAATTCATCAAAATGCAAGCACAGATACACCAAAAAAGAAAGTCAAAGATAAAATGAAACTTTGTGATGTAACACTGTCAATAAGAATGAGTTTACAGAAGGGTGTACCTGGTAGATGATGGTAATGAGAAGGCCAATGAGTGTGATGAAGAAAAGAACCCATGCCCACAAATCCGACATGATTTGATTGTGTAGCAAGGAGGTCTGCTCAGTATAGATTGACTGTAATCGGGTGCAACTTAGTGATGTTGGTTTGGTCCGGTTTGATTGAAAGAGAAGAAGACTGAGAGATATCGATAGATCGGAGTTGAAATCTCCAACGGAGTTTGACGGAAACGGACGCACAATGGGCGACCCAAACTCTTTATGCTTATTCGGTTGTTCCTCTTTCTTTTCGTCATTGTTGATATATAGAATTTACTTTATGCTTTTTCGTGCGATTCTACTAATGACCCGATCGAGACCCAACGATTTAGGTTTGGGTGTTACGTATGAGTTGCATCACACACATCGACTCTCAACCTTTGAACTGGTGCGGTTAGGCATGGGTTGTACCACACACATCACGTTATAGTGATATTGTCCGTTTTAGATCATATGTCGCACGGATTTATTTTTGGAATCAGCCGAAAGTCCCATATTATGCGAAAGTTGTGATTTATTTATATACCATTTATCTCTCTCGTTCTTAACAGATGTATGATGTGCGGTATTACATTGTTGTACGCCCTGTCTTCTGGCATCGAGCCGACACGGTTACTTATGGATAACGTACAAACTTTTGCAGGATACCATCTCTCGGAAAGACCGGATCAACATCACATATTTAATTACAAACATCATATGATTAACACCAAACATCGTGTGTATAATAAGCTTGCATAATAATTGCATTATATCCATCTCTAAACATATGATGTTTGTAGTTAAACATGCGAAGTTTGTAACAAAATATGTGATGTTTGATTTGGTCTCTCCGAGAGACGGTCTCTCGCAGTTGTTCTGGATGATATGCTAGACCCATTGTACAAATACATGTCATTTTCCGTGCATTTTCCAATAACTCGTGCGCGCACCGAGAGACTTCTCAATTGGTCATTCATCCAGAGATTGCTCCAGAGAAGGCACACATTGGAGTTCTTATGATGGATTTTCAAAAAGACAGGTTCAACTTGTTGGTATAAGTAGCATTCTCAACTACTTTAAACTCTCATTGTAATGACCTGGCCACAAATCGATTAAGGCCCGACCCTTTGATTCGACGCGGTTACGCATGACCAAGGCTGCACACGTCACACTGTATGATATTGTCTGTTTTGTGCCAGAACCCGCAATAATTTACTTTTGAAATCAACATAAATGCATCATATTATGTAAGAGCGGTGGTCTACTTATATCCCGTTCGTTACTAACCGATGTGGGACATGGAGTATCACATAATTAGTATTGGTTATGTGATATAATTCAAAAACTCTAACAATCGATATTAATATTAGGGTTATTTGCGTCGACCCCCCTCCACAACGCGTATAATGGTGAAATTACAAATAAACTCAGCCCAAATTACTGTATAACATATACCCCTTATCGTTAAATTTTTTCCATTAAAAGTTTGTCCAGCCATTAAGAGTCAAAGTCAACCAATTATTCATGACATCAGCAAAAAGTCAACAAGAGAAAAAAATTATGAGACCATTAAAAAAATTATGACGCCATAATCAAACTTGTTTTTCCCCCAAAAGTACCTAGGGGGTTTAAGGGTAAAGTTTCTTAATATGAACTAAAATTGAAAATGAAAATGGAAAAATGAACATGAAAAGTGGCTAAAAAAAGTAACATCAAATGAGAATGCACCAATTCAGCCTGTTTATATGAACTTCTACATAATTATTGTGTAAATATTTTTATTATTTACACACCCCTGTCAATTACACTTGATACTTTATGGACAAAAAATGCACCAATTTAGCCCTTAATGAACTTTCACATGACTACTATTTAAATATTTTTATTATTTATACACGGACGGATTTAGTATATGGGCCAGGCCAGGTGAGGCACTTTACCTGGATTTTCGGTGCGAAAATATCGATAGGTATGAAAATCCCGATATATATGAATTTAAGTTCAGTAGAACAATTAACGAAATGCCTGACTCCAAGTGGCTTTCATGTTTCATTGGTTCTGTGAGCGTCTAATTCTTTTTCTTGATTTCCCCTTTCTCTTTCATTTTCTACATTTGTTTCTCTTTTCTATCCTATCGTAAGAAACATTATCCTATAATTTTATTTTACTCATAATTTTATATTTTCCTTATAAAATTAATTTCTTAGTTACAAAACACACAACTACATATTCCATTTAATTTGTCGTACTTGAAGTTACATGTTTAGTTCTATTAAAATACCCTCAGTAAACTTGAAAAATATTTAGTTAGTTTATTTTCAAGAATAATGACAAGATAATGATAATTATAATATGTTTGAGTCAAAATTATTTTTTTACTATTTCCGAATAAAAAAAAGTTAAAAGGAGAGTGAATGCTCAATTTCATGTAGGGACACATGAAGTATATATAGATATATTTCGGATAAAATTATATGAAGATATTTACTTGCACAGGGTTAGATAAAATCAGTATCATTTATGTCCTACCTGACCATAATTCCTGCATCCGCCACTGTTTATACACCTATGTCAGTGTCAGGTGCACTTAATACTTTATGAACTAAAAATGCACCAAGTTGGCCTTCTTATACTTCCAGATAATTAAAGTGTAAATATTTTTATTACTTGTACACCCTCTTTGAGGTACACTTGATACTTTATGGACTAAAAATAACATTTTTATATCATCTACCACATAAATAGTGTCTAAATATTTCAAGTTAGATCTCGATCGATTATTACTTGAACATTTTAAAACTTGTGCTAAAGATAAATCAAATTTCGAGCTCCACTTGGAAAGGCACATTCGATTTGTAATCTGAATAGGATGCTAAAAGTCTTCATGGGATAGATACTAGTTTATTATATTTACGTAAATTAAATTGGGAGCAAAGAATATAGAATATTACTTCCGGACCTACAACACCGGCCATATCCACGATTTGTGCCGACCATACAACCTTTCCACAACTTCCGACAACATACTGGGAACCTTCAATTTCCATTTTCCTGCCTTGCTTTGGGATCACTACATCTTAAGTATCCGTGTATCTTATTGAAGTTACAAATTTTCACAAATTCCCCTTTCTCTTTTATTATAACGGAAGCAAGAAAGATTATAAACAATATGAATAAAGAACACAGAGATTTAACGTGGTTCACTAACAATGAGTTAGCTACGTCCACGGGCAGAGAAGAGAACAGTTTTATTGATCTTGAGGAACTCAGATTACAGAATGATATCACTGAATGATTTCTGAATAACAGAATGATCACAGAAATAGAATGATCACGACAGATTGATCATGACATAATTAATCTGATTATAGAATAATCAGATTACAGAATGCAGAATGATCATAACAAGAATGATCCCAGAATGATTTTACTAGGCTAAGAGGAAGTATATATAATACTTCTCTAGACAGATACCGAACAGGACTAGGAAATAGAATTCAATCCTGATAAACCTAGTAAACAGATAACCTAGTTGACAAATAAGCCCAAACCTGACAAACCTAGGAAGTAGGCCTAATCCTGATTCAAGGCATATTCTAACAAATCTCCACCTTGACTTGAATCCTCTCACAAATAACAGATGTACCGGATGCACCATAACAATGCCAGATGTACCAGAAAACTCCTCTACCTTAGATGTTGCCTCAGCAACTCCTAACATTTAGCAAGTCCAAACACTGTTGAAACTTGCTATGTGGAACCGGCTTGGTAAACATATCAGCTGATTTATCAGCAGTACCCACTTTGTTCACCTTAATTCTCTTCTCACTTCTTAGAAAATGATACCTCACATCAATGTGCTTAGTCCTCTCATGATGGACTTGATCCTTGGCTAAACAGATTGCACTAAGACTGTCACAAATACACTATAGCCTGATCATGATGTAAACCCAAATCACTGACCAATCCCTTAAAACAGATTCCCTCTTTTGCTTCTTCTGTCAACGCCATGTACTCTGCTTCCGTAGTAGACAAAGTCACTGTAGGTTGCATAGTAGGTTTCCAACTGACAACTAAACCACCAAGAGTGAAACATAACCGGTCATAGATCTTCTACTGTCAACATCTCCAGCATAATCAGAGTCTGAAAACCCTGTCACCAAACACTCTGTATCACCTCCATAAATGAGACCAACATCAGACGTACCTTTTAGGTACCGAAAAATTCTCTTCACAGCTTGCCAGTGCTCCTTGCCAAGTTCACCCATAAACCTACTAACGACACTAACAGATCAGGCAAGATCGTGTCTAGTGCACCATCAGATACATCAAGCTTCCTACTGCACTAGCATAGGGAACTCGAGACATGTACTCCATCTCCTCAGCGGACTTAGATGCAAAAGCAACAAACAGAAGTGCATTTGCAGCACTTGGAGTATCTATGGGCTTTGCTGTAGACATGCCAAATCTTGACAAAATCTTCTGAATGTATCCCTTTTGTGATAAAAAAAAAAGTTTCCTTTTGCTTCTATCCCTATAAATCTCCATCCCCAGAATTTTTCCGAGCCACACCCAAATCTTTCATCTCAAACTCAGCACTAAGGAGATCCTTCAACTTCTGAACATCAGACTTGTTCTCTGTAGCTATCAACATATCATCTACATACAAGACTAGATAGATCAAAGAACCATTTGCTGCCTTGCTATTGTAAACACACAATCATACGAACTCTTGATGTAGACAATCTCTATCATATAGCTGTCGAATCTCTTATATTACTGCCTCGGATACTGCTTTAGTCCATACAAGGACTTCTCCAACTTGCAAACAAATCCTTACCAGGAACCTGAAAACCATCCGGCTGAGTCATGTATATCTCCTCTTCTAGCTCTCCATGCAGAAAAGTTGTCTTCACATCTAGTTGTTCAAGCTCCAGATTATGATGTGCCACTATTGCTAGTAGTACCCTGATGGAACTATGTCTGACCACTGGCGAAAAAATCTCATTGTAGTCTACTCCCTCTCTCTGAGTGAACCCTCTAGCTACGACTCAGCTTTATACTTAATACCCTCAACAGCTGTTTCTCCTCCCTTCTTCTTGTAGACCCATTAGGGGTGTGCAAACAATCCGCCCGACCGACCCGTCCGCACAAACCGCCCGCATCTCACCCGCACCCGCCGATTAATTTATTTTTTTAAATTATGCGGGTTAAATTTTTTATAACCCGCCAACTGGTGGGTGGGTGGTGGGTTGGTTGGGTGCAAACCGCAACCCACCCGCCCCATCCGCTATATTATTTACATAACAAAAAAATGTATATATATTAAATAAATTAATAGTCATTTAAATGAATATATAGAAATATATAATAGATTAATAAAAGTAAAGCTAGGGTTATTTCATGTATAATCTAAGAAACTACATAAGTGAAAATTGTACTTCATCATTTTACTTGCTTTCAAAATATTTTGTTAATTTGATGGATATGTTGATGTAGTAATCTACCCGCCAATCCGCCCGCCAACCCACCCGCCAATGTTATCACCCGAACCGTCGCGGGTTGAAAAATTATTCTACCCGCCGTGGGTCGGACAAATAATCACCCGCCATAGGTGGGTTGGTTTGATTTTTTGTAAATACCCGCCAATACCCGCCCGCGCTCACCCCTAAGACCCATTTACAGGTGACAATCTTCCTGTCTTGAGGTCGCTTGGTTAATTTCCAAGTCTGATTCTTATGAAGTGACTCCATCTCATCTCCCATTGCAGCAAGCCATTAGGCAGACTCAGTACATGACATTGCTTCATTGTAGGTGGATGGTTCATCAGAGTTAGGATCCACCTCTTCAGCAACCTGTAGTGCATAGGCCACCATATGTTCAAAACCTAATCTGATGGGAGGCTTCCCATAATTCCATCTCCTTAATCGATCACCTGCCAAGTTGTGCTGATTTGCTGCTGGCAGTGAAGAAACTGATGGTTCTGAATGTGGCTGTTCACTTTCATGTTGTGGTTCACTCTCATCTAGAGTGACTTGCTGCTCCACCTATTTCTCAACACCATCACTTTCTGTGTGAGGTCCACGATTAATCAGATAGCATGTTGTACTAACCGCTTGTGCCCAGAATCTTCTAGTTATTCCAGCATTAGAGAGCATGCACCTAGCTCTCTCCAGAAGTGTCTGATTCATACGTTCTGTTACACCATTCTAATGTGGTGTATCCTTGACTGTATGATGCCTAGCAACAGAACCTGATAACGTAGAACCTTGAAGAATATGCAAGGTACCACGTTTTCCATGATTAATCATATAGCATGTTGTACTAACCGCTTGTGCCCAGAATCTTCTAGTTATTCCAGCATTAGAGAGCATGCACCTAGCTCTCTCCAGAAGTGTCTGATTCATACGTTCTGCTACACCATTCTGATGTGGTGTATCCTTGACTGTATGATTCCTAGCAACAAAACCTGATAACGTAGAACCTTGAAGAGTATGCAAGGTACCACGTTTTACACCTTTCAGAACTACATTCGGACCCTTGCAAACATGTAAAACTCCACCTCCACCTTGAAAATTGAAACCCTTGTTGTCAAGTGTACTCAAAGATATCAGATTCTTTGTTATAAGTGGAACATGCCTAATATCATTCAATGTGCATAATTTACCATCATGTGTCCGAATTTTGATCGAGCCTATTCCAACCGTCTTACAAAGAGAACTGTTAGCCATAGAAATATTGCCACCGTCTACTTGCTCGTAGGTTGTAAACCACTCCCTGCGCGGACATATATGATAAGATGCTCCAGAATTAAGGATCCACGAATCACTGTGATGTGTGTGCTCATCATCAACTAGAGCAATATCCTCTTCAGAATTGGTATCAGCTATAGCAGCAGTACCTGTCGGTTTATCCTGTTGCCTCTTCTTCTTAGGACATTCAGATTTCCAGTGTCCCTTCTCTTTACAGTAATTACAGGTATCATTCGATTCTGGACCCTTAGAAGCTGGTTTCTTGAATTTCTTCTTTCCCGAATTTTCATGTCCATTGCTACCACTGGCTACTAACCCAGAAGCCTGATTATCAGCACCTGTACCAGCCGCCTTATGGCGCAGCTCTCTAGTATGGAGGGATGATCTAACCTCTTCTAGAGAAATAGTATCTCTACCAACAATAAACGATTGCACGAAATTCTCATACGATAATGGTAAAGACACTAACAGAATTAAAGCAGCGTCCTCATCTTCAACCTTAACATCAATATTACGCAATTCTAGTAAAACTGTGTTCAGCTGATCCAGATGATCCCGAAGAGGCAAACCTTCCTGCATTCGGAGACTGAACAGACGTTGCTTCAAAAGCAACTTATTGGTTAAGGACTTTGTCATATAGAGACTCTCGGGCTTAACCCACAGACCTTGCGCGGTTTCCTCCTCCGCGATCTTGGTATGATATCGTCAGCAAAACACAACATAATCGTCGAGTGTGCCTTCTCCTCCAGAATGACCATCTCAGCGGTGACTTTTTCTGTCGACTTCCTAACAAGTGACGCCCACAGCCCTTGTTTCAACAAAGCTCGCATCTTGATCTGCCATAAACTGAAACTATTCCTCCTGGTAAATTTGTCAATCTTCACGTTAATACCAGACATCTTTCTCGACGAATTTCAAAACCCTAGAACAGATCCAGCTCTTGATACCAGTTTGTTATAACGGAAGCAAGAAAGATCATAAACAATGTGAATAAAGAACACAGAGATTTAACGTGGTTCACTAACAATGAGTTAGCTACGTCCACGGGCAGAGAAGAGAACAATTTTATTGATCTTGAGGAACTCAGATTACAGAATGATATCACAGAATGATTTCTGAATAACAGAATGATCACAGAAACAGAATGATCATGACAGAATTAATCTGATTATAGAATAATCAGATTACAGAATGCAGAATGATCATAAAAAGAATGATCCCAGAATGATTTTACTAAGCTAGGAGGAAGTATATAATACTTCTCTAGACATATACCGAACAGGACTAGGTGGACAAATAAGCCCAAACCTGACAAACCTAGGAAGTAGGCCTAATCCTGATTCAAGGCATATTCTAGCTCCCAATTCCTAAATCAAATTCTTCCAGATCCAGAAATCAGCCAAAATTCCATCCATCTCCACCGGACCACCGCACCTCCGCCGCAGCATCTCCTCTCCATCTCCTCCGCCGCATCTCCAATGGCATTCGAATCGAAGCTCAGAAGAATTTGAAACAAAATTTCACTATCAAGTTGAAGATCAACACGATGAGGAAGTGGACGATCCCTTCCGTGCTTTTCCTTCTATGTCTTCTCTTTCTGCTGCCAGATCAAGGTACTGTCATTTCCTCCATTTTGGTGAAGAGGGTTTGGTGGACTGGTGGTGGTGTGGAGGTGGTGGTGGACTGGTGGTGGTGGAAGTGGTGGTGCAGAGGTGGAGGAAGGCGGCGGAATAGGTGAGAGAATGGAGGAGGGTTTGGGGAAGCAGTGAAGTTTCTTGGAGAATGGAGAAGATGCAGGCTGGATTTCTTGGAGAATGGAGAAGATGCAAGCCTGGATTCAGCTGTTAAATTTTTATTTTTATTTTTGGGTTTTTTCGGTCCTGGCCCGGACTGACCATAATTCGGTTCGGTTTTCGGGCCTTACAAAATCAAAAAATTTGGGTCGGTCTTTTCGGATTCGGGCCGGTTCCGGACCGATGCTCAGCCCTATTCTAACATCTTTCCCATTCCGTCAGTATCTACTATCCGTGACTAATCTGATCGAATATTATCTGCCCCTTATTTGAGACTTTTAAAGGAGTGGCATTCCAAATAGCAATCCATTTTACATTGATAATTCAAACTCAAGACCTAGTATAGATCAACCCAAATCCCTTGTCATTAAAAATTCAAATTGAATAATTGTAATATTGAAAACCTATCCAATCCAATCCACGCGCCCAAAAATAGTCTAACATACTTCTCTCTGACTTGAACATGCTTAAACAAATCTAATTTTGACTGTGATATATCATAATTAAGATACTGTTACAACTTATAAGTTTACAGCAAGCACCTACCTCTAGATTGTTGACAATTTAACCACAATCTAAAAATTAATAAGTTCTACATTTACAGAGACCGAACAAAAGGATGGAGATGTATACAGAAACAGAGCAACAAGATAATATTATGCTACTCCGCAAAAGAATAAGGCTCCCGAGGAACACACTATACACTACAGGTAATGCAGCCGAAAAAACCCAATATTTTCCGTGTTTTCCTGAAGATTTTCTTAATATGTTGTTGAATGAAAACTTGGAAGAAATGAGTTGCTGCGGGCGCAGTTAGCTGATTGCTTGAAGTAACTCGAGTAATGTCCTTATTCGAGGAGCATGGTGTCGTTTCCGATATGCTATCATTGCTGCGGCTGCTGGTGTTCTTCCGGAGATAAAAGCTTCTGGTTCCTACATCCCCGATCAAATCTGACCTGCTCAAGCCTACACAAGAGGCGAAAAAAAGTTGGTATGGGTTATAAGTAGATGACAAAATCATTTGAACCTATTAGTGAATAAGTTGAAGAGGGCTATCTTGTTCTGGATTAGGCATATTAAGGCTTCTTTTTTTTTTTTTTTTTTGATTCGGCAAAATATTATTACTTAGACAATAACAAAGAAATGTGTTAACTAAAGCAGGATTCAAATAATTAAGACCAATCTTATAAATTGCTAAGAGAAACCATCAGCATTGCACTAAACAAATGGAGTATATATAAGTGTATAACATGATACATGTCTACATGTTAACAAAAGTCTAGATTCAGTAAACGGGATCAGTGTATGATTGTATGGTTCATTGGAGAATGATAGAAAAGCAATCTTAGAGACATTATACGAATGAAGACTTGAAAGAACATGTCTGAAAACTTACTGTCAAGACTAAAAGAAGAGCAATGTAAGGCACATGATGAAACAGCATCCTTGTCAAGACGAGGGGTTCTTCCTTCTTCATTGTACTTGTTAACCACGACTTGAATCGTCTCCTCAATGTTGGTTCCTAGTTTGAGCATGGTTCGAATTGGTCCTGGACTTCCCTCTATGGTCACATTTACCACGACCTTGGCATCTTTGTTATAGCGCTCCTGCCACACAACACCATATATCATGGTTCAAAGTCTCAGCTAAATGGACAGAAAATTACTGAAATGTATCAATTTTTCTGCTCACTTTGAAAATTTCGGAATTTAAAACTGTTTATACTTGAAACTCTCATGTCTGAAGAATCTGAAATAAATTCATAAACTTAGATACCTTGTTCACGCAAAAGTAACAACAAAATGTAAGTGCAATTTGGGCTTGTGCTAGAAATAGATTTTCTAAACAAGAACAAACAAGTTCTATTACATCAAAATTTTAAGGCAGAACAAACACCACATCCAACTTAAATAGTACTCCCTCCGTCCTAGAAAACTTGAAAAATTAAAATATAGTATGAAAAACATGAAAATGTATTACAGTTTATACTCAGAAAAAATGTGTAATAAAGTCTAAAAGTAACATTTTTTATTATTTATTTGATGTGGCCATCTTATTTTTTAATTATTGTATAAACTTATATGAATCGACTAAAAATATAAAATGTACTATGAAGTTTGCTGGAGGGAGGGGGTACACCCCAATTTTGCACATTTCTAACATGGTTATTCGGTTGTTGTCAAATAGTGTATGAGGTATGAATTAACCCATCACAAATGACATGTTTTATATACATACCCAAATTAATTTGAACTGTACACGCTAAATATATTCAACAAAATTTTATAGTGAAAAAATACTTTAATAGAAGGAAAAATGAAACTAAAATTATTAATAAAAGAATAACACTATTGGGCAACACAAAGGTGACGACCTAGTTATCAAATTAATCAAAACGTCTACTTTGTTAGTTTTTATTAACAATATAGGTCCGCCTCTCTAAACCGTCTCAGGAAACTTATTAGGCAAAATCGATGGAAATTTGGGTAAGAAGTAAAGTTGGGAAAACCGAATTAAAAATACATTTTAATTCTATACCAAAACAAAAGTCTATATAGTAGTGTACCTGAGAAGAGATGGGCGGAATCTGAGATAACAAGTTATCGGAAGAAGAGAAGATGTCCGTACATGTTCTGGGGCGATAGAGCACACCTTGTTCGTCCTCTTGCTCTACCGGCTCCACCTCCACGCCGCCGCATAGAGTTGGCTCCGATTTGCTTCTTTTAAGAACCGACGACGGACTCCTCCGTTGAGCAATCGGCCTGATTCTCAATCTCCGCCGATTAGATGGTCGTGGTGGAGCTCTGCTGGATGCTCTCCGGTTAGCCGGATTAATATTCTTTCTCCATAAATATTCTCTGCTTGATGATGATGACATATATATATATATAATCTAATATAAAGAGCTAGCTCGATCGACTCAACAACTGCTATTGGCTTTTCTGTAAAATTGGTAAATTGATGATACAATACAACTGCAGGTGTGCACGGGCAAATACTTATGTGATTTGCATCTGCTATAATATAATAATAAATAATAGTAATACTAATAATAATACTTGTAGACCTGTAGTTGTAGTAGTTAATGTGTAATGTAAAGGTAGTGGAGTGGAGCAAGAGGAAGGAACAAGACGTGAAATGAAAGTGACAAACGAAGTTGCTTGCTTGCTCTCTTTCTTGGACGGTTTTTTCCCTTTTTTTTTTTTTTTTTTTTTAATTTGTAAATTGATTATATATAATTTTCTATAATTTTTTATTTTTACAAATTGATTACTTATAGTTTTCTATATTTTTTTATTTTTGCAAATTGAATAGTTTACTTCTAATTTTGCAAATTGAACACTTTAATTTACTTTTATCATTTATTTATTTAAAAAAAAGTTAAAGTTAAATAATCTATTTAACGGAAAATCTAAAAAACATTTGTATAATTTAATTTTGCGGTTTTTTCCTTTTTTTGTTTTAATTTACTTGGATATTTTTAGAAACATTTGTATAAACGAAATATTTTTCTAAAAAAAAATATTTTTATTTTTGATTTTTTTAATTGTTGTTATTTTGTGTTCGATCATGCATGTTAATGTTTTTGTGTTTGCATAAACGAGATATTTCGATTTTTCGTTAATTTTATAAGATTTTTAATGTGTTAGGGGCATTTTATACAAGTTACAAATATTTCGTATTGCGTTTAGCGAAAACTGTGTTGCGTTTAACATTAATGATAAATCCCTTCTTTACCACTATAAATAATAATCTTGGGTTTAACATACCGTTAAATGACTTGCATCCAAATTGGAGTATTTGATATAGGTACCGTTTTTTTTTTTTTTTTTTTTTTTTGAAGAAAATGGTTAGCACTAGATTTTCATGAAAATCATGTTGAACCAGATTTCCTTTATTTATGAAAGGAATTGTCAACATTTCCATGTTTGGTTTCTTATTTTGTATTAACAAACCGAAAATCATTTTAAAACATTTCATTTGTTTGGTTTATGTGAATAGTGAGGAAATTTGTTTTAAGTACGTGTTGCATTGCCTAAAATACCTCTCAGTAGTTGGTGTTGGATTTGGGCCAGTTCAGGGAAAAGTGAAATATTTATGGGCTTGGCCCATTCGTATACATTGAATTGTGGTTTACAACAGACGAATTGAGTACGATCGAACTCATTTTACGAGCCTCTTAGTTCATACAGGACAAATTGAAGAAAACAAAAAAAAAAAAAATATATATATATATATATATATATATATATATATATATATATATATATATATATATATATATATATATATATATAAAATCCCCAAATCTAACAATGGAAAGCCCTAAATCTTAACCAAGAACCCTAGTTCTCAAATCGTGAATCGATCCAAGCAAACCCGTAATCTAATCGCCAAAATTGAGGATGGTGAGCCAAGGTACTTGGTCTAACGGAAGTAATTCAATGGAACATTTTGCATTTACAATTTAAAATTAAATCGCAATTAAAATTGAAAAATATTGACTGCAAAACGTCAAAATGGGACATTTGATCTGGGTTGGAATAACAAATATTGCATACAAATTATCTTTTTAATATATAACAAAAATTACATTTGGGCAAAGCAGGAGTCCCAATTTCCATTTCTGAGTCTTTCCTCTTTCCGTCTCTTTCCTTTTCAATTCACAGCACACTAAATTCTTCAACCTTGTGCTCGTTTTCCTTCTTCTGTCTCTTTCCTTCTTCAATTCACATCACGACCTTGTTTCTGAATCCGTAGGACAACAAGACTGGATAAGTAGGCGCTGTATTGTCAATGGATTCTGCTGCAGACGAAAGCTAATCCAATAAATTTCTCAAGAATCATTTTTTCCTCTTCTTGCAGACGAATTAGGGCTAAAGCACTATGTGGAGATTATTTATACAAGGTATGTGGTAATAAGATGAACAGTTGAGGACAGAAGTGGGCTTTCTCAAGTATTGATGAGGTTAATCTCGTCCGCTACTGTTCATGTCAGAAACCCCAAATGAGAATACCTGCTCATCCCATGTATTGTTTTTGAGGAAATCTCGTGCCATTTTACACATGAAAGTGATTTCCGGTTCTTGGGAAGGAAACAATTTCCATAAAAACATTCCCAGTTTTTTTTAGCAAGCCAAACATAGAATTCGTTGACATTTCACATTTCCTTAAAAACCAAATGGTACCTCAGGGAATTCCATACTCAAATAAATTATAATGGGTTGTTGTGGTGGAAAAAAATTGTGGTCGACTCCAAAACTTAGTCAAAATACTACTTGATAAAGCCTCATTTATGGCCCATCTAGATGCGACCATACCCAATCCACAATTTTATTTGAGTGTGTTTCAGTAATTCGATGACTTTGCTAATTAAGACCACTCCTAATGGGAGTAGTCGTCCGGCCGGCCGTGGTGCACGGCCACACCCGTTGGGCTGGGCCCCAGCCCAACGGCTGGGCCGGCCAACCGGGCCCCCCTTTTTTAATTTTTTTTTGATTTTTTAAAAATTAATTTATAAAGTAATATTAAATAAAAAATACACCAACGACTATATTTTTTCGAGATATATAAATATAACTCATATACAACCCATTTCACCACACCTCAATTTCCTCTCATCTTCCACTTCTTAAACTCAAAACGTCTCTAAACTCAAACACATATCCAAACATGTCTGCAATTAATCACTACATCAACAACTTATCATCTAGTTCCGATGATGATGAGTTCAGAGTTGATGTTGATGATTCCTCTTCTTCCTCAAGCACACAAACTGATTACTATACCCGTGCTACCAAACTTCTTATTCAAGCCACTCCTCACATAATCAACCACTGCGAGCAACAAAATCCACGAAGGAGGTCGGGTATACGCGTGAATACATTGATCGGAAGAGGAAACAATTTGTTGTTCTACTCGATAACGATTACTTTGTTGAACGTCCAACATGGGGAGCGGTCAAGTTCCGACGTCGGTTTAGGATGCAAAGGCCATTGTTTCTCCGGATCGTCGAAGCTTTAGAGCAATACGATCCGTATTTTCAACAACGCCGGGATGCTACAGGGAGGTTGGGTTTTACGGCAAAATGCAATGCACATCGCCATCCGACAACTTGCATATGGTGTATGTCGGACATGGTGGACTAATACACTCGTGTAAGTCAAACGACTGGTCAAGAGGCATTGAAGGCCTTTTGTGATGGTGTTGTTGCGGTTTTTGGTCCTACATATATGAGGAGGGCCAATGCGGAGGATGTACGTCAGTTAGTCCAGGTGAACACTAGTCGAGGTTTTCCCGGCAAGCTTGGAAGTATCGATTGCATGCACTGGAATGGAAGAACTGTCCGTCGGGTTGGAAAGGCGATTCGAGGAAAAAACAAGAGAGCCACACTTGTTTTGGAGGCGGTTGCATCCCAAGATACTTGGATTTGGCATGATTTCTTTGGTGTTTCAGGGAAGTTGAATGATCGAACCATTGTGGAACGGTCACCGGTATTCGACAAATTACTAAGGGGAAAAGCTCCTGCTGTTAACTTCGAAGTGAATGGGAATCAATACGACATGAGGTACTATCTAACTGACGGCATATATCCTATGTGGGCAACATTTGTGAAGTCAATTAAAGGTCCTATCAATCCAAAACAGGCCAAGTTCGCAATGCGGCAAGAGGCGTGCATGAAAGATGTCGAACGTGCTTTCGGAGTTCTCCAAGCACGTTTCAAAGTGATTAAGGATCCAGCATTGGCCCATACCCGAGAAGACCTTGCTAGGATCATGAATTGTTGCATTTGTTTGCACAATATGATAGTGGAGGATGAGCGGCACTTATATCGCAACTACAAAGACGTGATAGCAGAATTCAATGATGATGCTGTAGAATTAGACATCCACAACGATGAGCTTAATGCCTACACACGCAGGGATTCCTATATCAATCAAATGGATGGCTATTTGAGCAAAAGGGCTGACCTAGAAAGTAAGGAGACCCATTTGCGGCTTCAAGAAGACATCATGAACCATGTTTGGTCTTTCAACCATGAGTAGTTCTTTTCATTGTAATGTGTTGTTGTTTATTTCATTTTTATGCATGTGTGTTGTTGGCTTGTTTCCTATGATTTGCATTGTAATGTTTGATGTATTGTTGTTAAAACTGGATTTGTTCTTTTTTTTTCCTCATTTTTTCATTCTGATTTCAATCTCAATAAATTATAAAATGAGTTTTAAGAATCCAATTTGAGTAATTTCAACTTCTAAACACTCTTATAATATGTTAAGCAAGTTTAAAAAAATATAAAAAAATACGAAAAAAATTAAAAACCACTATTCACGGCTTTAACACGACCTGTTGGACAGTTTTTTTTTCCTGCAGTGGTCGTTAAATCAGCCTTAGCTCACGACCGTCACTATTCACGGCCTTAGCGACGACCCATTGGGAGTGGTCTTAAGGTCCAATACAAACACATTTGACCAGGAAAAAGTCAACTTCACTAAGGGACTCAACTCTCAAGGAACAAATCCTTGGTCCATGCTCATGCTCATGGAGACTGCCCCAGGGTACTGATCCTGGATCTTCTTGATGGAGACTGGTCATGATCCTTTCTCTTGGTTCTTGCTCTTGCTCTACCTCTAGCTTGTGCTCATGCTCTCGCACATACTCTTTCTCTTCGAGGGACAAAGACATCCAGCTTTCCTCATGAGTCTAGCTCAAGCCATTGATCCAACCCATGCAAACAACTATGCACCTCAACACCAACGGTCTCCAAGTGGACCAATCATACGAAGTTGAGACTAGCAAGGAAGTGGAGACCAACGAATCTTCTAAAATTCCGGAGGTTGGTTAGTCAATCAGGCACGCCCTGGAGACTCTAGGAATAAGGCTATGTTCTCTTCGTCTGAACTGAACTGAATTTATTTGTAGTATAAAAATAATTTAGCAGAACTAGCTGGACTAAAATTAATAGTTTTTTAGATGAAGATAACAGAGCCTAAGAGGGGGAGGAGAGGAACGTGGGGAGATCATCGACACCTTCTTTTTCACCTCACCACTGAGTTTGGTGTCAAGAGTACTCAGTTCCTTTTTAAGATTTACATTCTCTCTAAGTGGAATATAGACACAATTTGCAAGATGGGTACGAACACCATCACTGTCTTCAATATCCTTGTAACAGAGCTATTTTAGATTCAGCAACCTCCAAAAGTTGTTTCTACCTCTCCTTCTCTACTTTAGGTTGTTCCAATGGTTCATTAAGTGATACTTGTTCCTCAAGTTAACGAATATTATGAATAGCTTCAGATAATTTGGATTCCAGTTTATTAACCAAAGAACACTAAATATAACTCTTGTTTGAGACTTGATAGCAATTTTTGCTTGGTTACCAATTGTACCAGAAGTAATATTGGATGACTTCTTCTTCTTCCCATCATCTGGTATCATGAGATGGAAGGTCGATTGATCATAATTGAAAAAATCACTCCAGTTTTCGACATTGCCTTGTTCAAAACACCAAACTCAACTCCATTGAATTTAACATATAACTAATTTACCATCTCTCATCTCTTCAAATCATTGTTATCATCGACTTTCTCATATGTTTGTTGAATGACAGTTAATAACGTGAAAAATATTGAAAAAATATAATAATTGATGATAATTAACTACATACATTCGAAAAAACTCTCATAAGATGAACTGGACTCAACTAGCTTACCCTTGTCCTTTTCTATTAACATCGCCTTCAACAAAAACAAGAGGATTTTTTTTTTAAAAATATGTAGAAACAAGCTGCACACATTAATTTAAGTAGACGTTAAGAAAAATTACCCTGTTTGCCCAAATTACCAGATCCTCTTCTACGGTGTCGAAGCTGGTTAGGTTGAACTTCATCACTAGTTGACATTGTTCGCAATGGCTTCCGTGAAATGATGTCCATGAGGATTTTAAAGGATAAAAAGCAAATTGTTTGAAAGGAAGGCCCAAATGATAGATTAATGATACAATTTCATGATTCAGAGTGATACATAGCTTCTTGTAAGTGAGAAAAAT